>CP106717.1:67479768-68787333 GCA_025503065.1 Gossypium bickii
GCCTAGTTCACACAAAAGGAGGCCATACATCCATTCCCTAATACTTTCCATACCCATTCCGCTCTTCTCTGGACATTTCTCCGCTGCATTTCTGAACTCATAGTATTTTCGCCATTTCTCCCTACAGTGGGTATTTTCTGTAATAAAAGAAGTTGTAACATTTTACTTAAAATGTATCACTTTGAAATTCCCCTCAAAAACGGGAGGGTATTTTTGGAAATTTGTAAAATTTGAAAGATATGGTATCGCTTCAAACTGTGGTATTTTAGCAATTTTTTCAATAACTGTGCAATTGTGTAATTTCGGGTGAACTGTGTGATATTTTTAAGTAGCTGTAACCTCGAGGGTTTTTCAGGCAAGTTTTCCTTTTCAAATGGTGATGTTTGTAAGATTTCAAAACCAGTGTCCTTTCTTGCACCTTTACCTCTATATATCTCTGCACTTTTCTACAAATCAAATTTTCCAGAGAAACGTTGTAAAAATAATTGTTCTCAGATTTGAAAGAGTGATTATAAAAGTTTTGAAAACATTAGGTCTCCGCTGCTTCATTCTTTTTCTAAACACATGGCTAGTTCCTTTCGGTTTTAGTCATTATGCCGAGTCTCGCAACGAGCCCTCTCGGGCCGTGGTGGAACCAAAGCCACGCGCATCATGCAGATCTGAGCAGGAAGAGGGAGGTGGGTCACACGGGATCGCTTAAATACCAAGCTTCTCACCAGACCTTTCTAGACATGCCAAGACAGAGAGGTTACTACACCACTGAGCCCTCTCGAAAGTTGGGGGGTGAACTCTGGTTACGCACTGTAAGATACCCGAAGAGTGAGGTGGAGCCCACGTGGACCGCTAAATACTGTGCTCTTCCCTGATCCACTCCTAGACATGCAGACATGTGTTACTGCTACACTCCTAGCTCAGTTGATCAAGTCATAGGCTGGCTTAGTTCCTAAGTCTTTGAGGTCTTGTTTGTGTGTTTGAGTAGTCTAACTTGGTGGTTCAAGTTCCTATAAGTCTATCTACACGCTCCATGCTTCCACTCTTTCTACATAAAACACAACCACAAAGAGGTTTCAAGTACTTTACCCGGGCTGGATCGGTGCCGAGACTCTGCCATGCCTGCTCCAAAACCCAATCAGCCCAAAAAGGCCTACTAAAAATACTCTGGGCCTCGGGCCCCCACAATGAGCTTTGAACTGGCTCGACACTAATTTTGTAATAACTCAACTCTGGCCCAAACACTATGTAATAAATCAAGTTTGGCATAAGTTGGAAATATTTTAAAAAACTTTTTAGGAATCATTTTGTTGTTTCAAAACCTTTCATTTGCTGTCTCATGTATGAAACCTACTAGAGTTTATTTGAAATTAATTAAGCTAAGTTATTATAGGGACTTTGAATGTGTCCGATGGTAACGATAAAATACATTGCTTAATTTGGGAAACACTTGATTTTAATTTAATATCAATAACTTAGCTTAAAACAAAGTATCCAAATATATGGAAAAAATAATAAAATAAAGTATCTGTGAGGCCTTATTACATCTAAAATAAAATTTAACCCATAATAAAATAAAATAGGCTAAGTCCACCCACGCGTCCACTATCCGCGACCCACGTGTCACCCGACAAATGGAAAGGGAAGGTGGAGTCACCAAGACTCAAATGATGTAACCTTCTCCCGATTTTAAGCAATTTCATACACAACATATAATTAACCATCGCATGCACTAAGTCATGCACCCAATCTAGCCAACCAAACGCCTTGTCTACCTCTCCAGATGGGTACTAAAAACCACTGGAAGTCGCTTAAACCATCTGTGACGATAGTCGCCGCAGATGATGCCAAATCACCTGAGGAAAGCAAACCTCCGTGTCTTTAGACACAAACGATTGATGGGGCGCAACCTCATCGTGATACTAAATCACCGCGCCAATCGCTTTATCATTCCAGCGGCCAACCACCTGGAAGTGCGTTAACTGACGGTGACGCCATATGAGGTGCAAACCTCCTGAGGTACTAAACCTCGTGACTGTGAGTCACAGCAGTGTTACCAAAACATCGTGTCCGCTTATACACAATATCACACTCTCCACTCATCAACCTACATCAAATATTTACAATACTCATGCCATTATATGTTTAATCACATACATCGCATCTATCATTAATCATAATACAACATATCATTCTTCCCAAAAGCATCATAAAATTTCATAATCACCAGGACTCTACCTTGGATTCTCGCTTATACCATCTCATGGTATTAACTCCGAATCTACATAGATCCAATTATCACATGCAAAAGATTTAGTACATTTAATTAACTATAAGTGTGTGTATGTACAACTGGCCACCACTAAAATGTGCTCTAAATCCCGAAAGAGAAGTCGGCCACCCTAGATCTACTTGTCCTCCATATCTTCAGCCAACACTGGTTAGTATTATGGCTCTAGTCTACAAAAACTATAAATAAATTGAGGATGGTCTCTTGTGAACCCAAACTTACCTTCACCCTTTCTACATTAACTAACTAAAAGACTCAATTCTGACCGCTTGCCACAACTACCATTGATTAGTAAAACTAATAGTCTTCTCTCCTTGAATACTAAAATAAAGAGGATCGTTTCTACCACTTTACCAACCCATTACCACCAAAGATTATGGCTTCATCGATTGCTACGTAATCCGAGTACCTAGAAAAGAATCGCTTATCACAAAGCGCTTAGGCTCCCTAACTACCATTAAAATTGGCACTTACCTCTAATGGAAATCAAAGAGACTAAGAAGAGACTATGGAGTTTTGGCACACAATACCTACCTCCCTTAGTGCGCTACTTTGAAGGAGAGAAATCAAAGGAGATTGCCCTGCCATGCTCTTCTTAAGGCTTGACAAAAGAGAAGGAAAAGAATCTCAAAAAAGAGTAGTAGGGGTTTCTTGACAAAAGTCTAAGGAAAGAAAGAAAAACTCAAAGCAGCAGAGGGATGAGAGGATTAGAGGTTCAACAAGAATCAAGAGAAGAAAAAGGTGAAAGCAAAGGGTTTTCTGATTTTGTAGAGAGAGTGAAAAGGAGAGAAAAGACGAGATGAGAGCTGTCTAAAATTTATGAAGTAATACACTAGGGAAATTCTTGCCCCCTTCCTATGCTTCACTGGGCCCACTCCTCCCTCAAGGAGAGTTCAAATCTTTAGAACACTACAAATTACTCTTGGCACACATTTGCATTAATTCAAAATAGTTTGAATTGTTTCAATGCCTAAATTCTCTCTGCCAACTCTTAAAGATTTATTAATAATAATCTAATTAATAATCTATTTTAATCTTAATAATATCCTATTTATTTAAAAGTGTTCAAATCGAGAAACTCCCTTGTGCCGCCCCATTAAAGAGCAAAGAGGGATTTCCGCGATTTCAATACAAGCTCCCTTGCTCTCCCTTGGTGGCGCTAACACTCAACTCTTATGGCCTCACTTGTGCCACTTTGCCAAGGCCCATTTTGTGTCATTAAATCCTCTATTTATTCTTGTATCTCCTACTTGTTAAGGCCTCACCTTTAATGTTCAAAATGAAATTTTCTACTAACCTGAGCCTACTCAAGGCCTTTAATGAAGCCTTATATTCCCATAATTACTACTACAACAATTCAAACACAAGAATAATAATCATTCAGCCACAAAATAGCCCCAAATTTAGGATGTTACAAAGACCATGTCAAGACATGGCATTGATAAGTTTCTATAAGGCAAAGGTCCCATGTAAGATCATGCCAAGGCATGGCATTTGGTGAGTTCATGAGGCAAGGATACCAATGTAAGACATAAATGCTTAAGACATGGCAATGGGTTGTTTCATATGAAAGGTACCCACAGATTCTTAGTATTCCATGGTTCAACGGGAAAATTCAAAGAGTATACCAAAGGAAAGGTAAGAGATGTCTCATGTTAAAAGGCATAGGTAAGAATGAAATTTTAGTACATTGAGTTAAAAGCTAAGTGATCTTGATAAGAAAAGAATAAAATAATTTATACAGGAATGTTGTTATTTATTTACATGCAAACTTTGAAGCTTAATTTTAAATTAAATGTGGCGTAAAAATGACACAAAAGGAGTTATGGTCTAGTGGCAAATGGTGCCATATGGGAGACAATGGAATGACGCCACAGAAAAGCAAGGGGGTCCAATGTTCAAGTATTGCGCTTGTATTTCATTTTGATCTATTTTAAGTGAACTTAGATTTTGGCCCATAGACTTATATTTAGTTTGCGCATGGTTTGTATATAAGAGGAGGTTGTGGTCTAGGGGCAAAGTAGATGGAATAAGTTACTGTGAGTTTGAGTTCAATCCCATTGCAAGCAAAAAGTGATATTTATTTTGCTAAGTTGGGATAGCTGAGTTTGTGTTGGAATTAAACTCACAAGGAGGGATCCTACATCGGGAAGCCAGCAAGAGGCAAGGTGAGAAAGATGGCTTTAAATAGAGTAATCTATGAAGAGAGTAAGCATACATGGGTTGGCATTTGAGCATAAGAGTGTTCAGAGCGCTGGACAACTCTGCATTCCTATCGTGTGTATTTTATAAGATTTAGCTAGAGCTAAGCAAATGCCGAAATGCTACCACATGACGGTGATGATAACCACACAAGCATGCGCAAGACGTGTGGGCTTCAACGCGATAGTTGAGGCCATCATGAGTGTTCTGCGGGTTTAGTCTGTTAGTTTAAATGGGCCATAGAAGCAATGCTCCGTAAACATGCATGAATAAATTGTATGATTGTGTAGTAGATATTGACTAGATTATGTGAATCTCATATCTCGTAATAGGCTCTTATATGATCAGAGACCTTTCGGAGTGGGTTGACAAAATTATCTAAATACCTCGATTTGTGAAACTAGTGAAATTCTCAGTTTACAAAATTATCAAATACCTTTGGTTTCACAAAATTATTGAAATACCCTTGGTTTATAAAATTATCAAATCCCTTGATTTACAAAATTATCGTAAATACCGCTGGTTTGCTGCATCATCAAATACCTTTGGTTTATAAAATTATTGAAATACCTCGATTTGCGTAAATTATCAAAATACCTCACTTAAGTAAATTACCAAATACTCTCAAGGTAGAATTACCGAGATACCCTTATAGGTAAAATGATCGCTTTGCCTCGTAGGTAAAAATGAATGATTTAGACTGTGAATTTGACTCGATTTAACTTTGATTGTATAACCATGAGTTTAATCGACTGATCGTGGATGTGTGATCGATATGTCGTTAATATATGTTTAGATGATTCTTACCGAAGTACGCAATATTTTGGTATATATGTGTAATGATTGAGCATGACTCATCGCCGTGATCGTAGTCTTAAAATTTATAAAGAATGTGGATCAACCTGAAACTAACTCGATAACAATTAAAAGCAAGTGTAGCATCGAACAAGAGTATAGTTTAGGCAAGATCTTGATTATCGTAACCAAAGGAACTAAAAGTACTAATACTAACTTTCTTTTTATTATTTAGCCTAAATTAAAGTGAAGTTGTTTCTAATCCAAATTAACGACTACTAAGTTTTAAAGACACACAAAGACAAAAAGAACGTAATTGGAAAATAAACTGAAGAAAAACTCGCTGATCACGCACGATACCTGTGGTGATGAATCTGCCTAGACTTCACTTATTATCTAACACTCAACCACACAATTTATTCACTTAGTTTGATCTCAGACCTCTCCTGACTCCCTAACATATATTAAACCTCCTCTCGAGGCTTAATAAATGTTCCAACCCTAGGTTAATTAGTGGAACTCTCGTTTCTTATAATAACCCCTGTAATAGCAAGAAATCGATTTATGGATTCCGTATATTAGGTTTCACCCTAATCTAAAGTAAAATCTCATCACCTATCTCTAGGCTAAGCGTATCAAATTCGCTTAATTACGCTTAGATCTACTCTTCTAGCAGTGGCTCATATTCTCCTCTCTACCTAAGCACATCGCATTTGGATTAAGCATGCATAATTAAGAACAAACTAAGTATTTATCATATAATCTCGTAAATCAATAATAAGATTCATCTAGGTTTCATCCTCTGTGTATCCGATGGGTTTAGTTCATAACAAATAAAGAAAACATCTCAAGAGAAAAGATAAACAAAACATAAGAAATCCCTAAAACTCCCCGAACGTAACTGAAGGAGAAATCCTGCCTTCGAGTAGAACTCCACTTCTTGAGATGGATCAACCGGCTTTCTTCGAGGGATTCCGCTTGGCTCTTGGCCTAGCTCACCGCCCCTTTCAGCCAATACTTATGGTTTATATAGGCTCTGAAAGACATTTCTTTCTCCCAAGTATCCAAACTGAAAGTGAAATTACTTCTTTCCAAATGATAGGACACGCCATGGCACACGCCGTGTGGATCGTGGGCTGTGCCGCTGCTCGTATTCTTTAATGAGCCACCACGCAGTGAATCGGGAGAAGGCCGTGTTCTAGATGTTTGGCGTGGCACACCTGCAGTGATCTTTGGGCCAGCCGTGGATTTTGTAATATGGCCATTTACCTGCTTTGGGGCCCGCTTATGTTCTTTTCATCCTCGGTGCTTTTCTGGTATAAGATATGAAAAGAAAAGATTAAGAGCACTTTTTTACATGAATCAAGGATAAATCATCCAAAAGTAAGCTAAATGTGGATTAAAATATGTTACTTTTTACTGGCTTATCAATGACATACAATGATATATTGCATGGGGTTGGGATTTGTATTTTGGAGGAAGTATCGCATATGTGGCTATGCCACATTTTATCGATTTAGTGGCTTTGCCACATATACTAATTCTAGTGGCTTACCACGATATCGCATCGCGCGTTTTGTCGCATTGATATTAGCAGCTGACCGCGCTTCTTGTGTGTGGTATCGGGGGTGGTCGATTTGTCCCTGGCATGGTATGTAGTAGGGTTGGTATGTATGGTGTGTTGGCTGGATCGATTGGGATGCATCCTCATACCGCTGCATATCCGCTTTATGAGATCTCGCACATCAGATCGGGCTTAGCCACTTGTTCTCATATTGGTTTAGGCTAGGCCCAATTGATACCTGGCGGCCATGACCAAATAACTCTCGTAGAGGGCTTTGACCCAAATATGCTCTGACCGCATTTATACAAAGGATCGCAGAAAGCTTCGCCCAAATCGCTTAGGTTTCTCAGAGATACCGATCGTTACTCGTAAGGGTTTTTACATTGAGTTTTCATAAACTCACCCTGCTTTTAACTGCGCAGTAATCCTCACTTTAGACAGATCTGAATCGCGAGTGGACCTGTGAGGTGACCACACGCTCGATTGGCTTTAAAGTACACGCCCTATTTTTATTTTAGTTTAATTTGTTGGGTTATAAATTTTGTTATAAGGCCTTAAGATTTCAAATTTATGTTTTGGGATTTTATTGATTGTTTTATAATTTCAAGAAGTAGAACACAATTTATCTAAATAATTCACTGCTTTTCAAAATATCACGCTCGCAACTATTTTAAATTAAGCTTTCAAGTCACAAACAAGGTTTTAAAGATAATAATGTTTTCCAAGAATGATTTTTAATAAGCGTACAAACTGAGGTTTTGAATAACAAAAGTTTTAAGTTGTAAGCAATGGTTTCTAATGAAAGCATGGTTTTCAAAAACTTTCAATGTGACACGCTGACATTCAGCCTAACTTCTGAAAGCCAGTTTGGGGTGTTATATTTAATGGTATCTGAGCTCTGTTGCAAAACTCCTACGTGGATTGGGTTTTCAAAATTTAATTTCAAAGTGTCATTTCAAAAGGCTTGAAAAGATTTGAAGATCTAAAATGTTGTATTGACTGCTTTTCTAAAAGTGTGGTACAATCGAGTCTCCAAAGACCGAATCAGTGAAGTTTTCAATACTTTTGTTTGTTTAGAAATTTAAATATAGTGAGTTAGAAATACTGTGGTTTCTTTAGATATCGGATCGTATTTTTGGTATTTATTCTCGTGTGTTTTGCTTGGATGTGATTTGGATAGAAATTGGTCTGCGTAAAATATCCTGTCATTTCAATGGTTAGGTGTTTTAACATGTGAAGGAGTTCCAAGTGCTAGCTAAAATATGATAGGATATTAGAATTAGAGTGCGCAAGCAGAGAGCGTAGTGGTGTAATCTATGTTATGCAATTATTATATAGTTGGAAATTTGAGACTATATTTCTTTAATGGGGTAGATTTGTACCCACCCAAATTTTGGCCTCCTGTAGAATTGGGCCTATTGGCTGGGGGCATGGGAGTGTTTAAAATTTTTGAGAACAAAGAGAATGGCACTAATGTAAGTTGGACCTATTAGGTGAGTGATTTTGGAAGGTTAGGGGGCTTGCATGGAAGTCTCTAGATCAAACCTAGGCTTTAGGAAAAATTTTGTTTTAGGCGTAGTAAAACCCTAGAGTTAGTAAGTATGCTTTAAGAATAAAATATGGAGAAAAATGACACAAAAGGAGTTGTGGTCTAGTGGCAATGGCGCCACATGGGAGACAAGTGGAATGACTCCACACAAGGAAGCAAGTGGGTCCAAGGTTCAAGTCTTCAAAGACTTGCATTTCATTTTGATTTATTTTAAGTGAACTTAGACTTTGGCCCATAAACTTATATTTAGTTGTGCATGATTTTAGACACAAGAGGAGCTTGTGGCTTGAAGTGGCTAGCTGCGTGGATTAAGTTACAGGGAGCCTCGAGTTTGAATCTTATCGCAAGCAAAAAGGGATATTTATTTTGCTAAGTTGGGACGATCAGAGTTTGTGTTGGAATTAAACTCACTGAAAAGAGGGATCCTACATCGGGAAGCTAGCAAGAGGGAAGGTGAGAAGTCGGGCTTTTAAACAGAGCAATCTATGATGAGAGTAAGCATACTTGGGTTGGCGCTTTGGGCATGGAGTGTTCGAGCGTGGATCAACTCTGCATTCCTATCGTGTGTATGTCACAAGATTTCAGTCAGAGAGGCAAATACCGAAATGCCGCCACACGGTGATGATAAGTACACAAGCGCTCGAGCGCACGCGGTGGGGGCCGCGACGATAGCTGAGGCCATCGCGAGTGTTCTCATGTGTTTAGATTGTTTGAGCTAAAATGGACCTTGCGGGGCCAATGGGCTCGTGGACCAATATGAATAAATTGTATGATTGTGTAGTAGATATTGGACGTAACTATGTTAATCTCATATCCGTGGCTAGATTTGGGCTAAATGGGCCACACGTAGAACGTGGGTCCACTTAGGTTTAGAATGGGCCTTAGGCCCATTCGCATCATTATTCCATTTGAATACTGAGTCGCCGAGGCGATCAGAGACCTTTGTGGGGTTGACAAAATTACATGAAAAAGACCTCGATTTATGAAATTATTGAAATACCCTTTAGTTTAGAAAATTACTAAAATACCCTTGGTTTACAAAATTATTCAAATACCATTGGTTTACAAAAGTAATCAAATCCTTGGTTTACAAAATTACTAAAATATCCTTGCTTTACAAAAATTATTGAAATACCCTTGGTTTATGAAATTACCAAAATACGCCTGATTTATAAATTACCAAATACCCTTATTATAAATTACTAAAATACCCTCGTTTGTAAAATTACTAAAATACCCCGGTCTATAAATTACTAAAATACCCTCTACGGGTAAAGTTACCAAATACCCTTGACGGATAAAGTTACCAAGATGCCCTTACGAGGCAAATGACCGCTTTTACCGCTTAACCGATTAAATGACCGCTGTAATTGGGGTAGTACTAGTGTTGTATGTGTTAATTGTATGATTGATTATGTTTGAGATGCACCGCATACATGGATTAGTAATGAGTAGAATTACCAAAATACCTCAAGGGTAGGATTACCGAGATACCCTTTATGTGGTAAAATGACTATTTTGCCTCAGAGGTAAATGACTCGATTTAAACTGTGAATTTGATCGTGATTGTATAACTCATGAGTTTAACTAACTTGATCGTATGCGTGGACCGATATGTCATAATATATGTTTAGATGACTATTATCGAGCATGGCCATTTTGCATACATGTGTAATGATTGAGCATGACATGCAATGCATATATTATATGGGGTTGGAATTTGTATTTTGGAGGAAGTATTATGTCTTCGTGGTATGCTACATTTTATCGATTAGTGGCTTTCCCACGATATATCGATTCTAGTGGCTCACCCACGATATCGCTATCGTAGCTTTGTCGCTGGTTGATATTAGAAAATAGGCCGCGCCTGCGTGTGTAGGTCGGGTGGGTCGAGTTGTCCTCACATGTGTGTAGGTTGGTACGAGTGGTGTGTTACCGGATCGGGCTGGAATGCATCCTCATACTGCTGTATATCCGCTATGAGATCCGCCATTGCACCGGGCTTAGCCGCTTGTTCTATTATCGGTTTAGGCTAGCCCAATTGATACTATTATGGGCTCGACCTAAATAACTTCAGAAGTGGGCTTTAACCCACATATGCTCGATCCAGATCAGCATCGTGATTTTTGAAAGCGGCCTGGCCTGCATCGCTTAGGTTTATGCTTCAGATACCGATCGTTATCGTAAGGGATTACACACCGAAGTTTTCATAAACTCACCTCGCTTTTAATTCATGCAGGTAATCCTCATTTTAGATGGATCTGAGTCGCGAGGACTCCTGAGGTGACCACACGCTCGATTGGATTGAAAGTACACGCCCTATTTTTATTTTGGTTTAATTTGTTGGGTTATAAATTTTGTAATAATGCCTTAAGATTTCTTAACTTTAAGTTTTGGGATTTTATTGATTGTTTTATATTTGCTAGAAGTAGAGAACATTATTTATCTAAAATAACCATCACTTTTTTTCAAAATATCACGCCCACAACCTGCTTTAAATTAAGCTTTCGCAACAAACAAGGTTTTAAAGATAATAATGTTTTCCAGAATGATTTTTAATAAGCAAGTGAAATCTGAGGTTTTGAATAGCAAAAAGTTTTAAGTTGTAAGAAGGGTTTCTAATAAAAGCATGGTTTTCAAAAACTTTTAATGTGACACGCGCATTCAAGCCTAACTTCTAGGTCAGTTTGGGGTGTTACAAGTGAAATATGAAAACTAAGTGTTGGGTTAATATAGTTTGTATTTGAATTTTTAGTGAAATTGAGTATTTTTAGTTAAAATGTGTGGACTCAGATTAACACAAGGAAAATTCAGCCTAGACTTGTGTGAAAAGAAATTATGTGAATTTGATGATTTTATCAAATAGGACTAAAGTGTGTTGAAATGTGAAATGTGAGGCTAATTTATAAAATTCTAAATATGTGTGTGGACTAAAATAAATGATTTGGTGATTGAATGGATTGAATTTGAATGTGAATAAACCAAGAAAGGAGAGGTTCTGATCGAGATCAAGGAAAGACAAAGTGTTCGATTAATCAATCGCTTTATAGTACGCACGCCCGAGGTAAGTTCGACATAATATGTGTATATAGTTATGTTTAATGTTGTGAAATGAATGGTATGATAATATTGAAATGTGAATGCTATGTGAGGGTTCAAGTTATGTGACACTACAGTGTGTGTATTTGGAATTGTAACTAAAATGGTTAGTACTATGTAAAGGAATAATATAAGCTTTGGCTTTTTGGTTGGCACATGTGCGATAACCGATTTAAGATCAGCTTGATATGGATGCACCATGTGTGTGATGGTAAATGAGTTTTGGCCGATTATTTGAGGCACTAAGTGTGCATTGAATCTAATAAAGGACAAAAAGTTAATCGTAATGAAATAGTGAGTATAGAGTAGCAAATTGTAATCGATAAATAAGTGTTGGCTAAGGTAACGCTCTAACCTATGTGGTTGATGAAACTATAAATGATTTATGGAAGGTTGATTGAACATATTATCTTTGATGGTATGGTATATATGTGATTGTGAATTGATCTATGTGATAGCTTGTTTCGTATATTGTATTATATTATTTAACTTACTAAGCTTTGGAAAGTTTCATCGTGTGATTTGTTCTCTATTTTGCAATGTCAAGAAAGTTTAGCTCAGATCCGGATCGCCAACAATCTCTATCGCACTATTGGCAATCTATTTTGGTACTTTGGAAAGATGTATATAGATGAAATATGGCATGGCATGATAGATGTTATGATATGTTTTGAAAGGTTTAATCCTTGCCATGTGGTTTGGCTTGGAAGTTGGATGATGCAGAGTTGATGAATGAGCTATGGATATGGTATATTTCATGACTTAGTTGATTGAGAAAGATGTTTAAAGTTAAACTTTGATATGGATCACATGAAGTTTGAATTACATATGTTTTGAGATGTATATTTGTCACTTTGAATGGTTTTAATTGTGATGATGATGAGCATGGAAGTAAATGGTTTAGTTGGTGATTGAATAATGCAAGAAATGGTATGATTGAATGCATTTGAAAGCATGAATTGGTATTGTATTGGTGCTTATAGGTATGACCTTATTGTGGGAGGAAATTTGGCCTTGCAAATGGCTTGTTTTGCCTACATACTGCTATGGCACACGAGCGTGCCTAGTGACTGATGGGATAAAGTCAGAGTTGTTCAAGCATGCACGCACCATGGTACATGGACGTGCCTAGTAGTCATGTGAATAAGTCAAGATATTGCCTAAGAGTACACGCACCTCAGCACACAAAGCGCGCCTCGTGGCCATGCTAAAGTTAGAATACGCGGCTCGCTTAGCACTGATTGGACACATGGGGTGTGTCTCGTGATCGTGCGAGGCATACACTGCATCGCACAAGCGCAGTGACTCAATAATATTGAAAATGATTGAAATTTTGAAAACTTTTAAGTGTTCGCTTTAGTCCCACCCTTTCTAACATCGATTAAGGTCTCGTAGACCTAGATGAGGGATCGTATGTTTGTATTTGAACGTATGAATGATGATAGACTATGTGTTGTGGAATGAATGTGAATTATTGTGGTTTTTGGTAACGCTCTTAACCCTATTCCCGTGACGGCCTCAGTTGTGGGTGTTATATTGTTAGCTTGTGTGAGCAAGACTCAGAATTCACGCGCCTTGATCACACTTTGTGTGAGCAAACCCGATAATAGCTCGAGAGTGAGCATATATATATATATATATATATATATATATGAGATATGAGATAGAGATCACTTCACCATGCATTGGCATTTAAAGTAGATACCCTAGTATCCGATACTATTCCAAATGGTGCAAATGGGTATAGTGATATTATGAGAGTGTATGAGTTCTGATATGAACCAAGATAATTATGTACGTGAATCATGTGGAAATTGAATCTATGAGATTTTGATTTCATAATTAACTTTGTTGGTGATTATATGTTGCTTTATTGACACCAAATTGAAATGCATTATGATTTAAATTACTTGCTTTATCAGGGGTTGTTGGTAAGTTATATTTGCAATTATAAGAACTTACTAAGCTTAATTTCTTACTTTGTTTATTTTTTCGTGCTTTATAGTGATTCTAAGCTCGCTCTGCTTTGGAAGTTTTCAGAGATTGCATCACACTATCGAACTCTTATTTTGTTACTTTTGAATTTAATGTATTTTGGTTATATGGCATGTATAGGTTAGTTGGCTAATGTGTTTCATATGTTTTGTTATGTTTTAGCCTTTGATGTGGCTTTTGTCAATGATATATATTTTGATATTTAAATAGTGTAAATGGCTCTTTGATATATGGTTTATAATTGCTACGTGATTGCCTCATTGTGAGTTGGTATTTAGGTAGCAAATGGTTGAAATAGAGAATGTATTTGCATGCTAAGTTTTAGGTAAGATATCGTGATACATGTAATTGACCATTTAGGTAGTTTTTGGAGTAAATTTGGCATGTTTTAAAATGATCATTTGAGATATCAAAGAACTTAGGATTGTTGGTAACAAAATTGCATGATTTGGACTTGGTTGTGATTGGTTTGAATGGTTATTAATGATATGGTTATATGCTATTTGGTATGTGTAGGTTGGTGCCATGTTGGGTGAGAAATAAGGATTGAAAAATGGCCTATTTTTGTCCACACAGCATGTGTCTCACCTGTATGACACATGGTAAAGTGACACTACCGCAGTGTCCTCTCGACACTTTTTTAGAAATCAAGTCAGAGCTTTACATGGCCCAGCACACTGGGCGCAGTGGTCCGACCGCGGTGACCTATGTCAATGAGTTACACGAGGTCAAACACTGGGCCGAGACACTTCGCCATGTGATCCCATTTCAATGTCCATGTGGCCTCGTGATACGGGCGTGTGTCCCCTAACTTTGAAAATTTTCCATGTTTTTTCTAAAAATTTCTTAAGTATTCGATTTAGTCGCATACCACTTCTAATGTTTGTTTAAAGGTCGACTACTCGTGTTAGGGATTATATGACCAATTTAAATGAGTTTTGTCAGATATGAGATATGGATACTAATGCATAATTGTTTATGGATTAGTTTGGTATCGTTCCAGAACCCTATTCCATTTACGATAGGGTTAGGTGTTACAGGCCAATCATGAGTTAGCTTAGCTTTAACTAGGAAGTGGAGGAGCCCATTAATTTCATCTATAAAGTCCGCAATAATCCTCCCCGCCGGCTTTCTTCAACTTTGGTATTGATGGGTTAGTCACATCTGCAGAGAATTAGTTGAGAATTATTTTGACCCTATTGTTCATAATCAGTAGGTCTTACTAAGTATTGCCCCTATCACCTCTATCCTTGCCTCCTGTAATGGATGGTAAGGCTTGTTTGGGAATGCGCACAGCCATGGATGCGTTGATTCAAGTGCGGCGCTGAAGTAGTAGTCAGTAAGAGGTTGAAACTCAAAAGCTAGTCCTCTAGTGCCCATGACAAATGCACTGCAAACAACCTATCTTTCTAGAGGTTGAATCCTCCGCTCCTCCTCAGTGCCTATGACAACATTTCCAACATTTGACTCTACAATAGGCCCATTGTTCCTTCCTCCAATCCTTCTCGATCCTCCTATTGAGTCCGCCAATGCTACTGACCCACTTGTTACCACCTTCGCCTCCCTTTCCCACTGATTTTGACATTCACCGCCAAGCTCCCCATACTTTCCTAATTGCCACCCTCAAATATACTCCCCTTCAAGAGAGGTCCAAACCTTCTTCCCTTGAGGAAATATATCTGCAAGGGCTAGTATCCCTTCTCTCCCTTTGCTATCCATCAAAACACAGACAGGAGCCGTCCTAGGAATTGAAAGAGTTTGTTTATCCTTCCCTTCATTTGACGCTCATGCCTACTACTCTCTTTGAGATTGCGTGTTCTTCTCCATGTTAATCATAAGTGTGGCCTCACGAGCCGGGCCTCCAAAAGGCTTGTGTTTAAATCGAGGCCAAGTGAGCAATGTATAAGAGGGCTCTTTCTAGTGAATAGTCCCTTACCTAGCTCCTTTAATCATTTAAAGCCTCATGCCCAACAAATCACTGAGCTCACTAAGTTTATCTCCGTTATGGATAAGGGAAACGATCTTTATGAAGTGAGTTTACGCCAACTCTAATCAGAATATTCCCAAACCCGCCCCATGCTAAGGCCGATTCGATATGTCACATGAGAAAAAAATACATCTAAGTTCTTTTCTTTCAGATATAAAATAGGTTGGTAAAATCAAGAAAACAAGTTTCAATTTAGAATAATTTAAAATATATTACCGCTTTCAAAATTTGCTTGATAAACCGATAAATTTGAACTAATGATTTTTCAACCGTGATTATTGAAAACATTGATGAAAATTTAAGAAAACTTTCAGTGATTAAAATATTCATATAAACTTATAAAAACCGCTTGTATAATCCATTTTAGAAAATTTTTATTTAAGTTTTAGAAAAATCTCATTTAAAGTACTTAGAGCAAATATAAATACGCCAAACATAAAACAAAATAAAAATAATCCGCAGGCCTTATTACAACCTTAACTCAAAATAGTAAAGTAATTAATCAGATTAAAAGGGAATCCAAAGTCCAAATAAAACCGCTTTGAGTATGGCCTTCATCGAGTCATTTGTTGCCCAAGTCCTCGCCATCGAGCATTACCAAAGGAATAAAGAAACGAGGTGAGTTACTAGAACCCTGCATAACCCCTTATCGATGTCCACCGGGCCTCAAAACCAATTTAGCAATAATTTGGGCCTAAGCTCTTTTTACAATATAATGTATCAAAGATATCATATGAATGTAATGCAATCCCAAACCATCCTAATAATCCATCCGCTACACACCACCCGCACTCATCCATCAAACCTATGGGGATCAAGTCAACCGCCAACACACCAATCGCAGTATTATGCTATTTATAACAAATCTAATTGTGGGCAAGTCACCGTAATCTCAGAGTATCATATTATCAAACATATTTGTGGCAAGCTAGCAATTTAATTTCTTCTCTTCAACATTTTCCCAACCCATGCAAAGTCATGTAGATGCATCATACATAACAAATCATGATATTTACAAATATAACAACAATAATTAATCCGCACAAAAGTTTAGCCCATTAACACTTTACAAATCATCTCTTTAAGGCAATTTATCAAATCGCCCATTAAGCAATATATCAATTTGGCCCATTAAGCAATATATCAATTCGCCCATTACAATATATCAATAAGGCCCATTAAGCAATATATCAAATCTACCCATTAAGCAATATATCAAATCTACCATTAAGAATATATCAATTCGACCCATTACAATATATCAAATCGCCCATTAAGCAATATATCAAATCGCCCATTAAGCAATATATCGATATCGCCCATTAAGCAATATATCAATTCGCCCATTAAGCAATATATATCGATTTGGCCCATTAGGGGCATTTTTGTAATTTTTACTGTTAATTTCGATTTTCTCAATTTTATCAAAATAGTGAGATTTAGGCCAATTTTTCTTTGCTACACCATAATACGATTTTTGTCGTTGATTTACTACCAATATGATATAAATCTTAAAGTTACTTGAAAACGGTGTGAGATTACACACTGGACACAAGTAAAGCACTAAGCCTTCTTGCTCACAACACCTAAGATGCCAGAACACTCGATTAGTCAACAGACTTGATTTAATTAATTGACTCTAAAATGAACAATCTAAAGTTTTTACTCCTTCGAATCGTGAACGACTCACGATTTGTCGATTTTTCCATATGACGGCCCATAACCCTGGAAAATCCCGAACCGCCTAAATCGCCTCTTCGCTTGAATTTAGGAGTAAGGATCGCAAACCGCTTCCTTTTGCGATCTCCAATCGCTATCCCTTTCGATTTGATATTGATCGACTCCATTGAAAACAAATCTTAGTCAAAACTAATATCAAGGCGTTGATATGAACGCTTGATTAAAGAGAAAGGTTGGCTTACCACTAGAATCGTGATGATCACAAGTCGATAGATCGAGTGATTTAGTCCCTAAAACATAAAGTCAATTATCTCAAATTCTTACTCCTTAAGCAATCAATCGAATATTGAGTACTATCAATAATCCATAATGAATTATTATCAGACGATATTGGATCCAAATGTTCATCGCTCAACTTAAGATTAGAATGATGTTCTGACTCCCACTAGAATACTACAAAAGGGAAATGATCACGCTGTGAGAGAGAGAAGGAAATGATGATTTCGATTAATAGAACTATCCTACTTACAAGGACATATATTCAGCCTTAAGAGAAGAAATTGAAGAGAAAATATTACTCACCGATTCACAAGAAGATAAAGGCCTAAACACGTAAGGAAAAGAGATAATAGAGAGACAAGTTGCTATTAAATCTTGCTAGTAGAGAGAACTAATAAAAGAAAAGGATTTGATCAAGATGAAGTTTTGCTTTTAAGAAATGGAAGAAGGATTGAAAAGATGATTAAAAGAAAAGAAAGGGAGAGAATGGGTGCTAACTAGTTTTGGTTTTCAAGAGATGATAAGAGAGAATGATTTGATCTCAATGGTTTGGTGCATTCAGAATAAGAAGAAATGAAGAAGAAAATATGTTCACTAACAACTTGGAGTTTTGGCAAGTAGAAGAAAATTTTGGAGAAAAAGACACAATTTGATACTAAAGAAATTTTGGCCAAAACAAAAACTTAGGTTTCTACCAAAAGGCAAAGCAAAATTTGGTTATACTTCCTCACCTAAATCTGCCCATGCCTTGGCAAAAAGGTCAAAATTTACAACCAAAACTTTCCATAACATTTTCCTCTCTTTTGTGCCAACATGTTCCCTATACTTTTCCCTTTCTTTTGATTTCTTTCCTACCTTCATCATTTCCTTATTTCTTTAGCCACCTTGCCAAAATTAAAAGTCCACCTTGCCTTATTTACCATCTTGGCCGACACTTAGGAAAGAACACAAAAAAATAGTCAAAATTTTACATTTGATGGGATTTGAACCTCCTCCTTCAAAGTCCTTCATGTGGCGCCATATCCCCTTTACTATAAACTCCTTTGTGCTAGCAATTTACTCATTTATTTGCATAAGCATTGAGGCCACTTACTATATCTTCTAAAGTGCTAAAATACTAATTTTTTACTAAGGCCCAATTAAACCCCGAGCCTTCTTAAGACCTTAAAACATACATGATTAGTAATTTAACTATTTTAACGTTGAAGAAATAATGCAAACACATAAAATTCCAAATTTTAGGATGTTACAATTTACTCCCTTTAAAGAAAATTTTGTCCTCTAAATTTACTCGATTATTGTTGTTTAATCGCGCCCTCAGCTCCCATGTAGCTTCCTCCGATCCGTGATTACGCCATAATACTTTGACTAATGGCACTAACTTTCTTCTCAAAGACCTTAATGTCCTCCGATCTAAAATTTGCACTGCTCCTCTTTGAAAGACAAGTCGTCTTAACTCAACTTTCTACGGCACTATATGAGACTTAATCCGATCGATAACGCCTTAACATTGAGACATGAAAAACACTATGTATCCGACTCAACTCAGCTGGTAACTCGTCGATAAGCCACCGCCCAACATGCTTCAATACACCAGACGGTCCGATGAACCTAGGGCTTAACTTTGCTCTTCCATCCAAATCTAAAGATCTTCTTCCAAGGTGAAACCTTTAGAAAGACTCCGACTCTCCCACCGCAAACTTAATATCTCTTACGCTTCAAACCGCTGCACGACATTTTGTCTATCTCAAGCTTCTTTTAATTGTGCCTCGAATTACCTTTACTTTTTCCTCCGCCTCCGATATCACCAAGATCCAATAATCGTTGTTCTCACTCACCCAACAAGTATGAGTATGACACCGACGACCATACAACACCTCATAGGGTGCCATCATGATGCTGGATTGATAGCTGTTGTTGTATGCAAACTCTGCCAACGGTAGAAAATCCTCCCAACTACCCTTGAAGTCGATCACACAGCCTCTTAACATGTCTTCAAGAATTTAGATTACTTCTCCGATCACCATCCGTCCGAGGATGAAATGCCGACTAAAATTTAACTTTGTTCCCAAAGCTTCATGTAAAGCTTTCCAAAACCGTGATGTAAACCTAGGGTCCCTGTCTGAAATAATAGACACTGGTACCCCATGTAACCTCACGATCTCTGCTACATACAACTTGGCCAACTTCTGCAACGAGAAAACCAGATTTAACAGTAGGAAATGAGCAGCCTTCATCAATCGATCTACTATTACCCAAATCTAATCCTTCTTAGTAGGCGTAAAGGTAACCCACTAACAAAGTCTATCGTTATCCTTTCCCATTTCCATAATGGAATTTTCACCGCTGCAATAATCCCGACAAGAATTGATGTTCCGCCTTCACCATCACATGTTAAGCACTTACCCACTTAAATCGCAGAACCTCCCGCTTTCAACCTCGGCTACCAATATCGCTTCACTGAGGTCTCGATACATTTTATTTCCCTAGGTGCATAGATATATAGCTACTATGTGCATCACGCAGTAATCATTTGTCTCACTCAATCTTGGGCATACAAATTCTCCCGCTGAAACACAATACCCATCACTATTCAATCTAAAATCCCCTATCACACCACCTTCCACTTGTGAAGTAAGGAACCCAACCTTTCATCCGATAACTACTTTTCCTTAACTCGCTTACCCACGTAGGCTTCACCAAGTTCTGGCTAGCGAGACTACCATCTTCATTCATAAGCCGAGATGAGCTAACATCGCCTCAAATTCGAGTATCACTTTACGACTCAATGCATCCGCCACCATATTAGCCTTTTCGGATGATACTCATTGAGAAGTCATAATCTTTCAACAGCTTCTATCCACCTCCGCTGCTTTTAAGTTCAACTCTCTTTGGGTAAGGACGATTTCGACTTTATGATCCGTATATATAATCGACTTCTCACCGCATGTATAGTGTCTCCAAATCTTCAAAGCAAACACCACAGTAGCTAATTCCAAATCATGAGTGGGATAGTTCACTCGTGGCAAATTTTAATTGATTTAGATGCATAAGCCACCACTTTTTTCTCTTTGCATCAACACACATCCCAAGCCCGTGTGTGATGCATCACAAGAAACAATAAACTCTTTTCCACTCTCAAAGTTGAATCACATCGCGCTTTCTACCAAAATCTTCTTCAATTTCTTAAAGCTCTCATCACGATCCACTCACACAAATGGTACTCCTCTTATGCAATGCCTTTAGTTAGGCATGCAAAGAATCAATGAAAACCTCTCAATGAAATGCCTCAGAATAACCAACAACCCTAGAAACTCCGAATTTCAAACATCGACTTTGTGGTTTCTAATCCAACACATCCTCGACCTTCCAAGGATCAACTCTAATTCCTTCAACAGACACAACATGCCCCAAAAAGGTCATTTCCTTCAGCCAAAATTCACACTTACCGAATTTGGCATAATGTTTCTTCTCCTTAATATTTGCAATACTACCCGCAGATGCTAATCATGCTCTTCTTCATTCTTTGAGTACACCAAGATGTCATCTATGAACACCACCACAAACCGATCTAAAAGGGTTGAAGACCTGGTTCATCATGTCCATAAATGCACTGGTGCATTAGTCAACCCAAAACTGCATCACTAAGAACTCATAATGCCCATAACGAAGTTCAAAATGCAAGACATGAATATCCGCCTCCTTGACCTTAAGTTGGTGATAACCCGATCTCAAATCTATCTTCGAGAAAACTAAAGCTCCTCGCAGCTTGATCAAACAAATCGTGGATTCTCGCAGAATGTATACTTATTCTTTATCGCCAACTTATTCAATCGTTTATAATCGATGCACATACGCATCGACTCCATCCTTCTCTTCTGACGCAACAAGACCGACGCCCCATGGTGACACACTCCTGGCCGAATGAATCCCCTATCCAACAACTCTAGAATTTCAGCTTAAGCTTCGCTTAACTCCTTCTACGCCATTCTATAAGGAGTAATAGACACCGAGCCATTCCCGGCAATAACTTAATGCCAAACTCGACTTCCGATTCGGAGGCAAACCTCGGGAGTTCCTCAGAAAGACGCCAAAAACTCTTTCACCGCTTCTAACACTTTCCACCGATAATCCCTTGGTATCCAAAGCACTAATGAAGGCTAGAATGCTCTACACCCCTTTCGCACCAACTTTTCTCGCTTTTAAAGCAGATACCACATTAGACAGATAGTTTCTTCTTTCATCTATCATCATTACCTCCTTATCCTCCACATTTGCTTTTGCAAAGACAATCCAAGTTCGCACAATGTTTCACCAACACCCATGCCCAAAATAAGGTCAAACTCACTAATCATAGCTTCTATCAAATCCGCTAAAACTATTTCGCCTCAATTTCTAAGGGCACATCCCTAAACAATTTATTTACTATCACCGATCTGTCCCAAAGGACTAATTTCCATTGTCTCTAGTAGTAATCTCTTGATCTAATGTTCGATTTGTGATATAAGCAAGTAACATACAAATGGGTGGATCCGATATCTATCAAAGTAGTAATAAGTACATCGATATGAAGAACATAATTTGGTTATTATATCGTGCACCGCCATCCTCTCGACGCCCGATCGCATAAACCAACCCCGGGCCGCCTCGGCTCATACTCCCCTATTACTAGTACCTCTACCCGGCACTCGCCTCGCTCCCACGCCATTACCACCTCGACCTAGCCCATGGCCTCTTGGCGGTCGCCGAGCACTCTAGCTAGCTATGCATCATAGTTACGAACATCTTGAGTCCGGAAAAGCCTATCAAGGGCAATCATTAAGCCGATTGTCCTTGGAAGCACATTTGAAACAACCACCTGCTTTCTTCTAGCATTCACCCGTGTCATTTCTCGCACTCCGCACATGGTCAGAATCGATTGGTAGCAGCCTAGTACTCTAGCTCGAAATGGCCCTTATTCCCCGGCCTCTTCGAAACCTTTAGCGTGACCGAGTACCTAAAGTCCTCTCTTGCTCCCGCCCTATCCTTGTCTCAATTTGTCGCCTCGAGTGTTTAGCCTTTTCAGCCTATCTTGGCTTCTCCACCAGCAGTGGGGAAAATTTCTCCTTTTGAGGGGCTATCGCACCAGAACTCATCACGCAAACTGGGCCTTCAAAACACACAGCGCTCATAATCGCTTCTGTACTATTCCACTGCATATCGACTGCATTTAAATTTCGCCTCTTGTCGCACAATCTTACCTCCTTGGACCAGATTTAGAATTCCTTCCTTTGGGCATCCACATAGCTAGCCCCGACATACTTTCCCCGAATACTGGCCTTAAAGAAATCCTAGGTAATACGATCGGCCCCAGTGCCTTCCCAATAGTGAGCCACCATTGATACGCCTCTTCTCTCAACAAGGACACAACTCCTTTCGGGGCTGCTGCAGTAATCCAGATTGTCCATGATCCGCCCACACCTCAAGCCAAGATTCGCTACATTTGGGGCTACACCAGATACCCTAAAAACCTTAGCACCATTCAATTTGAGTCATTCCAAATTGACCCACGAGTCGCTAACCCAGCTTCTTGCCCTCAAAGAACCCTTTCCAGACTCGCCATTGTTTGGGACAGAGCGCCGCCCTCCTCATACGATCATGTGACCCTTCACCACAGTGATGCAAAGGCCCATTTCCGGCACATGTCCCGACGCCCGACACACAACTCTAGCGCTCGCCTACCACTGCCACGCCCACTGGATCCATGTCCTCTAGCGCCATATTGACTAATTGATTTAATCTAATTAAAAGTCTTATGAATCAAAAGATACTATTTCAATATTTATTAAACAATATATTATGAAGTATAAGAAGTAAAGTCGCTTTCGCAAACGCATCCTATAGTCTCAATCTCTATAGTTTCAACTCCTAAAACTAGAAGTTCTAGAGTATTCCTATAGTCATATCACAATCATCATAACCACACAATGGTAACATATACTTACTTGACCTCGTGTCTGATAATTCGTGGTGCCATACTTCTTTAAAACATGCATTTTTAATTTCAATTTTAAAATGTTTTTAGAAAACATTTTTGAACCCAAACCACGCAGTAGTTTTGAAATCGGGCTTTGATACTATAAAATGTAACACCCCAAACCCGCCCATGCAAGTAATACAGATTCGACATGTCACATGAGAAAGAATACATCTAAGTTCTTTTTCTTTCGTATATAAAATAGGTTTGGTAAAATCAACAAAAACAAGTTTCAATTTAGAATAATTTAAAATATATTATCGTTTTTGAAATTTGCTTGATAAACTGATAAATTTAAACTAATGATTTTTCAACCGTGATTATTGAAAACATTGATGAACATTTGAGAAAACTTTCAATTAAAATATTCATATAAGCTTATAAAAATCCGCTTGTATAATCCATTTTAGAAAATATTTATTTAAGTTTTAGAAAATCTCATTTAAAGTATTTAGAGCAAAATATAAATACGCCAAACATAAAACAAAATAAAAATAATCCAGAGGCCTTATTACAACCTTAACTCAAAATAGTAAAGTAATTAATCAGCATTTCAAAAGGAATCCAAAGTCCAAATAAACTGCTTTCATAGTATGGACTCCATCGAGTCATCCGTGGCCCAAGCCCCCATCACCGAGAATTACCGCAAGAAATAAGGAAATGGGGTGAGTTACTAGAACTAAGTGCATAACCCCTCACCGATGTCCACCGGGCCTCAAACCCGCTTAGCAATATTTTGGGCCTAAGCCCTTTTACAATATAATATATCAAACATATCATATGAATGTAATGCAATCCAAAACCATCCTAATAATCCATCCGCTACACACCACCCGCACCTTCCATCACACCTCGTTGGGATCAAGTCAACCGCCAACACACCAATCGCAGCATTATGCCATTTATAATAAATTTAATTGTGGGCAAGCCACCGTAATCTCAAAGTATCATATTATCAAACATATTTGTGGCGCACCAAATTTCTTTTCTTCTCTTCAACATTTTCTCAACCCATGCAAAGTCATGTAGATGCATCATACATAGCAAATCATGATATTTACAAATATAACAACAATAATTAATTCGCATAAAAGTTAAGCCAATTAACACTTTACAAATCGATCTTTAAGGCAATTTATCAAATCGCCCATTAAGCAATATATCAATTCGCCCATTAAGCAATATATATCAATTCGACCCATTAAGCAATATATCAATACGCCTATTAAGCAATATATCAATTCGCCCATTGAGCAATATATCAATTTGGCCTATTCAAAGAATATATCAAATCTACGCCTATTAGGCAATATATCAAATCGCCCATTAAGCAATATATCAAATCGCCCATTAAGAAATTTATCAAATCGCCATTAAGCAATATATCAATACGCATTCATTATTACAATATATCAATTCGCCCATTACAATATATATCGATTTGGCCCATTATGGGTATTTTGTAATTTTTATGGTGTTAATTTCGATTTGTCAATTTTATCAAAATAGTGAGATTTAGACAATTTTCCCGCTATACACCATAATACTATTTTAGTCAAGTTGTTTACTACTTAATATGATATAAATCTTAAACCTAAGGAAAACGTGAGATTACACACCGATTATGGTAAGCACTAAGTTTCTTGCTCGTCGACACCTAAGATACCGTAACACTCGATTAGTCGACATACTGATTTAATTAATCGACTTAAAAAATGATCTAAAGTTTTTACCTTGGAAACGTGAACGACCATTTATTTGTCGATTTTCCAGATGGCGGCTCTACAACCCGAGGAAAATCCTAACAAATTAAACTACCCTTTGTTTGAATTTAGGAGTAGGAACGCAAATCCGCCTCCTTTTGCGATCTCCAATCACTATCCCTTTCAATTCGATATTGCTTGACCCCATTAAAAACAAATCTTAGTCAAAACTAATATTACGCTGATATGAACGCTTGATTAAGGAGAAAGGTCTGGCTTACCACTAGAATCGATGATCACAAGTCGATAGATCGAGTGATTTAGTCCCTAAAACATAAAGTCGATTATCTCAAATTATTACTCCTAACAATCAATCAATATTGAGTATTATCAATAATCCATAACGTAATTCTTACCAGATCGATATTGGCTCCAAATGTTCACTGCTCAACTTAAGACTAGAGTGATGTTCGCCTCCCACTAGAATACTACAAAAGGGAAAATGATCACATTGTGTGAGAGAGAAGGAAATGATGATTCCGATTAAGAGAACCATCCCATGACACTGACATATATTCTACTTTAAGAGAAGAAATTGAAGAGAAAATATTACTCACCGATTCATTAAGAAGATAGTGTCCAAACACGAAGGAAAAAGAGACAATGGAGAGACAAGTTGCTATTAAGTTCTCATATGGAGAGAATGAATAAAAGAAAAGGATTTGATCAAGATAAAGTTTTGCTTTTAAGAAATGGAAGAAGGATTGAAAAGATGATTAAAAGAAAAGAAAGGGAGAGAATGGGTGGTAACTAGTTTCGATTTTCAAGAGATGACAAGGAGAATGATTTGGTCTCAATGGTTTGGTACATCCTAAATAAGAAGAAATGAAGAAGAAAAATATGTTCACTAGCAACTTGGAGTTTCCTAAGAAGGAGAAAAATTTTTGGAGAAAAAGACACAATTTGATACTAAAGAAATTTTTGGCCAAAACAAAACTTAGGTTTCTACCAAAAGGTAAAGCAAAATTCTGCTATACTTCCCCTCACCTAAACTGGCCCATGCCTTGGCAAAAGGTCAAAATTTGCCAACCAAAACTTTCCATAACATTTTCTCTCTTTGTGCCAACATGTTCCCTATACTTTCCCCTTTCTTTTGATTTATTTCCTACCTTCATTATTTCCTTATTTTTTAGCCACATTTCCAAAATTAAATTGTCCACCTTGCCTTATTTACCATCTTGGCCGACACTTAGAAAGAATGTAACACCCTCAAACCCCGCCAAAACGTTACTTAACCGAATTTGGATTGCAGCAGAATGAGTAGATTTGAAAAACTTCAAAACTTCGCGAATTGAGAACTTTGTTTGGAGAAATTCAATTCGAGAGCCAAACTGCTTTGTTACTATCAACCTTACCGTTATAACCAAATATATTCTTTTTAATTAATCAGTTTGATTGGTTGCCAAAACAGACTTATTTTGTCAAAACCCAACTTTGAGGAATGTTTGGAAGGTGAGAATTTTAAATGAATTTCTAAGTGCTGGATTCTTTGAAAACAACATCCTAAATGTTAAGAAAATTCCAAGTTTTATTTGTTAATCGCTTAATATCTATTTGTCGTGAATTTGCAAAACTTCTTGTTACGCTTTTTAGGAAAACCCCATTTACAATGATTCAAAGCACGTAATAAAACATCTTAAAAACAAATCCCAAGTTAAAGTTAAGCTGCCTTATTACAAATCCAAAAATTCCAAAATAAAAATAAATTAAAGCTAAAGCTTGAGTTTACTAAAGAAACCGCAACACATGGCCACCTCGAGTCCGCTCTCTCGCCCAAAACCCGCTATCTACGCATCACCGCAAATTAGCTGGGCGGGTGAGTCATCGAGACTCAAGTGTGTACATTTCCATGTAATGCAATTTAGTGCCTTAGCCCACTCAATACAGCCATGTTATGTGCATGCAATACAACCCATCCTAGATCGCCTCCATCCCAAACTCCCGTGGTATTATGCCATCGTGGTTCATAACCACCGTGGTCCTAGACCACTCGCGGACTGTAGTCACTTGTGATAAAGTCACCGCAATATAATCGCTGGGCTAACTCCACCGCGGGCCATAGACCACCGCGGATGATCTCTAGCACTACATACGTGGTTAACCCACTCGTGGTCATAGACCACCAAGACAAGTCACCGATATAAGCAATTGTGGTATTAACCACCGGGTCCTCGACCACTGCGGACAATAGTCACTCATCGCTTTATCCGTGGTTTTAAACCATCGTGGGTACTTAGACCACTCGTAACCGAGTCACCGATTCTCCTCCTCCATCAATCAATCTCCCGAGCCCATGCTCTTTACATTGCGCACAATATGTATGCAATGCAATATATCGTTGTATAATGATTATGTTTCATATATGCATAACATCAAAATATACATACATGCGTATAAATGTAAATATCCGTGATCAAAGACTTACCTAGCTGCTCTCCAACATTCACCCGTAAGGGTAGTTAATCTATCATATCGCTTATTTCTGATTCAACCATTTCAGCTTAAAAACAAACAATGAAGGCGTGTAAGTAGTACACACCGATAACACACAATATTATGCTTTCTATGTCGACACTATCGTAAAGGTGAACGATCGCTATTCGCCTACTATTCTGCTCCGAGTGGTCCACAACTCTGGCACAATCTCGCATCGCATACACCGCTTGCTTTTTTGAACTTGTGGTCGGGAGTATAGGTCCAACCCCTTCCTTTGCTTGGCTAGTATTTGAGTCCATGAAAGAGATCTTGGTCACTGCATCTGATTAAGGCATTGAAACAAGAAAATAATGATATACACTCAATATGTAAAGATTCCCTTACCTAGGTCGCATTAATCCCAAACGCTAACAACTTGTATTAAGAAATCGGCCGAGTCCTTACATCAACACCATATAAGAATCTGCTCTCACAAATAAATCCAAAGAAGTGGCCTTCGGCAAACAAGTTTAATAGAGACTCTCTTATGGCCTATTCGCCAACAACACTTACCAACGCCCTCTCAAAGCAAAGCTAACACAAAGAAAAGATGATGAAAACACAACCCTCCGCTAATAAGCAAGAGTATACCGATTGGGAGTTTACGCCTCGAATTTTTGAAGAAATAAAGGAGTATGAAACAAATAGATGCCTCGCTTTGAAGAAGGAACTCGTGACAAATGGTGACTAGAAAGTGAGCACCTGATTCGGGGCTTGAAGTGGAAAGAAAGATGAGGGATAGGTCTGAATAGAGAAACAAGTGGAGGAAATATGATGCAAGAAAGAGAGAAGAGAAACAATGGAGTGCTATGGCTTTGAGTAAATGAGTAAAGGGACCAAAAAGGAGAATGGGAGCTATGAGAAATCGACAAAGGGATGGGAGCTTGGGAAGTGACGAAATGAGATAAGAAAGAAAAGAATAGAAAAAGAGAGTGCCCAAAAAGGTTTCTTAAATACACAAAAAGATGAAGAAAAGTGAGAATAGCCCCTTAGTTTCTAGTAAAGAAAGAAAATGAAAGCAAAGAAATGAGGTGAGAGTTTTGGTTTTTGTTAGAAGAGAAATGAAGCAAAAGGTCACAAATGAAAAAGAGAAAATGAAGTGTTTCAACAATTGGTTTTGACCCTAGAAGAAAACGTACACACTATGGCACCCTTAAGACCGATTGCACCACACCCAAAAGAAAGACCAAGCCACTAGCCTTAAGGATTTCAAAGACACACACATGCCTAACACCAAACCGATTTCTTTCCCACTTCAAGCTTCCCACAACCGGCCAACATCCCCACTACCCTCAAATCCCATACTTTCTCCTACATTCACTCTTGTTTACCCATTCAAACAGCTTTGAATACTTCAATTTCTGCTTTTTCCTCCTAGCCTCACATTCAAAACTTTTGACCAATTCAACACCCATCTAAGAAGTGTCCTTGTCGAATCCACCATCCCAGCCCCTAGGCGAACGAGCAAAAATAAAATCCCATATTGCCGACTTCCCATGCACTAACTTGCTCCCTCACGCCTCCCCCGTATGCTACATTCTCGCACCTTAGTGGCGCCCCCTCGCCACTTTACTATTACATTTCTTGTGTCATCAAACCCAAACTATACCACTTAGCCCCGTCCTCAACTAGCTTTCTCTAAAGTGCCAAAATTAAAATTTTGGCCAAAGCTTCACTTAACCCCGAGCCTTTCCTGACCCCCAAACACACCAAATTAACACACATAGCATAGCATACACACAGAACATCTTAAATGCAGAGCCCTAATCCAGATGTTACAGCTTCTACTTCTAAAAGAAATTTCAGCTCGTAAATTTACCTCGTGAAAAGAGATGAGGGTATCATTGCCGCATCACCTCCCTCTGGCTCCCACGTGGCTTCCCTCTAAACCATGATTCCTCCATAATACCTTAACCAACGGAATCGCTTTTCTCCTCAATACCTTACTATCTCGATCTAGGATTTGAACCGATTCCTCCTCAAAAGATGAGTCAGCCTTACTTCAATTTCTTCCACCTGCACTATGTGAGATAAATCTAAACGGTGGCGCTTAACATCAAGACATGGAACACATCATGAATTTGTTTCATTCCTCAAGGTAGCTTGAGCTAAAAGCTACTCTGGCCCTACACGCTTCACTACACGACATAAGGGCCGATGAACCGGGACTCACCACCCTTCCGTCCAAACCTTAGAACTTTCTTCCACGGTGAAACCTTTAAGAAAACCCAATCACCCATCGCGAAATTATATGTCTTTACGCTTAAGATTCAGATAAGATTTCTCTCGTTTAAGCCTCTTTCAACCGAAGTTCGAATCAACTTAACTTTCTCCTCTCGCTCTCAGAATTCAATTTTTGGTCCCAACACCGACGCTCACCTAACTCCATCCAACAAGTCTGAGTACGACACTTTCCGCCCATACAACGCTTCATAGGGCACCATCTCGAATACTAGATTGGTAGCTATTGTTGTTTGCAAATTCTCGCCAACGGTAGAAACTCCTCCCAACTACCATCAAGTCACGACACAGCCCTCAACATATCTTCCAAGATTTGAATTACCTTTCTGATCGACTCATCGGGCCTCATGGATGAAATGTCGGTTGAAATCCAATCTTGTGCCCAATGCCTAATGCAAAGGCCTCTTCCGTAACTCGACATAAACCCGAGGTCTCTGTCTGATATGATAGACACAAAATTTCATGCAACCTCACAACCTCGCCACATAAAGTTTTGCTAATTTCTATAGTGAATAATCAACCCGAACCGAATAAAGTGAACGGATTTTGTCAACCGATCCACAATTACCCACACTAAATCTTTCTTCAGAGGCATAAGGGCAGCCCACTCACAAAATCCATTGTTATCCTCTCCCACTTCCAAAGTGGTATCTTCACTGGTCATAGCAACCTCAAGGTACTTGGTGTTCCGCCTTCACTGGCTGGGCATGTCAAGCATTTACCCACATACTTACCACTTCTTACCTGCACTCACCCACCAGAATCGTTTCTCGCAGATCCTTATACATCTTGCTTCCTCCAGATGCATAGTATATGGGCTACTATATGCTTCTTATGAATCTTCCGCCCAACTCGAATCCTTCAAGATACAAGCTTTCTCAAAACACAATATCCCATCACTGTTCACACTAAAATCTTTTGTCTTACCACTTGCCACAAACTAAAGTTTCAAGCTTAATGATTCATCGATAATTGCTTCTCTTTAACTGATCGACCCAAGAAGGCTTCACTTGTAACTCCGCTTAACACACTTCCATCATCATACAAGTTAAGATGGGCAACATTACCCTCAAGTCTAATATCACTTTACGACTCAATGCATCCGCCACTACATTAGCTTTACTCGGTGGTATTCAATCGAGCAATCATAGTCCTTCAACAACTCAACCCAATGATCGCCGCTTTAAATTCAACTCCTTTGTGTAAGGAGATACTTTAAGATCTTATGGTCCGTATATATAATGGACTTCTCCCCATACAAATAATGTATCCAGATTTTAGAGCAAACACCATCAAGCCAATTCCCAGATCATGCGTGGATAATTCATTTCATGTGGTCTCAATCGCGTGGACACATATGCCACCACCTTTCCTTCCCCGTGATCAACACACATCCCAATCTGTGTGTATGCATCGCAGCTGACAACAAACTCCTTCTAGCCTCAGTCAATTAACACAGAGCTTCAGCTTAAAAATCTTTTTAGCTTCTCAAAACTTTCCCCGTTGTTTATCTCGACCATACAAACAGTATCCCTTTACGTAGCAACTTGGTTAATGGTGCAAAGAATTAATGAAAACCCTCAACAAAACCTCCCGTAATACCCAACCAAACCAAGAAAACTCCAAAATTCTCGCCATAGACTTAGGGGCAAAGCGTTTCCAATCCAACACACTTCTCAATTTTCGAGGGTCAACCTAATCCCTCAAACAGACACAACATGACCTGCAGAAGGTAATCATTCTTCACCTAATTCACACTAATCGAATTTGGCACAAATATTTTTCTCCTCAAAATTTGTAGAACCACTCAATATGCAAATCATGCTCTTTTTCCGATCTTGAATAAACCAAGATATCGCTCTATAAATACCACTACAAACCGGTCCAAATAGGGTTAGAATACCAGATTCATCATATCCATAAACGCTACGATGCATTGGTCAACCTAAACGCAGATAACCAAGAACTCGTGAATGACCATAATGCATTCGGAAAGCTATCTTGTGAATATCCGCCTCTTGACCTTAAGTTGGTGATAACCTCACCTCAAGTCTATCTTTGAAAAGACCAAAGTGCGCTCGCAATCGATCCAATAGGTCATCAATTTAGGTAATGGGTACTTGTTCTTAATCGCCAACTTGTTCAATCGCTTATAATCAATGCACATCCGCATTGATCCATCCTTTTTCTTAACAAATAACACCGCGCAGGCCTCAAGGTGACACACTAGGTCAAATAAAACCCGATCCAACAAGCCTCCCGAATTTGGGCTTGGGCCCACCAACTCTCTTCGGTGCCATTCTATATGGAGTAATCGACACCACAACAAGCTGGAAAAAGGTCAATCCCCGAATCCTACCTCTCGATCGTGAGGTATTCTTGGAAGCTCTTCTCCTGAAAACATTGGGAAATTCCTCACCATTCGACATCTCCATACCAACTTCTTAGCCTCCAAAGCACAAACATACATTAAGAAAGCCTCGCATCCTCAAGAGTCTCTTAACACTCACGCTTGGCAAAGACAATCCAAGTTTGCTAGATACTTAACTAGCTAGTCCATACCCAAGATTAAATCGACTCCAACTGCAGCTCCATCAGATCAACCGGGAAAACTATCCTTGTACTTCTAGAGGTATATCCCTAAAGAGTTTATTCACAACTACAGATTTTCTAAAGGGCTAAGCACGCCATCTCCCTAGAAGTAGTCTCACAGCCTATGTTCGTAGTTCCAGATACAAGATTAGCAATATAAGAATGCGTTGATCCAATATCAATCGCAAAGAAAAGGCGCCCATAAATAAAGAACGTGACGTTATGACGCCCGTGCATCGCCTCCTCTCGCGCCTAGCAAAGCATAAACTAACCTGTGTTACCTTGCATTTGTATTCCCAAAGACTCTCCGCCTGCTGCTCCACGCCCACGACAAAACCATAACCTCCCCGGCCGACCACGGCCTTTCTCATGGTCAGTAACCACCTCTACCAGTCGACCATAATTCCGACTTGTAGTCGTCGATATTATTTGACTTCGCGATGCCTTTTTACCCGATGATCTATCGCCCTACATCCAAGCATCCATTACTTCTTGCCCAACATTCCTCAAAATGAAACTTCCCACACGAGCACATCGCGCGAGGCCTACTCAAAGAATAAATGCCGGGTCTCACACCTGATCCTACCATCCGACTCCAGGTCTCTTCTCAAAGTTTCAAGAGATCTTGATGGTCCAAAACTTCTTTTGTTTCTACCCTTGTCCCTATCTTGATTCTCGCTTCTTTCAACGCTTTTCCTTCTTCACTATCTTAGCTTTCTTAACGTAATAAATAATCCCATTCTCGCTGTGGAGCTATCGCGACTCCCAACTCATCCATCGTGCCATCCTCAAATCGTGACACAACGCTCATGATCCGTAGACACAATACCACGAGCACACCGGCTTAGACGCAAGAATTTCGCCTCATATACTCGCCCCACCGACTTACTCCCCGCACTCAAGTTCAGAATGCCTTACGCTGAGCGCCTATATAACTTGACCCGATATATTTTCCCTAGAACACAGACTTAAAGAAGTCCTGTGTAATGCGATCCGCAACTGCACCATCTCTCACCGTGAGCCACCATTGATAAGCCTCGGCCTCAAGGAGAGACACCACTCCTTTCGCTTTTCCTCCTCAGAAGGCAAGCCAAGATCATCCATAATTGCTCCACTACTTCTAACCAATACTGCTACATTAGGAGCAACACCCCAAATACCTCTAAACATTTCGCGCCCATTAGCTCCCGAAGTCGCTTCAGCACGATTTTCGAGCCATCGATCCCGTGGGTCACCCACCACTCTCCGTAACACGTAACATAGCCCGAGACAGAGTGTCGCCTCCATCGGTTTGATCTTGAAATTTCGCCTCGCAACTAGCGATGTTGGTACTTCACCTTTCGCACATGCCCGTGATTCGGAAGGTTCATCTCGCTTTCTTCCACGCTGCTCGCATTATCGCGTCCGCAAGGCCCTCTAGTACTCATTATTACTAACGCGATTTAATCTGGATTAGAGTTTTATGAGTTAGTTGTTTTCTTCCACCGCTTATTACAGAGCAATTTTATGGAAATAGTATTATAAGCAGCTTCGCCATTCTATACACACCTAAGGTTTCAAATACTAAAGTTGTATTCCTTAACACAAATAATCGCAACATATCATACTCACTTTATGCACTAAAATCAAAAGTCGAAGACTTACGCTCGCATTTGGTGCCGAGACTCGAAAGTGCATGCTTCCAACAACACATATATTTCTAAATCACTTTCTAACCATATTCTAAAACACTTTAAACCCCTATACCCACAAACAAGTGTTTGAAACCTAGGCTCGATACTACAATTGTAACACTCAAACCTGGTCAAACGTTACGATTAAATTTAGATTGCTGTATGAATAGATTTGAAAACTTTGAAAACCTCGCAAATTTGTGAAATCCGCAGAGAAATCCGCTTAAGAGCTTATTTGTTTATTAAATCTGCTTTGTTAATGCTAACCTTGCCATTAAGCCAAAGATATTCTTTTTAATTAGCTAAATCAATTGGGTGCTAAAAACAGCTCATTTTGTCAAAGCCAACCTTAGAGGAATTTTGGAAGGTGAAAATTTAAAATTAATTTTAAAGATGCTTGATTTCTTTTGTAAATATCATCTAAAATGTTAAGAAAAATTCCAAGTTTAATCTGTTAGTCGCTTAATGTCCGCTTGTCGTAAATTTGGAAAACTTTTCGTTATGCTCTTAGGAAAACCGCGCTCCAAAGATTCATTGTAATGAATAAAATCAACTAATAAAAATCCCAAATTAAAGTTTAAGCGCCTTATTACAAATCCATAATCCCAAAAATAAAGTAATTTAAAGTTAAAGTTTGAGTTTACTAAAGAAACGCAATGCATGGCCACCTCGAGTCCGCTCTCTACCAAAACCCGCCATCTACCAACACCGCAAAATTAGCAAAAGGGTGAGTTATCGAGACTCGGCAGTGTACATTTCCCATGTGTCGCAATTTGGGCCTTAGCCCACCCAATACAAGCTTCATGTTAAGTGCATGCAATGCAACCCATCCTAGATCAACTCTCCATCCAAACTCCCGTGGCATCATGCCACTGTGGTTCATAACCACCGTGTCCTGCACCACTCGCGGATCAGAGTCACCGTGACAAGGTCACTGAATATAATCTTGGGGCTAACCCACCATGGTCATAGACCACCGTGACGCATCTCTAGTACTAAGCATACGGGCCAACCCATTGTGGTCATAGACCACCAAGACAAGTTATCGTTTCTAAGCAATCGTGGTATTAACCACCGTGGTCATTGACCACTCGTGACAATAGTCACTTATCAAGATATCTCGTGGTTTTAACCACCGTAGGTTTTTAGACCACTCGTGACAAAAGTCACCGTGACCGTAGTCACCGATTCTCCTCCTCTATCAATCAATCCTTTGAGCCCATACTTTTTTCATTGTGCACAATATGTATGTATGCAATGCAATATGTCAAGATATACTGATTATATTTCATACATGAAAACATCAAGATATATATATACGAACATATTAATGTGAATATTAGTATCGAAGAACTTACCTAAGGCTTTCAACCTTTACCCGTAAAGGTATTTAATCTATCATATCAACTATTTCTGCCGCTTTCGCTTTCTTTCGCTTAATAACATAACGATAACAAAAATGAAGGCGTGTAAGTAGTACACACCGGTAACATGTAACACTATGCCTTCTATGTCAATACTATCGTTAATCAAACGACGCTTATTCGCCTACTATTCTATTCAAGCTTTGGCCCACAACCCTGGCATAATCTTGAAACCGCAGACATCGCCACTTTTTGAACTTAGGGTCGGGACTACGTCCAACTCCTTCCTTTACTTACCGGGTATTTGAGTCCATTAAAGAGATCTTGGTCAATGCACTGTATTAAGGCATTGAAATAGCAAAAATAATGATATACACTCCATATGTAAAAATTCCCATACCTAGGTTGACATAATCCCAAAAGCTAACAACTTGTATTAAGAAATCTAACGAGTCCCTACATCAACACCATATAAGAACCTGGTTCTCACAAATGAATCCAAAGAAGGGCCTTTCGCCAAACAAGAAAATATAGGTTCTCCTATGGCCTATTCGGCCAACAACACTTACCAACGCCCTCTCAAACTAGGCCACACAAAGAAAAAAATGATGAATACACGCACCTCCACCATGAAGCAAAAGAATACCGATTGGGAGTTTATGTTCACTTTCAACAAAGTCGACAGAAGGGTGCTAACTCTTGACACACAAAAAGGGTCTGGCTTTTAGAAGAAATAGAGAAGGAGTATGAAACAAATAGATGCCTTGGCTTTGAAGAAGGAACTCGTGACCAATGATGCCTAAAAGATGAAAGCACTGCTCTCGTTGAAGTGAAAGAAAGATGAGGGATAGGTTTGGGCAAATGGAGAAACAAGTAGAGAAAATATGATGCAAGAAAGAGAGAAGAGAAACAAATGGAGTGCTATGGCTTTGAGTAAATGAGTAAAGAGACCAAAAAGGAGAATGGAAGCTTATGAGAAATCGACATGTGGATGGGAGCTTGGGAAGTGAAGCAAATGAGAGAAGAAAGAAAAGAGTAGAAGGGAAAAGAGTGCCCAAAAAGGTTTCGCTAGTGCACAAGAAAGAAGAAAAGATGAAGACAAGTGAGAATAGCCCTTAGTTTTGGTAAAGAAAGAAAATGAAAGCAAAGAAATAGGGTGAGAGTTTCAGCTTTGGCTAGCAGAGAAATGGAGCAAAAGGTCACAAATGAAAAGAGAAAAGGAAGTGTTTCAATAATTGGTCTTGAGCCCTAGAAGAAAACAAAGACACTATGACACCCCTAAGACCGATTGCACCATACCCAAAAGAAAGACTAAGCCACTAGCCTTAAGGATTTCACACACACCATGCCTAACACCAAACCGATTTCTCCTCCTTCAAGCTTCCCACAACCTAGCCAACATCCCCACCATCCTCAAATCCTATACTTTCCTCCTACATTCACTCTTGTTCACCCATTCAAAAGTTTGAATACTTCAAATTCCCGCTTCCTCCGAGCCTCACATTCAAAACTTTTGACCAATTCAACACCCATCTAAGAAGTGTCCTTGCCGAATCCACCATCCAAGCTCCCTAGCGTATAAGCAAAAATAAAATCCCACTTTGCCGACGATGCGATGCGACTGAACTTGCCCCCACACGCCTCGTGATGCTACTTCCACCGCACCTTAAGTGGCGCCTCCTTGCCACTTTACTATTACATTTCTTGTGTCATCAAACCCAAACTATATCACTTAATCCTGGCCTCAACTAGCTTTCCCCTAAAGTGCTAAAAATTAAAATTTTGGCCAAAGCTTTGGCTTAACCCCGAGCCTTTCCTGGACCCCCAAACACACCAAATTAACATACAGAGCATAGCATACACATAGGAACATATTAAAATGCAGAGCCCTAATTCAGATGTTACAAATAGCTTCTATAATCTCAAATTTTGCAACTTTTTCGCTTAAGTCCTTTTGATAATTCAACCGCAATTTCACAAAATTGCTTCATGAAACTTTCACACTAGCATGCATACATGGCATAAATCATAAACTCATTCATAACCTCTGATTTGCATCGTGCCTCGCACTCACTATTTTGACTAGGCCCTAAATCGCGATGTTACATGAAGCCTCCAATGCCAAAGTTTTGGCTTTTTGATTTTCTGGTCACGATTCATAGTAGAGAGGGGTGTGATTACACACCTGTTTACGAAACTACTCCAAGTTCCACGAGCACCCTACCTAGATTCAAACATGACCCATGTTAGTCCTTTAATCGTTAGGGTAAAACACCCTCTTATGGAAACTTAATCCAAACCGCCATCCTCACCTTGCTTGAATGAGGTGACTTGTCCTCTAAATTTGCAACTATAATCACATGCCTTTATGGTTTATCTATACCATAACACCGATTCTTAAACAAGATAAGCCATATAAGTGGCCTCATTCATAAATATCAAACTTGCAGTAACATAGGGATATTCGCCTATGCACGTAAAAGGCCAATATGACGCTTTTTACCTTACTAGAACAATGAACGGAAAAGGTTTTGATTGTTTCAAACCACTTGCACCCTTCACTCCTACAAGCCCCTAGCACCCAACAAACCTAAGATATTGCAAGGAAGACAAGAAACAAAAAAGAACACGTGATAAGAAGCACTTGGCTTTCAAAAAAAATAGAAGAAAATGGATTGAACACATAAAGAAACAACAAAGAATCAAAGGAGGGAACTCATGAATACCTACCGATTCGTCGAATCCTTACAAGATCTGAAACCTGCAACACCACCGTAGTAGGGTATAGAGACAATACCAAAAACCCACAAACAAAAAAACACCGAAAGAAGGAAAAGATAGAGGAAGAAAAAGAAGGATGTACTACTCCAACTGTAAGAGAGTACAGATTTGGGAAAAGGAGAAGAGAGAAAAGAAAAGGAAGAGTTGCTCACAATGATAACTACTGACCGAACAGAAAAGACCCTTGATGGCTAAGGTGCAACAACCAAAAATAATTCTAAAAGGACCCAAAAGCTCTGTAGAATGAGAGGAAAGCAAGGAGAATTTGGAAACCGCTAGACCAAAGCCAAAATGACTAACAACCCCCAGCCTAAATTGTCAAAGTTTGAGTTCCCCAAACGGCACAACACCACCTCTCACTAAAATTGCTTGATTTTCTCATTGAATTTCTCCTGTTATCCATCCTTGAATCTCTCCATGACCAATTCAAAACCATTCAAATCTATTCAAACTCCCTTAGCTGTGTTTCACCAACTCTACTTCCTACACACTCAAGCTAGCAAAGAAAATAAATACCCATTGCACAACCCAGACTTAAACTCACTTCTCTCTGCATTGCAATAACACGCCATCTTGCCACTAGGCCACAAACTCTTCTTGTGTCATAAAACATGCATTAATATTTACAAAGCCTATATGCCAATGTCCAGATATATTTAAGAGAAAAACTACAAATTTTGCAAAAGCCAAGACTTGAACCTGTGCTTCTCAAACACGCCCAAATCACTCAACCACGTAATAAAAACAGTATTTGTGTCGTAACATGCAAAATTAAAGACCCTATATTTTTGGGGTGTTACATCTATGGCTTGTGCAATCGCTAGATTGGGCCGTAATGTCTCAGGTCCGGGGCTTTGAGGGGTTACAACGTTGTCCTAACGACCATTCTAATATTGCAAACGGCGGGCTATCCACATCGAATGAGCCAAGACGTAATGACATTGGAACTCATAAGATAAATGCGATGTCATGACTAGTGGAGAATTGACATCACAACGAGGCGACAATTATAAAAGGGCCTCACACGACTACTAGTCAGAAACACCCTTTACCGTATCCTATGCCGTAACAAGGTACAACATGCTACTCTAACTTAATAACATGCATAGAAACACTTCTGGTTATTAATTTTCATTCAAATTTAAAACTTTTCAAAGTTTGTCTTAAAATCCTTAATATGGGCTTCACTGGCCCAAAACACACTTTAGAAATGGTTCGGGACCAAACCAAGTTCTTTAGAAAACTTTGAAAATGTCACTAAAAACAGGGCACACGCCTGCGTGTGACCTAATTACATGGCCATGTTGAAGGATCATGATGACTCACACGACTCAAAGATATAGGGACATGCCCGTGTCCCTTGCCCGCGTGGATTTATTTTTTAATTTGAGCCACTGTGGGTTTTCAAACGGCCTAGCACACGCCCGTGCCCATGGCCCGTGTCCCCCACACTGGCGTGTTTGACGTCATCAATCATTTAGGGTCACATGGCCATGGCACATGCCAAGCAGTGCAAGGCCATGTGCAAATTCTAAATTTTCACATTTAAGGTGAAGACTTCACATGGCCTCGGGCACATGCCCATGTCCTATGGTCGTGTCTTCCACACTGCTGAGACCACTGGTCGAGTTTCAGCACTGCGGTGGTTACATCGGGCATTCTATTTTACCAAATTAAGTGCAGGGACACACAAATGACTACATGCCCATGGGGTAGATTGTGTGTCACACACAAAGAATGACACATGCCTCTCGTGTCTACCCTGACAAAAACAAGGCTCTTTACTAAGCCCTTTGCCACCCTTACTTGCACCAACATAAGCAACAACCAAGCCATATACACATCAAGGTCACTACACTCCATTCACATGTAAAACTTATCGCATACTTTATTAATCCAATCATGAAAACATCATCATTTGCATAAATCAAGAACAAATATTAGCCATTATCCATGGCCTTAGACAAAATGGATCAACTTCATGACAAGCCAACACAATATGACACTTAACAAAAAGACCCAATCCCTATACATGCCATACTTAAAACACTAAGGCTAACTATAATAAATGCTTCAATTGATAGTGTGATCGATTCTTCGACGTCTGTTAATCCCCTCGAGCTAGCTTACGGCACTATAAGAAAATGGAATAGAGAGGGAATAAGCATAAAGCTTAGTAAGTCCCATGTAAATAATTACCAACAATTACCATGCATTATCATACTCATAACATATTTAAACTTGTACATAATTCTCAAATGATTAAAGGCATAACTTACTCATTTTCATCCTTACTAATCATACAACATAAATCGAGCTCATTTCTCATGAATTTCGTAGGTATCAGATCACTTATAACATAGTCGTAACTTTTCTCACTTTTGACACAAGCTTTAAATTACCCGCTGAACCAATTGGAATACCAAAAGATACCCAACAAGCCTCACACAAGAGGGTACGATGCCGATGCCATGTCCAAGATATGGTCTTACATTGGCTCATATCGAGGACAATGCCATGTCCTGCACATGGTCTTACACTAGCTCTCATCTCAATGCCAACGCCATGTCCCAAACATGGTCTTACATTGGCACTCATAATGTGGCCGATGCCATGTCCTGCATATGGTCTTACATTAGCACACATATCACCCAAATGTCATGGCATGGATATCCCATCTATCCTTAGGTTCAACCTGAGTATACCACATCAAATTTCATCATGCATATCCATAAAAATAATCACATTTTATGCAATATCATTTTTTTAATGCATAAGAACAATAGAGTTGTATTATTTACGCATAAACTTACCCTGTGATACAAAAATATGGGCGACTAGTTTGATTTAGTCCAATAGCTTGGTTTTCACCGGTATGGGTCAGACTCCACTTTTCTTGATCTATAATGAAAATATCACTTATTTAATCACTACATTAATCTAGACAATCTATAATTATACTTGGACAAAATTACCATTTTGCCCCTAAACTTTCACATAATTATGATTTTGTCCTTAGGCTCGTAGAATAATTTTAATCAAATTTTCTCCTTTAACAAGTCTAGATTTAACCTTTATTACTCTTGTAGCAACTCAATTCCAATTATTTCACCCATTTACTACCCATTTATAACTTTTACAAAGGTCCTTTTAGGTGTTTTCATGAAAACCCTTTCACAAAAGTTGTCTATTTAACAACCAAGATTCATTTTCTTCCATAAAATTTCATCAAACAACATGACTACTCACATGGAAAACCCTAGACTCTCAAACCATTTTGCAAAATAGTCCCCTCATTAGATAGATTAAGCTATAGGGGTTCCAAAAACACAAAAATTAACAAAAATAACCACCAAAATCACTTACTTGCAAAGAGAAAAGCATGGCTGAAATTTGAGCCTCAAAACCCCCTTTTGTTGAAAATTTCGATGGTGGAGAGAAGATGATAGCCTCTCTCTTTTGTTTTATTTTTTTATTAAACAAGTCACCTAATTTTGACCATTTTATGATTATCTCCAATTAAAAATTCCATGTCCAGCCATCATAATTTTATTGGTCTATTTACTCAATAAGGTCCTCTACTTTAGTGTTCCATAGCTATTTAACACCTTTAGCTTGTAGAACAAAATTTTCGTATTTTATGTGATTTAGTCCTTTTTCGAAATTAAGCAAGTAATCACTAAAATTAATCCACCAAAATTTTCATGAACTCATATAATCATTCTATAACACATAAAATAATATTAAAAATAATTTCTCCGGCATCGGATTAGTGGTTCTGAAACCACTGTTCCGACTAGCCCTAAAATCAGGCTGTCACACTAGCCCTAACCAAAACCCCCCAAACAGTCTTCTCTTCTTCTTCTCCATTGTTCTCCACCTCTACGACCTCAAACCATATGATTCTTTAGTTTTTCTTTGTTTATTAATCATTAATCTTCCATTTGCATCATCTTTATTCCCATTTTCGGATTAAGACAATACCTCATTGAGTCTCAACAAACTTCTCCTCTGATAAAAATGATGGTGTCCTACAGGGAAGCACAGTGACACCGACATTTTGACAACTTGAAAGCCTGATGATACGTAATCTCTTTTTTAATCTTTGAATATTTGTGTTAGATTTTGATAAATATATTAGCAAAACCTGGAATTTGTTTGAATAGATTATATTATGTTTATTGGCTGTTGAATTTATATCAGAATTTGGTAAGTATGTCATCCCGAAAACGAACAACATCCTAACGAATCGTGAAATGCAATATTCCAAACGACCCGAAGAGGTGATTTGTCTCTAACGAAGTAACCAAATGATTTGGAAACTTCGATAAACCATTGATCTCCGAATGTGGCTTTGATTTTTCCATTCAATGATTCTACGACCCTATAGTTACGAGGGTCGACCGCTTACAGTGGAACACATCTTGTCGAAAACCTTTCAAATCAGCCATCATTTTGATTATTCAGGAATTCTACGTGAACTTTCCTCAAGCCCAAGACAACAAGGTCTTTATGAGAGCGCAGTATGTAGATGCCTCTCTAATCGTGGATCGAGGTCGCTTTCAAAACACCTCGCTATTCCTCTAATTTTTATGACCAATTAACTAAGAGTCAACGCAATTGGGTCCGAAAGTCGGAAACCCAAGAACCATTGCAATATTAGCAATCAATAATGACACTGGAAGCCAATGTGGGTAGATCTTATTCAGGTAAAAATTTTTTCCCGCATAGCATGTCACAGTAGTTACCCATGATCATGCTCTTCTCTTGTATGCCATTTTACAGGGACGAAAGATTAATGTGGGAGAACAGATCCTCTACAGCATGAGACAATGTGCCAAAGGGCACACACGAGGACTTTCATCACGAGGACTTTCATACCTGTATTTGATTACAGAGATGTCTAGAATGGTGTTGACATTTCGTTTTGACCTCTCTCGTAGTAATGCGAAGGAGCCGAATGCTTTCAGATCACTTGTTTCTACTCGTCCCATGTTTCAATTACCCTTTCATAGTTTCTTTGATGATTAATTCCAAGTTGAATCCACCAAATCAATAGATAATCCAAAAATCTAAGGGTCATCAATGAGACTTTTTCCTTTTCCGGGCATTTATAGTAACAAAACATAAGTTCAATTTTTTATTCCCACTCACATTATGCTTCCGGGTCATACTTCCCTCAAAATGGTAGAATGTTGAACTTTAGTTTAGCTAAAAAAATGTTGTCCATGGTCATTATTAACCAAATTCTCATCATTTGCATGAAAGACGAGGTCAACCACCTTATCTCCCCAATTACGATTTCAACGCTCAATTTTGGTACTTAAACATTTCAATGTTTTGTTGATCGTGTCTAGATTAGTGTCATGTTGCTGATCTCGAGCATTTCGAACCTCTTGATCCCTTTGCAACTTCGTAATCATAGTATTGTGAATCATTATGAAAACCTCATTGTTATGCACCTAGAAATAAAAATCAAATTGTCATTGAGGTAAGAATTAATCTTGTGAGTCTTTTAAAAGGTTTATATAAACTAATTAGAAATGTATTAGAACCAAACTAGCAATGCAAACCTAGTGGCACTAGGAATCAAAAATCGGCTAGACACCAAAGAATTATGTTGCACGGAGGAAGGAATGTGCAATGTGCTTGATCGCTGTGAATTAGAGTCTTAAATTTATAAAAGAGATGATCGAACCTAGAAACTAACTCTGACAACGATTTAAGGCAAGTGCACCTATCGAACAGTAGCATAGTTAAGGCAAGACCGGATTATCGAACCCAAAGGAACTAAAAGTACTAATACTAACTTCCTTTCTATTATCTAGCCTAAATATTAAGTGATTGGTTTTTTAATCTAAAATTATCTAACTACCAAGCTAAGACGCAAAGACAAAAAGACTAAATTGGGGAGATAACTTTTTTAGAAAAACTCAGTTTATTTAGACGATACCCTTAGGAAGAATCCACCTAGACTTCACTTGTTATCTAACACTGAACCATACGATTTATTCACTTAGTTTGATCCGTAAGACTCCCTAATGTATATTAAACCCTTTCTCGAGGCTTAACAACGCTTCTAACCCTAGGTTAATTAATGGAAATCTCTTTTCTATTAATAACCCCTAGAATAGCAAAGAATCGATCTATAGACTCCCATATTAGGTTTCACCCTAATCCGCAAAATCTCGCCACCCTATCTCTAGGCGTATGCATCAACTCCACTTAATTATGCTAGATCTACTTAAGCAGGACTTTTGCTCCTCCACCTAAGCACATCTGACTTGAATCAATATCCCGGAAATACTAACACAAGAATTAAGTGCACATAATTAAGAACAAACTAAGTATTTATCATACAATTCAAAGAATCAATAACAAGATTTATCTAGGTTTCATCTCTTCTGTATCTCAAGGGTTTAGTTCATAATAAATAAAGAAAACATCTCAAGAGAAAAGATAAAAAAAAAACATAAGAAATCCCTAAAACTCCTTGAAGCAATTGAAGGAGAGATCCACCATCTTGAGTAGAATTCCAGCTTCCTGAGATGGATCAACTGGCTATCTTCGAGTGTTTCTCCACAAATCTGGCCTTTCTAGCTTGGCTCCTTTGCCTCGCTAACCGCCCCCTTTCAGGTGGTACTTAGAGGGTTTATATAGGCTTTTGAAATAGATTTCTTTGCCCTAAAGCATCCAAAACTGAATGAAATTGTTCTTTGCCACGTCAGAGACACGGCCATGTCACACGCCCGCGTGGTCAGTCTTCAAGTCGTGTTCGGATTTCTTTAATGAGACACGGCCGTGAATCGGGGTCAGCCGTGGTTCTAGATGATCAATGAGGCATGGTCAAAGGGCTTTGGTCCGTGCCATGTCGATTTCTTCCTTGGCCCAATTAACTCCATTTTGGGGCTGCTTTCTGCTCTTTTTATCTCTGGTGCTTTCTTGGTATAAGACATGAAAAGACAGGATTAAGAGCACCTTTTTATATGAAACAGGATAAATCATCCAAAAGCATACTAAATGTGGGATTAAAATATGTTACTTTTACGATTTATCAGTGCTTTAACCTGCTAAAATAAGAAACAATAAAGTGTTAGAATGCATAAAGGAAAAATAAAAAAAAAATTGAAAACCTAAAACTAAGAGTAAATGAAAATTCTTGAAAACTCGAAAAATTGAGAATCAACTTGACAAACTTCGTTCGAGGTGTTCATGATTTCTAAAAAGCATGAAATTTAAACTAGAGTCTCCTGAAATAATGTAGATCTGATCTAGAAGTTTTTGATACAAAATTCAACCGACATAATATTTTTTATTTTTATTTTTTCCTATTTTTTCACTCTTTCGATCACTTTTTTTGGGAAATATTTTTTTATATTCTAAAACAGTGCCAGGAAACAGTATGTAAAATTTTAGATCGTGTGAAAAACGTTTACTCACTGAAAAATATTTATTTCCAAAAAATGTCTGGGTAAAAAAATTATTTTGAGGTTGTTTGTTGGAAATCAATTTTTTAAGAACACAAAGAACACCTAAAATGCCCAAATCTGATACCAAATGATACAGATGAGTACGGATGAATACGTAAGAAGGATCGTAGTTTGTTAAAGTCGCCGATTTGATTTAAGGCTCTAGAGGTTCTGAAGAAACTTGATTTTGACACAACTCAAACACAATCAAATCTAAGTCAAATAAAACAAATAAATAAATAAATAAATAAGATTAATAAATAAAACAATACATCAAAGATCAAACAAAAAAAAAAAGAAAATGAAGAAGATAAATGGAAAAGATAGAACGTGATATGTAGAAGTCCTAAGAAGCCTTGGAAACACGAAGAATCCATAACCCCTTCAAGCGACTCTAGTTTCCTCCAAGATAAAAACTTGGTAAGAAAAGGTTTGAAGAGGATCCCTAAAATCTAAATAGATTGTTAAAATTCTACTACAAGAAACTCAATAGAAATTCTTGAAAAGAAAAACTTAAAGAGAATTTATTAACTCAAAAGAGAAGTTGAGTAATAATGAATTGTGTACAATGCAAATGCCTTTATATAGGCTAGCTAAATAAATCTAAATAAAACTATTAAGTATACTAGAACTCTAATTAACCTAAATAAGAAGTTGTTTTAAACTAAACTTTCTTGTTGACATAAAACTCTTAAGTAACTTAAAGTACTAAATAATTATAAAATATTTGGAATAAAAAAATAATAAGAGCTGATAAATACAATATTGGTCTCATATATAATAAAATTTAAGCCTAAAACCCGAACCCAATATGATTTAAACTCGAATTAAAAGGCTAGAACTCGTAATTCCCGTAATAATTCCATCTAGGAATTCTACTCATGTAGTCTTCACTAAAACGGTCATAACTTGAGTTCTCGAACTCAAAATCAAGTGATTCAAAGTTCATTTCGAGGTTAGAGAGATAGATCTTTGAACTTCATGAAGATATCTCAATCTAGAATGTAACATCCAGGATTTAGGGGGGCTTTGCATTTATTATGTTTTGTGTAGTTGGTATGCTCTATCTAATGATTTGTTGTGTTTGTGGTCTTCGGGAAGGCTCGAGGTTATGCCGGAGCCTTGGCCTAAGTTTCAATTTTGTGCACTATTAGAGGAGAGCTGGTTGGGGCAAGTGATAAGTCTTATTGCTTGAGGTTGTTGACATAAGAAATTAAGTGGTAAAGTGGCAAGGAGACGCCACTTAAGGTACTGGTAGGTGACGCAACAGGGAAGCAGTGAGGGAGCAGGTTTGAGTTGTATGAAGTGTTCTTTTTAGAGTTCATTTTGGCGTTGGTATGAGGAGGAGGTGAGTTCATTTGGACTCTGAGGAGTGAAGGTTGAACAAGTCAAATAATTTGAATATATGGCCATGAGTGAAAGGTGGAAGTTGAACCTTTCAAACCATTTGGAATTGGGTGAAGAAGAGCGAATGTAGGAGGAAAAGGTGGGATTTGAGCTTGGTGAGGATGTTGGTCGGTTGGGGAAGCTTGTGAAGGGGGTTGATTTTGGGTTAGTGGCATCTAGGGGTGTGCCGAAACTTAGTTGTGGTTTTCTTCCACTTAGTTGCGGTTTTCTTCCACTTTCGATTTTAGAGAGTGTTGAGGTGCCATTTTGGGTATATTTTGAGTAGCTTAAACTTTGTAGGGGCCGAATGCTCTTAGTTATTTCTTCATTTTTGGCAAGTGACCTCTTCCTAGCAAGCATCACTTGTGCTCTCATTTATCAAAAGCCGAAACCGTAACTCTTTCTTTCTTTTTGTTCATATTCACTTTCATGACATAACCCCTAGCCGAATCCTCCTATAGCATTCTCTATTTCATCTTTCTCTTTTTGGCTTCTTCAAAACCGAATCTCTTTAGCCATATTTTCTTATATCCTCTCTTTGTTTCTTCTCCATTACCAAACCTAGAGCTTCACATTCTTGTCACCATTTGTCTCTGCTATAATCCCGCAAAGTCGAAACACTTATTGCTTGTCTTTCCTCTTCTTCTTATCTCATACTTCTTCTATTTGTTCTTCATAATCAAAGCCTTTTCTCTCTTCTTTCTTATTGAGTTGGGTTTATTCTTTCTTTGGCCGAATCTCTCTGGGTGTGCTTCTTTAATTCATGATTGTGCCGTAAGATTTTCGCCACTCCTCCTCTCAATCTTCTCAATCTGTTTCTATTTGGGGTAGTAAGTGTCTTCATCTTTTTTGTTTCTTCCTTATTCTTTTATCGATATTAATGGAAGGGGGTTACTTGGTGATTTGAATGCTTTTTTGGCCGAATGTAGGAAGGGCTTTGTGTTCGACTCTTTCTCGCATCTAGCCTATGGTTGAAGGACTTTGGTAAGTAGTCATAGCCTAAGGGTGGTAAGAGGTTACTTTTTGCTTGTTGGCTAAAGGGTCATTCTTTTAATTTATGAAAGGGATCTGTTCTAACCTAGTTATGTTTTAGGGATTCACTCGATTCTTGAACCAAGTCTGAAGCTTTCGACTGGCCGATCTTGGTAAGGAAATCTCTTCGCTTAAACGTATAATCTTACCCTTATTCTATTCAATGCTTTAACTCAGTCTTCTAACCAAGATCTCTTCCATGGAATCAAATCCTAGCCAAACCAAGAAGGGGGTTGGACTCGCAGTTCCTACCCTTAAGTTCAAGAAGCGCACCGTGTCAGCCGTTCATGACTGGCCACCAGGTTGTTGGCCGACTTCAGAGAGGGATAAACAGATCACTGTGATCCCTGCGAGTGAAGGTGTTAGCGAGATCGAAAGTATAGTTCTTCGTGTTTACAAGTGTGTAACTTCCACACCTTCTCTGTATGTTTTTAATATGATTAAGTATGTTGGTTGGTAAGCCAAAAGAGCGAAAATAGTTATTATATACCCTTAAAGGGTAAGGATCGTGGCACCAGGTACACTCATTCTCTGAGTATGTTGTATAATAATGGTTGTACATAACTATACGTATGCATGGATATCTTCAGTTTGTCATGGAATAGTATATGGTATGTTGCATTCATATGATAGCATGTTGTATGGGCATGGGGGATATGATTATGATAAAAAGGCAGTGTTCCGGTGGCTTTCCACATACCCCGGTGACTTTTGTCACATTATTATTTTGGTGGCTATGCCACATATTAAGGGCGATGTGTAGCTGACTGGAGCGACTGCCATCGAAGGTGTGTAGCGGATGGAGGGTCCATTGTAGAAATCCCCACTGGTGTGATTGGTAGGAAAGGGTGGTGTGTAGCGGATGGAAATTTAGGCTGGGCTGGGCTTTGCATCATTTGCATATATTATTTGCTATATCAGGATAATAGGGCTAAGGCCCAGTTTTGATTTCGTATGGGCTTTGCCCAAAGTGCTTGTGAATGGGGTTAAAAGCCAAATTGTAAGTTGATGGACTAGGCCCAGTGATGGTGTAGGAAATTGCACACTGAGTCTCTTGACTCACCCTCGTGGATTAACATTTTTGCAGGTGACAAATAGTGCTGTGGGCCGGGCCGGAGGGGACTACGAGGTGGCCATGCACGGTTTTCTTATTTCCAAGTAGAACTTTATTTATCATTAAATTTTCGGGATTTTATGTTGTAATAAGGCCACTACTAATCTAGTTTAAATACTGCTTTAACGTGATTAAACGCTTTACACATTAGTTAATTAGTATGATGTTTTCTTCAAATGCTAACAAAGTTTTTCTCTCTTTTAGTTTAATTAACGATTTCCATCTGTAAATGGATTTTCTTTCAGAAATTTTCCTAGCCTAATGGGATGTGATAGCAAGTGTTTTCAAAAGTCACCTAAGCACTAAAATTAATGATTTAATGTCTAACCTAAACGAACAACGAACTCCCATCTAAATCACTACATTAATAATAATAACTTGATGTTTTTCTGAAGTTTACGATATTTTATAAAACTCCTTTTTAGTGACATGCCAGATCCGATCGTGGTGTATGGGCTGGGTTTGGGGTGTTACATAGAAATTCCTAGATGCCATCCAAAAAGTCATCGCAAGTATACTAATTTCCTGCACTTGAAAATTGGCGTGTTCAAAGGATTGAAATTTAATAAATTTCACCCCATCCGCATGTATCACACCTTGGGGTGATCATGATCAACTAGTAAGAACATGGATTTCCATCCAATTAGTACATGAACCTAATTCCTTATGCATTCACATGAAGTAACGCTTGACCATCATTCTAACTTAAGCATAGCTCATTAGGGAGTTACTTAACTAGATGATCTTGATTGTATAATCATTAACTCAAGACCTATCACATCATGCAACACAAATGGATCATCTTGGGACATCTCACCGAGTAGCATTATGTGACTAGTTATCCTTTTTGAAGACAAAATTTCTTGATGTATCAGATGATAATACCCGCCATAGAGGCCACCCAACTATCGCATAATCATAAGAAAATTTCGCTTACATTCGTGAAGTCTCCTATGTGAAATCCACGTGAAAACATCTACCCCGGGAAAATCCGCTTCATGCCATCATAAGAGACAATTGATGGAGTTCAGAGGTCCTATTTAGGATAATCTCCCATTCAATATTTTAAAAACATGCAATGTTTTTAACTTCCGGCTTCAATCATGAATGATTAATATATGAATGACAAGTAGATGTGGCATTCTCCCTAATCTATATGGCATGTTTTTCTCATATATGCATTAACATACATTCAAAGTCATATAATTATCATCATGCTTATATCATAAAATTAAAACATAAAATTAAATGAATCTAACCAGCCAAAGTCTCCATGATTCCATCTAGAAAATTAAAAATTCCAAAATTCACCCAAAAGCATACTTTGGGTCTTCAATTTTTCCACCAAGGACTTCTACTACGGTACTCATTCACATTTTTGTCGTCACCGCTCTTTCCATCACTATTTTTGTGTCACCATCATCGCCGAATCACGATTGGGTCGAACCACCATCGCCACCACCACCGACCATCATCGTTCACTTCTTGGTTTGTCTGGGTTGGGTTAAAATTGTCTTGATCTATTTAAATGCATCTTGATTTTTCAGGTTTTGGCAGGAAAAATTAAGTTACAACATTCTTATGTTCGTTTTTGACTCACATATTTTAATCTAAATAAATAATAAAATAAAAATCCTCGCATGGAGATGGTAGTACACAATCTAAAATATACATGCCCAAGATAATAATAAATTAAAATTAAATTTCTAGGAATCACAACTTTAGCAAAATTACTTTATCATCCATAATAATAAAATAGTAAAATACTACATTCATTCGCATACATTCCCTAAACATGCATATAATTACTTAGAATGTCACATCTTATCAAATATCATACACATGAAGAAAAGAGAGAATTTTGGTCTCGTTTACACTATAAACATAGCACAACCATTGCTCTAATACCAATCGTTGGAATAACTGATTTGAGAATGATTTTCTTGCACAAAAAAAAATAAAAATTTTGAAAATCGCTTTAGTTTGTGATATTTATAGCATAACCCTAGACTAAAATTGTACTCGTGTTTTGTGATATATGGATCCTTATCGTTTCGCCAACCAAATGATCTTCTCCACTATTCTCGCACTTCACTAATCGCTCCGAGTATGGGTTGAAACCAATTGAATCAAACCACAAAACTAGAAGTTCATTTCTTTTATGTAGAAAGAAAAAATTCTCTTCTCAAATAGATATAAGTAGATTTGTTATTCTCAAAAAATATATTCAATAGTTGAGAATAAATTTCTTTATTTTTTGATAGAGTAACAATATCTTAAAGTTGTGTAAATAGCTCTACCGATATCATCTATTTATAGGAGAGAAGGTAGAATTTTGTTAAATTGGTGAAGTTTATTTCAACTAGAAAAATAAACTCCTTGTCTAATCAAGAGTATAGGTGGCTTACAACCCTAGTTGATATTAGTTAGGTTAGCCGCCCACCCTATTAACAAAAGGGGCTTTTGGGTCTCTTGTATATTGAGCTTTTAATGTATAGGGTTAGCCGCCCACCCTATCTTCTACGGGTCATTCGCTCATATGCCCAAGATAGATCATCTCCTAATTGAACTTGATAGGCTTACATATTAGCCTTTCAATCGCTTATCTTTCCATATCATAATCCAACAATGCGATATCCCTTAGTATTAATTTAAACATTCGACAACCAATAAGTAACACTTGCTTCAATTTTGCTTTATGCAAAAACCATTTGAGGGCAATAATACAAAGTATATTAATGTAATCATTGAATTTGTTTTATTAATCAATCAGCTCAAAAATTACAAGTTTACAACTAGATCCAACATTACCCTCATAGATATCCTTAATCTTTTAGGATAAATTCGTTTCTCCTAATATGATCCTATTTTATCTCATGGAAACCATTACATCTTCCTTCGTGAAAACTCCATTACTATCATATAGTAATCAAGTGATTCATCATAAAGACAAACAACCCGCGACCACGTTTACAATTTATATATCATGTAATGTTAATGAGAGGATATCATTTACCTATGTCTTGGGCTATAAATTCCATTATTTTGAATGATGTTACATATTGCAAAATCTGTATACCCAACGCACCAGCTTTCGGTTCCTAATTTTCTAATTCAGTCTTTTACTTAGGTCAAATTATACGAGTCATAAATACATAGTCCATCATTCACTCAAGATTGAGACATGCCACATTATGAACGTCACAAGTGAATAAATCAACAAACAGATTCAGGATCTATTCTTCTTAGGTCCTGTCCAATGTATTGTTAGTCCAGTATTTCACATATATATCTCTATCTTTTATGAGTCATCCACTTTGATGCCCAAGACAAAGCATCTCTCCCATTGGACTTGATAAACGATATATTATTCTTTCAATCGGTTTGCTCATTTCCGATTAGACTAAGGACATGTTTAGGTTCGCTCTACTAATATAAGCTTTCTTTTTGTATTATGATTAGACCACGTGATATCACTTAGTATTAGTTAAATTAGACAACCAAAGTGAGCTAATATTTGCTTATATTTTTCTTTTCATACAAAAACCACGTGAGGACAATATACAAAAGGTATTAATGTAATTCATGAATATTTTTATTAATCAATTTGTTTGAAAAAATTACAAGTGTACAAACAAATATACAACACTTAGGCACTAGATCCAACATATGCTATTTGTCAACTATGAACAAGAGTTCTTGTAACTTAGTAAGTATGCTTTCAAGTTAGTACCCACCAAAGAAGAAAGTTGCAAATGATTCCTTAGGGGAATGAGAGATGGACTTCTAGTTCAACTAGTTTTGCACAAGCTTAAAATATTTTTTAATTTAGCTAAACGAGAAAAAATGGTTGAACAAGTGATAACTCTGAATTATATAGACATTTACATCACCTTCTGTGTAACATCCTAAAAATAGGGCTATTTGGAATGTAATTATTTTTCTTATGTATGAACTACTGTGATATTATTTATGGAATAATAGAGCTTAATTAAAGGCTTTGAGTTAGCTCGGGCTGGGAGAAAATTTCAGTTTTTAACTTTAAAGGGTGGAGCCTTAGCAGGAGGGGGGTTATAAGAATAAGTAAGGGTTATTTGACACTAATGAGGCCTTGGAAAAGTGGCAAAGGAAGCCCACTTAAGAGCTAGCATGTGACGCCATCAAGGGGAAGGGAGAGCCTTGGTTCGAGTCACAAATTCTCCTTTTTCGTACCTTGTTTGGACGGCAATAAGAGAGGGAAAAATGCTCAAAATTTGTTTTATTATTAAAGGATAATATGAGCATTTTAAATTGGATTTTTATTTGTTTAATTCTGAGGATAATTGGGATAATATTAGTTTTATGTTGATAATAAGATAATAAGGAGGTATTTTATTTTTTAAATTACCATGGGATAATCAAGGATTTTATTTGATTAAAAAGGGATTTTATGGAGGATAAATGAGGATATTATTTAGATTATTAATTAGATATTATAGGATTTTTATATGGTTAATTCCATGAGGAAAAGAAGGCATTTGTTAATTCAAACTCTTTTAAATTATTTCAAATCAAGAGATGGCCAAAATTTGAACTCTTCCTATGAAGAGTGGATGGCAAGCTATAGGGGGGTGCCGAAATCCTTTATAAACCCCCATCTACCGTCTTGATTTCTTTTTTTTAGAATCCTTTACAAGTAGCCGAAATTCTCTAAACTAGTTTCCATCTGATTTTTCTCCTTCTTCAAAGTTAAGAACCATCTCCATCTCTTAGTCTCGCGAATCTTCATATTCTTGTTCCCTCTCTTCCCTCTTTATTGGTCGAATATCCACCACCATTGCTGCCAAACTTCTTTTTCTCTCTTTGGAAGCCTCTAGCCGAATCTCCCGATTATTTCTTCAATAGCTTTGGCCAGATATTAAAGTGGTTTGATCTCTTCAAGAAATTTGTTGTCACCAATTTGGAAAAGGTGAGTAGCCATAGCCGAATACTATTCTTCTCTTTTTCTTATGTTCTCGTCGATTTGGATTTAAGGAAAAGCCAAACCAAGATATTCTAATGGTTGGCTAAACTTTCTTTTGAAGCCGATTTCACCAAAGACTCCTAATCTCAAGACATTGGATCTCGAACCATCTTTCTTTGTCAAATCGATTTGGTAAGTGAGGGTAAGGACCTATGTTAGTATTTGAAAGTCAAGATTAAGGTTATTGATATTGTTAAATGACTTATTGTAGTTGGAGAACCGATTCGTGATTCGTAAAAGCAAAGATAGTAGTCAAAACGTGTGGGTAAGATAAACCACTGAAATTAGTTGCATTGGCCGAATAGGCCATGTCACTAACCCCCATGTTTGGCCGAATATAGGGGCAAGAGGATTAAGGTGATCGAGTGACGTTTCGGGACTTAGAACCTTCGTTGGTGACAGGTGTGTACATACACACCATATAACTTATTAACTATGCTAAGTAATGGGAATGCTAACTTGATTTATGTAGCAAGGGCTTGAATACCATAACGGTATAAGTGGTGAATCGTAAGTACTGTGCATATGATTTCACTATTTTATGCTTTTGGGAAGCATGTTGTGTTGATACATATGGTAAATCTGTATGATTGTTGACTATGTGGGTTGATTGAGTGGAGGGGGCAAAGATATTCGCGTCGACGCGCACCGTTGTTTTGGTAACACACCGTGACTACTGGCCACCAGAGGTTTGGTACCTCCAGAGGTTTGGTACCTCAAAGCGACTTGTCCCCGTGGTTAACACCACCGTGGGTTGGCCCTACTTGAGATATGGGATCGTCACGCTGATTTGGTATCACACGATGGGTTGGCCCCATCACCCGATTTGTGTCTACTTTGACACCGTTGTTTTGGTAACACATTGTGACTATATGTCACCAAAGTGGTTTGGCACCACCAGCTGGTTTGGTACCACAACGGGTAGACAAAGGGCGTATGGTGGCTAGGTTGGGACACATGATATTTTGCATATTAATTGTTATATGTTGTGTATGAAAAATGTTTTAAAAACGGGGAAGGGTTACATATCGAGTCTTGGTGACTCACCTTCTCCTTTATATTTTTCAGTGACACGAGATCGCATGGATGTGGAGCCGGGTTGACTCTAGGTGGCCATGCAAAGGATTTAAATTTTAATGCACTGACTTTCAATTTATTTATTTTTGGATTGTTGGTTTAAATTTTATCATGATGTAATAAGGCCTCCTAGCATTTTTTATTTTTATTTTATTTTATGTCGAATATTTGTTTTAATTATCTACTTATGAAATGAGTAAAAAGGGGTTTCTAAACTAAATTTGAATGTTTTTATCGAGCCATCGGGCACATTTGAAATTTTAAAAATAACTTGACCTAATTAAATTTTCAATTAAATCTAAGTATGGCTTTTAGCAATACCAATAAATAAAGGGTTTTCAAACTTAAGTTGGTTTAAAAAAAAAAAGATTTTCAAAATATTTTCCTTGTAATGTTTGGGCCGGGTTTGGGTTGTTGCAAAATTGGTATCAGAGCCGAGTTCAAAGCTCGACTGTGGGGGCCCAAGGCCCAAAAATGTTTTGGTAGGCCTTATGGAATAATTCTCGATTTTTGAACAAAGATGGCCCGAGTCTCCAAGACCGATCCGCCTGTAAGTACATCCGAACTTCTTTGTAAATTATTTTTCAGAGAAGGGTAGGACGATGGAACGTAGATAGACTTATAGGAACTTGAACCCTAGGATTAGATTACTCAAACACACAAACAGTAACATAAGCCTTAAGGAACTTAACCCACCTATGACTTAGTCAAGTGAGCTAGTGGTGTGGTAACCCCTATACGCATGTCTAGGAGTGGATCCTAAGAGCTCGGTATTTAAGCAAAACCCGTGTGACTCACTCCTCTTTGGTGTATCCTACCCGGTGCGTGAGCTTCTGCTCACCCTAACTCGTGAGGCTCGGTGGTGTGGCAACCTCTCGTGCGCATGTCTAGAAAGGTTCGGTGAGAGCTTGGTATTTAAGCGGTCCGCGTGACCCACCTCCTCTTCACCGAATCCTCGCCTGGTGTGTAGCTTTGTTCACCCCGACCAAGAGGGCTCTGGCCATAGGTTAAACGTAATGACTAAAACCCAAAGCGGAATTAGCCATGTTTTTGAAAAAGAATGAAACAACAAAACCCTAATGTTTTCAAAACTTTCAAAATTACTCTTTTCAACTGAGAACGCCACTTTTACAACGCTTTTTCTAAAAATTTGATTTGTGGAAAATTACAAAAATGCCCTTGTGGGTAAAATTACCAAAATGCCTTGACTCATAAAATATCAGCTCAATGGTTTTGCTCAAAAATTTCAACTATTTTACAAATATTCAACAACTTAGCTATGAAAATCATCAACAAAATATTTTGGTTTTGGAAAATTACTTAAAACGCCTCAAGTGGCAAAATTACCTAAATGACATTGGTTTTGGAAATCTTTACAAACATTACTATTTGAAAAGGAACATTTTCGTAAAGAAATCCTCGAAGTTTTGCAAATCGTTAAAAATATCCCCGACTCATTAAAATTTCAAAATCACCCCGAATGATAAAATTACCAAAATACCCCCGGTTTCAAAACGATGCCATATCTCTAAATTTTACAAATTTTTCGTAAAACTCTAAATTTTACAAATTTTTTTAGAAAAACCTCCAGCTTTGGGGAATTTCAAAGTGTTTTGTTTTATTAAATTTTTACAACTTCCTTTATTACTAAAAATACCCTCAGAGGAAAATGACTAAAATATTTCTAGGTTAGAAATGGGCGTAAATGTCCAAGAGCTTAATAGGTATGGAAAGTATTAAGGAATAGATGCATGAACTCCTTTGTGTGAACTAGGATAGAAAATCAAACCTTGTTTGCTCGAAGAATCTCTCGACTAAAACTCTATCCATAAAATTTCTTCGCGAATAAGAAAGTGGAACAAATGCTAACGCATAAAAATTTTCTTAATCGATTAAAAGCGCGGTAGATAGAATGAGTTCTAGAGGACTTGGACGCCGTGGACGCGGTAGGGTAGGATGACGGTGTCCGAACCCGCCAGTCGGGTCAAGGTTCTCAAAACGAGGTACCACCGCCACCACCACCTCCTACTTTTTGTGGCCGAGGAGCAGGATCGCACGGTGGTGAGGTCAGACGCAAGTCGCTTTTGCGAGTCTTGGAGATAGTGGTCGGGCTAGTGGAAATTTAGGAGCTCGAAATCTGCTCCCGAGTTTAATCCTGGCCTAATGGAGCCGAGGTATTTTTGGGTGTGTGTCGAGTGGCGCCAAAGGCAGCAGAGTAGCATCGCTAGAATCTTCGTAAAGGATCATGGATGATATTGACCTGACCGAGGAGGAGAAGTCGAAGGGGCGTGTCGCTTCTAAAGGATGAAGCGTACTAGTGGTGGCCGATACCCGAATGGAGCCGCACCGATGATCTCACATGGGACTACTTTAAAACCGCCGTAAGAAGTATGTGGGCACTAGCTACACCGATGCTCAAAGAAAAGCCTTTCAGGCCTAGTGCAAGGAACTAAGTCGCGGGTCGAGTATGAGGCGAGTTTTTAAGGTCGAGTAGGTATGCCGTGAGGAATCGTGAGCCACCGAACATGAGCGCCGATCCGCTTTTGAGGACGGCCTCGAGATGATTTGAGGTTACTAATTGCCCCGCAGCAGGTTTATGAGTTCTCGTCCTTAGTGGAGAAGGCCAAGGTGGCCGAAGGAATCAAGGAGGCTGTGAGGCAAAATTATAGTAAGAATAACCGTAAAAGAGGATTTGGGTCGCTTGGATCGGGTAGTACTAATGCTCGTAAATGAGCTAGCGTAATGGGCCGAGTCGAAGGAAAACCCACGACTACTAATCAGAGGTCGACTCAAAGGCAACCGCCGTGGAAAAACCCATTGGGGAGGATGTTGGACCGGTGGTAGAGGTTGTTTTGAATGTGGGTCTTTGGAGCATCGCGTACGAGATTGCCCCTAAACTAGCTAAGAATCGCCGGAAGGGCGTAACTGCACTCAAGATAGAAATGTGGACCGCAGAGGGTCGCGTAATGGTCGAGGAGGAAATGATCCGAACAGAGGTCGTGGAACTCGTGGCGCAGGTGCAGCAACACGTAAGTTAGGCACCGGCTTAGTCTCACGCAATGAGGCGTCGCGAGAGAGGGTGACGCACCGGATGTAATCACCAGACGCTTCTAATATTTGGTTTTCCTTATGTTGCATTAATTGATGTGGGTTCGACGCACTCGTACATTGCTAGTAGTGTGGTAGGAACTATGGACCTAGACTCTGAGACTACTTCTAGAAAAATGACTATACTAAGCCCCCTAGGTCACTCTGTAGTCATAGACAAACTTTATAGGAAAGTACCCCTAGAACTCCATGGGGTAGTATTTGTGGCTGATCTGATGGAACTACCGTTTGGGGAGTTCGATTTGATCCTTGGAATGGACTGGCTGGTTAAGTATCAAGCGAATTTGGATTGCGCGACTAAGCGCATGGTCCTTAAGACAGCTGAAGGTGAAGAAGTGGTTATGATAGGTGATAGAAGGAATTACCTATCCAACGTAGTGTTCACCTTAAAGGCTGAAAAGATGGTCAAGAAGGGTTGTGAGGCATATTTAGTTCGAATCTGTGCTTTGGAAGCTAAGGAGTCAGTAGTGGGAAGGGTCCGAACGGTTGAGGAATTCGCAGATGTGTTCCCAGAAAAGCTTCTGGGTCTGCCTCCAGATCGGGAAGTTGAATTCGGTATAGACTTGCTACCCGGAACGGCACCTGTGTCTATAGCACCATACCGAATGGCACCAAAGGAATTGGTGGAGCTGAAGGCTCAAATTCAGGAGCTCTTGGATAGAGGGTTCATTCGACCAAGCATATCTCCGTGGGGAGCACCCGTGTTGTTTGTCAAGAAGAAGGACGGTTCAATGCGGATGTGTATCGGCTACCGCCAATTGAACAAGTTAACGATCAAGAACAAGTATCCGTTGCCTCAGATTAATGACTTGTTCGATCAACTGAAGGATGCCTCGGTGTTCTCGAAGATAGACCTTAGGTCGGGTTACCATCAACTTAAGGTGAAAGAAGTTGATGTTCATAAGACAAAGATTCGAACTCCTGCATGGACATTACGAAGTTTCGTAATGCCATTGGGTTGACCAATGCGCCGGCAATGCTTATGGACTTGATGAATAGGGTGTTTCAAAGAAGATTTAGACCAATTTGTCGTGGTGTTCATAGTATTGACATATTAGTTTATTCAAAGTCGGAGGAGGAGCATGACCGGCATTTACGATAGTTCTACAAGTGTTGAGGAGAAGCAATTATATGCCAAATTCAGTAAGTGCAAATTTTGGCTTAGGAGGTGGCCTTTTTAGGACACGTGGTGTCGGGCCGAGGAATCGTAGTAGACCGCAAGATTGAAGGTGTTGATTGGAAACCCCTAGGTCTGTGGTCTGAAATACGAAGTTTTCTGGTTTAGCGGGTACTATCGGAGATTTGTAGAAGGATTCTCCTTAATCGCAGCCGCCGCTGACGGTTACTAAGGAAAGGTGTTCCATTTGTATGGACGGAGAAGCAAAGAAGGAAGCTTTGATAAGCTAAGGAAAATTTTGACGAAAGCTCCGCTTTGGTGCAACTCGAGGCGTGGAAGTTGTTCACCGTGGTATTGTGATGCGCCCCACATCGCTTGGGATGTGTGCCGATGCAGAGGGGAACGTAGTAGCCTATGCATCACGCCGCTTAAGATCACATGAATTGAACTATCCAACGCACGACTTGGAGCTAGCAAATGGTCGCCTTCGTTCTAAAAATATGGAGACACTATCTTTATGGGGAGAAGTCGATAGTTTACATGCACTACACAAGAGTTTGAGGTATCTCTTGACTCGTAAGGATCTAAACTTGAGACATATGGCGCTTCGGTGGATCGAACTTTTAAAGGACTACGATTGTTCGATCGAGTATCATCCGCAAAGCCAACGGGTAGCCGACGCTGCTGAGCCTAAGGTTGTGACGGACTTAAGAGCGTTGTTTGCCTGGGTTGAGTCTATATGATGATGGAAGTCTCTGGCGGAACTTCAAGTTAAGCCAACATGGATCAAGGAGGTTAAGGAAAAAACAGCTTAGTAGATGAAGGGTTGAACGCGAAGAGGGTACAAATTCGGGAGGGTGGTTTGGAAGGGTACAACCGCTCTAGTGATGGAGTATTATGCTTTCAAGGGGCGAGCTTGTATGCCGAAGGATGTGGAGCCGAGGCGTAAAATCCTCCACGATGCACATAGCAGCCCCTACGCTATGCATCCGGAGGAAGCAAGATGTATGGGGATTTTATTTAAACAGCTTCGCGTGGCCCAAAGTTGAAGCGTGAGGTAACAGTAATTTGTGGGTAAGTGTCTAACGTGTCAAGAGGTTAAGGCCGAACACCGCTTGCCATCGTGGCTACTTCAACCGCAAAGATTCCCAATGGAAGTGGGAGCGGATCACGATGGATTTTCGCTGCTGGCTACCCTTACGCCCAAAGAAGAAAGACGCCGCTTGGGTGATAATGGACCGTCTCGACTAAGTCACCACTTCATACCGGAGGGTGATTTTCTCTTCGTGGTTAGCTAAGCCGCACGATCGGAGATAGTAAGATTGCATGGTGTGCCGCAGATCGATCATCTCGGATAGGGATCCCGATTCACGCCAAGGTTCTGGAAAGCCTTACACCAAGCTTTGGGTACACGGTTGGATTTCAGTACAGCTTTCCATCCACAGACTGACGGACAATCGGAAAGGGTAATATAGATCCTAGAGGATATGTTAAGGGGATGTGTTTTGGATTTTCGTGGTAGTTGGGAAGACTACCTACCATTAGCAGAGTTCGCTTACAACAACAAAACATCATCGCGTAGTATCCAGATGGCACCATACGAAGCATTGTATGGGCGAAAATGTCGTACTCCGACGTGTTGGACAGAATTAGGCGAACGACAGGTTTTGGGTCCAGAGTTGGTGACAGAGACGGAGGATAAAGTCAAAGTGATTCGGTCTCGTCTTAAGGAAGCATCGGATAGGCAAAAATCCTATGCTGATCTAAAACGCAAGGAAATGGAGTATGTCGTGGAGACAAGGTTTTTCTCAAGGTGTCGCTTGGAAAAAGGTGTTGAGATTTGGGTTTAAAAGGGAAGCTAAGCCCAAGGTTCATCGGGCCATACACGTGTGATTAAGCGAGTAGGATCGGTGAGCTTACCGCTTGAGTTACCGGCAGAATCGAATCGATCCATGACGCCTTTCACGTGTCAATGCCGAGACTCGGATCGGCCGCACCCATCCCACGTGGTGCCGTGAGCGTAGATCGAGGTGAATTCGGATTTATCTTTTGAGGAGGAACCAGTTCGGATCTTAGATCGAGATGTAAAGGTCCCACGAGAAAGTCGCGTTCTTGGTGAAGGTGCTATGGCGGAACCATGGTGTGGAAGAAGCCACGTGGGAGCCCGAGGAGGTGATGCGGCAACAATACCCCCACCTCTTCTGATCAAAGAATTTCGAAGATGAAATTTATTTTAAGGGGGTAGAACTGTAACATCCTAAAAATAGGGCTATTTGGAATGTAATTATTTTTCTTATGTATGAACTACTGTGATATTATTTATGGAATAATAGAGCTTAATTAAAGGCTTTGAGTTAGCTTGGGTTGGGAGAAAATTTCAGCTTTTTAACTTTAAAGCGTGGAGCCTTAGCAGTGAGGGGAGTTATAAGAATAAGTAAGGGTTATTTGACACTAATGAGGCCTTGGAAAAGTGGCAAAGGAAGCCCACTTAAGAGCTAGCATGTGACGCCATCAAGGGAAGGGAGAGCCTTGGTTCGAGTCACAAATTCTCCTTTTTATACCTTGTTTGGACGGCAATAAGAGAGGGAAAATGCTCAAAATTTGTTTTATTATTAAAGGATAATATGAGCATTTTAAATTGGATTTTTATTTTTAATTTGAGGATAATTGGGATAATATTAGTTTTATGTTGATAATAAGATAATAAGGAGGTATTTTATTTTTTAAATTACCATGGGATAATCAAGGATTTTATTTGATTAAAAGGGATTTTATGGAGGATAAATGAGGATATTATTTAGATTATTAATTAGATATTATAGGATTTTTATATGGTTAATTCCATGAGGAAAAGAAGGCATTTGTTAATTCAAACTCTTTTAAATTATTTCAAATCAAGAGATGGCTAAAATTTGAACTCTTCCTATGAAGAGTGGATGGCAAGCTATAGGGGTGCCAAATCCTTTATAAACCCCATCTACCGCCTTGATTTCTTTTTTTAGAATCCTTTACAAGTAGCCAAATTCTCTAAACTAGTTTCCATCCGATTTTTCTCCTTCTTCAAAGTTAAGAACCATCTCCATCTCTTAGTCTCTCGCTAATCTTTATCTTCTTGTTCCCTCTCTTCCCTCTTTATTGGTCGAATATCCACCACCATTGTCGCTAAACTTCTTTCTCTCGATTTGGAAGCCTCTAGCCGAATCTCCCGATTACATTCTTTAATAGCTTGGCCAGATATCAAAGTGGGTCGATCTCTTCAAGAAATTTGTTGTCAATCGATTTGGAAAAGGTGAGTAGCCATAGCCGAATACTATTCTTCTCTTTTCTTATGTTCTGGTCGATTTGGATTTAAGGAAAAGCCAAAATCGCATATTCTAATGGTTGGCTAAACTTTCTTTTGAAGCCGATTTCACCAAAGACTCCGGAATCTCAAGACAAAGGATCCGAACCATCTTTCTTTGTCGAATCGATTTGGTAAGTGAGGGTAAGGACCTATGTTAGTATTTGAAAGCCAAGGTTAAGGTTATTGATATTGTTAAATGACTTATTGTAGTTGGAGAACCAGATTCGTGATTTCGGTGTCAAGATAGTAGTCAAAATGTGTGGGTAAGATAAACCATCGAAATTAGTTGGGTTGGCCGAATAGGCTATGTCACTAACCCCATGTTTGGCCGAATATAGGGGCAAGAGGATTAAGGTGATCGAAAGTGACGTTTGGGACTTAGAACCTTCGTTGGTGACAGTGTGTACATACATACCATATAACTTATTAACTATGCTAAGTAATGGGAATGCTAACTTGATTTATGTAGCAAGGGCTTGAATACCATAACGGTATAAGTGGTGAATCAGTAAGTACTGTGCATATGATTTCACTATTTTATGCTTTTGGGAAGCATGTTGTGTTGATACATATGGTAAATCTGTATGATTGTTGACTATGTGTGGTTGATTGAGTGGAGGGGGCAAGATATTCGGCCGACGGCACCGTTGTTTTGGTAACACACCGTGACTATGGTCACCGTGAGGTTTGGTACCTCCAGAGGTTTGGTACCTCAAAGCGATTTGTCCCCGTGGTTAACACCACCGTGGTTTGGCCCCACTTGAGATATGGGATCGCCTCGCCGCTGATTTGGTATCACACGATGGGTTGGCCCCATCACCCGATTTGTGTCTACTGACACCGTTGTTTTGGTAACACATTGTGACTATATGTCACCAAAGCTGGTTTGGCACCACCAAAGTGGTTTGGTACCACAACGGGTAGACAAAGGGCGTATGGTTGGCTAGGTTGGGACACATGATATTTTGCATATTAATTGTTATATGTTGTGTATGAAAAATATTTTTAAAACGGGGGAAGGGTTACATACTGAGTCTTGGTGACTCACCTTCTCCTTTATATTTTTCAGGTGACACGTAGATCGCAGATGTGGGGCCGGGTTGACTCGAGGTGGCCATGCAGTGGGATTTAAATTTTAACAGACTCTGACTTTCAATTTATTTATTTTTGGATTGTTGGTTTAAATTTTATTGCTGATGTAATAAGGCCTCCTAGCATTTTTTATTTTTATTTTATTTTATGCTGGAATATTTGTTTTAATTATCTACTTATGAAATGAGTAAAAAGGGGTTTCTAAACTAAATTCGTGAATGTTTTTATCGAGCCATCGGGCACATTTGAAATTTTAAAAATAACTTGACCTAATTAAATTTTCAATTAAATCTAAGTATGGCTTTTAGCAATACCACTAAATAAAGGGTTTTCGAAACTTAAGTTGGTTTTTTTAAAAAAAAATATTTTCAAAATATTTTCCTTGTAACAGACTAGATTCGGCCATAGTGTTTGGGCCGGGTTTGGGTTGTTACATTCTGACTAGTAATTCATGCAAATTCTGAGTGCTTGATAGCAAATTGAGTAGTTTTTATTAAAAAAATTTCAAGTTGGATAAATTTAAAATAAAATTCTATTTTTTCTTAATTACATGCTAATTTTACATACTTTTGCCACTTTGAAGCAGTCTAAAGCACTAGAAGAAAATTCAGTCTTGGAAGCTCACCTATTGATGCTTAACGTAGTAGCATTTCTACAGCATAAGCCATGCAAACATGGGTTGATAAATAATTAGCATGGGATGCCCTAATTAGCATGGGATGCCCCAAATGAAGTACAAGACTCTCAAATTCACATTGACCCAACTCTTGAATGGGTCACTAAAGCTAGACAAGCTTGCTGCCAAGAATGAAGCCCAAACCATCCATTCCCTTTAACCCTTCTCCCCTGAATCAAGCATGAATCAAGCTAACATCCTTCCCAAAATAGCAAGCCATCCACCCACCTTTCTAAACTCAAGGGTTGGCCATATTTAAGGAGAAAATCAAGGGGAATTGAGGCTAAAAATAATTGAGGACGTTGGGCACTCTCAAGTATAAATAAGGGTGCTAGTTTCACTTCTCATCATCAACTCATTCTTCATCTCTCATTCATCTACAAGATCCATCACTCTTCAATGCTTTTCTTTCATCTTCCATTTTGAGAGAGTATTTTTAAGGTTTTGAGAGCAATCAATTTTAGCAATATTCAGAACTTCTAAGCTTGGTAGTCACAGAAAGAAGAGAAGAACGAAGGAGGAGCAAAGTGAGCAGTGGCACGAAAAACCACCAAAAATGGCTTAACAATTTTCTTTCCCTTTAATCTTTTATTTTTATTCATTTCAATAAACATGATTGCAACTAAGTTTTCTTCTTTGAATATAATCATGATTGCTTAATTTTGTTGGTGTTAGAATGATTTAAATTTGTAGCTTAGATTATTTAACTCAGAAAATGCTTTTGCGCTTGATTTGTTTATTCATTTAAGTAAAATTACAAACATGTTTTTCATGCATTATTAATGAAGGGAAACAACTGAATTAATTAGTTAATCCAACCAAGATTATAATTAATTGGCACAATACTATGGTTGATCATTCAGTGATTGAATTAGTAATAATATTAAAAATGTTGTTACCTTATATAACCTTTGTATGATGTTTGCTTATAAAATTGTAAGTTGATTGCACATAGAAATATGTTTGATAAACTTAATAATTGAGTAAGTATAACATTATAACTTAATTAGATAAGGTTAATAAATTGTCAACTTGCCATAGAATCTCCGTAACATCTTTTACCATTGTTTAAATAATTCTAAGTTAGGAATGATAATTATTTTAACATATGCATGCTATTGTGATTACCTTTCAAGAACTTGCTTGCTTATTTATTCTGTGCTATATTTTATCTACATACTTAGATTTATTTTAATTAATTTTTAATTAAACTCAACATAGTCTTATTTATTTCCACAAGCCAACTTGCTAAGTGCTAATTTCACAACTCTTGATTTACATTTACAGTCTCTGTAGAGATGATAACTCTTACTACTTTATTACTTGTCAATGATTGTGTATACTTGCACATCATTTGAATATTCTCGAGACAACAAGCCATGGGCTTGGATGAGAAAGTTTAGCATTCTTAAGCATTTGAAAAAATAATCGAGACCACTAGTTCGCAACCTCCATAAAAGTAAGCTAGAGAGTTCCGAGGATATTGGAAATCAACTTCATCAGTTTTTGAATCATAGAAAGACCCGGCTAGACAATCTTTAATATCTATTGGCAATGCTAAGGATTTTGAGAAGGGGCATAAAAATAAATGTTGGAGGAAATGGGATCATGCCTCCTATGCGGATCCTTAGAGCATTTAGCTTGTAATTGCCCGAAAAATGCTAATGATGTTCCTACTGCCACTAAGAGATTTGCCTTTGTAACTAGAAGTTAGAGAACTACCCCTAATGGCTTAGATGTGAGGGGTAATCAAAGAAAAGAAATTGATTCGGCAGTAAATCATCCCCACATCATTTTAGGTAAATTTTGAGGATGAAATTTCTTAAAGAGGAGTATTGTAATGACCCAATTTCCACTAGTGTCAAAAAACGCAGTTTTGAAACCCTATTTTTGTAAACCGAGTCTATAAATATAAAATAGGAATATTTATGAAGTTAATATGAAATTATAATAAAGTTTGGTTAAGAAATTTAACTGAGAAAGTGGTTAATTAAAGTTTAGGGACTAAATTGTAAAAGTCCAATTGCTATTGATTTTTCCATTAGAAAAGGCTTAAGGACCTAGATAGCAAATATCTAAAAGATCAAAATGGTTATTAAACCAATTTTCCATCATGATTTAGTGGAGGATGATGATAATTCTCATTTAATTTTAATATATGATTAAACAAATCAATAAACCTTAATTAATTAAGTAATTGTAATTAATTAAGTTTAATTAAATCTTAATTAAGCTATATAAACAAATTGATAGTGGAAAGATGAAAAAAAGCCATAATATTCTCCAAGCTATCATCCTCCTTTAAAGAAAGAAAACCTTCAACTTGTTTTTACATTTGCCATTATTTCAAGTCTCTAAGCTCTTTTTCTTTGATTTTCATGGATTTTGAATCATGATAGCTTGATTTAGGTAACCCATGTATCAATGTTTTCAATTGTTAAGTTTTTAGCAAGTTACCATTGTATAGAAATTGATGAATTAGGCTTAGAATTAATACTTATTAAGCTTAGATCACGATAATGACTAAAATGTAAAGTTAAATAAGCTTCTTATTTAACTTTGTAACAATAGGGACCAAATTGAATAAATTGAAAACTTTTCATGAGATTATGCTATAAATAGAAAATATAGGTTCCCTAGTGAAAGAATGTGAAATCAGATTTTAGTCTGAAGCTAAATATAAAAAATATGTATCACTTGAGTATAAGAACTAAATTGAAGAAAATGAAAAATATGTTTGACTTTGTATTTGAATGTTAGCTGAATGTAAACTAATATTTATTCTATTATTGAATTATCGAATGTAGCTAAAGACGACATTGGGCAGTCGCGAGAAAAAGGAAAAGCAAAACTCATTGACGAGTGATGAGAGAAATTTGATTTGTACTTTTATGATTTGAGATCATACTATTTATATGCATATATATTGAATGCATGACTAGATATTGAGGTAAGATTATGACTTGTTCCATGAATTGATTTGTGTTCATGATATTGAATATCAAAAAACTGGACTAAATTGAATATAGTAGAAAAGAGTAAACTATATTTGATAAATGATTTGTGATACAAAATGATGATTATAATGGTAAGAATTATATTATGTGGTATTGGGTGTATATATGTATTGATGATAAGAATAATTGATAATGATGATATGTGAAATGGATTATATAATGTAATTGAAACATTGGTTACCCTATTAGTTGTTCAGACAAAGTCGGATATAGTTGGCATGTAACACCCCCAGACCCGGTCTAGACATTATGGCCTAATCCGGGAATGTCACATCAAAGGAATAATTCAAAACGATTTTGCTAAGTTAAAATTTAAGGCCTAAGAGCCCAAAATCCAACAACTTGTTAAGTAATGATAAAAGCCCATGTTTTTAAGTATTTCGAAAACCATGTTTAAACTTAAGAAAATTTATTTAAGTTTAAGAATTAAGTAAACAGTTGAACAAGGATAACGAAACACAAAATCTAGAGTCAAATCGGAGAACAATGCCTTATTACAACCAACGAAAATAAAGTAATTAAAATCATGTCTTTTGAAACAAATAAACAAAACTCCTAAGTATCTTGTAGTGTAGCCATCTCCTAATCCTCTCCCACGCCGAGCCGCTTCATCGAGGATCACCCAAACATTTAATAAAAAGGGTGTGAGTTTCAAACTCAAAGGTGTACGACCCTTGGTAATCCAATCAACATGCAAATATCACATTGGGCCTAGGCCCTATCAATTTCGGTGGTATTGGGCCTTAGCCCACAACGACCTCATATCACATCAATATCACATGAATGCAATGCATCCATCTCGAATACAACCCTACACTCTATTTGCCTTCTAGCCCTACACTCTTGTGAGGATATAAATATCAACCCACCCATCCCTACACTCCAAAGGTAGCACCAACAGCGACACTACTCAAACGTTGCAGCAAAGCTACTAATCATATAATGGGCTTAAAGCCACCAGTGGATCAACGGTCGTCAAGCGACTATGCGATCCTCACATATCTTCCTCCATATCATCAAAACCCACCCAAGTGCAATATATATTTCATGAATGCAACATACACACTTTCACACATTAAGCACTTAGGGGTATTTTAGTCATTTCACTACCCAGGGGTATTTTCGTAAATCTATCCTATATGGGTATCTAGGTAATTTTGCAAAACATGGGTATTTTGGAAATTTTGTAAATCAGGGATATTTTGGTAATTCTACAAATCAAGGGTATTTTGGTAATTTTACAAATCGGGGATATTTTGGTAATTCTGCAAATTAAGGGTATTTTGGTAATTTTCAAATCAAGGGTATTTTGGTCCCTCTCGGGTTTTAGTTATGAACTTTGGCCCATTAACAAGTCCTTGCGGCTAAAGTGAACAGACATTACGCACCAGGTAGGATTCGAGAGAAGAGAAGGCGGGTCGCTAGGACCTTTTAAGTACCAAGCCCTCTCTAGATCCAATCCTAGACATGCATATGTCCATTGCCACACTATAACCCAGGGACTTGTCCCCAGACATGTTGATTATTAAATTAAGTCTTACGCGGTTTAAGAGTTGTTCAGAACTAGGCCTAAAGTCCATTAAACTCTAGCATACTTCTCTACGTACCCATAAAGCCCATAAAGCCCATAAAGCCCATTTCACGTTTATATAGCCCATTAAGCCCAAATCACATCCTTATGGCCCATTAGGCCCAAATCTCATTCATATGGCCTATTAGGTCCAAAAAATTCCAGATCATGTAACATGCATGACTAACTCAATTCATATAACCAAATCAATCAATTTCATCAAACTTAGCCTCAGGGCCCACCGGGCCCATTTAGCCAATTTTGACTTTTCGGCATTGCCGATATCATGTGTGTGTAGTGTTTGTACACACCTGGGTACTGCGACGTGCTATAAACCCCTTAATCACGAACCTACAATAGTCATCACTTAATAATTAATCTTGGCTTAATACACACTTTATCAAAAACCGAAACCTCACCGTAACCTTATCGTGTGCCACTGGGTTTTAATAGCCCTTCCTTAGCTACTAATCACAAGTATCCCTTAGATATGCACTCACACATACACCATCAAACTTCGAGTGACTCATAATTCACACAAGTCACCCCTATAGATCATACTCATATTCCACCATTTACTTAAACCATAATCGAGTTGAGTTCACTTACACTTTGCTAACGATCCTTACCACGCTTGTGATCTCTGAACCTTACCCTTATTAATACAAGATTAACGATTATGAGAAGTGAGATAGCCCTTCGGCTCTTAACAAAACACATTAAGGGGTTAACTGAATACTTACCGAATCCACTTTTGATCCTACGGCCTAAATAGCTACTGAACGAGATTCGGCTTTTAACCTTGAATGATAGTAGGAAACAATCGATTTGTGATGGAGGAAAACTCGGCAAAATCAATTTGAATGATAATAGGGATTTCGACAAGAGAAGATGATGATACTTCGACAATAAAATAGTTTGGCTATGAGATTTTGGCAAAAAGGGATTCAACTATAGGAGATTTTAAGCAACAAGGCAAAATATTTTTGATTGTGGAAAAATAAGGTTTTGGCAAGGAAAAGAAAAGGAATGGAAAATTCGGCATTACCTAGGACCCCATAATCGACACACACACATTTATATAGCTTATAGCAGGAGCTTAGCCACCCCTAAAGTCCAATTCGGCACCATTTCATCCACTGCTCATCTCCTAATTTTTCTCCATGATATCTCCCTTATCTTTCTCCTAAATTCTCTCTACTGATCACTTCTCCTTAGAGTCCCTCTACACGCCACTTCTAGCCTTCTAGAAGCCTAAAATTTAACTCCAAATAAAGCTAAGCGAGCACTCGAACCTTAGACCTTCCTGCATGCATATGTCACCACCTCTCTACACCCTAGTGGCGTCACTTAGCCACTTCACCACAGGCTTCTTTGTGCCATTTTCACTTATTTTTATTTAAAAACCCATTACTCACAACCTTGATTCCTTAATTAATTAAATTAAGAATCCTCCACCACAAAACTCGAACCCAGAGCTTCTCCAACACACCTAGACACTTCAAGTTCATTGAACCTTTAAAGTCATCATGTCATTTGTCATTTTCTTGCTCACTTAAAAATTTTATGAGACCCAAAGCCCAATAGGCCCAATTCTACTAGGCCCAAATTCAGGGCGTTACATGGCATGCCATAGGGTCAGTTATAATTATTAGAAATGTAATACCTCATACCAGACCTGATTGTCGGGCCTGAGCTATAGCTACCACATTCGTTGTTAAAGAAACAACGAACAACTATATTCAATTTACATCATTAGACTTTCAATGCAGGCATCACACATACAAAACATGATATATAGTCATTTCTGGATCACATACGAGCAGCTTATTTAAAGCTCAATATGATCCTGGTCGAACTAGGACTAAAGCTGTAACAATTTCAAAATTTCTCAAATGGGTATTGCGACTCTCAGGGCTTGGTGTTGCAACTTTGAAGACAATAGACAAGCTTCCCAACTTGAGGACCAAATTATAAAGTTTCCGAAACATAACAGAGTTGATGTCATGACCTTAAATAAGAGACATCGCAATGTGATAAACTGATGTCGTGACTTCATATGTAGAACACTAAGTTCCTATTTTCCCTTGATTTTAACCTAGCATGAAACAACAATGTTTGCCTTTAAGGCCCTAATCATACATTCAACATTAGTAAACATGATCAATATACAAATTTTCAAACCATTAGAATCATTTCCATGCATGACCAAAACCATTTTCATGTATATTCTCAACTTATTTACAACCATTTTGACCATTTACAAAATTTACTAAGGTAATATTAGTTACATGCCCCTTGACCAAAATGAAATGAGCTATACAAACTTAGTTGAGTCGAAAATAGCAGTCTGGATGCCGACTTCACTTCCTGGGGATTCAAGCATCACCTATACCTAAAAGTCAGTGGAACTTTCATGATTCAAGATATTATATCATAGACATTAGTAATATGACATTATACACATATTCTCAATAGCTACCGATACACATCTCATAATGCAACTCAATTCATCATATTATACATATTTGAGCCTACTTATAAAGATGACAATTCAAACTACTTGAAATGGCATCATATTTAACCAATTCAATTCATTTTTCCCATTTGTCTATCATTAAGCTATTTGGAATTCATTATCAATCATGAATTCAACATTTATACATACTTATTATTGATATTACATCATCCAAATTCCATGATAAAACCATATCATTTTCCTTTTTACTTATCATTCAATCTATTTGTAGAGTTTATCGACTCATTCTAGCTCGTTTCGTCCCCCAGGGCTCGATTTCAATTATTTTGCACCATAAGATGTATGCTTTCTTTATCACGATTCACACATGCACATATTTGGTTACATTTCATCATACAATTTCATCTCGATACCATTTACCAAGTTTACCATTTATATCCCCTATTAACATGACTTGGACTATAACAACCCATTTTCAGTGAAATCGGAACAGTGGTTTCAGCACCACAAATCCAAGTCAGAAAGAAAATTTATTTTAATATTATTGCATGGTTTGCATTATGGTAGGAATTTTATATGAAAATTTTGATAAGAAAATTTTACTGATTACATGTTTAATTATGGAAAGAACCAAATAGCCTAAAATGCAAAAATTGAGTTCTAGTAGCTATAAGTATCAAATAGCTATGGAATTCAAAAATTGAGGTCTTTATATGGTAATTATACCATTAATAAAAGTTAGTAGATATTTTTTGATGATTCATCCATGGAAATTTAGAAAAAAGAAAAGGACTAAACCGGAAATAGAAATAAATACATATGATAATAACTTAATATCATCTTATTATCATCTTCTTCCCCAAATTTTTATGGAAACCTTAGGAAAGATAAATAAAATCAAGCAAGCCTAATTGGGTAAGTAATCTTGTCTCGTTTTTAGTAATTTTTATATTTTTGAGATCAGAATAACCTAACCTAACTATTTCAGGGATCAATTTGTAAAGTTATCAAAGTATTAAAATTTTTCCATGGATGAATATGTTGAAATATTGAAATTTATGGTAGAATTTGAAAGGTTGTTGATAAATAAACAACTTTTGTAAAGTGAATATTTATGAAATTGTGATTTAGGGACTAAATTATAAAGATGTAAAATTCATGAAAAATTTTTGATTTTTGGTGAAACACATGCGCTGTAAATGTTATATGAAAAATTCATTAGGCTTGGCATAAGGAATAAATTGCATGAATTTCATTTTCTGAGCCTAAGGATGAAATTAGAATTAATGAATAGTATAGGGGCAAAATGGTACTTTTGCATAAAATGTGAAATTGATTGAATTGAATATGAATTTCATTAAATTGAGTTAAATTTACTTGTATAGATCCAGATTGACTTGGTTCAAAAATGGATCGAGGAAAACAAAAAGTATCGGATTAGTAGAAAAGCATATAAGAACAAGTGACGAGGTAAGCTCGTGTAACTAAATTGTGTATATTTTCATTTTTGAATTGAATATTATATATGGGAATTATGAATTTGTTATGTATATGAAAATAATTATATATCTGACATGCCCGAGAATTGTTAAATTTCGTTTGATTAGATGAAATTCGATGGATAAAAGTTTTCCCGAATTGGTTGTGGTCTTGCATATGTTGCAGACTCACCACAGCTCAAAAGAGCGTCCTGTTGTTAGCCCTCTCGAGCTTCCCATTATTTGGTTCTTGTGAGCTTCTTATAGCTCTTCGAAGTGTCCCGATAGGTTGTGATCCTACATTTTTTGTGGACACACCTTAGCTCTATGAGCATCCCGATTATAGGCTTTTTGTGAGCTTCTTGTTAAATTTGCTCTTTGTGAGCTTCCTGACAGTGCTCGCTTGAAATTCTCGATATATGGATATTCAGAGTTTCCCATTACATGGCTTGTAACACCGCAAACCTGGCCCATAAGTTTCGACCGGATCTGGTATGCTACGGGTTGTACGTTGAAAACTTTTTCCTTGTTGGTTTTTGGAAATCGTAAGTTAATTAGACAATATTTGAATAAATAAGTGACATTAAAAAAAACCTTGTATTACTATTATTTCGTAAAAATTAAACCTTTGAAAAAAATTCATAAGTTGCAAATATTAAAAACTACCTAGGTGAATATAAATTATGGGGCCTTATTACCTAAATATTCCCAAAATGAAACTTAAAGGAAAAATCAAAAATAGTCTATAGAAACTTGATGGCCCCTCGAGTCCGTCTCGGCTCCCAAGTCCATGATCTACTGCTCATCTGAAAAGTTAGAGAAAATAATAGGGTGAGTCACTAAGACCCAGTGTGTAAATCCCAAAAACACATAAAAGGCTTGGGCCCACAAACACATTATGAGCCCTGGCCCATACACAATGGCAACAATCATAATTACATGGTAGATAATAAATGATGCATAGCCCAACCCAACCTAGAATTCCATCCTCTACACACCAACCTGTACCAACCATCACACCTTGGGGATTTCTACAATCAACCCTCCATCCGCTACACACCATAAAGACAGTTGTACTGCCTATTCCTTATCAATCAGGAATTTTAACGTGGTTTTCTACCACCGATCACCAAGTGACCTAACATTTCATTTCGTGGGTTTTCTACCACCGATCACCATGTGACCTAACATTTTATTACGTGGGTTTTCTACCATCGATCACCATGTGACCTAATATTTCATTACGTGGTTTTCTACCACCGATCACTATGTGACCTATCATGCACTTCCCCTTCAATAACATAATCCCACCCCATGCATAGACATAAAGAAAACATCATACAGGCTTATACATATTTCGATACATATAGAGATTTCTATGTTTACGTACCTAGCATCCATGCCTAACCCTTTTAGGGTTCCCTTCGACTGTCTATACAGCCTCTTTCCGGCTTTTGTTAGCCCATAACATACATATAGACATACATACAGGATTAATAGTGTGTTAGAGATCTACACACTTGATTACTGATAGAATGATACTTTCTATGTCGACGCTATCCGTAGTCAACACAACCGCTATCTGCCTAAGATGTTGTCCAGAAGCCGGTCCACAACCAAGTGGCCAATCTCGAACGGCAGATACTGTTCATTTCTTAAACTTAGGGATCCTTTCCTTTGCCTGATCCATATTTAATTCCATCACAAGTCCTTGTCAGAACTACTATCACAATTTATGATCGTTAATCCTCATCATAAAGTTAAGATCTTGCATGTAATGAGCGAATATAGTAAAAATCTAGGGGAAATCTTCTTACCTTAAAATCCCGAAATTGGAGACTAACGTTTTTCGGCTTTTAGATCTAAACGACCAAGTTTCCTTCAAATCGCGGAATGCCGCTCAACATAGAACCATTAAACTATTAGCTTTTCGGCTTTTTCCTTTCAAAAACCGAAATAGAACGTGAGAGCTTAACAGAAGTTGACGCTTACCTTAACACAAGGGATTCGGCTAGCACTAGAGAGAAGATTCGGCAATGCCAAAGGAAAAGATTAAATGTCGGAAGAATAGAACTATCTCACAAATGGGATGAATAGAGAAAAACTATGGAGATTTCGGCTTTTTAGAGAAATCGACTCAAGAGAAAAAGAATGGAGAAGGGAGTGAAAGGAAAGGTTTTGGCTTTTGAAGAAATTGAAGAAAAGAAATTTTAGAGGGAGAGACTAAGAATTTCGGCATAAAGAGTGAAGAGGAAATTAGGGTTTAAATGCTAGAATCAATGAGATATCCCCCCTATTTATAGAAATTTCGGCATCTACTGCTTAAAACCGAAAATGCCCTTCCTGATAACAAAAAGTCAAGCTAATAAAAAGGGAAAATTCGGCACCCCTTATCCATGAAGTAGCCGAACTCTTTACTCCTCTAGGTGGTGGTTTTTCGGCCATCACCTTGCCTTGTAGATAGCTCCTATCTTTTCTCCTTTTTATCTTCCATATTATCAACTATATTATCTACATTATCCCATTCACATAAATCCTCCTATTTTTGAGCCTTGTTGCCATCCACTCTACCTAACCCTAATGCCGAAATTTAGCTAACTTAAATTAAAAGAGTTGGGCTCCATGTAACTTAAATTTGGGCCCTTACTCCCTTGTGTGGTGTCACCTCCTTGCTCCCTAGGTGGCAACACTGACCACTGGGCCACAAGCCCATTTTGATATTTTAAACTCAGATACCACCTTTTAAACCCTATAGTGCCCAAACAAAAATTTAACTAAGGCTCCAGCCCAATCCTGAGCCCAATTTGTACCCCTAATGCTCAAATTAACTCATTACACATATTCACCCATTAAATGCATAGGCCCAAAAATTCAGGATGTTACAGTTCTACCCCCCTTAGAGAAATTTCGTCCTCGAAATTTCCAACTGACTACTAATCATACTACCCAAGTCTCACCACTATGCTTTCGCTGCGCACTCTAATTTAATAATATATAACCATTGCACGCATACAGTTTCTATACCCAAAAATATAGCATCCACACAAAACATACCCGACTTAATGGTGATTGAACAATCCCGAGCCTTATGCTCCCCAGACCTGCATCTTAAACATGTTCCTGACTTTCTCCAACATTCACCCGGATGACGCCTTCTGCAATATTCGCAAACTCGAAAGTTAGACGTACCTTAACATGCTTCACAGAACGAAACTGCAACCCTAGAAAACTACGATCTCTTTTTTTCTTACAGTCCATGCACCCAAACTGAAGTGTTTCATCGATTTCTTTAACCTCCTTCAATACCTCCCTAACTAGCTGAGTTAGCACATCAGTCCTAACACTTCCACGGCCTCGGCCGCGGCCGCAGCCTCTTCTTCCTCTTCTAGCACTTATCGTTGATTCTCGTATTATCTAAATTAGAAATTTTATGAACTATTAATTTCTTTCACTGATTAACCACGAACAATCTTATAGAAAGTAATTTTAAGAGTAGTTCTTTTGAATTCGAACCCATCTACAGTTTTAGTCTCAACTTTATCTCCTAATCCTAGAAACCACATACATCAACCAGCATACATCAATCACACAAGTAGCATCCATGCACACACATTCATCGCATAAGGGGTTTTTTTTTTTTCGTCATTCTTCTACCCAGGGGTATTTCCGTAGTTTTGCCCTACAGGTTATTTCCCAAAATAAAGTATCTTGGTGATTTTCTCAAAATAAGGTATCTTGATGTTGTTGTTGTGTGTATTTTTTTAGCAGGGGTACTTTGGAAATTTTAATTTTTTTCGAACCGGGTCACATTTGTAAATCTAGGGATTTTCGGGTAAATTTGCAAAACATGGGTATTTTATAAAGTCACGGTTGTCTTGGAAATTTTCACAAACCAAGGGTATTTTGGAAATTTTGCCAACAGGAGTGTTTCTGTAATTCTCACAAACCAAGCTCTTCCTGAATCCAATCCTAGATATGCGTATGCCTATTGCCATACCTTAACCCATTGACTCGTTCACTGGTTTTGGTTAGTTGGATTAAGTCTTATGGAATTGAAGAGTTGTTTGATTAAACCTAAGTTCTATCAATACTATCATACTATTCTACGTCCATCAAGACCATTAAGCCCACATGTATATCACAACAAGAGTTTAGAATACTTACCTGCGTGGATTAGGTGCCGGTAGGCTCGAAGGCCATATCTTCAGCCAAAATAAATTTTTTTTCAAATTCACGTCAACTTTTCAGAACATTACTAGACCCATTTCACATCCCGAGTTTTGAACTGGGCTCTGATACCAAAATATAACACCCCAAACCTGGCCCATAAGTTTCGACTGGATCTGGTATGCTACGGGTTGTACGTTAAAAACTTTTGCCTTGTTGGTTTTTGGAAATCATAAGTTAATTAGACAATATTTGAATAAATAAGTGACATTAAAAAAAAAACCTTGTATTACTATTATTTCGTAAAAATTAAACCTTTGAAAAAAATTCATAAGTTGCAAATATTAAAAACTACCTAGGCAAATATAAACTATGGGGGCCTTATTACCTAAATATTCCCAAAATGAAACTTAAAGGAAAAACTGAAAATAGTCTATAGAAACTTGATGGCCCCTCGAGTCCGTCTCGGCTCCCACGTTCACGATCTACTGCTCATCTAAAAAGTTAGGGAAAATAATAGGGTGAGTCACCAAGACTCAGTGTGTAAATCCCGAAAACACATAAAAGGCTTGGGCCCACAAACACATTATGAGCCCTGGCCCATACACAATGGCAATAATCATAATTACATGATGGATAATAAATGATGCATAACCCAACCCAACCTAGAATTCCATCCTCTACACACCAACCCGTACCAACCATCACACCTTGGGGATTTCTACAATCAACCCTCCATCCGCTACACACCATAACGACAGCCGTACTGCCTATTCCTTATCAATCAGGAATTTTAACGTGGTTTTCTACCACCGATCACCAAGTGACATAACATTTCATTTCGTGGGTTTTCTACCACTGATCACCATGTGACCTAACATTTCATTACGTGGGTTTTCTACTTTCGATCACCATGTGACCTAACATTTCATTACGTGGGTTTTTTACCACCGATCACTACGTGACCTATCATGCACTTCCCATTCAATAACATAATCCCACCCTATGCATACACATAAAGAAAACATCATACAGGCTTATACATATTTTGATACATATAGAGATTTCTATGTTTACGTACCTGGCATCCATGCCTAACCCTTTTAGGGTTCCCTTCGACTGTCTATACAGCCTCTTTCCGGCTTTTGTTAGCCCATAACATACATATAGACATACATACAGGATTAATAGTGTGTTAGAGATCTACACACCTAATTACTGATAGAATGATACTTTATATGTCGACGCTATCCGTAGTCGACACAACCGCTATCTGCCTAAGATGTTGTTCAGAAGCCGGTCCACAACCAAGTGGCCAATCTCGAACGGCAGATACCGCTCATTTCTTAAACTTAGGAATTCTTTCCTTTGCCTGATCCATATTTAATTCCATCACAAGTCCTTGTCAGAACTACTATCACAATTTATGATCATTAATCCTCATCATAAAGTTAAGATCTTGCATATAATGAGCGAATCTAGTAAAAATCTAGGGGAAATCTTCTTACCTTAAAATCTCGAAATTGGAGACTAACATTTTTCGGCTTTTAGATCTAGACGACCAAGTTTCCTTCAAATCCCGGAATGCCGCTCAACATAGAACCATTAAACTATTAGCTTTTCAGCTTTTTCCTTTCAAAAACCAAAATAGAACGTGAGAGCTTAATAGAAGTCGACACAAGGAAGTCGGCTAGCATTAGAGAGAAGATTCAGTAATGCCAAAGGAAAATATTAAATGCCAGAAGAATAGAACTATCTCACAAATAGGATGAATAGAGAAAAACTATGGAGATTTTCACTTTTTAGAGAAATCGACTCAAGAGAAAAAAAATGGAGAAGAGAGTGAAAGGAGAGGTTTCGGCTTTTGAAGAAATTGAAGAAAAGAAATTGTGGAGGGAGAGGCTAAAAATTTTGGCACAAAGAGTGAAGAGGAAATTAGGGTTTAAATGCCAGAATCAATGAGATATCCCCCCTATTTATAGAAATTTTGGCATCTACTACTTAAAACCAAAAACGCCCTTTTTGATAACTAAAAGTCAAGCTAATAAAAAGGAAAAATTCGGCACCCCTTATGCATAAGTAGCTGAATTCTTTACTCCTCTAGGTGGTGGATTTTCGGCCATCACCTTGCCTTGCAGATAGTTCCTATCTTTTCTCCTTTTTATCTTCCATATTATCAACTATATTATCTACATTATCCCATTCACATAAATCCTCATATTTTTGAGCCTTGTTGCTGTCCACTCTACCTAACCCTAATGCCGAAATTTAGCTAACTTAAATTAAAAGAGTTGGGCTCCATGTAACTTAAATTTGGGCCCCTCACTCCCTTGTGTGGCGTCATCTCCTTGCTCCCTAAGTGGCGCCACTGACCACTGGGCCACAAGCCTATTTTGATATTTTAAACTCAGATACCACCTTTTAAACCCTATCGTGCCCAAACAAAAATTTAACTAAGGCTTCAGCCCAATCCTGAGCCCAATTTGGACCCCTAATGCTCAAATTAACTCATTACACATATTCACCCATTAAATGCATAGGCCCAAAAATTCAGGATGTTACATGGCTCTTTTTGAGCTTCCCTTTCCTGATAAGCTCTACGTGAGCTTTCTAATATGGTTCTTTGTGAACTTCCTGATTTTAGCTCTTATGAGCTTCTCGTTGTATAACTCAAATAAGCTTCCCGTTACTTGGCTCACATGAGCTTCCCATTAATTGGCTCGAGCGTGTGCTTTCCGATTATGTGCTCTAATGAGCACCCCCGTATATGAATTGACGGATCATTGATATGTGCACCTTGTGTGTGTACTACTCGGGTATCCATTAATATTTCAATGATTCAATGAACAAAACCTCTAATATGGGAAAATATGAGAATTAAATGAATTATATCTTGAATATCCATGAAATACCTGGAAATGGCTGCATGATGAGCTCTCATGTAAATTTTATGACTAACTTATTTGATGAGAGCATGTGTCTAGGCAATTAGTCACAATGTTTTGGATGCATGTTTGTATGCTTACTTTAAATGAATATGATTGGTAAGTGAAATTCTTTTTATACGAACTTGCTAAGCATAATATGCTTACTTTGTTCATTTTCTCTATTTTATAGTACTTGGAAGCTCGTAAAGGTTGGAGCGGGTCGAAGCAAGATCACACTATCCTACACCTCACTTTGGTATAAATAGCAAAACTACTTTTGATATAATGGCATGTATAGGCTAAAATAGATTTTGGTTATAACTAGCCATTGGAATGGCTAGTGTTAAGTATTTTGATGTAATTATAAAGACTTTATCATGTTTAATGTGTGATGAAATGGTTATATAGTGGAGAGTATATAAACCTGTTGATGAATGATTCTGAATTACTATACTTGATAAAATTTGTCTATGAACATAAGGGTGAAATTGGTAAGTTTAAATACTTGAACATATGAGCTAATTTAACATGCATAAGATTGGTTTTGGTTTAATTTTAATGCCTTGAATTGATTGGTAAATGTGTTCAAGTGTTATTGTAGGTTGATGGTATGCTTGGGTGAGAAAAGTGGGTTTGAAAATAGCCTATTTTCGTCCACACGGGTAGACACACAAGCGTGTGTCTTTGCTGTGTGTGACACACGGCCATGCACACAGGCATGTGGTTTGGCCGTGTGCCCCCTGCATCTTTAAAATTGTGAAACAGAATGTTTCAAATTGCTCACACAGGCAGAGACACGGGTATGTGTCTCAGCCGTGTGAAACACACGACCCAACACACGAGCATGTGTCTTGGCCGTGTGAATCCTGCACTTAATTTTCAAAAATTAAATTGTCCACAAGGCCTGGCACACGAGTGTGTGGCTAGACATGAGACCCAAGTTAGAGAGTTACGTGGGTATGAACACGGGTTGGAACACAACCGTGTACCTTACATCGAATGCCCACACGGCCTAGGACATGGGCATGTCCTTCGGCCTACTCACACAGGCGTGTGACCCCTATATTTAAGGAAAAGTTTGGAATTTCACGAAAAATTCACTGAGTTTTCGATATAATCCTGAATTGTTTCTAATGCATAAATTGGGCCTCGAGGGTCCATTTAAGGGACGATATGATTGATTTCGATATGAATAGTAAATGACATGAATTAATAGTATTTGATATGTAAATTCTGGTAATGCTCTGTAACCCTATTATGATGGTAGATATGGGTTAGGGGTGTTACATGGACTCAGATGGATACACTGATCATCCAACCGACACACCAACTAGCAGGAAGTGCATCATCAGATAAACCAAAGAAAGGAAAATCGACACATACAATGCATACTAGTGCATGAAGTGTATCCTAGCACAAAAAGTGCATACTTGTGCATGAAACCCATCCTAGCACACGAGGTGCATTTTTCAACTTAACCCTACTATATTCAACTATATTCAACTCAACCCGACTAGTTAATAGGGTACCAATGTTCAATTTCATTTACAGTTCAGTACATATATAATTTTTCAATCATATTTATATTACAATTCAAATCATCATCTATACACATTTATTTCATATCATACAACACATTTCTAACCAATTTCCACTCCACATATCATAATTCAATTAAATCATACAATTTTCTATTTTATTCATTTTAGTCCTCTATATCGATATTCCATATCAAACTCAATCAAAACATTTCTTACTATCACTAAATATTCACCTTAATGATTCATCAATCAATAAACATGCATATACAAGTAAAGATTTCTATCCCAAATCATAAAAGTACAAATTAGGATTCCATGTCACTTGTCGATAATTTTTGCTTTTCCTTTCCCTTTTGTAGGTTTCGTGTCGACATTAGCTATGTACAGTCACAAAACATATAACACTATCAATTTCCATCCAATTCACAATCATATACAAGATGAAGCATATTTTGCAACTTATTCAATTTAGTCTTTAAACCAGAGATAAGCATAACTTTCAATCTAAAGTTTCAGATTAAAATCTGATTTCAAATTTATACATTAGGGCCATATACTTTCTATTCCTACCATACTTTCATGATATTTTTTCATTTTATTCAATTTGGTCCCTAATGTAACAAAGCTAACAATCAAGCTTGTTAAGCTTTACAATTAGTCCTTTTCCATAATCTAAGGTTAATTTCTATCAATTTCACACCTAATTCATCCAATTCTCAACAATGGGGACTTATCAAAATTTCACCAATTGAATAAACTGATACATGGGCTAGCTACGCCCGTGGCGCAGTAGAAAAATTATTACGGCGATCGATAACCATGGATCCAAGTACGAGGAATGAATCGGTTGAAACATGGTTGAAAATATACCTTTTCGATCTAATTCCCTTACACAATGTCGATCCCAAGCCGCAAAAAAATCATCTCGGCCTCTACATTGTCCACCCAGTCAAAGAACGAACAGCAAAAATTCTCTTGAACCTTTTAGAGAGAATTTTAAAAAATAGCTGCTAGCTCTTTTTCTCTTTTCTTGGTAACCTACACACACTTTGGGATTGTATTCCTTTTTCTTAATATCACATAACAAAAAATGGAATAATTCCTTTTTCATTTTTAGAGAAACATATGGAAAGTATTAAAACATTGTATTCTTTCCAAAAGTATATGAACCTCCATATTTTTTTTATCTTTGATCGAAATTATTATTATAACTATTTATTTTAATAATTTCAGTTAATATTTTTATATGAATCAAGTTCATATATTAATTTCAATTATGTTCTCTATTTGTGCACAACAAGCAAAACACAATACCAACTATGTTTGCATTCTGTTCACTTCAACCATAGGGTGTGACCTTGTAGTAGTAATACTAGAACATTTCTAACATTACAAGCAACAAGTGGCATCTAGCAATGCATCATTGCTACCCAAATTACTGACTGCCACCAGACGTGCGTGTAATAGTTCGTTCTTCAATGGTGTCAGAAACAGTGGTTTCGAGGCCACAAATCCAATGTGTAAGTTCGTAAATATTATTATTTAATATTTACAAGTCAAATATGTTATTTAAATAAATTTTGATTTGACAAGTTATGCTATTTGAATGAATAATTAGGTTCAAGTGGTATGTCCCTAAAGTAAAGTGGTTTTACAAAATGAGGTATTGGGACCTCATTTCTGTAAACGGAGCCATAAATATTTTATTAAATATTTACGGAGTGTTATTAAGGTTGTATTAAAGTTTTGTTAAGAATTTTTAATGTTTTGATAGTTAATTAATTAAAAAGGATTAAATCGTAAAGGATGTAAAATTTGATCACTATTAGATTTGAGTGATTAACTGGCTTAATGAATAAAAGTAAATGGACTTAAATGGTAAATAAACCATTTAAGTAATTAGCGGACAAATATGGACATGGATTTGGTGTTTTATTTAATTATTAACCAAGGTTAAAATGGTAATTTGATAAATTAAATGAAATTAAATAAAACCAAAAGCTTTTATCATCTTTTAAAGTTCTTCTTCTTCGAATTTCTAAGGTGAAAGAAGCCATTTTTATACCTTGAAGTTTCGGCAAGTTTAGAAGCTGGCATAGTATGTGATTTTGGCCCCGTTTTTAATAATTTTTATGTTTTTGATATCGTTGCAACTAGGTCCAGCTAGCCCGTACCTTCATTTTTTAAATTGTTAAAGATTTTAAATGTTTCCATTGATGAATCATTTTTTTAGATGTTAAATGATGAATTTGAGGCATTAGTTGTTATTTATAAGTATTTTGTTAAGTGATTTTGATGAATTTAACTTTTAGGGATTAAATTGTTGAAATAGTAAAAAATAAGGACTTGGTGTGAAATTGTTACAAACTTGGGCTGTAATGGATGCTATAAACATTCGAGTGGTATGAATTTTGCAATAAAATTGGTTAATTTGCATGTTTTAGGCTCAAGGACTAAATTGAATAAAAGTAAAATGTTGGGAGCATTTTTTTTAAAATGTCAAAAATGACTAAATTGCATAGAATGAATTGGTTTTTCTATCTAAATTAATGAATTGAGTGAAGTTATTAATTTAAATTAAGAACGAGTGGAAAATCGAGGAGAAGAGAAAATTACCAAATAGCCTCTATACTTAGCCGTTGCTTCAATTTAGCCAGGTAAGTTCGTATGAACTATAATCACTTAAATGTTGACTAAATTGAATGTTTAATGTGTTGTTCTACTGTAAATGAATCAATATATATATGTTATTATGCAATTTATCATGTAAAGAAATGATGGAAATCCAACGAAGTTACAACAATTATCGAGCCCCGTTTTAACCTTAGGAATATATAGGATACAAATGACATGTCATTAGGGTTACCTGTTTTGGGTGCTGGTCTTGAATGTCCTACCGATGGTTGAGGTCCTGCATTTTTTGCGGATGCTCGTCAGCTTGTGTTAGCGGCATCTTGTAGCTTACATTCCAACCGTCAACTTATGTGAGCAGACCCATTTTTATGGCTCAAGTGAGCATCGATGTTGTAACACCCCATACCCGGCCTAGACGTTATGGCCGAATCCGGAAGTGTCACATGAGATGGGTTGAAAAACCATTGTCGTTAAGTTAAAACCTTTCCAGTTCATTAGACTTTAGAGTTATTATTGTTTTCAAAGCTTTCAAACATTTGGAGATTAAATGTGTTTGAAGCGAAAGCTTGTAAGAACGTCGTGTCCAGAAAATCCGTTCAAGATTTTAGAAAACCATCATAGTTTTAATTAAGTAAAACCCAAAACCCAAAACCAACGTCAAAATTTTAAAAGAGTCTAGAGTCCCAGAATATACAACTTCAATGCCAAAATTTAATAACCCAAAATCAAAATACAACAGTAAAATAGGTGTTCACCGTCGAGTCCTCTGCTGCACAGATCCGCCTAAGACTGTGGGTTGCCTATACAAACAAATAGAAAAAGGGGTGAGTTTACGTAAACTTAGTGTGTAACCCAACAGTTATAAGCATGTACACATACAGAATATCACAAATCAGACTGATTCACAATCGGGCCTGAGCCCATGTCAAAAACAGATACAGATTTGGGCCGTAGCCCATTTTAGATACAGATACAATTACAATTATGCAAATCAGATAACAGAATCCTACCCCTATCCTCTACACACCATCTCCAACCATCCTTACACACAATGTGGGGTTTAAAACACCCACCCAACCCTACACACCACGCTGTATCGATGCGGCACATATAAGATATAATGCAACTATGCTGCCAGATATTAGGCATAATCTGCCTTTTAGAACACTTCCTCCAATATACATTATCCCGCCCCAACCACAGTAACATAACATGCATACAGAATTAAGAAATAAATCATGCTTAACAAGCTTTCATAAATAGATAAACAAACATAGGCATGCTCATAACAATAGATCAGTCTAACAGAACACAAAGTTTTAGGGTTTAGTAAGCCTTTATTGACCCCACGGTTGGCCACAGTGGATTAGGACGACTCGTGCGACCCTACGGAAAGTTTCAGTACAATGGGACCACATGCCCAGATTGGCCTAGCCTGTGTGGATCACATGGCCTGGCCCAGTTATCACATGCCTGTGTCGGCCCACACATTCGTTTGGCCCACACGCCCAATTTGGTCTAGCCCGTGTGGCCCATACGACCACACTCCAGCCATCATACGACCATGTCTTGCGCACGGCTTGGCCTTCATCTATCACACGGTCGTGTCATCACACACGTCCTACCACACGGCTGTGTGGCATCGACATTAAGGTTTTCGGCTTTTTTCGAAAACTCGTTTCCTTGGGTTTCGGGTACACACCTGGTAACGATTCGATGTTAAAACACTCCCGAGATGACCAACACCTACAATTAGAATATCCAACCCCTTTAGCAACAAAAAATTGAGCCTAACACAACTTATCCAAGTACACATGAGCTGACTTATCGCAACCAAGAACAAACACAATCTCAAATCAAACTGATGGGACGTGGTTTCCTACCTCAAAACTTTCCCGTAAACGCAGAATTCACCACTTAGTCCATAATCTAGCATTACTAATCCCAAACCAAAAAGTTAAAGGTTGGAAAAGAACACTTACCATACGAACAAAGGGTTAAGCATGCAACAACGAAGAATCACCACGCAAAACCGAAGGAGGAACAAAAAATGAGAGGAAAAATGGAAGATGAATCATCAAAAATTTTGAGAGGGGGAGAGACAAACAAAATTTTGAAAAAACAAAAGAATAAACCTGATAATTACAATATCTCAACCCCCCACTAACCTCTCCATCTCAACTACCTCAGACTTCAACTTCCACTGAAACTCTTGCGCAGAACCAAACAAAAATTAAATACCCAAGCTTGCACAAGGATTTGAACACAAGACCTCCAACATACCAACATACCAACACACAAACTCCCTTACCACTCAAACCAGCAGGCTCATTCTACTATGGTTTACAATTAATTCAATATAAGCCCACTGAGCAAGTAAAAGGCTTAAGTCAGAAAAATTTCAAAATTTACCAAATACAAGGCTTGAACTTGGGACCTCTCACACACACCTAGAACACTTAACCACTGAAGTAGATACACAGTTGTGTCACATTTTCACAAAAGTAGAGATAAGAATTTTGGGGCATTACAACTCTACCCCTAAAAGAAATTTCAATCTCAAAATTTACCTGATCAGAACAGATGAGGATACTGCTGAGGCATCAAGTCATTAGGCTCCCACGTGGCCTCCTCAGCGCTATGATTTCGCCACAGCACCTTTACTAATGGAATAGAATTCCTCCTCAGGACCTTAACCTCGCGATCCAAAATCTAAACTGGTTCCTCCTCAAAGGTCAAGTCCAGCTGAACCTCGATCTCCTCAATCGAGAAAACATGGGATGTATTAGAACGGTACCGCCTCAACATCAAGATGTGAAATACATCATGAATATGATCCAACTCAGGGGGTAGCTCTAACTAATAAGAAATTGGTCCCACACGCTTCAGAATCTGATACGGCCCAATAAACTTAGGGCTTAACTTGCCCTTAAGATCGAACCTTAGAACCTTCTTCCACAGCGAGACCTTAAGAAACATAAAATCCCCCATAGAGTACTCAATCTCACGTTTCTTCAGATCCACATAAGATTTTTGTCTATCAAAAGTCGTCCTCAAATGATCCCAAATCAATCTAACCTTATCCTCGGTCTCAGAAACCAACTTAGGACCCAAAACTCAACGTTCACCCAACTCATTCCAACACAAAGGAGTACAACACTTACAAAAATACAGAGCCTCGTAAAGTGCCATATGAATACTAGCTTGGAAACTATTATTGTATGCGAATTCAGCTAGAGGTAGATAATCCTCCCAACTACCTCAGAAGTCAATCATGCAACTCTGAAGCATATCCTCCAGTATCTGAATCACCCTCTTGAATTGACCATCGGTCTTAAGATGAAACGCAGTACTGAAGTCCAACCTTGAACCCAGAGCCTCATGCAATTTCTTCTAGAACTGAGAAGTGAAGTGAGGATCTCTATCAGAAATGATTGAGACAGGAACCCCATGCAGTCTTACAATCTTTGAAATATAAAACTTTGCTAGCTTCTGCAGAGAATAAGCAGTTTGAACTGGAATGTGAGCAGACTTGGTCAACCGATCCATGATGACCCAAACAGAATCCTTCTTAGTTGGCGTCAAGGGCAACCTGCTAACAAAATCCATCGTTACTCGTTCCCACTTCCATAAGGGAATCTTAACTGGCTGCAACAATCCTGAAGGCAACTAATACTCAGCCTTAACTTGCTGGCACGTCAGACATCGAGCCACAAAATTCAGTAACCTCACGCTTCAAAACCTGCCACCAGTATAACACATAAAGATCGTGATACATCTTATTGCTACCGGGATGCATAGAATAAGGGCCACTATGCGCCTCCCTCAGAATCAACTGCCTCAGATCCACATCGTTCACAAATCTGACCTCAAAAACAGAGTACTCTATCATTATTTATTTGAAGTGCTGCCACTCTCAACCTGATAGAACCGTAAACTCAGAGACTCATCCCCCAACTGCTTATCTCAAATCTACTCAATCCAAGTCGGCTTAACTTGCAACTTGGCCAAAAGACTCCTATAATCAAACAGACTAAGGCGAGCAAACATCTCCCTCAAATCAGACATCGCCTTATGACTTAGAGCATCGGCCACTACATTGGCCTTACTAGGATGATACTTTATTGTGCAGTCGTAATCTTTGAGCAGCTCTATCCATTGACACTGTCTAAGGTTCAACTCCTTTTGAGTAAGGAGGTACTTAAAACTCTTGTGATCGACTTCTCACCATACAGATAATGCCTGCCTCCAAATTTTCAGTGCAAAGACCACAGCAGCCAACTTGAGATCATGCATCGGATAATTCCCCTCATGTGTCTTAAGCTAATGGGACGCATAAGCCACAACCTTACCATCATGCATCAGAACACATCCCAAACCAACGTGCAACGCATCACTGTATATCACAAACTCCTTCCCAGATTCAGGCTGTATCAGAACAGGAGCCTGAGTTAGAATAGACTTGAGCTTATCAAAGCTCGATTGATGTGCATCAGTCCAGACAAATGGCACACCCTTACACAGAAGCTTAGTTAACGGCCCAGCAATCAAAGAGAACCCCTCAATGAAACGCTGATAGTATCCCGCCAAACCCAGAAAGCTACGGATCTTTGATACATTCATAGGCTGTTTCCACTCCAGCACAGCCTCAATCTTTCAAGGATCAACATAAATCCCCTCAGCAGAAACCACATGCCCCAAAAAAGTTACTTCACGAAACCAGAACTCACACTTGCTTAGCTTAGCATAAAGTTGCTTCTCACGCAGAATCTGAAGCACTACTCTAATATGCTCATCATGCTCATCTTCAGTCTTAAAGTAAACCAGAATGTCGTCGATGAAGACCACGACGAACTAATCCAGGCAGGGCTGAAATACACGATTCATAAATCTATAAATGCGGCAGGTGCATTTGTCAACCAGAAAGGCATAACTAGGAACTCGTAATGTCCATAACGAGTCCTAAATGTCGTCTTATGCACATCCACCTCCTTAACCCTCAACTGTTGATACCCTAAATAGAGATTGATCTTAGAGAACACAGAAGCCCCTCGAAACTATTCAAATAAGTCATTGATCCTCAAAAGTGGATACTTATTCGTAATGGTCAGGCCTGTTCAACTGCCAATAATCTATACACATCTTCATGGTCCCATCCTTTTTCTTAATGAACTAATGGTCCCCACAGAGACACACTGGGACGAATGAAACCACGATCCAACAACTCTTGCAATTGAGCCTTAAGCTCTGTAAGCTCTTTCGGTGCCATTCGATATGGAGCAATGGACACTAGAGCTGTACCTGGAAGAAGCTCAATCCCAAATTCCACTTCCTAATTCAGTGATAATCTAGGTAACTCCTCAAGAAAGACGTCTGGGAAGTCTTTTACTATTCTGATGTTCCCAACAGAAGAGTCGCCAGAATCTGAAACACTTACACTGGCCAAGTACGCCTCACACCCTTTTCGGACCAGTTTCTCAGCTGCTATAGCAGAGATCACATGCGACAGATAGTCTCGACGCTCACCAATCATAACCACCTCCACATCATCCTTGGTCATCAGAACGACCCTTTTAGATGCGTAATCCAAATTGGCTCGATGCTCCACCAACTAGTCCATACCCAGAATTAGGTTGAACTCCCCAAACGGAAGCTCCATTAAATCAGCCAAAAATATCTCCCCTTGTACCTCTAACGAAACATCCAAATTAAGTTTACTAACCCGAACAGACTGCCCCAACGGACTTATTATGGTAACCTCACTAGAAGTACTCTCAACCGATAACCCCTGATTTTCAGAAACAGAACAGGCTACATAGGAATGAGTGGATCCTATGTCTATCAGAGCAAAGTAAGGTATATCAAATATAAAGAACGTACTGGTGATGATGTCATGAGCATCTCTGTCCTCTCAGCGACGTACAGCATAAACTAAAACAGGCTGTCTCGCCTCAGTCTGACCAACACCTCTGCCTGGTGCTCTCTGTCCATGACCTAAACTGTTACCACCCCTGGCCTGACCACGGCCCCTAGGTGGCTGCTGAACTACTCTCTACGGTTGCGAGGGACCTGATGTCGGAGCTTGCACATGATCAGCCTTCAATGGACACTCCCAAATGCGGTGCTCTAAGGACCCACATCTCAAACAAACCCCAATCCTACTCCAGCACTCGTCCAGATGGCTCCTTCCACAATCACTGCATGGATGCAACCCGGTAGGAGCAACATAATAAACAGGGCCCCCCACTCCAATTGGCCCATCAGATCTGGCCTTTTTCTTAGGCCCCTGCATAGAACTTGAGGGCTCCAAATCCCTCTTGTTCTTACATCTCTCCCTATCTCTATTCTGGTGCTCAGTGCGTTTAACATCTTTGGCGATTTTTACCTTCTCTACCAGAACAGAAAACTCACGCTCCCTTTGCGAAGCAATCAAAACCCTCAGATTATCTCTCAGCTCATCTTCAAACTGAATACCCCTTTCATACTCAGATGCTACCATACCTCGAGCATAGTGGCTCAGCCTTAGATATTCGGCCACAGAACGATCACCTTGCGTGAGGTTTAGAAACTCACGCCTGCAAGCATCAACATAGCTGGCTCCCATATATTTGCTCTGAAATGTAGTCTTAAAGAACTCCCACATCAAACTGTCAGACTGAGTGCCCTCCTTAATAGTTAACCACTACTGATATGCTTCGTCGCGAAGCAAGAAGACTGCACCCTTCAGTTTCTACTCGGGGGTACAGTCCAAGTCATCCATGATTCTTTTAGTGGCCTCAAACCTGTACTCAGCCACATTAGGGTCAACTCCTGTAACCCCCCTAAATAACTTAGCTCTATTAGGCCGGAGTCACTCAATTACTGACCCCCGGCCCCCAGATCTAGAATTGGGCCCAGCAACCATCTATAATATCCTCAGCATGGCTTGGGAAGTACGCCGTCCCCAGCCGATCGACTCTAAGACCCAGTCTTAGAAGCAGGTGACACAGGTGTCTCACTCGTGTCCAGATTTGGCATGCTGCCCAAACATAAGGACTCAGCTTGAGCCCCCTACGGCCTCTACCTCAGCCTCGAGTACCATGTCCACGGATACCTCGTGTACTCATTGTTTTTTTTGAAAGTTTTATCTACGTTAAAAATTTTATGCATTAGTTTTGATATTTATTAACAGATGTTTTATGCATAGAGTATCTGAAATTCAAAGTTGTTTTTGAAAGTTTTAGTCTTAATCAGTTTCACTACTATTTCAGAGCTTACTAACTATAGTGTTTCCAAGTAGACTATCAATAATGTTTTCAGAATTTTCTATCATAAATCAGAAATACTTACCGGATTGGCGCCGGAGACTCAGTGTACCACATACTTACATTAGAACATTTAAACCTTTTGAAAACCAATTCTTTAAAACCAAATTTTTGAACCCAAAATCCACAGTCGAGTTTTGTAACCTGGCTCTGATACCATTAAATGTAACACCCCATACCCAGCCTAGACGTTATGGCCGAATCTGGAAATGTCACATGAGATGGGTTGAAAAACCATTACCGTTAAGTTAAAACCTTCCCAGTTTATTAGCCTTTTAAATCTTTTAAACATTTAGAGACTAAACGTGTTTATAGTGGAAGCTTGTAAAAATGTCGTGTCCAAAAAATTCGTTCAAGATTTTAGAAAGCCATCATAGTTTTAATTAAGTAAAACCAAAAACCCAAAACCAACGTCAATATTTTAAAAGAGTCTAGAGTCCCAGAAAATACAACTTCAATGCCAAAACTTAATAACCCAAAATCAAAATGCAACAGTAAAATAGGTGGTCACCGTCGAGTCCTCCGTTGCATCGATCCACCTAAGATTGTGGGTTACGTATACAGACAAACAGAAAATGGGTGTGTTTACGTAAACTCAGTGTTTAACCCAACAATGATGAGTATGTACGCATACAGAATATCACAAATCAGACAGATTCACAATCTGGCCTCAGCCCATGTAAGATACAGATACAAAATCGGGCCGAACCCATTTCTGATATAGATACAGTTACAGTTATGAAAATCAAATAACAGAATCCTACCCCCATCCTCTACACACCATCTCCAACCATCCCTACACACCATGTGGGGTTTAAAACACCCACCTAGCCCTACACACCACCCTGTACCGATGCAGCACATATCAGATATAATGCAGCTGTGCTGCCAGATATTAGGCATAATCTGCCCTTTAGAACACTTCCTCCAATGTAACACCCCAAACCAGGTCTATGCGTTAAGACGAGATTTGGTTTGTCACACTGATCGAACATCCATTTACTTCTCTAACGATTTAAGTAAAATAGTACTACAAAACCTTTTGGAAATGAAGTTTAATAAAAATTTAGTACAATGATTTAAAATTGATGATTTAAGAAAATACTTGTTTTCAATCTTATAAATTGTTACATAGTTGCCAAAACTTTAAAATAGTTTTTAAAAAGAATTTGAACGAATTTAAAAGAGTAATTTAGGTGTTCAAAATGTTATAAAACATAATATTTTAAGAAAACTTTAAAAATTTAACATAAACCCATATTGAGAGTCTTAAACAAAATTAAATCCATCCACACAATAAAATCCATAAAAACATAATTAGAGGCCTTATTACATCAACCCAAAATAGTAATTAAAATAAGTAACTTAAATAAAGTTCATAGTTTATAAAACCTATGCTTGTAGTATGGCCTCCACCAAGTCATCTCCGGCCCAAGTCCACATCAATTTCCATTACGAAATGGATAATAAAGCGGGTGAGTTTCAAAGAACTCGAGTGTGTAATTCACTTACCATCTTTATTGGGCGGACCATCGAGGCATTTATTTGGGCTTGAGCCCAATTACACATTTCAACAATATAAACTGAAATAAATATATATAATGCATGTAAAATGAATTTCCCAAACCAAGCCTAATTTCCATCCGCTACACACCCCCGTACCAACCAACACACCTGTGGGGATCAAGTCAACCCACCCCGCCAAACACACCAATCGTAGGCATTTAGCCTTTTAAAATAATATTGTAGTGCACTACCGAACTAGATTGTGACATAGTCACCGAACTAGAGGCATTAAGCCAAAATTTGTGGCAGAGCCACCGAACTAGATACGTGGCCACAGGCCTTTCTTCTCTTCATCAAATCCTATCCCATGCAATTATGTATGAATAACAAACTTTAATCATAAAAATTTTATTCAAGTAACCCATAATACAAATGAATCTTTAATTAAACCTTTCATTTGGGCCTATTAACAATATAGTATCTAGCCCATTTAGCAATCTAGCGATCTTTGGCCCATTTTATCGAACTAGAATATTTTTGGCCCATTTAGCGATCTAGCGATCTTTGGCCCATATTTCGAACTAGAGTATTTTTGGCCCATATTTATCGATCTAGCAGTTTACAGCCCAATTTATCAATCTAGCAGTTTTATGGCCCAATTTATCGATCTAGCAGTTTTTTGTAAATTTCTCGGTTTTAACCGTTTTCATGCATTTACACAAAAGTACTGATTACTACAAAATTTTCGATTTGGTCATTTTTACGATTTATCAAATTACTTACAGTTTAGTATCTAATCTGAAAGATAAGTGTGAATTTACACACCTGGTTATAGTGAGGACTAGAATTTCCCGCTCGTCAACACCTATACGTATCACGATAATTTAGAACACTATAATTTATTAATAAAACTGATCTAAAAATAACGATCTAAAATTTTACCCTCAGATTTTCGAACTACTTCTACTTGTGGTTTCTCCCCGATTGATGGTTCGTTAACCGAATCAAATCCACGAACAAATAATGGTTCAGGAGTACGAACGACTTCAAACAATTGATTCTCCTCGGATGAACGTCCGCAACCCGGTGGAAAATCTCGGATTCTCGAAATAGCCCTCTGTTTATACTTAGGGGGATTAACGGTATCTCCCTTCTTCCGAACACTATACACCGCCCTTTTCTTCCTTATTTTGATTGTCTTCAAAGACAAAAGATCGTTAATCCAATCTAATATTACATCGAAATATGACTAAGGGTTTAAGGGTGAAATTTGCTTACCACAAAGATCCTTGTTCCAAAATATGAGAATCAATCAAAACGTTCCTTTATCACCTTAAATCGATTCCAACGTTCTAAGATACCCACGAACACTTGATTTCCGATCTTCCGTTATCGGACTAAAGTATAACAAATAAAAGCGTTAATAGAATGACCGTTTATTTCGATCTAAGAAATCCTTCTTACCACCATCAAGATTCGGCCAAAATACTATTAACTAAACGTAAATTAAAAAGAACCCTTACCTATTGTCCACGGTTGAAAAGAGTCGATTGAGAAAGATGTTTGTGATTAAAGAAAGATTCGGCTACGATAACCAAAGAAAGGAGAAAAATGGTTCGGCTATGGCTCATTAACATTCGGCCATGAGAGAGTAAATGGAGAAATTTTCGATTGAAAAGAAATGAAAGAAAGAAATAAAAGATGGAAGAAACGATGATGATGAGGATTCGATTTTCAAAGAGAAGAAAAGAGAAAGAAAAGAGATGGGTTTAGTAGCATTGTGTATTCGGCAATGGGGAAAAGAAAAGAAAAAGAATGGCTTTTGGTATAGGTAATTTTCTGCACTAAAAGAAAAGGCACACAAAAATGCTAAAGTAATGAGCAAAAATGACCAAATGGTCAAAAGATTTAGGCTTACCAATTGATCAAATTCGGCTAAAGGAGAAGGGTTGAGAAAGAATTGCAAAACTTGCACAAAAACTAAGAATGGCCAAAAACAACTCCTAAACCTTACCAAGCTACAAGCATATTCGGCCAACCTCCCCCCTAGCCATATTGCCGTCCAAATTCATGGTCAAATGGCCATGAATTTGTTTCCAAAACATTTTCCTTGATACCTGCCCTATGTCCCCATATCTTTCCAAATTTTCTTGATTCCATACCTTAAGTTAGAAGTTTCCTTATTCCTTTAATCTACTAACCAAAAATAACAAGGTCAACACTTACCATAAATATGCTTGGCCGACACTTACCATACTAGAGCAAAAATAAAAGTTGTCTATATGCTATTTAAGGGATTCGAACCTCTTCCCTCATGCTAATACTCATGCGCCATTACCACCTTGCCATTTCTCATCTTGTGTCACCTATTAACACTTAAATTAACTTAAGTATTAATGACACTTGATCCACTTCAATAAATTCTCCAACAAAAATTATTCCTTACCCGAATAATTCTATACTCTTCTTCAGGACTATAATAAGCACGAAAAGTAATAAGAAAATTTTCCTTTATAGACTAATCACCAAAGCACACAATAAATCGATACTCAAATTTTCAGGGTGTTACAACTCTACCCTCCTTAAAGAAAATTTCGTCCTCGAAATTTACCTGGTTGAAAGAGGTGAGGGTATTGTTGCCGAATTGCATCCTCAGGCTCCCACGTAGCTTCCTCCGCTTAGTGATTACGCCATAAAACTTTGACCAATGGTACGGTTTTCTTTCTTAGCACCTTAACATCTCGGTCTAAGATTTCCACTAGTTTCTCCTCAAAAGACAAGTCTAAATTCAACTCCACTTCTTCTACCGGTACTATGTGCGTCGGATCCAATCTATAGAGACTCAGCATGGAAACATGAAAAACATTATGAATCTGACTCAACTACGGAGGTAATTCGATCTGATAGGCCACTGGACCAACACGCTTCACCACACGATATGGTCCAATGTATCTAGGACTCAATTTGCCCTTCTTCCCAAATCTGAAAATCTTCTTCCAATGTGAGACCTTCAAGAAAACTTGATCCCCCACGGCATACTTGATATCCTTACGCTTTAGATCTGCATACGACTTTTGTCTATCTGAGGCTTCCTTTAACGTGCTGGAATAGCTTTCACTTTTTCTTCTGTTTCAGAGATCAACTCGGGACCTAACATCTGCCGTTCGCCCAATTCAGTCCAACAAATAGGAGAACGACACCTACGACCATATAATGCCTCGTAGGGTGCCATCTGAATACTAGATCGATAGCTATTGTTGTAAGCAAATTACGCATAGCGGTAAAAAATCCTCCCAACTACCTTTGAAGTTGATTACACATCCCCTTAACATGTCTTCCGAATCGAATTACTCTTTCCGATTGACCATCGATTCGAGGATGAAAAGCCGATCTTGAAGTTTAGCTTTGTTCCCGAGCTTCATGCAAAGCTTTCCAAAGCGTGATGTAAACCTAGGATCCCTATCCAATATAATAGACACAGGTACCCCATGCAACCTCACGATTTCAGATACATACAGCTTAGCCAACTTCTGCAACGAGTAATCCATTCGTACTGGTAGGAAATGAGCAGTCTTCGTCAAACGATCAACAATTACTCAAACAGAATTTTTCTTAGTAGGTGTTAAAGGTAACCCCTAACAAAATCCATTGTTATCCGCTCCCATTTCCAAAGAGGAATCTTTACTGGTTGTAATAAACCTGACGGCAATTGATGTTCCGCCTTCACTTGCTGACAGGTTAAACATTTTCCCACAAATTCGAAAATCTCACGCTTCAACCCTAGCCACCAATACTGTTCACGAAGATCCTAATACATCTTATTTCCTCCAGGGTGCATAGCATAAGGGCTACTATGCGCCTCCCGTAAAATCATCTGCCTCAAATCTGAGTCCTTAGGCATACAAACTCTTCCTCGAAAACACAACACACCTTCCGAGTTTAAACTAAAATCCTCTATTCCACCATTTCCAACTTGTTAAATTAAAAGTCCCAACTTCTTATCTGATATCTGTTTTTCCTTGATTTGTTCTAACCACAGAGGCTTCACTTCAAGTTCCGCTATCAAACTACCATCCTCATACAAACTCAAATGGGCAAATATTGCTCTCAAATCAGATACCACCTTAACGCGTCTGCTACCACGTTAGCCTTTCCTGGATGATACTCGATTGAGAAATCATAGTCCTTTAACAACTCCACCCATCTTCTTTGTCTCAAGTTTAATTCCTTCTAAGTAAGAAGATACTTAAGACTCTTGTGATCAGTATAGATGATAGACTTTTCACCGTAGAGGTAATGCCTCCAAATCTTTAAAGCAAACACTACCGCAGCTAACTCCAAGTCATGAGTAGGGTAGTTTACTTCGTGCGATCTCAGCTGACGAGAAGCATAAGCCACCACTTTCCCACTTTGCATTAGTACACAACCTAATCCCGTATGCGACGCATCACAATAAACTATAAACTCCTTTCCAGCCTCAGGTTGAATCAATACTGGCGCTTCCATCAAAATCTTCTTCAATTTCTCGAAACTTTCTTGCTGTTTGTCGGTCCATATAAACGGTACTCCCTTTCGCAAAAGCTTAGTTAGGGTGCGAGAATTAACGAAAACCCCTCAACAAAGCGTCTATAGTAATTTTTCACCAAACCTAAGAAACTTGAATCTCCACTCATCGACTTTGGTGGTTTCCAATCCAATCTGACCTCAATCTTAGATGATCCACCCTTATTCCTTCTTGGTGATACCACATGACCCAAGAAAGTCACTTCCCTAACGTAATTCACATTTCTTCGAATTTGGCATACGATTGATTATCTCAAGCAAATCGCAATACAATTCGCAAATGTGAGTCATGCTCCTCTTCATTCCTTGAATATACCAAAATGTCATCTATGAATACTACCACAAACCGGTCTAAATATGGTTGAAAGACCTGGTTCATCATATCCATAAATGCAGCTGGTGCATTGGTCAACCCAAACGGCATCACCAAAAACTCATAATGTCCATAACGAGTTCGGAAAGCCGTCTTGTGAATATCCGCTTCTTTCACCTTAAGCTGGTGATAACCCGATCTTAAATCAATTTTGGAGAAAATCAAGCTCCTTCAATTGATCAAACAGTCATCAATTTCGGCAGAGGATACCGATTCTTGATCGTTAATTTATTCAATTGCCTGTAATCAATGCACATACGCATTGACCCATCCTTCTTCTTAACAAACAAAACCGGTGCTCCCCACGGAAACACACTCGGTCGAATAAAACCTCGATCTAGCAATTCTTGAATTTGAGCTTTAAGCTCCGACAACTCCTTCGGTGCCATTCTATAAGGAGCAATGGACACTGGAGCCGTTCCGGGCAAAAGCTCAATACCAAATTCCACTTCCGATCCGAGGTACACTGGGAAGTTCTTCTGGAAATACATCAGGAAATTCCTTCACTGTTCTCACATCTTCCACCGATAACTCTTTGGCATCTAAAGCACTAATAAATGCTAAAAATGCTCCATACCCTTTTCGCACCACCAACTTTTCGCCTTTACTTTTAACGCAGATATCACATTTGCCAAGTAATTCCTTCGTTCGCCTATCATAACTATCTCCTTATCCTCTATGGTTCTTATTAACATTCGCTTTTCAGCACAATCCAATTTCGCTCGGTGCTTAACCAACCAATCCATGCCCAAAATGATATCGAACTCACCAAAAAGCAACTCCATCAAATTTGCCAGAAATATTTCTCCTTGAATTACTAAGGGCACGTCTCTAAACAGTTTATTAACCAACACCGACTGTCCTAAAGGACTAATTACTTTCATCTCACTATCGAAAATTTCAGATTCTAAATTCAAGTTTCCAGATATGGTGCTAGCAATATACGAGTGGGTAGAACCAATATCTATCAAAGCAATAACAGGTACATCAAAGATGAAAAACGTAACAGTTATCACATCAGGTGCATTGCCCTCCTCGCGGCGTCTAACTGCATACACCAACCCTGGCTGTCTTGCATCCGTGTTACCTCTAGGACCATTACCTCGACCCACTGCACCTTGACCACGTCCAGCCCCATTACCACCATGACCTAGTCCACGACCTCTCGGTGGTTGCTGAATTCCTCTTGCCGGTGGTGCATCAGTAATACGAGCTTCCTGAGTTGTATCCATTCGTCGAGGGCAATTCCTATATTGATGATCCATCGACCTGCATTTATAGCAAGCACCCGTTTTCTTCCAGCACTCTCCAGAATGCCGTTTCCCACAATCAGCATAATCTCGACTGACGATTAATGACTACGGTGTTCTACCTTGAGTGGCTCATCATTCCGAGGCCCTTGAAACCTTTTGAAGAACCCGAATACTTCATATCTCTCTTGCCTCTAGCTCGTTCCCAATTCTGACGTTCCGAGTTCTTAGCCTCTTCGGCTATCTTGGCCTTTTCCACAAGCGTGGCAAAAGTTCTAACTTGTTATGGGGCTATCAAAACCCGCAACTCATCATTCAAGCCATCCTCAAAGCGTACACAACGCTCATGATCCGTTGCCACTATTGTTTGAGCATAGCGACTTAAGCGTAAAAACTCAGCTTCATACGCTGCCACCGTCTTATTTCCTTAGACCAGATTCAAGAATCCCTTCCTTCAGGCATCCACATAACTTGTTCCCACATACTTCCCTTGGAAAGAAGCTTTGAAGAATTCCCAATTAACTAATGCAGCTTCAGTGCTTTCTCGGACAGTAAGCCACCATTGGTATGCTTCGTCCCTTAACAAAGACACCGCTCCTCTTAGTTTTTGTTCCACAGTGCACTCAAGATCATCCATAATTCGCTCCACTGCCTCAAGCCAATATTCAGCAACATTTGGAGCTACACCAGAAACACCTCTGAAAACCTCAACACCACTTGATTTCAATCGTTCTGATATTGACCCACGAGCTGTTGGTCCAGTTCTGGTTCCAGCGACCCTTTCAAGGACTCGCAGCATTGCTCGTGTCACAGCATTATCTTCATCCATATGGTCATGTGATCCCGTCTCACTTTCGAGTGACGCAGGTGCATCCATTTCTGGCATATGATCCGGCGCTTCAGTTGCGCCCCTAACACCTCGTCCTCTACCACGGCCACGTCTACCGCGTCCACGACCACGTCCTCTAGTGCTCATATTAACTAATTTCATTTAATCTGATTAAAAGTTTTATGAATCAGAATACTATTTCAGTGTTTATTAACAATGTTTTATGAGATAAAAGAGATAGAGTTGTTTTCGCAATCATATCCTATTGTCTCAATCTCTACGGTTTTCAACACCTAAAACTAGAAGTTCTAGAGTGTCTCTATGATCATATCACAATAATAATAAACAATCAATATACAGATACTTACTTGATTTGGCGCGGAATGCTCATGGTGCCATACTACCTTTAAATCAAAAGTCTAGAAATTTGAATTATTTCTCAAACAAATATCATTGTTGAACCCAAACCACAGCCGAGTTTTGAACCTGGCTCTGATACCATTAAATGTAACACCCCAAACCAGGTCTATGCGTTAAGACGAGATTTGGTTTGTCACACTGATCGAACATCCATTTACTTCTCTAACGATTTAAGTAAAACAGTACTACAAAACCTTATAGAAATGAAGTTTAATAAAAATTTAGTACAATGATTTAAAATTGATGATTTAAGAAAATACTTGTTTTCAATCTTATAAATTGTAATATAGTTGCCAAAACCTTAAAATAGTTTTTAAAAGAATTTGAACGAATTTAAAAGAGTAATTTAGGTGTTCAAAATGTTATAAAACATAATATTTTAAGAAAACTTTAAAAATTTAACATAAACCCATATTGAGAGTCTTAAACAAAATTAAATCCATCCACACAATAAAATCCATAAAAACATAATTAGAGGCCTTATTACATCAACCCAAAATAGTAATTAAAATAAGTAACTTAAATAAAGTACATAGTTTATAAAACCCATGCTTGTAGTATGGCCTCCACCAAGTCATCTCCGGCCCAAGTCCACATCAGTTTCCATTACTTGAAATGGATAATAAAACGGGGTGAGTTACAAAGAACTCAGTGTGTAATTCACTTACCATCTTTATTGGGCCAAACCATCGAGGTATTTATTTGGGCTTGAGCCCAATTACACATTTCAACAATATAAACTGAAATAAATATATATAATGCATTTAAAATGAATTTCCCAAACCAAGCCTAATTTCCATCCGCTACACACCCTCGTACCAACCAACACACCTGTAGGGATCAAGTCAACCCACCCCGCCAAACACACCAATTTTAGGCATTTAGCCTTTTAAAATAATATTGTAGTGCACTACCGAACTAGATTGTGACATAGTCACCAAACTAGAGGCATTAAGCCAAAATTTGTGGCAGAGCCACCGAACTAGATACGTGGCCACAGGCCTTTCCTCTCTTCATCAAATCCCATCCCATGCAATTATGTATGAATAACAAACTTTAATCATAAAAATTTTATTCAAGTAACCCATAATACAAATGAATCTTTAATTAAACCTTTCATTTGGGCCTATTAACAATATAGTATCTAGCCCATTTAGCAATCTAGCGATCTTTGGCCCATTTTATCGAACTAGAATATTTTTGGCCCATTTAGCGATCTAGCGATCTTTGGCCCATATTTCGAACTAGAGTATTTTTGGCCCATATTTATCGATCTAGCAGTTTACAGCCCAATTTATCAATCTAGCAGTTTTATGGCCCAATTTATTGATCTAGCAGTTTTTCATAAATTTCTCGGTTTTAACCGTTTTCATGCATTTACACAAAAGTACTGATTACTACAAAATTTTTGATTTGGCCATTTTTACGATTTATCAAATTACTTACGGTTTAGTATCTAACCCGAAAGATAAGTGTGAAGTTACACACCTGGTTATAGTGAGGACTAGACTTTCCCGCTCGTCAACACCTATACGTATCACGATAATTTAGAACACTATAATTTATTAATAAAACCGATCTAAAAATAACGATCTAAAATTTTACCCTCAGATTTTCGAACTACTTCTACTTGCGGTTTCTCCCCGATTGATGGTTCGTTAACCGAATCAAATCCACGAACAAATAATGGTTCAGGAGTACGAACGACTTCGAACAATTGATTCTCCTCGGATGAACGTCCGCAACCCGGTGGAAAATCTCGAATTCCTGAAATAGCCCTTTGTTTATACTTAGGGGGATTAACGGTACCTCCCTTCTTCCGAACACTATGCACCGCCCTTTTCTTCCCTATTTTGATTGTCTTCAAAGACAAAAGATCGTTAATCCAATCTAATATTACATCGAAATATGACTAAGGGTTTAAGGGTGAAATTTGCTTACCACAAAGATCCTTGTTCCAAAATATGAGAATCAATCAAAATGTTCCTTTATCACCTTTAATCGATTCCAACGTTCTAAGATACCCACGAACACTTGATTTCCGATCTTCCATTATCGCACTAAAGTATAACAAATAAAAACGTTAATAGAATGACCGTTTATTTCGATCTAAGAAATCATTCTTATCACCATCAAGATTCAGGCAAAATACTATTAACTAAACGTAAATTAAAAAGAACCCTTACCTATTGTCCATGGTTGAAAAGAGTCAATTGAGAAAGATGTTTGTGATTAAAGAAAGATTCGGCTATGTATAACCAAAGAAAGGAGAAAAATGGTTCGGCTATGGCTCACTAACATTCGGCCATGAGAGAGTAAATGGAGAAAATTTCTATTGAAAAGAAATGAAAGAAAGAAATAAAAGATGGAAGAAACGATGATGATGAGGATTGGCTTTCAAAGAGAAGAAAAGAGAAAGAAAAGAGATGGGTTTAGTAGCATTGTGTATTCAGTAATGGGGAAAAGAAAAGAAAAAGAATGGCTTTTGGTATAGGTAATTTTCAGCACTAAAAGAAAAGGCACACAAAAATGCTAAAGTAATGAGCAAAAATGACCAAATGGTCAAAAGATTTAGGCTGACCAATTGATCAAATTCGGCTAAAGGAGAAGGGTTGAGAAAGAATTGCAAAACTTGCACAAAAACTAAGAATGGCCAAAAACAACTCCTAAACCTTACCAAGCTACAAGCATATTCACCAACCTCCCCTAGCCATATTGCCAGCCCAAATTTATGGTCAAATGGCCATGAATTTGTTTCAAAACATTTTCCTTGATACACGCCCTATGTCCCCATATCTTTCCAAATTTTCTTGATTCCATACCATAAGTTAGAAGTTTCCTTATTCCTTTAATCTACTAACAAAAAAAAACAAGGTCAACACTTACCATAAATATGCTTGGCCGACACTTACCATACTAGAGCAAAAATAAAAGTTGTCTATATGCTATTTAAGGGATTCGAACCTCTTCCCTCATGCTAATACTCATGCGCCATTACCACCTTGCCATTTCTCATCTTGTGTCACCTATTAACACTTAAATTAACTTAAGTATTAATGACACTTGATCCACTTCAATAAATTCTCCAACAAAAATTATTCCTTACCCGAATAATTCTATACTCTTCTTTAGGACTATAATAAGCACGAAAAGTAATGAGAAAATTTTCCTTTATAGACTAATCACCAAAGCACACAATAAATCGATACTCAAATTTTCAGGGTGTTACATCCAATATACATTATCCCACCCCAATCACAGTAACAGAACATGCATACAGAGTTAAGAAATAAATCATGCTTAACAAGGTTTCATAAACAGATAAACAAATATGGGCATTCTCATAACAGTACATCAATCTAACGAAATACATAGTTTTAGGGTTTAGTAAGCCTTTATCGACCCCACGGTAAGCCCACAGTCGATTAGGACAACCTGTGTGACCCTACGAAAAGTTTCAGTACAATGGGCCCACACGCCCAAATTGGCCTAGTCTGTGTGGATCGCATGGCCTGGCCCAGTTATCACATGCCTGTGTGGCCCACAAGCCCAATTCAGTCTAGCCCGAGTGGCCCACACGGCCATACTCTAGCCATCACACAGCCGTTTCTTATGCACGACCTGGCCTTCGTCAATCACACGACCATTTCATCGTACATGGCCTACCACATGGCCGTATGACGTTGACAGTAAGGTTTTTAGCTTTTGCTGAAAACTTATTTTCTTGTGTTTCGGGTACACACTTGGTAACAATTTGATGTTGAAACACTCCCAAGATGACCAGCACCTACAATCAGAATATCTAACCCCTTTAGAAACCAAAAATTGAGCCTAACCCAACTTATCCAAGTACACATGAACCGACTTACTGCAACCAAGAACGAACACAATCACGAATCAAACTGATGGAATGCGATTCCCTGCCTTAAAACCTTCCCTTAAATGCAGAATTCACCACTTAGTCCATAATTTAGCGTTACTAAGCCCAAACCAAAAAGTTAAAGGTTGGAAAAGAACACTTACCAGACAAACAAAGGATTAATCACACAACAACAAAGAATCACCACGCAAAACCAAAGGAGGAACAATAAGGGAGAGGAAAAAAGGAAGATGAATCGTCAGAAATTTTGAAAGGGGGAGAGAAACGAAAATTTGAAAAACAAAAGAATAAAACTGATAATTACAATATCTCAACCCCCTAGTAGCCTCTCCATCTCAACTACGTCATACTTCAACTTCCACTGAAACTCTTGTGCAAAATTGAACAAAATTTAAATACCTAAGCTTGCGCAATGATTCGAACACAAGACCTCCAACATACCAACACACAGATTCCCTTACCACTCGAACCAGCAGGCTCATTCTACTATGGTTTACAATTAATTAAATATAAGCCCATTGAGCAAGTAAAAGGCTTAAGTCATAAAAATTCCAAAATTTACCAACTACAAGGCTTGAACTTAGGACCTCACACACACACCCAGAACACTTAACCACTGAAGCAGATACATAGTTGTGTCACATTTTCACAAAAGCAGAGATAAGAATTTTGGGGCGTTACTGATGTAAAGGAAAAGGAAAAGTAGTGGTTTTGACCATATGTTTAGCACACTTTGTGTAAGCTTTCCCGCGTATCCGATATTATTCTAAGTGGTTCAAAGGGTATATAAAAGGAAAGGAATGGTAAGTGTTCCAATCGACTAGGTTATTAACCTGTGGAAAAATATGAAATGATAATGATCCATGTATGTATATCTATGTTTATGGAAAGTATTAATTCAATGGCATTATATTCATATAATCCACCTTACCATGTGATAATTCTATGGAGATATGTGTTTAAGCACTAATATGTGTTGTTGATGATGCTTAGGCTGTGCCAAGCTTATGGTTGGAATATATCATGCTTAATGGTAATGTTATATATTGAAATGGTAAGTGTTCAAATGGAAATATGCTTATGTTCATGAAAAGGTGGTATCAATCAAAAAATGTATTTTCTAATGAAATGGTTTATCATATGATTGATCCCAAAAGAGTTATGTATAAATGCACTATCTTGTGTATTGATGATGATGTTTATGCTTATGTCTTGTGTTATGCAAATGAAACGGGTAAGAAAATGGTAATGAAACGGTAAGTTCATAATAGAGATGTAATATGATGAAATAAAAGGATTGATGAGTTAAAGGACGTATTTATATGTGAGAAGTATACTTATGTTATGGATGAATTTACTCATGTCATTAATAAATATGCTAATTCGTGAATTAATAATATTATTTAAGCTTATGTTAAATAAATTGAATGGAAAGTAAGTAGATGAAAAGATAAATATGTAAGTAAAGTGGTTCATAGTCTTGTAAAAAGGTTTATGATTGTGTAATATGTCGTATAAAATCTTATTATGTTAGGAATGAAAAATATATGTGATGTTGATAGGTTTACTCATTTGGGAGTTAATGGTTATTTAGTTGATAAATCTTAAGGCATTGGTATAGTTTTATATTTAACCTATAAAGTTTATTGTTGAAATGGATTGTTATGTTTAAAGTTTATACGAGCTTACTAAGCATTCATTACGTACGTAATTACTTTCCTTGTAACACCCTTAACCTAAATCCATCTCTGGAACAGGGTTACAGAGCATTACCATAATTTATAGATCAAATAAAAAATATTCTACATCATACAATATTCATATCATAAATTAATCATAAAGTCCCTTATATGAACCCTCGAGGTTCAAAACATGTATTTGAAATGAGTCAGGACTAAACTGAGTTCATAGAGAATTTTTTGCGAAATCTCAAAATCTTTTTCTAGGTACAAGGGTCACACGCCTGTGTGGTCAGACCATGTGGTTCACACAGCCAGGGACATGCCCTTGTCTCAGGCCATGTAGCTCTCTGACTTGGGTCACACTATTAGGTCACACACCTGTGTGTAGGTGCAGGGGTCACACGGCCAAGTCACACGCCCGTGTGCTAGGCCGTGTGATCAATTCTAAGCGTTCTGTTTTGACATTTTAAAAATGCAGGGGACACACGGCTAGACTACATGCCCATGTGCTAGGTCGTGTGTCACACATGGCTAAGACACACGCCCGTGTCTCTACCCATGTGGATAAAAATAGGCTATTTTTCAAGCCATATTTCTCACACAATTTGTCTTCCTCTTACACCAATACTTAAACATATTCACAAGCCATTTTAAAACAATTAATTTAAGTCAAAACCAAGTCTCATGCATAATATATCATCACATACAACTAGTGTGCTCTTAAACACCTCTAATGACACTTTACCATCATGTAATTAAATATACAAACTTACTTAACTCATCGAATTCACCTATATGCATATTTTACCAAATATGTTAGAATTAATTTTCAATATGCCAACATGATTTCTATCAATCAATCATTTAAGCACACACCAAACATGTTATAGCCTCATTTATACATATCAAAACATGTTCATCACAAGCCATTCCAATGGCTAGTTGTAACCCAAACATTTACATGCCAACATTGGCTAATTAACCTATACATGCCATTATAACCATAATTAATTTACCATATATACCAAGATGGGTTGATGGACAGTGTGAGTGATCTCCACCGATGGTTCCAATCCAACGAGCTTCTGAATTACTATAGAACAAGGGAAAATAAAATAGAGTAAGCATGAAATGCTTAGTAAGTTTGTATAACATGGTAAATAACTTACCATATATTTATGTTCAAAATAAACATGCAAAGCACTATGAACCAATTTTATCACAAGCCCTAAACACATATCTTCATCATGTTAGCCAAGTAATCATGTATAAAATTCCTTAATCATGGATGAACAAAGTCATCAAGCGTGATCCACATTCATGTAACAACCAATTCATGCATCATTATATCAAGTAATGTCATTTCCATGTACTTCATGTACATACGGGTAATAGTTCATTTCTAAGTCATACTATCTCATATAAACATCAAAAAACATGTATGGGCTTAATAATAACCAAATTCCCATATACATATACTTTCCAGATCATGAATTCAAATAACATATACAAATCATACCCATGTATTTCAAGTACATTTTCATAATATTTCTTCTCAAGTTCATATTATTTCATATTAGGATTTTGCTCACTAAATCAACTAAAATATCAATGGAAACCCAAGAAAATACACTCGAAGTGTACAAATATATAATCTTAGATGAACATATTCATCAAACAAGTTCTGTGTTCATATATCACCATCTCATACTTCCATATATCATGTATCATCATTTTCATGTATTTCAGGCAGATACATGTAATAATTCATTCCGTGTTCATAGCTTCTCATGTCAGGATTTTGCCTGTTGAATTTATTTGAAATATCGATGGATACTGATGTTTCTCTAACTAACTATGATCACAATAAAGGCAAGCGCACCTATCATTTAATAGTATAGTTATAGTAAGACTGGAAATATTGTATCCACAAGGACCAAGAGTACTAGTAATTACTATCTTCTTATTAGCTAGCCTAAGAATTGGAGTGATTTCTTTTAAACTAAAACTAATTAAAAGCACGACAGAGAATGAATTGGGAAAATACTTTTTAGAAAACTTTATGAAAGAGGCAATACCCAAGGAAGAATCCACCTAGACTTCACTTATTACTTCTAATTCATACGATTTACTCACTTGACTTAATCAGTAGAAATCCCTGATTTATGTTAACATCTCTTTCAAGACTAAGAACAACTGACTCTAGGTTGATTAATTGAAATCTCTTTCTAATTAAAACCCCTATTGTCGTATTAACTCGATCTATGGATTCGTTTATTAGATTTGACTCTAATCCGGTAGATTAAATCGTCCTATATCTAGGATTGCATTCAACTCCACTTAATTGTGTTGATCTACTCTTAAACAAGGGCTTTTGCTCCTCTGAATAAGCACATTCGACTTGAATCAATAACCTGAATTATTAAGACAAGAATAAGAACTCACAATTAAGAATAAGAACAAGTATTTATCTTATAAATCAAATAGTAATAGGATTCATCTAGGTATCATTCCCTCAGGTAATTAAGGGAATTAGTTCATACTGATAGAGGGAAACATCTTAAAATAAGGAAAACTACAAAACATAAGAAAACCCAAAAACTTCAAGAGAAATTGATAAGAGATCTTCAGGCTTGATGGAGATTCTTCTTCCAAGCTGCTTCCGATGGCTGTCTTCGAGTATTTTCTGCTTTCTACTCTGCATGTCTGTTTAGGTCCTTCCTTGGGGTGTTTATATAGGCTTTGGAACGCCTTTCTTGGCCCACAAGTAGCCTTTTCTGAATAGAATTAGACTTGGGTTCGGTAGGGACACGTCCGTGTTTGATAGCTTAGGCCGTGCTCGATTCTGTTCGTCACACACGGTCATGTGGTCTGCCCGTGTATGACAGTCCAGGCCGTGTTGATTTCTGAGGTAGGCCCATTTTGTCCCTTTTTGGTCAATTTCTTGTTCTTTTCAACTCCCTAAGCTCTCCTGGGTGTAAAGCATGAAATTAAAGGATTAGGAGCATCGAATCAAATCTAATGAAAATTCATCCAAAAATAAGCCAAGCATGGGGTCCAAATATGTATAAATTATGGTTTATCAAATATCCCCACACTTAAGCCTTTGGTTGTCTTCAAGCAAAATTCGCAACTCACAATTAAAATTAACTTCCTCAATTCATAATTCTCATCAATGATGTCTCATCATAATTCACAGATAATTCATACATTGATAATTTAACTAAAAGAGTCTTAAAGATTCAAACAATCTAAGTCAAAAATTTTTATAGCACAAAAACATATATGTTTCCCTTTATCTAAATAATTACATTTGATTCAAAACCAACAAGAATTGACATCCTCACTAAAGATTCACTCAAATCACTCAAAATTTTTAAGGTTCAAATTAAGCACTCAAAAGTCAAACAAGAAAAGTTATTACCATAGGCTTGCATGAAAATCAAATCTCCACCACTATAAAATGAGATGATACACAAATCAAAAGGTCTTAAAAGGGTTGTAATGGGGCTTGGGTTAAAGGTGTGGATAAAGGCTGAATTAGAGGGTTAGAATCGAGATTGAATTGAAAATTTACCTAAGTAGAAAAATAAGCTAATACTGAATGATTGCCTCAATTGAAAACTTTATCACTAATAACACGAACTTCTTCTCAGAATATGAAACTAACCATTTAAGCTCAAATAACATAGAACTAAATAATGAATAAATTTCCAACTTTTTTTTATGAATAAGAACACAATACTGATCAAATCAAATCTCGACAAAAGGGGAGTCAATAAAGTGGGAGAAGCAAAAATTGGGTTTTTGGGTTAATATTAATGGATGAGTCAAGAAATGGTTTATTAGGCTCAAAAGGGTTCATTAGGGGTTAATTATGAAGGTAGGTTTTTAATGGAATAAGTTGATTCTCTAATGTCTTAAAGTTTAAACAACCAATGTACAATTACCTATGACTTAATCCAAATCATATCAATAAAAATCATAAGTCAATAGAAATTTTATTCTAATTAGTAATATGAGAAAATTTACTTAAGAACAAGATATAATTCAGGGATTTTGTAACACCCCAAACCCGGCCCAAACACCACGGCCGAATTTAGAATGCCACTACGGAAAACGTTAGATAAATATTTTGGCTTAAAGTGAAAACATAAAAAATTAATACTTTAATTGGCCTTTATTACAATAACCAAATATTCGCGAATTCTGAAAATATTAAATATATAAATAATAAGAAAATAACTTCTGCATGGGCCACCTCGTATCCACTCCCAACCCGGTCCAAGCTTTATGCATCACACGAAAAGATATCCCACGAGGGTGAGTCAACAGACTCAATGTGTAACAATACACTAAAACCCAATCGATCATAGCAATAAAGCCCATTAAAATCACATTTAACCATAAGCCCATAAAATAGCAAATCACATAATCACATGTACATATAAAATGAAATGCAATCCGAACCCAACTTAGATATCCATCCGCTACACACCACCCGTACCAACCAATCACACCGTAGGGATTACTAAATCGACCCTCCATCCGCTACACACCATCGAAGGCGATTCTTTGCGATCAACAACTAGCACATCGCCCTTATAATCGTGGCATAGCCACCAAATAATTGTGACAGAGTCACCGGATTCATAATATCGTGATGAGTCACCGGATTCATAATATCGCGTGAGTCACCGGATTCATAATATCGTGTGCAGAGTCACCGGATTCATAATATCGTGGCCAGAAGTCACCGGATAATGTGGTAAAACCACCGGAATACTTCCCTTTCAATATTGCCCATATGCCCATGCATTAACATATTACATCATTTTCATGCCATATATCCCATAATCATATCGGGAAAGAACACTTTTCGTATTATGCATATAACATTATTTATGATATAAATATCATGCCTTTGAATCATAATCCCAAAATCATAATCAATTGTCGAATATGTTTCATATTAAAAACATATATAGTACGAAGGAAAAACGTACCTCAATTCATCGTACCTTTGAGTGGTACCCAAAGCCATAATCGTTTATATTTCATTATAAACACATTTATATTAATATAGCTATTAATCAATTAGATATTTAGTATAAGTTACACACCTTTCACCAAAGCAAACTAACGTCCGAAGATCCGATCTATCGCACTAGATCACTTTGTCCTACAATCGCCAATACTAAAAATTATTAACAAAGGCCATTCGGCCAAACCACAATACTTTAATCCTAAAACCTTAGTCTTTTCAAAAGAATGATAAATCAACAAAAATCCTTACCCTTTAACTTACCAACCTTTGATTGCTAGAGAGATATAAGTCTTAAATCTATCGCTTCCAAAGTCCCAAAGAGCTTATCTTTCAAAACCGAAAAATCAAAGTGAAACTACCCTTGAATATTCGGCCAAAACAAAGACTAAAAGAGATGGGAAGTTTTGGCTATATAGTTATGAGAGGAGAAAATATGTGCATAAAAATGAAGGAATATGTAAATAGTAAAGAGAGTAAAAATGATGGGATGGGGTTGGTTTAATCAATAATGGAAGAAAGAAAAGAAAAGAGGATTTGGGGAAGAAAGAGGTTCGGCCTAATGAAAGAAAATAGAATTGTGTTTGAGCACAAATCAAAGGAAGAAAAGAGAGAGATGGGAGAGATGAGATTGGCCACACCTTGTTTGCCCAAAAGAAAATGCACAAAAATAAAAAGGTAGTTTTGTGTCAAAAGAATGATGAGAGAAAAAGAAATGGTATTTGTTTCAAACCAAAAAAATGAGGCTAAAAATCCAAAACAATCTTGCACAAAAATGCCTAGGTGCATTCGGCCAAAGAGGAATTTGCTAGGAGAGGGAAAGAAAATATGCCAATTGGTGCCTAAATGCCAAAGTTGGCCAAATATCCCCCCCAAACTACTTACAAAAATTCGGCCACCCCCTAGACACCCATGCCAGTCCACATTCATCCACTAAAAGCATAGGAATTGTTTCCAAAGCATTTCCCACAAGCCAAGCCTTATGTCCCCCATCTTACCATAACCTTAAGATAACCTTCCATAACCTCCTCCATATTCCATAACTTCAAGATTCTTATCCCATATTTCATGCTTTCCTTTTCCAAAATTCAACTTACCAAAACTTAAGGTCCAACCTATCATAAACATAGGTTGGACCAGTCCATAAATCAAGGATTCAAAAATAAACCTTCAAAATGCTAAACATGCTACTCGAACCTCTAACCTCAAGCCACCTTTCAAGCTCCTTAACCAACTTGCCACTTACTCCTCTTATGCTTTAAATGAACACTTAATTAACTTAAGTGCCAAGCTCACTTAATCCTGCTTCATTAAATAAACCATACTAAAATTTATTCTAACTTCCTAAATAAAATCAAGCTTTCACAAGACTATGCTAACACACAAAAATTCATACTCGAGCCAACACAAATAAAAAAAATAATACTCTAATATTTTTTTTTTTCTAAAGCCCAAGGTCCAGCTGGCCCAATCCTTCTAGGCCCAAATTCTGGATGTTACAATTCTACCCTCCTAAAAAAAATTTCGTCCTCGAAATTTCCAACTAACTAACAGTCGTACATCCTATCTCGCCACACTACGCTCTTGCTGCGCACTCTGATCTTAATAAAACTATCATACTTCCTAGGCACAATCTCTAAGTTTATGTCCAAGGTTTCATACATCTCACTAGCTCTATATCAAACAAGGCAATGAAGGGTATTCTAGGAATAAGGGACATACCCGTTGTCCCATCTGGCGCTTCACTGTCCTCGTGACTCCTTACTGCATAAACTAACCTTGGTTGTCTCGCATCTACACCCTCAGCACCTATGCCAGATGCTCCATGACCTCGGCCAGAACCATTACTCCTTCCATTCAGACCACGATCCCTCGTCTGCTGCGCGACCACCTGCGCACACTGATTAGAACCTTGACTCATTGAGCGATTCTTTCGGTATCCAATGGACAATCCCTAATCATATGATCCTTGGATCCGCACTTAAAACATCCCCGTCTTCTTCCAACATTCTCCGGGTGCATCTTTCCACACAGAGCACAAGTATGATATTGTCCTCCAAGTAAATTGCTGAACTCGTGGCCCATCAATTCTAGGTTTCTTTTGATAATTCTCGGATGACCCTGAAGACTCATAGCTCCTCTTATTCTTATTCGACCTCGATCTCTGTTCGACTCTCGATCCGCTTGACTTCTTGACTATCCGAGCTCATCCACTAGAATCGCAAAATCTCTCTCTCGATGCGGTGCAATCATCACTGCATGACTCATCTCGCAACCCATCCTCAAATCGACACACCGCTCATATTCGGTAGCTACAATCCCTCCGGCATAACGGCTTAATCGCGAAATTCCGCTTCATATTCAGCTATTGACTTACTTCCTTGTATGCAGTTCGAGAACGCCTTTCTTTGAGAGTCTATGTAGCTAGCTCGACATATTTCCCTTCAAACTTAACCTTAAAATATCCCCAATCCACTTGATCTGCAGGAATACTCTCTTTGTGATGAGCCACCATTGGTACGCCGTCACGAAGCAACGAGATAGCACCTTTCAATTTCTCCTCGTGGTGCATTCCAAATCGTCCATGATCCTCTCAAGCGCCTCTAACCAAGATACTCGCAACATTGAGCTACCCGGATACTCCCTAAAAACCTCGGCTCCGCTTAGATTTAAGTCTCTCACCATCGGCTTTCGCGCTCCATTACCCATACCGGCTCCTACTACTCGCTCTAGGACTCGCAACATAGCTTGCGACACAGCGTCATTTCCTCCAGTTTGCTCTTGAAATTCCGCTCCAACAGCTGGTGGCGGAGCTTCATTTTCGGAACCTTGACCAGACCTAACTGGTTCTGAAAGCGAAACAGCCATTCTGCCTCTACCGCGACCACGACAACCTCGTCCCCTAGAACTCATGTCTACTTAGCGTCTTATCTGATTAAGAAGTTTTATGCATTAGTATTTTGTTTCACTATTTATCCACGAGCAAAATTTTATGAAAAGAAGTTTAATAGTGGTTCTTTCGATCAATCAAAGTTTTCATCTCAAGTTCATTGTTCTAATTGAGAGAACCACATTCACATTCATCCACAACATTCAACACATCATTATGGGTATTTCGACCATTCAGAGCCAGTGGGTAAATTCGTCATTTTTCCTATAGGGTATTTTTATAATAAATCGAGGTCAACTCGAAAATAATCTTTACAAATCAAAGGCATTCCAAATTATACAAATATCAAAGTTATTTTGAAAATTCTACCAAATCGATGGTATTGCAAAAATTTTAGAAATCGGGGTTATTTTGTAAATTTCAAAAGTCAGGGTATTATTTTGAAATACAAAAATTTGAATACTTTTGCAAAGTAAAAGAATTTTGTTGAAATCGGGGTAATATGGTAATTTTAGAAATCAAAGGCATTTTCGTAGTTTTATCGCTCAAGGGTATTTTAGTAATTTTTGTAAATCGAGTGTGTTTCGGAAAATTCTCAAGTCTAAAAGGATTTTATAAATCGAGGGGGTAATTTGGTAAATTTAAAACTAAGATCTTTATAAAATAGTATGGCTAGTCCCTTTCGGGTTTTAGTTATCGGGTTTAGCCCAGTGAATAGGTCCTCTTGGTTAGGGTGAACAGTTACTACGCACACTGGGTAGGATTCGAGTGAAGAGGAGGTGAGTCGCTGGACCGCTTAAATACCAAGCTCTTACATGAATCCACTCCTAGACATGCGCTGCTTGATTTGCCACACCTTAACTCGGCGACTTAGTCACGAGTTTGTTTGATTAGGCATTTAAAGTTTTATGCAATTCTTTGTTGGCGTAAACTAATCCTAAAGTTCAATAACTTGATATACTAATCTACGTTCCCATCATACCCACTTACCAATCATATAATAATTCACACAACGATTAGAGGTACTTTACCGGTGGACTTGAATTCGGAGATACAGTGCCATGCGAATAAACCTAAAAAAATTTATGAAAGCCCAAAGCTTTGAAAAGCCCATCTTAAAAATGTTTTTTTTTTTTGAACCCAAAACCCTCAAAGCCGAGTTTTGAACTGGCTCGATACCAAATTGTAACACCCCAAACCCGGCCCAAACACCACGGTACCGAATTTAGAATGCCACTACGGAAAACGTTAGATAAATATTTTGGCTTAAAGTGAAAACATAAAAAATTAATACTTTAATTGGCCTTTATTACAATAACCAAATATTCGCGAATTCTGAAAATATTAAATATATAAATAATAAGAAAATAACCTCTGCATGGGCCACCTCGTATCCACTCCCAACCCGGTCCAAGCTTTATGCATCACACGAAAAGATATCCCACGAGGGTGAGTCAATGAGACTCAATGTGTAACAATACACTAAAACCCAATCGATCATAGCAATAAAGCCCATTAAAATCACATTTAACCATAAGCCCATAAAATAGCAAATCACATAATCACATGTACATATAAAATGAAATGCAATCCCGAACCCAACTTAGATATCCATCCGCTACACACCACCCGTACCAACCAATCACACCGTGGGGATTACTAAATCGACCCTCCATCCGCTACACACCATCGAAGCGATTCTTTGCGATCCAACTAGCACATCGCCTTATAATCGTGGCATAGCCACCAAATAATTGTGACATGAGTCACCGGATTCATAATATCGTGTGAGTCACCGGATTCATAATATCGTGATGAGTCACCGGATTCATAATATCGTGACAGAGTCACCGGATTCATAATATCGTGACCGAAGTCACCGGATAATGTGGTAAAACCACCGGAATACTTCCCCTTTCAATATTGCCCATATGCCCATGCATTAACATATTACATCATTTTCATGCCATATATCCCATAATCATATCGGAACCGAACACTTTTCGTATTATGCATATAACATTATTTATGATATAAATATCATGCCTTTGAATCATAATCCCAAAATCATAATCAATTGTCGAATATGTTTCATATTAAAAACATATATAGTACGAAGGAAAAACGTACCTCAATTCATCGTACCTTTGAGTGGTACCCAAAGCCATAATCGTTTATATTTCATTATAAACACATTTATATTAATATAGCTATTAATCAATTAGATATTTAGTATAAGTTACACACCTTTCACCAAAGCAAACTAACGTCCGAAGATCCGATCTATCGCACTAGATCACTTTGTCCTACAATCGGCCAATACTAAAAATTATTAACAAAGGCCATTCGGCCAAACCACAATACTTTAATCCTAAAACCTTAGTCTTTTCAAAAGAATGATAAATCAACAAAAATCCTTACCCTTTAACTTACCAACCTTTGATTGCTAGAGAGATATAAGTCTTAAATCTATCGCTTCCAAAGTCCCAAAGAGCTTATCTTTCAAAACCAGAAAAATCAAAGTGAAACTACCCTTGAATATTCGGCCAAAACAAAGACTAAAAGAGATGGGAAGTTTCGCTATATAGTTATGAGAGGAGAAAATATGTGCATAAAAATGAAGGAATATGTAAATAGTAAAGAGAGTAAAAATGATGGGATGGGGTTCGGTTTAATCAATAATGGAAGAAAGAAAAGAAAAGAGGATTTGGGGAAGAAAGAGGTTCGGCCTAATGAAAGAAAATAGAATTGTGTTTGAGCACAAATCAAAGGAAGAAAAGAGAGAGATGGGAGAGATGAGATTCGCCACACCTTGTTTGCCCAAAAGAAAATGCACAAAAATAAAAAGGTAGTTTTGTGTCAAAAGAATGATGAGAGAAAAGAAATGGTATTTGTTTCAAACCAAAAAAATGAGGCTAAAAATCCAAAACAATCTTGCACAAAAATGCCTAGGTGCATTCGGCCAAAGAGGAATTTGCTAGGAGAGGGAAAGAAAATATGCCAATTGGTGCCTAAATGCCAAAGTTGGCCAAATATCCCCCCCAAACTACTTACAAAAATTCGGCCACCCCCCTAGACACCCATGCCGTCCACATTCATCCACTAAAAGCATAGGAATTGTTTCCAAAACATTTCCCACAAGCCAAGCCTTATGTCCCCCCATCTTACCATAACCTTAAGATAACCTTCCATAACCTCCTCCATATTCTATAACTTCAAGATTCTTATCCCATATTTCATGCTTTCCTTTTCCAAAATTCAACTTACCAAAACTTAAGGTCCAACCTATCATAAACATAAGTTGACCAGTCCATAAATGCAAGGATTCAAAAATAAACCTTCAAAATGCTAAACATGCTACTCGAACCTCTAACCTCAAGCCACCTTTCAAGCTCCTTAACCAACTTGCCACTTACTCCTCTTATGCTTTAAATGAACACTTAATTAACTTAAGTGCCAAGCTCACTTAAATCGCTTCATTAAATAAACCATACTAAAATTTATTCTAACTTCCTAAATAAAATCAAGCTTTCACAAGACTATGCTAACACACAAAAATTCATACTCGAGCCAACACAAATAAAAAAAAATAATACTCTAATTTTTTTTTTTTCTAAAGCCCAAGGTCCAGCTGGCCCAATCCTTCTAGGCCCAAATTCTGGATGTTACAGATTTTCTAATAATACTATAATTAACCTTCCCACACTTAAGATGTACATTGTCTTTAATGTACAAACATAGATAATGATAATATAGAAAGAAAATCATAAGATAGGGAGAGAAGTGAAACTTCTTAAATTTTGGATAGAATCCGTGAAAAGAAGTCTGATGGATTAGGCAGAGGTAAAGGTGGTGGAGGATACTCCGGTAGCACTTTGAACCTTTTGAAATCAATTCAATGAAGCAGTCGGCATGAACTGGTCTATGAGGAAGTAGTGGCATATCTGCTGTAAAGTGGTCGCACACGGGGAGGCCGCACCTGGATCCTTTTGCTTTTTCGAAGCGGGGATGGCGGCCTTGGTCTTGCCTCGAGGATTAGTCATTCTGTGCCTAAAAATGATTTGCAATAAATAAGTCAAGCATCACCATAAGTAATATTGAAATAGTCCTAAATAACATGATATTCCTAACATAGTGAATTAAAAAGTTAAGCAAAAAGTAGTATTTTTAAATTAACAATACTAACTTATGGTACCCTAAGCTAAATCTAAATGGAATGAATAATAAGAGAAAAATAATAAAGAAAATAAAAATAAATAATAGAAAATGAATATGAATTCAAAATAAAAGGGAAAAAGAGTGACCAACGGCGGCAATGATAGTGGCTGGTGTGGTGGCGGTACAAAGAAAGAATAAGGGAAAGGGGAAAGGGAAGGGAGAGAAAAAGAGGGAAAGAAGAGGGAGGGAGAAGAGTTTCAGGTTGAGGGAGAAAGAAAAAGGAGGAAGGAGGGAGGAGGTTGGTCGGTGGTGGCCGGAAGTGGGAAGGGGGAAGTTGCGGTGGCTAGGGTTGGGGGAAAATTTAGGGAAGAAAGTGAACAGGAGACAAGGGTTTAAATAGGGATTGGGACACACGTTCAGGGGCCACGCCTGTGTGTTCCGTAAATGTTAGTTTAGGGCGTGTCTGAGTTTTGGCCTACGCCCGTGTTCTCTGGGCGCGTTGGGTCACAAGGCCAAATCGCACGGCCGTGTGATGCTTCGTTTGTTTCTCCCACGCTCGCGTAGAGGTTTCGTACACCCATGTTACTTAATCAGTTTCGTCCACGGCTTATAGGCACGGGCGTGTCGCATGCCCGTGTGACTTTCTCAGTTTCAACCATGGTTTCTAGGCATGGGCGTGTTGCACGCCCGTGTTATTTACTCAGTATCGCCCACGGTCTTAGGCACACTCGTGTGGATTTATCACTTCCCATGTTCTTTAGTCAGTTTCGACCACAACTGCATCGCACGGTCGTGGCATTTTGTCTCAGCCTGTGTTTTGGGTAAAAATTTTTTCCTGTTTCCGCATGGTCTCTGCCATGCCGATGTACCTACTCGTGGTGTCCACATGGCCACGGCCACGCCTGTGTGCAAGGCTGTGTGGGTAGGGAAACGTGCGCTTATTAATTTGGTTAGTTTTTAGTTAGGTGCTAAAAATAAAAAATATGGACATTAATGGGGTTAGTGCTCAGGTTGCCTCCCGAGAAGCGCTTATTTAGAGTCTAAGCTCAACTCACCTTTCATTCGCATAATCATGGTGGTTCGAGGAGTTGTAATTCCTCATTCCTGCTATCAATTTTGTTAAAATAAGGTTTTAGACAAGTACTATTTACCTTGAAGGTGCCAAATTTGGAATGAGTTACCTCGACTGTACCATATGGGAAAATATTAAATACCGTAAAGGGGTTGTTCCATTAGGTTTAGAAGTGGCAATACGAGGATCTGCATTATCCATTTGAACTTGGTCTCCAACCTTAATTTGGCTCATTTTATTTTTAGGCTCGTCATGGCTCTGCTTTGGTTCATCGTATACTTTCAATTTCTCCTTAAACTGTGTTCGCCATTCATCTAGTTCCTCGATCTGGAGCCTTCGTTCCTCATGAATGATTCTATTCTCAATATGAGAGCTAGACCATGGATCTCTCATCTTTTTCTGCGGAATTTCCTGCAAAGAAGATTGAACATTAAGTTCACTTACATTAGCAGGATTTGTATCATCTTGATCACTAGATATTCTGACAAGATCACGTGCTTGGAGTTTAATCATGTCATCACCTACACGAAGTATTAATTCTCCTGTACCAACATCAATAACGGTCTTAGAAGTTGTTAAAAATGGTCGTCCTAAAATTAAAGGAATGTCACTATTCTCATTCATGTCTAAAACAACAAAGTCTACTGGGAATATAAATTTATCAATTTTGACTAGCACATCTTCAATTATTCCCCTAGGAAATCAAATGGTTTTATTAGCCAGTTGAATGCTCATCCTAGTTTGTTTGAGTTTCCTAAGACCTCGCTGTTTAAACATTTTATAAGGCATAACATTGATACTTGCCCATAAATCAGCTAAAGCATTATTAACAGATAAACCACCAATTAAGCAAGGAATTGTAAAACTCCCTGGATCTTTTAATTTACGGGGTAGTTTATTCTGTAAAATTGTTGAGCAAACTGCATTTAACTCTACATGCGACGCATCGTTTAACTTTCATTTGTTTGTCAAAAGCTCTTTTAAAAATTTTACTGAATTAGGCATCTGCGAAAGAGCTTCAATAAATGATAAGTTAATATGTAATTTCTTTAAAATTTTAAGAAATTTACCGAATTGTTCATCTGTGCGGTCTTTTTTCATCGCATTGGGGTATGGCACACGAGGTTTGTACTCCATACTTACCAGTTTTGGTTTATTATGGCTTACCTCAGCTTTCCCTTTATCTATCATGTTTAGCTACCTCAGCCTTCCCTTCACTATCGTGAGCAATAATGGCATGAAGTTGCTCCTTTGGGTTAGTTTCAATGTTGCTTGGCAAGCTACCTTATGGTCGTTCTGAGATCAACTTGGCAAGCTGACCTATTTGGTTCTCGAGCCCTTGAATCGACGCTTGCTAATTTTTGAATGCTATTTCGGTGTTTTGAAAATAGGTTTCTAACACCGAGATGAATTTTGTTAGCATCTCCTCAAGGTTTGGCTTCTTCTCCTGTGGGTAGGGTTGTTGTTGAAAGTCTGGAGGGGGTTGTTGTCACTGATTTCCTTGACCACCCCATGAGAAGTTTGGATGGTTCCTCCAACTTGGATTGTAAGTGTTACTATAGGGATTATTTTGAGGTCTAGAATTATTACCCTTATAGTTCATCTATTCGCTTTCTATGCCAGGGTTGTAGGATGGATATTCTGTATTGTTTATTCCTCCCCCATTCGTATCGCACTGCATCATTGGATGTACTTGTGAAGAACCACACAAACCATCAATCTTTTTATTTAAAAGTTCTACATGGTTTGATAGCATGGGGACTACGTCGAGGTTGAAAATGCCAGCGGCTTTTGTTGGCTTCGTCCTCAAAACTTGCCACTGATAGTTATTTAGTGACATCTCTTCTATAAACTCATAAGCCGCTTTAGGGGTTTTGTTATTTAGGGTTCCACCGGCGGCTGCATCAATCAATTGCCTAGTTGAGGGGTTCACACCATTGTAAAAGGTTTGAACCTGTAGCCATAATGGTAACCCATAGTGAGGGCATCTTCTCAGTAGATCCTTGTATCTCTCCCATGCATCGTAAACTGTTTCTAAATCCATCTGCACAAAAGAAGAAATATCATTCCTCAACTTAGCCGTTTTAGCCGGTGGAAAATATTTAAGTAAAATTTTTTTAGTCATTTGTTCCCATGTAGGGATTGATCCTCATGGTAACGAGTTCAACCACTATTTAGCTTTGTTCCTCAACGAGAAGGGAAACAACCGAAGGCGAATGGCATCATCAGAAACGCCATTAATCTTGAAAGTGTCGTAGAATTCCAGAAAATTTGCCAAGTGATTGTTTGGATACTCATCCTGCAAACCATCAAACTGAACAAACTGCTGAATCATCTGAATAGTGTTAGGTTTCAGTTCAAAATTATTTGCAGCAACATCAGGTCTAACAATACTTGATTCAGTTCCTGTTAAAGTAGGCTTAGCATAATCATACATTGTACGAAGAGCAGGATTTTGATTCACTGGATTTGTGGCAACCACAGGAGGTAGCAAGCTATTATCAGCCATCTCCTTGATAGTATTATTATCGTCCTCTTGCTCTTCCTCTATGTATTGCAGACTTCGCCTTATCTCTCTTCAGTTTCTATGAGCGGTGCTCTCTATCTGACTGTCGTAAAGCAATGTCCTGACGTGTTTCTTCTAGTCATAAACTAAAGACTCTTGCCAGAAGCAAAGAAAGTGTAAAATTAGAAAAGTAAAAATAAAAATAAAAATATTTTGCAATAAAGTAAAAATGGCTAAAGTAATAAAAATTTAGTGTTCCTAATATCTTAGTCCCTTGCAATGGCACCAAAAACTTGATGTGTCTCTAACTAACTATGATCACAATAAAGGTAAGCGCACCTATCATTTAATAGTATAGTTATAGTAAGACAGGAAATATCATATCCACAAGGACCAAGAGTACTAGTAATTACTATCTTCTTATTATCTAGCCTAAGAATTGGAGTGATTTCTTTTAAACTAAAACTAATTAAAAGCACCATAGAGAATGAATTGGAAAAATACTTTTTAGACAACTTTATGAAAGAGGCAATACCCAAGTAAGAATCCACCTAGAATTCACTTCTTACTTCTGATTCATATGATTTATTCACTTGAATTAATCCGTATAAATCCCTGATTTATGTTAATATCTCTTTCGAGACTAAGAACAACTGACTCTAGGTTGATTAATTGAAATCTCTTTCTAATTAAAACCCCTATTGTCCATTAACTCGATCTATGGATTCCCTTATTAGATTTGACTCTAATCCGACTGATTTACGTCGTCCTATATCTAGGATTGCATTCAACTCCACTTAATTTTGTTGATCTAATCTTAAACAGGGACTTTTGCTCCTCTAAATAAGCACATTCGACTTGAATCAATAACCTGAATTATTAAGACAAGAATAAGAACTCACAATTAAGAATAAGAACAAGTATTTATCTTATAAATCAAATAGTAATAAGATTCATCTAGGTATCATCCCCTCAGGTATTTAAGGGATTTAGTTCATATTGATGGAGGGAAACATCTTAAAATAAGGAAAACTACAAAACATAAGAAAACCCAAAAACTTCAAGAGAAATTGATAGGAGATCTTCAGGCTTGATGGAGATCCTTCTTCCAAGTTGCTCCCGATGGCTGTCTTCAAGTATTTTCTGCTTTCTACCCCGTGTGTCTGTTTAGGTCCTCCCCTGGGGTGTTTGTATAAGTTTTGGAACGCCTTTCTTTGCCCACAAGTAGCCTTCTCTAAATAGAATTAGACTTGGGTTCAGTAGGGACACGCCTGTGTGACACGCCAGTGTTCGATAGCTTAGGCCGTGCTCGATTCTGCTCGTCACGCACGGTTGTGTGGTCTGTCCGTGTACGACAGTCTAGGCCGTGTTGATTTCTAAGGTAGGCCCATTTTGTCCCTTTTTGGCCCATTTCTCATTCTTTTCAGCTCCCTAAGCTCTCCTGAGTGTAAAACATGTAATTAAAGGATTAGAAGCATCGAATTCATCAAATCTAATGAAAATTCATCCAAAAATAAGCCAAGCATGGGGTCAAAATATGTATAAATTATGGTTTATCAGATACACATGTAGTACATTTAAAGTGTGCAAATCAAAAACTGTAAATTCATATTCAAGGGTACCCATAAGGGCACATAATCATGAAGCACACTTTCGAGCCATATAACAGGATGCTCATGTGAGCCATGTAACATGATACTTATCCAGGCTATATCAGAAAACTCATAAAAGTTTTAAAGCAGGAAGCTCATTGAGCTTAACAGGTAACTCCGAAGAGCTAATATCAGGGAGCTCCGGATAGCCATATAACAAGGAGTTCAAGCGAGCCATATCATGAAGCTCCGGGGAGCCATATAACAGGACGCTCATGAAGAGTTGCATTTGTGTCCGCAATATATGCAGGATCACAACCGATAAAATCATATAATATGATGCTCACAAAGAGCTGCGGTAGTACGTAACACATGTAAAATACTACCGATTAGGATGTTCGCAAGAACCATATAACAGGAAGCTCGAGAGGGCTTATAATAGGATTGCTCGTCTGAGCTATAGGGTGTCCGCAACATACGCTGGACCACAATCAATACAGGAAATAATGTATCCATCGACTTTCACTATTGAAACGGGATTTAATTTTTATCGGGCTTTATCAGATATTTATATTCAATTTCATATGCATGATTCTCATACACAACATTCAATTCAAGCATATAAATATACACAATTTAGTTACACGAACTTACCTCAACAAATGTTCGTGTATATAAAATCTACTAATCCGACACTTTCTCTTTTTCTCGTTCTAACTTGAAATTTGATCTATCCGGATCTATGCGAGTAAATTTAACATCAATTTAATACAATTTATACTCAATTTAGTCCAATTCATATCTTAGGCAAAATTACCATTTTGCCCCTACACTTTTAATTAATGACGATTTCGTCCCTAGGCTCGGAAAATGAAATTCATGCAATTTAATCCTTATTCCAAGCCTAGCCAAATTTTACATATAAAATTTACAGTCCATGTATTTCACAAAATTCAAAATTTTTCCATGAATTTTACAACTTTACAATTTAGCCCTAAAATCATAATTTCATCAAAATTCACTTTACAAAAGTTGTTTATCTATCAACAACCTTTCATTTTCTATCATAAATTTCAAAATTTTAGCATACCCATCCATGGGAAAACCCTAGTACTTTGATATCTTTACAAATTAATCTCCGATCTTAGAAATATAAAAATCATTAAAAACGAGCAAAAATACTTACCTAATCAAGCAAAATAAGTTGGCTTGAGCTTAGGTTTCCATGGCTAGTGTTTCCATGCTTTTAATTTGGGAAAGATGATATAAATGATGGTATTTTTATTTTTTTATCATTTATCATCTTTTTTTATTTCACTTTCCAATTTCATCATTTTCTTTATTTTATTTTCCATGGATGAATCATCATCCTTAACAACTAAGCATTTTTAATGGTCTATTTAACCTTTTAAGGACCTCAAATTTTGAATTCCATAGCTATTTAATCCCTTTAGCTATTAGAACTCAACTTTTACACTTTGTGTAATTTGGTCCTTTACCAAATTAAACATACAATCGGTAAAATTTCTTTATGAAATTTTCATACGACATTATTATCATACTGTAGATCATGAAATAATATTAAAATCCAATTTTACCGAAAATAGGATGTTACATTCCTTTACTTTTTAGATTATCGGAAGCTCGGTCAATTTGGAAGCTCGTCGAAGATCTATCACACTATCCAACATAAATATCAGTAGTTTTGATATGTTGGTCAATGTTATAATGGCATGTATAGGTGGATTTATGTTTAATGGCTAGTTGGTACTTTTGGCATATAAATGTTGCTTTGAAATTATAGTACATTTGGTACTTTTGATACCTTGTGATAGGATGTTAATATGGTTAAGTTGATGCATGATTTAATGACCAAATTGGTAAGTGATTGTATTTTTGCAAGGTGGTTAAGTTAGGTTATGTTTTGAGATAGAAATGAGCTAGTTGGATATGAATGAGATATGGTCAATTATGCATATGTTTATATATGTTTGATGAATTGTCATTGAGGTGCCTTATTGGCATATTGGTTGGATGGATTAATGGTATAGTGAATTGGTCATTTTATGCATGTTTTGGTTATGTTTTGATGCTTTGGTCATATGTGCAAATTGTGTTTAGGTACATGCTTGAGATGAGTGAAGGAAATGGCTTGATTTTGGCCAATTTCTTCTCCACACGACCTAAGACACGAACGTGTGTCTTAGATGTGTGTCATACATGGCCATGTGACATGACCGTGTGTCCCTTGTAGGTTTTAAAAGTTCAAGTCAAGCAGTTACATGGCTTAGCACATAGGCTAGCACACGGTCATGTCACGTAATTTTAAAAGTTACACGGGCACGGACACGGACTAGGACACGACCGTGTGTCCCTATTTCAATTGTTACACAGCCTAAGACATGGGTGTGTGTTTCAACCGTGTGAGTCATACGGCCGCATGACCTCTTTAGTTTAAAATTTCTAACTTTTTCCTCAATGTTTCAATTGTTTACGATTTAGTCCTGAATCTTTTCTAAAGTGTTTCTAAGGCCTTGAGGGCTCGATTAAGGGACAATATGCATGTATATGAATGGATTATACTATGTTTGTATTAAGGTTTGGAACTATATGTTTTTATGTTACGTTTTTACGGTAATGCTTTGTAACCTTATTTCGGTGACCGACATGGGTTAGGGGTGTTACAGTGCGAATGTCTGGACTGGAAATACTACAACAAAGTAGATAATTGTAATATAAAATAATGTTATAACGAAACACTCTGGGAAGTATTCTGAGAAATGTACCCAAGGGATGTTGAATTAAATCAAAATTAATTCTCTATACTAATAAGTTTAAATAGTACCGATTTAAAATTATATTCTGAAAAATCAAATAAACATCAATTAATCCAATTAACCTAAAAATTATTTAAACTAAAAATCAACCAATTTAACAATAAAAAATAATCCAATAAAACAAGTAGGAGCTTAACTCACTTCAGTTGATCCTAATTAACTTTAGAACTCGAGTTTTATCGAGTTAGCTATTAAATAACTAGTTATTACCTCTCGGCCTCTAAATAATTAAATAATTGACCAATGGATGCTTACATCTCAGCCTCACTTTCTTGATGATGATAAATTATGAGGCACTTGGTAAACTTATCTCTCGATCTCGTTTATCCTAAATTTATAACAGCCTAGTTTTAGCTAAATCGGAATAGTGGTTTCAAAACCACAAATTCGAGGTCAGAAAATTATTTTTTTAATATTATTTTATGTGTTTAGAGCATGAAAACATGAATGTGTGAAAGTTTCGTGAAATAATTTTAGCATTTGAGTGCTTAATTTGATAAAAGGACTAAATCGCGTAAAATGCAAAAGTAGCATGCTATAAGTTAAGAGTGTCTATTGGCTATGGTTTATTAAACCAAAGGTCCTTATGATGTTATTATGCCATTGATAAGGTTAATGGACATTGATGGCCTTATATTTGATGATTAAATAGTTTAATAACCAAGGGTAAAATGGTAAACTATGTATTAATGTGTTATTAATAAAACAAAACTTAAAAATTCGTCATAATATTCATATTTCTCACCGAAAATCAAAAGAACAAAGACCATTTGAAGCATTTTAAGGTTCGACCCTTTGTATTCTTGATTGAGGTATGTTTTGAGCTCGATTTTTGATGATTTTTACGTTTTTGTGATCGTTGCATCTAGTACTAGCTAGCTCATGCCTTAATTTTTGAATTTGTTCATGAGTTTATGAAGTGCCATTGATGATTATTTGAGCTTTTGTATGTTTGATAATAAAATATAAAAAGTTGATGATAGATTTTAATATTTTGTAAAGTGATTTTTTGACAAAAATGTCAAATAGGGATTTATTTGTGAAAATGTGTGGTTAAATGTGTGAATAAATGATAAATATGGGCTGATATTTGCACTAGGAAAATTCGGCTAGCTTGGGAAGGTATTAAATTGCATGAATTTTGTGTATTTGTGAAATAGGGGCTAAATTGAATAAATGTGGAACTTTAGGGGCTAAAGTGTAAAAATGCCCAAATATTTGTTTATGGCCTGAATTGAATGATTTGATGAATAAATGAGTTATTTTTGAATTTATATAGATTAAGAACGAAAGAAATCGAATTTAGATCGGGGAAATGCAAAGGTTATCGAATAGTCGATCCATTCCGTTTATCCCGAAAATGAGGTAAGTTCATATGCAAATAAATGTATTTAAATTGAATTATATATGTTTAATTGTCATTTAACTGTTATGAATGTTGAATGATCAAATATGAAGAATCGACAGGGTTACAATATCCGAAAGTCCTATACGACCCTTAGGAATAGTATAGGGTACAAATGTCATGACATTAGGATTACTGAGACGTGATTACATGTAAGACCATGTCTGGGACATTGGCATCGTTATATGATTTCGTATAAGATCTTATCCAGGACAATGGCATCGATATGTGATAACATGTAAAACCATATCAAGGATATGGCATTGTATGAGTTATATGTGGTTTCCAAGTATCCTTAACAATTCTGAATGGTTTAACGGGGCAAAGTCAAGTCGAGAAAGAATGTCTAAATGAGTTAAAGTGACTCAGGTATGTACGAGATTCATACGAGTACTGAAAAGGGAAGTATTTGATGAGTTCACTTATGATTTTGAATATGTGTTCAATGGGAAGGTTTGTGAGCTTTTATATGCTTATTCATGATTTGCCTATTAATGAAAATGATGTTGATTCATGTGTAATTTTATTTGTATATGGCTTACTAAGCTTTTAAAGCTTCCTTTGTGCATTCTTTTCCTATTTTATAGATAATCAAAGCTAGCTCAGACTCGGGGATCAACAGGAACATCGTCACACTATTGAACAACTTGTTAGTACTTTTGATGCTGTGTAAATATGGTATATGGCATGTAAAAGCTAGTGTTAAGATGTTATGTTTTGAGTTATGATATTAGCCATGAGATTTGGCTCATAAATGATGTAAATGTGGGTGTGTATTTGGCCATTTGAGTTGGCTTAATTTATGAATTTGGTAAGTGATATGTGATGTATATATGGCATTGTATTTTGGCATGTTTGGTATGGTTGAAGATGAAATGGTATGTTTTGGCTTGATTTTATGATTTGGTATGTTTTATGACATGAATTAGTTGATAAGATGATGAAAAAAATGCATAGAGAAGATAGGTGAAATTGTTGGTAATGGCATATTGTTTTAGTATGTTATGGATTATGATTTGAGTAGTGAAATGGATGGATTTTAAATGGCATGATTTGTATATGAAATAGCATGTTTTGGTTGCCTATAAATGTGTTGAAATGGTATTATTTTGGTTGTTTAGGTGAGCATGAGAAAGGGTGGCAAAATTGGCCTTGCAAATGGCCTATTCTTGTCCACATGGGCAGAGACACGGGTCTGTGTCTCAGCCGTGTGCGACACACGATCATGATACACGACCGTGTGATCCCTGGTGTTGAAATTAAATTGAAGTCTGTATGATCCACATAGCCTCACACATGGGTGTGTGACCGGCTGTGTGGCACAAGTCAGTATACCCCCTAAATGGCACACGGCCTAGCACACGGGCGTGTGACTTGGCCATGTTGCATAAGTCAGTATACCCTACAGGATTAGTAACATCCGGGATTTGGGGCCTTTGCATTCACTTTGTATCTGTGTGTTTGATATGCTCTGTATGTTGTTGATATGTTTGGGGTCCCCAAGAAGGCTCGGGGTTAAGTCGGAACCTTGGCCAAAATTTTAATTTTGGGCACTTTAGGAGGGAAGCTGACTAGGGCAGGACTTAAGGCTTATGCCTTGTGTTTGGTGACACAAGAATTTAGGTGGTAAGATGGCAAATAGGCGCCACTTAAGAGGCAGGAGAGTGATGCCACAAGGAGTAGGGAAGGAGCAGATTCGAGGCGCACAGTTCTCATTTTGGAATTTATTTTGGCGGCAGGATGAGTAGAGCTAGATTCAGTAAGGGACCTTGAAGAGGGGAGTGTATAATTGGTCAAATACTTTGAATTGGAGGCCATGAGAGAAATGTGGGTTTGACTTGTTCAAAACATTTCAAATGGGAGGTTGTGAGTGAAGTTAGGAGAAAATTTGGGGATTTGATGTTGGTGAGGGTGGTGGCCGAATTTTTGAAGCTTGATGTAGGGGGGAGGAGGTCGGTTTCTGTTTGGTGAGTATAGGTGCCGAAATTTTTGAAGGGTTAGCTTTTAGGTATAGTGAGCTCTTTCTTTTCGGCTTTTAGAGTTTGGGCATTTTTGGCAGCTTTGTTCTTTCTTTACATAGCTGAAAACCCTAGGGTCTTTGTCCATTCTTCATTTACCCTAAATCGAAACTTGTTGTACCCTTCTCGTCTCCCTTCTCTTTTCTCTTCTTCGCTCCACAGTTTTACACTTTGTTCATTACTTCTTCAAAAGCCGAACCCCAACTCTCCCTTCCTCTCTTTCTCTCTCACTTTTCTTTTGTTCACATTTTGTTTCACACTTCTAAACCCCTTAGCTGAAACTTCTCACCACCCACACCACTTCATTGTTTCTTCATCATTTATTCTCCTTAGTCAAACATTTACCCCTTACCCTAAAAGATTCATCTCGTGTTCTCTCTTTTCTCAAGTTGAAATCTATTTACTTTTTCTTCTTGTAGTGTTGGTTCTTCACAACCAAAACTTATCTCTCACTTTGCCGAATCTCTGAAGATTGTTCCTTTCTTCCTTTAGAGATATTGTCTGTGTTAGTCGAATACTGTGGAACAAGGTGTTAGAGGTCTGCTTCGGATCTGCCATCGACTTGGTTGCTAGGGTAAAGAGACTCTGCTATCATTTCCTGTTCTTCATTCGGTATTTTATAGCCAAAGCTGAATGGCTAGTTGGCGTAGTGTTGTAATCTTATTGACTTCGCTCTCTTAATTGTCTTTTCTTATTGGGGGCGCCTACTCCGGGAAACATCGCTAGCTAAACCATTTAAGTTTTGAGTCTGTGGTTCAACCAATCTTCGAATCTCATCTCCCTTTTCGGCATTATAAGGTAAGAGATTCCTCCCTAGTTATTCTTTTAGCCTATCTGCTCGTTGTTCGTTGCCTTAACCCAGTTGAGTGGTTAAACAATCATCTCTTTCGTAGCGATTTATTGATCAAGACTTTTGATGGATGCAAGAAATGCTCAAGTTGGGGAAGGGAGCAAACCCTTGGTTTCGACCCTAAAGTTTAAGAAGCGAGCGGTATCGGCAGTTCAAGACTGGCCACCGGGTTGTGGGCCGGCTTTGAAAGGGATAAGCAGATCACTGTAATCCCTGCGAGTGAGGACGCTAACAAGTTTGATAGTGTAGTCTTGCGTATTTACAGGTGTGTAATTGCCACACCACTTTTTACTTGTATAAATCATAATTGTGTTATGTGTGAAAGCCGAAAATCTCGGCAATGGCGATTGAGTTACCCATGATGGGTAAACCGGAACCCCAGGTCAGTGTATTTTGATTAAGCCTTATAAATGATATTGATAGCATGATTATGTGTGTGCTCTAAATGTTGCATGTATGACATTATATAACCTGATTATTATATTATGTTGCATGTGCATGGGATTTGGGATATTAATTATATGAAGGGGAAGTGTATATCGGTGACATTGTCACACTAAATGATGGCTTGGTGCCTCGTTATCGTATCGGTGATTTGATCACATGGTGATCGTTGGCTAGGCCACGTTATATTAACTTTGAGCCGTGTGTCTGTCAGCATGGCTGCCAAAGAGGAGTGTAGAGGATGGAGGGTTGATTGTAGAAATCCCCACAGGTGTGTTGAGGATGGACATATGGAGTGGAGTGTAGAGGATGGAAAATTAGCCTGGGTTGGGATATCATGTTGATTAGTTGTTTATACTGTAATGATTGGACTTCAGCCGATGATGTTTTGGGGTTCAGGCCCACTTGTGGATTATGTGGACTAATTGCATACTGAGTCTTGTCACTCACTCTTTGCTTAAACAACTTGCAGGTAATTCTTAGTTCTTTGGACTGGGCTGGAATGTACTCGAGGCGGCCATGCATGAGTTACTTTATTAAACTTTATTTTAATTATCGTTTGCTACTTTTGGGGATTTTTTATTTGTAATAAGGCCACTTCAAAATTTGGTAATTTCCTTTTGGGTTTTAATTCTTGGACATATAAATTACAAACTGCTTGATGGGACGTAAAAAAGAAAATAATAATAATAAGACAACCTATCAAACAACGTTTTAATAAAAAGGGATTTTGTTAATAATCTAATAATTGAATAATCGATAATTGTTTTCAAATGTCATCTAATTGCGAGACTTGGCTAATTAAATTTGTAACTTAAACAAACAATGGGTTTTCAACTGAGCCACGAAACTTGAGATTTTGAATAAGTCTTAAAAACTCTTCTGAAGCTCGTAAACTTTCAAAACTCTTTCCTAGTGACATGCCAGATCCGGCCGTGGTGTTTGGGCCGGGTTTGGGGTGTTACAATGTTGTATTAGAGCCTAGTTCAAAAAGCTCGGCCTTGGGTTTTTGGGTTCAAAACGTTTTTCAAATTTTGTATTTAAGATGGTTTTAAAAAATATATATATGAACATGTTTTCTGGAAGCGTGGCACCTGAGTCTTCGGCCCAAGTCTGCCAGGTAAGTTTTCTAATGGTTAGGTGATTTACATAAAGTGGATGATTATGTGAATATGTTGGCATGGATGATAGAATTAAGGAAACTTTACTTTAGTGATGAAACCTATAGGTATATGTGTGTTTGCGGAAAAAAAAAACTACTTAAAACTCTATCTTAATAAAACTACTCATTAATCAACAGTGGAAACAAATGCTAATTCATAAAATTCGTAAACCAGATTAAGATGAAATGATAGACATGAGTGGTAGGGGACGTGGACGTGTTACACGCGGCCGTGGGAGAGGCTGGGGTACTGAGGTTGAACTCTCAGAAGCGAGAAATGAGCCTGAGGGCAAGGCGCCAGCGTCACCGGTGGTAGAAGCGGGATCGCAAGACAGAATCGGTGGAGATGATGCCCTGTACCAGGCAATGCTGCGTGTGTTGGAGCAAGTGGCTGGGGCAAGCATTGGAACAGCAACTCAGAAGTCCATCCCTGAGCGACTCCGAGCGAATGGAGCTGAAATGTTTAGGGGTATCTCTGGGGTAGCTCCAAACGTGGCTGAGTATTGGCTAGAGGCAGTCGAGAGAATTATGGATGATTTGGACTGCACGATAGAGGAGAAGCTGAATGGCGCGGTGTCTCTACTTCGGGGTGAGGCATATCAGTGGTGGTTCACCGTGAGAGAGGGTACTCCGGCGGACCGAGTTGATTAGGATTTCTTTAAGATAATGTTCCAAGGGAAGTACGTTGGTGCCAGTTATATGGATGCTCAGAGGAAAGCATTCTTTAATTTAGTTCAAGGGGGTAAATCGATAGCTGAGTATGAGGCGGAATTTCTGTGATTGAGCCGGTACGCTCGAGGGATAGTTGCGACCGATTACTAGCGTTCCGTGCGGTTCGAAGATGGGCTGTGAGACGAGTTACGGATGTTGATAGCTCCACAGTGGGAGAGGGATTTTGCTATTCTGGTGGAAAAGGCTAAGATGGCTGAGGAGGTAAAACGAACTGAGAAGCTAAATAGGGACAAGGATAGAGGCAGAAATAAGAGGAGTTATGGACCGACAGGGTCATCTGGGGGTTTCCAGAAGAGGTCTAGGGTTGATGGGCCGGTTCGTGTTACAACGCCAGCTACTGTTGGGCAATTTCAACAGTGTGCTCAGTGTGGGAGGTCACACGTAGGAGAGTGCTGGGGAAGGGGCAGGGGATGTTTCAACTATGGGTCAAAGGATCATCTGATCAGGAACTATCCGCTAGAAATGACCAGGGTTCGGATGGTAAGTCAGGGGTATGTGCAGCCAGGTAGGGGTGGACAGCAGATGCCGAGAGGTCATGGTCTGAACCGAGGAGGGAATAGTTCTGGTCAGGGTCGCGGAGCACCAGGCAAGACTGCCGTGAATACAGAGGCAAGACAGTCGGGTTAGTTTATGCAGCCAGACACCGAGAAGAGGGGGATGCACCAGACGTTATAACGGGTATGTTCCTCATTTTCGGTTTACCCTTTACTGCATTAATTGATATTGGGTCGACGCATTCCTATGTTGCTAGTATGGTGTCTAGAACTTTGAGCATGAACTCTGAAACTGTTTCTAAGGAGATGACTATACTTAGTCCTTTAGGGCAATTTGTAGTAGTAAACAAGCTTTTCAGAAGTGTGCCTCTAGAACTACAAGGATCGATTTTCCCAGCTGATTTGATGGAACTACCATTTGGGGATTTCGATTTGATCTTAGGCATAGATTGGTTGGTAAGATATCGTGCAAACTTGGATTGTGCTACTAAGCGCATGGTGTTAAGGACTCCTGAGGATGATGAAGTTTTAGTGATAGGCGAAAGGAGAGACTACTTGTCCAATGTAGTGTTTGCTCTTATGGCGGAAAGAATGGTGAGAAAAGGGTGCATGGCTTTCTTAACTTTTTTCAGTGCATTGGATGCAAAGGAAGTGACAGTGAATGAGGTTAGAACAGTAAAGGAATTTGTAGATGTCTTTTTGGAAGAGCTTCCAAGGTTGCCCCCGGATCGTAAGGTGGAGTTTGGAATTGAGCTACTTTCAGGTACGACTCTGGTGTCCATCACCTCTTATAGGATAACACCGAAGGAGCTGGTTGAGCTTAAAGCTCAGATCCAAGAATTGTTAGATCGTGGTTTTATCCGACCCAGTGTATCTCCGTGGGGCGCCGGTGCTATTTGTAAAAAAAGACGGGTCCATGCAAATGTACATTGATTACCGCCAGTTGAACAAGCTGATGATTAAAAACATGTACCCCCTGCCGAGGATAGATGACCTGTTTGATCAGCTCAAAAGGGCTTCGGTCTTTTCAAAGATAGATCTGAGGTCAAGATATCATCAGCTTAAAGTCAAGGAAGCAGATATTCACAAGTCAGCTTTCCGAACTCACTATGGTCACTACGAGTTCTTGGTGATGCCATTTGGGTTGACAAATGCACCAGCTGCGTTCATGGATATGATGAACCAGGTTTTCCAACCCTATCTGGACTGGTTTGTCGTAGTATTTATATACGACATTCTGGTATATTCCAAGATAGAAGAGGAACATGATTCGCATCTTTGGGTGGTTCTGCAGATTTTAAGGGAGAAGCAGTTGTACGCCAAATTTAGCAAGTGTGCGTTTTGGTTGAAGGAAGTTACATTTCTGGGTCATGTGGTGTCTGCAGAAGGGGTTAGGGTTGATCCCTGGAAGATTGAAGCTGTGTTGGATTGGAAACGCCTAAGTCTGTGGCGGAGAACCGAAGTTTCTTGGGATTGGCAGGTTACTAAGAAGGTTTGTAGAGGGTTTCTCCTTGATTGCGGCACCCTTAACTAAGTTGTTGAGGAAAGGGGTACCTTTTGTTTGGACTGGTAAGCAATAGGAAAGCTTTGAGAAGCTGAAAAGGATTTTGACAGAGGCTCCGGTGTTGATTCAGCCTGAGGCTGGTAAAGAGTTTGCGATTTATTGTGACGCTTCTCACATGGGGTTAGGATGTGTATTAATCAGGATGAGAAGGTTGTTGCATATGCATCTCGGCAGTTAAGACCGCATGAGATTAATTATCCCACACATGATTTGGAGTTGGCTGTGGTTGTTTTCGCTCCGAAGATCTAGAGACATTATTTGTATAGAGAGAAGTTCGTTATTTACACCGACCACAAGAGTTTGAAATATCTTCTAACTCAGAAGGAGTTGAATTTAAGGCAGCGAAGGTGGATTGAGCTGTTGAAAGATTATGACTACTCGATCGAATATCATCCGGGTAAGGCTAATGTGGTGGCAGATGCGTTAAGCCGGAAAGCAATATCAGATTTGAGAGCGATGTTCGCCCATCTCAGTTTATATGATGATGTAAGTCTGCTAGCTGAGCTTCAAGTGAAACCGACGTGGGTGAATCAGATTAAAAAGAAGCAGCTATCGGACGATGTCTTGAGTGCTTGACTTTTGCAAGTACAAGATGGTGGGGTAGAAGATTATAGTTTGAATAGTGATAGGGTTTTGTGTTTTCCTGAGAAGGTTTGCATGCCAAAGGATGTGGAATTGAGGCAGATGATTTTTTAGGAAGCGCACAGTAGCCCTTACGCTATGTATCCTGGAGGGAGTAAGATGTACCGGGATCTGCGTGAACAGTTCTGGTAGCCTGGATTGAAGTGGGAAGTTATGGAGTTTGTGGGAAAGTGTTTAACGTGTCAGTAGGTAAAAGCCGAGCATCAGTTGCCTTCAGGGTTATTGCAGCTGGTGAAGATTCCACAGTGGAAATGGGAGAGGATCACTATGGACTTTGTTAGTGGGCTACCTCTTACGCCTACTAGGAAGGATTCGGTATAGGTGATTATGGATCGGTTAACAAAGTCCTTGCATTTCATACCTGTTCGTGTCGACTACTCTCTTCAAAGGTTGGCTAAGTTGTATGTGGCAGAAATTGTGAGGTTGCATGGGGTACTAGTATCAATCATATCGGATAGAGACCCTAGGTTTACATCGCGATTTTGGAGGGCACTGCATCAGGCATTGGGTACAAGATCGGACTTCAACCTGACTTTTCATCCATGCATCGATGGTCACCGAGAGGGTAATTTAGATCTTGGAGGATATGTTGAGAGGTTGCATCATTGACTTCAAGGGTAGTTGGGAAGAGTTCTTACCGTTGGCGGAGTTCGCATACAACAACAGCTACCAATCTAGTATTCAGATGGTGCCCTATGAAGCGTTATATGGGCGAAGGTGTCGTACTCCTACCTGTTGGATAGAACTGGGTGAGCGTCAGACTTTGTGTCTAGAATTGGTTGCAGAGACAGAGGAGAAGGTTAAGTTAATTAGGGCTCAATTGAAGGAAGCGTCCGACAGGCAAAAGTCATATGCAGATCTAAAGCGGAAGGAGATAGAGTTTGCAGTAGGTGATCGGGTGTTCTTGAAAGTTTCACCTTGGAAGAAGGTGATGAGGTTTGGACAGAAGGTCAAGCTTAGTCCCTGGTTTATTGGGCCTTATCGGGTTTTGAAATGTGTGGGTCCAGTGGCGTATCAACTGGAGTTACCTTCAGAACTGAAACAGATGCATGATGAATGTTAAGACGCTACCGATCGGATCCATCTCACATCGTTCCAGTGGAGGAAATTGAGGTAAGGCCAGACTTATCTTATGAGGAGGAACCAATTCAGATCTTGGAACGAGGCGTCAAGGTGCTAAGAAGGAAATCAGTTCCTCTGGTCAAAGTTTTGTGGCGGAATCACGGTATGGAAGAGGCGACATGGGAGCCAGAGGACGTTATACGTCAGTAATCCCCTCATCTTTTTTGACCAGGTAATTTCGAGGCCTAAATTTCTTTAAGGGGGTAGAATTGTAACATCCGGGATTTGGGGGCTTTGCATTCACTTTGTATATGTATGTTTGGTATGCTTTGTATGTTGTTGATGTGTTTGGGGTCCCCGGGAAGGCTCAGGGTTAAGTCGGAACCTTGGCCAAAAATTTAAATTTGGGCACTTTAGGAGGGAAGCTGACTGGGGCAGGACTTAATCCTTATGGCATGTGTTTGGTGACACAAGAATTTAGGTGGTAAGGTGGCAAAGATGTGCCACTTAAGAGGCAGGAGAGTGACGCCACAAGGAGCAGGGAAGGAGCAGGTTTGAGGCGCACAGTTCTCATTTTGGAATTTATTTTGGTGGCAGGATGAGTAGAGTTGGATTCAGCAAGGGACCTTGAAGAGGGGAGTGTGGAATTGGTCAAATATTTTGAATTGGAGGCCATAAGAGAAAGGTGGGTTTTGAATTATTCAAAACATTTCAAATAGGAGGTTGTAAATGAAGTTAGGAGAAAATTTGGGGATTTGATGTTTGTGTGGGTGGTGGCTGAATTTTTGAAGCTTGATGTAGGGGGGAGGAGGTCGATTTCGGTTTGGTGAGTATAGGTGCCGAAATTTTTGAAGGGTTAGCTTTTAGGTGTAGTGAGCTCTTTCTTTTCGTCTTTTAGAGTGTTGGGCATTTTTGGCAGCTTTGTTCTTTCTTTGCATAGCCGAAACCCCTAGGGTCTTTGTCCATTCTTCATTTAACCTAAATCGAAACTTGTAGCACCCTTCTCGTCTCCCTTCTCTTTTCTCTTCTTCAATCCATACTTTCACACTTTCTCCATTACTTCTTCAAAAGCTGAACCCTAACTCTCCCTTCCTCTCTTTCTCTCTCACTTTTCTTTTGCCCACATTTTGTTTCACAGTTCTAAACCCCTTAGCCGAAACTTCTCACCACCCACACCACTTTATTGTTTCTTCCTCATTTATTCTCCTTAGCCGAACCTTTACCCCTTACCCTAAAAGATTCATCTCGTGTTCTCTCTTTTCTCAAGTCAAAATCTATTTGCTTTTTCTTCTCGTAGTGTTGGTTCTTCACAACCAAAACTCATCTCTCACTTTGCCGTATCTCTGAAGTTTGTTCCTTTCTTCTTTTAGAGATATTGTTTGTGTTAGCCGAATACTGTGGAACAAGGTGTTAGGGGTCTGCTTCGGATCTGCCATCGATTTGGTTGTTAGGGTAAAGAGAATCTGCTATCATTTCCTGTTCTTCATTCGGTATTTGATAGCCAAATCAAAATGGCTAGTTGGCGTAGTGTTGTAATCTTATTGGCTTCGCTCTCTTAATTGTATTTTCTTATTGGGGGCGCCTGTTTTGGGAAACATCACTTGCCGAACCATTTGAGTTCCGAGTCTGTGGCTCAACCAATCTTTGAATGTCATCTCCCTTTTCAGGATTTTAAGGTAAGGGATTCCTCCCTAGTTATTCTTTTAGCCTATCTGCTCGTTGTTCTTTGCCTTAACCCAGTTGAGTGGTTAAACAATCATCTCTTTCGTAGCGATTTACTGATCAAAACTTTTGATGGATGCAAGAAACGTTCAATTTGGGGAAGAGAGCAAACCCTTGGTTTCAACCCCAAAGTTTAAGAAGCGAGCGGTATCGGCAGTTCGAGACTGGGCACCAAGTTGTGGGCCGGCTTCTAAAAGGGATAAGCAGATCGCTGTGATCCCTGCGAGTAAGGACACTAACACGTTTGATAGTGTAGTCTTGCGTGTTTACAGGTGTGTAATTCCCACACCACTCTTTACTTGTATAAATCATAATTGTGTTATGTGTGAAAGCCGAAAATCTCGGCAATGGCGATTGAGTTACCCATGATGGGTAAACCAGAACCCCAGGTCAGTGTATTTCGATTAAGCCTTATAAATGATATTGATAGCATGATTATGTGTGTGCCCTAAATGTTGCATGTATGACATTATATAACCTGATTATTATATTATGTTGCATGTGCATGGGATTTGGGATATTAATTATATGAAGGGGAAGTGTATATCGGTGACATTGTCACACTAAATGATGGCTTGGTGCCTTATTATCGTATCGGTGATTTGATCACATGGTGATCGGTGGCTAGGCCACGTTATATTAACTTTGAACAGTGTGTCTGTCAGCATGGCTGCCAAAGAGGAGTGTAGAGGATGGAGGGTTGATTGTAGAAATCCCCACAGGTGTGTTGAGGATGGATATATGGAGTGGAGTGTAGAGGATGGAAAATTAGGCTAGGTTGGGCTATCATGTTGATTATTTGTTTATACTGTAATGATTGGGCTTCGGCCGATGATGTTTTGGGGCTCAGGCTGTAACATCCCAAAATTTGGCCTAGGAGAATTGAGCCCAATGGGCCTTAGGCGTAATAGCGTTTAAATTTTTAGAGAATAAGAGATCGGCTTAAATGCAAGTTAGACCTATTGGATAAGTGATTTTGGAAGGTTAGAGGGCTTCTATGAAGACCCGGGATCAAATATTGGCTTTGGGAAAATTTTGGTTTTAGGTGAAAAAAACCCTGGAAGTTGGCAGATAGGCCTTAAGAATAAAATATGGAGGAAAATGACACAAGTGGAGGTGTGGTGTAGTGGCAAAGTAACGCCACATAAGAGGCAAGGAAGTGACGCCACATAAGAGACAAGGGAGTGACGCCACAAGGAAGGAAGGAGGTCCAAGGTTCAAGTCTTGGCTTTTGCATTTTGGTTTTCTTTTTGCTTGGACCTTAGAATTTGGACCATAGTTTATATTTAGTTGCGCATGGTTTAAGACACAAGAGGAGCTTGTGTCCAAGTGGTTAGCGGCGTGGATTATGTTACAAGGGAGCCAGGTTCGAATCTCATGAAAAGCAAGGAGTATTTATTTTGCGGATTGGACGGCAAGAGTTTGATTGAATTTAAACTCTCTTGTGAAAGGATCCCACATCGGAAAGACACAAAGAATGAAGGTGAAGAGCTAGCTATATAAGGAGCATCCTAGGAGGAGAGTAAACACATCTTGGAGCGCGTTTGGGCACAAGAGTGGTCTGAGCACCGATTAGCCCTGAGTCCTATCGGTGTGTAACTCTCTACTCTAGTTGTAGAAGCGGCAAAATGCCAAAATGCCTAAGGTTACAAAGATTAGTAGCTACACGAGCGTGCGAGCGCATGTATGGGGCTTCACGCGATAGTTGAGGCCATCGATGAGTATTCTCGTGGGTTGGGTGCTTGGGCCTCGATGGGCGAAGTGGGCCCAATGGGCTCGTGGGCCCATATGAGTAAATTGTATGATTGGTTAGTATATGTTGAACTAGACTAGGTGGAACTTATATACGTGGCTAGATTTGTGCTAGGTGGGCCACACGAGCATGTGGGCGGATGGCCGAAATCGGGTTTTAGGCCCAATCATCCCGTGACGATCGGAAATGGTAGTTTGAGTCGCTAGTGGCGACATTAGGCCTTCGGAAGGCCATTGCGGTGTGAATTTTACGAAAATACCCTTGGTGGGTAAATTACGAAAATACCCTTAGTAGGTAAAATTACGATTATACCCTTAGAGGTTGATTAGCATGATTATGTTGTTAAGGTTTGGCCGAATAGCCCATATCACTAACCTTATGTTTGGCCGAATACAGGGCAAGGGAATCTTGTGTGGCCGATTGTCTCTTTGAGGATTTAGGGTTATCGTTGGTGAGTGTGTGTACATACACACTTTATAATTAATAACATGACACTAAAATACATGTTGTGTGCTAAATCGATTTGTGTAGATTTGGATTTAAGCAAGGATTCAGGTAAGTACTTGTTGATTACTGTTTGATGCTTTTGGGAAGCATGGCATATTTGGTATATGTGTTTTAAATGTATGTTGGCATGAAATCTGTTGTATAGCATGGATTGATGTGGGATATATGAGTGGAGGGGAGTTGATATTCGTGTCGAGCGGACACCGGTGGTTTGGTACCACATTGTGACTACGGTCACGAGGTTTGGCACTCCAGAGGTTTGGCACCTCATAGCGTCCCGCCCGGTGGCTTAGCACCACGAGTGGGTTGGCCCCACGAGATGATATTAAGGGATTGACGCCCGGTGATTTGGTATCACACGATGGGTTGGCCCCATCATTCGATTTGTGTCTTGGACACCGAGGTTTGGCACCTCCGGTGATTTGGTATCACAATTGTGACTTTAATTCACGGTGGTTTGGCACCACGGTGGTTTGGTACCACTGGGGCAGTAGAAAGGCGTTTGGATGGCTAGGTTGGGTGCATGACTTGGTGCATGTTAATTGTTATAAATTGTGTATGTTGTGGCATTAAACCGGGGAAGGGTTACATATCGAGTCTTGGTGACTCACCTTCTCCTTTACTTTTTTGGGTGACACGTAGATTGCGGATGTGGAGCCGGAGGGACTCGAGGTGGCCATGCAGTGGACATATGATTTAAATGAACTTTAAATTTTAGTTTATTTTATTTTTATTGTTGGATTTATTTTCATCAAGTTGTAATAAGGCCTCCTAGATAAATTTTTCATATTTTATGTTTTGGAATAATTTGTCTAAATTATTTAATGATGATAAAACGGGTTCACATGTTTTCTCAAATCAAACGCAAAAATGTTTTAAGTGCCATCAGGCACATTCGAAATCTATAAACAACCCGACTCAATAAATTTTTTTTTTAAAACAACACTAAGTATGGTTTTTAACAAGAGACTTGAAAAATGAAGGGTTTCCGACAAAACTTTAAATTATTTTTAAAGGGATTTCAAAATGTTTTCTCTGTAGCAAACCAAATTCGGTCGTAGTGTTTGGGCCGGGTTTGGGGTGTTACACAGGCCCACTTGTGGATTATATGGACTAATTGCACACTGAGTCTTGTGATTCACTCTTTGCTTAAACAACTTGCAGGTAATTCTTAGTTCTTTGGACTGGGCTGGAATGTACTCGAGGTAGCCATGCATGAGTTACACTATTAAACTTTATTTTAATTATCGTTTGCTACTTTTGGAGATGTTTTATTTGTAATAAGGCCACTTCAAAATTTGATAATTTCCTTTTGGGTTTTAATTCTTGGACATATTAATTACAAACTGGTTGATGGGACGTAAAAAAGAAAATAATTATAAGAATAATACAACCTGAAGTTTTCTTTGCAACATGTCAAACAACGTTTTAATAAAAAAGGATTTTGTTAATAATCTAATAATTGAATAATCGATAATTGTTTTCAAATGTCATCTAATTGCGAGACTTGGCTAATTAAATTTGTAACTTAAACGAACAACGGGTTTTCAACTGAGCCACGAAACTTAAGAATTTTGAAAATGTCTTAAAAACTCTTCTGAAGCTCGTAAACTTTCTAAACTCTTTCCTAGTGACATGCCATATCCGGTCGTGGTGTTTGGGCCGGGTTTGGGGAGTTACAGGATTGGCACGGCCTAAAACACGGCCTAACACACGGGCTAGACACACAGGCGTGTGGTCAGCCGTGTGACCCAGGTCAGAATGTATGCCCTATTTTCACACGGCCTAGAACACGAGCGTGTCTGGAGCCGTGTGACCCTTGTATGTTTGAAAAATTTCTAAGTTTTTGAGAATTTTCGTATGTTAACGGTGTATTCCCGAACCATTTCTAAAGCATGTTTAAGGCCTCGTAGGCCCTTATAAGGGACAATGTGAAAATGATTGAATGGTGTTTGAGAATGGATGCATAAATGTATGTTGTATGTTGTGATTTGATCGGTAATGCCTTGTAACCCTATTTCGGTGATGGATACGGGTTAGGGGTGTTACAAAATTTCTTCCTAAGGGCGTCACTCCTTAGGGTTTAATTGCACATGATTTAAGCCAACTAACCCAAATTTCAACCCTCATTCATTCGTTAATTATTCACACATCCATTCATTAAACTCTCTGAGGAAATGAGCTACACATAGATCGAAATACAAAAATTCCCAAACTCATATTTAACATGCAAAACAACAAATTAAATAAAATTAAGGAGTATCGAAAGAAATCTGTTTTCGATATCGTTGAAACTCATAAGCGAAATCTCTTTTAACAGTTGCGAAGATCACCTTAATTGCAATTAGAATCAACAACTAAATAATGAAAAACTGATATATTAAAGCCTTGGATTGAAATTTAATCCAAATTAAAACAGTAACAAAAGTATGAAAATGACTAAACTAAAAAAATAAAATAAAACTAAACTAAACCTAAAAATACTAAAATGGCTCACTTGGCCAAGCCTCTCCAAATGAGACTTAATATGCCTATTAATAGAGTTTATACTCAAACCTAATTAGGGTTACTAAACAGCCCAAAAAACCTTATTAATGTACATTATGTAGACTAAAATACCCTTAATTAAAATTCCTATTCGTCACTTGGTGTCGCGACAACACAGGACTGTTGTCGTAACACTACCTTCATTTTCTTGATATTTTGAATTTGAAGTCTAGTGTTGCGACACCACTTCTCGGTGTTACGACGCTGCAGTCATCCCTTGCCTTCTAAGCTTGAAAACAGTATCCTATACACTAAATAGAGTCGTTAAATCATCCCTAGGCCCATAGTGGCCCATTAGGTCATAACATAACTCAAAATTGCATAAAAACACTTTTTTTGCATTATTTAAACACAAAGCAATAAAAACTGGAAATGAAATAACAACACATAAAACTATTATAAAACAAGCTCATTAAGTGCCAGAAATACCTTAATTTGCCACAATGAATTGTGGTAGATCAGTTACAAGAAGTCATGATTCGACATAACCTTTTTGTGATAAATTTTTCATATATTATAACCTTTTATCTTTTTTATCTAGATTGGACACAATTCATGGAACAGTCACACTTGTATAGTCTAATCTCATATTGCTTGATATTCTAAGTAGACTACAATAAATAAATAAATATGATATCTCATATCAACTAATTTGAGCATGGCAATGCATTTCTTGTCTCACTCCATCAAGTGGCCCAAGATATTGATCCCATTATATAGGAGGGACAAATCCAATCTTGATCAATCATATCCCACTACACAGATTGTGGCATACAAACATCAGTCTTTATAGTATAACCTGTTACGGTAGACATTTGACTGTATCAAAATATACAATTCACGATGTTGGGACAATGATGATCTCAAGTTTAAGAATCATATACATAGTTATCACTATGAGTAATGTTGTAACTATTACATAATAATCCAAGAAACATACTCATAGTGGTTTCGTCAAGTATGTTGCTCTCTAACACATACTCATGTATTGATTTTGACATCCCTGTGTAATACCTCAAACCCGACCTAAACGTTACGACCGGATCTAGCGTGCCACATCAGGTGATGTTTGAAAAACCTTATGGTTGTTGAAAAACTCATTGTCAAATTCCAACTTAAACCTTCAAAATTTTGTTTCTCGTTGGTTATTCTCAAAAGAAGTTTACTCGAATTAATACCCTTTCAAAAATGCACGTATTATCTTATTTATTAAAAACCATGTCAGTTACAGAAGTTTGGTCTTAACATTTACAAAAACGTGATATTTGAAAAATAGTTGTTTATTGTTTTGAAAGCCCTGAGTTGATTAAATTTGCAGTGTTTAAAGAAATCCCAAATAAAAGTAAGAACAGTTCCAAAGGCTTATTACACAATTATAAAACCCAAAAATTAAAGTAAAGAAATCCCAAACTGAAATAGTAAATTCACCATCGAAACCTGCAGTACGTGTGGCCACATCTAAGTCCCTCGCGGCTCCAAATCCTCTAAGACTAGGGATATTCTGTATTGCTCATCCCTCCTCCATTCGTATCACACTGCATAACTGGATGTACCTGCAAAGAATCACATAAACCATCAATCTTTTTATTTAAAAATTCTACCTGGTTTGATAGCATGGTTACTGTGTCGAAGTTGAAAACACTGGCTGCTTTTGTTGGCTTTGTCCTTGTAATTTGTCACTGATAGTTATTCAGTGATATCTCTTTAATGAATTCATTGGCAGCCTCAAGTGTTTTGTTGTTCAATGTTCTGCCGGCAGCTGAATCAATAAATTGCCTAGTTGAAAGGTTCACACCGTTGTAAAAAGTTTGGACCTGTAGCCACAAGGGTAATCCATGGTGTGGACACCTTCTCAATAGATCTTTGTATCTCTCCTATGCATCGTAAAGTGTCTCTAAATCCATCTGCACAAAAGAAGAGATATCATTCCTTAACTTGGCCGTTTTAGCCGTCGAAAAATATTTTAATAAAAAATTTTTCAGTCATTTGTTCCCATGTAGTGATTGATCCTCGTGGAAGAGAATGCAACCACTATTTAGCTTTATTCCTTAAAGAAAAGGGAAATAATCGAAGACGGATGGCATCATCAGAAATGCCATTTATTTTGAAAGTATCGCAAAATTCTAGGAAATTCGCCAAGTGATTGTTTGGATCTTCATCCTGCAAACCATCAAACTGAACAAATTGTTGTATCATCTAAATTGTGTTAGGTTTCAGTTCAAAATTATTAGCAGCAATAGCAAGTCTAACAATACTTGACTCAATTCCTGTTAAATTAGGTTTAGCATAATCATACATAGTTCCAGGAGCATGATTTTCGGCCACCTCTGGAGGTGGCAGATTATTTTCAGCCATCTCTTCGGTAGTATTGGTTTCGACTTCTTGCTCTTCTTCTATGTAATTTAAGCTTCGCCTTATTTCTCTACGATTTTTGCGAACAGTACCTTCAATATCACTGTCGTAAATCAGGGGTCCTGTCAGGTTCCTTCTAGTCATAAACTAGAGATACCTGCTAAGAACAAATAAGAGAAGGAAAATTAGAAAAGTAAAAATAAAATTTAATTGTAAAAATAAAATACGGCTAAAGTAATAAAAATTGAGCGTTCTTAATATTTTAGTTCCCCGGCAACGGCGCCAAAAACTTGATCGTGTGTTAGAGTCTTAAAAATTTATAAAAAGAATGATCGAGCCTAAAAACTAACTATGACAATGATTGAGGCAATCGCACGTATCGAACAGTAGTATAGCTATGGCAAGACCGGATTGTCGAACCCAAAGGAATCAAAAATACTAATACTAACTTTCTTTTTATTATTTAGCCTAAGATAAAAGTGAATTGTTTATTTAATCTAAAAATAACTAACTACTAAGCTAAAAATGCTAAGACAAAGAGAATGAATTTGGGAAAATACTTGTGGGAAAAAACCAATTGATTAAGACAATACCCGAGGAAGAATCCACATAGACTTCACCTGTTATCTAACTCTGAACCAGACGATTTATTCACTTGACTTGATCCGTAAGATTCCTTAATTTATATTAATATCTCTCTCGAGGCTACTAACGTCTAACCCTAGGTTGATTAATTGAAATCTCTTTCTAATTAAAACCCCTAGAATTGCATTAACTCGATCTATGGACTCCCATATTAGGTTTGACCCTAATCCGACAGATTTTCATCATCCTATCTCTAGGGTTGCGATCAACTCCGCTTAACTATGCTAGATCTACTCTTAGACAAGGTCCATTCCTCCTCTGCCTAAGCACATCAATACTTGAATTAATATCTTGAAATATCAAGACAAGAATTAAGAACACATAGTTAAGAACAAATCAAGTATTTATCATATAGTTCAGAAAACAATAACAAGATCCGTCTTAGGTTTCATCCCCCTCAGGTATTTGAGGGTTTAGTTCATAATGATAAAATAATACATCTTAGAAGAAAATATAAAACAAAACATAAGAAAAACCTTAAAACCCACTGAAAGAAATTGAAGAGAAGATCTTCCGTCTTGAGTATAACTCTGGCTTCTTGAGATGAATCAACTGGCTTTCTTCGAGTAAATTCCACAATTCTGGCCTCTCTGGCTTGGCTCTTCGGCTTAACTGGACACCCCCTTGAAGGTTGGCCTCTAGGGTGCTTATATAGGCTTTTGGAATGACTTTCTTTTCCTCTAAGTACCTTAATCCGATTGAAATTCAAACAGGTCACGTCAGGGACACGCTCGTGGCACACGCCTGTGTGAATCGTGGCCAGGCCGTGTTCGGGTCTGTTAAGGAGGCACGGCCATGCGGTCTTGGGCCCAGGTCGTGTCGATTTCGTAATTTTCCCCATTTACTCCTTTTTAAGCCTGTTTCTTGTTCTTTTCATCCTCCGGTGCTTTCCTATGTATAAAACATGAAATTAACGGATTAAGAGAACCAAATTCCACAATTCAGGGAATAAATCATCCAAAAGTATGCTAAATGTGGGATTAAAATATATATATATATATTATGGTTTATTAACCATCATGGCATTTAAATAGGTTACACAAAAACACACTAAATCTACCCCATAGGGGTATAATGGTAATTTGGTCGGTAGGGGTAAAACGGTAATTTACCCCTCAAGGGTATATCAGTAATTTCACCCAACGAGGAAATTTCAGTAATTTCACCCTTAAAGGGTATTTTAGTAATTTACCCACTGAGGGTATTTCAGTAATCTTGCCCCCACAACGGCCTTCTTGAAGGCCTAATGTCGCCTCAAGCGACACGGTTTCCATTTCCGGTCAATACAGTGCTAATGGACCTAAGACCTGATTTTGGCCCATTTGGGCCTACACGCTAGTGTGGCCCATTCTGTTCATTTTTAGTCTCAGCTCCGTAGATTACGCAGCCGCATCGATCAACTTACCCTTTTATCGCTTTCCCTCATATGGGCCCATTAACCCCTTGGGCCCATTTAGCCCGTATCGGCTCATCAAGGCCCATTATGGCCTCAGTTTCACGAGAGCGTTCGTGACACTCTCAACGATCTATCGCCCTTACTAGTGGCTCAATTATCACTATGAGCGCTCACACACTCGAGTGTTTTCGGTTGCCCATATTTCAGCTTTTGGCCGATTCACAAATCAATGCATCATAAATGAGCAAAGGCGTGAGAATACACACATGGATTGCGAGTGTGATTTGAAACCTTCCCAGGCAACTATGAAACAATTGATTAATAGTTAGCCTCTACTTCATGAAAATTGACATATTGATGTATTCAACAAAACAAGCCTTTCTTACCACGTGATACAATCTTCCTCAACACCAAGGTAATCGACCTTATTCCAAGGTTAGAGAAATTGGGTCCCTAGCATTGATCGACAAAAAGAACACATTAGAACACTACTCTACAATAACCAAAAGAACCAGCCCTTCGGCTTAGAGAACCCAAACAAGAAAGAGAGGAGAGAAAGCAAACCTATATTCGGCTCTTACCAACGAATAGAAGAAACTCAAGACTGCTTAGAACAATGTTTGGCCCTCAAAGATTCAGCCTAGGGAGAAAATAAGTAGGTGTAAGTGTAGTTACGATTAATTAAAGAAGTAAAATGAATGATAAAGAGAAGAGAGATGAGGAGAAAGGAGAAAAAGGAATGAAAGTGAAGCTTACCAATACAGCACTTAACAGAAAAATAAAGGAGAAAGAGCTTAACAGAATAGAAATAAAGGAGAAAGAAGGAAGATTGAATTCGATCAACAATAAAAGAAACTTGCTTTCAGAAAAGAATTGCAATTTCGGCAAGGGACAAATGAAAAAAGAAAAGGAGTTCTTAGAGATTTCGGCACTAAACTTGCTCTTACTTATTCCCGAAGGCACCAAAAGACACTTACACAACACTCAGGAAAAAGAAAAGAATACAAGAATGCCAAAAAGAGCTAAAACCCGAAAATGCTCTCTAAAGCTCCCCCAAGCCGAATTTGCATCATACTCACCCCTCAGCCGAAATTCTCATCCCCACAACACTCCCAAATTCGGCCAACACTACCACTCTCCCCTATCCCGCGATTTTCTCCCCTCTTCCCTCCTCAATTTCCTCCCCTTCATCCATTTGAAACCATTTGACCCAGTCTCCAACTCTCCTTGCAGAGTTCTACCAGAACTCTACTTCTTCCACTCACCTGACACAAAATAAAAGCCTTTAATTTGCTACCTTTGGGATTCAAACCCCATCCCTCCTTGCTCTCCTCATGACGCCACACCACCACACCAGACACTCCACTTGTGCTTCTAAGACACACCCAAATTCCTTTAAGTCCTGCCTCTAACAGCCCCTTTGAAACACCCTATACCCGGCCCACGAGCCTGGACCGGATCTGGTATGTTCCTCGAAGTAAACCGGTTAAAAATTCTTTTATTACTTTGGAAATCTGTGTGTTTTGAAGATAATTTGCTGGTGGGTTGGGCTCGAGTTGAAAACAAGTTTATTTCATTATTAAAATCCTTTACTTTAGGTGACAAAACGTTTAGCTTTGTTTTAAAATAAATCTACTTAAACTTCACTTGATAAAAATTCCTACATAGTAGTTAAAAGAAAAATTAAAGTAATTCAACTATGGCCTTATTACATCAAATAAATCCCAAAATTAAAACCAAAGTACTTAAAATAAAAAGTCTCAATCAAATAAATTTCCTTTCTGAGCATGGCCACCCCTAAGCTTTTGCCGACCCGGTCCATCACTGTTCATCACCTGAAAAATGTTCCCACAACGGGGTGAGTCAACAGACTCAATGTGTAACCAACACTAAGATTTAACAATTCAGGCATACATTATCATGTCACATATCAATACTTATAATAGATAAAAATAATGATGCAACCCGAACCCAAACCTATATGCCATCCGCTACACATCACCCGTACCAACCTATACAACGTGGGGACTACTAAGTCAACCCTCCATCCGCTACACACCATCGAAGGCTGTCGCTGCAGTCGACGTGCTCATCGCCCTTATAAATATTCGTGGCATAGCCACCAGATTAAATAATTGTGACCGAAGTCACCACATTCAGATATTGTGGTCTTAGGTCACCACATTCAGATATCGTGGTCTTAGGTCACCACATTCAGATGTCGTGGTCTTAGGTCACCACATTCAGATATCGTGGTCTTAGGTCACCACATTTAGATATCATGGTCTTAGGTCACCACATTCACTTCCCCTTTTCATATAACCCATATGCCCCATATCATACATATTATGCATTAACATGCCTAATTTCACATTCTTATCACTGTTCACGTATGAGTCATAACATATATTCATATTCCTAGTAGGAGTAGGAAACGTACCTGGGTACTTTTGTACCATTACATGGTACCTTAGCCATATTCACATTCTTCTAAACATACACATATTAAATATTGCCATAAATCTTATTAAAAGTTAGTGTGGGGTACACACCTGATTAGCTTAGCGAATTCACTCCAAATTCCGAGTATCTCGATCTAGCGTCCTAGATCTTTTGTTCCTATATTCGGCCAACATATAGTAATTTACTAAAAACCATTCGGCCATAAAACCAAATCCCATTAGGATTATTGTAATCGAATTCTTACCTTGGTGCTGATTTCACTATAAATCAAATCCCGAAAACTTTGTGCTATACCTTCCTTCAATCGGCCAACATTAAATCCATTAACTTGGTTAGTTTCCGGCTTTTAAACACTTAAGAAACAAATCAAAATACTAAACTAGGCTTTGGCCGAATGTACATATGTACTTACCTTCCAAATCTTAAATCCCAGAATTGATCTCTTGTCTTAGGTGTATGTCGAGATCCCTATAGCCACATGTTAGATCAATTTCTAACATTAAATCTCAATAAAAAATGGCCTAAGGCCGAATACTTTATTGTCTTACCTTGATCCTTAAATCCCGAAATAGTTGACTTGGACGAATCCCGAAAGATACTCCCCTTGAAATTGACAACTAGCAAATCCCGAAACCTTTTTCCAAGGCCAAGATTATTAAGGTTAGTTTCTAACATCCGGCTATAAAGAAAAGGAATGATCAAGACAATAATCGGCCCTTACCCTATTTGTGGAAGTCGACAGCACTTCCTCTTGATGCCACTTGAGATATTCGGCTTTAGGTTGGAAAGAACTTGATTTCGGCTTTCTTGAATAATCGGCTATGGCCTTAAAAAGGCTTACTTCCGGCTTTTGAATGGATTTAGAAAGAAAAGAGAAAGAAGAATAAAGATGGAGGATTCGGCTAGAACACAAGATGTTTTTGGCTTGGCAAAAATAAAAGAGAAGAGAGGAGTTTTTGCTTGAGAATTCGGCAGAGACATTCAAGAAAAGAAAATAATACATAATGGCCTCTCTTTTCCTCCTATTGCCGAAATTACTAGGACAAGACTCCCTTACTTGGCCATCACTCATCTATTTTGATAGCTTTATCTCTTTAATTATCACCTAAAATAAAAGATAATTCAGCAACTATCCTTACTTAGCCGAAATTATTAAACTCAAAGTCCCTTACTTGGCCATCACTTCTCCCTTATCTTTATCACTTTGTTTAAAATTAATAGAAATAATCCTTTAATTATCTCTTATCCCTTAATTAAAAATACCAGTAATAATCCATCATTATCTATCTATTTGCTGAATTTTAAAGAGAATAAAACTCCTCTTTTAAGAGCCTTAATACTGTCCACCTCTCTGCTCCTTGTAGCAAAAATAAAATTCTTTTATTTGCTTCCCATGCGATTCGATCCTTGGCCCATTTGCCTATGTATGTGGCGTCACTTGCTAGGCCCTTAAGTGGCGCCTTGTAGCCATTTTACCAAGGCTATTTGTATGTCATGCTTCACATAGATTTTCTCTTAAGACTACCTTGCTTTATGTCCATCTTTTAATACTTTAAAACTTAACATTTCCAAGGCATTTCCTTACATTTCCAAGACATTTCGTTACATTTCCAAGACAAGACATTTCCTTACATTTCCAAGACAAGACATTTCCTTACATTTCCAAGACATTTCCTTACATTTCCAAGTTTCCAAAAATGTTTACTTTCCTCTTTTGAAACTTAACATTTCTGAAGCATTTCCTTACATTTCCAAGTTTCCAAAAAATGTTCTCCATACATTCATAACACATAAAACATGCCATTTCGTATAATTAAATCAAAAATGCATAGGCCCATTTCCAGGATGTTACAGTTCTACCCCCCTTAAAAATAATTTCGTCCTCGAAATTACTTGGCTAACGAATAATCGTACATCTTAACTCACCGCACTATGCTTATGCTGCGTACTCTGATGTTAATAGAACCATCATACTTCCTAGGCACAATCTCTAAGTTCACGTCCCCTGGAACTCATTTCTAACACCGCGATTTAATCTGATTAAAGAGTTTTATGCATCAGAATTTTGTTCCACTTATTAACCGCGAACAATTTTATGAAATAAAGATATTTAGAAGTAGTTCTTTCGATCACACAAAGTTTCAGTTCAAGTTCACTACTCTAATTCAGAGAATCACATTCACATTCATCAACAGAGACACCTTCATTCCTCAATAGAGGCACATTCATTCATCAACATAGACATATTTATTCAGTGGTATCTACCACCCACATTCACTATTCGAACACTCTTTGCCTTATTCCTATCCCAGGGGTATTTTTGTAATTTGTCCTACAGGGGTATTTTCGTAATTTTTCAAAATAAGGTTCCTTGGTAATTTTGTCAATAAAGGTATTTTGGTAATTTTACGTTCCCAGGGTATTTTTGGAAATTTTAAAATCTGGGGGTATTTCGGTAATTTTGAAATTTTGGGGGTATTTCGGTAATTAACCAGGGTAAATTTATAAATCTTAATAAATCAAGGGTATTTCAAAATTTGTAAAACTTGGGGGTTCTTTTTGAGAATTTGTTTTCCAAATTGGTAGTGTTGCAAAAATTTTAAAAATCAGGGTCATTTTGGTAATTTTGTAAGTTAGGGGCAATTTCGTAATTTTTCCAAAATCAAGGTGTTTTAATATTTTGCAAAATAGGATTCTTGGGTGCTTCTGTAAAGTAAGGAAAATTTTATTGAAATCGGGGTAGTACGGTAATTTCAGAAACCAGGGGCATTTTTGTAATTTCACCACTAGGGGTATTTAGGTAATTTTTTTAAATCGGAAGTTTTTCGGAAAATTTTGTAAAAATAGTTCTCACAAATTAAAAGGGTCATTTTAAGAGTTTTAAAACTAGGGTTTTTATAAAAATACGGCTAGTTCCCTTTTGGGTTTTAGTTATTGCGTTTAGCCTGTGACTGAGTCCTCTTAGTTAGGGTAAACCGTAGCTACGCACCAGGTAGGATTCCTGCGAAGAGGAGGTGAGTCACTAGGACTGCTTAAGTACCAGGCTCTTCCGGATCCAATCCTAAACATGCGCACCATGGTTGCCACACCCTAACTCGGTGACTTAACCACAGGTTTGTTTACTTAGGCACTTAAGTCTTATGTAAATGTTGGGGAAAACTAGTCCTAGGGTTCAAGTACCTATCATACTATTTCTACGTTCCATTCCTACCCTTCTACAGATCATACAATAAATCACACAGATGATTAGGAGTACTTACTCGGTGGACTGCGGGTCGGAGACTTGGGCGCAATGCCAAAAACCTGCTTATTTCCAAAAATATTTTCATAAAACTCATTTGGGCTCGATTTGAAAATGTTTTGGGCCTTAAACCCAAGGCCGAGAGTTTGAAACGGGCTCTGATACCAAACTAAAACAACCCATACCCGTCCCACGAGCCTGGACCAAATCTGGTATGTTCCTCGAAGTAAACCGGTTAAAAATTCTTTTATTACTTTGGAAATCTGTGTGTTTTGAAGATAATAATTTGGTGTGGTTGGGCTCGAGTTGAAAACAAGTTTATTTCATTATTAAAATCCTTTACTTTAGGTGACAAAACGTTTAAGCTTTGTTTTAAAATAAATCTACTTAAACTTCACTTGATAAAAATTCGTACATAATAATTAAAAGAAAAATTAAAGTAATTCAACTATGGCCTTATTACATCAAATAAATCCCAAAATTAAAACCACAGTACTTAAAATAAAAAGTCTCAATCAACTAAATTTCCTTGCTGAGCATGGCCACCCCTAAGCTTCTGCCGACCCAGTCCATCACTGTTCATCACCTGAAAAATGTTCCCACAACGGGGTGAGTCAACAGACTCAATGTATAACCAACACTAAGATTTAACAATTCAGGCATACATTATCATGTCACATATCAATACTTATAACAGGTAAAAATAATGATGCAACCCAAACCCAAACCTATATGCCATCCGCTACACATCACCCGTACCAACCTGCACACCGTGGGGACTACTAAGTCAACCCTCCATCCGCTACACACCATCGAAGGCGATCCGCAATGATCGCGTGCTCATCGCCCTTATAAATATTCGTGGCATAGCCACCAGATTAAATAATTGTGACCGAAGTCACCACATTCAGATATCGTGGTCTTAGGTCACCACATTCAGATATCGTGGTCTTAGGTCACCACATTCAGATGTCGTGGTCTTAGGTCACCACATTTAGATATCGTGGTCTTAAGTCACCACATTCAGATATCGTGGTCTTAGGTCACCACATTCACTTCCCTTTTTCATATAACCCATATGCCCCATATCATACATATTATGCATTAACATGCCTAATTTCACATTCTTATCACTGTTCACGTATGAGTCATAACATATATTCATATTCCTAGTAGGAGTAGGAAACGTACCTGAGTGCTTTTGTACCATTACATGGTACCTTAGCCATATTCACATTCTTATAAACATACACATATTAAATATTGCCATAAATCTTATTAAAAGTTAGTGTGGGGTACACACCTGATTAGCTTAGCGAATTCACTCCAAATTCTGAAGATCTCGATCTAGCGTCCTAGATCTTTTGTTCCTATGTTTGGTCAACATATAGTAATTTACTAAAAACCATTCGGCCATAAAACCAAATCCCATTAGGATTATTATAATCGAATTCTTACCTTGGTGCCGATTTCACTATAAATCAAATCCCAAAAACTTTGTGCTATACCTTCCTTCAATCGGCCAATATTAAATCCATTAACTTGGTTAGTTTTCGGCTTTTAAACATTTAAGAAACAAATCAAAATACTAAACTAGGCTTTGGCCGAATGTACATATGTACTTACCTTCCAAATCTTAAATCCCAGAATTGATCTCTTGTCTTAGGTGTATGTCGAGATCCCTATAGCCACATGTTAGATCAATTTCTAACATTAAATCTCAATAAAAAATGGCCTAAGGCCGAATACTTTATTGTCTTACCTTGATCCTTAAATCCCGAAATAGTTGACTTGGGACGAATCTCGAAAGATACTCCCCTTGAAATCGACAACTAGCAAATCCCGAAACCTTTTTCCAAAGTTTTGGCCAAGATTATTAAGGTTAGTTTCTAACATTCGGCTATAAAGAAAAGGAATGATCAAGACAATAATTGGCCCTTACCCTATTTGTGGAAGTCGACAGCACTTCCTCTTGATGCCACTTGAGATATTCGACTTTAGGTTGGAAAGAACTTGATTCTGGCTTTCTTGAATAATCGGCTATGGCCTTAAAAAGGCTTACTTCCGGCTTTTGAATGGATTCAGAAAGAAAAGAGAAAGAAGAATAAAGATGGAGGATTCGGCTAGAACACAAGGTGTTTTCGGCTTGGCAAAAATAAAAGAGAAGAGAGGAGTTTTTGCTTGAGAATTCGGCAGAGACTTTCAAGAAAAGAAAATAATACAGAATGGCCTCTCTTTTCCTCCTATTGCCGAAATTACTAGGCCAAGACTCCCTTACTTGGCCATCACTCTTCTATTTTGATAGGTTTATCTCTTTAATTATCACCTAAATAAAAGATAATTCAGCAACTATCCTTACTTAGCTGAAATTATTAAACTCAAAGTCCCTTACTTGGCCATCACTTCTCCCTTATCTTTATCACTTTGTTTAAAATTAATAGAAATAATCCTTTAATTATCTCTTATCCCTTAATTAAAAATACCAATAATAATCCATCATTACCTATCTATTTGCCAAATTTTAAAGAGAATAAAACTCCTCTTTTAAGAGCCTTAATGCCGTCCACCTCTCTGCTCCTTGTAGCAAAAATAAAATTCTTTTATTTGCTTCCCATGCGACTCGATCCTTGGCCCATTTACCTATGTATGTGGCGTCACTTGCTAGGCCCTTAAGTGGCGACTTGTAGCCATTTTTCCAAGGCTATTTGTATGTCATATTTCACATAGATTTTCTCTTAAGACTACCTTGCTTTATGTCCCTCTTTTAATACTTTAAAACTTAACATTTCTAAGGCATTTCCTTACATTTCCAAGACATTTCCTTACATTTCCAAGACAAGACATTTCCTTACATTTCCAAGACATTTCCTTACATTTCCAAGTTTCCAAAAATATTTACTTTCCTCTTTTGAAACTTAACATTTCTGAAGCATTTCCTTACATTTCCAAGTTTCCAAAAATGTTCTCCATACATTCATAACACATAAGACATGCCATTTCATATAATTAAATCAAAAATGCATAGGCCCATTTCCAGGATGTTACACCCTTCCACTAAAGGGCCAAAAACCAAAATTTTTCCAAGGCTCATCCTCAAACCCAGGCCTTTATAGGACCACCAAACACACTCAAATAAAAAGCCAAATAAGTACAACATGAAATTATGTAGAGAAATACAACCCTAATTTTGGAACGCTACAACTCTACCGCCCTAAAAGAGATATCAGCCTCGAAGTTTACCTGATCAAAAGAGATGAGGGTACTGCTGATGCACCGCCTCCTCAGGCTCCCATGTGGCTTCTTCTGAACTATGATTATGCCACAACACCTTGACTAACGGAATAGATTTCCTTCTCAGCACTTTAACATCCCGATCCAGAATCTGCACCGGTTCTTCTTCAAAAGTCAGATCAGGTCTTACCTTGATCTCCCCCACCGGCACTATATGCGAAGGATTCGAACAGTAGCGCCTCAGCATAGAAACACGGAATACATTATGTATATGATCCAACTTATGAGGTAGTTCCAGCTGATAGCAACCAGTCCCACACGCTTCACTATCCAATAAGGCCCAATGAATCTAGGGCTCAACTTGCCCTTCCGCCCAAATCTCAGAATTTTCTTCCATGGTGAGGCCTTTAAAAAAACAAAATCTCCCACAGAGTACTCTATCTCTTTATGCTTTAGGTCAGCATATGACTTCTGTCTATCAGATGCTTCTTTTAACCGATCCCGGACCAATTTAACCTTCTCCTCCGTTTCAGAAATTAACTCTTGACCCAACAATCGCCGCTCACCTAATTCCGTCCAACAGGTAGGGGTACGACACCTACGACCATATAATGCCTCGTACGGTGCCATCTGAATACTGGATTGGTAACTGTTGTTGTAAGCAAATTATGCCAACAGCAAGTAGTCTATCCAACTGCCCTTGAAGTCAATCACACAGCTTCTCAACATGTCCTCCAAAATCTGTATTACCCTCTCTGATTGACCATCAGCCTGCGGATGAAATGTTGTACTGAAATCTAACCTTGTACCCAGAGCTTCGTGTAACACTCTACAAAATCGAGATATAAATCTAGGGTCCCTGTTCGAAATGATAGACACTGGTATCCTATGCAACCTCACAATTTCTGCCACATACAACTTGGCCAATTTCTGTAATGAGTAATCAGTGCGAACCGGTACGAAGTAGGCAGATTTAGTCAGCCGGTCAACAATTACCCACACCGAATCTTCCTTAGTAGGCGTCAGGGGTATCCCACTAACAAAATCCATAGTTACCCTCTCCCACTTTCAATGTGGAATTTTCACAGGTTGCAGTAATCCAGAAGGCAATTGATGCTTAGCCTTCACTTGCTGGCATGTCAAACACTTACTTAGGAAGTCGGTAACCTTACGCTTAAGTCCTAGCCACCAATACAGTTCACGTAGATCTCGGTATAACTTGTTTCCACTGGGATGCATAGCGTATGGACAACTATGCCCCTCCCGCAAAATTAACTGTCTTAACTCAGAGTCCCTCGATACACAAACTCTTCCACAGAAACATAATACCCCTTCACTATTCAGCTCAAAATCCACAGTCTCTCTCCTCTTCACCTGTTGGAAATGAGAACCCAAGGACTTATCCAACATCTACTTCTCTTTAATCTAACTAATCCAAGTTGGTTTTACTTGCAATTCTGCCAATAAACTACCATTCTTAAATAGACTGAGACGAGCAAACATTACTCTCAGATCAGATACCACCTTACGACTCAATGCATCTGCCACCACGTTAGCTTTTCCTGAATGATACTCAATCGAGCAATCATAATCCTTCAACAACTCTATCCATATCCATTGCCTAAGACTCAACTCCTTTTGGGTAAGGAGATACTTAAGACTCTTATGGTTGGTGTAGATGATCGACTTTTCCCCATACAAATAATGTCTCCATATCTTTAGTGCGAACACCACCGCGGCTAATTCCAAGTCATGAGTGGGGTAGTTCACCTCGTGCTGCCTAAGTTGACGAGATGCATACGCCACCACCTTCCCCTCCTGCATCAGCACACAACCCAAACCCGTGTGCGACACATCACAATAGACAACAAATTCTTTCCCAGCCTCTGGCTGTATTAATACTGAAGCTTCAGTCAAAATCTTTTTCAACTTCTCAAAAATCTTCTGCTGTTTATCCATCCAAACAAACGGTACCCCCTTACGCAGTAACTTAGTTAGGGGTGTAGCAATCAATGAAAACCCCTCAACGAACCGTCTGTAGTACCCGGCCAGTCCTAGAAAACTTCAAATTTCTGATACTGTCTTCAGTGGATTCCAATCCAATACGGTCTCAACTTTCTGAGGATCAACCCTAATCCCCTCAGCAGACACAACATGCCCCAAAAATGTCACCTCTCGTAGCCAAAACTTGCACTTGCTGAACTTGGCATAGAGTTGTTTTTCCCTCAATATCTGCAGAACGACTCAGAGATGTGAATCATACTCTTCCTCAGTTCTTAAATACACTAGAATGTCATCTGTAAACACCACCATGAGCCGGTCTAAGTAGGGTTGGAAGACCGGTTCATCATATCCATTAAAAGCAGCTAGTGCATTTGTTAATCCGAACGGCATAACCAGAAACTCGTAATGCCCATAACGAGTTCGGAATACAGTCATATATATATATCTGCCTCTTTGACCCTTAGCTGGTGATACCCCAATCTTAGATCTATTTTAGAGAAAATAGAAGCTCCTTGCAGTTGGTCAAACAGATCGTCTATCCTTGGTAGCGGGTATTTGTTCTTAATCATTAACTTGTTCAACTGACGGTAGTCAATACACATGTGCATTGACCTATCATTCTTCTTTACGAACAATACCGGTGCTCCCCATGGAGACACACTCGGCCGGATAAACCCTCGATCTAGAAGTTCTTAGATCTAAGCCTTTAATTCTACCAGCTCCTTCGGTGCCATCCTATAAGGGGCGATGGACACCGGAGTCGTTCCCGATAAGAGCTTAATGCCGATCTCGACCTCACGATTTGGTGGCAACCCCGAAAGTTCTTCAGGGAATACATCCAGGAATTCCTTTACGGTCCTGACATCCCCAACAGACAAACCCTTAGCATCAGTCGTGTTGACATAAGCTAAGAACGCCTCGCATCCTTTGCGAACCAGCTTCTTGGCCCTTAACGCTGAGATTACGTTGGATAGGTAATCCCTTTGCTCCCCTATCACAATCACTTCCTCATCCTCTAAAGACTTCAATACCATCCGCTTAGCCGCACAATCCAAATTCGCACGATGTTTCACTAACCAGTCCATGCCAAGAAAGAGATTAAATTTGCCAAACGGTAATTCCATCAAGTCTGTCGAAAAGACTACCCCTTGAACCTCTAGAGGCACATCTCTAAACAACTTATTTACTATAACCTACTGTCCTAAAGGACTAATCACCGACATATCTCTATCAGTAGGTTCATACTGTAAACCCAAAGTTCCAGACACAGTACATGCAACATACAAATATGTAGATCCAATATCAATTAAAGCTATAAATGGTACATCATGAATGAGGAACGTACCAGTTATGACGTCGGGTACGTCGCCATCCTCTGGACACCGAGCAGCATAAACTAACCCTGGCTGTCTTGTATCTGTATTACCAGCACCTCTGCCTGGTGCTCCACGACTCCATCCAAACCCATTTCCCACTCGGGCTTGGCCACGGCCTCTCGGTGGCTGTTGACCACCTCTCTTGGCTGAACATATCCCTGACCTGCAACTGGCATCGGACCCGGCCTTTGCGTACAGTCTTTAACCCTGTGGTCTCTAAACCTACATCTGAAGCACGCCCTAATTCTCTTCCAAGACCCACCCTGATGAGATAATGTAACACCCCAAACCCGCCTAGAAGTTAGGCTCGAATCTGGCGTGTCACATTAGGGTGCTTTTCGAGAAACTATGGTTCCGTTTGAAAACTTTTCTTGGTATTAAAAACTAAAGTCTCAGTTTGCGTTTATTTATTATTAATCGTCATTCATTAAAAAGTTATTACCTTAAAAACTTTGTTTGTTGCGGAAGCTTAATTAAAATAACTGATTATGAAAACATGATGTTTACGACCTAATTGCAAAAGCGTAGTATTTTGAAAACAGATATTGTTTTGGAAAACCGTGATTCAAAGTTTAGCATATTTAAAACATAATAAACTAAACATCTAAAACTAAAACTAGAATTTAAGAGAGGCCTTTTCACAAAATATTAACCCAAGTTAAAATAAGTAAAATACTAGAGTCCAAGATTGCTCGTAGTGTGGCCACCTCCGAGTCCTCCAACACTTCAAACCGGCTACTGAGGATTACCTGAGAAAAATTAAAAAGAGGGGGTGAGTTTACGAAAACTCAGTGTGTACACCCTCATCAGTAAGAGCATGCCTTAACCCATATCAAATGTCACATATCACATGTATAGATCTGGGCCTAAGCCCATCTCAGTAATATAGTCCTATGCAATGCATTAATGCCCATACCAGCCAAACACTCCGTCTCCTATCCAACCGTGCACTCCTGTGGGGATTTAATCGTGTAATATCCTAAATTTTTGGGCCTATGCGTTTAGTGTGGGGATATGTTTAATGTGTTAATTTGAGAATTAGAGGTGCAATTGGGCTCAGGTTTGGGCTGAGGCCTTGATTAAATATTCTGTTTAGTCACTTTAGGGCTTAAAATAAAGTCCTAGTAGTTTAAATGACATACTAGGTTGTGGCCCAGCAGTAAGGGGCACAGAAAAAGGGAGTTATAGGTGGCGTCAATAGGCAAGGGGAGAGGCCCAATTTGTGGCCATTTGGAGCCCATAAAGTTGGGCCAAATTCGGCACTTAAATGGGAGTAAAGGGGGGACGGCAACAAGGCTAAAATTTAGGGATTTTTATTGTTTAAAATATGTGGATATTAAGATAATAAATGAGGGAGGAGTTGGAGCTAATTAAGTCTCTTTTGGATGAGACAGTAGATAAAGATAAGAGAAAAGATGAGAGGCTATCCAGGAGGCTAGAGGTGGCCAAATTTTGGACTGTGGGTGTAAAGGGGGGGACGACAAGTTAGAGGTAGTAAAAGCCAAAATTTTGTCAGTTTTCTGAAAGCTCTCTCTTAATTTTCTCTGCTGCCGAAATCTTTTTCCCATTCTTTTTCTTCCTAGCCAAATTCTCCCCACCTATTTGTTCATCCTTTTGCATCCACTAAAAGCCGAAACTACACTTCCATTTGCTCCTTTAGCTGAAATTCTTAGATCTCTTCTCTGGTGTTTGCCGAATCCTTCTGCAAGGGGTAGCTGAAATCTTCTGAGGTGGTAAGTGTCGATTATGTTATTCTTTTAATCTTTTCTGTCTTTTGGAGACCATAGTCGAATGGCTAGATGGTTGACTAATCTCGTATTGTCTTTCATGGGCGATATTCCAGGATTTGAAGGAGATCCAATCACCTAGGTTTCTAAATCAGTAGCATACAAATCATACTACTTCCGGGATTTAATTGATCTAGTTAAGGAGATCTATCCAACTAAGCGTGTAAATCTAAGCAAATATTAAGTCTTGGCCGATTGTAGGGGGAGCCTTACCTTTGTGTTCTTTCGATTTTTGAGCAGAGTCGTAAACAGAGAGCGGTGGTTCCGATTAGCGAGGAGTATAGTACTACGTGTTATCAGGTGTGTAATTACTCACACCATTTAGATTCTCTGTTAGTATATGCTTATAAATTTGTTATATTTCGTTAAATGCTGAAATATCGGCATGGCTGTAGAAAACTCGAAAAGGGTAAAGTCGAATCACCAGGTTAGTGATCTCTGTCATTCTAAAGTGAATGTTTCTGTTGAGATGATATGTTTTACATGTATGCCAACTTCTATGTATGCACGGGGTTGGGTGATTGATGAAAGGGGAAGTGTTCTGCTGTAGTGGCTTTTGCCATGATCTGTTGTAGTGGCTATTGCCATGATCTGTTGTAGTGGCTATTGCCATGATCTGGCGATGAGCAGCTAACTGCAGCATGAATGCCATCGATGCTTTGTAGCGGTGTGGATTGATTTTAGAAATCCCCAATGGTGTGATCGGCAGGTAAGGGTGGTGTGTAGCGAACGGAAACCTAGGATTGGGTTCGGCTTTGCATAATTTCTATTGTATGATATTCTGTTATTCTATTCTGTGGGCTAAGGCCCAATCTGATGGTGCATGAGGGTTGCACACTTAGTCTCGTGACTCACCCCGTTGTTTAACATTTTTCAGGTAGCACCTAGTGCATCGGACTGGGCTGGAGAGGAGCGCAAGGTGGCCATGCATGAGTTCATTTTGGATACTGCAAAAGACATTATTCAGTTCATTTATATTTAATATATTTAATTAGTTTGGTTTATGTTTTATTGTAATAAGGCCACCGACTATTATCTTCCTTTTACGTTTTCTTCTACCTTTTCGGGATTTTGGACATCAAAAATTCTATGTAAAATTTAAACTAAGGCATATACTGAAATGATAACAATCAAAGGAAAATTTCGGTTTTATATTGATTAAGGCATTTATTTCTTTACAATTTATCCAACTATTAAGTTTTCCCGTATAAATGCCAAAACTATGTTTTAAAACAAAACGAAATGCGACATGTTTTTTAAAATCTTCTTAGTGACATGCCAGATCCGATCGTGGTATTTGGGCTGAGTTTGAGGTGTTACAAATTGGTATCAGAGCCCGGTTCAAAACGTAGCTTTGGGGTTTTGGGCTCAAAACATTTTCTAAAGATAGGTTTTGAAAACATGCATGTTTATAAATAACACAGGAGGGTTTCTTGGCATGGCACCTGCGTCTCCGGCCCAAGTCCGCCAGGTAGGTATTCTGAATTCACTGTGTGTTATATATGTATGTGGGCTTGATGGGCTTTATGGGACGTAGACTATTTAAATTAGAACTTGATGGACTCTAGGCTTAGCTTGAACAACTTCTTAAATCTCATAAGACTTAATCTATCCAAACAAACCCGTGAACGAATCGCTGGGTTAGGGTGTGGCAACAGGCATGCGCATGTCTAGGATTGGATCCGGAAGAGCTGGTACTTAAGCAGTCCTAGAAACTCACCTCCTCTTCACTGGAATCCTACCTGGTGCGTAGTGACTGTTCACCCTAACCGTGAGGACTTGTTAACGGGCCAAAATTTATAATTAAAACCCGAAAGGGACCAACCATCCTATTTTGTAAAATTCCCAAATTACCTTGATTTATAAAATGACCAAAATACCTCTGATTTGTAAAATGACCAAAGTACCCCTGATTTGTAAAAATTACCAAAATGCCCCGAATTTTAAAATTATTGAAATGCCCCGAATTTTAAAATTACCGAAATACCCCCAGATTGTAAAAATTACCAAAATACCCTTATTTTACAAAATCACCAGGGAACCCTATTATGGAAAATTATGAAAATACCCCTTAGGATAAATTACAAAAATACCCCTAGGTAGTGAAATGACGAAGATACCCCTACGTGCTGAATGTAAGTTCATGGATGCTACTTGTATGTTAATACTTGATGAGTGAATGTATGTGCTTCCTAAAACTAGGAGATGTAAACTTGAGACTGAATGGTAGATACAATTGCGAATTTGAAAGAATTACTCTTAAAACTACTACTCATAAGACTGTTGGCAGTGGAAGAAAACTAATTATTCATAAAATTCTTAATCAGATAAATACGAATCAGTAGAATGAGTACAAGGGGTCGTGGACGTCCACCGTGAGGTCATGGTAGGGGTAGGATGATCGTGTCAAAGCCAACAGGGTCTGGCCACGGGTCAGGAAACAAGATGCCGGATCCACCAGCTGTGGAGGGAGAATTTCGGGACCAGGCGCCCGGAGATGATGTGGTATCTCAGGCGATGTTGCGGGTCCTCGAAAGAGTTCTTTGGGGCAGCGGTAGCGGGTTGAGCGCAGAAATCGTATCGAACGACTCCGAGCCAACAGAGTGGAGATGTTTAGGGGTGTTTCTGGCGTAGCCCCTAATACAGCTGAGTATTGGTTAGAGGCAAGGGAGCGTATAATGGATGACCTTGATTTCACGGTAGAGGAGAAGTTGAAAGGGGTTATATCTCTCCTGCGGGACGAAGCATACCAATGGTGGCTTACTGTTAAAGAGGATGTAGTGGCTGACCGTATTACCTGGGAGTTTTTCAAAATGGCATTTCAGAGTAAGTATATTGGATCAAGTTATATGGATGCGCAGCACAGAGTATTTTTTAATCTGGTTCAAGGAAGTAGGTCGGTGGCTGCGTATGAAGCAGAATTTTTATGCCTTAGCCGTTATGCTCGAGGAATGGTGGCCATAGAGCATGAACGGTGTGTTTGTTTTGAGGATGGTCTGAGAGATGATCTGCGTGTATTGATAGCTCCACAGCGGGAGAGGGAATTTGTTGTGCTTATGGAAAAAGCTAAGATAGCTGAGGAGGTGAAGCAGACAGAGAAACTGAATCAGAAGAGAGATAGGGGTGGAAGTAAGAGAAATTTTGAATCATCAGGGCATACGGGCGTAATCAGAAAAGACCCAGGTCAGACGGGCCGGAATGAGATGAGAGACCTGCTGCTGCGGGTCAGACAGAGAAGTGTGCTCGATGTGGTAAATTCCATGAATGTGAGTGTTGGACAGGCCGTGGAAAGTGCTTTAGGTGTGGATCTACGGACCACCAAGTTAGAAACTGTCCACAGCAACGGGGCAGTGAAGGGCTCACAGATCAAGGAATGCTGCCGGGAAGAAGAGGAGAGTCGGCGACCACGAGAGAGGTCGTGGTCAAGCCAATGGTGGCAATGGCACAGGACATGGCCATGGAGCACCAGGTGGAGGTCCAGGTTATGCTGAGGTGAGACAGCCAGCTTTGGTCTATGCAGCACGTCCCCAAGAGGACGAGGGCGCTCTAGATACGAATACCGGTGCGTCCTCTATCATAGTATACTAAGTGTTTCTTTTGGCTTTAAAATTAGAGTTCGCAGCGAAAGTGTAGTGGTGAGACTTGGATAGTATGATTAATAGTTAGTTGGAAATTTCGAGGACGAAATTTCTTTAAGGGGGTAGAACTGTAACATCCTGAATTTTTGGGCCTATGCGTTTAGTGTGGGGATATGTTTAATGTGTTAATTTGAGAATTAGAGGTGCAATTGGGCTCAGGTTTGGGCTGAGGCCTTGATTAAATATTTTGTTTAGTCACTTTAGGGCTTAAAATAAAGTCCTAGTAGTTTAAATGACATACTAGGTTGTGGCCCAGCAGCAAGGGGCACAGAAAAATGGAGTTATAGGTGGCGTCAATAGGCAAGGGGAGAGGCCCAATTTGTGGCCGTTTGGAGCCCATAAAATTGGGCCAAATTCGACACTTAAATGGGAGTAAAGGGGGGACGACAACAAGGCTAAAATTTAGGGATTTTTATTGTTTAAAATATGTGGATATTAAGTTGATAAAGGAGGGAGGAGTTGGAGCTAATTAAGTCTCTTTTGGATGAGTCAGTTGATAAAGATAAGGGAAAAGATAAGAGGCTATCCAGGAGGCTAGAGGTGGCCGAAATTTGGACTGTGGGTGTAAAGGGGGGGACGGCAAGTTAGAGGTAGTAAAAGCCGAAATTTTGTCAGTTTTCTAAAAGCTTTCTCTCAATTTTCTCTACTGCCGAAATCTTTTTTCCATTCTTTTTCTTCCTAGCCAAATTCTCCCCACCTATTTGTTCATCTTTTTCTATCCACTAAAAGCCGAAACCATACTTCCATTTTCTCCTTTAGCCAAAGTTCTTGGATCTCTTCTCTGTTGTTTGCCGAATCCTTCTGCAAGGGGTAGCTGAAATCTTCTGAGGTGGTAAGTGTCGATTATGTTATTCTTTCAATCTTTTCTGGCTTTTGGAGATCATAGCCGAATGGCTAGATGGTTGACTAATCTCGTATTGTCTTTCATGGGTGGCATTCCAGGATTTGAAGGAGATCCAATCGCCTAGGTTTCTAAATCAGTAGCACACAAATCATGCTACTTCCGGGATTTAATCGATCTAAGTAAGGAGATCTATCCAATTAATCGTGTAAACCTAAGCAAATATTAAGTCTTGGCCGATTGTAGGGGGAGCCTTACCTTCGCGTTCTTTCGGTTTTTGAGTAGAGTCGTAGAAAGAGAGCGGTGTTCTGATTAGTGAAGAGTATAGTACTACGTGTTATCAGGTGTGTAACTTCTCACACCATTTAGATTGTCTGTAAGTATGTGCTTATAAATTTGTTATATTCTGTTAAATGCCGAAATACCAGCATGGCTGTAGAAAACCCAAAAAGGGTAAAAGCGAATCACCAGGTTAGTGATCTTTGTCATTCTAAAGTGAATGTTTCTGTTGAGATGATATGTTTTACATGTATGCCAACTTTTATGTCTGCACGGATTTGGGTGATTGATGAAAGGGGAAGTGTTCTATTGTAGTGGCTTTTGCCATGATCTGTTGTAGTGGCTATTGCAATGATCTATTGTAGTGGCTAATGCCATGATCTGTTATAGTGGCTATTGCCATGATCTGACGATGAGCAGCTAACTACAGCATGACTGCCATCGATGGTGTGTAGCGGTGTGGGTTGATTGTAGAAATCCCCAATGGTGTGATCGGCAGGTAAGGGTGGTGTGTAGCGGATGGAAACCTAGGATTGGGTTGGGCTTTGCATAATTTCTATTGTATGATATTCTGTTATTCTGTTCTGTGGGCTAAGGCCCAATCTGATGGTGCATGAGGGTTGCACACTGAGTCTCGTGACTCACCCTGTTGTTTAACATTTTTTAGGTAGCAACTATTGCATCGGACTGGGCTGGAGAGGAGCGCAAGATGGCCATGCATGAGTTCATTTTGGATACTGCAAAAGACATTATTTAGTACATTTATATTTAATATTTTTATTTAGTTTGGTTTATGTTTTATTGTTATAATGCCACCGGCTATTATCTTCCTTTTACGTTTTCTTCTACCTTTTCGGGATTTTGGACATCTAAAATTCTACGTAAAATTTAAACTAATGCATGTACTGAAATGATAACAATCAAAGGAAAATTTCAGTTATATATTCATTAAGGCATTTATTTCTTTACAATTTATCCAACTATTAAGTTTTCCCGTATATATGCCAAAACTATGTTTTCAAACAAAACGAAATGCGACATGTTTTATAAAATCTTCTTAGTGACATGCCGGATCCGGTCGTGGTATTTGGGCCGGGTTTGGGGTGTCACAAATCGACCCACCCATTTGAACACTCCTTATGTAACACTAATTGCGGCATTACCTTAACGGTGCAGCTTAGCTGCTCGGTGGCTAAAAAGCCTTCGGTGGATCCACAGTCGTCAAGCGACCATGCGATTCTATTTGCACTTCCCCTTTCAAATAATCCCATCCCCATGCAACATAATATCAAATGAATGCAACAATTCAAAATTAAACATATGATAACAATTATAAATCGCATACAAAAATAACCATATAACATGTAGGGGCATTTCCGTCACTTTACCCTTCAAGGGCATATCGGTCATTTTACCCATCGAGGGTATTTCAGTAATATTGCACCTACAATAGCCTTTCCAAAAGCCTAATGTTGCCTCGAGCGACTCAACTACCATTTCCGATCGTACTAGTCTATTGGGCCTAAAACCTGATTTCAGCCCATTCGGGCCCACACGCTCGTGTGGCCCACCTAACAAAAATCTAGCCACGTATATGACATTCATCTAGTCTAGTTCACTATATACTACACCATCATACATTTTATTCAATTGGGCCCACTTCAGCCCATCGTGGCCCAAGCAGCCTCAACCCACAAGAATGCTACTGATGACCTCAACTATCGCGTTGAAGCCCCACATGTGCGCTCGCACGCTCGTGTGGCTACTATTGTCGTGACCAGCACTTCAGCATTTGCTGCTTTACAATTAGAGTAGAGAGAGTTACACACCTGATAGGAATCTGGTGCTAATCCGCGCTCCGACCACTCCTGCGCCCAAACGCCCACCAAGGTATATTAACTCACCTCATAGAATGCTCTATAAATAGATAACTTCTCACCTTCCTTCTTTGTATCTTTCTGATATGGGATCCCTTCGTCAGTAGAGTTTAAATCTAACTCAAACTCTTCCCGTCCAATCCGTAAAATAAATACTTCCTTACTTTTCATGAGATTCGAACCCAGGTTCCCTTGCAACAGAATCCATGCTGCTAACCACTTGGCCACAAGCTCCTCTTGTGTCTTAAACCATGCGCAACTAAATTTAAATCTATAGCCAAATTCTAAGGTCCATGTAAAAAGAAAACCAAAATGCAAGAGCCAAGACTTGAACCTTAGACCTCTTTCCTTCCTTGTGGCGTCACCCCCTTGCCTCTTATGTGGCGTCACTTTGCCACTACACCACAAACTCTTTTTGTGTCATTTTTCTCCACATTTTATTCTTAAAGCCTACCTTCTAACTCTCAGGGTTTTTTTTCACCTAAAACCAAAATTTCCCTAAAGCCAAAGTTTGATCCCCGGGACTTTATAGAAGCCCTCTAACCTTCCAAAATCACTCACCTAATAAGTCCAACTTGTACTAAATTCGTTCTCTTGTTCTCAAAAATTTAAAAAGTTCCTAAGCTCGGCGCCCAAAAGGCTCAATTCTCTTAGGCCCAATTTTGGGATGTTACAGATAACCCGCACACTGCGCAAGGCTGCGGTCTACCAGCAATCATCAAAACCCCAATTTGAACCAGCCCATCAAATCTAGGCCTCTTATGAAATCTATCTGAAGAACTTGAAGGCCTAAAATCTCTCTTATTCCTACCCCTTTTCCTTCTCACGGTTATGACGCTCTAAACGTTTCACCTCCTCGACAATCTTGGCCTTCTCAACCAGGGCAGCGAAATCTCTTTCCATCTGCGGGGCTATCAGTACCCGCAACTCATCCCGAAGACCATCCTCAAACTGCACGCAACGCTCATATTCTGTTGCAACTATACCCCGATCGTACTGGCTCAAGCGCAAGAACTCTGCCTCATACTCCGCCATAGACCTATTCCCCTGAACCAGATTCAAGAATTCCTTTCTCCGGGTGTCCATATAGCTTGCCCCAACATACTTCCCTTGGAAGGTCATCTTAGAGAAATCCCATGTTACACGGTTGGCCTGCGTGCCTTCCCTCACATTAAGCCACCATTGATATGCCTCATTTCGCAGTAAAGAATGCTCCTTTCAATTTCTGTTCCACTGTGCAGTCCAAATCATCCATGATCCGCTCAACCACCTCTAACCAGTATTCTGTCATATTTGGGGCTACACCAGAGATGCCTCTAAAGATTTCAGCCCTGTTTGACCGAAGTCGTTCAGAAATTAACCCTCGGGCCACTGACCTAGTACTCGCTCCAGCCACTCTTTCCAAAACCCGTAGCATTGCTTGAGACAAAGCATCATCCCCTCTGACCCGGTCATGAGACCCCGTTTCAGTTACTGGTGATGCCGATGCTTCCCTTTCAGGCATATGTCCCGATGCTGAGGACCCAGCCCTAGCACCCTAGCCTCTACAACGGCCACGTGTACCCCTTCCGCGACCTCTTGTACTCATCTCAATGTAACGTAATAATATATTTAAGAGTTTTATGAATAAGCTTTTAGTTCTCATGATTTTTAACAAGTGTTTTATAAAAAATAGTAATAAGAGTTGTTTTCGTAGATCGAGTCATTTCAGTCTCTATAGCCTTAGTTTCTATTACTAAAAGTTTTGAGTGTACTACTACTTTCCCTAGTATTTTATATAAATACAGTCATATCATCCTAAAATAAAGTATAGAGTAAGGGACTTATGGATTTGGTGCTGGAGACTCAGTGTGCCACATGTTCAGTGATACTACTACTTTTCTAAACCAGACTTTAAACAAATGTAAACAATTTTCAAAAACCATTCCACAGTCGAGTTTTTCAACCTGGCTCTGATACCACTAAATGTAACACCCCAAACCCGGCCTAAACGTTACGACCGGATTTAGCGTGCCACATCAGGTGATATTTGAAAAACCTTATGGTTTACTCAAATTAATACCCTTTCAAAAATGCACGTATTATCTTGTTTATTAAAAACCGTGTCAGATACAGAAGTTTAGTCTTAACATTTACGAAAACGTGATATTTGAGAAACAGTTGTTTATTGTTTTGAAAGCCCCAAGTTGATTAAATTTGCAGTGTTTAAAGAAATCCCAAATAAAAGTAAGAACAGTTCCAAAGGCCTTATTACACAATTATAAAACCCAAAAATTAAAGTAAATTAATCCCAAACAGAAATACTAAATTCACCATCGAAACCTGCAGTACGTGCGGCCACCTTCGAGTCCCTCGCGGCTCCAAATCCTCTAAGACTGGGGATTACCTGCACAGTTAAAAGAAAAAGGGTGAGTTACAAGAACTCAGTATGTAATCCTAGTTACAGTCACAGTCTGGGCCTAAGCCCATGCAGTATCAGTTCGGGCCTAAGCCCCAAAAATCATGGTAATGCAACACAAATGCAGCCCAACCCAATCCAACCATCACACTACCCGTACCAACCCTACACACCATGTGGGGACCAAGTCAACCCACCAGCCCTACACACCAAGAGCGCATCCGAGCTGCCAATATCAACGCAGCAAAGGTACCAGTAACAGTATACGTGGCTGAGCCACTAAAATCAGTATATCGTGGCAAAGCCGCTGAATCAGTATAACGTGGCATAACCACCAGTACAATACTTCCTCCAAATACATAACCCAACCCAATGCAACATGCCGTGACATATTAACACAGTGTATGCAATAATTTACCATCATGGCATTTAAACAGATTACACACAAACACACCAAATCTACCCCTAGGGGTATAATGGTAATTTGGTCAGTAGGGGTAAAACGGTAATTTACCCTTTAGGGGTATATCAGTAATTTCACCCAACGAGGGAATTTCAGTAATTTGACCCTTCAAGGGTGTTTTAGTAATTTACCCACCGAGGGTATTTCAGTAATTTACCCACCGAGGGTATTTTCGTAATTTACCCATCGAAGGTATTTCAGTAATTTACCCACCGAGGGTATTTCAGTAATTTACCCACCAAGGGTATTTTAATAATTTACCCACCGAGGGTATTTGGTAATCTTACCCCTACAGCGGCCTTCCAGAAGGCCTAATGTACTTCTCGGCGACACGGTTTCCATTTACGGTCAATACGGTGCTAATGGACCTAAGACCGATTTCGGTAATTCGGGCCCACACGCTAGTGTGGCCCACTCTATTCTTTTTCTGTCTCGTTCAGTGGATTATGCAGCCACATCGATCAACTTACCCTTTTCATCGTTTTCCTTCATATGGGCCCATTAACCTCGTTGGGCCCATGTAGCCCGTATCGACTCAACAAGGCCTATTATGGCCTCGATTTTTCTGAGCGCTCGTGACACTCTCAATGATCTATTGCCCTTACTAGTGGCTCGATTGTCACTATGAGCGCTAAATGACGCTCGAGTGTTTTTGGTTGTCCATATTTCAGCTTTTGGCCGATTCACAAAACAGTGCATCATAAATGAGCAAAGGCGTGAGATTACGAACATGGATTGCGAGTGTTATTTGAAACCTTCCAAGGCACCTATGAAACAATTGATTAATAGTTAGCCTCTACTTCATGAAAATCGAAATATTTATGTTTTCAGCATACAATCTTCCTCAACACCAAGGTAGTCGGCCTTATTCCGAGGTTAGAGAAATTGGGTCCCTAGCATTGATCGACAACAAGAGCACATTAGAACGCTACTCTACAACAACGAAAAGAACCAGCCCCTTCGGCTTAGAGAACCCAAACGAGAAAGAGAGGAGAGATAGAAAACCTATATTCGGCTCTTACCAACGAATAGAAGAAACTCAAGACCGCTTAGAATAATGTTTGGCCCTCAAAGATTCGGCCTAGGGAGAAAATAAGAAGGTGTAAGTGTAGTTACGGATTAAGGTAAAGAAGTAAAACAAATGATAAGGAGAAGAGAGATGAGGAGAAAGGAGAAAAAGGAATGAAAGTGAAGCTTACCAATACAACACTTAACAGAAAAATGAAGGAGAAAGAGCTTAACAGAAGAGAAATAAAGGAGAAAGAAGGAAGATTGAATTCGGCCAACAATAAAAGAAACTTGCTTTCAGAAAAGAATTACAATTTCGGCAAGGGACAAATGAGAAAAGAAAAGGAGTTCTTAGAGATCTCGGCACTAAACTTGCTCTCACTTAATACCGAAGGCACCAAAAGACACTTACACAACACTCAGGAAAAAGAAAAGAATACGAGAATGCCAAAAAGAGCTAAAACCCGAAAATGCTCTCTAAAGCTCCCTCAAGTTGAATTTGCATCATACTCACCCCTCAGCCAAAATTCTCATCCCCACAACACTCCCAAATTCGGCCAACACTACCACTCTCCCCTATCCCACGATTTTCTCCCCTCTTCCCTCCTTAATTTCCTCCCCTTTATCCATTTGAAACCATTTGACCCAGTCTCCAACTCCCTTTGTAGAGTTCTAACAGAACTCTACTTCTTCCACTCACCTGACACAAAACAAAAGCCTTTAATTTGCAACCTGTGGGATTCGAACCCTTTCCCTCCTTGCTCTCCTCATTACGCTACACCACCACACCACACACTCCGCTTGTGCTTCTAAGACACACCCAAATTCTTTTAAGTCCTACCTCAACAACAAATTTCTTCCACTAAAGGGCCAAAAACCAGAATTTATCCAAGGCTCAACCTCGAACCCAAGCCTCTATAGGACTCCTAAACACACTCAAATAACAAGCCAAATAAGCATAACATGAAATTATGCAGAGAAATACAACCTCTAATTTTGGGACGTTACACCATGGACCAATGATAACATTTTATCATCAATCAACTACAGGTTAGACTCAATGCATTATTATTGTTCAAGCCCACAATAATACTTGACTAAGAGCCTTTTAAGAATAATCATATTATTCTTAAGACTTTATTATTAATCAGTTTATTTTTATAGACACAAAAATAGAAACTAAAATAAAAATGGCAATGTATTATATTAACAAACAAGGTAAAATGAGTATGTGATTACAATCAACTCATGATTGGTCTTTGGGCAAACTAAAACAGCTAGATCAAGCTCACATGATTCATTTCTATAAAAATCAAAGAAAAATGGCTAGGGAATTACTCAAAAATGATAGCCAAATGCCCAAACTAGGTTAAAAGTTTCTTCTTTTTATTACTTTCTAATGGAGGATGATATGAAAGGTTGAAGATAATGATGTTTATCATCTTTATCCACTAGCATTTTACTTAATTCATTTACTTAATTATAATTAATTAAACACTAATCCTTAATTAGCTTAATCTAATGACATTCAACATCACATCCCACTAAATCTATTTAAAATTTGTTTGATATCAAATTTAGTTCTTTGGATAATTACTATTTAAGTCCTTAAGCCTTTTCCCAATTAAAAATATAGTTAAACTTTTAAAAATTAGTCCCTGGACCAGAATTAACCGCATTTTTGACAAAATTACTTAACTAAATTTTAATATCAATATAATAACTTTGTAAATATCCATATTTAATATTTACAAACTTGATTCATGGAAATGAGGTTCTGAAACCACAATTTCCTACACCAATAAAAATCAGGTCATTACAAGCAACCATTATTACCGAGCAACCTGGGGTGGTAAAATGTACATATTCTAAAAGTCATTATTTTTGAGCAACCCAGGATGATAGAGTAATCATATAGTGAAAACCATCGTCGCTAGGCTACCCGAGATGGTAGGATATACTGATTTTGAAAGTCATCATTGTCAAGCAACTCGAGGTGGAAGTGTGTACATGTTCTATTAGTTATCGTTGCCGAGGCAATCTGGGATGACAGAGTAATAGATCTGCTTATTCATCCTAGGTTCGTATCGGGTTAATAAGGTTTACAAAAACATGAATTGGTTATATGGTAATTGAAATGAATGGGATTAAATTTGGTATACTTGTACATATGTGGAATGTGGAAAACAAAGCATGTAAAAGACCATGTGAATCGCTTAAAAATGAGCCTTGGGGGTCGATTTGAATATGAACAAGTCAATAGACCCGAGAGTGAATGTGATAGTAAAACAAAATTAAGCATCAATTTGATATATGTATGTATGTATGATATGAAATAGGTAAGATTGGAAATGATTGGAAAATGATTATTGTATGTATTAGAAAGCATGAAACGGTATGATCATTTTGAATTGTCAAATGGATTAGTGTATAAAATTGATATATAGTACATGAGAAAATGTAATGAAATGGTTATAACTAAATCATAAATTGAATTGTGTTAGTTTATATTAATGCTAATGTTATTTGACTTGAATCATGAAAGTACCATTGAACTTTATCACTCAGCGTACAGTTTTTTTATTGCGTGCACAGTTTATAATACATTCCGAAGTATCAAAATGTGATCCAACATCCAATCAATAGTCCTCAAATTAGAAATGTTTGTATAGTTTTCTTTCGTTTTGATATATGGCATGTACCTATGTCTTGAGTCAATTTTGCAAAAAATTTGATCATGTTGATAATTAAGTTAGTAATGATTAACTGAATATAGTCAAATTCTATTGTAGATGTTATAATTTAAGATAGTTGAAGTTGAAATGAACTTGATATGCAAATGTGGTAATAGATTGGATGAATGAAATGGTACCAATTGATTAGTTTGGAAGTTTGAATAATCATGTTAACATGACTTGCATAATGGTTGGTTTTGTTTATTTGAGATTGGTATAATAGTTTAAATGTATGAAATGAGATATGTATTGATTTATTTTAGGTGTTATAAATTGGTACCAATTGGACCCCTCTGAAAACAAAAGATCAAGTCATGATGTTGGGCTCTTAACGTCGCAACAAGAGGAAGTCAGTGAGTTACATCATAACCTGGAACCCCGGAAGCATAACGTCAATCCAAAGTTTGAAAATTATATAAATTGTTCCTTATTTGACCTCGAGTCGTCTATTGAGCTTTCATAAGCTCATATAAGGATCGTATATGATTGCGCAACATGTTGTAATATAATTTTAAACCTAATAATATGCATTAACTTTTAAATTGAAATATCAACACATACTATACATATAACAATGACGATAATATAAGCACATACTATGCATATAACTATTAAATTGAAATATTATTGTTCAATTTATTGTAATATACATCTTTGATATTTTTGTTATGTAGTTGCTCAGAAAATGAATGTGACATCTCATAGCTCGGACTTGGCGATCAGGTGGGGTATGAGGTGTTACAATGAAATTTAAATTTTTTTCATAAACAAGACCTTTATTGTGATATGTATAATGATAAATCTATTAAAATAAATTACATGTGTACCTGAGCTAAGGAGATGGTGAAATCTAAGTAGCCCTTGGGAAGGTGCGAATTTGTCAAACAATCCAATTTGTAGTCCGAATCTTTCAAGCTTTAAACTAAATGATCTTCATTACTTTTGAAGTATCAGATGTTTAAAGAGTGGGATCCAACTCAAAGAACCAAACTCAGAACAAAAACTAAGTCTTCTCAAGGGGTGGAAGTCAAATTTCTCTAAAATGGTAGCCAAAACTAAAATTTACTCTTGCAAATTTGAATTATAATTTCAAGAAGAATATAATTGTAATATTAATATTTTAGAAAAAGAAAAGCTAAAGAAAATTTTAGTTTATTTGAATTCAAGAAAAACTAACTCAAATAAATGTTCACTCAAATTCAGCAGAGTTTCCCTTAATGTTACATGTAAACTTTGCTACCCCTAGTACATATATAGAGAGAGAAAAATCAAAAGAGTTGCATTTAATTTGGAAGAAGCATAAAATTATATTTTAATAGAAAATCTCAAGTTGAAGACATAAGAGAGTCCCTCCCTTAGTGTACGTGGCACTCGCCCCTTAGTGGGCTCCTCAGGCCTTTTATGTATTGAGTTTTACACAGCCCAATTTTAATTATGTTAAAATCATGATGGTTTTACTGAATTGGTATTTATGTGTAAAGTAAATTAATTTTCCAATTAAATATAACTATGATGATTAATTAATTTAATTTTTACTTTCGGATCAACTATTTAATTTTATAAAATTAAATAATATTCCAAAGAAATTAAACTAATTTCTAAGTCATGTCTTGTGATCTTGAGAAAATACATTTACCTTGTATAGTAATGCAAACTATTTCTCATCATTATTTTCATCTATTCATTTCATGCGATGCATGCGAGTTATGTTGAGCTAGCGAAGGGATCGATTAGATATATATAATTATTGTAGCGATGCATTTTACTTTGTTTTTGAGCTATTAATTCTATTATTTTAAGTGATGCCAAGCTATGCACAACCTAATGTACCAACTTACGACCCATTATCATTATAACTCAAGTTTCCAATACATTAAGGTACATGAGATATGCACATGGTCTATCATTTACTCAGGATTTAGATAAGTCACACTCTGAATGTCACAAGTGAATAAATCCATCAATGGATCTAGGATAAAGTCAACTTAGGTCCAATTTGATGTATTGTCAATTCAGACACTCACATTTATGCCTCTGTTTATAGGAGAAGGAAAGCTCCAAAGTCCTAGGAAGGTCTCACCAATATTTGTTCCAAATTGAATGAGGATTTAGCCTCAATTAAAGCCTTCATCAATAACAATTAGGCCTATATGAGTTTCTTCCTAGTCCCCTTTCCGCGAACTACCTAAAATAACCTTTCTCTCCTTATCATTGTTAATGTTAATGGCTTCAGTAATAGGATTGTTTTCACCCTTACCTTTTCCTCTTTCATGATGTAGTTACTTTGCATTGAAACCAAGGTAGCTTGATGCTGCGTTAATGGGCGTATCATTTTTCTCTTTGATCTTGGTACATAATGATCTTGGTCTATTTTGGTGAACCATTTCAGGTTCTCTATTTTTTTTAAAAACATTATATATATATATCAAATAATGAGGTTAAATAAAACTCAAATATAAAATACTCATCAAAATAAAATTTTGGTTGAAGTGATAAAGAAAAAAAATTTATAAATGTTATTGTCATGGGTTCAAATCTCACCATATGTAAATTTCAAGATAAAAAAAACTCATCAATTATATAAAATATTCTTTAATAAGTTTCGCAAGGGCAACCCATTGTAAAATAAAATCAAAATAAATAAGTAAAAAAATTATTCCATAAATTGAACAATAATATCAGCACATACTATGCATATAACAATTCATAATTCAACAAATTCAAGATAAATAATAATAAATTGAATTTGAGCAAAATCAACCGAAATCTGTGATACAACAAGATGCTGAGGCCAAAATTTGCTGGAATGAAACCTAAAGTTTTTTGTTTCGATTTACTATAGGAATGTAGCATTCTGACCGACACGGACGGTACGAAAACAATACCAACTACCATGATTGACACTCTGTCAAATTAAAAGCTATATAATAGCATCCACTAGTATTGAGTTACACCTTATGCCTTCCACTTCCTTCTTAAGTACGTGTGAACCCCCTTTGGTGTATTGCCATCACCTTCATCTCATCCAAACTAGGTTCCCCCCTTTTAGTAATTAACCTCCTTCCCATAATAGTGGCTCCCCTCTATTCTCTGTAAAAAATTCCTTCTCTTTTCCCTAGTATATGCCTAACAATTTTTAAATAGATGACCTGAATGACAACAAGCATACCAAAAATCTAATAATATTTCATATTTAAACATAACATTAATATGGTCCCTATTTGGTTGTTTAAAGTTGAAACCCTTAGAAACAAGTACTCAACTTTGATAATAGCTTTTAGTCACGTGACTTCCAACAAATTCTTCATTGGTATCAATGGCCTTACAATCAACAACAATTCTAAAAAATGTATCACCGATGTGATGCAAGCTTTCTTTTGTTATTTGATGGATTGGAAGATTATAAGCATGCATACAAAACTCAATCGTGGTGAAATCGATGCCCTCTATATCACCATTCTTATTTCATTCTTTCAACATCATATGACAATTAATAACTTACCATGGTGTCGCACAAAGAACTTTAAATCTGTCTCATTCATTTTAAAAACAAACAAGTATATATTCCTCTCTAGGACATGAATCTTGAAAGGATGTTCGATTGGCCTAGCGCCTTTAGGAATATGAACCATCAGACCAACCTTCATTTCCTTATTAAAGACCACATTCACGATAGGAGATAAAGCCCTAAGATGCTATTCCATTTTATGATCCCATTCTAAATCTAAAGTTTGGATTTTCTTTGAAGTTCCTTAGATTAAATTCTCATGCATGTCTTCTTTTCAACTCTTATTTGTCTTTATGCAAGATGACCATAATAAAATGATAGGACAAAGAGAAAAACCAAACAAATATAAAACAAGAAACAAAAATAAAATACAAGAAAAAGACCCTAAACAAATTGATATTTGACCTTACAACATGCCTAGAACAAAGTAGAGAACCACAATAAATAAAATTGTTGAGGGGGATTGACTCCTTTGGAAGAAGTCTTCAAAGTGTCGTCCTCAGGGACGCCGAACCAATCCCTCAACAATAGAAGGCTTGGTCCCCCGATGGAGGGTTTTATCCCTCCTTTATGGAGAGTCATGTACAGTTCACGGACAAGGCATGTAACCTCCCAAACCCAGCCTAGACGTTATGACCAAATTGTGAAAGTAACATTAGTCACCTAAGTGACCAACCTACTCCATCGATAATTGAAACCTCAAAAACACTTTCTTTTTATAAAGCTGTGGTGCCTTAATTAATTTTGGAAAATATTCATTTAATTATTCCAACCATTATTAAGTCAGGATAGCGAAATAGGTGTGGATTTTCGAAAAACTCAATACACATCATTGCCTTTGAAAATTATTTTGTTTATCTTGGTTACAGCAGAAAATATACCATACTATCCCAATTATCAACTTATTCAAATAACATGCATAGTTCGATTTCTATTTATATATAAATCTGAAAATCCATCCTAAGAATGAAAATCATGCATGCATGAAAATCACCAAAATGAAAACAGTCCCAAACCACAGTTTTCAATAATTTTACAGTCCAAAAATCAAATAATAATAGTAAAGAAAACTAAATAAATAAAATCATAATGGTGTTTGAGTCAGAAAGAAATCATGTCGTATGTCCGCATGTCAATTTTGGTCCTATGTTCGTTCATTACTTGAGAAGTTGAAGTAATAGAGTGAGCTTAACAAGCTCAATGTGAGTCTAAACAATCAAGCATGTTACATACATTTAAGCATTTTATCATATAACCAAATAATACAATCAATATCCATAATAACATTCTTATGTAACATGATCATAACATAATGCACATATGAATTCCTACCCAAACCATCTGCTACACATAACGAGTTTCCCAGAACTCATTTGGCGAACTCTAACGTATACGAGCAAAGCTTGATGTGGTAGAAACCACCATATAACATAAATGCAGAAAATCTACCATATAACATATAATGAGATAAAATCGCCAATCCCCTCGGTACTCTAGGTGTAGTGCACTGGCTACGTATAAATGTGGACTTAATATGCTGCCAAAACTCTATGGAACTCCTTCGTCATCCACATAATCCCATCCCATGCACATGCAATATGTCATACTATCACATACATAGCCATAAATCAATATTTTTCATATTTAGTTGGCATTTTCAATACATGCCCTCAATTATCATATACTTTCAGAATATGGAATCAATAGTCCAACATTCAAACTACCATAAAGATGGTATTATTCCCAAAACACAATTTCATGCATAAACCTTGTTTTCATTCATAAACATGTCATACATGCAACCAATGATATATAAAATTAACCAAACATTCATGACAATGTCAATCATTCAATCAAACAAGTAACAATGCTACCATGCCAAATAGTTAGGACTCAAAATGTACCTGATTCGGCCACTTACAAATTTAATTTGTTAGCTATTAAGCCAAGCCCAACCAGAAAGCTAAATCATCAATTTAATCATAATATTTATTATTATAAAACAAGTTATTAAGTTTAGGTAATCTTGCAGTTTCTTTAATAAACTCTAAAACAGACCTAAATTAATTAAATAAAAGAAAATCAATATATAACTCAATAATTACACCTCTTATACATCCCCTAAACACCCATTTATGGGTTCAATCCAATCACCACAATTACCATTATTTTTCGAATCCAAACTAATTAGAATTCTTACATCGATTTGAGGCAAATAAATGCTTGTGACGTCTTTCGGCTTTACTGATGATTTGGAGAGTTTAGGACAGCACCTAAAATACTGGAAAATTAGTAGCTAAGCTTAATTAAAATCCTTCATTTAATCAATCCATAACATTTTCCCAAGATCTATGTCGAAACAACAAGCTAGTTTACGATTACCCACACTTACGCTTCCCGAATTGTCAGATCCAATTTGCTAATTGGTTAAGAACGATTTTTCCTAGTTAAAAAATATTTCAAGGATGATTAGGAGGGGTTCAAGAACTCAAAATCATGCTGGAAAAATATGGGTAATAATTAAAGAAAAACAACCCCCTTTCTTTCCCAAAGGAGCGTGCACCACCACCTGCGGTGGCCAAATTTGGGGTTGATTTAAAATCAATTAAAATGCTAGAAAAATATCCATTAAATCCTTAAAAGTCATCTAAATTCTAGATCTAAAAATTTGGGTTTTAATTAATAAGATTTAACAAGAAATTGAGAGAAAGCGATCTTACCCAAGCTAGGCGTTATGGCGGCAATGGCACTTCTTGGCAACGTTTGGAATCGATCTTGGAGACTCAAGATTTCAGATTTGGGATTGATTTAATTAGAAAAAATGGCAAAAATATGATGGAGGAGGTGATGCAAAATCTTGTGGCAAAAAAAAAAAGAGAAAAAGATGATAAAACTAGGTGTTATGGTTGACGACAACAATAGAGGAAGAAAGAAAAATTGAAGATCAAGCAAGAGAGGAGAGGGGACGAACGACTAAGACACTAAAAACAAGGGATTTTGTAAAAAAATTAATTATTTTGCAAGGGAAGGGATTTAAACTTGGGACTTCAAATTAAATTAAATGCTTTCACATTTAACAACTAACTAATTAGCTATCTCCTTATTTTTTGTACAATTTTACATTCTCATTAAGCTAAATTTTGAGATGTTACAACTCTACCCCCTTAAAGAAATTTCATCCTCAAAATTACTTGATTCGAAAAGATGAGGATACTGAAGCCAAATCGAATCCTCCGACTCCCAAGTAGCCTCCTCAACTCCATGATTTCTTAAAGAACTTTAATTAATGGAATTTGGTTTCACCTTAACACTTTGATTTCATGATCTAATATCTGATCTGGTTCCTACTTCAATTTCGGTCTAACCTCAATCTCCTCAACTAGGACAACATGCGAGGATCGATCGATACCGTCTCAACATTGAGGCGTGAAAAACATTGTGAATATGATCCAATTTAGAAGACAATTCTAGTTGGCAAGCCACAATACCAACTCTTTTAAGCACTTGATAAGGACCAATGAACCTAGAGCTTAACTTGCCCTTTCGATCGAACCTCAGAACTTTCTTCCATAGGGAGACTTTAAGGAAAACCAAATCCCCTACATTGAATTTGATGTCCTTGCACTTTAAATCGGCATATGACTTCTTTTTATCAAACGATGCCTTTAATCTATCTCGAATCAACTGAATTTTATCCTCGGTCTTCGTGACAAATTCTGGACCAATCAATTATCTTTCACCCACTTCTGTAACATTCGGGAATTTGAGGCTTTGCGTTTATTATGCTTTTGTGTGTTAGGTTGCTTTGCCTATTGTTTGAGTGTGTTTGAGGGCCCTAGGAAGGCTCGAGGTTATACTGAAGCCTTAGTAAAAATTTCAATTTTGGGCACTTTAAAGGAGAGCTGGTTTGGGCAGGTTTAAGTCTTATTGCTTGTGGTTGTTGACACAAGAAAAGGAGTGGTACAGTGGCAAGGAGACGCTACTTAGGGATGCAGGTAAGTGACGCCACAGAAGAGCAGTGAGGGAGTAGGTTCGAGTCTCATGGCTTGCATTTTGCAATTCTTTTTGGCGTCAGGATAAGAGGATGAGAGGTGATGGATTCGGTTTGGGACCTTAAAGAGTGGAAGTGGACTAAGTCAAATATTTCAAATAGATGAACAAGAGTGAAAGGGGGAATTTGAATTTTTCAACCGATTCAAGTGAGGGGATGGGAGTGAATGTAGAAGGTGATCAAGGAGTGGTGGCTTGTTGGGGGGTTGTTGGCCGAATGTGCATTGGTTGAAGGGGTGAGAGCTTTCAGTTTTGAGGGTTAAGCTTGGTACATGTGTTGAAAGTAGTTTTGGGGCATTTGTTTAAGCAAATAGAGTGATGGTGGGTTTGGGGTGTTACAACTTCAGTCCAACATAAAAGCGAGCAACACTTACGACCATAAAGAGCTTCATAAGGTGCTATTTGTATACTTGACTAATAACTATTATTGTAGGCGAACTCCGCCATCAGTAGATGTTCTTCCTAACTACCTTGAAAGTTGATTAAACAACTCCTCAACATATGTTCTAGAATTTGAATAACCCTCTCCAATTGACCATCGAATTATGAAAAGTTGTACTAAAATCCAACCGAGTACCTAAGGCTCGAGCAATTTCTTCAAGAATCAAGATGTAAATCGAGGATCCCAATCTAAAATAATTGACACTAACACACCATGCAATCTTACTATCTCGGAGATATAGAGCTTATCCAACTTTTGAAGAGAATAATCAATGCGAAGAGGAACAAAATCGATAGACTTCATCAATCTATCCACTATGACCCAAACCAAATCTTTCTTAGTAGGTATCAACAGCAACCCACTAACAAAGTCCATTGTCACTCTCACCCACATCCACTATGGAATTAGAATTGGTTGGAGCAACCCAGATGGAAACTGATGCTCAGCCTTAACTTGCTGGCAAGTCAAACACTTTGATACAAATTTAGTTACCTCACGTTTAAGACTTGGCCACCAATACGCTTCCCTCAAGTCACGATACATTTTAGTAGTAGCAGAATGCATAGCATAAGGGTTGTTATATGCTTCCTGAAGTATAGAATATCTCAAATTTTGACCGTTCTTCCTGAAGTATAGAATATCTCAAATTTTGATCATTAGGCACACAATATCTCCCTCTAAAGCACAAAATTCCATCAGAATAAATCCCAAAATCCTTAGTCAACCCAACTTCAACTTGTTTAAACTGAGGTGTTAGATTTTCATCCAAACTTTGCTTATCTTTAATTTCCTAAAACCAAACAGGCTTTACTTACAATTCAGCTAAGATACCCCCATCATCATACAAACTCAAGCGAGCAAACATAGCCCTCAAATCAGACATTGCCTTTCTACTTAGAGCATCAGCCACTACATTAGCCTTTCCGGGGTGATATTCGATCATATAATCATAGTCCTTCAATAATTCAATCCATCTACATTGCCTCAAATTAAATTCCTTTTGAGTAAGAAGATACTTGAGACTTTTTTTGTCAGTGTAAATAATACACTTCTCCCCATACAAGTAATGTCTCCAGATTTTAAGAGCAAAGATAACAGTACCAATTCCAAGTCATGAGTGGGGTAATTAACATCATGTGGCCTAAAATGTCTCGAGGCACAAGCTACAACTTTACCATCTTGCATTAGGACACAACCAAGCCAAACATACGAGGCATCACTGTACACAACATACTTATTGCCATATTCCAGTTGAATTAGGACAAGAGCTTCTTTCAACACAAATTTCAACTTTTCAAAACTAGGATGCTGCTCTTCGCACCATATAAACATAGTGTTCTTTCTCAATAGCTTAGCCAATGGGGCCACTATTAAGGAAAAACCCTCAACAAACCTTCAATAATACCCAACAAGACCAAGAAAACTCCAAATCTCTGAGACATTTTTCGATTGCTTCCAATCTAAGATGGCTTCAACCTTTTTGAGATCTAAGCGAATACCTTCAACTGATACTATGTGACCCAAAACATAAATTCATTCAACTGGAATTCACACTTACTAAGTTTAGCAAAGAGTTGTTTTCCACAGAGTATCTGTAGGACCATTAGTGTCCATCATGTTCAGTTTCTGTCTTGGAGTATACCAAGATGTCATCAATAAATACAATGAAAAACTAATCAATGAAGGGCTAAAAGACACGATTCATAAGATCCATGAAAGCCGCTGGTGCATTAGTCAACCCAAAAGGCATAACAAGAAACTCGTAATGTCCATAACGAGTTCTAAAATTAGTTTTTGGGAATATCAAATTATTTTACTTTGATTTGATAATACCCAGATCTCAAGTAAATTTTGGAAAAGACAGTTGCATCACTGAATTGATCGTGTTAATCCTTGGTAGAGGGTATGTACTCTTGAAAGTTAGCTTGTTCAGATGTCGGTAGTCAACACATAATTGTAATGTACCATCTTTCTTCTTCACAAATGAAACTAATGCGCCCATGGTGAAACATTTAGTCTAATAAAACCCTTATCCAATAGTTCTTGCAATTGTACCTTCAACTCTATAAGTTCTTTAAGTGCCATGCGGTAGGGAGCGATGGACATCGGTGTCGTTCCTGGCAACAATTCAATATCGAGTTCTACTTCCCACTTCGAGGATAACCTTGGCAGTTCCTCAGGAAACACATATGAATATTCCCTTATTGTATCAATGTTGTCAATTGAAAGATCAACGACACTTGCATATCAAATATAAACAGAAACGCTTCACACCTCTTTCACACCATCTTTTCCTCTACCATAGTAGAAATCACATAGGAAAATAATTTTGGTGTTCCCCAACCATAACAATTTCTTTCCCAGTATTCGTCACTAAAGTTACCCTCTTCATAGCACAATCCAAATGAACTTGATGCTCAACCAACCAGTCCATCACTAAAATTAGATTGAATTTATTAAAAAGAAGTTTCATCAAGTCGACGAGAAATACCTCTCCATGAACCTCTAAAGGACATCTTTTATAAATTTTATTCACAAGTATAGAGGATCCTAAAGGACTGATTATAGTAACATTTTTTTAGCCTCATCTATCCCAATCTCCAGTTTTATAGCCACATCACAAGTAATATACAAATGGGTAGATCCTACATCAATTAAGGAAAATAAGGTACCGAGTAAATAGTGAAGGTACTTGTAATAACATCAGTTATATCTCTGTCCTCTTGATGTCTAGCTACATAAACCAAGGCAGGTTGCCTAGCCTCGAGCCGGTCGCACCACTGAGTGGTGCTCTCTAACCCTGATTACCATTCCAATTTTGGTTCTGGTTACTGCCCCTTTGAGCACCTTGGTTATCCATCTAATTTTGACCCCTATCTTGGCCCTTAGTTTGAATCGAAGCTTGTACCTGATTATTCTGACGGAACAATCCTTAATCCTATACTCCATCGAGCCACAAACCAAACAAGTACCCATTGATCTCCATCATTTGCCTGGATGGTTCTTCTGACAATACTGACAAACCATAATTTACCCTTCTTTAGGGTCCATTACTTCCCTATTCTGCGGTGGTCTAATATCTCTGGCCACTTAACAGGTCATGGATTTGGGCTACTAATCAGGAGTATCCCCTAGATCTGCACTCACACATACACCACCAAAATCCGAGTGACTCATAATCCGCACAAGTCACGCCACACATTCGGCCATTCACTTAAGCCTGGCCGAGGTTGAGTACACTTACCCTTGCTAACGATCCTACCACGCTTGTGATCTTTGAACCTTATCCTTGTTATCATAGAGTTAATGACAGGATAGTTAGATAGCCTTTCGGCTTTTAACAAAATGTACAAAAGAGGTTAACCAGGTACTTACCAAATCCCCTTTCGATCCTACGGCTTAGATAGCTATTAACTAGATCCGGCTTTCAACCTTGACTGATAGTAGATAATAATCAATCTGTGATGGGGAAAACAACAAGGGTTTGGCACAAATAGGAATTTCAGCAAGGAAAAAGATGGTGGTAATTCGGCAATAGAAGAGTTTGGCTATGAGAGAATTCGGCAAAAAGAATTCACTATAGGAGATTTCGGCAATTGGGAGAATTTGGCTACGGGAAACCGATTAAGGGGAGAAAGGAAAAACTAATGAAAGCTCAAAGAACCTTTCAAAGCATTCGGCCCCCTCTTTTTATAGCCACCAGCCGAATACTCCTTTCTCCACAGTCCCATTCGGCACCAATTCCTCCCTCTCCTCATCTCCTAACTTTTCTCCTGATAACACCTTAGCCTTATCCGATTTTTCCTCCATTATCAGTTCCCCTTACCACTCAAACACTCCAATGCAAGAGTTCATATTTAACACAACTCTGTTCGTCCACCTATGCAAAATAAATCACTCCGAAAATACCACTCCTAATGCTCGAACCTTAGACCTCCTTTGCTAACCATCACGTCACCTTATAGCTCCCCAAGTGACGCCACTTGCCACTAGACCACAAGCCCATTTGTGTCCTATTTTCCCTTAATCTGCTTAAGAGGCCTAATGCCTGAAACTAGGGTCCACTACAGCAAGAAAAATAAAATTTTCCCTATGGTCTTCTGTAACACCCCTAACTCGTAGAATCGTGGGACTAGGGTTAAGCAGCGTTCTTGAGCAGTCGAAACTTATCTGAAATGTCATACAAATGTACGTCTATTTCAATCATAATGTCCTTTAAATGAGTCATCGAGACTCTAAGCATGCTTATAATCTGGGTCGGGACTAAACTAAAACACATACAGACATACTCGAAAACTTAAAATTTTTTCTAAGTTTTAGGGGTTATACGCCCGTGTGGGCAGACCATGTGCCTCCCACGGCTGTTGGACACCCCCGTGTGCCATCCCCGTGGTCGAACCTGACTTATCTTCCACGGCCACTAAGCACTCTAGTGTACTCAGGCCGTGGTCGATCCTGCCAAAAATCACGTGGCTACTAGGCAGTAGACACGTCTGTGTGCCAAGGCCATGTACTCTTGTGCTAGCTATATACTTAGCCCACGGTCACTAGGCACGCCCGTGTGCCACAACCGTGTGACATTATAGGCCATTTTTAAGGCCAAAATGCCACCCACTTGGGTTATACCTACAAGCAAGAATTACCAACTCATTTCATGCACACATGTCAAGCAAGAGCATACCAATTAAACCAACCAATTCATGCATTCAAAACTAGTTCCAAACATGTCAAATTACAAGAATATAGTTCATCTCATCACAAGCATATTTCATTCATTTACTAACTCAAAACTTAACCATTTAATGGATCATCTAACCATGCCAAAACATGCTTCACACATTACAAATTCCTTTAAGCAAAATACCAACATATAACTAGCCAAAGCACATGGCTAAATTCACTTCATTTACAAATACAATAGATGTAATATCACGAAATAGGGGTTATTTGTGATTGAATTTGTTTTGCATAAGTATGGATTGTTGCATTATTATTTGTGGTGTTCTAGAGGCTAGTTATAAGTCGGAAGTGGGTCAGAGTTGCGGGAAATTTTGTTTTTAAGTTTTAAGTAAAGGGAGCTGAAGGAGCTAGGGGTTAAGTGTAATTCGTGGGGGATTTAAGCACAAGATTGGGCTTGGTAAAGTGGCAAGGAGGCGCCACTTAGAGCCTTGTGGTTGACGCCACATACAGGGAAGGAAGAGCTCAGGTTCGAGCAGCAGAAATCCCATTTTCTGCTTTGCATTTTGACGCCAAGGGGAAAGAGTTATGCTCAGCACAAACTCTATCAGATAAGTATGGACTAAGTCAAATTATTTTTAAGCAGTGGCAAAGAAAATTTAGGAGTTTGATTAATTCAAAATCGTTTGAATTGGTGGCTAGGAGAGATTTGAGAGTTTGCCGAAATTTGAATAGGTGGGAGGTGGAATATTCGGCTGAGACTTAGGAAGGGTGCCGAAATTCTTTGTGACACTTTCAGCTAGCTAAAATTTTGATGCAATCGGTTGGGAGCAAACCTGAACCTCCTTTAGTACTTGCCGAATACCATTTGAAGCACCTAGCCGAGCCTTCATTTGAGTATTCTCTCTTTTTCTTCTTTGAAACCGAAAAGCCACAAGCACCTTAGACTCTTGCCGATTTCTCCCTTAGGCATTTGGCCGAATCTCCATATTGAGCCTCACTCATCTTTTATTTTCTTTCTTTTCATATTTGTTCAAAACCACATCTTTTCTTTTACTTTCTTTTTTTTGCCGAAACTCTTTGAATCTCTTCTCTTTAAGCTTAAACCAAATACCCATCATCTTTCCTCCCATTTTCTCTTTTTCTTTTGAACCGAATCTCAATTGTCTCTTTAATCAAGCATAGCCGAATCTCTCTTCTTTCTTTTTGTTTATTTTGGCCGAATATCAAACAAGGGTGGATCTTCTTCGGTTTTTCTTCAATCAGTTTTGAGAAGGGGTAAGTGTCTTGGCCGAATTTCTTTTGTTCCTTTTCTCTTCTCTTTGTCGACTCTCATAAGGGGCAAAAGTCGAATTTCGACATTTTTTAGCAAGATTCTAACCATCTATGGGAATCGATTTCTTATAGGATCTCCGGGATTTTGAAGCAGTCGATCTTAGCCCTTTTATTCTCTATCAATCGATTTAATCAAATCTGTGGTAAGGATCCCTCTTGGTTCAATCATTCTTTAAGTTGTTTGGAAAAGCCGAAGGCTATTGAGACTTAGTTTTGATGTCAGCCGATTGTAGGGGGAGAAGCAGTCTCGCATATCGTGTGTTGTGATTAGCATTCATAAAGCGGAAAGGTAAGGATGGTGTTAGTTATGCGTTACCTCATCCTTCGGGATTTATTGGTGTGGCCGAATGGCCTTGTTATTGATTTTGTGGTTTGGCCGAATGTAGGACAAGGAGATCTAGTGCAGTAGATCGGGTCTTCCGGATTTAGTGCTTGTGTTAGTAACAGGTGTGTAACCTACACACTTTATAGCTAAGTAAATATGTTAATAACCTGAATGTGTTAAAAGCCGGAAACTGTGTAAATCTTGATATGTTACCTTATGGGTATGAGCAAGGATTCGAGTAAGTCCGTTTCGATATGATTTTGCAATATGATGCATAATACATGATCTATGGTATATTTACTATATGATTCATAATAAAGCATGAGGGCATGATTTGCATAAGTATTGCATGGTTATGGGTGATATGAGAGAAGGGGGAAGTATGATATCCGTGACTTTGGGTCACCAGAGGTTTGCCACCTCCAGTGGTTTGGTACCATAGATTATTTTGTAACTTTGGGTCACTAGAGGTTTGGCACCTCATAGCGACTCGTCCCAGTGGCTTAGCACCACAGTGGGTTGGCCCCACGAGTTGATTCTGGGATTATCGCGGTGATTTGGTATCACAATGTGGGTTGGCCCCATAGATGGATTATTCGTGACTTTGGGTCACGGTGGTTTGGCACCACCGGTGGTTTGGTACCACACGGGGTAGAAACGGAGTAACGGATGGCTAGGGTTGGGTGCATGTTATATATTGCTTGGTTATGATTTGTGTAAGTATGTTGCATTAATCGGGAGGGGGATTATGCACTGAGTCTTGGTGACTCACCTTCTCCCTTATTTTTTTCAGGTGATTCGTAGATCGCGGATAAGGAGCCGGGTGGACTCGAGGTGGCCATGCATTAAATAAACTCGATTTTACATGGACCTTGGTTTGGGTACTTTATTTTATTTAAATTCGGTTTTCATTTTATTTGGATTTGTAATAAGGCCTTTTAATTATGTTTTGGATTATTTATATGCTTTGGATTTGTTTTAAATTTGGTTAAATAAATCACTTGATTGATTTAATAATTTGAGCCCAAGGTTTTCTAAGCTATAGAACGCAATGGTTTTCAAATCTTTACCATCGGGTAATACAAATCAATTAATAACAACAACTCAAATGGATTTCAAACTTAAGTTTTTCACATTCAACTTAACTGATTTCTAAATAACTAAGAAAGAACCCTTCGGTTTATAAATGACATAAATGTTTTCTACACCTATGGATCAACAACTATGTTTTAAAGATTTATTATCGGGATTTCAAAGTACATCATGGGTTTTAACTAATCATGCACCTGATTTCTACAAGCATAAAACAACAAAGAGTTTTTCACTGAAATCTAACAGGTAAACTGTTTTCTTCAAAACGTTTTCCTCTATGACATGCCAGATTCGGTCGTGGTGTGTTGTTTGGGTTTGGGGTGTTACAATAGACTAGCCTATACATGCCACATCTAGCAAAATATATTTCCAAAATGTACCGAAAACAAGTTGATTAGTGTGATGACGGTCCTTGACGATACCGAGACTTCAGTAGCTTTGACGACCTATAAAGTAGAGAAATCACACACACGGAGTAAGCTTTCCAAAAGCTTAGTAAGTCATAATGCAAACAAACTTAGCATATAAGGCATATACATACTCATAGATACATTGGCACATCTAAATCACTTAATAAATTATCACATATATACTTGGATTCATGTACTTGGCCATATTTGCCACATTCATCAACTCAAAAGTCTTACAAATACAAAGCTCTTTCATGCTTATTTTCACATATCATATTGTTATCCCAATATACATACTCATCATAGTAAGAGCATGTAGATACTTACCTTATATACGCACTTGGTGTATAAATCAACGTATCTGAAATGGATTCTCTATGTACATAGCCGTTCGGATTATAGACTTGCCCATTGAACCATAAGGAATCTAGTAGGATACTCAAGAAGCTCGGAATAGTCGTACAATGCCAATGTCCCAGACGAGGCCTTACATGCACTCAGATATCGATGCCACTATCCCGAACAAGGTCTTACACGAATCAATATGATTGCGATGTCCCAGACATGGTCTTACACATAAAGCTCAGATTGATGCCAACGCCCCAGACGTCGTCTTACATGTAAAACTCATATCGATGCCAACATCCCAGACGTGGTCTGACACGAAATCTCAAATCAATGCCAACGTCCCAGACGTGGTCTTACATGATAAAACAGAACAGATACCTATGTCATGACATAGCTAATCCTAGCTATTCCTAGGTTCGAACGGGACTTTTCGGACATTGTCGCTATATCGACCTTATCTCGTAATTCATATGCACAACATCTCATAAACATTCATTATCATTATTAGTCATATGAGCATTTAAAAATTCATACAAGTACGTTTATTTGCATAGTGACTTACCTCGGATTCGGCTTAGTAGAAACAGAAACGACTATTCGTTTACTTTTGCTTTCCAGCAATCTAAGTCCGTTTTCCTCGGTTCTTGATCTATACATATTCAGAATTAACCTTTTATTCACTAACTCATTCAATTCAATCCAAAGACACATATTTAGGGCTATTTACAAATTAACCCTCACATTTGCACAATTTATCAATTTAGTCCATTTTTCTCGAAACATCAAATTCGCAAAAATCAAGCCACACTCATGCTTAGCCGAATGTACATATATATCATACAAGCCCATATTTTCCATCAAATTTGCAATTTAGTCCCTCAAATTGCTATTTTCACAATTTAACCCTATTTAGCTAAATTCATCAAAACTTCAAGAACAAAACATGTTCATCTAGCTCAAATCTTTCATTTAACAACTAAACTCATCTCAAAGCTCAACATATCATCAATGACATTTTACACAAACATCATCAATTCACAAAATTGAGGCATGGGCTTGATAGTAGACAAAGCAACGATTACAAAAACGTAGAAATTATCAAAAATTGAAGCCAATACATACCTTAATTTAGCTTGATAGTAGCGAAACTTAGCTTAGGTTTTTTCTTACATTTCTTTCTAAATTTCGGTCAAAGATGATAAGAAAATGGCCATTTTTCATGTTTTGATTTTGTTATAAACATATTATTAATCTATTTACCTTATTAACCTTCAATTAATATTTGAAAGCGAGAAATACATTAAGGGCATAATTGTCCTTTGTTCATCCACCAACTAAATAGTGGTCTATTTGCTTCATAAGGCCTTCACCTTTACAAAGCCACAACACATTGGTACTTTAACAAATAGCAAGCAACTTTCACATTTAATGCAATTCAATCCTTTTGTCAAATTAAACACAAAGACGGACAAATTAACATGCGAAACTTTACCACATGCTTAACCACTTATCAAAGACACGAGAAAATAATATTAAAATATCATCTCGATTTCGGATTTGTGGTCCAGAAACCACTTGTTTTGACTAAGGTATAAATCGGTATTACATCTTCCATATCTCTAAGACTTCAAATAATCCTGATAATACCTTAAAATTAATATTCTAAGTGCTACTCATACATACCACACTTAATGCACAGAAATTTTAAAGTTTCAGGATTTGGGGGCATAACAACTTGGTTAGTGCCATTCTCTTATTCTCAAAAATTTTAAACGCTCCCATGCCCAAGGCCCAATAGGCCCAATTCTACTAGGCCCAAATTCGGGGAGTTACAAATCTCCCCCTTAAAGAAATTTCGTCCTCGAAATTTCCAACTAATAGGGTAATCGTGTAACAACTACCCCACTACGCTACCACTGCGCACTCTGATCCCAACGTTTTTAACACATATCCAAAACATCCACCTATTGATCGCTAAAATCAGAGCTTTGAAATTTATAAAAGAATGATCAAACCTATAAACTAATGATCAAACCTGGAAACTAACTCTGACAATGATTAAAGGCAAGTGTACCTATTGAACAATAGTATAGCTTAGGCAAGATGGGATATCGAACCCAAAGGAACTAAGAGTACTAATACTAACTTTCTTTTTTTTTATTTAGCCTTAAAAATAGAGTGAAGTTGCTTTAGACTATATTGACAAAGAATAAACTAAGGACACAAAGATAAAAAGGACGAATAGGAAAATAACTTTGAAGGAAAACTCAGTTGATTACGACGATACCTTTAGGAAGAATCCACCTAGACTTCACTTGTTATCTGACCCTAAATTATATGATTTCTTTACTTAGCTTGATGCGTAAGACTCCCTAACCTATATTAAACCCTCTCTCGAGGCGAATAACGTTTAACCCTAGGTTAATTAGTGGAACTCTCGTTCGCTTATAATAACCCCCTAGGATAGCAGTAAATCGATCAATGGACTCCCATATTAGGTTTCACCCTAATCCGACAAAATCTCATAACCCTATCTCTAGGCGTTTGATCAACTCCTCTTAATTATGTTAGATCTACTCTTAGGCAGGGTCTATTCCTCCTCCACCTAAGCACATTAGATTTGGATTAAGCAACATAATTAAGAACAAACTAAGTAATTATCATATAACTTAAAAATCAATTAAAAAGATTCATCTAGGTTTTATCCACTTCAGGTATCTGAAGGATTTAGTTCATAATGCATAAAAAGAACATCACAAGAGAAAAGATAAAACAAAAGATAAGAAAACCCTAAAACCCCCTTAAGGAATTGAAGGAGAATTCCGCTGTCTTGAGTATAATTCTGGCTTTTTGGGATGGATCAACTGACTATCTTCACGTTATTCCCTAACTCTGACCTTCTCGGCTTGGCTCCTTGGCGTAGCTTTGACGCCTTTTCAAAGGTGGTACTTAGGGGATATATACAGCCTCTTGGAATGCGATTCTTTCTCCCTAAGTATCCTTTTCCGACTGAAATTACTTATTCTCGACGCAGAGCACGCGACCATGTAGCACGCCCGTGTGGGTCGACTCCAGGCCGTGTTCGGATTTCTAACTTGAGGCACAGCCATGTGAATAGGGGGAGAGGCTGTGTTCTAGATGTTTGGCGTGGCACGGCCGTGTGGTCCCCGGGCCAGGCCGTGTTGAATTCATGATATGGCCCATTTACTCCGTTTTGGGCCGTTTTACGTTCTTTCCTGGGTATAAGACATGAAAAGAAAGGATTAAGAGCACTTTTTACTTAAATCAGGGATAAATCATCCAAAAGCATACTAAATGTGGGCTTAAAATATGTTACTTTACGATTTATCAAATACCCCACACTTAAGCTTTTGCTTGTCCTCAAGCAAAATTCTCAACTTACAATTAAAGCGAACTTTCCATGATTCATAATTCCTATTAGCAATGCCTTATCCTAATTCATAGATAATTTATACATGGATAATTCAATTCAAAGAGTCCTGAAGATTCAAACAAGATAAGTTATATTTTTGTAGCACGAAAACATGGGTGTTCCCCTTCATCTAAATAATTACCTTTAATTCAAAACCTACAAGGATTGACATCCTCACAAAAGATTCACTCAAATCACTCTAAAAGTGTTTAAGGGTCAAAATTAAGCACTCGTAAGTCGAACCTGAAAAGTTAATCCCATAGGCTTGCCTGAAAATCAAACCTCCACCACTATAAAATGAAATGATAATGAGATCAAAAGGTCTTTGTTAAGGTTGTGTGAGGCTAGGGTTAAAGGTATGGAATAAAGGCTAAAATTAGAGGGTTAGAATCGAGATTGAATTGATAAGTTACCTACGTAAAAAATTTTTAAGATAACAATTACATCAACTGAAAATAATAATCCTACTAATACGAGCTTTTCTTTTGAAAATAGTCTTTGATTGTGTAAGCTCACTTTTCATAAAACTAATACTGAATAAAGTTTTTTTAAGAAAAAAATTAAAAAAATACAAGATAATTTTAACTATCAGAATAATATACTTATGTAACTGATCAAATCAAATCTCGATTAAGGGGTAGTCAAAGGAAATGGTGATAACAAATACAAAGGGGTTTTTGGGTTAATATTAGTAGGTGAGTCAATAAAAAGGGTTTGTTAGGATCAACGGGGTTCACTAGGGGTTAATTATGAGGGTAGGCTTTTCAGTGGTGTAAGTGGGTTAAGACCTAGGTGCCTTTATCATCTCGGTATATCAAATCATAACTGTGGTCTCAACATGTATAATCAAGGCAAGTTCTAAAATAACAGTTCATAGTTGACACACTCATAATCAATAAAGTGAGCACGAAAAAGAATGTATGCTCTATAAGGCTCAAAATCTCACAAAAATTATGGGTGTTTTTAACATCAACCTTGTAAATCTCAAATTTCAGGATAGCATTCAAATTTAGGTTAACAGCCTAAAATTTTAATTTTTAGAAAATTAGACTTATCATGCTTGATTCCTTAGTCTTCTTCAAATTTAATCATCAATGCACAATTAATTATGACTTATTTAAAAACATGTCAGTAAAAATCATAAATCATTAGAAATTCCATCTTAATTAATAATATGGCAACTTTGCATAAAAACAAGACTAAATCAGGGATTTGAGAAAAGGTTAGGCACAATTTGAGAATCATGCAAAAATTAGACACTTTTACCCCCACACTTAGGATGTACATTGCCCTCAATGTACAAAGATAAATAATGATATTAGTGATCAATCAAAAAGATAAGAGGGGAAAGTGTCACTTCCTAGATTTACTGATGAGATCCTTGGAGGATGTGGACAGTGTGTAGCATCAGTTGACTTTTTGAATTTCGCCTAGTTGTGCTTTTATGTATGTGGAATGTATGATTTTAATGCAAAGTCACTTGTTAATGATCCTTTCGATGTAATAGATATGTTGTTAGGGATGCTTTAATAATTAGATAGCCAATGATAAAGATTTGCAATAATAATAAAAGTTCGAATTAAACAACATAAAATGAAGATTTAAAATAAAGAAAATAAAATTAAAGAAAACAAATTAAAAAGGACTCAGAGGTCATCATCATGGGTTGGGTCCGGTGGTGGTGCTGATGATGAAATGTGGAGGTGTTGGCATATTTGTTCAAGCGTCGCCTCTAACCCGTCAAAGCGCCGAGCATTTTTAAGGAAATGCAGCTCAAATCAATCGAGTCGTGCTGAGATGTCTGCTAATGATGTTGCTGCTCGGTATGGATGCTAGCTCAGATTCGGTGCCTCCTCTGATGGTTGTGGGACATCATCAGGAATGTCTTCGTCCTCCCCCTCGTTTGTGGGTGTCTTTAGTATGTACTGAGGTGGATCGGTTCCTCGACGTTGTTTGATCATCCTCACGTGTAGCATCGTCTAGATGCCTTGAGGTACCATGTTGCCCATCAGTGTGAGGGAGGTGATCTGATCATCGGTGTTGGGGAGGTTGAAGTGCCGAGCTAACCTCGTAATGTATGGCCCCATTGACAAAATCCCCTTCCTATGGTGCTCTTTCTGGTGTTGAATCACGCATGCGATAAAATATGCCAAGTCGAAAACATGTCCTTCAGACATGCATGATAGGAAGTAAATGTCTTGCCTGTTTACGACGCCGGTGCTCTCTCGGCGACCTGTGGTGGTGTGTGCAAGAATGGCATGAATATACCTTAGGGCTGGGGGAAGTGCTGTCGCCTTAAAGTGATTGGAGTTGTAGTTGTTTGTAGTTGGGCGTAGGCTTTGCCAACATTCGAGCGGAGTGCAGTGGAGCTCACGATTTAATTCGGCAAGCGGGTTTTCTTTTATGAATTCTGGTGTGTAAATTTCGAGAGCCGTGCCAAATTCGGGTACACTTAATCGATGCACTGAGCCCCCTAGATGGAATTGTATGGCACCTAGGTCATCGAACTGAGTCGTCACCGCTTGCAAAGTGAAGGTGGTGCAGAATTCTAACGTAAGCTCCAAATATGTGGGCTCGTCAATTTTGAAGAAGTTCTCCCATGGTTCGGTTGAGAGGAGTGCTTGAATATCTGTTGCGAGCCCAACTTGTCGATGATGCACTGAGTTCCAGTCGATCGCCTACCAGTGCCTATGGGTCTACCCCGGATCGCTTTGTACCTTTCGTCCTGAGTTGCTTGAGGGAACCAGAGGAATGGGTGTCGAAGTTCGGTGGAGGCACTTGCGGATGATGATCTGGGCCCCTTCCTCTTCTTGCTTGGTACTGATCTTTTGGTACGTGATGTTGACATGGTGCCTGAAATTTGTAATCACATATAAAGAAGATTCTTTATATCAAGCTTCATCAATGCCATACCAAGTCAAGTATTATTTGAAAATTTATAAATGTGAGCATGCTAATTCGTAGGAGAAAAAAATTATCTCAAACATTAGCAGGAAGAGCAATGTATCAATTTAAGAATCAAAAATTTGTTTTTAAAAATATATGTGAAATCTAATAACCAACATGTATTATTGGGGTTAAAACATATTTCCTACATCATTCTTTGTTAAAATTAAATCTAAACACAATTTGAAAATAAGGAAGAATGCCATGAATTTAAACTAAATCTAAACTGATAAGTATTATTTATCAAAGATTAAGTCAAGAAAAGGGAACCAAGGATGGGGAAGACGATCAACACGGGCAGAGCACGGCGGTGGTGTGGGCTTTTGCTGCACGAACACTGCGATGGCATAGGCGTGTGGTCTGGTAGTACGGCTGTAGTGTGGGCGTGTGAATGGTTTTGGGTGGTGTTTGGAGAAAAACGGTGAGGGAAGGTGGTTTGCAGGGGAGGGGAGTGGTTGTGCGGCTGAATTTGGGGAGAAGGAGGTTTAAAACTGATTTTAAGGTTTGGTTTTGGGGGGGACGACAGTTAGATTTTATATATATGGGAGGGGGCACGGTCCATAGCCACGTCCGTGTCTTTTTGAAATTGCCCGTGCTTTTCGCGATTTTTAGGATTGGGCGCGTTTAGGTTTCTTTGGCACGACCGTGTGTCTATTGGGCACGGCCGTGCTTGACAAGTTAGTATGTTGGTAAAGGAGTTGGGCACGATCGTGTTTTGCCCGTGGCGTGGAAGTTAGTAGCTTCGCACGATTAGGTCACACGGGCGTGTTCTGGTATCGTAGTCCGTGTTGATGATAGAGTTTTTCCCTGCGTTGGCACGGCTTTTGGCACGCCCGTGGGTCGTCCCCTGTTTTGCACATGGCCATTGGCACGCCCGTGTTCCAGGCCGTGTTTAAGATCCTACAATTTTTGTTAGATCATTTTAGTGTGGTGTTAGAAAAAATAAGAAAAATAAAAACAATGTTAGTGTGTTAGTGCTTGGGTTACTTCCCGAGAAGTGCTTGTTTATAGTCTTAAGGTAGACTTTCCCTGTTTTCGATTCTAAAAGAAGGCTCATGGAGTAGAAGCTCCTCTCTCATGTCTCCGAGATCTGCACCATTGTACATTTTAAGTCGGTGACCATTTACCTTGAATGTGCCTTTAGTGGGGTGAGTTACCTCGATGGTGCCGTATGGAAAAATTATTTTCATCATGAATGGGCCTGACCATCTTGATTTCAATTTTCCCGGGAGAGATTTATAGTAGGACTAAGTCTCCTACTTCAAATTGTTTTGATTTCTTAAGACGAGCATCGTGGCGTCGCTTTGTTGCTTCCTTGTATAGTTTTGAGTTCTCATAAGCTTCTGTTCTCCATTCGTCCAGCTCATTCATCAGCATCATTCTTCTCTTTCCTGCAATTTTGAGGTCAGAATTCAAGAATTTTATTGCCCAAAAAGCTTTGTGTTCTAATTCGAATGGTAGATGACAGCTTTTCCCGTATACAAGTTTGAATGGGGATGTCCCTAGAGGTGTTTTAAATGTTGTTCTATGGGCCCATAAAGCATCATCTACTTTAACTGCCCAATCTTTTCTATTTGATTCAATCAGTTTTTCTAGAATGCGTTTAAGTTCTCGGTTTGCTACCTCAACTTGCCCACTGGTTTGAGGATGACATGGGGTGCTGTCCTGTGGTAAACTCCATATTTTTTTAGGAGTTTTTCAAATTGATTATTACAGAAATGAGTACCCCTAGCACTAATGATGGCTCTCGGTGTTCCAAATCGGGAAAATAGTTTCTTGATGAACTTGATTACTACCCTAGCATCATTAGTAGGTAAAGCTTCTGCTTCTACCCATTTTGACATGTAATCAACTGCCACTAAGATGTACTTGTTTCCAAACGAACTAGGGAATGGTCCCATGAAATCAATACCCCATACATCAAATATTTCACATGATAACATATATGTTTGATACATTTCATCTCTTTTAGAAATATTACCCATTCTTTGACATCTATCACACGATGTAACATACCTGTTGGCATCTTTAAATAAAATGGGCCAATAAAAACCTGATTCGAGTATTTTGCTGTCTTAATACCACTGTAGTGTCCTCCTGTCGGTCCTGAATGGCAATGCTCCAAGATTTTGTTTGCTTCTATTTTTGTAACGCATCTTTGAATTACCTGATCTGCACATATGTAGAAAAGAAAGGGATCTACCAAAAATAATTTTTCACATCAGCCAAGAATCACTTCTTTTGGTGATGTGTTAATTTTCTTGGTAAGACGTTAGCTGCTAAATAATTCACAATATTTGCAAACCATGGTACCTCAGAATGTGTTATAAAAAAGAGTTGTTCTTCAGGAAATGAATCATTTATTTCACTTTCATCGAGCTCTTTGGTGTGTGGATTTTCAAGTCTAGAAAGGTGATCTGCTGCAAGATTCTGGGCTCCCTTCTTATCTTGTATATCCAAGTCGAATTCCTGTAATCCATCGTATGAGTCTAGGTTTTGTATCAGGTTTGTTTAAAAGATAACGAAGAGCTGAATGGTCAGTGTAAACGACAACTTTAGACAATATTAGATACTGTTTAAATTTATCAAAAGCAAAAAATACAGCTAGCAACTCTTTCTCTGTGGTGGTGTAGTTTTCTTGCACGGGTGTTAATGTTCTGCTAGCGTAGTAAATTAGCTGAAAATGCTTGTCTCTTCGTTGTCCCAAAACTGCACCTACTGCAAAATCACTTGCATCACACATTATAATTGGGGCAATTATAATCATCGCATTTATTAATTTATCTTTAAGGATATTAAATGCATCTAAAGATTCCTGATTGAAATTGAAAGAAACATCTTTTTCTAGTAATTTTGTCCGAGGCTTAGCTATTTTAGAAAAATATTTAATAAATCTTCTATAGAACCCTGCATTTCCTAAAAAGCTTCTGACAGCCTTAACAGAACTAGAGGGAGGTAGTTTTTCTATGGATTCAACCTTCGCTTTATCTACCTCAATCCCTTTACTAGAAATCTTATGTCCTAACATAATTCCTTCTCTAACCATAAAGTGACATTTTTCCCAATTCAAAACAAGGTTTGTTTCCTCACATCTCATTAGAACTCGTTTTAAATTTTTAAGGCAAAGATGGAAATAATTACCGAATACTGAGAAATCATCCATAAATACCTCCATGATGTCTTCCACGAGTTCGTCAAAGATTGCCAACATGCAACTCTGAAAAGTAGCAGTAGTATTACATAATCCAAAAGGCATTCTATGATAAGAAAACGTACCGTATGGGCATGTGAATGTCGTTTTCTCTTGATCTTCAGGAGCTGTGGGGATTTGGAAGTAACCGGAGAGTCCCTCCAAGAAGCAGTAGTACATATGTCCAGATAATCCTTCCAACATTTGATCTATGAATGGCAGAGGAAAATGATCTTTTCTCATGGCATCATTCAGTTTTCTATAGTCAATACAGACTCTCCAACCTATAACTGTTCTTGTGGGAATTAACTCATTCTTTTCATTGGGCACTACCGTCATTCCTCCTTTCTTCAGAACTACCTGCACAGGACTTACCCAATCGCTTTTTTGTGTTCTCTTAGTACCTTTATTAGCTCCTCTTTTTCTTTGGGTTCTAGTTCTGAAGAGATGATTACCGATAGCGTAGAATTGTCCCCAAATAATGCGTATTCTAAGTGTTTTGGCAACTGTTTTAATTCCAATTTGGGTGGCTCTTCGATAGAAGGTTTTTGTTTTATTTCGTTATCATTTTCAATGCTTTCTTCTTTCATTTGTCTGGATGATGAAGTATTCAGATTCAACTCATCGTCTTCATCTTCTTCCCCTTCTTCTTGAGTCAGGCACAGTTCCATCGTGTCGTCATGTATGATTTCCTGTAATGAATTTTGAATGATGTGATCAGCAGTATCAACAAAATAACAGGAATCATCTTGCTCTTTAGAATATCGCATGGCATCATAAATTTGAAAAATAATCACTTCATCATCTATCCTTAACGCGAGTTTACCATCACCTACATCAATAACGGCTCTAGCAGTGGCTAAAAAGGGACGCCCTAAGATTAAAGGAACATTAATGTCTTCATCCATGTCTAACACAACAAAGTCTACTGGGAAAATAAATTTGTCAATTTTTACCAAGACATCTTCGATAACTCCTCTAGGATATTTAATAGATCTATCTGCTAACTGAATACTCATCCTAGTGGGTGTTGGTTCCCCAAGATCTAGTTGTTTAAACATTTTATAAGGCATTAAATTTAAACTAGCGCCTAGATCAGCTAATGCTTTCTTAATATTTAAACTACCAATTAAACAAGGGATAGTAAAACTTCCTGGGTCTTTTAATTTGGTTGGTAGCTTATTTTGGAGAATGGCTGAACACTCTTCATTAAGTTCCACTGTTGATACTTCTTCAAGTTTTCGTTTATTCGTCAGTAGTTCCTTTAAGAATTTTGCGTACTTCGGCATATGTGAAATGGCTTCAACAAAAGGTAAGTTAATATGTATTTTTTAAAAAAGTTTAAGAAACTTACCGTATTGGGCATCAATTTGTTCTTTTTTTAACTTTGTTGGATATGGGATTGGTGGTTTGTTCTCATTGAGTAATGGAGTTACATCTTCAATCCCCTCATCACTTACATTGTTATCTTCGTTTGGAGTTTGTTTCTTTGGTTTGCCCAATTCCTTTCCACTTCAAGTGTGACTGCTTTTACCTATTCTGTCCCTTTAGGAAAAATTTCTGCTTGTGTTTCACAGATCATCTTAGTAAGTATTCCAACCATCTTAGTGAGTTCCCAAAACAACTCAGTAAATTTTTCAATTGACGCTTGTTGATTTTTTAAGGGTTCTCTCGATACCTTGTAGGCGTTCTTCTGTGTTTGCTGATTTCGTTAGCTCCTCCTCGTGGGTTGGTGTCTTTTCTTGTGGATAGGGTTGATTTTGGAATTTTTGAGGATGTTGTTGCCTTTGATTTCCTTGATTGCCTTGACCTCCCCATGAAAAATTTGGGTGGTTCCTCCAACCTGGACTGTAAGTGTTACTATAAGGATTATTATTGAATCGGAAATTATTACCTATATAGTTCATCTATTCGCTCTCTGCTTCTGGTTGGTAGGGTGGGTACTCAGGATTCGCCACGGTTTCACTTGCGTCGCACTTAATGACTGGATGTGCCTGCGAAGAACACAAACTATCAAGCTTTTTATTCATCATCTCAAGCTGCGTTGATAGCATGGTCATGGCATCAACGTTGAATACTCTTGTCGATTTCGTCAGTTTGGTCCTTAAAGCTTGCCACTGATAATTATTTAATGACATCTCCTCAATGAACTCGTGAAATTTTCGAGTTTTGTTATTGAGTGGTTCCACCATTTCTTTGAATCAATCAGTTACCTCGTTGAGGGGTTTACACCGTTATAGAATGTTTGGATTTGTAGCCACAAGGGTAAGCCATGGTGTGGGCACCTCCTCAAGAGATCTTTAAATCTCTCCCATGCATCGTATAATGTTTCTAAATCCATCTACACAAAAGAAGAGGTATCATTCCTTAATTTGTCCGTTTTGGCCAGTGGAAAGTATTTCATTAAAAATTTTTTGGTCATCTGATCCCATGTGGTGATTGACCCTCGTTGTAACGAGTTTAACCACTGTTTAGCTTTATTTCTTAATGAAAAAGGGAATAACCGAAGACGTATGGCATCATCAGAAACATCATTTATTTTGAAGGTATCATAGAACTCTAAAAGTTTAGCTATATGCATGTTTGGATCTTCGTCCTGCAAACCATCAAATTGAACAAACTGTTGAATCATTTGTATTGTGCTAGGCTTTAATTCAAAGTTATTAGTAGCTATAGCGGACCTAACAATACTCGATTCTGCTCCTGTTAAATGCAGTTTAGCATAATCAAACACAGTACGTGGAGCATTGCGTTCCCCCACATCGTGTGGTGGTTGGTTATTCTCGTCCATCCTTTCAGTAGGATTGGAATTTTCTTCCTCTCTTTCTGTGTAATATAGGGCTCGCTTGATTTCTTGGCGATTCCTTCGAGCGGTAGCTTCAATATCACTGTCGTATGCTAAAGGTCCTTTCGGGTTCCTTCTAGTCATAAACTAGAGGTACCTGGAAAGAAAAGAAAAAAGAAAAATTAGCAAGATTAAAAAAAAAATTAACCTAAAAACAAAAATAAATTGCTAAAAATAAAAATAATGGCTAAAGTAATAAAAATAGAGTTTTTTTAATATTTTAATTCCCCGGCAACGGCGCCAAAAACTTAATCGCTGAAATCAGAGCTTTGAAATTTATAAAAGAATGATCAAACCTAGAAACTAACTCTGACAACGATTAAAGGCAAGTGTACCTACCGAATAGTAGTATAGCTTAGGCAAGATCGGATATCGAACCCAAAGGAACTAAGAGTACTAATACTAACTTTCTTTTTATTATTTAGCCTTAAAAACAGAGTGAAGTTGCTTTAGATATATTGAAAAAGACTAAACTAAGGACACAAAGACAAAAAGGACGAATAGGAAAATAACTTTGAAGGAAAACTCAGTTGATTATGATGATACCCTTAAGAAGAATCCACCTAGACTTCACTTGTTAGCTGACCCTATCCGTAAGACTCCCTAACCTATATTAAACCCTCTCTCGAGGCGAATAATGTCTAACCCTAGGTTAATTAGTGGAACTCTCGTTCACTTATAATAACCCCTAGGATAGTAGTAAATCGATCAATGGACTCCCATATTAGGATTCACCCTAATCCGGTAAAATCTCGTAACCCTATCTCTAGGCCTTCGATCAACTCCGCTTAATTATGTTAGATCTACTCTTAGGCAGGGTCTATTCCTCCTCCACCTAAGCACATTAGATTTGGATTAAGCAACATAATTAAGAACAACTAGGCAATTATCATATAACTTAAAAATCAATTAAAAATATTCATCTAGGTTTCTTCCCCTTCAGGTATTTGAAGGATTAGTTCATAATGAATAAAAAGAACATTACAAGAGAAAAGATAAAACAAAACATAAGAAAACCCTAAAACCCCCTTAAGGAATTGAAGGAGAATTTTGTCGTCTTGAGTATAATTATGGCTTCTTGGGATGGATCAACTGGCTATCTTCGCGTTATTCCCTAACTCTAACCTTCTCGGCTTGGCTCCTTGGCCTAGCTTTAACGCCTTTTCAAAGGTGGTACTTAGGGGATATATAGGCTCTTGGAATGCAATTCTTTCTCCCTAAGTATCCTTTTCCGACTGAAATTGCTCATTCTGACGACAGAGGCACGACCATGTAGCATGCCCGTGTGGATCGACTCCAGGCCATGTTCGAATTTATAACTTGAGGCACGGCCGTGTGAATCTGGGGAGAGGCCGTGTTCTAGATGTTTGGCGTGGCACGGCCGTGTGGTCTCCGGGCCAGGCCGTGTCAAATTCATGATATGGCTCATTTACTCTGTTTTGGGCCCGTTTTACGTTCTTTTCATCCTCGGGTGCTTTCCTGGGTATAAGACATGAAAAGAAAGGATTAAGAGCACCTTTTTTACATAAATCAAGGGATAAATCATCCAAAAGCATACTAAATGTGGGCTTAAAATATGTTACTTTTACGGTTTATCACCTATCGTAGCAGATAGGTTACAATTTCTAAAATCCTTTCTAAAACCCTTAACATGGCCTGTGATGCTACATCTTCTGTTGCGGCAACCCGTTCATATGGACCGACACCGACGATCCAACCCTAACACTTCCACGGCATCTGTCGCGGCCTCTTGCACTTCTTCTAGCACTCATCGTTGCGTGCGTATTTCTTGTTTAGAATTTTTACGAAATTAGTTCATAGTTTCACTGTTTAAAGCACGTGTCTTATGTAAGTAACAACTTAAAAGTTGTTTCGCCGTCGTAGATCCACTACAGGCTTAAGTTTCCTACGGGCTTTAGTCTCTAAAAGCCTATTGTTTAAAGTGGCCCAATATCTAACTATAGTTCAAAAATTTAAACAAAGGTAAACACAGAAAACTTACTTAGCTCGACGTCAAGGGCTCGATGAGCCACACTACAAGATCCTACAAGTCTTTTTAATCTACTTGTTTTAAAAACCCAAAATCTAAGGCCCATTTCACAGCCCGAGCTTTGCAACCTGACTCTGATGCCACTAAGTATAACACCCCAGACCCGACCTAGAAGTTAGGCCCGAATCCGGCGTGTCACATCAAAGGCATAATTCAAACGATTTTGCTAATTAAAAATTTCAAGGCCCAAAAGCCTAAAATCCTTAAGTCTTGTTAAGTAATGAAACAAAACCATTTTACAATTTTAAGTACTTCAGAAACCAAGTTTAAACGTAAGAAATTTACTCAGGTTTAATAATTAAGTAAACAGTTGAAACAACAAAACCCAAAGTCTAAAGTCAAAACGGAGTACAAGGCCTTATTACATCCAACTAAAATAAGCAATTAAGACTATGTCTTTTGAAACAAACAAATAAAAATTTGTTTCCCACGTCGAGCTATTTACTGAGGATCACCTGAAACATTAAATAAAGGGTGTGAGTTTTGAAACTCAGTGTGTACAACCCTTGGCATTCAATTCAATATATAATTATCACATTGGCCTGAGCCCTATCAAAATCGATGGTCTTGGGCCTTGACCCACAATGACCTCATATCATATCATATGCAAAACAGGGTAATGCAAAACCCTCCCCAAAAATCCATCCGCTACACACCATTTCCCTTCCAACCCTACACACCTGTGGGGATTTCTAAATCGACGCCACCCATCCTATACACACAAAAAGTAGCACTCACAGTGACACTACTCAACGTTGCAGCAAAGCTGCTAATCATATAATGGGCGTAAAGCCACCGGTGGATCCATGGTCATCGAGCGACTATGCGATCCTCAAATCTTCCTCCGTACCATAATTCCCACCCATATGCATCCTAATCAGAATATCATATGAATGCAACATGCACATGAGTAACATCCACAAAACTTATACTCATCACATAGGGGTATTTTTGTCATTTCACAACCCAAGGGTATTTCCGTAAATATACTCTACAGTGGTATTTAGGTTATTTTGCAAAACAGAGGTACTTTGGAAATTGTTTAAATCAGTGATGTTTTAGGTAATTCTGCAAACCAAGGGTATTCTGGTAATTTCACAATTCAGGGCTATTTTAGTGATTTTACAAATCTAAGGATGTTTTGGTAATTTTCAAACTAAGGGTATTTTGGTTATTTTCAAATTATGGGTATTTTAGTAATTTTACAAATCTAGAGGTATTTGGTCCCTCTCGGGTTTTAGTTATGAACTTTGACCCATTAACAAGTCATTGCGGCTAAACTAAACAGACACTATGCACCAGGTAGGATTCTAGAGAAAAGGAGGTGGGTCGCTAGGGCTGCTTAAGTACCAAGCTCTCCTAGATCCAATCCTAGACATGCACATGCCCGTTACCACACTCTAACCTAGCGACTTGTCTACAGACATGTTTAATTATTAGAAAGTCTTATGCGGTTTAAGAGTTGTTTAGTACTAAGCCTAAAGTCCATAAAACCCTAGCATACTAGTCTACGTCCCCATAAAGGTAACACCCCCAACCCGACCTAGAAGTTAGGCCCGAATCCGGCGTGTCACATCAAAGGCATAATTCAGACGATTTTGCTAATTAAAAATTTTAAGGCCCAAAAGCCCAAAATCCTTGAGTCTTGTTAAGTAACGAAAAAAAACCCATTTTACAATTTTAAGTACTTCGAAAACCAAGTTTAAACGTAAGAAATTTACTCAGGTTTAATAATTAAGTAAACAGTTGAAACAACAAAACCCAAAGTCTAAGGTCAAAACAGAGTACAAGGCTTTAGTCCATCCAAGTAAAATAAGCAATTAAGACTATGTCTTTTGAAACAAATAAATAAAAATTTAAACATCATCCTGTAGTGTGGCTATCTCCAGGTCCTCTCCCACGTCGAGCCATTTACTGAGGATCACCTGAAACATTAAATAAAGAGTGTAAGTTTCGAAAATCAGTGTGTACAACCTTTGGCATTAAATTCAATATATAATTATCACATTGGCCTGAGCCCTACCAAAATCAGTGGTCTTGGGCCTTGACCCACAAGGACCTCATATCATATCATATGCAAAACAAGGTAATGCAAAACCCTCCCCAAAAATCTATCCGCTACACACTATTTCCATTCCAACCCTACACACCTATGGGGATTTCTAAATTGACCCACCCATCCTCTACACACGAAAGGTAGCACTCACAGCGGCACTACTCAACGTTGCAGCAAAGTTGCTAATCATATAATGGGTGTAAAGCCACCGGTGGATCCATGGTCGTCGAGCGACTATGCGATCCTCAAATCTTCCTCCATACCATAATTCCCACCCATATGCATCCTAATCAGAATATCATATGAATGCAACATGCACATGAGTAACATCTACAAAACTCATACTCATCACATAGGGGTATTTTCGTCATTTCACAACCCAAGGGTATTTCTGTAAATCTACTCTACAGGAGTGTTTAGGCAATTTTGCAAAACAGAGGTACTTTGGAAATTTTGTAAATTAGGGATGTTTTGGGTAATTCTGCAAACTAAGGGTATTCTAGTAATTTCACAATTCGGGGCTATTTTAGTGATTTTGCAAATCTAAAGATGTTTTGGTAATTTTCAAACTAAGGGTATTTTGGTTATTTTCAAATCTGGGGTATTTTAGTAATTTTACAAATCTAGGGGTATTTAGTCCCTCTCGGGTTTTAGTTATGAACTTTGGCCCATTAAAACGTCCTTGCGGCTAAAGTGAACAGGCACTATGCACCAGGTAGGATTCTAGAGAAGAGGAGGTGGGCCGCTAGGGCCGCTTAAGTACCAAGCTCTCCCTAGATCCAATCCTAGACATGCACATGCCCGTTACCACACTCTAACCTAGCGACTTGTCCACAGACATGTTTAATTATTAGAAAGCCTTATGTGGTTTAAGAGTTGTACAGTACTAAGCCTAAAGTCCATAAAACCCTAGCATACTAGTCTATGTCCCCATAAAGCCCATCAACCCATTTCACGTTCATAGAAACCATAATGGCCACATCACATTCTTATGGCCCACTAGGCCCAAATCTCAGTCATATGGCCCATTAGGCCCAAAACAAATCCAGATCAAGTAGCATGCATGCCTAACCCAATTCATATAATCAAATTAATCCATTTCATCTAACTTAGCCTCAGGGCCACCTGGGCCCATTTAGCCACTTTCGGCTTTTCGGCTTTTCAGTATTGCTGACATCATATGTGTGTAGTGTTTGTACACACCTGGTTACTGCAACGTGCTATAGTATCCTTAGCCTCGAACCTACAACCAACCAACCTTCAATCAATCACTAAATCAAAACATTTACCAAAAGTCGAAGCCTTACCATAACCTTACCGTGTGCCACGGGTTCTAATTGCCCTTCCTTAGCTACTAATCAAGAGTATCCCCTAGATCTGTACTCACACATACACCATCAAAATCTGAGTGACTCATAATCCACACAAGTCACCGCACACATTCGGCCATTCACTTAAACCACAATCGAGTTGAGTACACTTACCATTGCTAACGATCTTACCATGCTTGTGATCTTTAAACCTTACCCTTGTTATCATAGAGTTAACGAAAGGACAGTTAGATAGCCTTTCAGCTTTTAACAAAACGTACAAAAGAGGTTAACCGGGTACTTACCAAATCCCCTTTTGATTCTGCGGCCTAGATAGCTATTAACTAAATCCAGCTTTCAACCTTGACTGATAGTAGATAATAATCGATCTGTGATGGGGGAAAACAAAAAGGGTTTGGAACAAATAGGAATTTCAGCAAGGAAAAAGATGGTGATAATTCTGCGATAGCAGAGTTTCGCTATGAGAGAATTCGACAAAAAGAATTCGACTATAGGAGATTTCGGCAATTGGGATAATTTGGCTACGGGAAATCGATTACAGGGAGAAAAGATAAACTAATGAAAGCTCAAAGAACCTTTCAAAGCATTCGGCCCACTCCTTTTATAGCCACCAGCCGAATACTCCTTTCCCCACAGTCCCATTCGGCACCAATTCCTCCCTCTCCTCATCTCCTAACTTTTCTCCTGATAACACTTTAGCCTTATCCGATTTTTCCTCCATTATCAATTCCCCTTACCACTCAAACACTCCAACGCAAGAGTTCATATTCAACACAACTATGGCCATCCACCTATGCAAGATAAAACACTCCAAAAATACCACTCCTAATGCTCAAATCTTGGACCTCCTTAGCTAACCATCATGCCACCTTATAGCTCCCCAAGTGGTGCCACTTGCCACTGGACCACAAGCCTATTTGTGTCCTATTTTCCCTTAATATGCTCAAGAAGCCTAATGCCTGAGACTAGGGTCCACTACAGCAAGAAAAATAAATTTTTCCCTATGGTCTTCCCTAACTCTAAGACTTCAAATAATCCCGATAATACCTTAAAATTAATATTCTAAGTGCTACTCATACATATCACCCTTAGTGCACAGAAATTTTAAAGTTTCAGGATTTTAGGACGTTACAACTTGGTTAGTGTCGTTCTCTTGTTCTCAAAAATTTTAAACGCTCCCATTCCCAAGGCCCAATAGGCCCAATTCTACTAGGCCCAAATTTGGGGTGTTACAGATCCTCAAGTAGATATCTTGCTCTGACGTTGAGAAGTTGGGTTGTGTTGTGTCCTTACTCAACGGTGAGGCTCATTGTTGGTGGAATACAATTAGGAGAGGTACTGTTTCTAATAGATTGACTTGGAATTTCTTTCTTTATATCTTTAAAAGGAAGTTTATAGACGAGCAATATATATAGGCTCGTAAGCGTGAGTTTTTTTATTTGGTTCAGGAGATTTTTCAATGGCTCATTATGAGGTTGAGTTTGTACGACTTAGCCAGTATGCTTCTAAAATGATACTTTCTAAGAGGGCCCATTGTAAGAGGTTTTGATTTGGGCTTAATCATGAGATTTGGATTTACTTGGTAGCTCTGAATGTAGAGATGTTTGATGAGTTAATTAAGAAAGCCAAAGTAATTGAGAAGACTTTGGCTGAGCTGTCTTGTTCTGTAGTAACTAAATTGGGTTAGAGGACTTCTGATGGTGCATCTTGACGACCATCTAAGAGAAGACATGATATTCAGGGTTCTAATAGGAGTGCACAACATGAGTTACGACCAAGTCAGTCTGGGCAGCAAGATAGTGTTGTAGTTAGTACTGGTGGTTCGTCGGGTGGTTTTGGATGGCCGCTTTGTGTACATTGCAAGCATAGGCATTTGAGTGAGTTTAGTAAGTTGATAGGTGATTGTTTTAAGTGTTGTTCAAAAGAAAATTTTCTGAGGGGTTTTCCAAATAGATTTGAGCCTTCACAGACTCAGAGTTCGACACCTGCTTCTGAGCCTGCTAGAGCCTATGGTCGTGGTAGAGGTAATGGGAGACCAGTTGGGCAGCGAGTTGTAGCTCATACTGTATCTTCACAGGTTGAGTCTGAAGGTCCATCTCAGTTTTATGCTATTAAGGAGTCACAGGATCAAGACTCGAACGTCGAGATTCTGGGTATATTTATCTTGTGATCACTTCTTTATTCTCGTTGATAGATTTAGGTTCTATGCCTTCGTAAATTTTAAGTGAATTAGCTAATAAGTAGAAAATCCCAATAGGGACTAGTGAATTAGGAAAAATGGTTACAATTTCGTTTGACGAGTGTGTTGTAGTGAGTAGAGGAAATTGTTAGCAAAGTTATTGTAGAATAAGTTCGTGATAGTGAATAGAATCATTAAGAAAAGTAGTAGAAAGTTAGAGAGAATAGGAATCAAAGTGCGCAGCGAAAGTGTGATGATCAGTTTAGAAGTAGAAGTAGCAAATTCTATGATTAAGCATGTAACGTCTTAACAGGGAATTTTGAGGACAAAATTCTTTTTAAAGGGGGAGAATTGTAACACCCCAAAATAGGGCCTAGGAGTTTTAGGAGTATTTTTAGGATTTTAGCCTTGGAGTGTTCAGAATTTCGCAACATGGTAAATCGGTCAAGTTTTTTAATATGGTTTTTAGAAAATTAAGTCAATTTTTTAAAATGAGTATTAGATATTGTTAATTTTGAAAATAGAATCGATTTGTAAAAGGGTCAAAACTTTGGGTTTTTATAAAGTAATTTAACTAAAATTTTAAAAAATCACCTTAATACTTCCCTCACCTATAGCTATTTCACGTAACACCCTTCCCTTTTGTTTTGTTTTTGCCGTCCCAAGTTCTCCCTAAAATTTCCCTTCAATTTTATTTGTTTGACTTTATTCCTTTGGATTTCCCTCATTCCCCAAGTTTTAAACCTCCATAAATCTTCAAGAACACCCAAAAAAAAAAAACTATAGATTTCTCCATTGTTGAACTTTTTGGGATTTTTGGGTTTTTCAGTTTGTCGATCAAACGCTTGGATTTTTTTCAACTAAGATAATGAGTCATTTCCTTATTATTTTTTAATGTTATCTAGTCTTTTAAATTGATTTTTTAACCATTAAATCATATGTTTTGAATAAAAGTTGATGGTTGGGTTGTTGATGCTGAAATTTGGGATTTTGTATAAAAACAATGTTTCAAAGTGTTTTTCAATTAGTTTTGATGTATTAGAAGGTTTATAAACTTAATTTAAATTTTCATTAATGATTTAACAAATTTTCGTGAAAATAGCCACAAAAATGTCGAAAATTTCGATACCAAGAATTGAGTAGTTTTGTGTAGTTTAAAGGTTGAGATTTAGTTGTAGGTGAATAATTCGATGAACGGAATCATTTTTAGGTGAAAAGAGTAAGTATAGATGAAGATATTTGAGTTTCAAGTTTGTTAGTTGAAATTTCAGTTTCATGAGGAATATAGCTTAGACTTGCATTTTTGGTTGGTTTAAGTGAGCCTTTGGCTTAATATTGATTGTGTAAATTGTGTGGTTATTATGTGTGAAACGCCAGAACCGTTAGAACCTTAAATAAGGCGAAAGGCAAGGAAAAGCTAGTTTAAGATTTCAGCTTTTTTGTGAAAGCGTAATCGGTGAGTGTTTGGAATTGCTGCTAGTAGACACAATTCGTAATTATTGTTCAATGAATTATATATAGGCAAGTTGAGTGTAATTGCATGTTGGAGTATATGTTAGTTTTATGATTTAATGAAACGTGAATATGATATTTAGATTTGATTAGAATATGGTTGTGAACATGTTGTAGTATGCTCTTGTTTAACCTTTGATGTTGTGTGTACATTGTGGTTATTCTGAGCATTCACTAAGCTTGTTAAGCTCAGCCACTTTTCTCTTAAAACCCTTGCACAATAGTTAAGTGTCAGTGTGAGTGGTGTGGTTCCAAGGTGTAACACCCCAAACCCAGCCTAGAAGTTAGGCCCGAATTTGGAATGTCACATTAAAGGCGCACTTCAAAACAATTTACTATTTAACCATTTAAGGCCCAAAAGCCTAAAACAAAAGTTTATTTCGAAAACCATATTAACACTTTAATAATTTCATGAAATTTCTTAAGTGGGTAGTTGAAACAATAATAATAACCCAAACTATAGATTCGATTAAGAGTTACATGGCCTTATCGCAATCCAATGAAAAAACAAAGTATTTAAAACAAAATCATTTGAATAAATTAAAACATTTGAACAGCTTGTATTGTGGCCATCTCCGAGTCCTCTCCCATGTCGAGCCATCTATTCAGGATTACCTAAAACATTAAATTAAAAGGTGTGAGTTTTGAAACTCAGTGTGCACAACCCTTAGCAATCAAATCACATACAATTATTCACATTGGGCCTAAGCCCTGTCAATATCGGTGGTCTTGGGCCTTAGCCCACAATGACCTCATATCAAATCATACCGCATCGTATACAAGCAAGATAATGTAAAACCCGCCCCAAAAGTCCATCTGCTACACACACCATTTCCCTTCCAACCTTATGACTCCTGTGGGGAATTCTAACACGACTCACCCCTCCGCTACACACCAAGGGTAGCCCGGTTACGGTACTACCGAACGTTGCAACAAAGCTACTAATCATATATTGGGCTTAAAGCCTCCGGTGGATCCATACCATACAGCCATCCAATCTTGCATCCATACCATACGGCCATGCGATCCTCAAATCTTCCTCCGTACCATAAATCCCACCCATATGCACCCTAAGCAAAATATCATATGAATGCATCAAACACATAAGTAACATCTATAAGCTTATGTTCGTCACGTAGGGGTATTTTCGTCATTTCACTACCCAGGGATATTTTCGTAATTCTACCCTACAGGGGTATTTTGGTAATTTGGCAAAATAGGGATATTTTGGTAATTTGGCAAAATAGGAGTATTTTGGTACTTTTGCAAAACAAGGGTATTTTGGTACTTTTGTAAAATAAGGGTATTTTGGTAATTTATAATTCTAGGGGTATTTTAGTAATTCTTTAAACATAAGGTTATTTTAGTAATTTTTCAAATATAAGGGTAATTGGTCCCTCTCAGGTTTTAGTTATGAACTTTGGCCCATCAACAAGTCCTCGCGGCTAAAGTGAACAGACACTACGCACTAGGTAGGATTCCAAAGAAGAGGAGGTAGGCCTGTAATATCCCGGGTTAGGGGCTATTTTGCAGTTGCATGATATTGCATGTGTTGGCTTGTTATGTTGTTGTTTGTATGGTTTCGGGACTTAGTCATGAGCTAGAAGTAAGCCCGAGTGTTGGGGAAAATTTTTGTCTTTAGGCTTTATTGGAGAGGAGCTGAGGAAGCTGGGGGTTTTATTTTATTTTTGGTGTTTAGTAGCACAAAAAGAGGAGCTAGCAAAGTGGCAAGGGGGACGCCACATGGACTTTGTGGTTGGCATCATTTGCAAGGAGAAGGCCTTATGTTCGAGCTGCTGGTGTGGCCACTTTTTGGCACTCTTTTTGATGGCATGAAAGGAGGAGGTTGAAGGCGGTTCAAACTCGCCTTGGACTTTGTCAACTCATTCAAATGATGGGTGGAGAGGAAAAAGTGGAGGTTGACTTGTTCAACGAGTAGCCGTGTGAGCACTTGTGGGGATTTTGGCGAATTTTAGGGAGTTGGAGGGGGAGTGACGGCTTGGTATGGGGTTTGTGTGTGCCGAATTCCTTTTTGGCATTTTGGTGGTTTCGGTCACATGAGTTAGTAGCAAACAAAGTTCTTTCATTTTGTCAAAAACAAGCCGATTTCTCCATAGAAAATTCTTTCATTTTTCACCTATTGAAACCAAAATACCTAGTCCCTTTAGCTTGCAAGAAATTGTCTTGCTTCATTTGGGTTGTGTGTAGCCGAATGCATTATTGCATTTCTCCTTCTTTCTTCACTTGGGTAAGCAGAAAGTAAAAGTCTCTTCTTAACATATTTTCTTCCTTGTTGAATCTTGATATTTGAACACTCTCTTCTTTCCCTCTCTTAATTTCTTTATTTCTCATAAGTGCTGAAACTCACCATTCCCTCCTCAACCCGGATTCTTCATTCATCTTCTCTATCTCTCTTGTGCTGAAACCATAATCACCTTGTTCTCAAACTTTTATTTTCTTTCCTAAACACCATTGCCGAAACTCCATTTCCATCTTTTCTCTCTTTTTCTCACAAAGCCTAGGAAATAGGAGTGTTAATTACCTAAGGGTCGAATCTTTTCTTCTTCTTGTTCGAAGGGTTGACCGAATCTCTCCCTCTCCTAGGGGTTAGTTGGCCGAATAGTGGGTGGTGTTGGTAGGTCCTTGGCCGAATGGCCATTTCTCCCCTCTCTTATGTTTCTTCGATTTGGTTGGTTAAGGGCCGAATATGGCAATTATGGAAGGGTGTTAATCTTTTGTTAATCATCCCGTTTTAGGGTCTTTGGATTGTGGAAGGAGTCTGGAGGAGTCTCCCTACTCTGTTACCCGATTGGTAAGTAGTGGTAAGTGGTTGGTATTATTATTATTAGTTCAATCTGTTGGTTTCGATTAAGTCAAGGGTGACAAAGGATTAACCATTTTCTTTTTTTAAGGTGTAGCCGATTGTTGGAAGAGGAAGCATTGTTGATTCGAGTTTGGTAGGAAACCAAACGTTGCAAGGTAAGGGTTAATCGATAAACCCTTTTGGTTTAAATGGTTATGGCCGAATGATTTAAGTGATTAACCCATGGTTGGCCGATTCTAGGAGCAAGGTATTCGAGGAATCTAGACGGGTTCTTTGGGATTAAGACCTTCGTTGTTTAAGGTGTGTAAACTAACACACTTCTGTCTAGTAATGTGATTAATAACCTGTGTACTTATTAAAGTGAAACGATATGATTGATGGATTTGGGTACCCGATGGGGTATAAGCACGGATACGGGTAAGTCCGTTTCATTATGAGATTTGTATTGGTATATGTAATATCATGTTTATGATGTAAATATTATGAGATGCCATGTTGAGCATGTTAGCATGATTACATGTTTTATATCATTTGCATTAGTATGACATGTGGGGGTGATATGAGAGGAGGAGGAGTATGATATCCGTGTCTTTGGGACACTGTGACTTTGGGTCACCAGTGGTTTGGCACCACACTTATGGATATCGTGACTTTGGGTCACCAGTGGTTTGGCACCACCAGTGGTTTGGTACCACACGGGGTAGAAAGGTGATATGGATGGTTAGGATCGGGGTGCATTAATTATATTGCTATGATATGATGTGTGTTAGCATGTTGTATTATCAGGAGCGGGATTTATGCACTGAGTCTTGCGACTCACCCACTCCTTTGACATTTCAGGTGACACTTAGACGCGGACTTGGAGCCGGAATGGACTCGATGTGCTCATGCCATGCCTAAATAAGGATTTGCTTAGACTTTATATTATTCGGTATTTTAGCGTATTTATTACTATTTGGTTTTATTTTGGATTGTAAATGGCCTTTAAAATTATGTTTTGCCATGTTTATGTTTAAAATGGATTTTTAATATGCCTTAACAAATTGATTGAGTTAAAATTGGCTAAAACTTGGAAAGACAACGATTTCAAAATTTCAAATCGATATGTTTTAAACTATACCATCGGGTAGCTCACTAGGATTTGTTATTAAGGAAACTCAAATGATTTTCAAACATGAACTTGTTTTTTTCTTCTAAGTCTAAATGTTTGAGTAACATCAAGATACAACTTAAACCTTTAAATCAATTTGTTTAACTTCTTAAGTGAATAAGTTTTCGAAATTTCTGAGTTTTCAAAATAACATAAAAAGTTTTCAACAATCATACCCAAGATTTCTACAAGTCTAAACTTTTCAAAGAATTTTTATCGAACTTTTAAATGAAAAATCTCACCTCTCAAATACATTTTTCCTCGTAGCATACCAGATTCGGTCGTGGTGTCTTGACCGGGTTTGGGGTGTTACAATTGTGGTATCAGAGCCAGATTCAAAGGCTCGGCTGTGGGCCCAAGGCCCAAAATGTTTTTAGAAATTGCTTTCAAGTTTTCTTGTTTGGAAACACATGGTTTGAAAGGCATGGCACCGAGTCTCCGGCACCAGTTCGCCCAGGTAAGTACCCCTTACTATTGCTTGTAATTTGATGTATTGTGACGTGATGAGTAGCAATAGTAAGATTACTTTAGAAACTGAAACTGATAGGATTCTGTGAACTCGCGAAAACAAAGCTTCTTAAATATTCATAAGACTTTGCTTTTAAACAGTGGAATAAATACTGATGCATAAAACTCCAAAATCAGATACGTAGAAATTCTAGTCATGAGCACTCGAGGTGGACGTGGCCGTAATACTCGTGGGCGTGGTCGGGGTAGGATGACGGTTTCTGAACTTGTAGGATCTGGTCAGGGGTCAGAGAATGAGATGCCGGTACCACCACCAGCTGGAGGTGGTGAGTTCCAAGATCGGGCAGGGGATGACGCAGCGATGTCGCAAGCGATCTTTGCGAGTGTTGTTGAAAAGGGTAGCGGTGTAGGTGGTGGTGGCAGGAGTTAGGAAATGCGTGCTCGGCGACTCCAGGCAAGCGGGTGAATTCTTTCGAGGTGTTTACGGTGTTGCTCCCAAAGATCTTTGCGGAGTATTGGGCTGGAGGCGACGGAGCGGATCATGGATGATCTGGACCTGACTGCTGAGGAGAAGCTGAAGGGCATAGTATCGCTTCTTCGGGATGAGTCATACCAGTGGTGGCTCACGGTTTGGGACAGTGTGGCAGCAGAGGATCTGACATAGGATTATTTTAGGGCTGTGTATCAGAAAAAGTACATTGGAGCTAGTTATATTGACTCCCGAAAGGCATTTCTGAGGCTAGTCCAGGGGAGTAAGTCTGTTTCCGAGTACGAGGCTGAGTTTTTGAAATTGAGCCGGTATGCTAGGGGCATTGTGGCTACAGAGCACGAGAGGTGTGTTCGTTTCGAGGATGGTCTGAGAGACGAGTTGAGACTGCTGATTGCTCCCCAGCAGCAGTGTGAGTTTGCTGTCTTAGTCGAGAAGGCTAAGGTAGCCGAGGGTATCAAGGAATCGGTGAGGCAGGGCATGGACAGGAACAGGCATAAGAGGAGCTTTGGATCATCTGGATCATCGGGTAATCCTCAGAAAAGGGCTAGACCAAGTGGGCTGAATCAGTCTGGTAGGTTTGTTGCTGCTAGTCAGGGACCGCCGCGATGTAACCACTGTGGGAAATATCACTGTGGTGGCTGCTGGACCGGTGGAAAAGGGTGTTTTGAGTGTGGTTCTTTGGATCATCGCGTGAGAGACTGTCCGTGTAAGTTGGCTAGGATTCAGTCTGAGAGTCAGGGCCGTACTCAGTTCAGGAGTAGTGGACCGCCACCGCAGAGGGGTCGTGGTAATGGCAGAGGTGGTAATGGTTCTGGCCGGGGCCGGGGAGCACCGGGCAGAGGTGCGGGTAGTTCTGAGGCTAGACAGCCTGGGTTAGTGTATGCTGCGAGACGCCGAGAGGAGGGCGACGCACCGGACGTCATAACCGATACGTTCTTGATCTTTGGTTCTCCATTTACTGCTTTGATTGATGTGGGTTCGACGCATTCTTACGTTGCTAGTAGTATAGTAGAGACCATGGACTTAGACTCTGAGATATCTTCTAGGCAGATGACTGTAATTAGCCCTCTAGGTCACTCTGTAGTTGTAGATAAGCTGTTTAGAGATGTACCCCTAGAACTCCAAGGGGTAGTGTTTGCTGCTGATCTGATGGAACTGCCGTTTGGGGAGTTCGATCTGATTCTTGGGATGGACTGGTTGGTTAAGTACCAGGCGAAGTTGGATTGCGCGGCTAAGCGCATGGTTCTGAAGACGACTGAAGGTGATGAAGTGGCTATGATAGGTAATAGGAGAGATTACTTATCAAATGTGGTATCTACTCTGAAGGCAGAGAAGATGGTCAGAAAGGGCTGTGAAGCGTATGTGGTTCATGTGTATGCCTTAGAGGCTAAGGAATCTGCTGTGGAGAAGGTTCGAACTGTTAGGGAGTTTCTTTGATGTGTTTTCCGAGGAGCTTCGTGTTTGCCGCCAGATCGCGAGGTAGAGTTCGGGATAGATTTGTTACCAGGAACTGCGCCAGTGTCTATTGCTCCGTATAGGATGGCGCCAAAGGAATTGGTGGAGCTTAAGGCTCAAATCCAGGAGTTATTGGATCGAGGTTTTATCAGGCCAAGTGTTTCGCGTGTAAGTGTATTTGGTACTCTTTGTTAAGAAGAAAGATGGACGCGATGCGGATGTGCATAGACTACCGCCAGTTGAATAAGCTGACGATCAAAAACAAGTATCCGTTGCCACGGATAGACGACTTGTTCGATCAGCTGAAGGGTGCTGCGGTATTCTCGAAGATCGACTTGAGGTCTGGGTATCACCAGTTAAAGGTGAAGGAAGCGGATATCCACAAGACAGCGTTTCGGACTCGGTATGGGCACTACGAATTTTTGGTAATACCGTTCGAGTTGACTAACGCACCGGCAGCATTCATGGATATGATGAATAGGGTGTTTCAGCAGTATCTGGATCAGTTCGTCGTGGTTTTTATAGACGACATCTTGGTGTACTCGAGGACAGAAGAAGAGCATGATGCGCATTTGCGAGTGGTGCTACAGATTTTGAGGGAAAAGCAGCTTTATGCTAAGTTCAGTAAGTGCGAGTTCTGGCTTAGAGAAGTGACTTTCTTGGGGCATGTAGTGTCAGCTGAGGGGATTAGAGTAGATCCTCGGAAAATTGAGGCAGTTTTGGATTGGAATCCTCCTAAGTCAGTGGCTGAGATTCGGAGTTTCCTAGGTTTGGCGGGGTACTACCGAAGGTTTGTGGAAGGGTTCTCGTTGATAGCAGCGCCAATGACCAAGTTGTTAAGAAAAGAGGTTCCTTTTGTTTGGACTGAGAAACAGCAGGAGAGTTTCGACAAGCTTAAGAAGATTTTGACTGAGGCTCCGGTTCTAATTCAACCTGAGGCTGGTAAGGAATTCACAGTGTACTGCGATGCATCACATACGGGCTTGGGTTGTGTGCTGATGTAGGAAGGAAAGGTTGTGGCTTATGCATCTCGGCAGCTGAGGCCACATGAGGTCAACTATCCGACGCACGATCTGGAGTTAGCAGCCGTAGTCTTCGCCTTAAAGATCTGGAGGCACTATTTGTACGGAGAGAGATCGATAGTCTACACCGATCATAAGAGTCTGAAGTACCTCCTAACTCAGAAGGATTTGAATTTGAGGCAGCGCAGATGGGTTGAGTTGCTAAAAGATTACGACTGCTCGATTGAGTATCATCCGGGGAAGGCTAACGTGGTGGCAGACGCGTTGAGCCGTAAGGTTGTTTCGGACTTAAGAGCGATGTTTGCCCATTTGAGCTTATATGACGACGGAAGTATTTTGGCAGAATTGCAGGTTAAGCCTACTTGGGTTGAGCAGATCAGAGAGAAACAGTTAGAGGATGGGGTTCTAAGTGCGCAGAGGTTACAAGTGCAAAATGGTGATTTGGAGGGTTACAGTTTGTCTAGTGATGAGGTGCTGTGTTTTCAAGGTAAAGCGTGTATGCCTAAGGATGTTGAGCTGAGGCAGAAGATTCTTCAGGACGCACATAGCAGCCCTTATGCTATGCATCCTGGAGGTAGCAAGATGTATAAGGATCTTAGAGAGCAGTTTTGGTGGCCTGGTTTGAAGAGAGAGGTGACAGAGTTTGTAGGGAAATGTCGACATGTCGTCGTGAGTCAAGGTGAACATCGATTGCCGTCGTGGTTGCTTGGTGGTGAAGATTCCTCAGTGGAAGTGGGAAAGGATAACCATGGATTTCGTCAGTGGTTTACCGCTTACGCTAAGCAAGAAAGATTCGGTTTGGGTTATTGTGGACCGTCTGACTAAGTCAGCTCATTTCATTCCAGTGAGAGTGGATTATTCACTTCAGAGGTTGGCAAAGCTGTATGTGTCTGAGATTGTGAGGTTGCACGGTGTGCCAGTTTCGATCATCTCGGATCGGGATCCCAGGTTTACGTCGAGGTTCTGGAGAGCGTTGCATCAGGCTTTGGGTACGCTGCGTTTGGATTTTAGCACTGACTTTTCACACATGATCCGGACAGGCGATCGGTGAGAGGTTATTCAGATCTTGGAGGATATCTTTGCCGAGAGGTTGTGTTACGGACTTGTGGGTAGTTGGGAGGAGTTTCGCGTTAATGAGTTCGCCTACAATAATGATTACCAAGCAAGCATCAAGATGGCACCATACGAGGCATTGTATGGTAGGAAGTGTCGCTCACCTACATGTTGGACGGAGTTAGGTGAACGCCAGTTGTTTGGACCAGAGTTGGTTGCAAAGACCGAAGACAAGGTTAGATTGATTGCACTTCGGTTGAAGGAAGCTTGGACAAAGCAGAAGTCATATGCCGACCTTAAGCGGAGGATATAGAGTTATTTGTGGGAGATCGGTGTTCTGAAGGTCTCGCCGTGGAAGAAGGTGTTGAAGTTCGGAAGGAAAGGCAAGTTAAGTCCGAGGTTTATTGGGGCGTATAAGGCACTCGATCGGTGGGACGATGGCGTATCAGCTTGAGTTGCCAGCAGAGCTAAGTCAGATTCATGACGTATTTCACGTTTCGATGCTTGGCGTTATCGCTCGAGATCCATCGCATGTGGTAGCGATGGAAGAGATCGAGGTAAATCCAAATCGACTATGGAAGAAGAACACGTGCGCGATTCTAGATCGGGATGTGAAGATCCTGCGTAGGAAGTGCGTGCCTTTGGTTAAAGTACTTTGGCGGAATCATGGCGTGGAAGAAGCGACGTGGGAACCCGAGGATATGATGAGACAGCAATACCCGCAACTCTTTTGACCAGGTAATTTCGAGGCCGAAATTATTTTTAAGGGGGGTAGAACTGTAATATCCCGGGTTAGGGGCTATTTTGCGGTTGCATGATATTGCATGTGTTGGCTTGTTATGTTGTTGTTTGTATGGTTTCGGGACTTAGTCATGAGCTAGAAGTAAGCCCGAGTGTTGGGGAAAATTTTTGTCTTTAGGCTTTATTGGAGAGGAGCTGAGGAAGCTGGGGGTTTTATTTTATTTTTGGTGTTTAGTAGCACAAAAAGAGGAGCTAGCAAAGTGGCAAGGGGGACGCCACATGGACCTTGTGGTTGGCGTCATTTGCAAGGAGAAGGCCTTATGTTCGAGCTGCGGTGTGGCCACTTTTTGGCACTCTTTTTGACGGCATGAAAGGAGGAGGTTGAAGGCAGTTCAAACTCTGCCTTGGACTTTGTCAACTCATTCAAATGATGGGTGGAGAGGAAAAAGTGGAGGTTGACTTGTTCAACGAGTGGCCGTGAGCACTTGTGGGGATTTTGGCCGAATTTTAGGGGAGTTGAAGGGGGGAGTGACGGCTTGGTATAGGGTTTGTGTGTGCCGAATTCCATTTTGGCATTTTGGTGGTTTCGGTCAAAGGTTAGTAGCAAACAAAGTTCTTTCATTTTGTCAAAAACAAGCCGATTTCTCCATAGAAAATTCTTTCATTTTTCACCTATTGAAACCAAAATACCTAGTCCCTTTAGCTTGCCGAAATTGTCTTGCTTCATTTGGGTTGTGTGTGTAGCCAGAATGCATTATTGCATTTTCTCTTCTTTCTTCACTTGGGTAAGCCAGAAAGTAAAAGTCTCTTCTTAACATATTTTCTTTCTTGTTGAATCTTGATAGCTGAACACTCTCTTCTTTCCCTCTCTTAATTTCTTTATTTCTCATAAGTGCCGAAACTCACCATTCCCTCCTCAACCGGATTCTTCATTCATCTTCTCTATCTCTCTTGTGCCGAAACCATAATCACCTTGTTCTCAAACTTTTATTTTCTTTCCTAAACATCATTGCCGAAACTCCATTTCCATCTTTTCCTCTTTTTCTCACAAAGCCGGAAATAGGAGTGTTAATTACCTAAGGGTCGAATCTTTTCTTCTTCTTGTTGAAGGGTTGACCGAATCTCTCCTCTCCTGGGGTTAGTTGGCCGAATAGTGGGTGGTGTTGGTAGGTCCTTGGCCGAATGGCCATTTCTCCCCTCTCTTATGTTTCTTCGATTTGGTTGGTTAAGGGCCGAATATGGCAATTATGGAAGGGTCTTTGGATTGTGGAAGGAGTCAGGAGGAGTCTCCCTACTCTGTTAACCGATTGGTAAGTAGTGGTAAGTGGTTGGTATTATTATTAGTTCAATCTGTTGGTTTCGATTAAGTCAAGGGTGACAAAGGATTAACCATTTTCTTTTTTTAAGGTGTAGCCGATTGTTGGAAGAGGAAGCATTGTTGATTCGAGTTTGGTAGGAAACCAAACGTTGCAAGGTAAGGGTTAATCGATAAACCCTTTTGGTTTAAATGGTTATGGCCGAATGATTTAAGTGATTAACCCATGGTTGGCCGATTCTAGGAGTAAGGTATTCGAGGGATCTAGACGGGTTCTTTGGGATTAAGACCTTCGTTGTTTAAGGTGTGTAAACTAACACACTTCTTCTAGTAATGTGATTAATAACCTGTGTACTTATTAAAGTGAAACGATATGATTGATGGATTTGGGTACCCGATGGGGTATAAGCACGGATACGGGTAAGTCTGTTTCATTATGAGATTTGTATTGGTATATGTAATATCATGTTTATGATGTAAATATTATGAGATGCCATGTTGAGCATGTTAGCATGATTACATGTTTTATATCATTTGCATTAGTATGACATGTGGGGGTGATATGAGAGGAGGAGGAGTATGATATCCGTGTCTTTGGGACACTGTGTCTTTGGGACACTGTGTCTTTGGGACACCAGAGGTTTGGCACCTCCAGTGGTTGGGTACCACAGATGACATTGTGACTTTGGGTCACCAGAGGTTTGGCACCTCAGCGTCTCGTCCCAGTGGCTTAGTACCACGGTGGGTTAGCCCCACAGTTGATTATACGGGATTGACGCCAGTGATTTGGTATCACACGATGGGTTGGCCCCATCATCGGATTTGTGACTGTGGTCAACAGTGATTTGGTATCACACTGTGTCTTTGGGACACTAGAGGTTTGGCACCTCATTGCGACTCGTCCCTGTGGTTTGACACCACCGTGGGTTGGCCCCACTTGGGAGATACGGGATTGCCGCTAGTGATTTGGTATCACACGATGGGTTGGCCCCATCTTTGGATTATTCGTGACTTTGGGTCACCAGTGGTTTGGCACCACACTTATGGATATCGTGACTTTGGGTCACCAGTGGTTTGGCACCACCAGTGGTTTGGTACCACACGGGGTAGAAAGGTGATATGGATGGTTAGGATCGGGGTGCATTAATTATATTGCTATGATATGATGTGTGTTAGCATGTTGTATTATCAGGAGCGGGATTTATGCACTGAGTCTTGCGACTCACACTCTCCTTTGACATTTCAGGTGACACTTAGACGCGGACTTGGAGCCGGAATGGACTCGATGTGCTCATGCCATGCCTAAATAAGGATTTGCTCAGACTTTATATTATTCGGTATTTTAGCGTATTTATTACTATTTGGTTTTATTTTGGATTGTAAATGGCCTTTAAAATTATGTTTTGCCATGTTTATGTTTAAAATGGATTTTTAATATGCCTTAACAAATTGATTGAGTTAAAATTGGCTAAAACTTGGAAAGACAACGATTTCAAAATTTCAAATCGATATGTTTTAAACTATACCATCGGGTAGCTCACTAGGATTTGTTATTAAGGAAACTCAAATGATTTTCAAACATGAACTTGTTTTTTTCTTCTAAGTCTAAATGTTTGAGTAACATCACGATACAACTTAAACCTTTAAATCAATTTGTTTAACTTCTTAAGTGAATAAGTTTTCGAAATTTCTGAGTTTTCAAAATAACATAAAAAGTTTTCAACAATCATACCCAAGATTTCTACAAGTCTAAACTTTTCAAAGAATTTTTATCGAACTTTTAAATGAAAAATCTCACCTCTCAAATACATTTTTCCTCGTAGCATACCAGATTCGGTTGTGGTGTCTTGACCGGGTTTGGGGTGTTACAGGGCCACTAGGACTGCTTAAGTACCAAGTCTCCCTAGATCCAATCCTAGACATGCGTATGCCCGTTGCAACACCCTAACCCAGCGACTTGTTCACGGACATGTTTAATTGGATTAAGTCTTATGAAATTGAAGAGTTGTTCAAACTCGGCCTAAGTCCATAAACCCTAGCATATTTGTCTACGTCCCCATAAAGCCTATCAAACCCAAATTACAACCTTATGGCCCATTAGGCCCAAATCGTATCATATGGCCTACTAGGCCCAAAACAAATCCAAATCGTGTATCATGCGTGACTAACTCAATACGTTTAACAAAACCAAACCATTTCATCAAACTTAGCCTCAGGGCCCACCGGGCCCATTTAGCAACTTTCGGCTTTTCAGCTTTTCGGCATTGCCGATATCGTGTGTAGAGTGTTTGTACACACCTGGTAACCTCGCGTGCTACAAACCCCTTAGTCACGAACCTACAATCAACACTACTAGCGATTAACCAAAGCTTTAACATATACTGACCAAAAACTGAAACCTCACCAAACACTTACCGTCTGCCTCACGTTCTAGTAGCCCTTCCTTTGCTACTATTGGCGATTATCCTATAAATCTGCACCCAAACACCTATATCGTCAATGTAGAAGGCCCATTTTGCCTAGGGCCCAATTAACCAAATAAAACCAAAATAGATATTAAAAAAAAACCCAAAAAATTATTATTAAACAGTCCGTTAAAAGTCCGTAGCCCAATACATAACCCAAAACAGACCCCAAAGTACAATTGGCCCAAATCTAAACTGTGACCCGATTGGCCCAATAACTAAAAAAAATATTTCAGAAAATCCTAGAGTCTTCAGAATGTTCTAGCGCCCTAGCCTAACACTTAGACTCCCTCGCGCGTGCCTCCACGCGCGACGCTTCAGCATTCTCCACGCGCACTGTCTACTGTCACGTCGCTTCAGCAACCCACACCTCACTCGCGCACAACGCCACAGCCTCCGTACGGTGCCACATCCGCACAACAACCTCTATACCTGCAAAACAAATACAGCAAAGCAAACGAATAGCAAATAACAGCGAAGAAAAAAAAGAAAAGGGGATGGTATTTTTTTGTTGTTGTTTTGTTTTGTTTGTTTTGGTTTTTCAATTTTGGCTTTAAAAAGCCCAAAAAGAAACGATTGTAGGCTCTCTACACACATTTACGCACTAGAATACAGTAATAAAAACACAAAACAGAGATTCAAAAGAAAGGGTCTCTTTCCGATCTCATTTCTTCATTGTTTTTTTTATCTATCTGTTTCAATAGCATTTTTCCTTTTGTATTTTTTCTACACATAATTTTTACGAATACAAAGAAAGGTAGAAAGGTTTTAAAAAAGAAACGGAAATTGAAAGGTGATTTGGGGGGGTTTCGGTTTACTTCCTTTTTCTTTAGTTTTTTTCTGGTTCATGTGAAAATCAAAAGGAAAAAAAAAGGAATTTACCTTTGAAAAACGAACCGTCGGACCTCTTTCTTTGGAGAAATCGAAGCAAAAAGGACGTCGAAGCAGTTGGGGTTTGGTTTGAACAAGGATCATCGGGGGGCCTGAATCAGTTGCTCCTCGCCGGTCATCGTGGTGTTGAAGTGGCCGAAGTTTCTTCTTTTCTTCTGCGGCACGCCTGAGAAAAGAAAGGGGCTAGGGTTCATTTAGTTTTTGTTTAAAAACAAAAGGGAACAGTCTGATTGTTTTTAAGGGATAATATTGATTTAAAGAAATGACGCCGTTTAGGCTTATTTCGATAGCCTTAAAACGACACCGTACAGGCCAACCCGACTTGACATGATCCAACACCCATAGGATCCGCGCGTTTTGGTCTTCGAGGGTATATTTGTGCAATTAGTCCCTATAATTTACGCATCATTCTGATTAAGTCCATTCCATGCGCTGCGTTTTGAACTATGAAGATATTTGCTGATTTAACCCTTGTTCATTTATGTGCTTTTCATTTAAGTGCTCGACCCTGTTTTATATGTTAGAAATTATTCTTTCGATTTTGTTCTTATTTCAATTGAGTCTATTTTAATTCTTTTTTTATATATTCCTTATAATTTATTTAAATAAATATGGTTTTAATATAATACTTAGAAATACCTTACATTATTTCAATATGTTAGGTTTTTGTATATATACTTTCAGTTTAAATATATTTCTTTATATAATTCGTTTTAAACTTTGGATGCTACCTTTCTTAAATCTATGTACATTATTTGGCTTAATTTATTTTATATGCTTTTCATGTGCTTTATTTTAAAAATTGTTTTATTATTACTATTTCAAGATTTTGTATTTCATTTTTTCTAATTGTTTCGCATTATATGTATACAATTCATTTCAAACTTATATATATTAGTAAATTTAAATTTTTGTAGTAATTTAAGTTGTTTTAACTATTTTAGAATCATTTTTACCTATCATCTTATTATATATATAAAAAAACATTTTGTATAATGCTTATTTTAAATATTTTGTTTCATTGCCCTCTATGTTATTTATTTTGAAATTATTTTGGTATATATATTATATATTACTCTTTGTATACCTTAGATCACTTTTATAACGTCCATTTCAAATCTTTCATATATTATTTGCCTAGAATTGTTTTATGTTTATTTCAGATTTTCTTATCACTTATTTTGTTTTGTGGTAATGAGGATATTAGGATAAGATACTATGTGTAACACCCTAAACCCGGCCCAAACACCATGACCGGATCTGGCATGTCACTAAGGAGATTTTAAAAGATGTCGCAATTTTGGAAAATATTTTTCTTGATTTTAACATTTTATTCGGGAAACTAAATGGTTGAATAATTTGTAAAAGATATACATTTTATATTAATGCCTTTATGAATTAAAAACCGAAATTTAATACATACCTTAACTTAATTAAATCAAAAAAAAAAAACTAAGTGTCTAGTAATAACAAAAGCCCAAAACAAACGAAAATATAAAGCAAGTGGCCCATGGCCTTATTACAACGAAATTTAAACCCACTAATTAAAAATATTAAAAAATAATTAATCTAGTAAAGTCTTTTGCTGAATCAAAATAATCCCTCGCATGGCCACCTTGCACTCCTCTACAGCCCGATCCGATGCACTAGGTGCTACCTGAAAGATGTTAAATAATGGGGTGAGTCGCGAGACTCAGTGTGGAACCCTCGTGCACCATCAGATTGGGCCTTAGCCCCACAGAACAGATAACAGAGTATAATAAATTAGAAAATATGCAAAGCCCAACCCAATCCTAGGTTTCCATCCGCTACACACCACCCGTACCTGCCAATCACACCATTGGGGATTTCTACAATCAACCCACACCGCTACACACCATCGATGGCAGTTATGCTGCTCATCGTCAGATCATGGCAATAGCCACTACAACAGATCATGGCATTAGCCACTACAACAGATCATGGCAGAAGCCACAGAATATACAGAATATAACAGATCATGGCTAACGGAGCAGAAATATTTAGGGGAGTTTCTGGAGAAGTCTAAAATTGCTGAGGGAGTAAGACAGTCCGTTAAGCGGAACCAAGAACGGAATTGGAATAAGAGGAGCTTGGAACCTTCAAGGTTCTCGGGTAATGAACAGAAGAGGACGAGGTTTGATGGGTCGGATCAAGCTGCTAGGCCTGCTGCTGCTACTAATCCTCAATGGCCGCCATGGTGTGACAAGTGTTGCAAGTTTCACAAGAGGGAGTGTTGGAATGGTAATCGTGGATGCTTTGAGTGTGGGTCTATGGAGCATCGAGTTAGAGACTGTCCTAAGAAGGCAGCTAAGCTGAGAACGGAAGGTCAGGATCATGCACCGAACAGAAGGGATAACCAACAACCACAGAGGGGTCGAGGTGCAGTTAGGGGTAATGGAAATGGTAACGGGCATGGCCGAGGTGCTGAAGGTGCAGAGGCGAAGCAACCAAGGTTGGTTTATGCAGTTGGCCATCGCGAGGAGGAGGATGTGCCAGATGCGACAACGGGTATGTTCCTTACTTCTGGAATACCCTTAGTTGCTTTGATTATTGTAGAGTTTTCTTGTTTTACTAGGGAAGTGCTTGAAACCTTGGTTGTGAACTTAGAGATTGTGCCTAGGAAGTAAGATAGTTTTATTAAGATCAGAGTGTGCAGCATAAGCGTAGCACGGTGAGTTAAGATGTACGACTATTCATTAGCAAGTAATTTCGAGGACGAAATTATTTTTAAGGGGGTAGAATTGTAACACCCTGAATTAGGGGTTATTTGTAATTTAAATAAACTGAGTCTTGGTGACTCACCCCTTCCCTTATATTTTGCAGATGAGGCATAGATCGCGGATATGGAGCCGGGGAGGAGTCGAGGTGGCCATGCATGTTGGTTTCGGGTTTTGACTATAAAATACCTTCTCAGTCTTATTTATTTTCTTTAAATTTGGTATGATTTTTGTAATAAGGCCGCTGGTTGTTATATTTGGTTTTGGTTATTTGATTTACTTCTGATGTTGTTATGCATGTGATTAGAACTTGTTTGCTTAATTAACCGTTAAATACAGCGTTTTCAAAACTATACCTCTTGGGTTTTCCAAACGTTACAAGATAATAAAGGTAACTTGGATGTTTTTATAAACTCTCATTTTCAAATCACTTTAAAGGCAAATGGTTCTAAACTTGATTTTTCTTATCGCGTTTCTTTTTAACAAGTGTCCAATGTTTTCTAAAATCGGCAATCACAAATGGGTTTTTACTCACGAGTTTTCCAAGTATTACGACAACTCCTAAAACAAACTCAGCATCAATTATTACTAAGTTTTCTAAACCCTAAAAAACAAAAGCAGAGTCTTCTTTAAACATTTTCGACAAACTTATGATTTTAAGATGTTTTCACTCCGTAACATGCCAGATTCGGTCGTAACGTTTAGGCCGGGTTTGGGGTGTTACAGGCACCTATCCGCCCAGGTAAGTACTCCTAACTTCTGTATGATTTATTTTCTGTAGAAGGGTAGGAAACATGGAACGTAGATAGTGATAAGTACTTTAAACTTTAGGACTAGTTACCCCAAACAAAGACATAAGACTTTAAGAGCCTAATTGAACAAACCTAGGACCAAGTCGCCGAGTTAGGGCGTGGAAACCTTGGTGCGCATGTCTAGGATTGGATCTGGAAGAGCTTGGTATTTAAGCAGTCCTCGTGACTCACCTCCTCTTCGCAGGAATCCTACCTGGTGCGTAGCTTCGGTTCACTCTAACCAAGAGGGCTGGGTCATAGGCTAAACATAATGACTAAAACCCGAAAGGGAACTAGCCATGTTTTTGGAAGAAGAAGAACACAACAAAACCCTAGTTTTCAGAACTATTAAAAAATTTCTCCTTCAAAATTTGAGAAAAATCATCTTTACAACATTTTTCGAAAATTTTGCAAAAATTACAAAAATGCCCTTAGGGGGTAAAATTACTAAAATGCCTTGGTTCATAAAATATCAACTCAATGTTTTTGCCCAAAAATTTCATTATTTTATAAATACCCAAAAACCTTACTATGCAAGCTAACAAAAATACTTTGTTTTTGGGAAAATTACGAAAATGCCCTCAACTTGCAAAATTACCAAAATGACCTTGAATTCTAAAATTTTTGCAACGTCATCGTTTTAAAAAAAGAAACTCTCAAAAAGAACCCTCAGAGTTATACCACTGTTAAAAATATCCCTAATTTATCAAATTTACAAAATTACCCCTGATTGACAAAAAATTACCAAAACACCCCTAGTTTCCAAAATGTTGTCATATATTTAAATTTTACAAATTTTTAGAAATACCTTCCAGTGTTGGAAATTCCAAAGTGACCTGATTTATTAAAAGTTCTGAAATCCCTCAGATTTATTACGAAAATACCCCTGTAGGAAAATGACGAAAATACCCACAGGATAGAAAGCAGACGTGAAATGTCCGAAGAGTGAATAAGTATGAAAGGTATTAGGGAATGGATGTTCCTCTCTGTGTGAACTAGGATAGAGAACTTGAAACTTTGTTTGATCGAAAGAATCCCTATTAAACCTTTCATAAAATTTCTTCGCGGATAACCAAGTGAAACAAAGTACTAATCCATAAAAATTTCTTAATCAGATTAAAGCGCGGTAGTAAAGATGAGTTCTAGAGGTCGTGGACGTCCGCCGCGTGGCCGTGGTAGGGGTAGGATGACCTTGTCGGAGCCAGCAAGGTCTGGTCACGAGTCTGGAAATGAGATGCCGATCTGCGTGGTGTGGCGAATTTCAAGATTAGACGGGTGGTAATGATGCCGTATCTCAAGCTGTATTACGGGTATTGGAACGAGTTGCAGAGGCTGGCGCGGGCACAGGAGCCCGTAAATCTGTGGTTGAACGACTCCGGGCTAACGGAGCGCGAAGTATTTAGGAAGTTCCGGAGTGGCACCCAGTCTTTGCAGATCTTCGTTGGAAGCAACCGAAAGGATCATGGATGACATAGATTTTCTGGTGAGGAGGAGAAATTAAAGGGTGTAATTTCTTTGCTTCGGGATGAGTCATATCGGTGGTGGCTCACCTGTAAGGGATGGATGCAGCGGCGTAAAAATCTCACAGGAATTTTTCAAGGATGCCTAACAAAAAGAAGTATATCGGAACTAGTTACGTAGATGCACAACGGAAGGCTTTCTTGAACCTGGTCCAAGGAAATAAGACGGTGGCTGAGTATGAGGCCGAGTTCCTCCGATTGAGTAGATATGCTCGTGGTATCGTGGGTACCGAGCATGAGCGCTGTGTCAGGTTCGAAGATGGGCTTAGAGATGAGTTGAGAATGATGATAGCTCCACAACAGGAACGAGAGTTTGCTGTTCTTGTGGAGAAGTCTAAAATTGCTGAGGGAATAAGACAGTCCGTTAAGCGGAACCAAGAACGGAATTGGAATAAGAGGAGCTCGGAACCTTCAAAGTTCTCGGGTAATGAACAGAAGAGGAAGAGGTTTGATGGGTCGGATCAAGCTGCTAGGCCTGCTGCTGCTACTAATCCTCAATGGCTGCCACGGTGTGACAAGTGTGGCAAGTTTCACAAGGGGGAGTGTTAGAATGGTAATCGTGGATGCTTTCACTGTGGGTCTATGGAGCATCGAGTTAGAGACTGTCCTAAGAAGGCAGCTAAGCTGAGAACGGAAGGTCAGGATCGTGCTCCGAACAGAAGGGATAACCAACAACCACAGAGGGGTCGAGGTGCAGTTAGGGGTAATGGAAATGGTAACGGGCATGGCCGAGGTGCTGAAGGTGCAGAGGCGAGGCAACCAAGGTTGGTTTATGCAGTTGGCCATCGCGAGGAGGAGGATGTGCCAGATGCGACAACGGGTATGTTCCTTACTTCTGGAATACCCTTAGTTGCTTTGATTATTGTAGAGTTTTCTTGTTTTACTAGGGAAGTGCTTGAAACTTTGGTTGTGAACTTAGAGATTGTGCCTAGGAAGTAAGATAGTTTTATTAAGATCAGAGTGTGCAGCATAAGCGTAGCACGGTGAGTTAAGATGTACGACTATTCGTTAGCAAGTAATTTCGAGGACAAAATTATTTTTAAGGGGGTAGAATTGTAACACCCTGAATTATGGGTTATTTGTAATTTAAATAAACTCCATGTGGGCTTCAAGAAATAAATAAATATGATTTTATTTGGCATGATTTTAGGACCTAGAAATAACTCGAGCTAAGCCTGACCCAGTATTAAAAATTTATTTTTTTGCAAGTGTGTAAAAGGAAGGAGCTAGGTTAGTTAGGGCTTTAATAAAATTTTGGGCGAGTTATGGCACAAAGGATGGGCTTGGTATAAGTGGCGTGGTGCGCCTAAGAGCTTGCTAGGGGTCTTGGGTTCAATCCGCAGAAGTAATAAGGAAAATTTTTTTTTGTTGTCTGTTGGGGCGTTAAAGGAAGGGCCTAAGTAAGGAAGGCCTTAAATGAATTTTGAGTAAGGATCGGACATGAAAGGCAGGTGGGCGGAGTGGCTGAGGCGCTACTTGAAAAGGGGCTTTGGTTAAGGTCTCGGGTTCGAGACATGAAAGATGCAAGGAGTGTTATTTTTGGGCTTTTTGCGTCAAAGGCAAAAGAGCCAAGAAGAGGGCTTATAATTAAAAGGTAAGGGCTCATGACATGAAAGTCTGAGGGGGAAAAGTGGCAAAGCGCGTTGGAGGGGAGGCTACTGCTTGGGGTCATTTGGTTCAAACCCGTGAGCAAAGACACCTTGACTTTATTTTTCCTTCCCTCTGCTGCTTTGGCGTGAAGAGAATAGAGTTAGCGTGATTTAGGACTCTTAAATTGATTAGAGATAAGGCATATTTTTTTGCTCATAATCTTTGGAAGGGTGTTGTAGTAGTTTATTTTATTTTGAATTGTTGAAGAGGTGGATAGGAGATAAATATTAGTATTTTATTATTTGAAGAGGTGATAAAAGTAAGAGTTAAAAATTATTCTTTTTGGGTGATAATTAAGCTGGAATTATCACCAAAATAAGAGGGTGTTTGCCGAACCTTGGACTCTTTTTGGAAATTTGTCCATACTGTTTTATTTGGCAAAAGAGTGCCAAAAGTTCAACCAAAATTCTTCTTTTCTCTCCAAATTTACTGCTGCCGAAATCTCCATTGTTTCATAGCCAAAACCATTCAAAAATTCCAGCTTCTCTTCTCTTTTACAAGCCGAATATACTCCCTCTTTAAGAGGAAATTTCCAGCAAACTCTTTCTCTTCTTCCTCTCTTCATTGTGCTGCTAAAATCTCCCTTAAACTCTTAGCCAAAATTGTTCAGAAAATTCTAGCACTGTTGTTTCTCTTAGCCGAATACACCCTCCTCCCTCACAAAAATTTCCAGCCCTTCCAATTGTGTATTAGGTCGAATATCATATCTCCAACAAGGTGCTGCCAATTTTCAATAAGTGTGGTAAGGGGTAATCATCTCTTTTGGAATTAAAATTATGGCCCATGATTCGTATTAACTTGATTAAAACCAATTGTAGGGAAGCTTTCGGGATTTATTTTCCAAAGGACTAATTAAGGCTTTGGGATTTGTTAGGAAATCAAATCCGTTTAAGGTTAAGAGATCTAACGTTATAGATCAGCTTTTCGGGATCTAGGAATTTCGATAGAAGCAGGTGTGTAAAATCTACACACTTTATTAATTTACATGACATTATTGTTTGCCTTAAATCTTTTGGTTGAGGTTAGCTTGTGGCATAATCATGGATTTCGGGTAAGTCCCCTAACTTGTAATATTTGATATATGATTGCATGCCACCACATAATGTTTAATACTATGACATGATATATGAAATTTGATGTATAAGCATGTGATGGTGGGATTGATGAGAGGAGGGGGATGAATTATGGACTGTCGTCAGTGGTTTTGACCACAAGATGGGTTGGCCCCATCGAATTATTTGTGACCTATGGTCATCAGTGGTTTTGACCACAATGATCGATTATTTGCGACTAAGTCCCAGTGGTTTGGTACCACCAGTGGTTTTGACCATATTTGATATATTGTGACCTATGGTCATCAGTGGTTTTGACCACACGATGGGTTGGCCCCATCATTTAAATTGTGACTTTAAGTCATCAGTGGTTTTGGCCACACGGGGTAGAAAAGGAGTATGGATGGCTAGTTGGGTTGCATGAGCATGTTTATTAATGAATTGTGTATGAGATGTATTTTTCGGGTGGGGGATTTACACACTGAGTCTTGGTGACTCACCCCTTCCCTTAACATTTTGCAAATGAGCAGATCGCGAAGATGGAGCCGGATGGACTCGAGATGGCCATGCAGTGGAAATTTTAATTAAATGGACTTGGATTTTAGTTTATTTAATTTTAATGTTGGTTTATTTTTGTTAAGTTGTAATAAGGCCTCCTAGAATTATTTTATTATTATTACATGCTTTGAATATTTGTTTAAACTATTTAATTATGTTAAAATTGAATTCACATGTTTTTCCCAATCAAACGTAAAATGTTTTAAAAATGCCATCGGGCACATTTGCAATCTATAAACAACCCGACTTAATAAATATTTCTAAACAACACCAAGTATGGTTTTTAACAAGAGACGTGAAAACACAATGTTTTCGACAAAACTTAAAACGATTTTGAAAAGATTTCAAAATGTTTTCTCAGTAGCAACCCAAATTCGGTCGTAGTGTTTCGGCCGGGTTTGGGGTGTTACAAAAACATCTCACATAATTTCATTTAGTCAGCTTTCTCGTTGAACGCTTCGGAATAATAACTAATATGCGGTGGTTTTGCACACAGCCCACCTTTGAAATCGAAGCTCTCTTGTACACATAGTGGCCTTCACCCAGTACCTGTAACAGACCAATTTTGACCTTGACCGGAACGGTGGTTTCGGGACCACGAATCCGAGCCTAAGAGATATTATAATATTATGTTTTGTGTTTGTTATGTGTGTGTTTTAGTAAGTGTGAAAATTTCGTGGAAAATTTTAGCTATCTGAGTGTTTAAATTGCTAAAAAGGTCTAAATTGCAAGAAGGACAAGTAGTGGGCTCTAATAAAAAGGGAGCTAAGTGAATTGTCCATAAAATATAAGGATTTGCATGTCAATTTCCCACCTTTAAACAAGATGGACGGCAAGCATGCATATATGCTCTCTTTTTTGTTTTTTTTGTATGACATTTAGGCAATATTATATTAAAGCATGCTAGGATTATATACTTTTTAATTATATATTTTGATTTTGGTAAAATTTAAAAGAAAAAGCATGCTATAATTTATGTGGAAAGAAATAAATAAAACAAAAGAATAATTCTCTCACCCTTCATCCTTTCTTGCCGAATTCTACCTTGAAGAGAAGAGAAGAATTTCATCTTCCCCATTCGGCCTTGCAAGCACTAGATTAGGTAAGAATCAAACTTGATAGGGCTTAAGTTCTTGATCATTTTCTTCTCTTTTGAAACAAGCAAAAGAAATTTGCTAATGTGGGTATGATGAGATTCGGCCATGGATGTTAATTTTGTAGTTTGTTGTGTTAATAAGTTAGATAATATGAGAAGAAATGGCATGAACTTGTAAGAAGATTATGTTGATTTTACCATCATAGTTGGCCGAATAATAAGATAGATATTCATGAAAACATCTTTCTTGTGTTTTGATTTTGGCTATGGGTGTAAATCTATAGTTATTGTGCAAGTGAAAATCTAGATACATGAGAAGATGTGGCATAAATTCGCAAGGAAATTAATTTAGTTTACACAAGGGAATGTTTTCATCCTTGGCCGAATGTGAGGAATTTATTCATGAATCCTATTCTCTAGTTTTGGTGTTCGATCAATTACCTATAGTATAATTGACCATGGATGAGAAATTATAAATTGTTGTATGAAAATAAATTTAGGCAAATTAAGAAGAAGTAGCTTGAGTATGTTAAGGAGATTGTTTTGATTTGGGCATGAAGATGCCCTTGTTTACTACTTGAATGAGAGACAACCATTCTTGAATTCTTTCCACTTGTTTTAATGTTCGGTTATACACTTGTTTTGTAATTGGACATAGATGAATGATTATAATTAAGTATAGTTATTGGGTAAATTAAGTAATGAAAAGATTTTAGCAAGCTAATATTTGGTGGGAATATGGAAACAAGTTGTGAGTAGTTAGCTTGGTACTTGGCTTTATGTTTAAGAAGATGTATGAGTGCATTAACTTGGCATATTCGGTCATAAGAGGGAATAAAAGAAAAACACTGGCCATGTTATTCGGTTATGTGTATATATATAGGTAATGTATGGCCATAGATAAGAAGGTAAGATATAAATTAAAATAAAGCATCAATGAGGTTATTGCCAAAGTGTTCCCAAATATTATTGAATCCATTTGAACAAAGTAGTGCATGGATGCCGAATGCAAATGTTTAAGTCTTGAAATTTTATATTATATGATTTTGCATTCGAATTGAATGGAAGTGTGGTTTAATTGGTTTAAGTTGAACCAAATTAGATCAAGATCAAAAGGAGAAGAAATTGGAGCGAGGAAAAGCTATACTAAGCGAATAGTTGGAGATATCGATCTATCGGCCTCCAAGGTAAGTCCTTAAGTACTTATATATTAAAGAGTTAATTATGAACATGTTAAAGGATGAAATTTAATAATGTTGACTATAAAACTTTGTGTTAGCCGAATGTAAAGGTGCTAAATTGGGTTAAATATATTTTGTTAATGTGATTTGAACAAGTATATGGTTTCGATATGATATGTGAATGTAATATGATGTATATGATTTGGTTGTGATGTTAGCATTAATAAATATGAATTGAAGGCTTAATTATGTTGTAATTCGGGCTTCGAGCCTAGCAGTGCCTTGAGCCAGGTGAGTAATCGGGCCGAGCCTAGCAAAGCTTTGTCTTGGGTGAAATAATTCGGGCTTTTAGCCTAGCAGGCTTTGTGCCGGTGAAATAATTCGGGCTTTTAGCCTAGCAGGCCACGTGCCGGTGAAACAATTCGGGCTTATTGCCTAGCAGGCTTAATGCCGGTGATATACTTCGGACCTTAAGTCCAGCAGGCCTAGTGCCGGTGAATGTATTTGAGCTCTAAGTGCATGAAAATCAAGTTATGAACATATCAAGAAATTTCGGCTTAGAAGCATGATTCGTATAAATTCGACAGAGAGGTATGTATTTTATAATTGTGTTACTCAATAAAATGACAAACAAGTATTCGAGTAAGTGAAAGTTTTATACATTAATTTATTAGAGATGAATGAATATGTATATGCAAATCATATCATGTGATAGTAAATATTTGGAAGCACGAATGTATTTAGTTGATTGGATAAGCATATGATATGTACATAAGTCTGTGGTATACTTGATGATTGATGTATGTGAATAAGAAAGGTAAAGCTTAGTATTAAGTGCATCAATGATATTAAGTTGTTTCGGCTTTATAAATAAAAGAGGTTATGTATTATTTATGTTCGGATTAGTGATAGAGGATATTAATTCGAATGGTTGTATGTATTTTACTTAAATAAGTGTATGTTTAATTAGGACTTACTAAGCTAGCAAGCTTATCGTGTGGAATGATTCCTTTGTTTTATAGATTTTGGTTTACGTGGCGGGCTCGTGAAGGATCGTCAAGAAGTTCATCACACTATCGCCTTCCTTTGGTATTTTAAATTTTGGTTACGAATTAGAAGGCATGTATAGGCTAGATGAAGTCTTAGAAATATGCGATATTTAACCTTGTAAGTGTTTATGATAGCCATGCGAGAATGGCTACAATTTTTCTTAGTAAATATGATGTTGTGTTACGATATGTATGTTGGTACATGACGGCAATGTTCATGAAATTTTAAATCCAGGTTTAATCGTTTTTGCTAAGAAATATTTGCATACATATAAATCCTTGAATTTGGGAAGTAGGTAGGTTCGACTAGAAGTTTAACTTTCATAAAATTTAGCAGAACAGCTTGTAGTGGCAGCATTGATGTAAATTAGAAAAATCACTAAAAATTGGGTACATTGAATTTGAAAGTGAATGAGATATGAGATTAAACCTTATTGTGTCTATTTTTATATGAAAGAAACAGAGTAGGCAAACGATTTATATATTATGAGATAATTGAGTTCTAGTGAAACCTGCTCTGAATGCATTCGTGAGTCACCGTTCAGTTTTGGAAAAATTGCTATAAATTGTATAAAAATAATCAAGAAGCATGGTTTATATGTGTAGAATCCTAAATGAGTCTATTTTTCATTGGTTTAAATAAGAACACCATTGGAAAATTGTGCAATCTGATAACTGTAGTTTTATAAGGACAGGTCAGAACAGTCCAGCAGTGTAATAAGGGTAACTTTGAAGAATAAACTGTACAAATTGGCCACATGAAAAATTCTAGAAAAATTATGGTGAATAGATATATGAGTCTACTTCCAAGGAAAATTTACGGATCTGAATTTCGAATTTTGTAACTCGAGTTATAGCCAAATTAGTCGGCGCAACGCAGTTTGACAGCTTTAAGATTTTCATGTTTTGAATTTGTAGTCAAGTCTAGTAATGCCTCTTACTTAATTCCGGTGATGGTCTCGAGTAAGGGGTGTTACATTTGATTGGTATCAGAGCTTACGGTTTAGTCGATTCTAGGACTACCGTAGCGCGTGCGAGTCTAGCTATACATGCCTTGTTATATGTTGATAGTGTGGTGACTCGACACTGAACTTTGTTTTATATAGAAAATGGATCTCGATCCGAAAGAGCCGTGACTGATGATGTAGAGAGCGTGGCACCTGACCGTACCCACGGATCAGCGCCGATAGACTCTCGACCTGTTTCGGGTAGCCACGAAGGAGAGACTAAACAAGCCTTTTATCGGATGATGAATGAGTGGTTTACCCAATTTGTTCAAAATAATCCGGCTGTACCACAACCTCCACTCCCGAATAATCCAACTCCGATTCCTTCAGCTCCCCCAATGATAGATCCGATGAGATCTAGTAGGCCCCCAATTGATAAAATCCGAAAATTCGGGGTAGAAGATTTTAAAGCTAATGATGATGATGATCTTGAGAGAGCCGAAATGTGGTGGATAACACTATTCGGGTACTTGATGAGGTGTCTTGTACTCGGATGAATGCTTGAAGTGTGCTATATCTTTCTTTGCGAGACTATTTGCATATCATCTGGTGGAATACACTAGTATCGGTGGTTCCGAAAGAAAAAGTGACATGGGACTTCTTCCGAATGAATTTCGTAAGAAGTACATCATCAAAGATTTATTGATCAAAAACGAAAGGAGTTCTGGAGTCAAGCAGGACGAATGATCAGAACGGAATATGAAAGAAAATTTGTCGGAGCTCAGCAGATATGCCGAGAGAGTGTGTTACCACGAAGCGATTATGTGTAAAAGATTTGAAGATGGTTTGAATGAAGATATAAGGATGTTTGTTGGCATTCTTGAAATTCAAGAGTTTGTGACCTTAGTTGAGAGAGCTTGCAAAGTCAGAAGAGCTCGGGAAGGAGAAAAGAAAGGTCGAGACAGAAGCTAGAGACTTTCGTAAAAGATCTTCTGTAAAGTCTTTCATACCACGAACAAGAAGCCCAGAGATGACTACGATCGACAGTAAAGTCGCTACTGATCGCCCTAGACAAGATCGACCTCCTATGAGCTCCCGAGCTACCTCGATGCTTGATGTTGGTAATGTTCCACAAAATAGAGTCGAATGCAAATCTTTTGTGGGAAATGGCACTCGGGAGTTGTAGATTCCGTGATCGGTCTTGCTATAAATGTGGGTCGTCCGATCATTTTATCGAGAGTGTCCGAAGTTAATCGAAAGGGAATGCAATCCGAACACTACACCGAGCAAAGTGCCAATCGCGAGGTAGACCACGGACATTCGGGCAATGTAGGTGGTAGTCGAGAAAGGAACAAAGAACACTCTGAGATCGATCCGAGGCTAGAGCTCCGGCTAGAGCTTATTATGCTGCACGACGAGCAGAGAGGATGCTTCCTCCCGACGTCATTACACGGTACTTTCACTCTTTATGATACTACCGTGATTGCACTAATTGATCCTGGTTCGACTCATTCTTATGTGTGTGAAAATTTAAAATTTGGCAAGACTCGCTAGTCGAGTCTCACCGAGTTTGTGATTCGAGTGTCCAAACCTTTGGGTAGATGTGTGCTCGTTAATAAAGTGTGTAGAAGTTGCCCGTTGATGATTCGAGATTATTGCTTCCCGGTGATTTAATGTTGTTGCCCTTTGACGAATTCGATATCATCCCGGGTATGGATTGGTTAACTTCACATGAGGCAATAGTGGATTGTAAAAGAAAGCTTATTGACTTGAAATGTCGAAAACGGTGAAACGATCGTAATTAAATCTTGTGACATAAATGGGTTGCCTCTGAGAATATCTTCAATGGTAGCCCAAAAGTATGTGAGAAAAGGGTGTGAAGCTTATTTGGCTTATATGTATCGGGAAATAAAATGTCCGAAAAACAAATGGAATCGGTACCGCTTGTATGTGAATTCACCGATGTGTTTCGAAGAGCTACAGGGCTTACCCCAAAGACGAGAGATTGAGTTCGGTATTGAGTTAGTACCGGAGCTGCTCCCGATTTTCGATAGCTCCGCATCGAATGGCACCTATTGAGCTAAAAGAATTGAAAGCATGATTGCAAGAGTTGATGAGATAAGGGCTTGCGCGACCGAAGTTTCTCTCAGTAGGGTGCACCGGTTTTATTCGTGAAAAGAAAGATGGAACTATGCGAATGTGTATCGACTCACCGACAACTAAATAAGGTAACCATAAAGAATAAGTACCGTTGCCTCGGATTGACGATTTATTTGATCAATTGAAGGGGCTTCAGTGTTTTGAAAATAGATTTGAGATCGGGCTATTATCGATTATGAGTCGAGATACGAGATGTGCCAAAGATCGCTTCCGAACGAGGTACGGACACTATGAGTTTTTGGTTATGCCTTTTGGACTCACTAATGCACTGCTTTGTTTTTATGGACTTAATGAACAAGGTCTTCCGGACGCTTTTGGATCGGTTTGTAGTAGTGTTTATTGATGATATCTTGATCTACTCCAAGAATGAAACGGAACATGCTTTGAGCATTTAAGATTAGTACTACAAATTCGAGAGATCAACGATTGTATGCAAAGTTCGGTAAGTGTGAGTTTTGGTTGAACGAAGTCACTTCTTGGGACATGTGGTTTGCGTCGAGAATTGGGTGGATCCAAACAAAATAGCGACCATACTCGAGTGGAAACCACCAAAGAATGTTTTCGAGATCCGAAGTTTCCTAGGCCTCGCAAGGATATTATAGACGATTTGTAAAAGGTTTTTCCGTGATAGCCTGCACCTTTGACGAGGCTACTACGAAGGATGTCAAATATGAATGGTCAGAAAAATGCCAGAAGAGTTTCGAGCAGTTGAAAGCCCTTTTAACCGAGGCTCCAGTGTTGACTCAGCCTGAATCGGGTAAAGAATTCATTATTTTTAGTGATGCTTCCTTTAATGGGCTGGGTTGTGTTTTAATGCAAAAGGGCAAGGTGATAGCCTACGCTTCGAGGCAATTGAAGCCGCACGAGAAAAATTATCCAACTCACGACCTGGAGTTAGCAGCCATTGTATTCGCCTTAAAAATTTGGCGTCACTATCTATTTGGCGAAAAATGTCACATTTATTCAGATCACAAAAGTTTGAAGTATTTGATGACTCAGAAAGATTTAAACTTGAGACAACGTAGATGGTTGGAATTGCTAAAAGACTATGAATTAGTGATTGACTACCATCCGGGAAAAGCTAATGTTGTTGCGGATGCGTTAAGTTGAAAGTCATTATTTACTCTTCGTGCACTGAATGCACGGGTGACTATGACTGATGATGGTTCGATCATGGCCGAGTTACAAGCAAGACCAATGTTTATTCAGCAAGTTTGTGACGCACAGAAAGTTGATGAAAGGTTAGTTGCCATTCGGACTCAGTGTGAAAATGCGACAGAACCAGATTTTCAGATCGATGCGAATGATTGTTTGAATTATAAAGGCCGATTGTGTGTTCCTAAGAACTCAGATTTGATACAGATGATTCTGAACGAGGCCCATAATGGCCGAATGTCGATACACCCGGGTAGTACGAAAATGTATAATGATTTGAAACAGTTTTATTGGTGGCCTGGCATGAAACGAGATATATCCGAAATTGTCTCCAAGTGTTTAATCTGTCAACAGGTGAAAGCGGAGCATCAGGTACCATCCGGTTTACTTCAGCCAATCATGATACCTGAATGGAAATGGGATAGAATTACCATGGATTTTGTATCCGGTCTCCCTATGACACCTAGTAAGAAAGATGCCGTGTGGGTTATCGTTGATAGACTGACAAAATCAGCTCATTTTGTACCGCAGACGCATCGACTATTCACTTGACAAACTTGCCGAATTGTATGTGTCGCAGATTGTAAGATTGCACGGTGTACCGAGTTCCATTGTTTGAGATAGGGACCCAAGATTTACATCGCGATTCGGAAGAAATTGCAAGATGCTTTAGGTACTAAACTTCATTTTAGTCTGACCTTCCATCCTCAAACGGACGACATCAGAAGCGAACTATTTTGATACTTGAAGACATGTTGAGGTGTTGCGTTCTCGAGTTTGAAGGCACGGGAACGATACCTACCTTTGATTGAATTTGCTTACAATAATAGTTTCCAATCTAGCATAAAAATGGCGCCTTTTAAGCCTTATATGGTCGAAAATGTCGCACACCATTGTATTGGGTGAACTCGTGAAAATAAGATACAGATGCGGGGTTGATTGGATTAAAGAAACAGTAATGTAAGGTCGTATTTATTAGAAATAACTTGAAAGTCGCCGGATCGATCGCCGTAAGTCCTATGCCGATTTGAAGCGTAAGGATATTGAATTTCGGGTCGGAGATCGGGTGTTCTTAAAGGTTTCTCCGTGGAAGAAAATACTCCGATTTGGCCGAAAAGGCAAGTTGAGTCCGAGATTTATTGGACCGTATGAAATCATCGAGCGAATAGGGCCTGTTGCTTATCGATTGAAACTGCCCCTTGACTTAGAAAAGATACACAATGTGTTTCACGTTTCGATGCTTCGCAGATACAGATCGGACCCGTCCCATGTGATCACCCCGCCGAGAGATTGAAATTCATCCGATTTGACCTATGATGAGGAACCGATCCGTATTTTAGCTCGGGAAATGAAAGAATTGAGAAATAAGAGGATTCCATTAGTGAAAGTATTATGGAATCGTCACGGAATTGAAGAGGCTACGTGGGAGCCTGAAGAGTCAATGAGGCAACAATATCCGAACCTATTTAACGGTAAGATTTTCGGGGACGAAAATCCTTAAAGGGGGAGAGTTGTAATGCATCAATTTTGACCTTGGCCAGGAACGGTGGTTTCGGGACCACGAATCCGAGCCTAAGAGATATTATAATATTATGTTTTGTGTTTGTTATGTGTGTGTTTTAGTAAGTGTGAAAATTTTCGTGGAAAATTTTAGCTATCTCGAGTGTTTAAATTGCTAAAAAGGTCTAAATTGCAAGAAGGACAAGTAGTGGGCTCTAATAAAAGGGAGCTAAGTGAATTGTCCATAAAATATAAGGATTTGCATGTCAATTTCCCACCTTTAAACAAGATGGACTGGCAAGCATGCATATATGCTCTCTTTTTATTTTTTTGTATGACATTTAGGCAATATTATATTAAAGCATGCTAGGATTATATACTTTTAATTATATATTTTGATTTTGGTAAAATTTAAAAGAAAAAGCATGCTATAATTTATGTGGAAAGAAATAAATAAAACAAAAGAATAATTCTCTCACCCTTCATCCTTTCTTGCCGAATTCTACCTTGAAGAGAAGAGAAGAATTTCATCTTCCCCATTCGGCCTTGCAAGCACTAGATTAGGTAAGAATCAAACTTGATAGGGCTTAAGTTCTTGATCATTTTCTTCTCTTTTGAAACAAGCAAAAGAAATTTGCTAATGTGGGTATGATGAGATTCGGCCATGGATGTTAATTTTGTAGTTTGTTGTGTTAATAAGTTAGATAATATGAGAAGAAATGGCATGAACTTGTAAGAAGATTATGTTGATTTTACCATCATAGTTGGTCGAATAATAAGATAGATATTCATGAAAACATCTTTCTTGTGTTTTGATTTTGGCTATGGGTGTAAATCTATAGTTATTGTGCAAGTGAAAATCTAGATACATGAGAAGATGTGGCATAAATTCGCAAGGAAATTAATTTAGTTTACACAAGGGAATGTTTTCATCCTTGGCGAATGTGAGGAATTTATTCATGAATCCTATTCTCTAGTTTTGGTGTTCGATCAATTACCTATAGTATAATTGACCATGGATGAGAAATTATAAATTGTTGTATGAAAATAAATTTAGGCAAATTAAGAAGAAGTAGCTTGAGTATGTTAAGGAGATTGTTTTGATTTGGGCATGAAGATGCCCTTTTTCTACTGAATGAGAGACAACCATTCTTGAATTCTTTCCACTTGTTTTAATGTTCGGTTATACACTTGTTTTGTAATTGGACATAGATGAATGATTATAATTAAGTATAGTTATTGGGTAAATTAAGTAATGAAAAGATTTTAGCAAGCTAATATTTGGTGGGAATATGGAAACAAGTTGTGAGTAGTTAGCTTGGTACTTGGCTTTATGTTTAAGAAGATGTATGAGTGCATTAACTTGGCATATTCGGTCATAAGAGGGAATAAAAGAAAAACACCGCCATGTTATTCGGTTATGTGTATATATATAGGTAATGTATGGCCATAGATAAGAAGGTAAGATATAAATTAAAATAAAGCATCAATGAGGTTATTGCCAAAGTGTTCCCAAATATTATTGAATCCATTTGAACAAAGTAGTGCATGGATGCCGAATGCAAATGTTTAAGTCTTGAAATTTTATATTATATGATTTTGCATTCGAATTGAATGGAAGTGTGGTTTAATTGGTTTAAGTTGAACCAAATTAGATCAAGATCAAAAGGAGAAGAAATTGGAGCGAGGAAAAGCTATACTAAACGAATAGTTGGAGATATCGATCTATCGGCCTCCAAGGTAAGTCCTTAAGTACTTATATATTAAAGAGTTAATTATGAACATGTTAAAGGATGAAATTTAATAATGTTGACTATAAAACTTTGTGTTAGCCGAATGTAAAGGTGCTAAATTGGGTTAAATATATTTTGTTAATGTGATTTGAACAAGTATATGGTTTCGATATGATATGTGAATGTAATATGATGTATATGATTTGGTTGTGATGTTAGCATTAATAAATATGAATTGAAGGCTTAATTATGTTGTAATTCGGGCTTCGAGCCTAGCAGGCCTTGAGCCGGTGAGTAATTCGGGCTTCGAGCTCAGCGAGCTTTGTGCTTGAGTGAAATAATTCGGGCTTTTAGCCTAGCGTGCTTTGTGCTTGGTGAAATAATTCGGGCTTTTAGCCTAGCGTGCCACGTGCGGTGAAACAATTCGGGCTTATTGCCCAGCGTGCTTAATGCCGGTGATATACTTCGGACCTTAAGTCCAGCGAGGCCTAGTGCTTGGTGAATGTATTTGAGCTCTAAGTGCATGAAAATCAAGTTATGAACATATCAAGAAATTTCTGGCTTAGAAGCATGATTCGTATAAATTCGACTGAGAGAGGTATGTATTTTATAATTGTGTTACTCAATAAAATGACAAACAAGTATTCGAGTAAGTGAAAGTTTTATACATTAATTTATTAGAGATGAATGAATATGTATATGCAAATCATATCATGTGATAGTAAATATTTGGAAGCACGAATGTATTTAGTTGATTGGATAAGCATATGATATGTACATAAGTCTGTGGTATACTTGATGATTGATGTATGTGAATAAGAAAGGTAAAGCTTAGTATTAAGTGCATCAATGATATTAAGTTGTTTCGGCTTTATAAATAAAAGAGGTTATGTATTATTTATGTTCGGATTAGTGATAGAGGATATTAATTCGAATGGTTGTATGTATTTTACTTAAATAAGTGTATGTTTAATTAGGACTTACTAAGCTAGCAAGCTTATCGTGTGGAATGATTCCTTTGTTTTATAGATTTTGGTTACGTAGCGGGCTCGTGAAGGATCGTCAAGAAGTTCATCACACTATCGCCTTCCTTTGGTATTTTAAATTTTGGTTACGAATTAGAAGGCATGTATAGGCTAGATGAAGTCTTAGAAATATGCGATATTTAACCTTGTAAGTGTTTATGATAGCCATGCGAGAATGGCTACAATTTTTCTTAGTAAATATGATGTTGTGTTACGATATGTATGTTGGTACATGACGGCAATGTTCATGAAATTTTAAATCCAGGTTTAATCGTTTTTGCTAAGAAATATTTGCATACATATAAATCCTTGAATTTGGGAAGTAGGTAGGTTCGACTAGAAGTTTAACTTTCATAAAATTTAGCAGAACAGCTTGTAGTGGCAGCATTGATGTAAATTAGAAAAATCACTAAAAATTGGGTACATTGAATTTGAAAGTGAATGAGATATGAGATTAAACCTTATTGTGTCTATTTTTATATGAAAGAAACAGAGTAGGCAAACGATTTATATATTATGAGATAATTGAGTTCTAGTGAAACCTGCTCTGAATGCATTCGTGAGTCACCGTTCAGTTTTGGAAAAATTGCTATAAATTGTATAAAAATAATCAAGAAGCATGGTTTATATGTGTAGAATCCTAAATGAGTCTATTTTTCATTGGTTTAAATAAGAACACCATTGGAAAATTGTGCAATCTGATAACTGTAGTTTTATAAGGACAGGTCAGAACAGTCCAGCAGTGTAATAAGGGTAACTTTGAAGAATAAACTGTACAAATTGGCCACATGAAAAATTCTAGAAAAATTATGGTGAATAGATATATGAGTCTACTTCAAGGAAAATTTAAGGATCTGGATTTCGAATTTTGTAACTCGAGTTATAGCCAAATTAGTCGGCGGCAACGCAGTTTGACAGCTTTAAGATTTTCATGTTTTGAATTTGTAGTCAAGTCTAGTAATGCCTCTTACTTAATTCCGGTGATGGTCTCGAGTAAGGGGTGTTACAGTACCACTCATGTGACCTAGCTCGATTGTACTCATAATTCTGGCTCTCTTGTACATATGGTGGCCTTCACTTAGCACCACTCATATGACCTAGCCTTCTCGTAGCTCTCTTGTACACATAGTGGCTCACACCATATACCACACATGTGACCTAGCTACATATAGCTTTCTTGTACACATGGCGTGCTCTCGGTACTACACATGTGACCTAGCTACGTATACAAAATCTCTTGTAGCTCTCTTGTGCACATAGTAGCCTACACTTAGTACCACTCATGTGACCTAGCTACATGCCAATTACATATTTCGATTCCGAAGGTTCAAACGGGAAGTAACTCACTTTTTTAACACTTTTTTCCATTCTTTCAATAGTCAATTATGATCCAAAAATCAGATACAATACATTAAACATGCTAAAATATAAAACATCAATAAAAATAATGAATTATTTACATACTACTTACCTCGGTGCAAAATATGGCGAAATTTGCAATTTAGTCATTAACCTTTTCTTTTCTCCGATCAAGGTTAATTCCTTGTCTTTTTTCATCTACAATAACATATTTAACTCATTTAACACTCACATTATTCAATTTAGTCCAAAAATCACACTATGACAAAATTACATTTTTGCCCTCTAACTTTCACAAAATTACGATTTTGCCCCTAGGCTCGAAAATTAAACTTCATCCTATTTTCCTACATTTTAGGACATGCTGAACATTTTTCCCTTCTATGGCAACATCAAATTCTCACTCTAACATGTACTTATGAACATTAGGTATTTTTACCGATTATGTCGTTTTACTCGTTTTTACGTAAAACCGCTTAGCAAAAGTTGTTTAACATAATTTTTAGCCTTCATATTCTATCATAAAACATCAAAATAAACACATTTCACCTATGGGTATTTTTCCAAATATGAACCCTAGGTTAAAATATTGCTAGAATAAGCTAAATCGAGTTACCGGGATTCCAAAAACGTAAAGAACATGAAAAACGGGGCTTGGATTGACTTACTATGGAGCTTGGAAGCTTGGAAACCCTAGCTATGGAGTCCCCCCCTTGAAATTTCGGCCTAAGGAAGAAGATGACAACCTTTTTCCATCTTTTTCCCATTTAATTTCCTTTTTATTACAAAATGACTAAATTACCCTTCATTAAAAACTTTGGTTCTTTCTATCTATATTTGTCCATTTTTGTCCATGAAAGCCTAATGGTATAATTACCATTTAAGGACCTCTACTTCAATTTAAAATTTCATAACAATTGGACACCTCTAACATGTAGAACTCAACTTTTGCACTTTTTACAATTTAGTCCTTTTGACTAAATTGAGTGCGCAAACGTCAAAATTTTTGAATGAGATTTTCACGAAATCATTCCGTAAAATTGTAGACCATAAAAATATAAATAAAATAAAATTTTCAACATCGAATTTGTGGTCCCGAAACCACTATTCCGTTTAGGCCTTATTTCAGTATGTTACATTTCTCCCCCTCCCCTTTGGGATTTTCGTCCCTGAAAATCTTACCAGGAGGAGTTGCTTTCAACTTTTTATCAGAATCACAATTTAATTTAGTTTCATGGTCAGATTTTCCTTTAGCTTTTTCCATAATTGGGATATAACCCTTGGATCTCAATCCGAAATAATGGAAATTGATACTTCGCGTAATCGAATAATCCTAGAAACATCTTACTCGACTGGTTAGTTAAACAAGAAATCTGTACACGAATGATCAATCACAATCCGATAACATCTTCCTTTTCAGAGATCAAGATAATTCAGATACGAAATCTATTGTGTTTCTATCTCATTTTCTTTCTAGAATCACCACTTTATATTCTAGCTATAAAACTCATTCTAATCCGTTCACTAGTGCATCACTGAAAAAAAAATCATGAATTCGTTACTCCATTCCAACTGAACTCAAAACCAGAGCTTCGGTTAATAATACCTTCAATTGCTTTAACTTTGTTAGCATGCCCAGACCATTCAAACTTTCACAAAGGTGATAACTTTTCCAATCAGAACAACTTTAACTTATAATAACACCATCCAGTTAGAATAATCCAATAGGCATATCTCTGTATTATGCTTTCTAGAATATAATTTCTTCATTCAGACTATCCATCTTCATACTCGTGAATACACAAAATTTATTCTCTTAGTTGAGACATGTTTAAATATACATAACTCACAAGAAAATAACAGAGATCCCGATGATTCCTCAGAGAAACCCAAAGAGAAAAACAATGCTTACCGACTTTGGACTTCCATCATAATGAGATAATATATTTTCCGTATATATGAAACAAAACCATAATCAGTAGAAACATAAGAATAATCTCACATAATTTTTTTTTTACCATCGACTTCATTCCAACATATTTAAATAGAATTTCAAAGAGATAAAGAAATACCAATCATAAACTGACCAAACCAACGGAGCTTTCATCTAACATCGTAGTTAGCTTCTCACAACATTGGAATTTCATCAGAAACTGAACAATCACACACATATCTCTGAGGATAAAAGAATATATATAACACACAGTAAAAGATCATCATATTCATTTCAATCAGAAGCTATCACACACATGAGACATCTTTACTACTCAAATATCATTTATTTGACTAATTCTGTCATCATAAACCCCGTATTATTCTACTCATTAACGAAAATCAATTCAGGAAAAATTTCAGTAAACACATACTTTAGACATCATATCTGAATAAGTCGATTAGCTGAGACTAACTTCTCCTTTATCCATGACATTGCATAATCTGTATAATCTTTAAAATATTTTGATATCCTTCCAAAATTGTTTCCACTTTCCAAACTATTATTATCTCTATATGCATTACTAAGTATTTCACCACTAAACTCTTTAGTTTCACATTTATGGACTTATTCCACTTGGTTCTCGTGAATTTTCGTTATAAAGCAACACTGGTAAGGGGGTGAGGTCATAAAGCTTCTGACTTGACTCTCATAAATACACACATATGACTTTGCATTCATCACCAACATTATATAATCACAATTACATAATTCACTTCAAGCTAATTAACATACATAGTCATGTTACACGAACTTTTTTTTTTTTTAATTCAAACAAGTGTACATAAACACACATTCTGTTAATTTGAGTAAATTTACTTATCGTATTCACTTAATCAAATATGCTGGGCACATAACGTCATATGCATGCCAAACAAACATGGATGGGCTTATTACCATATAACCTTTCATTTCATTCCACTTTTCACATTTCTTAACTTGTGGTTATCTCATTACGTACATTAACACATACGTATCGTGAACTTCTTTTCATACCTTTCCAAATTTCAACACATCATAAGCAAGTCTCAATCATTTCAGTATCATTATCAGCATTATCGAAAAAAATAGCTCGATTGGAAGTCATCTCTATCTTAACAAAATAATTTCGTCAGAGTCCGGAGATATCACACTATCACGAATAGTAATATGGCATGTATAGCTAGACTTACATACGCTATATTAGTCCGAGAATTGACTAAACCATAGCTCTGATACCACTAAATGTAACACCCCTTACCCGTATTCGATGCCAGAATAAGGTACGAGGCATTACCGAAACACATACACTTGTAAATGCATTAAACCAAGTCATAAAATTTCATCCAAATTATGCATCATCACAAACATACAACTTGAATAACACTAGCCAACATCAATGCCCTAATACAAAATAAACTACTAAATATTAAAGGCCAACATTTTAGGCCAAACCAATTATGACATATGCAAATGACTAAGTCCCCTATACATGCCATAAACTTAAGAGGTTTGGATTCACTTTTACCCCACGATGATAGCTTGATAGTGTGATTACATCTCCGGCGATCTCCAACTCGTGCTAGCATACAATCCTATAAGATATGGGAATGGAAGGGAAGTAAGCTACGAAGCTTAGTAAGTAAGTATGTAAATAATTAATAATGGATTTATTAAGTTTACAAAACAACACAATCAAATCTAAAATCAATTTCATCATTTATTCAAGTTTGGAGCAAGTTATCTCTTCCAATCACAGTCACTAAATTATTTTTATCTGAAGCTACGAAACTCCAAATTAATATCTATAAATTTTCCCTAAAACTAGACCCATTTATCCTCTCACCATAAAATGTTTAGAATTTTTGGTCTTACCAATTAGTACAGTTTATTCATTAAAGATTCCCTTGTTTCGCTATTTGACTGCTCTGACCACTTTTCACTACGAACCAATTTTATCATTATACCGAATTCATATGATGATAAAATTTATTTTATTTGAAAATAGAATCATTAAGGATTTCAATCATATAACTTATACCCCATAATTATTTTTTTGGAATTTTTAATGATTTTTCCAAGACAGAATAGGGGATCAAGTAACCATTCTGAACCAGTCTCACAAAAGTTTAAATATCTCAAACTATACAATTCCTTTACTTTCTCTGTTTCTTTTATATAAAAATAGACCAAATAAGATTTAAATAAATATCTCATACAACTTATAATTCTATTTCTACCATTTTTGGTGATTTTTCAAACTCATGTCACTACTGCTGTCCAAAACAGTTTTATTATGAGTTTTTGCTTTCTCTCACTTTAGATGTATTCATTACTTACCTATAACAATCATTCCAATTTCCAATCACATATGGAGCATATTGCTTATGCATTACACATACATATACATATACTCATCACTAAAACATCTCACATAATTCCATTTAGTCAATTTTCCCGTTGAACACTTCGGAATAATAACGAATATGCGGTGGTTTCGCACACAGCCCACCTTTGAAATCGAAGCTCTCTTGTACACATAGTAGCCTTCACCTAGTACCACTCATGTGACCTAGCTCGATTGTACTCATAATTCTGGCTCTCTTGCACATATGGTGGCCTTCACTTAGCACCACTCATATGACCTAGCCTTCTCGTAGCTCTCTTGTACACATAGTGGCTCACACCATATACCACACATGTGACCTAGCTACATATAGCTTTCTTGTACACATGGTGTACTCTCGGTACAACACATGTGACCTAGCTACGTATACAAAATCTCTTTTAGCTCTCTTGTGCACATAGTGGCCTACACTTAGTACCACTCATGTGACCTAGCTACATGCCAATTACATCTTTCGATTTCGAAGGTTCAAACGGGAAGTAACTCACTTTTTTTAACACTTTATTTCATTCTTTCAATAGTCAATTATGATCCAAAAATTAGATAAAATACATTAAACATGCTAAAATATAAAACATCAATAAAAATAATGAATTATTTACATACTACTTACCGCGGTGCAAAATATGGCGAAATTTGCAATTTAGTCATTAACCTTTTCTTTTCTCCGATCAAGATTAATTCCTCGTCTTTTTTGATCTATAATAACATATTTAACTCATTTAATACTCACATTATTCAATTTAGTCCAAAAATCACACTATGACAAAATTACATTTTTGCCCTCTAACTTTCACAAAGTTACGATTTTGCCCCTAGGCTCGAAAATTAAACTTCATTCTATTTCCCTACATTTTAGGACATGCTGAACATTTTTCCCTTCTATGGTAACATCAAATTCTCACTCTAACATGTACTTATGAACATTAGGTATTTTTACCGATTATGTCGTTTTACTCGTTTTTACGTAAAATTGCTCAGCAAAAGTTGTTTAACATACTTTCAGACTTCATATTCTATAATAAAACATCAAAATAAACACATTTCACCTATGGGTATTTTTCCAAATATGAACCCTAGGTTAAAATATTGCTAGAATAAGCTAAACCGAGTTCACGGATTCCAAAACGTAAAGAACATGAAAACGGGGCTTGGATTGACTTTACTGTGGAGCTTGGAAGCTTGGAAACCCTAGCTATGGAGTCCCCCCCTTGAAATTTCGGCTAAGGAAGAAGATGACAACCTTTTTCCATCTTTTTCCCAGTTAATTTCCTTTTTATTACAAAATGACTAAATTACCCTTCATTAAAAACTTTGGTTCTTTCTATCTATATTTGTCTATTTTTGTCCATGAAAGCCTAATGGTATAATTACCATTTAAGGACCTCTACTTCAATTTAAAATTTCATAACAATTGGACACCTCTAACAGGTAGAACTCAACTTTTGCACTTTTTACAATTTAGTCCTTTTGACTAAATTGAGTGCCCAAACGTCAAAATTTTTGAATGAGATTTTCACGAAATCATTCCGTAAAAGTGTAGACCATAAAAATATAAATAAAATAAAACTTTCAACATCAATTTGTGGTCCCGAAACCACTATTCCGTTTAGGCCTTATTTCGGTATGTCACATATCAATGACATGAGCGACGTTGTTACTGACTCCCTTTTTGAATAAGATATGGGTTCTAAGGGATCTAAGGACTTGGAAGATGACAGAGATCGTAGCCTATCTTTTGATTTATTAAGGATGGTAGAATAAGATGAAAATAGACTCTACATCGTAAAGGGTCCGTGGACGTTGCGAGCCAAGGAAGGAGATGAAGATCAAAGCCTAGCTCAATGCAGAAATAAGATGTGAGGGGCATGGATGTTACCAAACTAGTCTCATCAAAATCTTCTAGCCAACATCGATTCATTTTCGTAGATGTCGGTTACTTCACTAAGATGGTAAAAGTCACTTCATGTGTCAATATTAAAAAGTCGATAGTCATCAGAACAAAAAAAAAATGGAATGAGAAAAAGAAAGAAAGAACACCGACACAAAAAAAAATGTCAAAAAGATTACACTGCAAAATATCAAAAGTTTGCGGTCTGTTCAAATATTAGGCGCCACATCAGTGAAGCAAAGGCAGACAAAAAAAACAAAAAAAAGGAATAGAAAAAGAAAAAGAAAAAATAGGAGATTGTAAAAAAGACTGAGACTTGTAAAGATTGGCATACAAAAGTTACTATTTACCCTCTATGCTTATCAAACATTGGCCAGGACTATCACCGGGGCAACACATTCCTCATTGGTTTTGCTCATTGAAGTTGAAATTCCTTTTTTCGAGTTTTATCAGAATTGAGGTTGGATGAGGCATAATGGATCCAATCCCGATGTGAGCAATCAAATTTGTGAGGAAAAGTTAATAGGTATCCGTTATAGCTAGATGACACGGGTTTGCGACAAAGAGATTCATCCTAGATAATTCCAAAAGGGGGACTTGACATTGAAGAAGATCCTTCATAATACAAAAGGATTTAAGAGAAAAATAGAGGCTAAACTAGAAAAGACTTTACATAGTGAAAAAGTCTATTCTGGAAACATTGACCAAAAGAGATGGCAAGGACGTGCCCAATCTGATGAATTCAGTTTAAAAAAAAAAGATTTCAATACAAAAAAAAAAAAAAGAAATTTTCAGCAACAAAAGAAGAAAGAAAAAGGAGAGGCCAAGGTGAAGACCCGCAAAGGGCACTTTGAGACCAAAGGGGATTTGAGTTGAAAACCTGAAAAAGACGGCTTAAATTTTGATCGAAAGTAAGGCATACATCAGTCTTGCTATGCCTGAATTAGCAATGAAGAAGTATGCTACGTCTTGGGGCATCGATAAAATACTTCAGATCCCCTAGACAAATGTTGAGTTTAAAATGGTCCTCAAGAAGTTGGAACAGAGAAGCTCAGGCTGCGATATCTGGGGCACCTAGTTTTGCATCTTATCCATTTTGATTTTGCTATCCTTGATTACTTTATTCTTTTCAAGATACGCCTTTAATAAACTCTCTGCTTAATTGTATTTACTAGCTTTAATTAACCTGCTTGTTTTGAGCTATGCTCCCAATTAATATCCTTCTTATCCCTGGTTATAATCCTTTTCAGGCATTCTGCATTGAAATAATAATTAGCAGACTAATAATACTTTCATAAAAGGAGTTTTGCATATTACTCTGGAAGCTTCTGAATAATACAAGAACTTGAAACAAGAAGAAGAGTCTAAATTAAAGTTATCTCTTCAGATTGTTGTTAAAGATGGTGGTTGAGCAAACAACAAGATATTGCATCAGTGGGCATCGTTAACCCAGGTGTAAAATAAGGGTCATTCTAAAAAAAATTGATATTCTACATTCACGCGAGCATCATGCATACACATCTAATTGGGTCACCTGATGAGTGATCAGTCGATGGAACAAGCTACAGGCCCTATACCCCCGAGTCGCAGTGGGATAGATGGGAAGAGATTTAGATCCTATACCCCTAAGTCATAATGAGATGAACCCTGAAGTTACAATGGGGCAAATCTATTGAACAGTGATAATTGTTTCCTCGAGTTTTCTGTCGAGAATACTAGCCGAACAAGATGGCAGCATAATACGTCAGCGATAGAGCCCTGATAAACAATAAGCGATGACAACCTTAAACTTTTAAAAAGGGATCACTCTCATGAAATCCTGCATTCATGCAAAACACATTTAGTTAGGAGCATTTGATTCATTCAGATCATTGCATCCTAATCATTGCAAGAAATCATTCTCATGACATTCTGCATTCATACAAATGTCATCCATAAGACACATCTATTTAGGGGCATTTGATTCATTCTGATCATTGCATCCTAATCTTTGTAAAAAGACCATTCTCATGACATTCCACAATACATTTCATTGGGAGCATTTGATTTATTCTAATCATTGCATCCTAACCATTTTGCATAAGCATAAACACAAAATTGATTTTATAGAACAGGTCCCCTAGAGGAAGTTATCGCAACATCGGTGAATTTGAAGATCTTGCCTTTCTGAGCGAAGCGAATCAAAGATGGCAGATCTGGCAATCTTGAAGTTACAGGAGCAGATCGGAGACATTAGCCCTATCTCCCTGACCAGTAGTGGAATAGGTCAAAAATTGTAGATCTTGTTACCCTAAGCAGTAGGGAACCAAGATCGAACGGCAAATTTGGTCTCCCTAAAGCAGTAGTGGAACAGATTTAAGCCACCAGCCCTATCTCCCTGACTAGCAGTGGAATAGGTCAAAGATTGTAGATCTTGTCGCCCTAAGTAGTAGTGGACCAAGATCGAACGGCAAATCTTGTCTCTCTAAGCAGTAGTGGAACAGATTTAAGCCACCAGCCTATCTCCCTAACCAGCAGTGGAGTAGGTCGAAGATTGTGGATCTTGTTACCCTAAGCAGTAGTAAACCAAGATCGAACAACAAATCTGGCAATCCTAAGTTTGCAGGAGCAGATTGAAGACAACAAATCTGGCAATCCTGAAGATATAGGAGTAGATCGAAAACATCAGATCTTGCCTTCCTAAGCGAAGCGGATCGAAGATAGCAAATCCGGCAATCCTGAGTTTGGAGGAGCAGATTGAAGACAACAAATCTGGCAATCCTGAGTTTGCAGGAGCAGATTGAAGACAACAAATTTGGCAATCCTGAGTTTGCAGGAACAGATTAAAGACAGCAAATCCAGCAATCCTGAGTTTGCAGGAGCAGATTGAAGATAGCAGATCTGGCAATCCTGAAGTTGCAGGAGCAGATCGAAAATATTAGATCTTGTCTCCCTGAATCGATTGCTCCTCGCCGGTCATCGTGGTGTTAAAGTGGCCGAAGTTTCTTCTTTTCTTCTGCGGCACGCCTGAGAAAAGAAAGGGGCTAGGGTTCATTTAGTTTTTGTTTAAAAAAAGGGGGAACAATCTGATTTTTTTAAGGGATAATATTGATTTAAAGAAACGGCGCCGTTTAGGCTTATTTCGATAGCCTTAAAACGACGCCGTCCAGGCCAACCCGACTTGACCCGATCCAGCACCCATAGGATCCACGAGTTTTGGTCTCCGAGGGTATACTTGTGCAATTAGTCCCTGTAATTTACGCGTCATTCTGATTAAGTCCATTCCATGCGCTGCGTTTTGAACTATGAAGATATTTGCTGATTTAACCCTTGTTCATTTATGTGCTTTTCATTTAAGTTCTCGACCATGTTTTATATGTTTAGAAATTATTCTTTCGATTTTGTTCTTATTTCAATTGAGTCTATTTTAATTCTTTTTTTTATATATTCCTTATAATTTATTTAAATAAATATGGTTTTAATATAATACTTAGAAATACCTTACATTATTTCAATATGTTATGTTTTTGTATATATACTTTCAGTATAAATATTTTTCTTTATATAATTCGTTTTAAACTTTGGATGCTACCTTTCTCAAATCTATGTACATTATTTGGCTTAAGTTATTTTATATGCTTTTCATGTGCTTTATTTTAAAAATTGTTTTATTATTACTATTTCAAGATTGTGTATTTCATTTTTTCTAATTGTTTCGCATTATATGTATACAATTCATTTCAAACTTATATATATTAGTAAATTTAAATTTTTGTAGTAATTTAAGTTGTTTTAACTATTTTAGAATCATTTTTACCTATCATCTTATTATATATATAAAAAAAACATCTTGTATAATGCTTATTTTAAATATTTTGTATCATTGCCCTCTATGTTATTTATTTTGAAATTATTTTGATATATATTTTATTTATTACTCTTTGTATACCTTAGATCACTTTTATAACATCCATTTCAAATCTTTCATATATTATTTGCCTAGAATTGTTTTATGTTTATTTCAAATTTTCTTATCACTTATTTTGTTTTGTGGTAACGAGGATATTAGGATAAGATACTATGTGATCATTGTTATTATTTGTATTGCAATTTTTATTTTTATGTTTATTTGTATTCTACGATTTAATTGTATAGCATTTCATTTGTAAATGATTACTCTACATTATATGTTATTATTTCATTGCATTTTATTCGCTTAAGAAGTCATGTTTTAACATCTTTAAGTTTTAGAATCATTTTACTCAAAGTTTTTAAAACAAGGCAATGCTCGTGTTTGGGGGTTTTGAAAAAATCGTGCCCTAACTTACTGGGTTTCGGTTTTCCTCGTTGAAACCTAGCAATCGAGTACCCCTTTTCCTCTTAAATCCAAATGCACAATATTTCAAATAAAAACCTATTCTCGGGAATTTGAGACATTGCACCCTAACTTACTAGGTGTGATATTTTATCATCTCGAGATAAGAATTTCAAAAGAACAAAGGCAATATTCCGTATTCAGGAATCTTGAGAGATAGTGCCCTAACTTACTGGGCTTCGATTTTTCATTTGACCCAAATAATTGAATATCCCTCTTAATTTTAAAAGCACGAGTATTGAATGTCGAGGGATAAGCATATTTTCGAGGATTCGAAATGTTGTATCCTAACTCACTGGGTACGATACCTTGTTCCTTCGAAATAAATGGGTCTCGGCATCGGGCTTAATTTCTTCAACTTTTCCCTAACAAAAAGGATCGTATTTTAAAATCTTTTCAAATTTTTGATGTCAGGACATTAATTAATCAATTCGGTGCCAATTTTGGGCATTGCGAGGGTGCTAATCCTTCCTCGTGCGTAACCGACTCCCGAACCTGTTTTCTCAGATTTCGTAGACTAAAATTATTGTTTTAATAAAAATGTTTTATTAAAGTAATCTATCTCAAGGTGACCCGATCACATCTTGAATAAAAGATTGGTGGCGACTCCATTTCCATATTTTTCAAAGTCGATCCCTGTTTTTTCAAACTCGATAAAAAAATGGTTTCGACATTCAAAACCAAGTGATCCATATTGATCATAAATCACCCCTATGAGCCACAATAGATTCAGCCATTTACTAAACCCTAATTGAGTCGAGAATACTTATTGCCTTGATAGCAATCCTTAACTACCGCGCTTGTGATTGCTGGGCCTCACTCTTGTTAATACATGGTAACAGAAAAGAGGGGTTAGATAGCCCTTCGACTTTTAACAAAACACACTAAAAAGTTTAACTAAGCACATACCAAATTTCCCCTCCTGTGGCTTAGATATCTACTTGAACAAGATTCGGCTTCCAAACGTGACTAAGAATAGATAATAATCAATTGAGTGGAAGAACAAACAACAAAGAATCGGCATAAATAGGGGTTTCAGCAAACAGGGATTTCGACAAATAGGGATTTCAGCAAACATAGATTTCGGCAAATAGGGATTTTGGCAAACATGGATTTTGGCAAACAGGGGTGGTGGTATTCGGCAGTAGAAGAAAATAAGGATGAGGGGAAAAAAAGAGAGAAAGAAAGACGAAAACTCCAAGAACCTCTTCTAAGGATTTCGGCACCCCCCTTTTATAGCCAAAGCCGAACTACCTTCCCCCCACAGTCCTATTCGGCCCCAACACCTCACCCTCATCATCTCCTATCTTTTCTCTCTGATAATACCTTAATCTTATCCGAAATCTCCTCCACATCCATCAAACTTGCTTCCTCCAAACTCTCCACGGCAAGAGTACAAAACCAACACAACTCTTGCTGTCCACCTATGCAAAATAAAACACTCCAAAATACACTTCTCCTGCTCGAACCTTGGACCTCTGCAGCTTTCACACACGCCACCTCATAGCTCCCAAGTGACGCCACTTTCCACTGGACCACAAGCCCATTTGTGTCCTATTTTCACTTAATCTACTAAAGAGGCCTCATGCCTAAGACTAGGGTCCACTAAGCAAGAAAAATAAATTACGGTCTCCCCTATCTCTAAGGCTTCAAATAATCCCAATAGTACCTTAATATTATTATTCTAAGTGCTACACCTATCTCAAAAAAAAAAAATTAAACACTCCCATTCCTAAGGCCTATTGGGCCCAATTCTTCTAGGCCCAAATTCGGGGCATTACACAAGGGGTGATCCAAGCAAGTCCTTTTCTGTTATTTTGTAGGTGTTATTGTTAATTGGTTACATTTTGGGAATAAGTCAATGTGGTTGTAACACCCCTAACCCGAACCCATCGCCGGATTAGGGTGAAAGGCATTACCGAAAAGATTGAAAACTTTTACAGACATTTCATATTTCAAGTCACCAATCACAATCATAGTGTCCCTTTTATAGGTCAATTAAACCATAATCATGCTTTAGAATAAAGTCGAGACTAAACCGAACACATACTAAAGTTCTCAAAAATTTAAAACTTTTCTAAGTTATGAAGGTCACATGCCTGTGTGGGCAGGCCGTGTGTCTTCCACGTACACCAGACACACCCATGTGTCTTGGCCGCGCCAAAATAGAGCTTGAATACTAACTTACCCATACGGCCACAAGACACGCTCGTGTGTCATGGCCGTGTACTCTTAGGGAAGATACTGACTTATTCACACAGCTACCAGGCACGTCCGTGTACCATGGCCGTGCACACTTGGGCTAGCTACTGACTTAATCCCACAGCCACTAGGCACGCCCGTGTGCCAAAACTGTGTAGGCAAAACAGGCCATTTGCAAGGCCAAAATGCCACCCACACAAAGATCAATCCCTACAAGCAAATTACCAATTCATTTCATATACACTTGATATCCAAAACATGTCAAACAATCAACAATTCTTCATATTCAAACTCATTTCTTTTCTCAAACATACATACTCACAATGTATTCATAAACTTACCATATCTTTGACCATTTCATTAGCTATCTAGCCATACCAAAACATGCATCATTTTTCATATATCCCAAACATATTACCAATACTTATCTAGCCACATCTTATGGCTATTATACACATTTCAAACATAACCAAAACGACTAGCCTATACATGCCATATCTAACTATATACATACTTCAAAGGTACCAAAACAAGTTGAGTAGTGTGATGACAATCCTCGACAATCTCCAAGCCTTGAGTAGTTTTGACGATCTATAAAATAGAGAAAACACACAGAGTAAGCTTTCAAAAGCTTAGTAAGCCATATACAAATAAACTTATCATATAATACACATATTCAAATTGATAAGATGCCATTTATAGTTCTCATAGCAAATTCATCTCATATTCATTAGCTCATATGCTTAGCCATACCATACAAAATTCTTCAACTCAAATACCAGATATACACATAGCTCATTCAAGCATATTTTCACCTATTGTCTCATCATTACATTTCATATATTCATCTTAGTAAGTTCACATAGATACTTACCTTTCATGTACACTTAGTGTACATATCAAACGTACCTGATACAGATATATAATTCACATAGTCGTTTCATATCCCGAATTTGCCCTTCGAAATTTAATAGGATACTCAGAAAACTCGGATTAGTCGTACAATGCCAATGTCCCAGACGTGGTCTTACATGTAATCAAATATCTATGCCAATGTCCCAGACATGGTCTTATACATAAATCTTATATCAATGCTGACATCCCAGACGTGGTCTTACATGAAATCTCATATCGATGCCAACGTTCCAGACGTGGTCTTACACGAAATCTCGAATCAATGCCAACGTCCCAGACACGGTCTTACATGATATCACATAACAGACACCTATCTAATCCTAGGTTCATACAGGACTTCTCGGATGTTATCAATATTTTGATCTTATCTCGTAACTCACATATATACAACATTTCATGAGCATTCATCATTGTCATTGATCATATGAACATTCATAATTTAATACAAATACATTTATTTGTATATAGACTTACCTCGAGTTCGGTTTATCAGAAACAGATACTGCTATTCGACTACTTTCATTTTCCTGCGATCTAATTTCGATTTCTTCAGTTCTTGATCTATACATATTCAAAATTAACCCTTTTATTCACCAACACATTCAATTCAATCCAAAAACACACATTTAGAGCTATTTGCAACTTAACCCTTACATTTGCACATTTTATCAATATAGTCTATTTTTTTCAAAATACAAAATACACCAAATTTGATTTTACCCATGTTTGGCCGAATACATACTATGCTCATATCGATCCATATATTTCATCAAATTCACAATTTAGTCCCTCAAAATGCTATTTTTACAATTACAACCAAATTACTTAAATTCATCAAAACTTCAAAGACAAAACTTGTTAATCTATCACATATCATTCAAAATTCATCATTAAATATTTCAAAGCTCATATGTTCATCAAAGACACATTTCAAATTCACCATCAATACTCAAAATTAAGATATGGGTTCCAGAGTTTACAAAGCAACAATTGCAAAAACATAGAAATTATCAAAAACCGACTAAAATCATACCTTGAATTGAGCTTAATGATGGCCGAACACTATGAAAACTCAAAACCCTTCTTTTCTTTCTATATTCGATGATGAATCAATAGAAACGGCCATTTTAATGTTTTATTTTTGTTATAAAATAACTTAATAACCAATTTCCAAAGTTAACCTTCAAAACAAAATATTTAAAACATATTATACAAGGTCATTTTTGTCCATTAACAATCTACTATCTTATAAATGGCTTAATTGCCACATAAGGCCTCCCTATTTAAAAGCCATCTCAAATAGGTGTCTTTTCATGAAGCATGCACATTTTGCATTCAATGCAATTTAATCCTTTTTATCAAATTAAACTCACAGACGGAGAAAATAATTTACGAAACTTTAACACATGTTTAATCATATATTAAAGGCACAGAAAATAATATTAAAATATTTTACTGACTCAGATTTGTGGTCCCGAAACCACTGTTTCGACTAGGGTCTAAACCGGATTGTTTTGGATGTTTTGGTAGACTTCTATTGATATTTGCCATGATGTTTTGGATGCTTCCATAGACTATATGCTCCTAAGTTTATGAGATTTGTTTCGTATTATGTTGATTATAGGTCGGACTTACTCCCGATGTTTGAGACTAGTATTACGATTGTTTTGATGTTTATTTGATGACAATATGTTATCATGATGGATTGGTACCTATTGGAATGATTTATATGCTCAAGTATGCTGTATTTTTTTTTTTTTTGGTCTGGAGCAGAGGTATCTATATTCCTGTTGTAAAAACTATACCTTTGTGATTTTGAAATGTGTAAGGAGGTAGTAACATAATTTGGTATCGATACCTTATCACTAGTATCAATACTCGAGGTAGAAATATTGATAATTTGGCAGAGGTACCAATAATTTTCGAGGTTTGGGTTTTCAAGCGAGAAACAGTAAACAGTTATGGTACCGATTTTCCAAGCAGTATCAATACCCTTTGAGCGAATATCTATACCTCACCTACAGTATCGATACCTACGTGGTCATTTTTGAGATTTTACTAACTGGTCCTAATGCATGTTTAATTTTTATTAAAATTTTCTATAAATTGTGTTTGGCACGTTCTAATGATGATTGATATATATTTAACTAAAAATTCATAAGATCGCTAATAAAGATGATGTTTTCTTAATAATGTGACAATTTACTATGAGTATGATGTGTGACGGTGGTGTGACATCCTGATATTTGGGCTCGGCGATCGGGCCAGGTATAGGATGTTACAAAAATCACCAATCCCCTTAGTACCCCAGGTGCAGTGCACTAACTACGTATAAATGTAGACTTAATATGTCGCTAGAAATCTACGGAACTTCGCCGTCATCCACATAATCCCACCCTATGCACATATAATATGTCATACTATCTCATACATAGCCATAAATCAATATTTTTCACATTTAGTTGGCATTAAATTCATCATTAAATTTATCAGGCATGCCGTGTTGTTTAATTTAAGCAAAACATAATGGAAATTCAAAGCAGATAAGTAATCCCGACGTCAAAACCTAGTGGCCTTATTACAACCCGAAAACCAAATTTAAAGTAGGATAAAACCAAAATAGTATTTAAAACAAAACCCGAAAAACAATGCACATGGCCACATCGAGTCCGCCCCGGCTCCGCATCCGCGATCTACGAATCATCTGCAGAATGTAAGGGAAGGGGTGAGTCACCGAGACTCAGTGCATAAATCCCCATCCCGATAATATCAACGCCCTTACACAATTTCAGAAGCCAATATGCAAGACATGCAACCCAAACCTAACCATCCAAACTCCTGTATCTACCCCGTGTGGTCACAACCACTGGTGGTCAAAACCACTGGTGACCGTAGTCACAAATAACATATATGTGGTCAAAACCACTGGTGACCGTAGTCACAAATAGTATGGGTGGGGCCAACCCACCTTGTGGTCAAAACCACTGGTGACAATCCCGTAAATCAACATGTGGGGCCAACCCACTGTGGTACCAAACCACTGGGACGAGTCACAAATAATCCATGTGTGGTCAAAACCACTGATGGTCAAAACCACTGAGACTTAGTCACGATTATAATATAGAAAGCGGGGCCAACCCACTGTGTGGTCAAAACTATTGGTGACAGTCTAGAATCATCCCTTCCCCCTCCTCTCATCATACCCAACTTTATGAATAACTTTTCATGGCATACAATCATGCTTAATCATACAAATATCACATGGCATAGCTTATGCAGATTTACACAGGCATTTATCAATAATCAATCAGTAATGGACTTACCCGGAGTCCTCGCTCCTACCCACACGAGTAACATAACAGTTTCAATAGTAAATCCGGCTTTTGACAATACACGTGATAAACATATTAACTAATGAAGTGTGTAAGAGTTACACACCTGATTACCCGTAATACGATGCTCTCTACGTCAATACTATCGTTAATCGACACTATCGCTATCTGTCTACTGTTTTGCTCAGATACCGGCCCACACTGCGATGGCCAATCGCGAACAGCTGACACTGCCCTCTTTTTGAATTTAGGGGCTGGGGTCTCAGATCTAACCCCACCTACGCTTGGCTGACATTAGGGTCCATAAAACCTTTAGTCACTAAATTGGATTAATACAGAGAATAACTATGAATGGAGATATCAAATCCGAATGGATAGATCTCTCACCTAGATTACCAACTCCTGAAGATCTAGATCCAAACCACGAACCGAGTAAATCTCGAGAATCCAAACGCTTGCATCACTCCCTTCCTATATTTGGCCAACACATCACTATTAGGCAAATAGCCATTCAGCTTTGTCATAAATCCTGAAAGAGAGAGATAACACAAGAAGATACCCCCTTACCTTAACACCCTTCAATCACCAAGCAAAAGCCAAATCAACGCGAAGATGAGCCCCCCTTCTACAATCGGCCAAAACTACCAACACAGGATTAATGCCTTTGGCATTGGAAAGAAGAGAAAGAAGATTCGAAACCAAAGGGAGACACTTACCCCAATTGAATAGAAATCTGATCAACAAGTTGTGCCGCCAGATGAAAATGAACCACTGCCCCAATAGCAACGAATAGAGAGAATAAACACTTAGGGAATATTCGACCACACAACAAAAAAGAAATAGAAAAGGAAAAAAAAAAAGAGAAGAGATAACAAGAACTTACCACTCCAAGGGTTGAGATTCAGCTATAGATCCAAAAGAAGAGAACGAATAAGAAATCACAAGACAAGAGAGGGTGATTCGGCTTTTGAAAACAGAGAAGAAGATTTATGTACTTTCGGCACAAGAAAGGGATTGAGAGAAGAAAAGTAGTCGATTGAGAGGAAGGGTGATGGTTTCGAATGGAAGAAGAAAAGAAGTATGGTTCGGTTTTGAGGAGGTTCGGCTATTGATGATTTCAAGGAAGAAGATGAAGCAAAAGTGAAAAGGAGATAGGTGTGGTGTTTTCGGCTTTTGAAGATGAGAAGAAAAGAATGCACCAAAGTGACCCTAATGGTCTTGTAATGTTTCGGCTAAGATGGAGAAAGATGAAGAACCACAATTGCGTAGACCACTTTCGGCAAAGAAGAAAATAGAGGGGTTTTGAGAGAGAGTTCTAAGCACACTCCACATGCCAAAAATAAAAGAACTGAACCCACTTGCACCTTAACCCCATTCAGCACACTCACTCCCTGCCAACACAAAACCGATTCCCCCTTCCCTAAGCAGAGTTTAGAATTTAGCCAACTCTAGCTCCCATGTCCATCTCCTAAATTCTCTCCTGGCCACTCATTCAAACAGATTTGAAGGAGTCAAACTCCTCAGATTTCTCTCCTCCACTTGTTTGAATCTGTTGACTCTTTCAACAGTTATCCATCAGAGTCCATCCTGAGTACACCTCCTCCCTGTCCTGGCGTCAAAAAGAATGAGCAGAAAGGAATTCCTGCAGCTCGAACCAAGGCTCTCCCTTCTGCATGTGGCGTCACTCTCCTTGTGCCTAAGTGGCACCTCCCTTGCCACTTTACCACTGAGATACTTGTGTCAAAGCACTCCAATAATTTCCCTTAACACCTAACGCACCCAGCTCTCCCTTCCAAGTACCCAAAACAAAAATTTTTGCTATGGCTCAGGCCTACCCCAAGCTCATGCTTGGACCCCAAAACACCCTAAACTAGCACAACAATCATACTATCACACGCAACACACAAAAAATGCAGAGACCCCGATTTAAGGATGTTACAGATTTGCCACCAAGGCATCCTGTCCTTAGGTTACGCCACAAAGGCATTCCTTTTCATATATATCCACGAAGGTTTCTTTTACGGAGATTGCCACAAAGGCTTTCCTATCTAGAGTTTGCCATAGAGGCTTTCCTTTGACAGAGATTGCTACAAAGGTGTTTTCTTTCAAAGATTTGCCACAAAGGTTGTCCTTTAATAGGTTTGCCACAAAGGCTTACCTTTCTAGAGTTTTGCCACAAAGGCTTTCCTTTAACAGGTTTGCCACAAAGGCTTACCTTTCCAGAGTTTTGCCACAAAGGTTGTCCTTTAACAAGTTCACCACAAATGCTTACCTTTCCAGAGTTTTGCCACAAAGGATGTCCTTTAACAGAGATTGCCACAAAGGCTTTTCTTCTCCTGGTGATTTACGCGATAAGGATTTTCTTAGACACGTACCTAGTGAGGTTTGCCTCTCATCATCTTGGGATGCACAAAAGACCACATTAAGTAATAACCTTAATTTTTCTCACATGATTCCATAATCCACCAATTATGGTCTTACACAATATGTTCTTATTTCCATATGATGCCATAACCCACTAGTTACGGTCTTACATATTATGGTCTTCTTTCCATATGATGCCATAACCCACCAGTTATAGTCTTACACGATATGTTCTTCTTTCCATATGATGCCATAACCCACCAGTTACAATCTTACACAATATGGTCTTCTTTAATGCCATGGCCATGGTTTTAGAGATTCATGTTTTTAGTCCCGATGGACCCCTTTGACGACTCCGAAGATAGACACAGACTCTTCATACTTAGACCCATCTTTTATGAACTCATCATATCTTGACTTACTCATAACAGACACATTAACACATTTCCATTATCCAGACACAAGCACCCTTTAACCTAAAGATTCATGTTTCATACTTAAGCAAGAAACATCATGTTATCCATACATGCAAGTCCATAAATTGTATATTCCTCGTCAGAGTCATCACATAATATTTTACTAGTTCTATTTCATGATTTGGTTACTTAGCATAGAAGTTTCTAGAAGGCATATTATGTGTGCGTGAGTTACTTTAGGGGCTCACATGATAACTTCAAAGGGCAGCCTAGCCTTCAGATCCATCATTCAGCAAGATGCTACAACTTCATTTGCCTTGTAGAATAGAAACACTTTGTTAGAACCCATCTGGGTAACCCTTATCATTATTTTAAACCCAAACATCTCTCAAAGCCATATTTCTTTAATCATACTTACAAATCTATGTTTCCTTGACAAAAAGATCATGAACCATACATTGTAGTGAAGAAAATCACTAAAAATATCTAGGATTCTAAACTCAGCTCAGAGTAATGTTTCTATCTCTTTTTAGCCTAAAATCCTTTTTGTTTTCAGAGGACAAATGGAAAAAAGATAATCTTTTTCTTAACCCATCTGGAGTGTCCTTTTAACTTAACCCAAGTCTCTATGGGAACTTGGTAAATGTCATATCAAAACCGAGTGGCCTTATCAAATTCTACCACATCTAAGAACTTATTCGATTACTCATTTAGCTTTTAACCCTTCTAGTTCATGTTCGGTTTATTCCTAACTAGCTTTCCTTACAATTTAGCTAGCATAGGACCATAATGGCTACATGGTGTACTATGCCACTAAAATGGAATCATATCATAAAAAAAAATTTACATATCCATAAGCCTTATTTCACTACTCATAGTTATCTGACGTGGAATCCTTATTTACTTATTTTCCTTTTGGAGTCCGCCTACTCTATACGCCGCAATGGGCTTTTGGGTGAATGTTACTTCGCCACTCGCACTTCTTTATAACTATGCACCATATTTATATATATACATTCTTACTAGTACTCATTGATTCATCATAGTTACCTTTCTTTAAAGTTAGCCATAAGCTTTCTTCTTTCAGAATATCTTATACACTGTACATACCAGAGTTCACCATGGGTTCCTTTCCTTTCGTTCAGAATCCATCAGACCAAGGCATCACTAGCGCACTCAGAAAGCCCTTACATTTAATCAAATCCTAACGTTGTGCACTTGAAACTTACCTTTAAGCCTTACTTTTATAAACAACACTTAAATAGTCAGAACTTCTCCGAGCGGGATGTTACAAGCAAATATTAGCTCACTGGTTTTCTAATGTTTAACTAATATTAAGCGTATCACGTGGTCGGATCATAATATAGAAAAACAACTTATATTAGTTGACAAACCTAAATGTGTCCTTAATTGGATAATCAGTCCCCATATGGCATTTCCATTCATCCCTTCTGTTAGTTAAAACTTCTATAATCTTGTCCATGTCAATATTCTGGAGAAGCGTTAAATAAATTCCTTGCACAAAATCGTACAAAAACAAAGGAACATTATAATATTCAGAAACCTCTGGTGGGGAAATTTTTTTTCTTTTCCCTGAACTATTGTCCACGACCACAACGCGTCTCCCAATCACTTTAAATCAACTTCTTTTAATGTGGCATAGAACTCTTGAACAACTAGGATGCTTGCAGATTTGGTTAGGAGTCTACAGAAAATTTCCCATTTATGGTAACAAACTATTTCTCGAGTATCATTATTTAGCGCGAATAAGGATTCGAAACCTCTTTCTTGAAAAGGCGTTTTTCTCTTGTTCTCTTGGAAATAACTTTTGAACTCATTTTCTTTTTCTTTGATTTGAACGAAGTTGTCAGAACAAGCTTCACTATTGGGAATGTGGATGTGCATGTTTTTGAGGATGAAAAACACAAACAATTGTGAGAAAAAATTTACTAAGGAGTTGTTTTGGTGTTTCAAGGTGGCTTGGGACTTTGGTTGTTGATCAAGGGGAATTTTTAAGGGTTTTTAGTGCAACTTTGGCATGTAATCTTTCTGAAATCTCGAAAGATTTCATTGGGACCAGAAAAAGGAAAGTTGTGGAATTTAATTGGTGTGTCGCAACAAAATGAGGGCGTATCATGACACGATGCTGAATTCCCCTAATTTGGATAATTCTTATTGTGTCGCAACACAAAGATTGTGTGCCGCAACACGACTCTGATATCTCCAATTTTCATGTTCCAAAGTTGTGTGTTGCAACATAAGGTTGCTTGTGTCACAACACAACATAGAATATGCCAAATTTCTTCTTTCGGTGCATGTTAAAGCCCTTCAGTTGTCCACAGTTACCTTGGGCAGCTTCGTGCTTCATTTTTTGCTTCCTAAAACCTTTTATCTGCTAAATCTAATACAAACATTTAAAAAATCATAAAATTCAAAGCAAAAATTTAATATACAATATGTAAAAGTTTAATTTAGTTATTGTTGGTTCAATAACTATGTATTTCTACCAGAATCGTCCAATAATTTGTAAAGTTTCACCATCAACTTTTGCAGCCATTATTGATCATCTTCATCCATCCAATAGAGTTCATTCCAATCAGGATCTTTACATTTCCCTCGTTTCCTTGAATTAGACTCACCTGCACTTACACAACTACACACATACCTTCGATCAATGTCATTAGGGGTTAAATCGCATAAAATAAATCATTCTTTCCTTAATAATTCCTCCATTTAGGAATCATGACCAGATTTGAACAATTCTATTTTTCCACTAATTTTCATTATCAATTCATTATTTTCAAGGTCAATGGTCAATCTAGATGTGGCTAAAAATGGCCTACCCAACAGAATGGGAATTTCTTGATCCTACTCAAAATCGAGAACTACAAAGTCTGTCGATATTATGAAGTCCCCTCACTTTAACTAATACATCTTCTAACACACCTTTAGGGTGTACTAGAGATCTATCGGCTAACTGTCGTGTTATCAAAGTATTTTTTTAACTTCCCTAATCTAAGTTTTTGGTAGATCAATAGAGGCATCATGTTAATGCTAGCACCTGAATCACAAAGTGCTTTGCTAAAAAGCCTATACCTTATCTCTACTAGAATTGTAAAATTTCGATGGTCTTTTAATTTAGGGGGTATCTTTCTCACAATAATAACACTACAAGAGGCATTAATGTCGATTTGTTCACCGTTTTTTAATTTTTTATGGCTTGCAATGATTTCTTTTAGGTACTTTGCATATTTAGGAATTTTATTTATGAGTTCTAAGAATGGTAAATTGACATTGATAGATTTAAATAAATTAAGGAAACTTACAAAATCAATTTCATCCCTCTCTTTTTTGCCGTCTAACCTAAATGAGAATGGTACATTTTTCATGCTTAATTTCGAGATTACTAGTTTAGCTACCGGTTCCACTACTTCTTCAGTCAACTTTTCGTTCTCAATTTCTTCCATAGGCTTACCAACAGATTCAGACAATTTCTCCTCTTCATGTATGGGTGCACTTGGGTTGTCAAGTATCTTACCAATCGCAGAATAATCGTATTCACATGTTCTTTCCCATCTCTCTGAGGGTTGCTCTCCGTGTTACTAGGGATGCCTTGGTCGATTTATTTTTGTAATAAACCCATCATCTGGCACATTCATTCCTTCATGTCGTTCATATCTACAAGCATGGCTTTCATCTCCCCTTTGATTCAAAGGAGTCATTGACCCTATACAGTATGGTTGTATCCAATGGATCTTTCTTGAGTTCTTTGCACATGTGGTGGTTGGTATGGAGGGTTCAGTCTATTTTGCACTGGTTGCTCTCCTCACTTGAGGTTCAGATGATCCTTCCAACTGTGATTATATGTATTTGAGTAGGTATTTCTACCCCTATTACTAATATAGCTAACATCTTCTGGCTGGTTCTCCATGTATGGCTCTATTCTCATAAGTTTGATGGACATTTCTAATCGATTCAACTTCTCCAAAATTTGTTGATATTTGTCTTCTTCACTGATTGTTTTCATGGTTGGAGATTTTGGTTTGCATGTGAATCTCTCCTTTGGCCACATATATAAGTTCATCACCATGTCATTTATGATTTGATATGCTCTCTCGTATGTGTGGTTCATAAGAGATCTTCTAGCTACTCCATCGATACTAGCCTTTATGTTACCGTTTACACCATTGTAAAAAATTTGAATCTGAAGGCACTCTTGCAATACATGGTGATGGCACTTTCGTATCATTGATTTAAATCACTCCCATGCCTTATACAGTGCTTCGCCTTTGAATTGTTTAAATTTGATGATATCATGTCTAAGCTGAATGGTTTGGCTTATAGGAAAATTTTCTAAAATTTATGAAGAAAATTTTCCTCTAGTTCGTCCCATGTTGTTATGGAACCTTGTTCCAATGGATCTAACCATTTGGTCGCATTATCACATAATGAAAATGGAAATAGCCCCATACAAATAGAATCATTAGTTACCCCATTATACTTAAAGGTGTCGCAAAGTTGAAGGAATCGCTTCAAATGTTGTTAGGATCCTCCGTCATATTTCCTTTGAATTGAAACATGTTCTGGATCATCAATATTATAGTCATCTTTATCTCAAAATCATTGGCGTTGATTGCCGGTCTTTCAATACCACCTCGTACGACATCTAAGTCGATAGTGCGAACTCGTGCAATGTTCGTTAAGCCATCAATAGCTCTCAATGGATTTGTTCTTGATGTTTGGGTGGATCATCAAACAATGGGTTCTCCCGAGGTAAATCAATTATTGCGGTTGGATCGTCTTTCCTTGTTTGACGGTGACTCCTTAAGAGTTACTCTGGATCAGGGTATGCCTCGATTGGGATTCTTCCACTTCAAGTCATACACTAAAACCTAAGGTAGAAAGATAAAAGTTAGTAATTAAATAGAAAATAAAAGAAATTGTATCTATAAATTCTAACTTTCCTATTTATCTTACCAATTTTAGAAAATAAAATTTTGATTTAATGCCAAAACCTCTTCGGCACCGACACCAACAACTTGACCACCACCAGACATGCGAACATTTGACTAGAAAATACCACACCAAAATATATAAAATTATGTAAGCAGTGTTTGCAAGTATACGAATCAAATTGTAATATAGTAAAGGGTTACAACGGAACACAGGAAAGTATTCTAGGGATCGTACCCAAGGGAGGACGAATTAAATCTGAAATCTAATTTTATAATAACAAGCATAAATAGTAATAATTAAAATCTATATTACAAAAACTAATAAAAGAGATAAAAAATCATAAACTAAATTAAATTATATAAAATAAACAAATAACTAAATCAGGTTAACAGGCAGAAGATTAACTCATTAAAGTGGTTGTAGTTAACTTCAGAAATCGGGTTTAAACAAAATTAACTCTTAATTAACTAGTATTATTTCTCATCCTCTACTAATTAACAAATCGACAGGTACTCGTTTATCTCCCGACCTCATTTTCCATATCGGAATAAATTATAATTTACCCGGCAAACTTATCTCCCAACCTCGTTTAACCTAGATGACTTTCTAGGGTTGTTAATCCTAAGGTTTATGCACACATAATTATAAACCAGTTAATTCCTATAGGAAACCCATATTCCTCCATTAAATACTCCCACATCTACTCGTTAATCTTCCTAAAGACTTAACCTCTCATGGATCTGGATGTAACAGCCTGATTTGGGGCTAGTCGAAATAATGGTTTCGGGACCACTAATCCAAGGTTAAAGAAAATTATTTTCATAATATTTTATGAATTATAGCATGATATTAAGGTTTCATAGAAATTTTGGTGCTTTAATTTTAGCAATTGTGTGCTTAATTGTGAAAAAGGACTAAATCGCATTAAATTCGGAAGTATTGTTTTACAAGCAAAAGGTGTCTAATAGCTGTAGATTTTAATTGGAGATACCTAATATGCAAATAGACCTTTCTAAAGTTAATAGCTAGACATAGGGGACAAAGAATTAAATTTTCAAAGCATTACGTGAGATTTTGGTGGTAATTTGTATAGTAAATAATAAAATAAGGAGAAGAAAAGATATCATCTTTTCCCCTTCTTCTCACCACTGAAATTTCCAAAAAAAACACCATGGGAGCTTGAAAATTTTCAGCAACTCCTTATCTCTACAAGTAAGTGATCTTAGTGGTTTTTATTGAGAATTATTATACTTTTGGAGTCCCCAAAGCTTAAGCTAGCTAATGAGTGGACTAATTTGCAATATGGTTGAAAGTCTAGGGACTTGCCATGAGAGAGTTTATGTTGTTTGCTGAGTTTTTATGGAAGAAAATGAATGATAGTGAGTTAAGGAACAACTTTTGTGAAAGGTGTTAGCATGAAAACACCTAAATAGGACTTGAATGCAAAGGTTGAAAATGTGTAATAAATGCATGAAATAATTGGAATTATGAGTAGTTGTAAAAGTAATACATGTTTAGCTAGGCTTTTTTAATAAGAAAATGTGATGAAAAATAATTTACGAGCCTAGGGGCAAAATCATAATTTTTGCCAAAGTACAAGGGCAAAATGGTCATTTTGCCTAAGTAGAGATTATGATGTATTATGATCATGAAATGATTGAATGAATGAAATTTTATTGTTATAGATCAAGAAGAGTGCGGAATTAACCCTGACCGGGGAAAAGGTAAGGTTTCAGATTAAACCGCAAATTAACGCATTTTGCACTAAGGTAAGTTTATGTGTAAACGATGTATCTTAAATACACATGTTATTGTTTATTGGGGTATTTGTGATTGAGGTCATTTATGATTTAAATGAATTGGACTTGTTAGAATATGAATGTTGAAATAGATATGTAAGTGTAGAATATGATCTGTAATAAATTATGGTGAGCTGTGTACGATACCACCTTAATATTTATTCACGATGGGCTGTATGCGATACCATCGTTTATGCTATCAATTGGTGGGCTATGTATGATACCATCGTAAATATTCATGTTGGTGGGCTATGTGCGTTACCACCCTGTTTAAGACAAATGGTGGGCTAAGTGCGAAACCACAGAGTGTTTGATATTTCTAAGAGTGACTTATAGTGAAATTGTGTTGTGTTGTTTCATGTGGTCTTGTGGTGATAAGTGCAAGGATGTATGTTAAATAATAAGAGCAATTGGTTGTGATATGGTTGGAATGTGGTAAGAAAGAATGAGTAAGCATGATCTTAGATTGTTGGATGCTTTTACTTATTGTGAAATGCTATTTATTGATTAGCACATGTTATGATATTTATTGTTTACATGTAAACTTACTAAGCTTTAAAGCTTACTCCCTTTCTTTTTCCCTTGTTTTATAGTGTCAAAGAGCCGAGTCGGGATTCAAAGATAATCAGAAGATCACCCACACTATTAGCTCATCTTGGTATATTTTTTGAATTAGCATTTTGAGTATGGCATGTATAGGGGCTAGACTAGATGAAATGTTTGTTATTTTGGCCAAGTGTGTATTGGCTCTTTATGGATGAATTCTTTTTATACATGGCCATAGTTAATGGCTCAATATTATTAATCAATGAAAAATGAGGTTATTCATGATTGTGTAGGGTATATGATTGGGTTGTTTGGTTATGAATTATGCTGGACTGAATTAGGGTGATGAAAGAGCTTGGCGAATAGCCTTGTTCTTGTCCACACGGGTAGGCACACGGGCATGTGTCTAGGCCGTGTGTGACACACGGTCAGTCCCATGGGTGTGTGACCAGGCTGTGAGTCAGTAAGCTTTGTAGTAAACACACGGCCAGAGACACGGCCGTTTGTCTCAGCCGGGTGGGAGGCACGGCCAAAGACATAGGCGTGTGCCCAGGTCGTGTGAAGTCTACACCTTGAAATTGGAATTTAATTCGACACACGGTCTAAGGACACGGGCGTGCGACATGGTCGTGTAACTTTAGTGAGGTGATGACGTCATAAACAGAATGCCAAGATTTTGGCACACAGGCTAAGACACGGGCGTGTCGAGGCCGTGTGAGAGGCACGGGCCAGGGACACGGGCATGTGTCCGACCGTGTGAAATAAGCCAGTGTCGACCGCGGATGAGGGACATGGGCATGTGTTACCACACGGCCTACCCACACGGGCGTGTCCCATTTCACACGGGCGTGTGGCCCCTGTTTAGGTAAAATTTTTCTAAGTGTGAAATATTTTTTGAATTATCTCCAAAACCTTTCGGAAGCATATTTAGGGCCTCGTAGGCCCATTATAAGGATGTTAGAGGTGCGTATGGAAAAGTTTTAATTTGGAATGAAATTTGATAGCCCAAAGTTGTATGACCATGTATGTTAAGTACGGTAACACCTCGTATCCAGTTTCGGTGTAGAATACAGTTAAGGGGTGTCATACTAGATGTCATAACTCTTAGATTTAATTTAAACATGCAAACTAACACAATTAAATTAAAATAAGAGAAAGGTAAGAAATTGTTCAATTAATTGAATTGGATGTGTTCAGAGTTGTGTAATCTCTTGATCATTAATTAATCTTCGATGTTTGCAAAAGAACAATAAAATAAATTGATGATACTTCAATAGAAAAGACTTAGGTTCAAACTAAACCTAGTCGAAAAGAACAAAAGTATTTCGAAGTGAAAACTAAAATGAACTAAAACCTAAATCTACTAACTACGGCTTCTAAAGGCTTACTTACATATTAGCAATAACCTTTCTATTTATACTGATGTTTAGAAACCCCAATTAGGTTTATTACACGCCCTAATCTTGGAAACTATTGATTGTGTGGATGTTTATAGCCTTGTCGAGTCTTGTGTCCATGTTTAGACCCATGTCATGACATAGCTAAGGTGTGTCATGACACGACACCGATTTCCTTAGCTAGGATGTCTGATTTCACGTGTTGTGTCTCGATAAACTTGTGCTACACTCAGGTGTCATCCATAAGGTTGTCAGGCTGCTAAATACACATCCTACACACTCAATTAAACATATTAGAACTAATTAAGGCCCGAATTGGCCTAATAAGTCAACTAACAGCAATTATTGCATAAAAATGATTATTTTGCAAATATTCAAACCTAAACTACGAAAACTAAAAACACGATAATTAAATAAAAGATGGCCAAAAAAAGCTCCTTGAGTGTTGAAATGTACTAAAACTACCACTATGGTTGGCGATAGGTCAATAGTGTAAGATACCTAAATCCTGAGTGGATGACAAATTATGTATGCGTGACACATATACTTTGATGTAAGTAAAATCTTGAGTTTAAATAAATAAGGAATCGAAAGCTGGTGCGTTAGGTATACAACTTCTATAGTATGTAATGTAATTCACAACAATGGAATTCATAGCCCGAGACATGAGTAAATGATATCCTCTAATTGACATTACATGGTTGATGAAAAGTAAACATGGTCACAGCTTGTTCATCATTGTGATGAATGACTTGATTACTATTTTATAGTAATTCACTTTTCATGAAGGAAGATGTACTGGTTACCATGAGATAAAATAGGATCATATTGGGGGAACAAATATTATCCTAATGTAACACCCCTTACCCGTATCCAACGCCGGGACAGGGTACGAGGCATTACCTAACATAAACACATGCATACACATAATTCCAAATCACAAAAATCTATTCAAATCTAAAACTTTTCAAACTTCCTCTTCACATCTTTAATATAGGCCTACAAGGCCTAAAACACAACTTAGGAACATTTTGAGATCAATTCGAGTCCCTTGGAAAATCTTAGAAAAATGTTATTAAAAATAGGGCCACACACCCGTATGGGTAAGCTGTGTCATCACACATGCCCATGTCCTTTGTCCGTGCAGATATATTTCTCAATTCGAACCTACAGGGGTTTTCACACGGCCTGGCACACGCCCGTGTCTACAGCCCATGTCCTTCACACGGCCATGACACGCATGTGTCTTTGCCCATGTGTTAAAACATTGACATTTTGTTTCTGACATCATTAACTCAAAAAGGTCATACGGCCAAGGCACACGCCTGTGTCCTTAGACCATGTGGTGAATCATACTCCTAATTTCAAGTGCAGACTTCACACGGCCTAAGCACATGCCCATGTCCTAGGGCCGTGTCACCCACATGGATGAGACACACGGCCGTGTCTCAGCCCTGTAGTTACTACTGGCATTCTGTTTTGCGAACTAAGAATACAGGGGGACACACAACCAAACACACGCCCATGGGGCAGACTGTGTGACACACACGGCCTAGACACACGCCCGTGTGCCTACCCGTGTGGACAAATACAAGACTATTTACCAAGCCCCTTTGCCACCCTGAAGCAAAACATAGCATGACCACAAAGCACTTTTAATATTCACTACTTCATAATGCATATACAAATTTCACACATTACTCATTCAATTATATAAACTTACACTTCATGAATTTCATCATCATTGAATAAATATAGCTTGGCTAGTTTCGGCCGAATTCAATGACCATTTACAAAATGAATAATTAACCTTATTAGACAAAACTTTGGCTAACCAATATGACATATCAGAAAATGACTAAATCCTATACATGCCATACTCAAAATAATTAAACTTCACTATACCAAAAGAATAACTTGATAGTGTGGACTGAGCTCCGACGTTCTACGATCCCCGAGCTAGTTTGGCGATAATACAAGGAAAGGGAAAGAGAGGGAGTAAGCATAGAGCTTAGTAAGTTTGTTTGAAATAAAAAGCAACATAAAGGCTTATGATAACATCCATACGTTTCATTGAGTAACAACACAAGTTCTTAAGTACATTGCTACAACTTACTTATGCTTACTCTTACCAATCACATATCACATATCGAACACATTTCTCGTAAGATACTCACATGTACCTGTATCACTTCATCACACAACTTTAGCACTTTTACCATCTTGAACATAAATTTTAGCTCTTTACCCCGTTGAACCACTTCGAATAACGAAGGATACCCAAACTCGTCATACACATAATAATATGCCAATGCCATATCCCAGATATGGTCTTACATGGGATCACATGTCGATGTTGATGCCTGTAACAACCCAAACCCGACCCAAACGCTATGACCGAATTTGGTTTGCTACGGAGAAAATATTTTGAAATCTTTTAAAAATCGATTCAACTTCTTGGTAAAAGATAGCGTCTTGTTAAAACAGTTGAGGTGTATAAAACCCATTGTTAGATTTATTTTAAAAATATTTGTTAAGTCAAGTTAATATATACATATTTTATGCACCCGATGGTACTTTTAAAACCTTTACGATTGCTTTGGAAAACATGTGAACTCATTTTTATTAGTAAGTAATTTAAAACAAATACTAAAGCTTGTAACCATAATAAAATATTCTTAGGAGGCCTTATTACAACCCAATTAAAATTTAAAACAACAATCCAAAAATAAATAAACCGAAATTCAAAGTCTGTTAAAATTTAAATCCCACTACATGGCCACCTCGAGTCCCTCCAGCTCCATATCCGCGATCTACGTGTCACCTGAAAAATTAAAGGAGAAGGTGAGTCACCAAGACTCAGTATGTAACCCTTCCCCCGGTTTAAGCAATTTCATACACATTTTATAACAATCAACATGCATAAGGTTATGTACCCAACCTAGCCAACCAAACGCCTCTGTCTACCCCGTTGTGGTACCAAACCACTGGTGGTGCCAAACCACTGGTGACATATAGTCACAGATGTGATGCCAAATCTTTGGAGGTGCCAAACCTCTCGGTGTCAGAAGACACAAATCGAATGATGGGGCCAACCCATCGTGTGATACCAAATCATCGCGCGTCAATCCCAGATTATCCTCGTGGGGCCAACCCTTTGTGGTGCTAAGCCGGCGAGACGATACGCTATGAGGTGCCAAACATCCGGAGGTACCAAACCTCGGTGACCGTAGTCACAATGTGTTAAAAAACTTGGTGTCCGTCGACACAATATCACGCCCTCCTCTCATCAACCCATATCAAACGGTCATAAACAGAGTTCATACATTTATCACATGTATCAAATAAGCTATGCTTCCCAAAAGCATTATAATCAATCTCATCTTGTGAGACTTACCGGAATCCTTGCTTGTACTGTTAAGGTACTAAATTCGTATCTACATCAAGCATATTTACATATAACATCTATTTAATACAGTTTATTAATTGTTATAAGTGAGTATATACACACCTGTTACCACTGAATAGTCTAAATCCCGAAAAGAGAAGTCGGCCACCCTAGATCTACTTGTCCCTATATTCGGCCAAACACTTGGGTTAGTATTATGGCCTATTCGGCCAAATCAAATTATTTGAGAGGGGTTCCTTGTGAACCCGAAATCTTACCCTTTTCTCTTTTGGCTACTAATCACAGCACTCGGGGTACAAATCTGCTTTACCAAATAATTTGGTCAAATGACAATGTCAATAGCCTTCGGCTTTTAATCGAATATCACAAATAAAGAAAATAGATCTTACCACCTTACCCCAAAACCGATTGCTCCAAAAAAAACGGGTTCACTTGCTTGCTTCTAAGTTCCGAAAGCCCTATGACAAATTGATTTCAATCATGCGATTAGTACCCTTAATAACCATTGCCGAAATAGCCTCTTACCAGCATCCAAGTCGACAAGAAAGGGAAAAGCGAACATAAGCATTTGGCTTAACATACTTACCCTCAAAATCGATTAAAGAACGCCTTCCCCTCCTTGTTCAATATTCGGCCAAGGTGCTTAATAAAAAGGAAAGAAATTCAGCACTTTAAAGGGGTGTATTCGGCCTAGAAGAAAATAATGGAGAAAGGAGATGGAGTTTCGGCAACACAAAAAGGAGAGAAAGATGTTAATGTAAGGTTTTGGTTTGGAGAGAATAGAAAAGGGAAAAGATAGAAGATGAGAGAGTTTTGGGAATCAAGTAAAGAAAGAAGGGAGAAGAAAAACTAAAAGATGGATAACCTATGGAAATTTTGGCACTCTCCCCCTATTACTTGCCGTCCACTCCTCTCATCAGGAGTTCAAATTCTAGCCAACTCTCCAAATCACTCTAGGCCACATATTCGAATTAATTCAAATTAATTTGAATTAACTACAATGCTATTTTTCCTCTGCCAACTCTTATAACTTAATCCCATGATAATCCATTTAAAATAAATAAAATATCATCCTTATTATCCTTAGAATAAAAACTAAAAATCCAATTTAAAATGCTCATATTATCCTTTAATATAGAAATCAAATTTGAGCCTTTTCTCTCTCTTATTGCCGTCCAAACAAAGTGCCAAAAAGGGGATTTTTGTGACTCGAACCAAGGCTCTCCCTTACCCCTTGTGGCGTCACATGTAACTCCCAAGTAGCCTTCTTTTTGCCACTCTACCGAGCTAATTTTTATGTCAATAAATCCTCTATTTATTCTTGTAACCCCTACTTGCTAAGGTTCCTTCCTTTTTAAAGTTCCCAAATAAAATTTCCTACTAAATCGAGCCTACTCAAGACCTCTAATTAAGCCGTATTATTCCACGATTAATACCATAGCAATTCAATCACAATAAAAATCATTCAATCACAAATAGCCCCATTTTTAGGATGTTACAGTTCTATCCCCTTTAAAAATAATTTCGTCCTCGAAATTGCCTGATTAGAATAGATGAGGGTATTGCTGCCGCATCACATCCTCGGGTTCCCACGTAGCTTCCTCTACACCATGGTTCCGCCACAGCACTTTCACCAAGGCACTGACTTCCTACGTAGAACCTTAACATCTCGATCTAAGATCTGAACCGGTTCTTCTTCAAAGGACAAATCCGAGTTGACCTCAATCTCAGCGATTGGCACAACGTGCGATGGATCTGACCGATATCGCCTAAGCATCGACACGTGGAAAACGTCATGGATCTGACTCAACTCCGCCGGCGGCTCGGTGATAAGCTACCGGCCCCACTCGCCAAAGATCAGTATATGGGCCAATGAACCTTGGGCTTAGCTTCCCTTTTCGCCCAAATCTCAACACCTTTTTCCAAGGTGACATCTTCAGAAAGACTTTGTCTCCTACATTATACTCCATTTCCTTACGCTTCAGATCAGGATAAGACCTCTGTCTATCTGACGCCTCTTTGAGACGAGCCCGAATCACCCTAACCTTGTCCTCGGCCGTTACCAATTACGGACCTAAAACTTGTCGTACATTCAATTCTCGCCCAACACGTAGGAGTATGGCATTTTCGTCCATATAGTGCTTCATATGGAGCCATCCGAATACTCGCTTGATAACTATTGTTATAAGCGAACTCATAACAACAGAGGTACTCCTCCCAACTACCACTGAAATCCAAAACACACCCTCAAATATATCCTCTAAGATCTCAGTATAACCCTTTTCGATTGCCCGCCCAAGCGTGGATGGAAAGTCAGATCGAAATCCAATCGTACCCAACGCTTTGATGCAACAATTTCCGAAACCTGGCGTGAATCTCGGATCCCTATCCGAGATAATTGACATCGGCACACCGTGCAATCTTACTATCTCAGCCACATACAACTTTGCTAGCCTTTGAAGAGGATAATCCATTCTTACCAGTATAAAATGAGCTGACTTCGTCAGATGGTCTACAATCACCCAAACTGCGTCCTTTTTGCTGGGCGTCAGGGGTAGCCCACTGACAAAATCCATGGTGATCTTCTCCCATTTCCATTGAGGGATCTTTACTGGCTGAAGTAGCCCTGATGGCAACTGGTGTTCAGCCTTAATCTGCTGACACGTCAGACACCTTCCCACAAATTCAGTTACCTCACGTTTCAACCTCGGCCACCAGAACTGTCTCCGCAAATCTCCATACATTTTGCTGCCTCCGGGATGCATAGCGTATGGGCTGCTATGTGCATCTTGGAGAATTCTTTGTCTCAGTTCCACATCCTTCGACATACAGGGCCGTCCTTGAAAACACAATACACCCTGATCAGTCAAACTATACCCTTCCAAACCACCATTTTGCACTTGCACCCTCTTAGCATTCAATCCTTCGTCTACTATCTGCTTGTCCTTAATCTCATCGACCCAAGTTGGCTTAACTTGCAGCTCTGCCAATAGACTCCCACCGCCATATAGACTGAGGTGGGCGAACATCGCTCTTAAGTCTGCCACGACCTTCCGGCTCAACGCGTCAGCCACCACGTTAGCCTTACCCGGATGGTACTCTATTGAACAATCGTAGTCCTTTAACAGTTCAATCCATCAGCGCTGCCTTAGGTTCAGATCCTTCTAAGTCAAAAGATACCTCAAACTTTTGTGATCCGTGTAGACTATCAACTTCTCCCCATACAGATAATGTCTCCATATTTTCAAAGCGAAGACTACAGCCGCTAGCTCCAAGTCATGCGTTGGGTAGTTAACCTCATGCGATCTTAACTGACGGGATGCATAGGCTACTACCTTCCCTTCCTGCATCAACACACATCCCAAACCAGTATGGGACGTGTCACAGTAAACTGTAAACAACTTTCCTGCCTCAGGCTGTACCAAAACCGGAGCTTCTGTCAGGATCTTCCTTAGCTTATCGAAGCTTTCTTGCTGCTTCTCCGACCATACAAATGGGACTCCTTTTCTTAATAACTTAGTCAATGGCGCTGCAATAAGAGAAAATCCTTCCATAAATCTCCGATAGTACCCCGTTAGACCCAAAAAGCTTCGAATTTCGGCCACTGACCTAGGCGGTTGCCAATCCAAAACCGCTTCAATCTTGCGGGGATCCACTCTAATCCCTTCCGCTGACACCACGTGACTTAAGAAAGCCACCTCCCTAAGCCAAAATTCGCACTTACTGAATTTGGCATATAATTGCTTCTCCCTCAATACTTGTAGAACTATACGTAAGTGCTTGTCATGCTCCTCCTCCGTCTTTGAATAAACCAATATGTCGTCTATGAATACCACGACAAATTGATCCAGGTACTGTTGGAATACTCTATTCATTAAATCCATGAACGCCGCCGGTGCGTTGGCCAACCCAAATGGCATCACTAGGAACTCGTAATGTCCATACTGAGTTCAGAATGCTGTCTTGTGCACATCAACCTCCTTCACCTTAAGTTGATGATAACCCGGCCTAAGGTCTATTTTCGAAAACACCGATCCACCCTTCAATTGGTCAAACAAGTCATTGATCCGAGGCAATGGGTATTTGTTTTTGATCGTTAACTTGTTTTAGGTGCTCCCCACGGAGATATACTTGGTCGGATAAACCCTCTATCCAAGAGTTCCTGAATTTGAGCCTTCAGCTCCACCAATTCCTTTGGTGCCATCCGGTATGGTGCTATGGACACAGGTGCCGTTCCGGGTAGCAAGTCTATCTGAATGATACTACTTCACAGTGGAAGCGGACCGGAAGTTCTTCTAGGAACACATCAGTGAATTCCCCAACCGTTCAGACCTTCTCCACTTCTGATTCCTCAGCCTCCAAGGCACAAATGCGAACCAAATACGCCTCACAACCTTTCTTGACCATCTTCTCAGCCTTCAAAGCAGAGACTACATTGGATAGGTAATCCCTTCTATTACCTATCATGACCACTTCATCACCCTCAGCCATCTTAAGAACCATGCGCTTGGCCGCGCAATCCAATCTCGCCTGATACTTAACCAACCAATCCATTCCAAGGATCAAATCGAACTCCCCAAACGGTAGTTCCATCAGATCAGCCACAAACACTACCCCTTGGAGTTCTAGGGGTACGTCTCTATATAGTTTGTCTACGACTACAGAGTGACCTAAAGGGCTAATTATAGTCATCTCCCTAGAAGTAGTCTCAAAGTTTAAGTTTATAGTCTCTACCACACTACTGGCTACGTATGAGTGCGTCAAACCCACATCAATTAAAGCAACATAAGGAAGACCAAAAATTAAAAACGTACCGGTTATGACATCTGGCGCGTCACCCTCCTCGCGGCGCCTTGCTGCATAGACTAATCCAGGCTGCCTTGCCTCTGTGTTGCCTGCGCCTCTGCCCTGAGTTTCGCGACCTCTATTAGGACCATTGCCACCTCTACCGTTACCGCGACCTCTCTGTGGTCCCACATTCCTATTCTCGAGTAGTGCGGTTACGCCCCTCCGATCGATTCGAGCTCGCTTCCGGGGACAATCCCTCACACGGTGATCCAAAGACCCACATTCAAAGTAACCCCTCTCACCGGTCCAAAGAACCTCCCCAATGGGATTTTCCACGATGATTACACCGAGCGGTCTCTCGATTAGTAGCCATCGGCCTTGCCGCTGATTTGGCCCACTCACCTAGCCTTTTACGAACATTACCACTTGACCTGGGCGACCCAAAGCCTCTTTTCGACTTATTCTTATCATAATTCCGCCTCACAGACTCCTTTGATCCCTTGGCTACCTTAGCCTTCTCCACTAGCGGCGAAAACTCACGAACCTCTTTGTGGAGCAATTATCAGCCGCAAGTCATCTCTAAGCCCGTCCTTAAAGCGGACACAACGCTCATGTTCGGTAGCTACGATGCCTCTAGCATATCTACTCAGCCTTAAAAATTCCGCCTCATACTCCGACACTGACTTAGTTCCTTGCACTAACCCCAGGAAAGCTTTCCTCTGCGCATCAGTGTAGCTAGTACCCACGTACTTCTTTTGAAAAGCAACTCTAAAGTAATCCCACGTAAGATCATCTGCTATAGCACCATCTCGACCCGTGAGCCACCACTGATACGCTTCATCCTTCAAAAGCGACACTGCCCCTTTCAGCTTTTCCTCATTAGTCAGGTCGAGATCGTCCAAGATCCTTTCCGTGGACTCCACCAATATATTAACGCCTTTGGGTGCCACTCCCGACACACCCCAGAACACTTCAGCTCCGTTAGACCGAATTCGCTCGGGAACAGATTTCCGAGCTCCCAGATTCCCACTGGCCCCAGCTACCAACTCCAAGACTCGCAACACGACTTGCGACATCGCTCACCTCCTCGCCCGATCCTCGATCCTCGGCTCAAAAAGTTGGGGTGGTGGTGGCGGATTCATTCTCGAACCACGACCCGACCTAACGGGTTCAGACACTGTCATCCTACCCCTACCGCGTCCACGGCGTCCACGTCCTCTAGAGCTCATTCTAACTACTGCGCTTTAATCTGATTAAGAAAATTTTATGGATTAGTACTTGTTCCACTTGATTATTCGCGAGGAAATTTTATGAAGAAAGTTTAGTTAGGGATTCTTTTGAGTAAACAAGATTTCAAGTCTTCTATCCTAGTTCACACAAAAGAGTACATCCATTCCCTAACGCTTTCCATACTTATTCACTCCTTGGACATTTCTGTCCGTTTCTATCCTAGGGGTATTTTCGTCATTTTCCTACAGGGGTATTTTCGTAATAAAATCCGAGGGATTTCAAAACTTTATTAAAGCAGGTCACTTTGAAATTCCCTGAACTGGAGTGTATTTCTGAAAATTTGCAAAATTTAAAGATATGGCAACATTTGGAAACCAGGGGTATTTTGGTAATTTTGTCAATCAGGGATAATTTTGTAATTTTGTAAATCAGAGATGTTTTTAACAATTGCAAAATCCTGAGGGTCCTTTTTGGAGAGTTCCTCTTCTTAAAGCGATGATGTTGCAAAAATTTTTTTTTTTTGTATTCAGGGTGATTTTGGTAATTTTGCAAGTTGAGGGCATTTTCGTAATTTTTCAAACCAAAGTATTTTATTGATGATGAGCAAAGTAGAGTTGTTGGATTTTGATGAAATTTTTGGGCAAAACCATTGAGTTGATATTTTATGAACCAAGGGCAGTTTAGTAATTTTACCCCTAAGGGCATTTTTGTAATTTTTTTCACAAATCAAAGTTTTCAAGAAAAACGTTGTAAAAATGGTTGTTTCAAATTCAAAAGAGTAATTTTGAAAGTTTTGAAGCACTAGGGTTTTGGTTGTTTCATTCTTTTTCAAAAACATGGCTAGTTCCCTTCCGGGTTTTAGTCATTATATTTAGCCTATGACCGAGCCCTCTTGGTCAGGGTGAACCAAAGCTACGCACCAGGCAGGATTCGAGTGGGGAGGAGGTGAGTCACGTGATCGCTTAAATACCAAGCTCCCATGAACCTTTCTAGACATGCGCACAGAGGTTGCCACACCACTGAGCCCTCTGAGTTAGGGTGAACCGAAGCTACGCACCAGGTAGGATACCTGCGAAGAGGAGGTGAGTCACGAGGACTGCTTAAATACCAGGCTCTTCCAGATCCAATCCTCGACATGCGTACAGGGGTTACCACACCCTAGCTCAGTGACTAAGTCTTAGGTTGGTTCAGTTCATTAAGTCTTATGTTCTGTTTGTGTTTGAGTAGTCTAATCCTAGGGTTCAAATTCCTATAAGTCTATTCTACGTTCCATGCTTCCTACCCTTCTACACAAGAAATAATCCACCAAGAGGTTTAGAAGTAATTACCTGGGCGGATCGGTGCCGGAGACTCGGTGCCATGCTATTCAGAACCCAAAAGTAACTTAGGAAGGCCTACTAGTATAAAAAACAAAACATTTTGGGCCTTGGGCCCCCACAGCCGAGCTTTGAACTGGGCTCTGATACCAATTTTGTACAACCCAAACCCGGCCCAAACACTATGACCGAATTTGGTTTGCTACGGAGAAAATATTTTGAAATCTTTTAAAAACCGATTCAACTTCTTGGTAAAAGATAGCGTCTTGTTAAAACAGTTGAGGTGTATAAAACCCATTGTTAGATTTATTTTAAAAATATTTGTTAAGTCAAGTTAATATATACATATTTTATGCACCCGATGGTACTTTTAAAACCTTTACGATTGCTTTGGAAAACATGTGAACTCATTTTTATTAGTAAGTAATTTAAAACAAATATTAAAGCTTGTAACCATAATAAAATATTCTTAGGAGGCCTTATTACAACCCAATTAAAATTTAAAACAACAATCCAAAAATAAATAAACCGAAATTCAAAGTCTGTTAAAATTTAAATCCCACTGCATGGCCACCTCAAGTCCCTCCGGCTCCATATCCGCGATCTACGTGTCACCTGAAAAATTAAAGGAGAAGGTGAGTCACCAAGACTCAGTATGTAACCCTTCCCCCGGTTTAAGCAATTTCATACACATTTTATAACAATCAACATGCATAAGGTTATGTACCCAACCTAGCCAACCAAACGCCTCTGTCTACCCCGTTGTGGTACCAAACCACTGGGTGACATATAGTCACAGATGTGATGCCAAATCACTGGAGGTGCCAAACCTCTGGTGTCCGAAGACACAAATCGAATGATGGGGCCAACCCATCGTGTGATACCAAATCACTGGCGTCAATCCCGTATTATCCTCTGTGGGGCCAACCCACTGTGGTGCTAAGCCACTGAGACGAGACGCTATGAGGTGCCAAACCTCTGGAGGTACCAAACCTCTGATAACCATAGTCACAATGTGTTACCAAAACACTGGTGTCAGTCGACACAATATCACTGGCCCCTCCTCTCATCAACCCATATCAAACAGTCACAAACAGAGTTCATACATTTATCACATGTATCAAATAAGCTATGCTTCCCAAAAGCATTATAATCAATCTCATACTGACAGAGACTTACCGGAATCCTCGCTTGTACTATTAAGGTACTAAATTCGTATCTACATCAAGCAGATTTACATATAACATGTATTTAATACAGTTTATTAATTGTTATAAGTGTGTATATACACACCTGTTACCACTGAATAGTCTAAATCCCGAAAAGAGTAGTCGGCCACCCTAGATCTACTTGTCCCTATATTCGGCCAAACACTTGGGTTAGTATTATGGCCTATTCGGCCAAATCAAATTATTTGAGAGGGGTTCCTTGTGAACCCGAAATCTTACCCTTTTCTCTTTTGGCTACTAATCACAGCACTCGGGGTACAAATCTGCTTTACCAAATAATTTGGTCAAATGACAATGTCAATAGCCTTCGGCTTTTAATCGAATATCACAAATAAAGAAAATAGATCTTACCACCTTACCCCAAAACCGATTGCTCCAAAACGACGGGTTCACTTGCTTGCTTCTAAGTTTCGAAAGCCCTATGACAAATTGATTTCAATCATGCGATTAGTACCCTTAACAACCATTGCCGAAATAGCCTCTTACCAGCATCCAAGTCGACAAGAAAGGGAAAAGAGAACATAAGCATTCGGCTTAACATACTTACCCTCAAAATCGATTAAAGAACGCCTCCCCCTCCTTGTTCAATATTCGGCCAAGGTGCTTAATAAAAAGGAAAGAAATCCAGCACTTCAAAGGGGTGTATTCGGCCTAGAAGAAAATAATGGAGAAAGGAGATGGAGTTTCGGCAACACAAAAAGGAGAGAAAGATGTTAATGTAAGGTTTCGATTTTGGAGAGAATAGAAAAGGGAAAAGATAGAAGATGAGAGAGTTTTGGGAATCAAGTAAAGAAAGAAGGGAGAAGAAAAACTAAAAGATGGATAACCTATGGAAATTTCGGCACTCTCCCCCTATTACTTGCCGTCCACTCCTCTCATCAGGAGTTCAAATTCTAGCCAACTCTCCAAATCACTCTAGGCCACATATTCGAATTAATTCAAATTAATTTGAATTAACTACAAGGCTATTTTTCCTCTGCCAACTCTTATAACTTAATCCCATGATAATCCATTTAAAATAAATAAAATATCATCCTTATTATCCTTAGAATAAAAACTAAAAATCCAATTTAAAATGCTCATATTATCCTTTAATATAGAAATCAAATTTGAGCCTTTTCTCTCTCTTATTGCCGTCCAAACAAAGTGCCAAAAAGGATTTTTGTGACTCAACCAAGGCTCTCTTACCCCCTTGTGGCGTCACATGTAACTCCCAAGTAGCCTTCTTTTTGCCACTTTACCGAGATGATTTTTATGTCAATAAATCCTCTATTTATTCTTGTAACCCCTACTTGCTAAGGTTCCTTCCTTTTTAAAGTTCCCAAATAAAATTTCCTACTAAACCGAGCCTACTCAAGACCTCTAATTAAGCCGTATTATTCCACGATTAATACCATTGCAATTCAATCACAATAAAAATCATCCAATCACAAATAGCCCCATTTTTAGGATGTTACAATGCCATATCCCAGATATGGTCTTATACGGGATCTCATATCGATGTCAATGACATATCCCAGATATGGTTTTATACGAGATCGTATATCGATGCCATGTCCCAGACATGGTCTTACACGAAGTCTATCTTCGATGCCGATGCCGATGCCGTATCCCAAATATGGTCTTACACGGGATCTGAATTTAGTGCCGAGGCCATGTCCCAGACATGGTCTTATACGGGACCTTATGAATCTCATGTCTTGACGATGGTATCCTTTCTATTCCGAAGTTCAACCGGGGCTTTCACATCATAAATTTTCATGATACTCTCATTAAACATCATTGATCAATTTTCATAGAAATAATATACACTTCATGTAATCTCAAGCATATCAATGCATAATAACCTGATGTTGAATTATTACACACAAACTTACTTCGGTACAAAAATGTGCCAATTTGCAATTCTAATCTGAAACCTTGTCTTTTCCTCGGTCAAGGTTAATTCCACGTTCTTCTTGATCTCTAATAATAAAGTCACTCATTTAATCACCACATAAATCATGACATTCTAAAAAATTTTACTTTGGCAAAATTACTATTTTGCCCTTAGACTCTCACAAAAATTATGATTTTACCCCTAGGCTCGTAAAATGAAATGTGTTCATTTTTCACACACCCGAGCGTAGCCGATTCATATTCCCTCTTATAGCAACTCAAGATTTCAATCATTACATACATTTACCATCTATTTTACAACATTTACAAAAAGGTCCTTTTTAGGTGTTTTCATGGAAACTCCTTTCACAAAAGTTGTTTATTTAACAACTAAGACTTATTTTCTTCCATAAAATTTCAGCAAACAACACTAATGCTCTCATGGAAAAACCCTAGACTCTTAGCCATTTTGCAAAATAGTCCCCTCATTAGCTAGACTAAGCTTTAGGAGTTCCAAAAACACAAAAATCATCAAAAATGATCATCAAGATGACTTACATGCAAGGATGAAGAGTTGCTAAAGTTTTTGAGCTCTCAAAACCCCTATTTTAATGATATTTTTGGTGGTAGAAGAAAATGAAGAAGGATGATATCATTTTTTTATTTTATCTTATTACTCAATTTAGTCACCAAACACCGCCTAACCATTGACCATCTCTCATCTTTGTCTCTATGCCCAGCCTACACATCTTTAAGGGTCTAATTGCACATTAGGGACCTCTAATTTATTATTCTATAGCTATTTGACACCTCAAGCTTGCAAAATAAAACTTTTGTGCTTAATGCGATTTAGTCCTTTTTCGCAATTAAGCTTGAAATCGCTAAACTTAATGCACTAAAATTTTCATGCACTCATATAATCATGCTATAGCTTATCAAATAATATTACAAAAATTTTCTCCGACCTCAGATTAGTGGTTTTGAAACCACTATTTCGACTAGCCCCAAAATCAGGTTGTTACAATTCTCCCCCTTATGGATTTTCATCCTCGAAAATCTTACCGGTAAAAAGGTTGGGATATTGGTTTCTCATAGCCTCCTCAGGCTCCCATGTAGCCTCTTCTACCCCATGTCTTTTCCATAGTACTTTCAGAAGGGCTATACTTTTATTTCTTAATTGCTTGACTTCTCGTGCTAAAATCTTAAGCGACTCTTCACCATAAGTTATGTCCGGTTGAATTTCAACCTTTGTCGGCACAATCACATGTGAAGGGTCTGATCGGTAGCAACGCAACATAGACACATGGAATACATCATGAATGTTTTCCAACTCAGATGGAAAAGCCAAACGATAAGCTACCGGCCCTATCCTCTCGATAATCTCATACGGCCCAATAAAGTGTAGACTCAATTTGCCCTTCCGGCCAAATCTGGGAACTTTCTTCCATGGTGATACTTTTAGAAACACTTTACCACTGACTTGAAGCTCAATCTCTTTCCGTTTCAAATCCGCATAGGACTTTCGTCTATCAGAAGCACTTTTTAAACACTTACGTATCACTTTTACCTTCTCTTCGGTTTCTCTGACCAAATCGACCCCATGAATCTGATTCTCTCTAAGTTCAGTCCAATACAGGGGCATTCGGCACTTACGCCCATACAATGCCTCATAAGGTGCCATTCTCAAACTCGACTGGTAGCTGTTATTATAGGCAAATTCCACTAATGGTAAGTACTTTTCCCAATTACCTTGAAATTCTAAAACACAACATCGGAACATGTCTTCGAGTATCAGTATTACCTTCTCCTACTGTCCGTCAATTTGTGGATGGAAAACTATACTAAAATTCAGCTTTGCGCAAGGCCTTTTACAACTTTTTCCAAAACCGTGATGTAAAATTCAACCGTCACGTTCTACAATCCTCGAGCTAGTTTAGCAATACTACAAAGAAAGGGAAAGAGAGGGAGTAAGCATAAAGGTTAGTAAGTTTGTATGAAATAAATAGCAATATAAAGGCTTATGATAACATTCATATGTTTCATTGAGTAACAACACAAGTTCTCAAGTACATTGCTACAACTTACTCATGCTTACTCTTACCAATCACATATCACATATCGGACACATTTCTCTTAAGATACTCACATGTACCTGTATCACTTCATCACATAACTTTAGCACTTTCACCATCTTGAACCTAAATTTTAGCTATTTACCCCGTTGAACCACTAAGAATAACGAAGGATACCCAAACTCGTCACACACATAATAAGATGCCAATGCCATATCCCAGATATGGTCTTACATGGGATCACATGTCGATGCCAATGCCATATCCCAAATATGGACTTATACGGGATCTCATATCGATGTCGATGCCATATCCCAGATATGGTCTTATACGAGATTGTATATCGATGTCATGTCCCAGATATGGTCTTACACGAAGTCTATCTTCGATGCCGATGCCATATCCCAGATATGGTCTTACATGGAATCTCAATTTAGTGCCGAGGCCATGTCTCAGACATGGTCTTATACTGGACCATATCATTTCTCATGTCTTGACGATGGTATCCTTTCTATTCCAAAGGTCAACTGGGGCTTTCACATCATAAATTTTCATCATACTCTCATTAAACATCATTGATCAATTTTCATCGAAATTGTAACAATATGGTTTAGACCGTAATTGGAATAGTGGTTTTGGGACCACAAATTTGAGTCAAAAAAATGTTTTAATATTATTTTCCTTGTCTACAGTATGTGATTAAGCATATGTGAAAGTTTTGTGAATTAATTTTGTTGTTTGTGTGTTTAATTTGAGAAAAGGACTCAATCGCATAAAAGGTAAAAGTGACATTCTATATGTTAATGTGCTTAATTGAGTTGGATTCTGAATGTGATGGCCTTAAATGGTAATTAGACCATTTTAGTTGTTAGTGGACTATTATGGACAACCATTAAGTGAATATCATGTTTATTAATCAAGGGTAATTTGGTAAATGTGATATTATGTTAATTAAAACATAAAATAAATCATTTATTTCATCACTTTTGTTCATCCACACCAAAATATAGAAAAAGAATAGGGTTCATGAGCTTTGAAGCATTCGGCCAACATCTAGTTTGATTAATGGTTAGTTTTTGCTCGATTTTTGATAATTTTTACGTTTTTGTGATCATTGCTTTGTGTTTTATCAAACCCATGTCTTAATTTTAGAATTTGATGATGATTTTGAGATGTGCCATTGATAAATGCTTGAGCTTTGTGATAGTTGATGATGAAATATGAAAGATATGTGATAGATTAACATGTTTTATCTTTGAATTTTTGATGAATTTGACTATTTTGGGCTAAATTGTGAAAATGAGAAATTGAGGTACTAAATGTGAAATAAATGAAATGTATGGGTTTGTATGAACATGAGGAAGATTAGGCCTAAGCATGTGATATTGAAATTTTTTATATTTTGTGAATTTATGAAATAGGGACTTCAATGTTAAAATGTGAAAATGTGAGGGCGAAATTATAAAATGCTCTAAATGTGTGTTATTGAATTGAATTGAATGATTTGGTGTATAAAAGAGTTAAATTTGAATATGTATAGATCAAGAACCAAAAAAAATAGATGTAGATCGGGGAAAAGCGAAAGTGGTCGAGCAGTCGTTTCTGTCTGTTCATATCCATACGAGGTAAGTCAATATACAAATAAATGTGTTTGAATTGATTTATTCATGTTCATATGAAATTGGATTGTGATGAATGACTATGGGAGATGTACATGTGAAATCTAAGAAAGTATGGACAATGTGTCAATGTCCGAAAAGTCCTGTACAAACCTTAAGAATAGTTAGGATACATATGTCATGACATAGGGCTCTGATATGTGATATCGTGTAAGACTACGTTTGGGACATTGGCATCGATTTGAGAACTACATGTAAGACCATGTCTAGGACATTGGCATTGTATATGATTTCATGTAAGACCCTATCTGGGACAATGGCATTGATATTTGATTACATGTAAGACCACGTCTAGGACGATGGCATTGTACGAGTATTCCGAGTTATCCGAGTATCCTATTTGATTCTGAATGGTTCAACGGGCATTCAGAGAATTGAATAACTATGTGAAATATGTATCTGATACAGGTACATTTGAAGTGTATGCATAGTTTGAGTATGAAAAGTAAGTATATGTGAGATTATGGAATTTGAGATATATATATATATATATATGTGTGTGTGTGGATTTAATGAAATAAGATGTGTTATAGTCAAGTGTGCTATGATCTAATGAAATATATGAAAATATGATTTGTTGGTAAGCAAGTAGTTAGAAACAATTGAGCCAAAGAAGAATTATGAATTTGCTATTGTGTTATGCTAAAGATCATGGGAATGAAATGGTTAAAATGTTTTACATGATAAGTTATTTGTAAATGGCTTACTAAGCTTTTGAAAGCTTACTTTGTGTTTGTTTGCATTATTTTATAGATTATCAAAGCTACGGAAAGCTCGGGGATCGTCGAGGATCATCACCACACTATCGAACTATATTTTTGTACCTTTTAAATGTGTACATATTAAAGTATGGAATATATATGCTAGTAGTTTTAAGTTATGTTTTGAGATGTATATAAAGCCATGTGATATGGCTTGATAATGGATGTGAATATGGTAATTTTTAATCTATGTTTTGTGATGCAAAGTTGGTATATTTATGATGAATGGTTGGTATACTGAGTTGGTAACTTTTGGATGGATTTTACATAGAAGTGTTTGAGGTTGTTATGAGATAAATTGTGCACAATTGATATGTTTGAAATGATTATGAATGGTTAGAAAAGATGGTCATTTTTGGTATGTTTTGGTTGCTTTTGAATTATAAAATGATGATTGTTTGTGTTTGTAGGATTGACCCTAAAATGGGTGGCAAATTGGCCTTGCAAATGGCCTATATTTGCCCACACGGTTGAGCACGGTGGTGTGTGTCTCAACCGTGTACCTCGTCATTGTATTTTGAAGTAAGTCAGACTCGCACACGGGCAAGACACACGGGCGTGTGACAAGCCGTATGAATCAAGTCAGTGTTGCCCACGGGTAAGGCACACGGGCGTGTCCTCGGTCGTGTGAACAAGTTAGTATGTATGGCCTGCTTTGCCACGGCCTAGACATACGAGTGTGTCTAATGCCGTGTGAGGCACACGGCCTACCCATACAGGCGTGTGACCTCTATAATTTGAAAATTGTTTCAATTTTCGAAAAATTTTGTATGTGCTCGATTAAGTCTCGACCCCTTTCCTATGCATGTTTAAGGTCTTGTAGACCATTAAAGGGATTCTATGTATATGATTTGCTATGATATGATGATGTTATATCTTATGGTTGTGAAATGAACTTAAAAGTTCTAAAATGTTCGGTAATGCCTCTTAACCTTATTTCGGTGATGGTTTCGGGTTAAGGGCGTTACATTTTATTGGTATCGGAGCTACGATTTAGTCGATTCTAGGACTAGGAACTGTGATAGTGTGATGAATCTTGACGTATAAAATTTGTTTTTCGTATAGTAAATGGATCTCGATAGAGCTGTAGATGATGATTTGAAAGTAATGCACCTGCTCCCGCTCAAAGGACAGCCCCATCTTATTCTAGACCGGCCACTAGCGGTCAGGAAGGAGAGGCTCAACAAGCCTTCTTCCAAATGATGAATGAGTGGTTCACTCAATATATTAGAATAAATCCGACTGTTTCACAACCTCCGCCCCCACCCAATCCTCCTCAGATTTCTGTTGTACCTCCAATTATGAATATGAATCTGTTGAATAAGCCTCTGCTCGATAAAATCCATAAATATGGGGCTGAAGAGTTAAAGACCACTAGTGATGATGATGCTGAGAGAGCTGAGTTTTGGCTCAAGAATACAATCCAAGTGTTTGATGAAATGTCTTGTACTCTTGAGGAATGTGTGAAATGTGCCATTTCTTTCTAAGAGATACAGCTTATCAGTGGTGGAAAACTTTCACTTCTGTTGTTCCAAGGGAACGAGTTACCTGGGATTTCTTTCAATCTGAATTTCGAAAGAAATATATTAGTCATAGATTTATAGATCAAAAACAAAAAGAGTTTCTTGAATTGAAACAGGGCCGTAAGTCTATCACTGAATATGAGCAAGAATTTGTGAGATTAAGTCAATATGCACGGGAATATCTCTCAACTAAACCAATAATTTGTAAAAGGTTTGAAGGCAGCCTAAATGAATATATCCATTTGCTAGTTGGAATTCTAGAAATAAAAGAGTTTGTTGTGCTTGTTGATCGAGCATGTAAAGCTGAAGCACTCGAGAAAGATAAAAGAAAAGGTGAGTTTGAACCCAGAGATGTGAGAAAGAGATTTTCAAGTAAATCATTTCTGTCTGCATCAAAGAAATTCAGAGATGAGTATAGCTGTTCAAAGGCTAATGTGGGACATTTGAACAAAGATCGTGCTAGATCGCATTCGAATTTCAAAGCTCCAGCTACTTCAATAGCTAGTGTAGGAAATGTCCTATCTGAGTGACCTGAATGTAGACATTGTGGTAAAAGACATCCGGGTAATTGTAGATTGAATGACCGAGCTTGTTTTAAATGTGGATCATTAGAACATTTTATTCAAGATTGTCTCGAGTCTGTTGAACAAGAGATTGTACAGAATCTGAAGTAAGATAATGCTTCAGTTAGGGGTAGACCTATTAGAAACACAATAAATGTGAGTGGTAGCCAAAGAGCTACGAAAGATACAGTTGCGAGATCTAAAGCTAGAGCACCTGCCAAAGCTTACGCCATTCGAGCTTGTGAGGAAGCTTCGTCTATAGACATTATTATGGGTACATTTACTCTTTATGATACTTCTGTGATTGCATTGATAGATCCAGGGTCTACCCATTCGTATGTATGCATGAACTTAGTACCCAGTAAGACTTTGCCTGTAGAGTCTACTGAATTTGTAATTAGAGTATTGAACCCCTTAAGTAAAAGTGTCTTGGTTGACAAAGTATGCAAGAATTGTCCATTGATGTTTCGAGATATTTTTTTTTTCCAGCTAATCTGATGTTATTACCTTTTGATTTATTCGTGTGATAAAGTTGAGCATGCTGAACATCTAAAAATTGTATTACAAACTCTGCGAGATAAGCAATTGTATGCAAAGTTTAGTAAATGTGAGTTCTGGTTGCGTGAAGTTAGCTTTTTGGGGGCATATTGTGTCAGCATCTGGTATATGAGTTGATCCGAACAAGATTTCAGCTATTTTAGAGTGGAAGCCTCCGAAAAGTGTGTCCAAAGTTCGTAGTTTTTTGGGACTTGCTGGTTCATAAAAGGCTTTTCGATGATTGCAACTCCACTGATGAGATTGCTTCAGAAAGATGTGAAATTTGAGTGGTCTGAAAAGTGTCAGAAAAGCTTTGATCAGTTGAAAACTCTATTGACTGAAGCTCCAGTGCTAGTACAGCCAGAATCCGGTAAAGAGTTTGTGATATGTAGTGATGCTTCTTTAAACAGTCTGTGATGTATTTTAATGCAGGAAGGCAAAGTTATAGCTTATGCCTCAAGACAATTGAAACCGTATGAAAAGAATTATCTGACGTGCGATCTTGAGCTGGCAGCGATTGTGTTTGCTTTAAAGATTTGGCGCCACTATCTTTTCGGTGAAAAATGCCATGTGTTTTCAGATCATAAAAGTCTAAAATATTTTATGACTCAGAAAGACATGAATCTACGACAGAGAAAATGGTTAGAACTGTTCAAAAGCTACGAACTTGTGATAGATTATCATCTGGGTAAAGCAAATATTGTTGCTGATGCACTGAGTCGGAAATCACTATTTACACTACGTGCGATGAATGCTCATTTAGACCTATTTGATGATGGTTCAGTTTTGGCCGAATTGAAAGCGAAACCGTTGTTCTTACAGCAAATATGTGATGCTCAGAAAATTGATAATGAAATGTTAGTAAAACAAGCTCAATGTGATTTGAACTCTGATTCCGAATTTCAAATTGATATTGATGATTGTTTGAGATTTTGAGATCGAACATGTGTTCCAAGAAACCCATAATTGATTCAATTGATTTTGAAAGAAGCGCATAGTAGTCGCCTATCTGTTCATCCGAGAAGTACAAAGATGTTCAATGATTTGAAACAACTTTATTGGTGGCCTAGTATGAAGCAGGATATCTCAGAGTTTGTTTCGAAATGTTTAATCTGTCAGCAAGTTAAAGGTGAACATCAGGTGTCATCTGGTTTGTTACAACCGATTATGATTCCCTAGTGGAAATGGGATAAAGTGACAATGAATTTTATTTCAGGGTTGCCTTTGACTCTGAGGAAGAAAGATGCAATTTGGGTTGTAGTTGACAGATTGACGAAATTAGCTCATTTTATTCCAGTACTATCTGATTATTCACTTGATAAGTTAGCTGAGCTATATATTTTTGATATTATGAGATTGCATGGGCTACTACTATCTATTGTGTCTGACAGAGATCCGAGGTTTACTTCATGATTCTGGAAGAAACTGCAAGAGCCTTTAGTACTAAATTGCATTTCAGTACAGCTTTTCACCCACAAACGGATGGTCAATCCGAGTGAATTATTCAGATTCTTGAGGATATGTTGAGCTGTTGCATTCTTGAGTTTGAAGGTACGTGGGAATAGTATTTACCATTGATTGAGTTTGCTACAATAATAATTTTCAATCGAGTATTAAAATGGCACCGTATGAAGCCTTGTATGGTTGGAAATGCCGAACACCTCAGTATTGGTCAGAACTCAGCGAGAATAAGATTCACGAGGTTGACTTGATAAAAGAAACTGAGCAAAAAGTAAAAGTGATTCGTAATAGTTTGAAAGTAGCATCTGATAGTCAAAAATCTTATGCAGATTTAAAACGAAAAGATATTGAATTTGAGATTGGAGATAAAGTGCTTTTGACAGTCTCATCGTGGAAGAAAATACTCCGATTTGGTCGTAAGGCAAATTGAGTCCGAGATTCATCGGGCTGTACAAAATTATTAAGTTTATTGGGCCTGTTGCGTACAGATTGTTGTTACCACCAGAGCTAGAAAAGATCTATAATGTATTTCATGTTTCAATGCTTCGAAGATATCGATGCGATCCATCACATGTAATTTCTCCATCTGAAATAGAGATTCAATCTAATATGACTTATGAAGAAGAACCGATTCGTATCTTAGCTCGTGAAGTTAAAGAATTGTGAAATAAGAAAATTCCGTTAGTAAAGGTATTGTGGCATTGACACAAGGTTGAAGAAGCTATGTGGGAATCCGAAGCTGCTATGAGAGAGCAAAATCCAAATCTATTCAACGGTAAGATTTTCGGGGACGAAAATCCCTAAGAGGGAGAATTGTAACAGTCTAGTTTAGACCCTAGTCAAAATAGTGGTTTCGAGACCAGAAATCTGAATCAAAAAAATGTTTTAATATTATTTTCCGTGTCTACAAAATGTGATTAAGCATATGTGAAAGTTTCGTGAATTAATTTTGTTGTTTGTGTGTTTAATTTGAGAAAAGGACTAAATCGCATAAAAGGTAAAAGTGACATTCTATATGTTAATGTGCTTAATTGAGTTGGCTTCTGAATGTGATGGCCTTAAATGGTAATTAGACCATTTTACTTGTTAGTGGACTATTATGGACTACCATTAAGTGAATATCATGTTTATTAATCAAGGGTAATTTGGTAAATGTGATATTATGCTAATTAAAACATAAAATAAATCATTTCTTTCATCACTTTTGTTCATCCACCACCGAAATATAGAAAAAGAATAGGGTTATGAGCTTTGAAGCATTCGACCAACATCTAGTTTGATTAAAGGTTAGTTTTTGTTCGGTGTTTTATAATTTTTACATTTTTGTGATCGTTGCTTTGTGTTTTATCAAGCCCATGCTTTAATTTTAGAATTTGATGATGATTTTGAAATGTGCCATTGATGAATGCTTGAGCTTTGTGATAGTTGATGATGAAATATGAAAGATTAACATGTTTTGTCATTGAATTTTTGATGAATTTGACTATTTTGGGCTAAATTGTGAAAATGAGAAATTAAGGAACTAAAATGTGAAATAAATGAAATGTATGGGTTTGCAGAACATGAGGAAGATTCAGCCTAAGCATGTAATATTGAAATTTTGTATATTTTGTGAATTTATGAAATAGGGACTTAAATGTCAAAATGTGAAAATGTGAGGGCTATATTGTAAAATTCCCAAAATGTGTGTTTTTGGATTGAATTGAATGCTTTGGTGAATAAAAGAGTTAAATTTGAATATGTATAGATCAAGAACCAAAGAAAACGGATTTAGATCGGGGAAAGTCGAAAGTGCTCGAGTAATCATTTCTGTCCGTTCATTTCCATACGAGGTAAGTCAATATACAAATAAATGTGTTTGAATTGATTTATTCATGTTCATATGAAATTGGATTGTGATGAATGATTATGGAAGATGTACATGTGAAATCCGAGAAAGTATCGACAATGTGTCAACGTCTGAAAAGTCCTGTACGAACCTTAGGAATAGTTAGGATACATATCTCATGACATAGGGTTCCAATATGTGATATCGTGTAAGACCACGTCTGGGACGTTGCCATCAATTTGAGAACTACATGTAAGACCATGTCTAGGACATTGGCATCGTATATGATTTCGTGTAAGACCCTGTCTGGGACAGTGGCATCGATATTTGATTACATGTAAGACCACGTCTAGGACGATGGCATTGTACGAGTATTTCAAGTTATCCAAGTATCCTATTTGATTCTGAATGGTTCAACGGGCATACAGAGAATTTAATAACTATGTGAAATGTGTATCCGATACAGGTACGTTTGAACTGTATGCATAGTTTGAGTATGAAAAGTAAGTATATGTGAGATTATGGAATTTGAAATATATATGTGGATTTAATGAAATAAGATGTGTTATAGTCAAGTATGCTATGATCTAATGAAATAGATGAACATATGATTTGTTGGAAAGCAAGTAGTTAGAAACAATTGAGCCTAAGAAGAATTATGAATTTGCTATTGTGTTATGCTAAAGATCATGGGAATGAAATGGTTAAAATGTTTTACATGATAAGTTATTTGTAAATGGCTTACTAAGCTTTTGAAAGCTTACTTTGTGTGTGTTTGCATTGTTTTATAGATTATCAAAGTTACGAAAAGCTCGGGGATCGTCGAGGATCATCACCTCACTATCGAACTATATTTTGGTACCTTTTGAATGTGTACATATTAAAGTATGGCATGTATAGGCTAGTAGTTTTAGATTATGTTTTGGGATGTATATAAAACCATGTGATATGGCTTGATAATGGATGTGAATATGGTAATTTTCAATCTATGTTTTGTAATGCAAAGTTGGTATATTTATGATGAATGGTTGGTATATTGAGTTGGTAACTTTTGGATGGATTTTACATAGAAGTGTTTGAGATTGTTATGAGATAAATTGTGCACAATTTGATATGTTTGAAATGCTTATGAATGGTTAGAAAAGATGGTCATTTTTGGTATATTTTGGTTGCTTTTGGAGTATAAAATGATGTTTGTTTGTGTTTGAAGGATTGACCCTAAAATAGATGGCAAATTGGCCTTACAAATGGCCTATATTTCCCTACACGGTTGAGCACATGGGCGTATGTCTCGACTGTGTACCTCGTGGTTGTATTTTGAAATAAGTCAGACTCGCACACGGGCAAGACACACGGGCTTGTGGCAAGCCGTGTGAATCAAGTCAATGTTGCCCACGGGTAAGGCACACGGGCATGTCCTCGGCCGTTTGAACAAGTCAGTATGTATGCCCTGTTTTGCCACGGCCTAAACACACAGGTGTGTCTAATGCCATGTGAGGCACACGGCCTACCCACACGGGCATGTGACCTCTGTAACTTTGAAATATGTTTAAATTTTCAGAAAATTTTGTATGTGCTCGGTTTAGTCTTGACCCCTTTCCTATGCATGTTTAAGGTCTCGTACACCATTTAAAGGGATTCTATGTATATGATTTCCTATGATATGATGATGTTATATCTTATGGTTGTGAAATGATCGTAAAACTTCTGAAATGTCCAGTAATTTCTCTTAACCTTATTCCGGCGATGGTTTCAGGTTAGGGGTGTTACAGAAATAATATACTTTTCATGTAACCTCAAGCATACTAATGATAATAACCTGATGTTGAATTCTTACACATAAACTTACCTCAGTACCAAAATGTGCCAATTTGCAATTCTAATCTGAAACCTTGCCTTTTCCTCGGTCAAGGTTAATTCCATATTCTTCTTGATTTATAATAACAAAGTCACTCATTTAATCACCACATAAATCATGACATTCTAAAAATTTCTACTTTGGCAAAATCATTATTTTGCCTTTAAGACTCTCATAAAAATTACGATTTTACCCCTAGGCTTGTAAAATGAATTGTGTTCATTTTTCACACACCCGAGCTTAGCCAATTCATATTCCCTCTTATAGCAACTCAAGATTTCAATTATTACATACATTTACCATCTATTTTACAACCTTTACAAAAAGGTCCTTTTTAGGTGTTTTCATGGAAACTGCTTTCATAAAAGTTGTTTTTTTAACAACCAAGACTCCTTTTCTTCCATAAACTTTCAGCAAACAACACTAATGCTCTCATGGCAAAACCCTAGACTCTTAACCATTTTACAAAATAGTCCTCTCATTAGCTAGACTGAGCTTTAGGGGTTCCAAAAATACAAAAATCATCAAAAATGATCATCAAGATGACTTACTTGCAAGGATGAAGAGTTGCTGAAGTTTTTGAGCTCTCAAAACCCCTATTTTGCGAATATTTTTGGTGGTAGACGAAAATGAAGAAGAATGATATCATTTTTTTTAATTTTATCTTATTACTCAATTTAGTCACCAAACACCACCTAACCATTGACCATGTCTCATCTTTGTCTCTATGGTCAGCCTACTCATCCCAAAGGGTCTAATTCCACATTAGGGACCTCCAATTTATTATTTTATAGCTATTTGACACCTCAAGCTTGTAAAATAAAACTTTTGCACTTAATGCGATTTAGTCCTTTTTCGCAATTAAGCATGAAATCGCTAAAATTAATGCACCAAAATTTTCATGCACTCATATAATCATGCTATAGCTTATAAAAGAATATTAGAAAAATTTTCTCCAACCTCAGATTAGTGGTTCCAAAACCACTATTCTGACTAGCCCCAAAATCGGGCTGTTACACCCAAAGAGATTAAGGATATCCTATGAGGGTAACACACTTATGACTCATTAGACGAGCATTCATCCACTTGCTTTCGTAATGGTATGCCGTTGAAAAGACCTTAGTCACGATATTATAGTAGAATAACTTCGTGACTAAATGAGTTTATAATTAATAGGCGAAAAGCTAGAACTTAATTATAAATCATTTAAGCCCTAATCCCATATGTCCAATTGGTCACTCCATTAGCTCATTGAAACCAGAAATGAATTGCATGTTGAATCAAATGAAGAGAAATTGATAGAAATGGAGAAAATGGAAAAATGAGAAACATTTGGAAATGAATGTGGTTTTCTCCAAAATGAAAATGAAAATGACCTGGAAATGAATTTATGGTTTTTGAATTAAAAGAAGTTTGAAATTGGAAATAAATCATTTGGTCATAGTAGACTCGTTGAATGTAGAAATATTAAATATGTTTTCTTATAAATAATTTTATGGTAAAGTTGTCATGATTTTAACGCAATTAGAATAAGGTTGAGAAGATTATTTAAATGAGAAATTAATTTATTAACTTGAGATGTTTATTTTGGGAAATAGAAAAATAAATATTGGGTTGGATCGAATTATAAAGTATTGGTTAAAAGTGCAGGAAGTACTTGGAATTGGATTTGATATGGGAGAGGTCCAAAAGCTCCTCATGTTAAAGGGAGGGATGGCAAACCTTAGGATTATTAACTAGGGTTGTCGTCCCCTATACTTATAGTTAGACTAGGAGTTCATTTTTCTATTTGAAATAAATTCTACAATTCAACAAGGGTTTTAATTCTTCTCCCTATAAATAGATGGCACCGATAGGGCTAAAAAATACAAATTTAAGATATTGTTATTCTGCCTGAAAATAGTGAGTTTTTTCTCTAATTAAATCTATTTTTCGGAATAATAACTCTGTCGATTTTTATTGAGATGAAATTTTCGTTTTCACACCAAAAAGTAAAGAAAAATATTTTTTCTTTTGTGTTTGATTCGAATCATTCAAGCCCACACTCAAAATAGTTTGTGGTACAAGAATAGCAGAGAAGGTTTTTTAGTTGAAACCTAGGAACAACAAGGATCCATTTAGTCAAAAACACAGGTGCAGTTTCAGTAAAGGGTTTATTGCTATAAATATCACAAATCAGTGTGATTTTCAAAATTTTTATTTTCCAATGTGCTAGAAAACTATTTTTGAACCAGATATTTTACCAACACCATATACCCCAACAATTGACCTATATTGTAACACCTCAAACCCGGCCTAGAAGTTAGGCCCAAATCTGGATTGTCACATTAAAGGTGGACTTCAAAACAATTTACTATTTAACCATTTAAGGCCCAAAAGCCCAAAACAAAAGTTTATTTCGAAAACCATATTAACACGTTAATAATTTTAGGAAATTTCTTAAGTGGGTAGTTGAAACAATAATAATAACCCAAAATATAAATTCAATTAGGAGTTACATGGCCTTATCGCAATCCAATGAAAAAAACAAAGTATTTAAAACAAAATCATTTGAATAAATTAAAACATTTGAACAGCTTGTAGTGTGGCCATCTCTGAGTCCTCTCCCACGTCGAGCCATCTATTCAGGATTACCTGAAATATTAAATTAAAGGGTGTGAGTTTCGAAACTCAGTGTGTACAACCCTTGGCAATCAAATCACATACAATTATTCACATTGGGCCTAAGCCCTATCAATATCAGTGGTCTTGGGCCTTAGCCCAAAATGACCTCATATCAAATCATATCGCACGTATACAAACAAGATAATGCAAAACCCACCCCAAAAGTCCATCCGCTATACACACCATTTCCCTTCCAACTTTATGACTCCTGCGGGGAATTCTAGCTCGACCCACCCCTCTGCTACACACCAAGGGTACCCCAGTTGCGGTACTACCGAACGTTGCAGCAAAGCTGCTAATCATATATTGGGCTTAAAGCCTCCGGTGGATCAATACCATACGGCCATGCGATCCTGGATCCATACCATACGGCCCTGCGATCCTCAAATCTTCCTCCGTACCATATTTCCCACCCATATGCATCCTAAGCAGAATATCATATGAATGCATCAAACACACAAGTAACATCTATAAGCTTATGTTCGTCACGTAGGGGTATTTTTGTCATCTCATTACCCAAGGGTATTTTCGTAATTCTACCCTACAAGGGTATTTTGGTAATTTGGCAAAATAGGGGTATCTAGGAAATTTTGCAAAACGAGGGTATTTTGGTACTTTCGCAAAACAGGGGTATTTTGGGAAAATTTGCAAAACATGGGTATTTTGGTAATTTACAAAACTAGAGGTATTTTAGTAATTTTACGAGGATAGGGTATTTGGTCCCTTTCGGGTTTTAGTTATGAACTTTGGCCCATCAACAAGTCCTCGCGGCTAAAGTGAATAGACACTATGCAGCAGGTAGGATTCCAAAGAAGATGAGGTGGGCCACTAGGACCGCTTAAGTACCAAGCTCTCCCTAGATCCAATCCTAGACATGCGTATGCCTGTTGCCACACCATAACCCAGCAACTTGTTCACAGACATGTTTAATTAAATTAAGTCTTATGAAATTTCAGAGTTGTTCAAACTAGGCCTAAAGTCTATTAACCCTAACTTACTTGTCTACGTCCCCATAAGCCCATCAAACCCATTTCATGTCCTTACGGCCCATTAGGCCCAAATCTCATCATATGGCCTATTAGGCCCAAACAATTACAGATCATGTATCATGCATGACTAATTCAATTCGTATTACCAACCAACCCATTTCATCAAACTTAGCCTCAGGGCCCACCGGGCCCATTTAGCCACTTTCGGCTTTTCGATATTGCCGATATCGTATGTGTAGTGTTTGTACACACCTGGTAACCTCGCGTGTTGCAAACCCCTTAGTCACGAACCTACAATCGACATTACTAGCGATTAACCAAAGCTTTAACATACACTGACTAACAACCGAAACCTCACCATACCCTTACCGTGTACCTCACGTTCTAGTAGCCCTTCCTTTGCTACTATTGGCTATTATCCTTTAGATCTGCACCCAAACACCTATATCGTCAAAACCAAGTGACCCATATTGATCATAAGTCACCCCTATAAGGCACAATAGATTCGGTCACTTATTAAAACTCTAATTGAATTGAGAATACTTACTGCTTTGATAATAATCCTTACCTACCGTGCTTGCGATTGCTGAGCTTCACCCTTATTAGTACATGGTAAAGGCAAAGAAGGATTAGATAGCCCTTCGGCTTTTAATAAAACACACTAAAAATTCAACTAAGCTCTTACCGAAATCTTCCTTTGATCCTGCGGCTTAAGTCCGGCTTTTGAGACTAGTAAGGTGACAGAGGCAATTCGGCAACACTAGGGGGAATAAGAAATAAAAGTGATTTGGCTAGGACCGAGTGGTGAACCAAAAGGGAATTTGAGGAGGGAGGATATGAAGGATTTGGCTTTGGCACACTTAGCAAAAAAAATAGGTCTAGCTCTCACAAGTGAAGAAATTTGGCTAGCAGGAAAGCAAAAATTCGACATTAACCTAGGAACTTAATTCGGCACTCATATATATAGCCCCTAGCCGAACTTCCCTTCCCTCAGAGTCCAATTCGGCACCACTATATCCACCTCCCAATCCCTATCTTTTCTCCCTTATCTGTACCTTAAATTTCTCTCCTGAACACTCCCTTTCAGAGTCCCCTCCAACGCCAACTCCCTCTGTCCAGGCACAAAAATAAAACTCCTTAATTTCCCCTCCTAAGCCTCGAACCTTAGACCTCCTTAACTGCTTAACACGCCACCTCATAGCTCCAAAGTGACGCCACTTTCCACTGGACCATAAGCCCATTTGTGTCCCTTTTCTTCTCTTAATCTGCTTATGAGGCCTCCTACCTGAGACTAGGGTCCATTAAGTAAGAAAGAATAAATTTTCCCTATGGTCACCCCTAACTCTAAGGCCTCAGGTAATCCCGATACTATTTTAATAATTCAGGATTTTTAGGGCGTTACATATATAGTATATGTCAGGGGTTTGAATCCCACCAAGGGTGAGACGCTCACGTTGCCTCTTAGTGGGTGAGCATACATCCACGTACAGTTGAGGCATCCCCTCCGTGAACCATACATGGGTCTTCGAGGAGTGTGAGGCAAAACCCTTCCTCGAGGGAAAATACCTTCAGTTGTTGAGGGACTGGGTCAGTGTCCCTGAAGATGACATTTCAAAAACTTTTCTTGAAGGAGCTAGCCACCCCTTCAACATAAAAGACGTCTTTTATTATTGAGGGTGAATCACTCCTCTAGGAGAAGTCTTCGAAGTGTTATCCTCAAGGACACCAATCCAATCACTCAACAATGGGAGTTATTGTCTTTTTATTCTTGAGGAGGGCTGGCTCCTTCCAAATAAGTCTTTAAAATGTCATCTCTGAGGACATTGACCCGATAGCTCAACAATGGAAGGTATTGTCCCTTGGAGGAAAGTTTCGTGTAACAACCCGATTTAGGGCCTAGTCTAAATAGTGGTTTCAGAACCACTAAATTGAGGTCAGATAAAATTATTTTAATATTATTTAATGAGTTATAGAATGATTATATGAGTGCATGAAAATTTTGGTACATTAATTTTAGCAATTGCATGCTTAATTGCGAAAAAGGACTAAATCGCATAAAGTGCAAAAGTTTTAATCTACAAGCTTGAGGCGTCAAATAGCTATAGAATGATAAATTAGAGGTCTCTAATGTGCAATTAGACCTTTAAGGATGAGTAGGCCGGCCATAAAGACAAGAAAATAATATTTTTCAAGAGTAGGTAAAGTTTTGGTGACTTAATTGACTAGTAATAATAAAATAAAGATAAAATGATATCATCTTTTCATCTTCTTCCTACAACTACTGAAAATTTCAACAAAGAAAGGCTTTGGGAAGCTTGAAAATTTTCATCCTTAAACCCTTGCAAGTGATTTTGGTGGTCTTTCTTAATAATTTTTGTACTTTTAAGACCCTTGTAGCTTGAGCTAACTAATGATGGAACTATTTTGCAAAATGGTTAAGAGTCTAGGGTTTTTCCATGTGAGTATTCATGTTGGTTTCTAAAATTTTATGGAAGAAAATGAATCTTAGTTGTTAAATAAACAACTTATATGAAAGGAATATCCATGAAAACACCTAAATGACCTTTTTGTAAAGGTTGTAAAATATGTGGTAAATGCGTGAAATAATTGGTATTGTGAATTTCTATAAGAGTAATAAATGTTTAGTTAGGCTTGTTAAAGGAGGAAATTTTATTAAAATCAATTTACGAGCCTAGGGGCAAAATCGTAATTTTGTAAAAGTCTAAGAGAAAAATGGTATTTTTGCCAAAGTATGACTTTTGAAATGTCTTGATCAATGTAGTGATTAAATGAGTGACTTTGTTATTATAGATCAAGAAGAACGTGAAATTAACCTTGACCGAGGAAAAGGCAAGGTTTCGGATTAGAATTACAAATTGGCACATTTTGGTACCAAGGTAAGTTTGTGTGTAATAAATTCAACATCATGCTAGTACGTTTTAAAATACTTGACATTCGTAAAGATGTATAATAGTTCTATGAAATTGATCAATGATGTTTCAATGAGAAAATGATGAAAATTTATAATGTTGAAGTCCCGGTTGGACCTTAGAAAGTGAGAGGATACCATCATCAAGACATGAGATTTGTAAGGTCCCGTATAAGACCATGTCTGTGACATGGCCTCAGCATCGAATTGATATTCCGTATAAGACCATATATGGGATATGGCCTCGGCATCGAATATGAAGGCATCGATATACAATTTCGTATAAGACCATATTTGGGATATGGCATCGGCACCGAGATGTGATCCCATGTAAGACTGTATCTGGGATATGGCATTGGTATTGTATCATGTGTATGATGATTATTGTGTATCCTTAAGTATTCTAAGTGGTTCAACGGGATAAAGAGTTAAGTTTATGTTGAAGATGATACTAGTGCTAAAGCCATGTGATGAAGTGATACAGGTACATGTGAGTAATTTATGAGAAATGTGTCCGATATGTGATATGTGATTGGTAAGAGTAAGCATGAGTAAGTTATGGAAATGTGCTTGGGAAATTGTGTTATTACTCAATTCAATGTATGAATGATATCATGAGCCTTTATGTTGCTATTTATTTCATGTAAGCTATAACATCCCGGTTTAGGGTCTAGTCAGAATAGTGGTGCGAGACCACAAATTCGAGGGTTATGAATGAGTTTTTGAGGTTAATGCTATGTATGCATGCAAGTGTGAAAGTTTCATGAAGCAATTTTGAGAAATTGCTATTGAATTATCCTAAAGGACTAAATTGTAAAAGTTGCAAAATGTGAGATTCTAGAAGCTATTTGTGTGAAATAGCTTTAGAATATTAATTAGAGGTCTTTAATGAGCAATTTTCCCAAATTTTAGTTTTTGGACAAAATTGGGCATGGATAAGTTAAAATAGGAAGTTTATCAAAAAGGGCATTTTGGTCATTTGGTTATTAAATGATTAAAATAGGAGAAAAGATGACAAAAATTCACTCATATTCTTCCCTACATTGTTGAAAATTTCAAAGCACCCATAGCTAGGGTTTGTTCATCTTTCAAGCTTGCTAGTAAGTGCAATTAAGTCTCGTTTTTGATATTCTTCGTATTTTTGAAGTCCTAGTTGCATTAGAAAGCTATTTTTAGCTATTTGGTAAGCTATGATGGATGTTCAAAAATGTACATATGTATGACATGCATATATTTTGATGTTTTATGGAAAGCTTGATGTAGTAGAAACATGTTTTGCTAAGTGATTTTCCATGAAAATGCATGTAGGGACTAGTTTGTGAAAAAACTTAAGTTTGGTCATACATGTGTGATTAAGTGAGAATTGATGAATGCTTTAGTTGAGTAAGTGGTTCAGTTTAGCATGAAAGGTTATAAAGTTGAATAAAAATCACTTTACGAGCCTTGGGGCTAAAGTGTAAATATGAGAAAGTTTAGGGGAAAAATAGTAAATTTTGCTAAAGTATGAGATATGAGTCAATTTAGTCAATGTGTATATTGAATAAGCTGATTCATTCATTATAGATCAAGAAAGACAAAGCCCGGATCGAAACCAAGGCAAAAGCAAAGCGGTGGACTAAATTGCACGTTTCTATACTTTTGAGTATCAAGGTAAGTCTATGCGTAAATAATGCATTTATACTTGCACATTCTTAATGCTAATTAGTGTGTAGCATGAATGAGAATGATTGATAACCTATGTGGTCAAGTGGAATGAATGTGGTAGATAGTGTGAATGTGTAATGATAATGTTAAGTGATGGGCTAAGTGCGATACTATATTAATGCTTAACGACGATGAGCTAGGCTGTGTGCGATGCTATCATTAAGTATATTTATCTAGTGGGGCTAAGTGCGAGACCACTATGATTACCTTTGTGGTAGGCTAAGTGCGATAAAACTTTATAAATTGATTGTGGTAGGCTAAGTGCGATACTACCTTACTAATAGATTTTGGTGTGTTAAGTGCGAAACCACGGAGATATGAACGGTGTGGATTAGTTATGTGAACTAGCTGTGTGGTTGTTAAACTAAGTAAGGTAGCTGTGTGGATGTATTATTGATAAATAATGAGGTGTTGTATATTGTGTAAATGTGATATTGAATGGAGGGGTGTATTTCAATGGTTATGAGTAAGGGACTCATGATGTGTTGGAAATGTGGTAAGGAATAAAAAGAGTAGGCATAGTGGTACATTATATGTTGGTATAATGCTAATTGTTATTTAGCTTATACTTTGATGCTTAATTGTTTATGTGTAAACTTACTAAGCTCAAAGCTTACTCCCTTTCTTTTCCTTTGTTTTATAGAGTAAAAGTGGTGAACCAAGAGACGAGGATCATTGGAAACTGGCTCACATATCAGCACACTCTGGTACATGACTCAATGTTTTGTATATAGCATGTATAGGGGCTAGACAAGTTAGTGAATTTTTGTTGTACATGGCTAAGATGTGTTGGCCTTTAGGTGGATAGTGTATTTTGTATAATGCCATAGTTGTTGGCTATTACATTATATGAAAATATGTAGTTTTTATGTGATAATGCATTTCAATTTGAGTTGATTATGGATGTATGGTATGAGTGCTTATTGTGAATGCTAAAGGGGTGAGAAGAGCTTAGCAAATAGCTTTGTTCTTGTCCATGTGGATAGACACACGGGCGTGTGCCTAGGCCATGTATGACACACAGTCAGTCACACGGGCGTGTTACTTGGCCGTGCGTCCCCTACATGTTAATATTTTAAGTTAGAATTGGCCACGAGCTAGCCACACGGGCATGTGCCTAGACTCCAGGCCGTGTGAGGGAAGTCAGTATTCACCACGGTTGGGAGGCACGAGCGTGGCTTAACCGTGGGGCATTTGGCAGAATGCTCGAGTTTTAAGCACGGTTTGAGAACATGGGCGTGTATGACTTCACTCGGGTGTGTTGTACTTTACACGGGCGTGTGAGCCATGCTCAAAGGAGAAAATTTTTAATATTCGATAAAAGTTTCGGAATAGTTTCGAGAGCCCTTGTGTGTATAAGTGAGACCTCGTAAGTCGAGAATGAGGTTACTGAGAGGACTAAAGAGAGTAGTTAATACGAGCCTAAGTGGCGATCAAGTGGTTTTATTTCGGTAACGCTTCGGGCCCAGTTCTGGCGTAGAACCCGAGTAAGGGGTGTTACATAAGCTTACTAAGCTTTATGCTTACCCCCTCTCTTTTCCATTTTCCTTGTAGTATTGCCAGGCTAGCTCAGGGATCATTGGACGTTGGAGCTCGGTTCACACTATCAAGTTGTTCTTTTGGTATAGTAAAGTTGATTATTTTGAGTATGGCATGTATAAGAACTTAGTCATTTTATGATATGTCATATTGGTTAGCCAAAGTGTTGACTATTAGGGTTAATTATTCATTTTGTAAATGGCCATTGAAATCGGCCAAAATTATCCAAGTTATATTTATTCAATGATAATGAAATTCATGAAGTGTAAGTCTATGCAATTGAATGAGTAGTGTGTGAAATTTACATATGCATGATGAAGTAGTGAATATTAGAGGTGCTTTATAGTCATACTATGTGTTACTTTTCAGGGTGGCAAAGGGCTTGGAAAATAGCCTTGTATTTGTCCATACGGGTAGACACACGGGCTTGTGTCTAGGTCATGTGTGACACACGGTCTGCCCCATGGGCGTGTGGTTTGGCCGCGTGTCCCCCTGCATTCTAAGTTGGCAAAACAGAATGCCCAGTGGTAATCACACGGGCTGAGACATGGTCGTGTGTCTCAACCGTGTGGGAGACACGACCTTAGGACATGGGCATGTGCTCAGGCCGTGTAAAGTTTGCACCTGAATTTTGGAATTTAATCCGCCACGCAGTCTAAGGACACGAGCATGTGCCTTGGTTGTGTGACCTTTTGGGGATGATGATGTCAGAAACAGAATGTCAAGGATTTCACATACGGGCTTAGACACGGGCGTGTCATAGCCGTGTGAAAGACACAAGCTGTAGACACGGGCGTCTGTCAGGCCGTGTGAAACCCTTATAGGTTCAAATCGAGAAATATATCCGCACGGATAAGGGACATGAGCGTGTGTGATAACACGGCCTGCCCACACGGGTGTGTTCCTTTCTATAAGGGCATGTGGCCCTGTTTTGACAACATTTCTAAAGTTATCCAAGGAACTTGATTTGATCTAGAAATGTTTCTAAGATGTGTTTTGGGCCTCTAGGTCTATACTAAGGTTATTAAGAGGGAGTTTGAAAAGTTTTAAATTTGAACAGACTTTTATGATTCGAAATTGTATGTATGCATGAGATTAAGTTAGGTAATGCCTCATATCCTGTTCCGGTGTCGGATTCGGGTAAAGGGTATTACATTTCGTCCCCTACTCTGCAAAGAGTCATGTACGGTTCACGGAAGGGGGCACCTCAAACGTATATGGACATTCGACCACCTACCAATAGACAACATGAGCGTCTTGCCCTTGGTGGGATTCAAACCCCTAACCTACTATATAGGAAAATTGTTGGGGTATATGGTACTACTTTAGCTAGGTTACACTTTCAAGTGGTACTATATACCCTCAACAATTGACCTATATAGTTTACGTTAAGGGTTCAAATCCCACCAAGGGTGAGATGCTTATAATGCCTCTTGGTTGGTGGTTGTACGTCCATGTACGGTCGAGATGCCTATTTCTGTGAACCGTACACAGCTCTCTATGGGGTGGGGGACAAAACCCTCTCTCGAGGTACAATACATTCCATTGTTGAAGAACTGGATCGACGTCCTCAAAAATAATATTTTGAGGACGAGAAGTTAAACACCCAACAAAAACCTAAGTAAATTAGAAAGAAGCTAACACATTGAGTCATAAAAAGCGTCACTTAAGACCATGCAGAAAATGCGTCCAAGCCTGCCACAAAAAAAATTCTTGGTCCGATTCTTTATTTGAATTGATCCATTATGGTAATTAATTTTATTAACATATGTTCGCCAGTTCACCATCATTGAAATACACCTAATATCATAATTTGATGTCACTTACTGAAATTTAAATTTATACCGTAAGAAAATTTAAAATATTTAATATTGATTTAAATCAAAAGAATACGTAAAAGTTAAAATAATAATATTTAAATTATTTGATTCTAATTTAAAATTAAAATAGTACATAAAAAGAAAGTATATGGGAATGAAACACATTATAAAAGTTTCTAGCAAATGCTTAAAATCCAATGATAATAAGGCACGTAAAAGACAACAGTTCTATTTAGAAAACCAAATAGATTAAATATCACCGTTTTAAACCTGGATTTCGCAACAGCTTTTATATTGGGATTTTTTTTTTTACTTCATTATATTTTTGTATATTAGAACCTAAATTTTAAGGGTTTTTAAGAAAATACTAAAAATTAATTTAGACAAAAAAGTTATTATTAAATTTAAGAAATAATTTGAACTAAAAATACAATAATTACTAACTTTAAACCCAAAAAATAATTTAACTCAAACCAAAATATTTAAGTATAAATATCTTTTGATAAGAGCGATGACAAAAAAGTGAAAAGGACAATAACCCATAATTTACTTAGTTTTTTTGTTTAGGAATAATACATATTTGGCCCTGAATTCGAATATGTATTTTTTAATTTACTTTACTACTTAAATTTCAATTAAATTTATTTTAGTTTCTGAATTTAAAAAATATAAAAGTTTGAAGATGTTGAATTTTAGTATTGTCTCACATCATCACTTAAAAATAAAAAAAAAAATTATATAAATTTTAAGACGATAACATGATACTAAAGGTGTTCATGCGTTAGATCAGGCCTATGTATGACATTAATACACTTTATTTTTTCCTAAGCTCAGTCCGACTCGAAATATAAGTCTAATTTTTTTTTTCCAATCATGTCCATATTTGTAAAAAAATTAACCAATTCCATTTTAGGCTCAATTATTTGTTTTTAAAAAAAATTAAAATATATAGCTATAATATTTTAAATTTATTAAAATTTTATATATAGTGATCTTAACATTTTTTTAATGTTTATATTATACTACTACAAATTTAATTTTTGTGTTATAAATTATATAATATATAAAAATAATATAATATAAAACATCACTAAATTCAAAAAATAAATCACACCAGGCTGAGCTCAAGCCTTGAATATTCAAATTTAGAGTCCAACTCATATTTTAATTAGCCCCATTGTTCGGGCATAATAATTTTACCCAAACACTCCCAAATTTCGGGAATAATCCTACCCATGAAAAGGTCGTCATGGCCATTAATCTTAGAGTTCACATACAAAGTCTTAATAACTGAACCAATGATTGAGATGGTCAAACAATTAGTCCTTGATTCAATCGGTTCAACTGCTAGACCAACAATAATTATATAAATAATTAAAAATTCATATTTCTTAAAAAAATTTATTAAACAAGTTCAACTACGGGTTTTTGTCTTAGTTTCAAGTTTCACTGAATTCGAGTAGTTTCTAAATCAATTGACCCCTCTGTTTGGACTAGTGTATTGATTGGTTCTTGATCCAAATGGTTTAATCGACCAATTTGGTCATATTAGAAGAACACTAATCACATTATTAAATCTTGATGAAACTAAACGGATCTAGTTGTCAAGTTTAGATATCTAAAAGAAAAGTACAGTGCCAAAATGGACCTAGTTACTTAACTTCAAGGGCCAAAAAATATATTATTCCTTTTGTTTATTGTCTTTGGATCTCTTAAATAAACCCTCCATACTCTCTTCAGTACTTTTTTTCATTCTCTCTTTCAAAACTCAAATCATCCTCAGGCCCCTTTCAGTTGTCTTGCCACGAGGTTTTTTTGAAGGTAAACATAAATTCTTTACCTTCAGATCTTCTCTCTTTAGTTTATGAAATAAAATTTTCATCATTTTCTTTTCCTTTCATTTCTCCTACGATTTCTCAGTTTGAAGGTATCTTTATATTTGTTTTAGTTTTTGTCATTAGGGTTCATCAGAATTTCCACTTTTTTCCTTCTTTGGGAGATTTAAATTCTGAAGCTTTTTCTTTTAATGATTTTGAGTAAGACCTAGAATTTTTATGGATGAAGCTAAGGAAATAGTTTGCTTAGTTAGTGAAACAGTTGCTGAGTTCTTTTATCACTATAATTTATATGGTCTGAAAATGTCTGTTCTATCGGTTTCTATTTTTTCCTTTTTTCTTCTACAAATTTCAGTCTTGGAGCTTTAATTTTGATGATTCTGGAAAATACCCAGATCGGTTGTTGAATGGATGAGGCAAAAGAGAAGGGTGATTCAGTGAGTATTGTCTCAGAATCTTCAGTAACTGTTAGTGAAACTGTGGTTGAAACAATGGCTTGCGAGGATCGAATTCGGATCAAGGAAGGAGGTGAAGCAGGTCTTGGTAATGGAGATGATGTAACGGTGGAGGTTTTGGATTCTCATGTTCATATTGATAGGGGAGATGGAGGGGCAGTTCAGGCCCGTTCTATTGATGAAGCGGTTTGTGGTCATCAAGAGTCCAGTAAAGTTGGTTTGGAGGTTAACATGAGAACCTTAGATAGTGAATGCCATGCGGTAGGTGGTTTGGGTTCAAGGAATGAGGTTTTGGGTGGTGAAGCTAGGGCTCAGAATGAGGTCAATGGAGGTGTGGTTCGGTCTTGTTCTAATGATGTAGTTTGTGGTCATGATGAGTCCGATGAAGTTGGTTTGGAGGGTAATCTGAGTACCTTAGATAGTGAAGGTGATTTAGCCGGTGATTTGGGTTCAAGGTATGAGGTTTCAGGGGGTGAAGCTAAGGCTTGGAATGAGGTAAATGGAGCCAGGGTTTTAGGTTTCAGTGCACTTGGTAGTTCTGCAGGTAGGAATGCAGAGCAGTCTAGCGGAATTAATGAAGGTGGGGGAGATTTGAATCAAGCTAAGGAGACAGGTAAAGTTGGTAATTTGGATAGTTATGAATTGAATCATGGAAACCAGAAACGAGTTGTATGTTTGTCTGCTGCATCCGAAGATTCAGGTGTACAAACTAAAATTGTTGAGGATGCTGCAATGGCAATTGATGAGGAAGATTTGAATGCCTTAGATGGTGGTCAAGAAACTCCTATATCTGAACTGATAAAGAAAGCTGCGAGTGTCGGTGTAGATGCCACATCCTTGAATGTCAATACACTGGTTACTGCTGAATGTGTTCCTGATTCTGAAGCTAAAGGTATGAAAAAGTGACAATTAGTGCTTTTGATCATAATTTGAAAATTCAAGTTGAAGAACAGCCATGAAGTTTGAGATTAGGTGTTAGCACTGAAAATCTCGACATTATATATGCAGATCCGGTCTATTCATGTCAGTCAACTGGATCGATTGCCGCAGGCCAATTAGACGAGAAGGTACTTCCAAATTCTATTAGTCCGCTGGTAAAAATATGCATCTTTGGACCAGACTGATTCATTGTCTTTTGCAGGTTAGTTCCAACATGGAAATTGACAAGCAAGGTACTGATTCCGAGCAACAGCAGATGGAGGTTAAAACTCCTCATCTAAGCACCCAAAAACATGATACGGGTGAAGTTGAAAGAGTTGATTATTTATTATTATTTGAAACTGATTTTCTTTTTTTTTTTTTTTTTGGTTCGACAATGTTGATTTGGTCGGGGTTTATCTTGTGCAGGTAATGTCCAATCCTTAAAACCTGAGCCAATTATTGACGGAGGAGAGGGAGTTGGTTTAAGCACGGGGGAAGCAGTGCTTGCTGAAAAGCAGGTTTCCGATGCTAAAGAAGTCGGTTTTGATGCAGAGCAAGATGTTAAAGTTGAGAAAATGGGAGTTAGCCCAAAAAATCGCGATGCAAGTGATGTTTCGGAACCATTAGGTCACCAAATGGATGTATATGTTGGTAGTGGTGAAGTTGAAGCCGCAAAAGTTGATAACAGTGTTTTGAACCAAATATCTCCTGCTGTTGCTTCTGATAAGGAGATACATTCGCCAGGAAATGAAGATCCGTTAGCTAAAAATGTGGTTTCTGAGGACGATTCAAGTGTAGAGCAAGAAATGAATGTTGAAGATCAAGTTACTAGTGATGAACCAGATTGTTTAGAGCAAGTGGAAGAAATGGAAGTCGTAGAACATGATAGCGACTCTGACCAGCCAACCAACGTAGATGAACAAACTGTTAAACAGGCAGCTCTCAAGTCCTTGAGTGGCGTAAAGATGCATCAAGCCCAGCAGCTTCTGTCCGAGGAAGGAGGAGGATTTTCAGTTTCTGATTTAGTCTGGGGTAAGGTCAAGAGCCATCCATGGTGGCCAGGACAGATATTTGATCCTTCTGATGCTTCAAAGAAGGCAGTGAAGTATCAAAAGAAGGACAGCTTTCTGGTAGCATACTTTGGGGATCGGACATTTGCTTGGAATGAACCATCTGTTTTGAAGCCTTTCCGAACACATTTCTCTCAAATAGTGAAGCAAAGTAATTTAGAATCATTCGAGAATGCAGTCAATTGTGCTTTGGAAGAAGTTTCTAGACGAGTCGAGCTCGGTCTGGCTTGCCCTTGCATACGGAAGGATGCCTATGACAGGATAAAATTCCAAAAAGTTGAGAATACCGGAGTTCGGGAAGAATCAAGTTTAAGAGATGGTGTTGATGTATCTTTAAGTGTTAGTTCTTTCGAGCCAGACAAATTAATTGACTATATGAAAGCATTAGCCGAGTCTCCATACAGTGGGGGTGATCAAATCGACCTCGTGATTGCTAAAGCTCAATTGTTGGCATTCTATCGTTTAAAAGGTTATCATCAGCTGCCTGAATCCCAATTTTCTGAGGAGAAAAGGCTCGAGGTAGTTGATTGTGCTACTCCTATGGATATGGATGGTGAGCAAAAATCCGAGGCTTCGAAGACACGGAAACGATCTTACCTTAAACGGAAGCATAATCTGAAGGATGGATTGTATCCTAGTAAAAAGGAGAGAAGCTTGTCCGAATTAATGAGCGAGACATTTGATTCTCCTGATGGTGAAATCGGGTCTGATGTGATAGGTAATAAGCCCCCTTCATCATCATTTGGCAAGAAAAGAAAAGCCATTGATTCCTCGGAAGACTCCGTGATGCAGGAAGGGAGGAAGACATCTAAAGGGTCTCTAAGCACACCTCATTTCCCGAAGCCTTCCTTTAAGATCGGTGAGCGTATCAGTAGAGCTGCAAGCCAAATGACTGGATCCCCGTCGATTCTAAAGTCCAGTGGTGATAGGTTACAGAAGCTTGATGGTGGCTGTGAAACTCCTGCCACGTGTGGATATGATGTTCCCATTGATAATCTTGAGGATGCAGAGCGAAAGAGGATGGGTATTTTGACTGAATATTCATCACTTGACGAGTTGTTGTTGCAACTTCACTTGGCAGCATGTGATCCGATGAAAGGTTACAGTTCTCTTAATATTATTATTAGCTTCTTCTCAGATTTCAGAGATTCGATAGTTCTGGATCGACTTTCCAGGGACAAAGCGGTTGGCCAAAGGAAGAAGTCACCAAATTCTATCATTGGTTTTTCAGAAACTTTTGAGTTTGAGGACATGAGTGACACTTATTGGACTGACAGAATAGTCCAAAACGGTTCCGAGGAGCAGCCATCACTTGGTACCAACAGGGGACAATATCAATTTGTGCCTGTCGAATTAGATAAACCAATTCAAAAAGTCCGTAAGTCTCGAAAGCGGTATTCTGATACCAGTCATGATTTGACAGCACAGAAACCTCCTGGCTACGTCGATGAGAGGGCCCCAGCAGAAATTGTTATGAGCTTTCCTGAGATCAATTCTGTTCCTTCAGAAACAAAGCTAAATAAGATGTTCAAGCACTTTGGACCATTAAAGGAATCCGAGACAGAAGTTGATTGCGAAACCAGCCGTGCTAGAGTTGTTTTTAGAAGATCATCCGATGCAGAAGTTGCTTACAATAGTGCCAGGAAATTCAACATCTTTGGGCCGGTGTCTGTAACTTATCAACTCAACTACACTATTTCTGAATCATTCAAAGCTTCGTTGTATGCTCCAACCCTAGCTGAGGAGAATCCATTCATTGCTTCAGCCCCTTGTGGGGACCATGCTCTTATTGCCCCAAGCCTAGGTGAGGAAGCTTCATTCATGGTTTCAACCCTTGGTGAGGAAACTTTACCCATTACTACTACATTCCATGAGGAACCTTGGTTCATTGCCTCAACTACAGGTGAGGATACTTTGGCCATTCCCACGACCTTAGCTGATGGAGCTTCGGATGTTGCTACAACCATGTATGAGAAAACATTGCCTGTTACAACGACTGCAGGTGTGGAAACAATGGCTGATGCTACAACTATTGTTGACAAAACCTTTACTGTTGCCACAACTGTAGGCGAACAATCTTTGCCTGTTTTCACAACCATTGATGAGCAACCGTCAACTGCTGCTGCAAGCTTGGTTGACGAAGCTTCATTTTCCCATTTAACTTCGAGCAAAGGAACTTCGACTCTGACCACAACCTTGGGTGATCAAACTTCAAGCATTGCTACCTTCCATCCAGAAATTCCTAGTGTTCCTGCAACTGTGGGTGAAGAAACTTGTAGCATTCCCGCACCCTCGGCTGAAGAAACTCGTAGTATTCTTCCAAACTTAGAGGCAGAAACTGCTATCCATCCTGTGACCTTGGCAGAGGAAACCCCTAGTATTTCTAGAACCTTGGGCGAAGATACTCTATCTGTCCCTGCAGCCTTCAATGAAGAAGCTCCGGTAGGTACTCTGATCTTCAGTGGAGGAACTCACACCTTTCCAGGAAAATTGGATCGTGAAACTAAGACTGTTCCCACAACCTTGTGTGAGGAAACAACCATTCCTGCAACGTTAGGTCAAGAAACTCCTACCCTTCCTGCAACATTGGGTGAAGAAACTCATAGTATTCCCTCAATCTCGAGTGACGAAAATCGTGGCATTCCAACTAACTTGGATGAAGAAACTCCTACAGATCCTGTGACCTTGGCAGAGGAAATCCCCAGTATTCCTGAAACCTTGGGTGAAGAAACTCCATCTGTTCCTCCAACATTCAGTGAAGAAACTCCAGCTGTTCCTCCGTCATTCAGTGAAGGAACTACTATTCCTCCTTCCTTCAATGAGGAAACTCCTACTGTTCCTGTAACATTGGGTCCAGAAACTCTAACCATTTCTACAACCACGAGTGAGGAAACTGCAAAGATTCCTGCGACCTCAGGTGAGGAAACTACAAGTGCTCCTGTGACCCTGCATGAGGAAACTCTGGCTATTCCGACAACTTTGGATGAGGGCAGTCCAACTATGACCACAAAATTGGATGAGGACACTCCAACCAGTCCCACAAACTTAGCTGAGGAAACTTTGACTACCCCCACATCCTCCGGTGTGGAAGCTTCAACAGTTCTCACAACTAACAGCGAGGAAACAACTGCTGTTTCTACAACTACAGAAATGGAAACTTTACCCCCTGCGGGTGCTGAAAGTGTAGAACCTGCAACTTAATAGCTTTACTGTCAAAACTACTCAGAAATTTCAGGTATTACTTTTCTTTTGCATCTCTTGCAAGATTTTAACTTGATGGTGTTAGAATAATTGGAAACTATTTGAGAGCATGGTTCGAGTGATGTCTTGCAATCTCATGCACTTAATTCAGTTAATGAATTGTATGGTTGTCTTTTGAGTGTTTACTGGTGTTGAAGAGGTCAAAACCTAAATCTATATTACTGTATATGGCGTCACGAAGTGAAAGGGTAGAAATAGGAGCAGCTGTCTGGGCTCGTGGGGTCGAGATAAATGCTTCGAGTTTTACATCTTTTCTTATAATGTGTTTATGAGGTTGGAGTTGATTCTTAAATTAGATGTTCATCTTCAATGTATCTCTTGGTTCAAAGTAGAGAAACCTACAGGATTGCAGCATCATGTGAGTTTACCCGATATCGGTGTTCCCTAAGACCAGTATGCTTTAGTTTCTTGGTTTCTCATTTATTTTATCTGCGTTAGTTTCCTGGTTCTCTTATCGTGATCTTTTGGCAGAATTGTTGTAGGGGAGAACACACCAGTGGTTCTGATATCGGTGTGGGGTTTGGTAGGGCTGATTCGAGTTGCCATAAAAGAAAGCAAGCAGGCGGCAGATGGCTCATCTGGTGCAACTCGAGTCTTGTGCTCGGATTCTTTCTTTGTCAAATTATGCTGTACTGAGTGTATTGCCATTCACATATGCTCCGGCTAGTGTAATATATGATGATGACCTTTTTCACTGATGTTAATTCCTAGAGGAGAGGACCTAGAGAATTGTTTAATTGAATCTATTTCTTTCTGCTGCTTAATCATATCGATGTCGTATAGGGGATTACCAGCTCCTGATTATTGTTTTGGCTCCTCATGAATTTGATCTGTAAAGCATGAATGCTAATGATGTTCTTTTGCTAAAACTGGCTTGTACAGTTAATCAATGGAATCCATAACTTTGCAGGTTGGACTTAACGTGAATAAAAAAAAAATATTCAAATGGCAAAATGGTAAATTAAGTTTGCATGGAGCCGAATAAGAATTTATGGCTGGACTAAAATCCAAATCCAAACGCAAAGGGGAATGTAACCGAATTCACGGATTTGAGGGATCAGCTTAGTTTAAAACATATTTCCAAAAAAACCCTACTTTTAACCCGCATACGTGTCAATCAGATTGCCATCTGTAAGGTCTATGCTCCATAATTTTGCCACCTGTCCTTCAACCCTGCTATTTGAAGCCGAAGAAATGGAAAAGAAATTGAGTTTAATTTGGAAAACATGGGTTCAGAGACTTTGATTGAAGTGATTCTTGCAATTCTTCTTCCTCCTGTTGGAGTTTTTCTTCGTTATGGCTTGGGGGTATTTCACTTTCCCTTTCTCTTTCTCTTCATATATATATATATATATATATGTATGTTGTTTATGGATTTATGTTGGCATATGATGTGGATTACAAAATGATGATGGGTTGGCAGGTGGAATTCTGGATAGATTTGGTGCTGACATTGGTTGGTTATCTTCCGGGAATTATATATGCAATTTATGTATTAGTTGTATAGCAAAATGCAGATATTTTCTGCTTTTGTTTTATAATTTGGTGTATTTTATGTTTAGATTTTGACGGAGATTAGCGGTGTTTTCAGTTAATGAGATATGTTTTCTTCCATGAGTATCTCAATTGTAAAGCAAAGGATTATAAGTGATTTGATTTTATAAACATCTTTTCCTGCATTATTATTATTATTATTATTCTTTATCAATAAGCATTATTTGGTATCTACATTGTTAGATTGAATTTGATTTTCAAAAACCCTGGAGTTGTGGAGTAAAGAACATATCCTTCTTTTACCCTACCTTCTCTCCTAATTCTCCTTCTATTTCTTCTTTAATCAATATTAATCACTTTCTATCTTCCTTCCTCTCATCCACCATCGCAATTTACTTTACAGCATTTTCCTCTCTGTATTTGCCTACACCATTCTGCCACCTTTATTTTACATATCTCCACTCCCCCTTGCTCGACTATACTGCCTCATAACCCATTCATCCATGGCCCTCCACTTCAAGTTTTTTCTTTTTCTCCACACAACTTAGATTCTCATAAGAGATAATCTTAACTTTTATAAACTCAAGATTTGGGCATGATTTGGATTTGAGCAAATCCCAGAATTTTTTTAAAATTCTCAAAATTCAAATATCATAGACTTTTCTTCTAAATTGAAATCTATATCCTTGCTCTCACTTTTTCTTTTTGGTTTTTTTCAAGTTTCCAATACAATTTTCTTTTCAAAAAAATTTATTAGTTTAAGGGTAAAAATATTTTTTCTAAAAAATATTAGTAATTTTCCTGATCAGAAGAACTCAAAAGGTATATATATTTTTATCAAATTTAAAATATTTTTTTATTTTTAAGTTTTTATTTTTTTTAAAATTACTGACATGCCACGTCCGTTTTCTTGATTTTTCTTGATCATATGAACTCAATAGGATGACTTGGTTTTTTTTTTTTTAAATACATAATTTAAAATTCATATATTACAATTTGTAATATCCCATAACTGATCAAATCTTATTTGAGCTATAAAATATTACAATCTCATTTATAAATCACTTGAACAATTTATACCACATAATTATATCATCTGAGATATCATATCATCTTGATTATATATATAAAGTTATTATTATAATAAGTTAACCTCAAATTAAAAATAATTTAATTTAGTTAAGGTTTATTGGACTTTAATTATTAAATAAAGTATGAATCAAACATGTGTAAATATTTTAATAACTAATTTCTAATTAATGATGAGTTGATTAGAAATTAGGATTAATGTGCAAAAGTTATATATTAGAGTTATGTTCTTTAAATTACACCTCAGATAACTTTATTAATTCTCTGAATTTCTTGTGTACTAATTTGGATTTTAAGAAATCGATGAATTTAGGTACGCTTTCTCATATAGTTTTATTCTAGGTGATTTGACATAACAGATCCTGGTTTATAGTTTTAAGTTTATATTAAATCTTGTTTTTACGGTTCAAACAAGTGGTATCTGAGTTTAAATAATTGAGAATTAATATTTTTAGATGTATGTCAGATCTTGGTTTATAGTTTTAAGTTTATATTAAATCTTATTTTTACAGTTCTAACAAGTGGTATTTGAGTTTAAATAATTGAGAATTAATATTTTTAGATTAATTGGTTAGGAGTATATGGATATGGTATTCTCATTGTATAGATATTAGATGTTTTGGAATTATATTAAAATTTTTGGTTTTGATTAATTATGAATTAAGTTTTAAGGTTTTCTTAATAATTTAGATTGAATATATAACATCAGTTTTTTTTTTCCTTCATTGATGGCTCATAAAATTACTAAAAGGCAGGAGATGCATGCGATATATTTAGAATATCATATAGTCTGATATTATAGATTCTTTTGAAAAATATATTATGATATTCATATTTTTTATTATAAATTTTTAATCATTAGAAACATGAACTCAAAAGTTGATTTAATGTGAAACAAATATGAATATTTGAGTCTTAGGCTTAGTTTGGATGGGCGGTGTGTTTACCTCCGGTGAGGTTAAAAACAGCGGTGGCGGTGAGATTAATTACTGTAGCGGTGAGATTAGATACTGTAGCGGTGAGATTAAAAACAGCGGTGGAGTGTGTGTTTGGATTCAAACGTAGCTATAGCGGTGAGGTGAGAATATAAAATGACTATTAAGGACATTAGAGTAGAAATTATATATAATAGAAGTTTTTAAAATTATTTAATAAAATATTAATTAAAAAAAATTGAATGGAGCCGGTGTAAGTATTGAATTTTACTTCTTATACCAAAACATGTATAGTAATAATCATTGTATTATTTATATATTTGTAATTTATCCTTAATAAATTTTTGAGAATTTAAAATTGTACTTTTTAGTTTTCAAATTTTGTATATTTATTAATATTATTAAAATTCTATTTAATTTGTCGTGAACTAGATTTGTCCAAGGGTTCAATAATCTGTTCAGTCTGACTTGTCCAAACCGACCCAAACTCAATTTAAATAATAAAAAATAGTTTAAAATTTAATTAACATAAAATATAAACAAAAAATTTTTTTTATAATCTTTAAACAAGATAACAAATATTAACTACTAAATTCCATTCTTTAATCCGAAATTTTAAAGGCCCAAATTGAAACAGTAATGATTCTCAAAGCGAGTTTCTTTTCATCATTCTAGTTGAGGCCAAGATTAAAAAGGAAAAAAAATGGAAATTTGACATTCATGGAAAGTTCATTTGAAATGCAAAACAAAAACTTTTCAATGTCTCAAAAATTCATGATTTCCAGCATCAAATAACATAATTTTTGTAACATTCTCAATTAAAAAAATGATTTCACTCCATGCATAACTCAAAAGATCCTGTTTGAAGGTCCCATGGTACTCTTCAAGTAAAGGCACCTCACCTGCAAATCAACACATTTAATCCCAGTGAAAATGATCCCAAAAATCCCTCATATAACATACCATCAATGAAATCGACAAAAGTAGACGTAACTCACATTTTGCCAATTTTTCTTCAACAATGAAACAAGGAAATTGACGCTCATCTGCACGTTTTGGAAGATCTGCTTCTCCTCCATTGCTACATTCCCAACGGCGACTCCCATGCAAAGAACTTTCTTCAATTGGAACTTAACCATTGCCTTTTGTCTCATTCGCTTTGGACTCCAAAGATTCCTGGTGAGTAACAAGGGTTGGGAATTTCCCTACATTCGTGCAAAAATATTAGCTGCGTAATCTAAAATCACAAGCGAGGTAGACCAGTCTAGTATGAACTGAACTTAAAAACCAATCACATAAACCCAAAGCAAACTCAATCCAGTTTGACCGTGAAAAGTTAACCCAAACTCATCGATCCACGAATGCAAGGCGACACAAACCTAAATAGCTTTGGACACAAAAAGACTGAACCTAAAATGACCCAAACAAGTAACTCGAAATGATTCAAATCTGAAAATGACCAAAACTTGAAATGATCCATAACCATCATGACCGGACCTAAAAATCAAGCCTCAAACCCGAATTTGAAAAGATTTAACATACAATGGCTCAAATCCAAAATTGAAACCGAACTAAAACCATCCCAAGCCCGCAGTCTATATATAAGTAGTACCCTTGCAAATGCCTAATAATGTACAACATAAAATTGTTGAAAATTGGTGCAATCTTTGGTACTCGTATATAAAACTTGCTGCTTTGTTGAGACCAGGACCCAAGAGGCCAGGGCATCCGCTTGATGTGATTCAGAGGCCAAAAATGCATGATATTTCTTAGCAAGCTTCTTGACCAACTTCTTGTTCTTGTTTAGCTTCTTCAATGCTTCAACATCCATATAATCCAAACCAATCTTCTCGACTGCAATGCAAATCAAAAAAATTCAACAAAACACTCAAGCATTACAAGAACATTCTTCCTATGTTTCAGGATTCTTTTTTTTTTTTTTTGAAGTACCCATGTCTGGCACTCATACCCGACACATGGATAGGGGATATGACCTCAAAAATCCTCTACATACATAAAAAAATTTAAAATCCTAATCATCTTTGTGTCAAGTATATTCTTGTATCCAACACTCACACCCAAATCGATTTAACATGAACCAAGAAACACAATATTCTTAAAAGCAAAGCAAGCAAGCAAGTTTCACCTAAGGAAGGATGCAAAAATTACCTCTTCAACATGTTGAGCATCTCCAAGCATGCAAATCTTCATCTTGGGGACGAGGAATGTGTGGCGGCTTCACGGAACCACTCAAGCGCTTGTCTTTTTTGGGGTCATAGTTTTTCAGCCCAACTGGAGTTCAATGGTCTCGGTGAACTTGCGATTTTCTCCATGGAATTAGCCACAATGGTTGAAATAAGCTTCTCTAAGGGCATCACTCTGAAGCTTACTTGCAAATAAAAACCAAAATCCTTTTAAGAAAACTATAAATGAGTAGATAAGAAACAATCACATGATTCATACACTACCATAATGAAATATCAATCCATAATCATCACAACACAAGCACCAAAAGCCAAATCATAATTTGACTCGGTGAGTCAAAGGCAAGACCACATCAACCTGATCTGAGAACAAACAATTACACGACACAAATGGAAATCAAATTCACAACTTAAAGATTTACACTCTTTAAGTTCAAATTTTACAAACATATAAGAATCTAGTTTCACAAACCGGACCAATCAATGAACCCAATATATTGTTTGGATAATCACATTAAAAAAAAAAATAGAGAATTAAATTACCTCATCTTGAATCTCTGTTCTTAAAGCGAAAGAAACTACCAAGAATTTACTCAGTAAAACAAAATTTTCAAGTCAATGATTGAATGTTAGATCTCGAGAAGAAAACAAGAGTTTAAGGAAAGAAAAAGCGAAAATTAACAGCGGTTGTGGTGGTAGCCATCATATGATTGCATCGCTTCACGCTCATCTCATCGCTACTTCATCATTTCATGGCGGAACAGAGAATCCCGTATGGAAGCCAAAAATTTCATTTGCATTTTGAGTTGGAAAATGGGGACAAAAAGTATGGGTATTTTTGTATGAGGAAAACACCAATTGCTCATCGACCTTTAATTGTCGCTTTCACTCCCGGTTGATTTTCGGCTCTCGGTGCGGTGGAGATAAATTTTCAACGAACCTCGCTAGGTGAACCAAACGGCACAGCAGTGCGGTGAGCAGCAATTTTTGACGCCAATCTCACCACACTGGAGGCAAACGGTGAACCAAAGGGGCCCTTAATATAATATTCATTAAAAGAAAAACAGGAAGCAAATTTTTAAATGAGGCTTTGGAAAAAATGAAAGAAAATTCTCTAGAAACTGATGACAATATTCCTCTTCTGGAAGAGGATGATGGGGATGGATCTCGATCAAAGGTAGATCGAAACACTAAGAAAGTACGCTTTAAAGAAGGTACAAATGGTGAAGACACGGATATGTTGACTGACTCTCGATCAAGTCCAAAAATTTCCTGGAAGGATAAACTTTTGGGGAGTACGTCTGGAAGATCTGATGAGGAAACGCTAGGCTTTTCTAGAACTAGTAACGATGAAGAAATTAAATTTTTGGAAGGAGACATCCACAAATTTGTTGTTAATGCCATTCCTGCCATTGATTTTTCGGAGAGAATCTAGCAAATTCTTTTCAAAGAAATGGAATTAATAGTTGTTCTCAAGCTACTTGGAAAGAATATTGGGTATGGGACTCTTTATAATAGAATCAACAGTCTTTGGAATCCATCCAAGCCCCTCCACCTAATGGATATCGAGAATGGTTACTATCTGGCCAAGTTCCAATCGGCTGAAGACTATACTAAAGCTTTAACACAGGGACCATGGTTGATTTACGGCCAATACTTGACAGTTCAGCCTCGGACAAAAGATTTCAGCCCTTCACAACCTTACCCGAGAATGGTTTTGGCTTGGATAAGATTACCAGGCCTTCCGGGATTCCTATATAAGAAGAAAATTCTCGAGGGGGAATAATTGGGAGAGTCGTTCGGCTAGACCTCAATACTGATAGTCGAATTAGAGGACGATTCGCTAGAATGGTCATGTACGTTAATCTGGATAAGCCGTTGACTGGCTAAGTGCTTGTAAATGGCATGAAATAGCGAGTGGAGTATGAGGCACTGCCAACCATCTGCTTCACCTGTGAAAAGTATGGAAATACAAAGGAAATTTGTTCGTCGCTGCAAACGGAATACATATCGAAAAATGAACAGGCGAAGGATACTCTGACGGAAGTGGCGCAAGGAGGAGAAATCGGATCATTCGGGCCATGGATGGTTGTCGAACGGAAATCACGGAATAAACCCCGAAGCAATTATCTTTCCAAAAAGGATAACAAAGGGAAAGGAAATCTCGGGTCCAGATTTGATGCCTTAGCCAATTTGGGGGGACAAACAGAATAAAGGAAATGCGGGGATTAATGAAGGAGAAGAGCATATAGCAGATTTTTAGGTGGTCTTAAAAGCTGGAGTTAATGCAGGAGATTACAATCAATTACAGTTGGCTAGCACAGATTACAGCTGGGAGCTACTGCGTCAAAAATTGGACCGTTGACAAGTCAAAATTCGGGCCTATTCATTGTTCAAGCAGAATGGCCATTGAATGATGGCGTTAAATTTCGGTCAATTATAGGCCCACCAGGAAATAAGAAGCTGGATGATCCACCACGAAGCAATGCAGACCAGACCAGCAAAGTGTTGGGCCATTTTATTCCTAAAGCAGGCTTATCCACTAGACATGGATTCTTCGTTAATGCATGCTAATATTATTAATAATTCCCAATTTAACCATATTTTTGTGAGCCAGGAAATTGATGCTGATCAAGGAATTTCTAAGCCATCCAAGTTAGACTCTCCAAAGTCGAATATGGTTGGAATGTAGGTGGTGGACTCTTAGTGGCTTAGACAATAACCAACATACGGTCGTTTCTTTCAAAGGAAAATGACCGGATGAGGATGGGAACAAGAATCAGACTGCAGGGAAATTAATAGGGGGTAAGGAAGGAGGTATTCGGGCCATTAAGAAAATTAATAAAATCACACACGGGAAAGGGAATAATTTCAAAATTAAAAATCCTTCAAAAGTTCCCTTGAGTGATTCTATGGCTAGACTGGTTCAGTCTGTAACCACGACTAAAAAAGCAGAGTCAGTTGTTTCTGGCCCAAACAGTGGTGAAAGCATTTAATTTGCTTTACAGTACATTTATTTTATGGTTTAGTATATTGGTTTATGGTTTTGGCTTTACTTTTGGTCATTCATTATGAACTTTAATTTATCTATTTTGTCTTGGAACTATCAAGGGCGTGCGAGTAGTAAATTTCTCAGAGCTTTTCATGAGTATAATCTTGAGTATAATCTGGATATTGTATGTCTACTAGAGCCGAGAATTAGTGGTAAAAAGCTAATTATATTATTGTTAAATTGGGTTTTGACCGGTCCCATCGCATTGAGTCTATTGGTTTTTCAAGAGGAATATGGGTTGGATGGAAGAATTTTATCTCCATTAGAATTATTCATAACCATCCTCAATTTATGCTCCTTCATTTTCAGGGCAATAACCTTATTAATGGTTTTTTTTTTTATGTTTGTTGTTTATGGCAGAACTAAAAGGAAATCCCTTTGGGTTGATCTTATGACTGTGTTGCCTCAGAACCCCTTGCCATGGTTGATCTTGAGAGATTTTAATGCCATTCTCTCCCCCAAGGACAAAAAAAGCGATTGCACGGCAGGCAAAAGATATAAGTTTTTTGGTAATTTTGTTGATGTTTGTAATTTGCAGGATCTGGGGTATACATGACCATCCTTCACCTGGCAAAGAGGAAATACGGCCGAGCACTTGGATCGAGTCCTAGCTAATGATGTTTGGGCTTCAGACTATTCTCACTCACTCGTTTATCATCTCCTTCGTATTAAATCGGATCACAGGCCTATTCTTCTTAAGACTAAATCTGAGTTCAGAGTTCCAAAAGGGAGACCATTTCGGTTCCTGGCAGGATGGATGAAGCACGCAAATTTTAAGGATTTGGTCTCAAACAAATGGAGCTATTCAGGTAATATGGCTGACTCGTTATCTGATTTTACTTCTTACGTTAAAGCTTGGAACAGGTCCGTCTATGGTTTTTTAGGCACTCGCAAAAGGAAGCTTTTGAAATCCCTTGGGACCATTCAAAAGGCTATGGATTAGTCGTCCTCCAGAAGTTTAGCTACTTTGGAGATGGAAGTTCGGGACAAATTGGAGAGTGTGCTTAATCATGAGGAGCTTTTATAGAAGCAAACGGCTAGGTGTGATTGGCTCCAATTTAGGGACAGGAATACTAAGTTTTTCCACAGTCGCACGATACAATGAAGGAAATTTAATCGTATCTTGGCCTTAAAAGACAATAATGGGGAATGGTGCTCAGATCAGTCTACTCTTAGTGATGAGGCTGTCAAGTTCTTTGAGAATCTGTATGTTGACAATCCAAGGCCTATGACCGATATTCTTTCCAACATCTTTCCCTGTCTCAAGGAGTAAGATATTGATTTTCTCAATAAGCCAGTACTAAATGATGAGATAAAGAAGGCCATTCTCCGCTAAAAGCCCCAGGGAGTGACGGGTTTCATGCGCACTTTTTCCAAAGCCAGTGGGATTTAGTTTGAGGGGTAGTTTGTGAGTGGGTTCAAGGAATTTTTGCTGGCAACAAAATTGAAGAGGAGCTCAATAACACCCTTATCGTGCTTATTCTAAAGAAAGACCGTCCGGAAGACTTCAGTCAATTTCGGCCAATCAGTCTCTATTCGGTTATGTATAAGTTGGTGATGAAAGTGATTGCCAACAGATTCAAAATGGTTTTTTCAAATTTCATATCCCCAGAACAAGCAGGTTTCATTGCAGGGAGGAATATTTCAGACAATATCATAATTGCATAAGAGGTAATCCATTCTATGCGTAGCAAGAAGGCTGGAGGACAGTGGATGGCCATTAAGTTAGATTTAGAATAAGCATATGATAGAGCCAGCTGGGATTTCATAGAAGCGTTCTTTGTCGCAACTGGAATCCCCAAGAAAATCAAAAAGGTAATCATGAACACGATTTCCTCCTCCACTATGCAGATTCTTTGGAATGGAGTACCATCTAAATCCTTTAAACCAGTAAGAGGGATTGACAGGGGTGTCACTTATCGCCCTATCTCTTCGTACTTTGTATGGAATGGTTAGGACACCTTATTAGATCGGAGATGTCAGCTAGCAGGTGACGTCCTATTCAGTTATCGAGATCAGGTTTGGCTTTATCCCATCTGTTCTTTGCAGATGATCTTGTTATTTTCAGCAGAGCGGAGATGGATCAAGCTCTTTTATTGAAGGAAATACTTAAGACGCTTTTGTGATTTTTTCTGGCCATAAGATCAGTGCAAGGAAAAGTAACATGTTATTCTCTAAAAATGTTGATTCCAGTATAGGGATCAGATCAGCCGGCTTTTGGGTTTCTAGAAAGTTTTTAATCTAGGAAGTTACCTGAGGGTGCCTTTTCTTCATGATCGTGTTGCCAAGAGTACTCTGGGTTTTGTAATTGAAAAAGTACGATGTAAACTTCAAAATTGGGATGCCCAGAAACTCTCCTTTGTAGGGCGGGTTACACTCGCTCAATCGGTTCTTCTTGCTATTCCTAGTTATTTCATGCAGTCCTTAGCTATTCCGAAAGGAGTGTGTGATGAGATAGAAAGGATAGCACGACAATTCATTTGCGAAGGTTCAGTTGATAATCCAAAATCTGCCTTGGTTAGTTGAGACTCCATTTGTCAGCCGAGGTCACACGGAGGTTTTGGATTTAGACATCTTCAAGACCATAACAACTCCTTCCTTATGAAAATTTGTTTTAATCTTGTCTCTTGGAAGGACGCTTTATGGGTAAGAGTTCTCCGTTCTAAATAGGGATGGAAAAGCCAGCTCCCTGTCTCAATTCAAAAAAGTCATTGTTCTCACCTTTGGAGGTCTCTCTAAGGTTTAGCCGCTGTTATATGAGAATCTCATGTGGTCTATTGGGGACGGTACTACAATTAGATGCTGGAAAGACACTTGGATACCTGATGTTGGGCCTCTGTTTAATCATGCGCCTGCTCATGCTAGTCTTAACTTAGACAGTACTTTGAAAGATTGGATTCTGCATGACGGTTCTTGGAATGTGGATATGCTACGTATTTGGTTATCGGATGATATGATAAAGCGTATAGTAAGTATCCCTCCACCTCATCCTGCCGGAGGTAAATACAGAATCATTTGGGCTCGTTCTGGGGAAGGTTCTTTTTTCGTTCGCAATGCTTATTGGTCATTAAGGGAGAATTCTTGGAGGCCTAAAGATGATATTTGGAAGCCTATTTGGAAATACAAAGGTCCTAAGAGAGTTCATCTTTTTCTCTGGCTTGTGGCCAATCAGAGGCTCTTCACTAATTCAGAAAGAGCCAGAAGAGGAATTGGGCAAAGTAGCGCGTGTCCAAGGTGTGGGCACGATTTTGAAGATATCGTGCATGTTCTTCGGGACTGTCCGACCTCTAAAGAAGCTTGGAAGCTTGTTGTCCCTCCAGAGAAGCAATCCAGGTTTTTTTTGACCCTTTACAAACATGGCTATCAACTAATCTTTCTTGTCATATTAAATTGCAGGATAATGGTACTACTTGGTCGTGTCTTTTTGGGATAATAGCTTGGAGAATTTGGAAAAACCGGAACCTCTTCATCTTTCAAAGCATTGACTGGACATCCCTTGAGCTCATCAAATTCTCTCAGTTGGGCACAACATTTTGAGACCTTAATCATTGGTTCTAAACTTTTCTCATATTCCCCGGGGGTCTACCAACATTGTTCCGACGACTGGGTTTATTTATATTTTGATGAAGCAGTGGCTAGAGTATCTGGGAATGCCTCTGCAGGTGGCGTCGTTCGGGATCAAGATGGTAATTAGATTTTAGGTTTCGCGCATTATTTGGGCAGATGTTCGCCTTTTGAAGTTGAACTTTGGGGTATTCTCGATGGAGTGCTTACCTTATTAAACAGAGGCTTCAAGAGGGTCAAAATTCAGACTTATAATCTTGAAGTGTTTAAGGCCTTGTCCATGAAGGAAATGATGGATTCTGACACTACTCTTCTCAGAAGAATCAGAAGACTACTGAATTTTGGAGGTCAGCGGGACATCCAACATATTCCTAGGGAACGTAACTTAACTGCTGATCAATTAGCGAAGCTTGGTCTTTCTTGGCAAAATTCCCTTCGAATATTTGAAGTTCCGCCTGAAGCGGTGGTCACAGCTTTTCAGCATGATAAATCTTTTAGTGTCTCTTAGGACTCTTTAAGTTATCTACTTTTCACCAAAAAAAAATATGAATCTTTGAAAAGCATGTGTAAAGTGTCAAAAGTTATAAATGCTTTGTAAGTAGATTATATGGCTATGGGCACTAAATTAACCCTATTTCTACGGGAATAACACCTTTAGTATTGTTCTCTTTATACTACCCTTATAAGTATATATGACAATATATGGTATATATATTATTTGTAAATCATATAAATGTGTAAATTTATCCCTACACTTAATTCGGTTTACTTTATGGTTTTCAAGTTTTGTGTGTATTTATGTTAAAATTATTGATAATTTTTTTTATGAATTCAATTTTGATTTTCTGGACATTCATTCAAGTTTTTTTTTTCGGTTTGGATACATATATTTAATTTTATGGGCATTTTGATGTAAATTCATGCTAAATTGATGCATGTTTAAGTGATTTAATTTTAATTTCAGTTCTATAATATTAGGTTTTGGCATCTTATAGTTTCAAATATTTGGTTAAATTATGAGATAAGATTATTGTATGAATTATGGAACATGCCAAAATTATGAAAACATGTGCTTGTTAATTATTCAGCCTTAAATCCCTACATTATTTCAGTTTGGTTTTAACATATATGGTTTTTTTTTTTTTTTAAAACATCAGTCAAAGATTAAGGTTTCTGGTTTTTTAATTGCACTATTAAGAAAACCTTATTTTGAGTTATTTTGGAATCTGTAATGCAATAAAAAAATTTAGTTTTCACCTTTGACTATTGGGTAAATTTTAAATTTGAATATTGGTATAATTATAGATTTATTTTAAAATAACTTAATTAAAATAATAAGTTGTCAAAGTGAACTCTGATATTGAAATTATTTTGTTTTAAAATATAAAACGTTGTGTGCATGTAACTTAAGCTACATTATTGTTGATTGGCCCAAAACAAAGTTAATATTTAACAAAATTACATGTGCAACTATGACAATAAATATGTGACGATTATTCGGTTTTACATGTGAACAATAACTCGGCCCAAAGGAAGATTTATTATTCTACATGTTCTTATTGTCAGTGTTTGATTACTACACGAAGATATCACTTACAAATTAATATTTTTGTCCAAATATGAAATATTAATGGAGTGTTCAATATCTTGAGATGGGGTTTACCTTTATTCAAAAATTATTTTGGTTTAAATTTGAAGTCTTATGTGAGGTTGTTTTTTGATTTATTCAACTATTATTATATTTTCCAACATCATTGTATGTTGTTTTGGGATAAATATATATACAATATAAATACTATTATCTTTTAATTTGATTGAAAGATGAAATTAAGAGAAATATTTTGAAACAAATAAATTTAGATTTTGACGTTGGGATTTAATTAAGAATGTCTAATATTTTAAATAGATTAGTTGAAACAAAATGCCGCCAAAGTGATCTCTTTTGCTTAGATTAGTTTATTTAAAATACCAAGATGATTATATGTTTTTGTGATTCATGCATTTATTAATTGACCCAAAGGTAAGTTAATATTTGGCAAAATTTCAACGACATCTATGGTGATAAATGTGTGACAATTATAAGGTACTTTATGTGAGCAATATGTTAGTCCAAAGATTAATTCATTGTTTGACATATTTTATTGTCAATGTTTGGTTGCTACAACAAGAGTAGCGCTTACTGTTAATATTACTGTCTAAAGACTTGATATTAATGTTGTGTTTGGCATCTTGAGATGAGATTACCCATTATCCTGAATTTATTAGCTTGTTTTTATTTATTTTTGTTCTATATTTAGCTAGTTAATCTTCTGCTGTCACAATATCTGCTAATATAAATTCTATACCCATGCCACATGAGACTAATTTCAATGAATGGAAAATGCATTTAATTATAGTGCTTGGTTGTATGGACATAAACCTTGCACTAAGGGAAGAACAACCCGCACAGCTCACTGCGGAAAGTACCCCTTATGTTAAAAGGGATTTTGAGAGGTGGGATCCTTCAAATCGCATGAGTCTAATGATCATTAAGCACAACATTCTAGAAGCCTTTAGGAGCATAGAATTTGAAGAGATTGCTCAAGCCAAAGTTTCCTTGACGAAATTGAGAAACGTTTTACTAAAAACGATAAGATTGAGATGACATCACTTTTGACTTCTTTGATGTCTATGAAGTATAAGGGTCAAGGAAATTTTGAGCGATCTAGGGGCTATGAGTTTTATGATCCTTTTAATTAGGAATACTTTTAGATGATAATTGCAACATTTTTTTAGGATGTTGAGTTTGGAGGAAAAAATAAGGTTAGAGACATTGCTTTTGAGGAGGAATTGGATTCTAACTCAGTTCCTACTGTCACTTTTGACGATATGTAAGTTCTCATGCCTATTATTGATCAAGAAGTGAATCTAGAACCTCAACAAGACAATGTTGAGCAACTCTCTATTCAAGATAAGGTAATTGTTTCATAAGAACAAACTCAAGAAACCTCAAGAACGAATGTCATTAAAAAGGTCCACTAGAGAAAGGGTTATAATGGCTTTAGTGGAATATTTTGACCTTAAACTGTATTAAATAAATGTTATGCTAATGGCTTCTTAATGGTAACATTGATCATACATTTATATGGTGCAACTAGAAAACTTTGTGTCGGATGATGTAAAGTTAATGATTTGCAAATTAAAGAACTTCATCTATGGGCTTAAGTAGACTTCTCGTCAATAGTATTACAAATTTTACCAAATGATTATCTCATTTAATTTAGAGATGAATTTGGTAGATAATTGTATACATCACAAGTTTAGTGGGAGTAAGGTTCTATACTTAGTTTTATATGTTAATGACATATTGCTTGTCAATAATAAGTTAAGCCTCGACCAATACCCCAAGAATGATTTTAAGATTAAGGAAATGCATAAGATTCCCTACGTCTCAAGAGTGGAGAGTCTAATGTATGTTTAGGTTTATACATATTCGGATATTGTGTACACTGTTAGGATGTTAGGTAGATATTTAAGCAACCTTGGTTTGAACCATCGGATAGCATCCAAGAGGGTTATGAGGTATATTCAGAGAACAAAAGATTACATGCTCACATATCAGAGGTTTGATAAGTTAGAGATCATCAAGTATACAGACTCTGATTTTGATGGAGTATTAATGTAAACTTTTGTCACTAGGGTGCAAATTGTGACAATAATTGGTATTCTTTTATTCCAATAACAACATGAGCACATTAAAGTCAAAACACATAGACTTTAAGTTCCTAGTTGTTAAAGTAAAAGATCAAAGTGGTTAGGTGCCTATAAAGCATATCAGGACAAACTCCATGATTGAGGATCCGCGTACTAAGGGACTACCACCTAAGGTTTTTCACGAGCACACTACTCATATGGGTGTAATGTCATTTGAGGATATTTGGTTTTAGTGGGAGTTTGTACTTTTTAATGCTTTTATGTTATTGACACATTTTCAGTTATTTCAGCTTAAGAATATTAAGTTTATTTTCTACAGATTTAAAGTTTATTTGGCTTATTTACACTCTGATTTTGGTAAGGTTTGATCTCAATAAGATTTAAGGAGGACTAGTTGAAAATAAACATGTTTAGTTCATATTGCATGTAATTTCCATGCTACACATCCATACTTGATCTATGTCATTTGGTTGTGTTAATATACGTGATCAAGGATGGATTTAGTTACGATATATGTAATGAAAGTCATCTTGGTTATATGTTAACATAATTAATAGACAAGATTGTTTAGAATACCTTTTTGGATATGATAGTAAATTTTTGAGCTCATAAGGTTATATAATGGCATGTAGTTATAGAGTAATTAATATATGTGGTCCAAGTGGGAGATTGTTGGAAAATATGGACATCACATATATAATAAGGGTAATTACTTGTTATTATTTACTATCATAATAGGTTAGCCCAAATTAAAAGTGTTCTAATTTAGTTAAAATTTATTGGCCTTTAATTATTAAATAAAAAGAGTCAAATATGTGTAGATACTCCAGTAACTAATTTTTAATTAATGATAGACTGATTAGAAATTAGGGTTAACGTGCAAAAGTTATATATTAGGGTTATAGTCTCCAAATTACACATAAGATAAAATTTCCAATATCCCATCTTTAGTAAAGAGATAGCAAATATTCTATGAATTTCTTATGACCCCAAGATCCGTAGATTTTAAGAAATTGATGAATTCAGGTACGCTTCAGCATCTAGTTTTGTTCTTGATTTGTTCTTTGTGATTTGACATGATAGATCTTGGTTTATAGCTTTAAGTTTATATTAGATCTTGTCTTTATGGTTCTAACAAAACGAGCTTATGAAAGCTCTTTTAATAAACCGAGGTTGGTTAATAACTAAAATGTAATATTTTCAGAATTATCAGGTTGGCATCGCAATGTTGAGGTTATCACGTCATGACTTTAACAAACAGTGCGTGTCATCACAACATTGAAGATCTGTGGTTACGATGCCATTTTCTGTCAATTCACGTTGCGACCTTGAAGGTTTGTCATTGCGACGTTACTTACTAATTCCATAATATCATTGAACTTAATATCACAACAACTCAATATATGAACATTAATATTTACATATATACCTTAAAACAAATCATGTGCCATAGTTCAAACTAATATTTACTACCCAAAATACCAAATCGAAAATATACTACTTAAAACCAACTCGATTCTAGGTACATGCCACATATCAAAAACATAAAGAACTGTACAAACATTGCTAAGTTGAGAACTGCAATCTGAATGTTGCTTCACTTCTCGAGACTTCGAGATCTACTGATACATGTACACATAAACAAACAAATCGTACGTTGAGCTATAAAGCTCAATGGTACTTTCATGATTCAAGCCAATAATACCATAGCAAATAACAATAGCAATAACATATTAGATTTAGAATCAAATCACGAACTAGTTTACAACAATATCGATTCTCAATACATGTCACATATATCCAAAATGCATACCTTATATCATGCGATAAACTCATATTATATAACATACCATGTTTTCCATCATTGCATTAATTCATTTATATATTTCTTTCTTAAATCTATTGATTCATTTCGTTTCCATGTCGACCCTTAGGGCTCGTACAAATCGATTCACATGATCTTTCACATGCTATCATATATCACATTCATAAGTATACATAATGTATCATTTCCATCATCATTTCATATCGCTCATCATGTAACACCCCTAACCCGTAGTCATCGCCGGACTAGGGTTAAGAGGTATTACTAATCATTTCTAAACATTTCATATCATTTCACATCCAAACATAACAATTCCCATTCATATAGTCCCTTAGATAGGTCTACGAGACCTTAAACATGCTTTATAATAGGACCGGGACTAAACTGAACTCATACAAAAATTTCTGAAATTTAAACATTTTTCTAAGTTACAGAGGTCACACGCCCGTGTGGGTAGGCCATGTGTAACAGTCTGGTTTATACCCTAGTCGGAACAATGGTTTCAAGACCACAAATTCGAGTCTGTATAATATTTTAATATTGTATTCTGTTCCGTTGATATGTGACTAAGCATGTGTTAAATTTTCATAGGTTAATTTGTCCGTCTATATGTTTAATTTGATAAAAGGATTAAATTGCATTAAATGCAAAACCAGCATACTATTTGTTAAAGTACTTAAGTGTTGTGGCTTTTGAATGTTTGTGGCCTTAGGAGGCAAATATGCCAATATGTGGATAGTGGATGGACAAAGGTCAAATATGCCCATGTTATATATATGTGTTTCTTATTATTATGAAAGGTTAATATGGTAAAATGAACATTAATATACTTTTAATAAAACAAAAGAATTAGATAGTGGCTTCTGTTCATCCATATTGCCGAAATTTGAAGGAAAGAAAAGAAAGAAATTAGTTAGGGCATTCGGTCATTACAAGCTTTGGTTCAAGGTATGTTTTTAGTCGATTTTTGATAATTTCTACGTTTTTGCAATCGTTGCTTTGTCTACTACAAAACTCATGCTTCAATTTTGAGAATTTATGATGTTTGTGATATAAGAATTTGATGAACTCATATGATTTATGATGATTTATGCTGTTAAATGATAGATATGTGTTTAATGAACATATTATGTTCTTGAATTTTTGATGAATTTAGCTAATTGGGGCTAAATTGAGAAAATAGCATTTTGAAGGACTAAATTGTGAATTTTATGAAATGTGTGGATTTATATGTTATATAGGAGCATTCGGCTAAGCATGAGTATGTGATGATTTTGTGAATTTGATGTTTTAAGAAAATTGGACTAAATTGTCCAAATGTGAAAATGTAATGGCTTAATTGTAAATGGCCCAAAATATGTGTAATTGAATTGAAATGAATATGTTAGTAAATAAAAGAGTTAATTTTGAATATGTATAGATCAAGAGCCGAATAAATCAGACTTAGATCACGGGAAGGCGAAAGTAATTGAGTAGCCGTATCCATTTCCGTAAACTGAACTCGAGGTAAGTCATATTGCAAATAAATGTATTTGTATTGAACTGTGTATGTTCATATGACTATTGTTAAAGATGAATGTTTATGAGATGTTGTATACATGAATTCTGAAATAAGATCGACTTGTGACAATGTCTGAGAAGTCCCGTACGAACCTAGGAATAGATAGGATTAGCTATGTCATGACATAGGTATCTGTTCTGTTTTATCATGTAAGACCACGTCTGGAACATTGGCGCTGATTTGAGATTTCGTGTAGGACCACGTTTGGGACGTTGGCTTCGATATGAGATTAACATGTAAGACCATGTCTGGGACATTGGCATCGTATTGATTCATGTAAGACCCTGTCTGGGATAGTGGCATCGATATCTGAGTACATGTAAGACCTTGTTTGGGACGTTGGCATTGTACGACTATTCTGAGATTTCTGAGTGTTCTATTAGGTTCCTAACGGTTTAATGGGCAAGTCTGTGACATGAAATGTTATGTGAATTGTAAATCTGTTCCATGTACATTTATTAAGGACACAAGGGGTGCATGAAAGGTAAGTATCTATATGAACTTACTAGAATGAATATGTGATATGAAATGATGAGATGATATGTGAAATTATGCTATATGAGCTATGTGCATATGTGGTAATGAGTTGAATTGTGTGATAAGTTTTGGCTATACAATTGAACCAAACTCTATGTGAGATGTATATGCTATGTGCATTTTAAGTTAAGTTAATTTGTATATGACTTACTAAGCTTTTGAAAGATTACTCTGTGTGTGTGCGTTTATTCTGTTTTATAGATCGTCAAAGCTACTGAAGGCTCGGGGACCATCGAGGATCGTCATCACACTACTCAATTCATTTTGGTACATTTTGAAAGTGTATATAGCTAGATATGACATGTAATAACTAGTTATATGAATAAGTATGAGATATGAACTTAGCCATGTGATTTGGCTAGTTATGTGTTAGTCATATGCTTTTGTGATTATGATATATATGTGGTGTATGTTTTGGTATAGTTGGATAGTATATGAAATGGTTGATAATTGATAAGTATATGGATGAATTATGCTTGAATATGCATAAGTTTTAGTCTTGTAAATTGGTTGGTTTGGAATTGGTTTTGATTGTAAAGATTGGATGGTTAGTTTGGTATTTTTTGGGTTGCCAAATATGTATGGACTGTATTGGTTTTTGCTTGTAGGCATGACCCTAATGTGGGTGGCATATTGGCCTTGCAAATGGCCTATTTTGCCACACGGTTGAGGCACACAAGTGTGCCTAGTGACCGTAGGATTAAGTCAGTAGCTAATTAAGAGTACACGGCCATGGCACACAGGCGTGCCTAGTAGCCGTGTGGATTAGTCAGGATCGACCACGGCCAAAGTGCAAGGGCGTGCTTGGTGGCCGTGGAGCCAAGTCAGATTTGACCACGGCCAACGTACACGGGCGAGTTTGATGGCCATGGAGTTAAGTCAGATTCGACCACGGGGGAGACACATGAGCGTGTCTAGCAACCGTGGGAGGCATACGGCCTGACCCCACGGGCGTGTAACCCTGAAACTTAAAAAGTTTAAAATTTTCCAAGAATTTCTGTATGTGTTCCGATTTATTCCCGACTCTGCTTAAAGCATGTTTTAGGCCTCGATGACCTACAAAAGGGACACTAAGATTGTAATTGATGATTTATTTTATGAATTGTTTGAAGAAGTTCTATTCTGTCAGGTAATGTAACAGCCCGATTTAGGGCCTAGTCGGAACAGTGGTGCGAGACCACAAATACGAAGTAGTAATATGAGTTTTTAAGGTATTTGAAATGTTTGCATGATATTATGAAAGTTTCATGTAGAAACATTATGAAAATTTCTATTAAAAGGTCCATTAGAACTAAATTGCAAAAGTTGCAAAATATGAGCTTCTAGAAGCTTTTTGTATTAAATAGCTTTAGAATATTAATTAGAAGTCCTTAAATAGTAATTTCCCCAAATTATAATTTTTGGACAAAAATGGACATGAGTTAGTAAATGGTGAATTTTTTTAGAGAAGGGCATTTTGGTCATTTATCAATTAAATGATTAATAAGGGAAAAAGATGACAAAAATCATTCTCATCTTCTTCCCCCAAGTTCCGAAAATTTGAAGGAAGCCATAGCTAGGGTTCTTCAATTTTTCAAGCTTGCTAGTAAGTTCATTTTAGCCCCGTTTTTAATATTCTTCGTATTTTTGGAGTCATCGTATTATGAATTAGCTAATTTTAGCTATAAGATGAGCTAAGATGCATGTTCAAAAATCTACCCATGTTGACATGTCTGTAAAATGATGTTTTAAGAAAGATTATGAGAGTTTGATGTTAGATAAACATCTTTTCCTAAATGAATTTCATGAAAAATGCTAGTAAGGACTAGTTTGTAATAGTTATGAAATTTGTTATACATGGTAGAAATAGTGAGAATTGATTATTTCTATAGTTGAGACAATGAATCGGTTGAGCATGAAGAGTTACAAAGTTTAATGAAAATCACTTTTCGAGCCTAGGGGAAAAAGTGTAATTATGAGAAAGTTTAGGGGCAAAATTATAATTTTGCCAAAATATGAGTTAATAGTCAATTTAGTCAATTTGATTTTTTAAATGATCTAAATTATTATTATAGATCAAGAAAAACGAAGCCCGGATCGAAACCGAGGCAAGAACAAAGTCGAGGACTAAATTGCATATTTACATACATTTTATATATCGAGGTAAGTTTGATTTCTAAGCTTTATGATTACTATCATTGAATTGCTTAGTATAATATACATTATTACCATAGAAATGCTTAATGCTATGTTAAATAAAGAAATCAATGAGATTAAGCATGAGAAAGTCCCGATTGAAGTTGAATTACTTAGGATACTCGATCTACCACATGAGATAAGAAAGTCCGTATAAGACCAAGCCAAGGCATGGCATCGGACAAGTCCTGGAATTGAAGAGTTATTATGAGATGAAGACCCATGTAAGCCCAAGCCAAGGCATGGCATTGGTGAGTCTCAAAGCAAAGATGTCATGTAAGTCCAAGACAAGTCTTGGCATTGAAAAGCTATCATGAGGTAGAGATCCCATGTAAGTCCAAGCCAAGGCATGGCATTGGTGAGTAACAAGGAAGATTTCATGTAAGTCAAAGCCAAGGCTCGGCATTGACCAGTTCATGAGTAAAGGTACCAAATAAGACCATGTCAAGACATGGCAATGGTAAGTTCCCAGGGGAAAACACAAGGAAGACTTTGAGTAAGTCCATGTCAAGACATGGCATCGATACCAAGATGAGAGATCCCATGTAAGACCATATCTAGAATATGGCTTTGGCATCGAGTTATGTGTGGGATGAGATTCAATATCCTCGGTTATTCATAGAAATTCATCGGTTAAATGAGTAAAGCTTAAATGAGATAGCAAGAAAATTAAGTAAGCAAAGCTATTATCAAGTTGGAAATGAGTATTATTCATGTTATGAATGATGAATTAGAGATTATGATTATTATAGTAAAGTATGATGATCTATGTGATCAAGTGATATAGGTACCTTGTTTACCTCACGAGCATGAGACTAGTAAGTATCATGAGATATGTAGGAATCAGTAAGTGTAAGTAAGCTTAAATAGCTGAATTTATGATGCCAATGTTTATGCCAAATGGTCTATGTTAAACAAGTATGTTGCTATGTGCATTATATACAAACTTACTAAGCTAAATGCTTATGTCTTTTATTCTCTCTTTTCATGTAGTCCCGCCAAGCTAATCTCGTGGATCATCGTCATCGGAGCTCGGAACACACTATCAATTGCTATTTTGGTATAGCTAAGATGTTTATATTAAGTATGGCATGTATAGGAAACATTTTATTATGAGAATGTCTTAAAAAGGACAAAAGTATGGGCTATCAAGTTTATTATTCTTTTGTATATGGCTAAGTGATTGGCCAAGATTGACTAAATATGTATGTTTATTGATATCAATGAAGCATGTAGTATTGTTCATAAAAGATGTAGTAAATTGAGTTGTTGAATTGAATATGAGATTGATCTTGATTTTAGGGTGGTAATTGGCTTGGTAAATAGCCTTCAAGTGCCCACACGGATAGACACACGGGCGTGTGTCTAGGCCGTGTGTTCCCTTCATGTTAGTGTCTTAAGTCAGTATAGACCACGGACTAATCCCATGGCCGTTTGTGTAGGCCATGTGAGACACACGGTTAGCACATGGGCGTGTGCCCCAGGCCGTGTGAATAAGTCAGTATATCAAGGTATGGCACACGGTCTAAGCCCACGGGCATGTCAAGACCGTGTGTAATTAGTCAGTGTCGACCATGGGTGGAAGACATGGGCGTGTCTAAGGGGTACACGGGCGTGTCCCAAGCCACATGGACGTGTGACCCCTGTTTTAAGGAAAAATTTTCGATTAAGTTCCGAAAGTTACCAGATATGTGTTTAAGGTCTCGTAGGCCCATGAATTGTATGATTAGACTAAGAAAGGGAAGTTTTTAATTTGGAACAAAATTTTACAGCCCGTAAGTGCATGTTTGAGAAAGTTTAAGCATAGTAATGTCTCATATCCGGTCTCAGCCTTGGACTCGGGTATGGGGTGTTACATTTAGTGGTATCAGAGTTGCGGTTTAGTCGGTTCTAGGACTAACATAGCATGAGCACGAGTCTAGCTATACATGCCATACATAAGAATATTTTTATAATGATAGTGTGACGACTCCTGTCGACTTAAATTTTGTTTATAAATATAAAAAATGGATCCCGAAAGAGCTATGGCAGATGACGTAAAAAGTAATGCGCCGGCTCCCGCTGAAGGGATGGTGCCGAACGAGAATGAGAATAGACCCACTACGATGCGTCAAGGAGGAGGAGAAGAGGCTAGAGAAGCCTTCCTCCATATGATGAACACATAGTATACGGAGTTCGTTCGTACGAACCCGAATGTACAACCCCCTCCACCCCCGCCTATTCCACAAGCTATCCCTGTAACCCCTCAAGTAGTAGAGGTGGTGAGAGGAGACAAACCTCCAGTTGATAGGATCAGGAAACATGGGGCAGAAGAATTCCGGGCTAAAAGAGATGACGATCCAGAGAAGGCCGAATTCTGGTTAGAAAATACCATCAGGGTATTTAATGAGTTGTCATGCACATCTGAAGAATGCATTAAGTGTGTAGTTTCTCTTTTAAGAGATTCTGCCTATCAATGGTGGAACACCTTGGTATCGGTAGTACCAAGAGAGAAGATTACTTGGGAATTCTTTCAAGAAAAGTTCAAGAAAAAGTATATCAGTCAAAGGTTTGTGGACCAGAAAAGGAAGGAATTTTTAGAACTGAAGTAAGGCAAGATGTCGGTGACTGATTACAAGCGCGAGTTTGTGCGACTCACTAAATACGCTCGAGAGTGTGTATCCATCGAGGCCATTATGAGCAAGAGATTCGAAGATTGACTAAATGTTGACATCAAATTGTTTGTTGCTGTCTTAGAACTAAAGGAATTCGTTGTCCTAGTAGAGAGGGCTTGTAAAGCCAAAGAGCTAGTAAAGGAGAAGAGAAAATCTGAAATGGAGTCTCGTGACTCTAGAAAGAGACAATGGAAAAGTCATCCCAATCCTCATCCAAGAAGTCAAGAGATTTCTCCACCCGATCGGCTACTTCCATTGGGTTTTCAAGGAAGGACAAGAGTAAGTAGTATTTGGGAAATAAAGCACAGACGACTTCAGTTGCTAGTGTGGGGAACATCCGATCGGATAGATCTGAATGCCCACAGTGTGGCAGATGTCATCTAGGAGAATGTCGAGCACATGAACATGCATGTTTTAGATGTGGTTCCCAAGACCACTACATAAAGGATTGTCCTGAGAGGACAAAAGAATAGAGAACTTAAAACCCGAGATTAGGGAGTATGATCAGAGGAAGACCACAGAGGAACCCAGGAAGTGGGGCAAGTGGAAGAGGTAACCCTAGAGAGCAAGTCGCGAGACCTGAGGGTAGGGCGCCTGCAAAGACTTATGCCATTCGCGCTCGCGAAGAGGCATCTTCTCCTGATGTTATTACGAGTACCTTTTCTCTTTATGATATCAAAGTTATTGCTTTAATAGATCCCGGATCCACACACTCTTACATTTACATGAAACTAGTATCAATATGAGTATGCCTATAGAGTCTACAGAATTTACGATTAAGGTGTCTAATCCTTTAGGCAAGAGTGTGTTAGTTGATGAAGTTTGTAAAGATTGTCCATTAATGATTAAAGGCCATTGTTTTAAAGCAAATCTTATGTTGTTACCATTTGATGAGTTTGACCTCATTCTTGGTATGGATTGGTTGACCACTCATGATGTAATAGTAAATTGTGGGAAGAAGTACATTGAGATAAGATGTGAGAATGGGGACATTCTCCATGTAGAATTAGATGAACAAGGTGGATCACCTGTAATAATTTCTCACATGACAGCACAGAGATATATAAGAAAAGAGTATAAGGCGTATCTTGCCTTTGTGATGAATACTAGAGAAACAGAGCTAAAGATCGAGTCAGTGCCGATAGTATGTGAGTACTTAGATGTTTTTCCTGAAGAGTTACCAGGATTACCTCCAGTTAGAGAGGTTGAGTTCAATATTGACCTAGCTCTCGGTACTGTACCAATATCTATTACCCCTTATAAAATGGCTCTAACGAAATTAAGAGAGTTGAAGATACAGTTGCAAGAGTTGACAGATAAAGGTTTTGCAAGATCAAGTTGTTCACCATGGGGTGCTCCAGTTTTATTTGTGAAAAAGAAGGATGGCACCATGAGATTGTGCATAGATTACCGTCAGCTTAATAAAGTTACGATGAAGAACAAGTATCCATTGCCAAGGATCGATGATTTGTTCGATCAATTGAAAGGAGCCACTGTGTTCTCCAAAATAGACTTGAGATCAGGGTACTACTAGTTGAGAGTAAAGGATTCAGATGTTTCTAAGACCGCTTTTTGAACAAGGTATGGACATTATGAATTTTTAATCATGCCATTTGGATTGACTAATGCTCCTGCGGTATTCATAGACTTAATGAACCGTATCTTTAGACCATACATCGGCAAGTTTGTAGTCATTTTTATTGACGACATACTGATTTATTCTCGATATGAGATTGAGCATGCTGAGCACCTACGGACAGTTTTACAGATTCTACGAGAAAATCAGTTGTATGCCAAGTTCAGTAAAAGTGAATTTTGGCTCAAGGAAGTAAGATTTCTGGGGCATATTGTCTCGAGGGATAGAGTCTGAGTGGATCCAAGTAAGATATCGACTATAATGGACTGGAAGCCACCGAGGAATATCGCTGAGATTAGAAGTTTCCTAGGCTTAGCCGGCTATTACAGACGATTCGTCAAGGGGTTTTCCATGATTGCAACCCCGATGACTAAATTGTTACAGAAAAACGTGAAGTTTGAGTGGACAGAAAGGTGCCAACACAGTTTTGAAAAACTGAAAGCATTGTTGACAGAAGCTCCATTTTTAGTACAACCTGAGACGGGGAAAGAATTTATAATTTACAATGATGCATCCTTAAATGGATTAGGCTGTGTGCTTATGCAAGAGGGCAGAGTGATTGCTTATGCCTCAAGATAGTTGAAGCCTCATGAGAAGAACTATCCGACACACGATCTAGAGTTGGCTGCCATAGTCATGCATTGAAGATATGGAGACACCATCTATATGGTGAAAGATGCCGAATTTTCACCGATCACAAAAGTCTGAAGTACTTGATGACGCAAAAAGAGTTGAACTTAAGGCAACGGAGATGGTTAGAGTTAATAAAAGACTATGAGTTGATCATTGACTACCATCCAGGAAAGGCGAATGTAGTCGCTGATGCTTTAAGCAGAAAGTCCCTATTTGCATTAAGGGTAATGAATTCGCAGATAACTGTATTCAATGATGGTTCTATTCTAGCTGAGTTGACAGTTAGACCAGTATTCCTCAAGAGATCTTTGAGGCTCAGAAAGAAGATAGCGAATTGCAAGTCAAGAGAGCTCAGTACAAGTCAGATGTTGAGTCTGACTTTCAGATTAATTCCGATGGATGCTTGATGTTTAAAGATAGAGTTTATGTACCGAGAAAGGAAGAGCTTATTCAGAGAATTTTGCATGAGGCACATAACAGATGTTTATCTGTACAGCCGGGTAGTACCAAGATGTATAATGATTTGAAGCAACAGTATTGGTGGCCAAGAATGAAGAAAGATATTTCAGAGTTTGTTTCCAAATGCATGATTTGTCAGCAAGTAAAGGCTGAACACCAAGTACCTTCGGGTTTGCTTCAACCCATTTTAGTTCCCGAGTGGAAATGGGATCGTATCACTATGGATTTTGTAACGGGTTTACCATTATCACCGAGCAAGAAAGATGCTATATGGGTTGTAGTTGATAGACTCATGAAGTCAGCCTATTTTATACCTATACGAGTGGATTACTCACTCGACAAGACGACAAGCTTGTATGTTTCTGAAATAGTAAGACTTCACGGAGTTCCTTTGTCAATCATATCTGATAGAGATCCGAGATTCACATCTAGATTTTGGAAGAAGTTACAAGAGGCCCTGGGTACAAAGTTGAGCTTTAGTATAGCATTTCATCCTCAAACTGACGGTCAGTCGGAGAGGTTAATTCAAGTCGGGGATAAAGTTTTCTTGAAAGTGTCACCATGGAGAAAAGTTCTAAGATTTGGCCGGAAAGGCAAGTTGAGCCCACATTTCATTGGACCATATGATATTACTGAGAGAGTTAGGCCGGTAGCTTACCGATTGGCTTTGCCATCTGAGTTAGAAAAGATACATGATGTGTTTCACGTGTCAATGTTGAGATGCTATCGATCAGATCCTTCACATGTAATTACCCCATCAGAGATAGAGATTCATTCCAACATGACTTATGGTGAAGAACCAGTTAAGATTTTAGCTCGAGAAGTCAAGCAGCTAAGAAATAAAAGTTTTGCCCTAGTGAAAGTATTGTGGCAAAGACATGGGATAGAAGAAGCTACATGGAACTAGAAGAAAGCATGAGAAATCAGTACCCAAACCTATTTGCTGGTAAGATTTTCGAGGATGAAAATCCCTAAGGAGGGAGAATTGTAACAGCCCGATTTAGGGCCTAGTCGGAACAGTGATGTGAGACCACAAATCTGAAGTAGTAATATGAGTTTTTAAGGTATTTGAAATGTTTGCATGATATTATGAAAGTTTCATGTAGAAATTTTATGAAAATTTCTATTAAAGGGTCCATTAGGACTAAACTGCAAAAGTTGCAAAATATGAGTTTCTAGAAGTTTTTTGTATTAAATAGCTTTAGAATATTAATTAGAAGTCTTTAAATAGCAATTTTCCCAAATTATAATTTTTGGAAAAAAATGGACATGAGTTAATAAATGGTGAATTTTTTTAGAGAAGAGCATTTTGGTCATTTATCAAATAAATGATTAATAAGGGAAAAAGATGACAAAAATCATTCTCATCTTCTTCCCCCCAGTGCTGAAAATTTGAAGGAAACCATAGCTAGGGTTCTTCAATTTTTCAAGCTTGCTAGTAAGTTCATTTTAGCCCCGTTTTTAATATTCTTCGTATTTTTGGAGTCCTCGTATTATGAATTAGCTAATTTTAGCTATAAGATGAGCTAAGATGCATGCTTAAAAATCTACCCATGTTGACATGTTTGTAAAATGATGTTTTAAGAAAGATTATGAGAGTTTGATGTTAGATAAACATCTTTTCCTAAATGAATTTCATGAAAAATGCTAGTAAGGACTAGTTTGTAATAGTTATGAAATTTGTCATACATGGTAGAAATAGTGAGAATTGATTATTTCTATAGTTGAGACAATGAATCGGCTGAGCATGAAGAGTTACAAAGTTTAATGAAAATCACTTTACGAGCCTAGGGGAAAAAGTGTAATTATTAGAAAGTTTAGGGGCAAAATTATAATTTTGCCAAAGTATGAGTTATGAGTCAATTTAGTTAATGTGATTTTTTAAATGATCTAAATTATTATTATAGATCAAGAAAAATGAAGCCCGGATCGAAACCGAGGCAAGAACAAAGTCGAGGACTAAATTGCATATCTACATACATTTTGTATATCGAGGTAAGTTTGTATGATTTCTAAGCTTTATGATTACTATCATTGAATTACTTAGTACAATGTACATTATTACCATAGAAATGCTTAATGCTATGTTAGATAAAGAAATCAATGAGATTAAGCATGAGAAAGTCCCGATTGAAGTTGAATTGCTTAGGGTACTCGATCTACCACATGAGATAAGAAAGTCTGTATAGGACCAAGCCAAGGCATGGCATTGGCAATCAAGCAAAGTTATCACGTAAGTCTAAAACAAGTCTTGGCATTGAAGAGTTATTATGAGATGAAGACCCATGTAAACCCAAGCCAAGGCATGGCATTGGTGAGTCTCCAAGCAAAGATGTCATTTAAGTCCAAGACAAGTCTTGGCATTGAAAAGCTATCATGAGATAGAGATCCCATGTAAGTCCAAGCCAAGGCATGGCATTGGTGAGTAACAAGGAAGATTTCATGTAAGTCAAAGCTAAGGCTCGGCATTGACCAGTTCATGACTAGAGATACCAAATAAGACCATTTCAAGACATGGCAATGGTAAGCTCCCAAGGGAACACACAAGGAAGACTTTGAGTAAGTCCATGTCAAGACATGGCATCGATACCAAGATGAGAGATCCCATGTAAGACCATATCTAGAATATGGCTTTGGCATCGAGTTATATGTGGTATGAGATTCAGTATCCTCAGTTATTCATAGAAATTCATCGGGTAAATGAGTAAAGCTTAAATGAGATAGCAAGAAAATTAAGTAAGCAAAGCTATTATCAAGTTGGAAATGAGTATTATTCATGTTATGAATGATGAATTAGAGATTATGATTATTATAGTAAAGTATGATGATCTGTGTGATCAAGTGATACAGGTACCTTGTTTACCTCACGAGCATGAGACTAGTAAGTGTCATGAGATATGTAGGAATCAGTAAGAGTAAGTAAGCTTAAATAGCTGAATTTATGATGCCAATGTTTATGCCCAATGGTTTATGTTAAACAAGTATGTTGCTATGTGCATTATATGCAAACTTACTAAGCTAAATGCTTACGTCTTTTATTCTCTCTTTCCATGTAGTCCCTCCAAGCTAATCTCGTGGATCATCGTCATCGGAGCTCGGAGCACATTATCCATCGCTATTTTGGTATAGCTAAGATGTTTATATTAAGTATGGCATGTTTAGGAAACATTTTATTTTGAGAATATGTCTTAAAAAGGGGCAAAAGTATGGGCTATCAAGTTTATTATTCTTTTGTATATGGCTAAGTGATTGGCCAAGATTGACTAAGTATGTATGTTTATTGATATCAATGAAGCATGTAGTATTGTTCATAAAAGATGTAGTAACTTGAGTTGTTGAATTGAATATGAGATTGATCTTGATTTCAGGGTGGCAATTGGCTTGGTAAATATCCTTTAAGTGCCCACACGGATAGACACATGGGCGTGTGTCTAGGCCGTGTGTTCCCTTCATGTTAGTGTCTTAAGTCAGTATAGACCAACAGACTAATCCCACGGCCGTTTGTATAGGCCGTGTGAGACACACGGTTAGCACATAGGCGTGTGCCCCATGCCGTGTGAATAAGTCAGTATATCAAGGTATGGCACACGGTGTAAGCCCACGGGCGTGTCAAGACCGTGTGTAATTAGTCAGTGTCGACTACGGGTGGAAGACATGGGCGTGTCTAAGGGGTACACAGGCGTGTCCCAAGCCACATGGGCGTGTGACCCCTATTTTAAGGAAAATTTTTTGATTAAGTTCTGAAAGTTTCCAGATATGTGTTTAAGGCCTCGTAGGCCCATGAAATGTATGATTAGACAAAGAAAGAGAAGTTTTTAATTTGGAACAAAATTTTACAGCCCGTAAGTGCATGTTTGAGAAAGTTCAAGCATAGTAATGTCTCATATCCGGTCTCAGCCTTGGACTCGGGTATGGGGTGTTACAGGTAATGCCCTTAACCCTAATTTGGGTGACGGATACGGGATAGGGGTGTTACACCATGTACGTCACACGGCCTCAGACACGCCCGTGCATCCAAGTCGTGGCAAAACAGGGCAGACATTCTGACTTGCTCACACGGCCTGAGACATGCCCGTGTGCCTCACCTGTGGTCGAAACTGACTTGTACCACACGGCCAGTCACACGCCCGTGTGTCTTGCCCGCGGTCTAGTCTGACTTGTTTTAAAACACAACCTCGAAAGACATGGTCGAGCCACACGCCCGTGTGCTCAACTGTGTGGGCAATTATAGGCCATTTTCAAGGCCAAATTGCCATCCACACTTTGGAATTACCTATAAGCATGAAACCAATATCAGCTCATGCCTCAATTGCAACCAAAACATACCATTTCAAGCACCAATTAGTCAAGAACAATACCATCTATTCTTATACTCAATTCTTACTCAAATAAATCCATTCAAAACAACATTTTCACAACTCAAATCATGTAAGCTAAACATTATTTAGTCAAGCCACAAATTCACACTTAAAACACCATTTCCATCAACTAATTCAAGCATGAAATATGCCATTTCTAACCTCACTATTTCATACCACATTCATCATTTACATAGTTCACATATAACAACGAAAATCATCCAACATCCAAACCATATCACATGGCTCAAAATGCACCTTATTTACTACCCTATACATGCCATATACCAAATATGTACATCTTTCAAAAATACTGAAGTAGAAAGCCGATAGTGTGATCGAGTCGCTGACAATCCCCCAGATTCGAGCTATCTCTACTGACACTGTAAAACAAAGAAACACATCACACAGTAAGCTTTAAAGCTTAGTAAGTTCGTAATATAATACATACTACTCAATAATGCAACATCAATACATAATTAAATCATCACATAGATAGATGCACAATTAGGTACATTATCATCCTCAATCATATGCTTAAATATCCATTCATTCAACCACTGAAACTATCATCAACCACATAGTTTCAAACATACCTTTGCCAACACTTAGTTAATAAACGTTCTTGCTATTCGATGCTCAATACCATATCTCATTCACTGCTCGATATCTTTTCAACTCAATCGCACACTTAGTGCCCAAATCATAGTCGGAGCTTAATTAACATCGCACACTTAGCGCCTAGATACAAAACCGAACTTAATTTGGCATCGCACACACAGTGCCAATCAGTAAAGCCGAAGCTTCCATTACTTTGCACACACAATGCTATTCATCTCTGTCTCAATTTCAATTACGCACACTTAGTGCCACATTTCTCAATCTCATATTTAACATTTCTAATTCAATAATTATACATTCATTCAATTCACATCCCATAGATATAATTTAACAACTAGTATTATATCCAAACTTACCTCGGACGTCGAAATACCAATCTAGCCGATTAATCAAGTACTTTGTCATTGCCTCGATCTCGATCCGAATTTCTCCTTTCTTGGTCTATACATATTCAAATTTAACTTATTCAATCACAAATTCATTCAATTTAGTCCATACACACATATTTAAGGCTACGAAATGGCCCTCACATTTTTACATTTCGACACTTTAGTCCCTATTTCACAATTTCACAAAATACACATAATTTCATTACACCATGCTTAGGCCAAATTCTCCTTAGTATCATACAAGCCCATATATTTCATTTATTTCACATTTTAGTCCCTCAAAATATTATTGTCACAATTTAGACCAATTTATCCAATTTCACCAAAAATTCAAAGACAAAATATGTTAACTCAACATCAAACTTTCATATTTCACCAACTATCAACACAAAGCTCACATATTCATCAATGGCACATCTCAAAATCTTCATCAAATTCTAAAATTAAGACATGGGCTTGATAGAACACAAAGCAACGATCACAAAAACATAGAAATTATCAAAAATCGAGCAAAAACTAACATTGAATCAAAGAACTTGATTGCCGAACTTTACAAAGCTTAAAACCCTTTCTTTTCTTCAATATGCGGTGGTGATAAAGATGATAATGGCCATCAAATTTTGTTTTATGTTAATTATATTAACATTAATACACATTTACCATTTTACCCTTCATTATTTCATTTAAGTTTCCACCAACTAAAGCCCATTTTTGTCCATCCATCCTTTTAATGGTTTATTAAAAACATAAGGACTTATCTTTTAGAAAGCCGTGACAAATAGACACTTTAACAATCAGCACATAGCTTTTACATTTTATGCGATTCAATCCTTTTTCATAATTCGACACACAATCGATAAAATTTCCACATCAAATTTTCACACATGCTCAATCACATATTATAAACATAAAAAATAATATTGAAATATTTTTTTCGACCTTGGACTTGTGGTCCCGAAACCACTGTTCCAACTAGAGTCTAAACCAGGCTGTTACACATAATTTTGCAAATTCAAATTTTATAACCCATATTAACCCGACACGGACTTAAATAGATACACATGTCTATTTTACTTTGTCATCTCAGTTGCTTAGCAAAGATGACTTTTAGAACTACTACATTCTACCTTATCGGCGTTGCCCGACAACGATGGCTTTCATTATCTGTCGATATTTTTTATTCTACCACCCAAGTTGCCTGACAACTATGGCTTTTAATCTTTATACCGATGACTCTATGGCATGCCAACTATATCTGCCTCTACCCGAAATAGTTAATAGGGTAACCCATGAATTCAATACAATTCATAATCACAAATATAGTTACATCATGCTTGTTTATGCTATATTCTATTCAATCCAATTTTTGATATTTGATATCATCACGAATAAACTAAGTTAGGAAATAGTAATACACTTACCTCAGTAGGTAGTTTTGTAACAATCATATATGTATATATGCATAAGTATATGTATTTATGTATTGAACTCGAATCATAAAAGTACAAACCAAATTCTTTCATCACTCGTTTACGACTCTTGCTTTTCCTTTCTCTTGAGAAATGCCAACGTTATCTTTAGCTACCTTCGATGATACAATCATAAAAACAATATCAATTTTCATTCAAATCACATTCAAACACATAATCAACATATTTTGTATTTTATTTATTTTAATCCCTATACCCGGGATACACATATTTTTCCATATTTAACATTTGATTAAAATTTTGATTTCACATTCTTTCACTAGGGATCTTATACTTTCTATTTATAGCATAATTTCATTCAAAAAATTAATTTATTCAATTTAGCCCCTAATATCACAAAGTTATCTAACAAGTTTAACTTAATTTCTAACTTAGTCCTTATCATATTCTAAGCTTACTAACTACCAATTTCTTCAAATCAAGCCCCAAATCATCAATTTCATTTTAATGGTAACTTGTTAAATATCAACTAATTGAACAAATTAACACATGGGTTAGCTGGATCAAGTTCCCATGATTCAAATTCTATAAAAATTTTAAAGATTTAGCTTAATTACCTTAAGAATTTTAATGGTCTGAAAGCTTAAAGTTTTTCTTTTCTTTTCTTTTTTCAATATTTTGGACGGTTGGACTAAGACAATGTTGTCATCTTCCACTAAATTTAGGATATATATACTTAGATTAAGAATGAATTAAACTTAGTTAATCATGTTTATGTCATTAATTAACCATATTTATTCTTTAGTTGTAATTATATAAATTAAATGGTAATCCTATCAATATAAATAACAATGATTTAATAACTGTTTAGGTCTTTTGGATAATTGCTAACTAGGTCCTCACGCATTTTTTAATTTAAAATTTAATAGTGATTGGACTTTTACAATTTAGTCCTTGAGCTTTAATTTACAATTTTCCTAGTTAAATTACTTAACCGATCTTTAATATAGTTTCATACCAACTTCGTACATCTTTCTATTTTATTCTTACGAACTCGGTTTACAGAAATGAGGTTCTGAAACCTCATTTTTTGACAGCAAAAAATGTCGACTCGTTACATATATAATATTATATACCATGCAAAATATAATCATATTAACTAAATTATACTATAATTTGAGTATTTATTAAATTAAAAACTAAAATTCAAACTAAAGTATTCTTTAAATTTAAAATAAATTTAAAAATATATCATAGAAAATGACTTAAATATAATGATGTAAATAAAATAAGATATTAAAATATTACTTAAATAAAATAATGATTTTTTATGAAATAAATAATAAAGAGAATAAAAGAAAAAAGAAATTGGGAAAGCAAAAGAACTAGGATATTTTATTGATTAATCGAGATGCATACAATGTTTGTCCAAAGTCTATATTTGTGGGCATAAGGCATATAAACGAGATAAAACTCTACTTCTAATTAATATTAGAGTCCTAAAGTACATCAAACTTATTTTAATCTTGATGGATATCTATTTAATAATAAAATATTTATAACTCTTCCCTCGGATGTCCATTGATAGATAATGCGTCTCGTTAAAACTTTATGGGGAAAATCCTAATGAAGGAAAAAGAATACACATATCTATAATACACATAACATTTGCCTCATTAAGAACTTTACAGAAAAACCCAGTAAGACAAAACCTTGGTTAAGGGAAAAGAGTACAATGCGTATTTACTCCCCCTCATTACAACATCACATCATATATCATATTCTATGCATTCCAATTTTGAATACCAACTTTTCAAATAATCACTTGAATGAATTTAATAAACATTTATATCATTAATCTTCTAAACGTCATGAGTGAGGAAATTTTGGGAAAATATATTTTGATCTCTTTAAGAGTCCCAACAACATATAGGTATTTTCGATCATTTTATAATATTCATTCAACTACTATTCACTAAGTCAAATTTACCACATATGTTCAAATCGTTTCAATTTATGTAAATGTTTATGCAAACATATTGAACAATTTCATGATAATTTCTACATGGTTCCGCATTCTAAATCCTTCAAGTATTTTAGTATAAACTTCCACTATATAATGATTTATATAAAGATTGTAACAACAATCATAAGACGCACTACTACACTAATAATATATCTAAAGGTTATTGCATCCACAACTAGAGAATATCTTTTCATAATCATTTCTAGGATTTAACAAAAAAACTTCATTTTTCGTATTTCATTTTCACAAATCTACCTATTTGTACCCCTACTGGCTTTATATCTTTAGATGTTTCGACTATTGGTCTAAAAACTTCATGAATTTAACTCTACTTGAATTGCGTCTTTTCATTTTGGCCAATCTATTTTATGTCTATAATTCTCAACAAATTTCTTCAAAATCCTTATTTTCTTTCATTATCTTAACAATAAAATTGCATGAAAAATCGTTGTCGACGACTTTTCATGCTTGCGGTTCCATATTTTCTCGTATTTATAGAACTGATCAAGATCTCTTTATTTTCATTATTTTCATCATCAATTTCAAATGCCTAAATCTTTTCTGGAACTTTTAATAATTAATTATGTCTTGGATTTCTTCAGGAGCTATATTTATTATTTTCTACAAGAATTTCATCTTTTGAATCCAATCAATCTACCACGCTTCAAGCTTGCATTACTTCCATTCATACAATTTGTCATGCTGAGACTTTGATTCAAATCAAAACATTAGTTGGTATATAATATTTGATTGTTTTCATTAGGTCAAAAAATACATTTAGCAATTAACTTGCAATAAAGTGAATTATCATTTTTAAACATCTTGTTCAAATTACTTTGTTTATTAAAGGTTTTTTTACCCTAAAGCCAAAATTATTTAAAAGTTGTATCAAACTTTCTATAACTACATTCTTTTACAAAAAAAAAAGGGATAAGAAAGTACAAACATTAATATTATTTTAGTAGAAAAATAACATAACTAAACACATTTGGCTTTTTTTTTTTTCAATTTTTTAATATAGTTTTAAAAATTTCCCCTCAAAAATTTAAGAAAGAACAAAAATCAACTTTCTTTTATAATTAAAATAATTTAATAATAAAAATGAATTAATAATAGTTATGAATGTGAATTATATTTTGTATGTCAAATAATTTTATCTTATCATATGTAGTTTTTTCTTAATTGATTCTTATTAAAATTTAAAATGATCAAGACCTAAATCTTAATTTAATAATAGGTTTTAGAGCTTGGAGTTGAGATTTATTTAATATGTGTTGTCATTGTCATGGTATTTTTCCACTTATAATTTATAAACAAATCAATTCTAAAATTTTTAAAGTTTAAAACAAGTTGAAATTCAAATTCAAATTTTAATTATTTAAACAATGAATTTTAATTAATTAAAAATCTTGCATTTGATTGGAAATCATGAATTTCAAATCTAATTTTTGAAAATCAAAATTCAAGTTTAAATTTCCAATGGCTACTTAATGGAATTTTGGAATCTCATATAAATATATAGAAATTCTTAATGGAATCTTAGAATCTCATATTCATTAACAAGGACCACGACATTCATGGTCAAACTTTGACTCTATTTCAACCTTTTTCCTTATTTCACTAATTATATATATACTATAGTTTACAAAAAAATATCCTACGTGGCATAGCTTACAAACTATCATTTGTTAGGGTGATAATATGCACTAAAGATTTTCGAAATTATTGCACTCATCAAAGAGAGAAGGCAAATTGCAAGGCGCAAAGGTCTGTCAGGGAGTCCTGCTGTGACACTTTTTTTTTGCAGATGATAGCATTGTTTTTGGCGAAGCCACTGAAGATGGGGGTCACGACATTTTGAGGAGATATAAGAGTGCATCTGGTCAACAGATTAACTTAGAAAAGTCCTTGATTTTTTTCAGTTCCAATGTTTCTTAGGACACTTGTAATCAGGTTACGCATCAGTCGGGTGTCAGAAGAGCATTTTGTATGGAACGCTACTTGGGTCTCCCAACCATGGTGGGAATGAGGAAAAAAAATAAGCTTTTTAGCAGATTTCGGATCGGATAAGGGCGAAAGTTAATAGTTGGGGTGCTCGGCTGTTATAACAAGGTGGGAAAGCGGTTTTTTTAAAAGTAGTATTACAAGCACTTCCAACGTACCGTGTTTCTTGCTACCCAAGACTTTGTGCTCGGATTTGGACAAGATTATGAATTGATTTGTGTAAATTCAATATTGCACTATCGGCAAAGCAAGGGTGGAGGTTAGTTACTAATCCTAACTTGTTAGTTGCACGTATTTATAGTGCTAAATATTTCCCAAATACTAATTTCTGGAATGTGAATTTGGGATCTTACCCTTCGTATGTTTGGAAAAGCATATATGCGGCACGAAAATTGCTGGAAGACGGGATTGGTCGGAGAGTGGGATCTGACACCCAAATTTCAGTTTGGAGAGATAGATGGCTTCCGCGATGGGCTGGTGGACAAATTCAACAAACAAGAGTTCACGGGAATATAGAAAGGGTGGCGGATTTGATAGATCACTCGTCTAAAAGTTGGTAGGAAGGGCTCATTACCAGTAGTGTTACTCCTGATGTAGCTGCAGCCATTCGGTGTATTCCCTTATCCAAAAGCGTTGATGTTGACAAGATTGTTTGGAGGGGTGAGAATACAGGAGAATACTCTTGTGCGGAGCGGCTATCGAGCTCTAATCAGCGACCAGATTACAGTGGACGACATACGTGGGAACAGAGAAATTTACAAAAAAACTCTGGCAATTACAGATTCCTCCTAAAATAAAAATTGCAAACAGGCAAATACTAGATAATTACATCCCTAAAGCCTATATTCTATACAACAAACGGATTGCGGCCTCCTCGATATGTCCCAGATATGGCGGTGAGCCTGAAACATCGATGCATGTCATCACAAGGTGTAGCCCTGCAAAAAAGGTATGGGATTTAATTAGTATTGGTTGGCCTTCAAGTCTTAATAGTTAATACTGATTATTTATGGGCCTGGTTTGACTTTGTTTTTAAGCATGGAAGTAATTATACCTGCAAAGTTATAGCGATCACAGTTTGGGCAATTTGGCATGCTCGAAACAAGCAGGTCATGGAAGGCAAGCAACAAACAGCTCAGGATATTACTATCAGAGTGGCTAGTCTAGTACGGGAGTTTGATGAGATAAACCGGAAATTACTTGACCAAGAGAGACCATGAAAACTCACTAGAACCGGAAATTACTTGACCAGAGAGAGACCATGAAACTCACTAGAAACCTCCACAGGGCCCAAACGTAAAAGCGAACTTTGATGCAGCGTTCAAACCGCAAATACACTAATTGTGGTCTAGGTTCGTTATCAGAAATGAGATAGGGTTAACACTGGGCAGTGGTGCAGTCAAGAATGATTATATCTCAAACTCTTTTTCTACTGGGGCTATAGCATGTATCCAAGCTGTAAAGTTTGCGGAAGAGATGGGATTTAGACAGACTGAAGTGGAGGGCCATTCCCAAACGATAATCGTGAAAATCAACCAAGGCGTAGTAGACAGATATAATATGGTTGTCTAGATTGAGGAGATTAAAGCTATGGCAACATGCTTTCAAAGGATTTCCTTCAAACATGCGGACAAAAATGCTAATGGTGTAGCTCATATAATCGCCCAATAGAGATTTAATTTGACTGAAAATACGTTTTGGGTTGAGGAGGTACTTGTAGAGGCAGCCGAAGCGTTGAATCAAGATAATCAAATTCCGACTCCTTCAAATTGAAGCAAGATGATCTCTTCCCAGCTAATGCATGACTGTTATGCGATCTGACAATGGTTTATGAAGTTTCGAGATTTCGTTCTGGTTTTGTGTTTTTTACTGTTTCGACCCTTCAGCTCACCCAGGCTACCGAGATATTTCTTTTGTTTATGGTATTTATTTGTGCAATCCAGCTAACTCTTGTTTTGTTGAGTACTGCTGTTAGTACTTTATTAAATGTTCTGTTTTGGTTTTGTTTATTAATAAATAATATCTCGGTTTTTCTTTCAAAAAAAAAAAACTATTTACTATAATTTAAAAAAAATCAATTCAAGGCAAATTCCTTATAAGAAATATAGTGATAATCTTGGAATAAAAAATCCATATATTTTGTTAATATTTCCAACATTCTCATTGTATAATAAAAAGTATTATATTATATTTAGTATAAAAATTGATTACGGGAATAAAAAAAATTCAAATTTGAATTACAATTTACTTTTATTTGATATAAAATCTGAAATGGAAATTATATAATTTTTATTAATTATAATAATATGAGATTACATAATTTTAACGATACATATTGCTTACTTAAGAAAAAAAACAATATGTTGCTATATTTAATTAATTAATTAATTTTTTAAAATATTTATATTTATTGGTCATTGTATCCATGCATTTAGAGTTACATTTTATTTTCAATATTTTATTATACGTCATATTTTTGTTGAATGAAATCAACAATTTATATGAATACAAGATTACTTTATTTTACATTAATATTTTCATGTGATATTTAATTTAAATAATATATGCTCTAAACCTGAATATATTGAAAAAAAAACATGGATATATTAAATATACACTAAAAATACAAACTATAAAGCAAATTGGCTCAAATATATACGAAAATTTTTAACTTCAAAATTATCTTTAAAAATTAACTTTTAATGACGACAATATTAAAATTATTTTATACTAAATTTCTAAACTTAAAATATATTTTTAAATAAAGACACGTTTTTATATCAATAATTAAAGTAAATTTATATTTTTTTTCAAAAACCATGAATTTTTTTTTCAAATCATTAATTAATTTAAACAAAAACTAAAATTATAAAAATATTATAATTTTAATACACACAAACAACACGTGTATTGCGCAGAAATTCAAGTTAACATATTTATTATAGCAATATGAGGTTACAAAAAAGGAAACAATTTCTATGTGGCATAACTTATAAAAAAAACTATTAACAATTTGTCACGTGTAATTTTTTACTATATTTAAAAAAATCAATTCAAGGTAAATATCTTATAAAGATATAACGATAAATTTGGAATAAACAAGTTTCATATATTTTGTTAATGTCTCCAACATCCTCATTGTATAAAAAAAGTATTAGATTATATTTGATATAAAAAATATTACGATAATAAATTCTGAATTCCAATTCCAATTCCAATTTATTTGATATAAAATAATTATAATATAATAATACGATTCACAATACATGTTATTTACTTTAAAAAAGCTCATAGAAGTTGCTATGTTTAATTCATTAATTAATTTTTAAAAATATTTTTATTTATTGGTCATAATATTGATGCACTAAGACTTATTTTATTTGAAATATATTATTATATGTTATATATATATTTTTTTGAATAAAATCAATAATTTTTATATAAATACAAAGTTATATATGGGCATAGTACAAAACAAAAGGCCCATTTCTTAAATTATTTATGAAAATGGGCCACTCTAAAAAATAATTATTAGAATGGACCAAAAACACTAAAACACGCTAATGTAGATGTATTTTTAGGAGAAAACATAGAAAAGCGCGCTGACTTGAACTCACTTTAGTAAAAAGCGTTAACGGGGATGCACTTTTCCTCATGTTTGATTAAGGTTTTGGGTTATTAGCAAATTAGGGCTTAGGTTTAGGGTTTGTTTTTTTAATTAGGGTTAGGTTTAAGTTTAGGTTTAGGGTTTGGTTTTTAAGAAAAAATAAATTAGGGTTTAGAATTTAGAGTTTATGGTTTATTTTTTTTAACTGCAAAGTATTGTTTTGAAAGAAATAAATTTGACAATATGGGATACGAAGAATAAATTTGACGTGATGTGTTCTGAAAAAATTATTTTGACGAGATGAATTTTTTTTACATAGTAATAATACAGAAAAAGCTTCTAGCTGGACACTTTTTTTTGTGCTGTTGATTTTGAAAAAATAATTTTGAGAAGATCTTTCTGAAAAAATATCTCGGGATTCCTGGGAAATTTAATAGTTGGGGTTGAAAAACGCTTCAAACAAGATGCACTGTCAGCAAAAGTACTGAAAAAGCTCCTAGCTAGATACTCTTTTTAGTAGTGCTAGTGATAGTGCATCCCATTATCCCTTAGGCTATAAATGACCGATATTTCATTCTCTTGTTGCATAAGTTATGGCAATAGAAATTGAAGAAGTTGAAAAGGTATAAGTTCATTTATTGTGTTAATAATACAAATCATTATATTTTTGCATAATGTTTTTTGTTTGAATTTCTTTCAACAGATAAATTGGTTGAAAATGAGCGGACGTATTAGTGATGTTATTTACTACGACGGTGAGGTTCGTGACACCGAGAATGACGTTATTTTTTTTATCGAAGAACACAATGTGACTGGTTTTTAACCAGAACATAGAATTGACAGAACTTCGTAAAAGAATTAGGTCAAAATCTTTGGAACGAAGGCAATGAGAGTTTCGTCTATTAAGTATCGATTTTGTGCTTCGGCTGATCCCGTGACATATGACATTTGATATCAAAGGTGCTTGTGGCTTGGAGGCGATGGTGTAGATGCACCTCGCTAGTGGATCACCCTATCTTGAATTCTATGTGGAATTTTCAACGCCAAATGAAGCACTTGCGACTTCAACATCTACTACTATTCGAGAGGAATGCATGACCCCCACCCGACACTCTGTTAGTGGAAGGTAGAACACGAAACCGCCCATTTTTTATGGCAATACGAAATACACGACCTCTGCACGACACTCCATTAGTGGATGAGACATGCACCTCAGTGGGTCGATGTTCAATGCTGGAAATACTTGTTGGGGAATGGCATCAACTTCTAGTGGTTAGAAATCCACATCTGATTGGGGACATTCTGAAACGTACCAGAGAAGGTGTGATGTACTCCCTACGACGTCTACCGGTGAGAGGACCTCCTACATTGCATATGTTGGTAGGTCAGATGATGATTCCAATGTGGATCCACTTCGGGAGCCCGGTGTCGATGGTGTAGAAGTTTCATTATTTTCTAAATCAGAGCTTGTTCCAACCGAACCTGTAGACAGTGAAGAGGGTTTAGAAGAAGATCTGCGATACACGGCATACTTGCTAGACCTGTTCATGGTTTGGGCCACCCGGCCCGGCCCGAAATGTGGAAGGGTTTGGGCAAAAATATAGGCCCAAAAAATGGGCTTGGACAAAAAAATAATGCCCATGTAACACCCCTTACCCGTATTCAACGTCGGAACCGGGTACGAGGCATTACCGGACTTAACGCACTTGAACATACAAATTTAGGCTATAAAATTTCATTACAACTTAAAACTTCCCATTCACATTCAAAACATCCTCATTATGGGCCTACGAGGCCTTAAATATGCAAACGGAGGGTCTCGGAATCAAATCGAGAACTTTTGTATACTTAGAAAAATTTTACCTTAACGAGGCCACACGCACGTGTGAAATGGGACACGCCCGTGTGAGCAGGCCGTGTGGTCACACACGCCCATGTCCCTAGCCTGTGTGAGATATATTATTCATTTCGAACCTACAGGGGTTTTTACAAGGCGGAACACACGCCTGTGTCCCTTGTAACAGCCTGATTTTGGGACTAGTTGGAACAGTGGTCTCGAGACCACTAATCCGAGGTTGAGGAAAATTGTTTTGATATTATTTTATGTATAGTAACATATTTATAGGGATGCATGAGAATTTTGGTACCTTAATTTTAACGATTGGTTGCATAATTGCGAAAAAGGACTAAATCGCATAAAGTGCGAAAGTTCTAATTTACAAGGTAGATGTGTCTAATAGCCATAGATTATTAAATTGAAGGTCCTTAAAGTGTAATTAGGCCATATTGAGAGTGTTGGTCGGCCATAGGAAGCTAGGGGGACAAGAGCATTAATTTTAGTCAAATTTGGTGACATTAGGTGATAAAAGATGAATAAAAAATGCTAAAAAGGAAAGATATCATCTTTCACTATTCACTCTTCACCTCCACCAAAAATTTCAAGCTTAGAGGGTTTTTGAATGCTTTAAAATTTCAGCCAAGTTATCTCCCTACAAGTAAGTGATTTTAGAGGTGTTTCTTGGTGATTTTTGTGTTTTTGGAACCCCCAAAGCTTAAGCTAGCTAATGAGGGGACTAAATTGCATTATGGTGAGAAGTCTAAGGACTTGCCATGAGAGTATTTATATTGTTAACTGAGTTTTTATTAAAGAAAATGAATGTTAGAGAGATGAGAAACAACTTTTGTGAAAGGTGTTTGCATGAAAACACCTAAATAGGACTTAAATGCAAAGAATGAATTTGTACCATAAATGCATGAAATGGTGAGAACGGTGAGTAGTTGTAAGAGAAATAAATGTTCAGCTAGACTTGTTTATTGAGAAAATGTGTTGAAAAATAAATTACGAGCCTAGGGGCAAAATCGTAATTTTGCCATAGTACAAGGGCGAAATGGTCATTTTTGCCCAAGTATAGATTTTGATGTATTATAATCATAGAATGATCTAAACGAATGAATTTCATTGTTATAGATCAAGAATAGCGTGGAATCAACCTTGACCGTGGAAAAGGCAAGGTGACGGATTAAATTGTTGTTAAAACGTTTTGCACCGAGGTAAGTTTATGTGTAAACAATGCATATTTATGTAAACATTATGTTACTAATCAGTGTATGGCATGATTGAGAACATGTGTGGTTCAAATGGATTGAATGTGGCAGTCATTGAAGAATTACTTGTGAACGATGAAATAGTCATATAAATGTGTAATGACGACACTTGTTGGTGGGCTAAGTGCGATACCACCTTGTTGCTGAATTACGATGGGCTATGTGCGATACCATCGTCTATTCTCTATTTGGTGGGCTATGTGCGATACCACAGTAACTAAACTTTTTGGTGGGCTATGTGCGATACCACCCTAATCAAGGCTGTTGGTGGGCTAAGTGTGAAACCACCAAGTAATTTAACTATGAGCAAAGGAATTAGAGATAGTGATGTGTTGTATTATGTGATTTTGTGATGCTAAGTGCAGGGGAACCTATTAATGTAACACCCCGAACTCGGCCCATACGTTTCGACCAGATCTGGTATGCTACGGGTTGTACATTGAAAAATTTTGCTTTGTTGGTTTCGGAAATCGTAAGTTAATTAGACAATATTTGACTAAATAGGTGACATTTAAAAAAAAACCCTTCTATTATTGTTTTTTCATATAATTAAACTTTTGACATAATTTCATAAGTTGCATATATTAAAAACTACTTAGGTGAATATAAGCTATGGGGCCTTATTACATAAATATTCCCAAAATAAAAACTTAAAGGAAAAACCGAAAATAACTTATGGAAATAAAAACTTGATGGCCCCTCGAGTTCGTCTCGGCTCGCATGTCCACGATCTACTGCTCATCTGAAAAGTTAAGGAAAATAAAGGGTGAGTCACCAAGACTCAGTGTGCAAATCCCGAAAACACATAAAAGGCTTGGGCTCACAAACACATTATGAGCCCTGGCCCAAACATAAAGGCAACAATCATAATTACATGCAACATAATAAATAATGAATGGCCCAACCCATCCTAAAAGTCCATCCTCTACACACCAACCCGTACCAACCAACACACCTTGGGGATTTCTACAATCAACCCTCCATCCGCTACACACCATAACGACAGCCGTACTGCCTACTCCTGTTATTCAGGAATCATTAAACGTGGCATAGCCACCGATCACTGTGTGACCTAACATTCATATTTGTGGGATTTCTACCGCCGATCACTATGTGACCTATCATGCACTTCCCCTTCAATAACATAATCCCACCCCATGCATACACACATAAAGAAAATATCATACAGGCTTTCATATATTTCGATACACATAGAGATTTCTATGATTACGTACCTGGCATCCTTGCCTAACCTTTTTAGGGTTTTATTCGACTATCTACACAGCCTCTTTCCTGCTTTTGTTAGCCCATAACATACATATAGACATACATACAGGATTAATAGTGTGTTAGATATCTACACACCTGATTACTGTTAGAACGAGACCCTCTAAGTCGACGCTATCTGTAGCCAACACCACCGCTATCTTGAAATCCCGAAAAGTGATATGAGATTCAGGGACTAGTGTTTCCAGCTTTTAAATCTAAGAGATCTACTTCAATTCCCGGATGTCGCCCAACAAGAGAATACATAAAATTATTAAACCATTAGCTTTTCGGCTTTGTCTTCCAAAAACCGAAAGAGATCTTAAGGAATAACAAGAGTTGACACTCACCTTACTAGAGAAGATTCGGCTTTTTAAAAGAAATAAGAGAAAAGAATAATGGAGTTTTCGTCTTTCAGAAGAAAGAAGAGAAAAGAATAATGGAGTTTTCGGCTTTTAGAAGAAAGAAGAGAAAAGAATAACAGAGTTTTCGGCTTTTAGAAGAAAGAAGAGAAAGGAATAATGGAGTTTTCGGTTTTCGGCTTTTTAGAAGAAAGAAGAGAAGAGAATAATGGAGTTTTCGGCTTTTAGAAGAAGGAAGAGAATAATGGAGGTTTCGGCTTTTAGAAGAAAGAAGAGAAAGAAAAGATGGAAACCCTAAATGCCGAAAAATAAAGAAGAGAATCCTCCCTATTTATAGAAATTTCGACACTTACCTATGAAAAACCGAAAGTGCCCTTCCTGATAACTAACAACTAACAAAATAATAGGGGAAATTTCGGCACCCCTTCAAGAGATGAAAATTCGGCCAACACTGCACTCAGCAAATAAATCCCATCTTTTCTCCTCTATCTTAATCTATTCACTCATCCTTAAGTGACATGGATAACACCATCTCTTCCTTCCTTTATCTGCCACATTATCAGCCATATTATCCTCATTATCCAAACAAATAAATCCTATTTTAAAGTACCCTAGCCGACTCCAACTCTGCTCATTTAAATGCCGAAAATTAACTAACTTTAATTAAAATAATTGGGCTCCATGCGACTCGAACTTGAGCCCCCTCAGTTGACGCCACCTCCTTGCTCTTTAAGTGGCGCCACTTTGCCACTGGGCCACAAGCCCATTTTGTGTCTTAAAACACAGATAACATCTCTTAAGCCCTATCCTGACAGGCTTTCCACTAAAGTGTCCAAACAGAAAATTTGATTAAGGCCTCGGCCCAATCCTAAGCCCAATCTGAACCCCTAACACTCACATTAAACATAACCACCCATTAAACGCATGGGCCCCAAAATTCAGGATGTTACAGTTAATGAATGTATGCATTATGCTTATGATATGATGGGAATGTGGGAATAGAGAAAATGAGTAAGCATGATCATGAATGTAGATTGTTTCTTGCTTAGTATATAATGCTATGTAATTGTTTAATACATGTTGTAAGGTTATATTGTTTACATGTAAACTTACTAAGCTTAAAGCTTACTCCCCTTCTCTTTTTTTCCCTTGTTTTATAGAGTTTAAGAGCCAAGTCGGGATACGAAGATATTCAAAAGATCGCCCACACTATCAGCTCATGTAACACCCCAAACCCGGTCTAAACACTACAACCGAGTCTGGCGTGTTACGGGGAAGAAAATGCTTTGAAAGCCGATTTGTCAATTTTGTTGGTGGAGAAAACTTTTGGATAATTTTTAGAGAAAACGAATTTGAATCTGGTGAAGTTTAAAACGTGTTAAACTTGTTTTAGAAAACTTAATTGCCTTATTGTTATTCCATATCATTTATTTAATCAGTAAACATTTCAGAAAACACGTACTTATCGAGGTTTTGAAAAAAAAACCAATTCATATCTATCAGGTATGCTTATCAAAAGTTATAGAAACAACCAAATAAAACATCCCAAAAATAAAAGTTAGGCGGCCTTATTACAACGATGTAAACCCAAAATTAAAAACAAATGCTGAGCATGGCCACCTCGAGTCCACTCTGGCACCATATCCACGATCTAAGTCTGATCTGTAAAATGTAAAGGAAGGGGTGAGTCACCGAGACTCAGTGTATAAATCCCCATCCCAAGCGAAATTATACTCTTACACAAATTCATACAATAATATGCAAGTCATGCAACCCATCCAACCTAAGTATCCATCCAGGTCTTCCAAATCTACCCCTTGTGGTACCAAACCACTGGTGGTGCCAAACCACTGGTAACCGAAGTTACAAATATACATATGTGGTACCAAACCACTGGTGGTGCCAAACCACTGAGACTTAGTCACAATTTTATAACATGTGGGGCCAACCCACTGTGTGATACCAAATCACTGGTGACAGTCCTTACGAACTCATCACCTTCCAACCTACATTCGGCCAACATCCATTTATTAAATTAATCCCTTAAACATAATCAGATGAGTACCATAACACATTCGGCCAACCACAAATAAACAAGAAAGGCCATTCGGCCAAACCTACCATCAACCACCCACCTTCGGCTTTCCAAAATCGGCACTTCTGGCTATAGCAAGATAGGAATCGGCTTCTAGGGGTAGAGAGTGAAATCGATAGGGCCTTTGAGCAAACAATTCGGATTAGAACTTAATAAAAATTGAGAAATCATAAAGAAGGAAAATTCCGAAACTCACCAGATCACTGAGGAGTATTCGGCTTATGGTGCACCTTTGGGAAATAGAAACCACCCTTGTAGATTCGGATATAGAGGAAAGAATATGAGCAAGAAGAATTCGGCTTTCAGGAAGATGTTGGAGAAGAGAAGAAAGCTAGGGAATTTCGGCTAGAAGAGAGAAAAGAGAGAAAATAATTTTTGGCTTGAGAGAAAAGATGAAAAAGTGAGAAAGAACAAATGGAAAAGATGATAACTAGCCTCCCAAATTTCGGCTATACACCCCCACACACACAGTTGGAGTTTCGGCCAACCCTGCTATCACCTGATAGCCTTTATCCCTTATCTTATCCATCTCATAACACATCCCTTATCTTACCTTTAAAATAGACCATCTTCAACCCAACTCTTTCCTTCCTTTTATCATCTTTTATCACTTAAAATAAAAGAATTAAAACCCCTAAATTTTAGCAAGTGTGTCGTCTGCCCCCTTCCCTCCTAAGTGCCGAATTTTTCCCCAAAACACTTGGGCCCAAACGGCAATACTTGGCCCAAATGCCTCCCCCCTTTTGATGTCACCTACATGCCCCTTGCAGCATCACTAAATTTTGGGCCTCAAGCCCAACTTACTACCAAACACAGGTACTTACTTAAATTATAACCTAAACACTATTTATAAACAATTTAACCCAAGTTTTAAGCCCAAACCCGAGCCCAATACACACCTCAAGGCCTTATCCTACTAACTTAGCCATGCAACATACCAAATGCACAGACCCACAGAATCAGGATATTACAGCTCACCTCGATATACCTAGATTTAATGATTTTGTACATGGCATGTGTAGGGGCTAGACTAGTTAGATTATTTTGTCATTTTGGCCAAAATGTATTAGCTCTTGTTAAGATAACTATTTTTTATATTGCCATGGTTTATGGCTCACCTTATCATTTATGAAATTGCAAAATCATCTATAGAAGTTCATATTGAAATTATGAGATGTTTATTAGTATGTTGAATGGGTACATGTAGTGTAAGTTATAGGGGTGCAAAGAGCTTGGCAAACAGCCTTGTTCTTGTCCACATAGGTAGGCACACAAGCGTGTGTCTAGGCCGTGTGTGACACACGATTAAGCCATGGGCGTGTGCCAGGCCGTGTGAAGTCTGCATCTTGTAATTGGAATTTAAATTGTCACACGGTTGAAGCACACGGGCGTGCCCAGGCCGTGGGGAAATAATCAGAGGCGACCACAGTCCAGCCATATGAGCGTGTGTCCAGGTCGTCCGACTCAAGTCAGTGTCGACCACGTGCGTTGAACACAGGCGTGTGAGATGATACACGGGAGTGTCATCTAGTCCACGGGTGTGTGACCCCTGTTTAGGTGACATTTTTCTAGACGTGTCAAAGTTCCCGATTTATGTTCGATGTTTTCTGGTGATTAGTACAGGGCCCTATAGGCCCATTATAAAGAAATTAGATGTAAGATTGAAAATGCTTGAATTTCGAATTGAATCCGCTAACCCAAAGTTATATGACCAAGTGAGTCGAGTCCGGTAATGCCTCGTGCCCGATTTCAGTACAAGATACGAGTAAGGGGTGTTACATCCCTGGCCCGTGTTCTCCACACAGCCTAGACACGCCCTTGTCCTTGCCTGTGTGTGAAAACCTGGGTATTCTGTTTATGATGTCAGCAACCTCATAAGGGGCACACGGCCTAGGCACACGCCCGTGTGTTTAGCCTGTGGTTGACATTGACTTGCAACATTAACATGTAGGGGACACACGGCCCAGCCACATGCCCATGGGATGGACCGTGTGTCACACACGGCCTAGATACACGCCCATGTGCCTACCCGTGTTGTAACACCCCTTACCCGTATTCAACGCTGAAATAGGGTACGAGGCATTACCGGAATTACAAATTTATTTATCAGACATTTTATTTTAATTCAATATTTATATTTGAAACCAATCAAAATCAAACATATGGCCCCTTAAAGATATTCATTTTTCTCGTCATGTCTTACTTGAATTTATTACTCGTTTCATCATACTTAATTACCTTGTATTAACATATTAAAGATAATCACATATTTTCATGTCATGATAAATATCATTCACTTGCCGTTTCTTCATAAACATAAACAGCTTAATTCATCATATCAATATTTCACGTACCATCAACTTATATTTCATTATATCACATAATTAAGTTACACGAACTTACTCGGTTAAATTTGCGAAATATCAAGATTCGAGGGCACTTTGGAAATTTTCTATTTTCATTGATTTTTCAGTTGATCTTAATCTAAATTAATAATTTCATTCAATTTTGCAATTTTAAATAATAAAATAATCCATTTCATGCAAATTGGTTATTTCCACATTTTTACAAAATTAATCACAAAATTTTACTTTTTTATTCAATTTAGTCTCTCGAGCCTAAAACATTTCAATTTAGCCATACTACTTAAATATTCATACATATTTTCCTCCTCCTCCTCTCCATTCCACTTCCTTAATATATATAACATGCTATAAGTAACATTATCAATAATTTCATTAATTACTCATAAGTAGATTCAAAACTGTCCATTTGAGTTATAGTCACTAAATTATTTATTTTCAGAGCTACAGAACTCCAAATGAAGAACCGTTAATTTTTCCTGAAACTAGACTCACATATCTTCTTGCCATAAAATTTTCAGAATTTTTGATTTAGCCAATTAGTACAGTTTATTCTTTAAAGTCACCCCTGTTCTGCTGTCTGGCAGTTCCGACCCTTCTTCACTAAAAATTAATTATCTTTTTATATAGAATTCATATGATGTTATGGTTTATTTCTTATAAAACTAGACTCATTAAGGAATCTAACCATATAAAATATGTTCCCAAATTATTTTTATACAATTCTTAGTGAATTTCTAAATTAAGAACAGGGGATCACGAAGTTATTCTAAACCAGTCTTACAAAAATTTAAATATCTCAAAATGTAGACTTCCTTTGCTTTCTCTGTTTCTTTTATATGAAAATAGACTCAATAAGCTTTAATTCCATATCTCACTCAACTTCTAATTCTATTTATACAATTTTTGGTGATTTTTCAAAATTAGACAACTGCTGCTGTCCAAAACTGCTTTAGTGTAACATGTTGATTTCTATTTTGTCCCTAATTCCACAATTCATACAATTCAATCCTTGCTCAATTAACCCTTCAATTAAGCTAATTTTCTCATTTAATACTTTTCTCTATCATTTTAAACTACTTCATAACTTTTGAAAATCAGAATTTTAACACTAGGCCTTAATTTCAGCTATTTCACAATTAGGTCCTAAAACCAATTTCCATCAATTTCACTTGATAAAATCATCGTATAACAAAATTAAAGCTTCAAATCAATATTTATTCATCATATTCTTTTAGCACTAATCCACATCAAATTTAAAAATTAACCATAGAATCATAAACTAATGAATTAATAAGTTGGACTCAATTGTAGAAAGTCCAAAAACATAGAAATTTCAAGGAGAAAGCAAGTATTAAACTTACATGAAGCTTGAGTATGAAAACCAACTTGAACTCTCTTCCATGACTGTTTTTCAGCTGAAGAAAATGAAGAGAATTGAAGAGAATTCTCCAGATATTTCAATTTAATCCCCTTTTTATTTAGCTAATTTTGGAAATTTTCCAATTTTCCCCCTTTTTTCTTCTTTCTCTTCTCTTCTTCTTTCTTTCCTTCCTGCTGCTCTGCTTCGTTTTGTTTCTGTTTCTGTTCCTTTTTTTTTTTCTTTGGATTATTATATAATATAATATTATAATAATATAATAATATAATATAATATAATAATATACTTTTAAAAAAATCTCAGATTTTCTTCTACGTTACACCGCCTCAACTATACAAAATGGTATAATTGCCATTTTGGTCCTTCATAATTTCTTTTAATCTATAATTTAACTTTTACTTTCATTTCAATTTAGTCTTTTTCATTTAATTACATACCCAAACGTTAAAATTTCTCAACCAAACTTTAATAATAACTTAATGACACTCCATAAATATTTTTAGAAATATTTATGGCTCACTTTATGAATTCGAGGTCTCAATGTCTCGTTTTTGGCCCAATTTTTCTAATTAACTCTTTTAGTTCACAAAATTCACTAATTTCAAAATATTTCTAATGCCATACTTGACTCATAAATGTTAATTTATTTAAATTTTCAAACTCACTTGTCGGATTTAGGATCTCAAATCACTATTTTCGATACCACTGAAAATTTGGTTGTTACAACTCTCCCCCCTTTTAGAAAATTTCGTCCTCGAAATTTCTCACCTGATAAGAGTTATCAAATCGAGTCTATCTCTTTTCTTCTAATTGATAAACCATAAATCATCATAACTCATTTCAAGACGGAACTCGTGTCATAATTCACATCAAAACTTTATCCATCACTTAATTCAATTTCCATTTAATTCAATAATAATACTTACTTCATACTTCACTTACTATACGCATAATTTAAATTTAACATTTAATATTAAATAATTTGAATTATAATAATACAATCGTACGTTGAGCATGTCTGTATCTATACTCAGTGGTATTACCATAATTTAAATTATAAAAATTATAATAAATAATAAATAATAAATATCAAACATGTAACAATATATATCATATGTGTTAGTTTGTGCTTTAATTTCATATCTCAACAATAGTCTTTCATCACATGACATCATATATCATCTATATTATCTTTAATCAATTCATAAACCTTTGGTTCAAGTTTTCAATCTCATATCTCAATTTCAATTTACATTTCAATTCCTAATTCCACTTTTCCATACTTTCAATAGTTCAACTGATCAAATTCAATCGATTTTCTCATTTCGTTTATTCAACAGATTTCAATATCAATAATTCGATATTTAAAAAAATTCATGAACCTTAAGTTACTCACATTTCAATTCAATTCACAATTCAACTCATAATGTATTTCTCATATTTTTAGTAGTACGGTCAATCAAATTTATTTAATTTTCTCATTTGATTATTCACCCTATTAACAATCCGACTTTGATGGATACACAGATTCCAACCCAAACACACCAAGATGCGGCACATTGTGCCTAAAGCGGTACATAGTACTGATCGTTATAATGACACACGAGGTGCACAAAAATCGACACATAAAGTGCACGATACGACACACGAGGTGCTCCGACACGACACATAAAGTGCTCGATATACGACACACGAGGTGCCGATACGACACATAAAGTGCACGATATCGACACACGAGGTGCCCGACACGACACATAAAGTGCACGATCGACGACACACGAGGTGCGATACGACGACACATAGAGTGCACGATTTACGACACATAAAGTGCACGATCGGCAAAGCCGATAAATCCCGTACTCTTCCAAATCCTATGGCATGCCAATTATATCCGACTAGTCCGACAAGTTAATAGGGAAATCAATTCTCATTTTAATTTCACTTAATATTCATATCTATCCCTATTAACAAGACTCGGACTTTGACGGATACGCGGATTCCAACCAATCACACCAAAATAATGAAACCCTCCATTACACACCAGTATATCATATCCTCCCAAACACACCAATATATCATATCCTCCCAAACACACCAGTATTGAATGCCTCTTCGGATAAACCGAAGAATATAATACAGAATTATCACCTCGGTCGAGCGTCAAATCTCCTCATCACATCACAAATCCTATGGCATGCCATTTGTATCCAATCTAGTCTGGTAAGTTAATAGGGTATTCAAATCTTTTTTTTTTTTTTTTATTTCAAATTCACTTTTTCATTTTCTAATCAGTATACAATTCAATACCAATACATATTTCACATATTCACAAATAATCATACTTCAATTCGAGTTCAAACCACTTTTCAATCAATACACGATTCATATATTTACACATATTCATATTTTATTTCATTTTTTTTCAATTCGTATTTTTAGTTTATTGTTCAATCAAATTTTAAAATCACTAATTACTTTTCAATCAATATACATTTCAATTACTCACATATTTTCTTTATTTAATTCAATTTGACTCAATTCAAATCACTTTTAATTTTCTATTTATATACCTTCAAATATTCACATAATTCATAATTGATTCACGTAATTTAAATAACTTTTAATTTCCAATTCATTCTATCTTCACTTCTTATTTCGATCGGTTTCACGAAGATTGTAATAATTCATTACATCGATAATTTCATAGCTTAATGCAATGCACATAACAATATTGAAACTTCACAATTTAGTTCAAGACTCAAAATAATATTCGAGATTCCATAATTGATTCGAGTATCGGTTTCAATTTCATTACTCAATCATAAATTTATCATTTTACTAAACACTTACCTTAAAATACGTACCACAAATAATTAGTAAATTACACATAATAATGATAAAGTTTGAATTATAGTGATACAAATATCATCAAAGTTAGAAGATATCACATTATCTCAAGTTATATATTAATAATGGCATATATTTCTAGACTCTACATATGCTATATTTGGTCCGAGAACCGACTAAACCATAGCTCACGATACCACTAAATGTAACACCCCTTACCCGTATTCAACATTTGAAATAGGGTGCGAGGCATTAAGGAATTACAAATTTATTTATCGGACATTTTATTTTAATTCAATATTTATATTTGAAACCAATCAAAATCAAACATATGGGCCCTTAAAGATATTCATTTTTCTCGTCATGTCTTACTTGAATTTATTACTCGTTTCATCATACTTAATTACCTTGTATTAACATATTAAAGATAATCACATATTTTCATGTCATGATAAATATCATTCACTTGCCGTTTCTTCATAAACATAAAACAGTTAATTCATCATATCAATATTTCACGCATACCATCAACTTATATTTCATTATATCACATAATTAAGTTACACGAACTTACAGTTAAATTTGCGAAATATCAAGATTCAGGGCACTTTGGAAATTTTCTATTTTCATTGATTTTTCAGTTGATCTTAATCTAAATTAATAATTTCATTCAATTTTGCAATTTTAAATAATAAAATAATCCATTTCATGCAAATTGGTTATTTCCACATTTTTACAAAATTAATCACAAAATTTTACTTTTATTCAATTTAGTCTCTGAGCCTAAAACATTTCAATTTAGCCATACTACTTAAATATTCATACATATTTTCCTCCTCCTCCTCTCCATTCCACTTCCTTAATATATATAACATGCTATAAGTAACATTATCAATAATTTCATTAATTACTCATAAGTAGATTCAAAACTGTCCATTTGAGTTATAGTCACTAAATTATTTATTTTCAGAGCTACAGAACTCTAAATGAAGAACCGTTAATTTTTCCTGAAACTAGACTCACATATCTTCTTGCCATAAAATTTTCAGAATTTTTGATTTAGCCAATTAGTACAGTTTATTCTTTAAAGTCACCCCTGTTCTGCTGTCTGGCAGTTCCGACCCTTCTTCACTAAAAATTAATTATCTTTTTATATAGAATTCATATGATGTTATGGTTTATTTCTTATAAAACTAGACTCATTAAGGAATCTAACCATATAAAATATGTTCCCAAATTATTTTTATACAATTCTTAGTGAATTTCTAAATTAAGAACAGGGGATCACGAAGTTATTCTAAACCAGTCTTACAAAAATTTAAATATCTCAAAATGTAGACTTCCTTTGCTTTCTCTGTTTCTTTTATATGAAAATAGACTCAATAAGCTTTAATTCCATATCTCACTCAACTTCTAATTCTATTTATACAATTTTTGGTGATTTTTCAAAATTAGACAACTGCTGCTGTCCAAAACTGCTTTAGTGTAACATGTTGATTTCTATTTTGTCCCTAATTCCACAATTCATACAATTCAATCCTTGCTCAATTAACCCTTCAATTAAGCTAATTTTCTCATTTAATACTTTTCTCTATCATTTTAAACTACTTCATAACTTTTGAAAATCAGAATTTTAACACTAGGCCTTAATTTCAGCTATTTCACAATTAGGTCCTAAAACCAATTTCCATCAATTTCACTTGATAAAATCATCGTATAACAAAATTAAAGCTTCAAATCAATATTTATTCATCATATTCTTTTAGCACTAATCCACATCAAATTTAAAAATTAACCATAGAATCATAAACTAATGAATTAATAAGTTGGACTCAATTGTAGAAAGTCCAAAAACATAGAAATTTCAAGGAGAAAGCAAGTATTAAACTTACATGAAGCTTGAGTATGAAAACCAACTTGAACTCTCTTCCATGACTGTTTTTCAGCTGAAGAAAATGAAGAGAATTGAAGAGAATTCTCCAGATATTTCAATTTAATCCCCTTTTTATTTAGCTAATTTTGGAAATTTTCCAATTTTCCCCCTTTTTCTTCTTTCTCTTCTCTTCTTCTTTCTTTCCTTCCCCTGCTCTCTGCTTCGTTTGCTTTGTTTTACATTCCTTTTTTTTTTTCTTTGGATTATTATATAATATAATATTATAATAATATAATAATATAATATAATATAATAATATACTTTTAAAAAAATCTCAGATTTTCTTCTACGTTAATCGCCTCAACTATACAAAATGGTATAATTGCCATTTTGGTCCTTCATAATTTCTTTTAATCTATAATTTAACTTTTACTTTCATTTCAATTTAGTCTTTTTCATTTAATTACATACCCAAACGTTAAAATTTCTCAACCAAACTTTAATAATAACTTAATGACACTCCATAAATATTTTTAGAAATATTTATGGCTCACTTTATGAATTCGAGGTCTCAATGTCTCGTTTTTGGCCCAATTTTTCTAATTAACTCTTTTAGTTCACAAAATTCACTAATTTCAAAATATTTCTAATGCCATACTTGACTCATAAATGTTAATTTATTTAAATTTTCAAACTCACTTGTCGGATTTAGGATCTCAAATCACTATTTTCGATACCCTTTGAAAATTTGGTTGTTACAACTCTCCCCCCTTTTAGAAAATTTCGTCCTCGAAATTTCTCACCTGATAAGAGTTATCAAATCGAGTCTATCTCTTTTCTTCTAATTGATAAACCATAAATCATCATAACTCATTTCAAGACGGAACTCGTGTCATAATTCACATCAAAACTTTATCCATCACTTAATTCAATTTCCATTTAATTCAATAATAATACTTACTTCATACTTCACTTACTATACGCATAATTTAAATTTAACATTTAATATTAAATAATTTGAATTATAATAATACAATCGTGACGTTGAGCATGTACGTATCTATACTCGATTGGTATTACCATAATTTAAATTATAAAAATTATAATAAATAATAAATAATAAATATCAAACATGTAACAATATATATCATATGTGTTAGTTTGTGCTTTAATTTCATATCTCAACAATAGTCTTTCATCACATGACATCATATATCATCTATATTATCTTTAATCAATTCATAAACCTTTGGTTCAAGTTTTCAATCTCATATCTCAATTTCAATTTACATTTCAATTCCTAATTCCACTTTTCCATACTTTCAATAGTTCAACTGATCAAATTCAATCGATTTTCTCATTTCGTTTATTCAATGATTTCAATATCAATAATTCGATATTTAAAAAAATTCATGAACCTTAAGTTACTCACATTTCAATTCAATTCACAATTCAACTCATAATGTATTTCATATATTTTTAGTAGTACGGTCAATCAAATTTATTTAATTTTCTCATTTTGATTATTCACCCTATTAACAATCCGACTTTGATGGATACACTGATTCCAACCCAAACACACGATGCGGCACATTGTGCTAAAAGCGGTACATAGTACGATCGATTATCACACACGAGGTGCTGAAATCGACACATAAAGTGCACGACACGACACACGAGGTGCCGACACGACACATAAAGTGCTCGATATACGACACACGAGGTGCCACGACACGACACATAAAGTGCGATATCGACACACGAGGTGCCACGACGACACATAAAGTGCCCGATACACGACACACGAGGTGCCCGACACGACACATAGAGTGCACGATTTACGACACATAAAGTGCTGACGATCGGCAAAGCCGATAAATCCCGTACTCTTCCAAATCCTATGGCATGCCAATTATATCCGACTAGTCCGACAAGTTAATAGGAAATCAATTCTCATTTTAATTTCACTTAATATTCATATCTATCCCTATTAACAAGACTCGGACTTTGACGGATACGCGGATTCCAACCAATCACACCAAAATAATGAAACCCTCCATTACACACCAGTATATCATATCCTCCCAAACACACCAATATATCATATCCTCCCAAACACACCAAGTATTGAATGCCTCTTCTGGATAAACCGAAGAGATATAATCTGTAATTATCACCTCGGTCGAGCGCCAAATCTCCTCATCACATCACAAATCCTATGGCATGCCATTTGTATCCAATCTAGTCCGTAAGTTAATAGGGTATTCAAATCTTTTTTTTTTTTTTTTTTTATTTCAAATTCACTTTTTCATTTTCTAATCAGTATACAATTCAATACCAATACATATTTCACATATTCACAAATAATCATACTTCAATTCAGTTCCAACCACTTTTCAATCAATACACGATTCATATATTTACACATATTCATAATTTAATTCATTTTTTTTTCAATTCGTATTTTTAGTTTATTGTTCAATCAAATTTTAAAATCACTAATTACTTTTCAATCAATATACATTTCAATTACTCACATATTTTCTTTATTTAATTCAATTTGACTCAATTCAAATCACTTTTAATTTTCTATTTATATACCTTCAAATATTCACATAATTCATAATTCGCCACGTAATTTAAATAACTTTTAATTTCCAATTCATTCTATCTTCACTTCTTATTTTCGATCGGTTTCACAAGATTGTAATAATTCATTACATCGATAATTTCATAGCTTAATGCAATGCACATAACAATATTCGAAACTTCACAATTTAGTTCAAGTACTCAAAATAATATTCAAGATTCCATAATTCGATTCAAGATATCGTTTCAATTTCATTACTCAATCATAAATTTATCATTTTACTAAACACTTACCTTAAAATACGTACCACAAATAATTAGTAAATTACACATAATAATGATAAAGTTTGAATTATAGTGATACAAATATCATCAAAGTTAGAAGATATCACATTATCTCAAGTTATATATTAATAATGGCATATATTTCTAGACTCTACATATGCTATATTTGGTCCGAGAACCGACTAAACCATAGCTCTGATACCACTAAATGTAACACCCTTACCCGTATTCAACATTTGAAATAAGTACGAGGCATTACCGGAATTACAAATTTATTTATCAGACATTTTATTTTAATTCAATATTTATATTTGAAACCAATCAAAATCAAACATATGGCCCCTTAAAGATATTCATTTTTCTCGTCATGTCTTACTTGAATTTATTACTCGTTTCATCATACTTAATTACCTTGTATTAACATATTAAAGATAATCACATATTTTCATGTCATGATAAATATCATTCACTTGCCCGTTTCTTCATAAACATAAAACAGTTAATTCATCATATCAATATTTCACGTATCATCAACTTATATTTCATTATATCACATAATTAAGTTACACGAACTTACCTGGTTAAATTTGCAGAAATATCAAGATTCAGGGGCACTTTGGAAATTTTCTATTTTCATTGATTTTTCAGTTGATCTTAATCTAAATTAATAATTTCATTCAATTTTGCAATTTTAAATAATAAAATAATCCATTTCATGCAAATTGGTTATTTCCACATTTTTACAAAATTAATCACAAAATTTTACTTTTATTCAATTTAGTCTCTCGAGCCTAAAACATTTCAATTTAGCCATACTACTTAAATATTCATACATATTTTCCTCCTCCTCCTCTCCATTCCACTTCCTTAATATATATAACATGCTATAAGTAACATTATCAATAATTTCATTAATTACTCATAAGTAGATTCAAAACTGTCCATTTGAGTTATAGTCACTAAATTATTTATTTTCAGAGCTACAGAACTCCAAATGAAGAACCGTTAATTTTTCCTGAAACTAGACTCACATATCTTCTTGCCATAAAATTTTCAGAATTTTTGATTTAGCCAATTAGTACAGTTTATTCTTTAAAGTCACCCCTGTTCTGCTGTCTGGCAGTTCCGACCCTTCTTCACTAAAAATTAATTATCTTTTTATATAGAATTCATATGATGTTATGGTTTATTTCTTATAAAACTAGACTCATTAAGGAATCTAACCATATAAAATATGTTCCCAAATTATTTTTATACAATTCTTAGTGAATTTCTAAATTAAGAACAGGGGATCACGAAGTTATTCTAAACCAGTCTTACAAAAATTTAAATATCTCAAAATGTAGACTTCCTTTGCTTTCTCTGTTTCTTTTATATGAAAATAGACTCAATAAGCTTTAATTCCATATCTCACTCAACTTCTAATTCTATTTATACAATTTTTGGTGATTTTTCAAAATTAGACAACTGCTGCTGTCCAAAACTGCTTTAGTGTAACATGTTGATTTCTATTTTGTCCCTAATTCCACAATTCATACAATTCAATCCTTGCTCAATTAACCCTTCAATTAAGCTAATTTTCTCATTTAATACTTTTCTCTATCATTTTAAACTACTTCATAACTTTTGAAAATCAGAATTTTAACACTAGGCCTTAATTTCAGCTATTTCACAATTAGGTCCTAAAACCAATTTCCATCAATTTCACTTGATAAAATCATCGTATAACAAAATTAAAGCTTCAAATCAATATTTATTCATCATATTCTTTTAGCACTAATCCACATCAAATTTAAAAATTAACCATAGAATCATAAACTAATGAATTAATAAGTTGGACTCAATTGTAGAAAGTCCAAAAACATAGAAATTTCAAGGAGAAAGCAAGTATTAAACTTACATGAAGCTTGAGTATGAAAACCAACTTGAACTCTCTTCCATGACTGTTTTTCAGCTGAAGAAAATGAAGAGAATTGAAGAGAATTCTCCAGATATTTCAATTTAATCCCCTTTTATTTAGCTAATTTTGGAAATTTTCCAATTTTCCCCTTTTTCTTCTTTCTCTTCTCTTCTTCTTTCTTTCCTTCCCCTGCTCTCTCGCTTCGTTTTGTTTCTGTTTACATTTCTTTTTTTTTTTTCTTTGGATTATTATATAATATAATATTATAATAATATAATAATATAATATAATATAATAATATACTTTTAAAAAAATCTCAGATTTTCTTCTACGTTACATCGCCTCAACTATACAAAATGGTATAATTGCCATTTTGGTCCTTCATAATTTTCTTTTAATCTATAATTTAACTTTTACTTTCATTTCAATTTAGTCTTTTCATTTAATTACATACCCAAACGTTAAAATTTCTCAACCAAACTTTAATAATAACTTAATGACACTCCATAAATATTTTTAGAAATATTTATGGCTCACTTTATGAATTCGAGGTCTCAATGTCTCGTTTTTGGCCCAATTTTTCTAATTAACTCTTTTAGTTCACAAAATTCACTAATTTCAAAATATTTCTAATGCCATACTTGACTCATAAATGTTAATTTATTTAAATTTTCAAACTCACTTGTCGGATTTAGGATCTCAAATCACTATTTTCGATACCACTGAAACTTTGGTTGTTACACGTGTGGACAAGAACAAGGCTATTTGCCAAGCTCTTATTATCACCCTAACTCACACAACATAAATCCCATTCAACCATTAATCAAACAACCCAATCATGCATCATACCTGTTTATGAATAACCTCATCTTTTCATATATTAATAATAATGAGCCATCAACTATGGCTATATACAAAAAGTTCATCATTGAAGAGGCCAACACACTTGGCCAAAATAACAAGACATTACACTAAGTCTAGCCCCTATACATGCCATACTCAAAATGCTAAGTGTAAATATACCACGATATGTTGATAGTGTGGATGATCTTTTAATTATCTTCGTATCCCGAATCGGCTCTTTGGCACTATAAAACAAGGGAAAAGAAATAGGGTAAGCTTTAAGCTTAGTAAGTTTACATGTAAACAATAAGCATCATAACATATGCTAATCCATCAATAACATTACATACTAAGCAAGAACAATTCACATTTCCATAACGATGCTTACGCATCTCATCTCTTACCACATTCCAACCACATAACAATTATATTGATCACATTTACTTGTACACATTCCCTGCACTCATCACCATAAAGAAACAAGAAACATTTAGTTATACAAGTTCTCGATGAACACCTCAGAATAATATTAAGTACCCGGTGGTTTCGCACACAGCCCACCGTTAATCAATATTAGGGTGATATCGCACATAGCCCACCAACAAGAATATTTACGGTGGTTTCGCACATAAACCACCAAATGATATTATAAATGATGGTATCACACACAACCCATCATGAATAAGTAATAAGGTGGTATTGCACACAGCCCACCAAAAAGGATAGTTATGGTGGTATCGCACACAGCCCACCAATAATTATTACGGACATTTTTCAGCACTTACATATCTATTTCGAGGTTCATATAAGAATTACTCACTATCTATTAATCTCAATCATAATTGATCTCATTCATATAATGCACCAATAAATAACAACATATGTATTAAAGATGTATAGTTTACACATAAACTTACCTCGGTGCAAAATGTATTAATCTACGGTTTAGTCCGTAACCTTGCCTTTTCCTTGGTTAAGGTTGTTCCCACGCTCTTCTTGATCTATAATAATAAAATTCACTCATTCATTCACTATATAATTTATGATACATCAAAATTTCTACTTAGGCAAAATGACCATTTTGCCCTTATACATTGGTAAAATTACGATTTCGCCCCTAGGCTCGTAAATCATTTTTCATCACATTTCTTCATTAAACAAGCCTAGATAAACATTTATTTCTCTTAAAACAACTCACAAAACCAATAATTTCATGCATTTATGACTCATTTACATCTTTTACAAATAAGTCCCATTTAGGTGTTTTCATGGTAACACCTTTCACAAAAGTTGTTCCTTAACCCACTAACATTCATTTTCTTCCATAAAAACTCAGCAAAAAGTATGAACACTCTCATGGCAAGCCTCTAAACTTTCAACCATTTTGCAAACTAGTCCCCTCATTAGTTAGCTTAAGCATTGGGGGTTCTAAAAGTACAAAAATTATTAAGAAAGACCTCTAAAATCACTTACTTGCAAGAGATTTGTTTTGCTGAAAATTTGAACTTCAAGAACCCTAATTTCCCTTCAATTTTTGGTGGTAGAAGAAGCATGAATAGTAAAAGATGATATCTCTTTTATTCATCTTATTTTATTTATTTTCCTATCACCTAATTTCACCAAAATTTTGACCAAAATGTAATGCTCTTGTCTCCTTGTCTCTATGGCCAGCCAACACACTTTTAATGACCTTATTGTACTTTAAGGACCTCAAATTTAATATTCTATGGCTATTAGACACCTCTACCTTGTATAATAGAACTTTCGCACTTTATGCGATTTGGTCCTTTTTCACAATTAAGCATGAAATCACCAAAATTAGTGCACCAAAATTTTCATACATCCTTATAAACATGCTATAACACATAAAATAATATTAAAAACAATTTCCTTCAAACTCGGATTAGCGGTCCCGAAACCACTATTCAGACTAGCCCCAAAATCGGGTTGTTACAGCCCATTTAAAAAACGGGCCGGGCCTCGGGTAAGGCATTTTTGGCTCAGGCTCTGCCCGATTCGAATTCAATAAAGGACAAAAAAATCTATTTTTAAATATTATTTTCTTATTGTTTTCTCCCTATTTTGCTACAATTTTACTATTATGTTGCTACTATTTTGTTGTTATTGTTTGGATATTGTATAAAACTTATTTTATTGTTAATTTTGTTATTATTTTAGAGGCATTTTCTTGTTAACTTGCATCTATCTTAGTTTTATTTAAGTATGCATATTTTTTAAAATTTATTTTCAATTTGTTAGAAAATATTTATTTTGATGTTTTTAGTATTTTTAATGTATTATATATATTTTAAAATTATATAAAAAGTAATATAAAAATTAGTATGTGCGAGGCGGGTCGGACCCGGGTTTTAGCATTTTTATTAGGGTCGAGCTTAGGCAAAATTTTAGGCCCATTTTTTGGGCTGGGTCGGGCCCAAGCCTAGCAAACAGGACTAAATTTTTAGTTGAGTTCGGTCCGGCCCATGTACACCTCTAGTACTCGCCTCCAGCCCATATGCATAATGTCAATCTATCGGCAGATGATGCATTGGAGTTTCCATATCTACCACACAGGAGGCATGGCCACACAGGTTCGTCGTTGGATTCAGGTGAATTAGAAGTTGGTAAGGAGTTTTCTAGTAAGGATGGTTTTCTCGGTGTATTGAAGCAATATAGCATCATGAACGGGGTTAACTACTACGTGGTTAAATTCAAATCTGAGAAGTTTGAGGCCAAGTGTGCTATGCGAGCCTGTACATATTCATGAAAAATCATGGTTTCGATTAAGAAGAGGATATAGTTGTGGGAGATAAAGAAGTTCAACGGTCCGCATACGTGTTTGCCTCTGGTACAGTATCACTAGGTGTTTAGGGTTTTTGAATATTAATGTTATTATTTAATGTTGCATTATTTAACATACTCATGGGTTGACAAGTGTTTCACAAGATCATCTCAAGCTGGATTAAGAGATTATTGTGGGCTTAATACTACTGATGGTAAAAACAAATCCCAGGACTACTGTGTCGATCTTAATTACCAATATTCGTAACCAATTCAAGTACACGCCTTCTTACTGCAAGGCCTACGTAGCTAAGCAGAAGGCATTAGAGAAGATGCACAGTGGGTGGGACGCTTCATACAATGAGGTGTGGCAGTGGTGTCAGGTGCAGGAGAGGTACATCCCAAGTTGCGTAACAGACTTTGAAACGATTCCTGCACACTACAACGACCACTTGCTCCTCTTGTTCAAGCGTCTGTTTTGGAGCTTTAAGCAATACCAGGACGCATTTCAGTACTACAAGCCATTGGTAAAAATTGACGGTACCTTTATGTATGGTAGATATATCCATCGATTATTGCTAGCAGTGGCATAGGATGGTGATGGGAGGATACTTCCAATTGCGTTTGCAATAACACCGAAGGAGTCAAGTGACGACTGGGATTTCTTTCTTTCTAGGTTGAGGAGGCATGTTTGCCCCAAACCTGATATATGCATTATATTGGATCAAGGCACTGGAATACTAGCTACAATTGAACAACAAGGAAGCCTTTAAGATCACACATACCATCGGTATTATCTAAGACACGTTGTGTCCAACTACTATGGGCAATATCGATCTACTGCTGAACGACGACAAGTAACCAACACGGGTATATAATTGCCACCAATATTATTTGGTTTGTAATATTCAATTTGTTCTAAATGGAAGAGTGGTATGTAATTATCACTATCCATTTATATTGATAGGGTACGAGATCAATAAGGACCGTTTTCATGACATGTTTGCAATTTTGCAGTCAATTAACGATCAAGGCGCAAACTACCTCTGTAACATACCTTTTGATCAATGGACACAATCATACGACGACGGCCTACGATATGGTCAGATGACCTCAAACCTGACTGAATGAATCAATTCTTCTTTAAAAGGAACGCGTCATTTTCCAATAACCTCGATTGTACGGGATACATATTTTCATTTTACGGTATTATTTCTAAAGCAAGCAGTGAGTTATAAAGGCCAAATGCAGAGAGGCCATGTATGGTGCAGGAAGGTAGTGCAAGAAATTAATAAGGCTAAGGCGCAGGCCAACTCCATGCACACGGTGTGTCACGATCACAACAACCTATGGTTTTGTGTGATGGAGTTTGACAAATCGAACCATGGTATTCTCGGCGAACAATATCGTGTACACTTGAGAAATAGGACTTGCGGCTGTGGGAGGTTTGACGCATTTCGTTATCCATGCGCTCATGTAATTGCAGCTTGTCAGAATCTCAGTTTGGATCCCATGAGCTATGTCAACAAAGTTTACATATTAGAATACATGTACAATGTGTGGAGACGCATATTCCCACCAGTCTCAGATGAACATAAGTGGTCGTTTGTATCGCTTGCTTCGTTTAAGTTGTTACAGGATAGAGAATTGTGTTGCAAACTAAAAGGTCGACCGTGCTCGAATAGAATACGTGATAATATGGATATCCGGGAAAGAACGAACCAATAGAAGTTATGCGGCTGGTGTAGGAACCTGGGTTATACAATGCCAATATGCCCACATCGAAATAAATTATAATTTATTAAATGGAATAATATAAAAATAATTTGTACAAACATATTCAAAAGAACTTCTATTTTATTAAAGAAACAATATAAAAATAATTTGTACAAACATATTCAAAAGAATAAATGGCCGTTAGAGGTGACCATTGGGGGAAAACACAAGGAAAAGCGCGTCCCCATCAGTGCGCTTTTTTGCGTTTTCCTCTATAAATGCGTACAAGTCAGCGTGTTGTAGTATTTTCGGTCTATTCCAGTAATTATTTTTTGGAGCGGCCCATTTTCGTAAATAATTTAGGAAATGGGCCTTTTCTAGTATTATGCCCATTATATATGCATATATAAATGTAAATTATTTTTACATCAATATTTTCATGTGATATTTAACTTAAATAATATACGCTCTAAATGTGAATATATTGAAATAAGTATGGATATATTAAATATACACTAAAAATAAAAAAAATTAAACTTAATTACATTTCTATCTATAATAATGTTAAATAAATTATAGGGAAAAAATTATAAAGCAATTTGACACAAATATATATTTAGTAAAATTTTAAACTTAAAGTATATTTTTAAAAATTAAATTTTAATATCCATAATATTAAATTTACTTTATAGTAAAATTTTAAATTTAAAATATTTTTAAAATAAAGACACGTTTTTTAAAGTAAATTTATATTTTTTTCAAATATCATTATTTTTTTTCAAACCATTAATTAATTTAAAGAAAACACCAAAGTTATAATATTAATACACAAACAATCTGCAGGCTCGGCCCTGGGCCAGGGCAGGTGGGGCCCCTGCCCAGGGCCCAACAGAAAATTTATTAAATTTCATTAAAAAAATTAAAGAAAATCCAACTGTCCTCACACGGCAGAGGAACATCTTCCAAAGCAACATCTTCCTTCTTTCCTCTTCCTTCTTCAGACTTTCCTCTTTCAATTTTTCCACTTTCCAACACCAAAATTAAAACTTTCCTCTTTCCCATAGCAAAATCCAACTAATTTGAGAAACACTTTGCTCTTTCCTCTTCATCTATTCCAATTTTTGGCTCTTCATCTACCCTTCACGCCTGAAATTATGTCACTTAACAATGAAGATAACGATTATCCCATTCAATTAACAACGGCATGCTTGGGTTGTAGTATAAATTGCTTCATTTGTTATCACCCTTATGTCTCAATTTCAATTACATTGAATTTTCGGCATTTTCACTCTTCAATTTCTCCTTATAATTTCCTTGAGTTTTGCATATTGAATAATAACGAAGAGCATTTTCGATTGGGATTAATTGAGGTAAGTTTCTACAATTTTAGTCTCTTATTTTGTGCTTAGTTTTTCTTAGTTAATTTTGATTTTCGATTTTTTTCGTTTGAAGATTTTGATTTTTTGAATGGGAAAAATTGGGAGTTTTTGTTTGAAAATATCTAATTGGGAATTGAGAATTTTCCCTTATAAAAATCTCTAGTTGGGAAAGTAGGAATTTTTCCTTATAAAAATCTTGAATTGTTAAATTCAGAATTCATTTTAGTTGATTTATTTCGTTTTTCCTTTCGAAAACTTACTGGATTCAATTGAAAAAAATTCTATTGTGGGTATTTCTTGATTTTTCTTTAATGGGTGTTGGATGATTGTTGCAGATATGAAAGGTAGATATTCAATGGAGTTCTAATTTGATTGTCTTGAAGATATGCTAGTCAATTACAGGTTAGTCATTATCTAATTATCGGCGCTTTACATTTTTTATTTTTGAGATGATTTGATTTTTTTTTTCTAAAAATTGACGATTTGATCTAGTTTTCTGTAGTTTGATTGTGATTATTTGCTTTTGGCTTTGTTTAATTAGTCAATTTTATTGGCAGGAACCTTGGCTCATCATTGCAAATTAAGAATGCTAAGGATTAAGCTGATTATTTGTTCAATTCTACAGCCCTACAAGTGCCATTGTTCTAACCTATATTAGTTTTTATTAGCTATTAGTTATATTGCTAAATAATGTTGCCTAAATATTTGTCTGGAAGTGAGAAAAGAAAGAAACGAAAACAAAGAGATGAGTTAGTAGAATCACAAAGGGGATCTCTTGATAGATTTTTTAAGAAAAAAATAGGAGAGACTTCTGAAGGAGTGGAAGTAGACAATGTGGACCAATCTAATGAAAATTTAAATGATAGTGCTATTAATTTGGATGATCTGAATTATGACTATGACCGTGCCAATGTGGTTGAACTTGATCCAAATGAACATAATAATTCTCCAAATCATATCAATGAGGAATTTGCTACTGTGAATGACCCTAATGATGCACAAAATGAGTCAAATGTTAAAGATGTTAGGGATGATCCGCATTTTATTCCTCCTTTAGACATTTACGATCCTAGAAATTAGGGTATCCTTGATAACAAGTCTAGAGATATTTTAGTTGAAAAGGGGCCTTTAAGGGAACTGAATCTTAAATTTCCCTTAGATGGTAATTCTAGGCATTTCTCGTATGCTTATTTTTCTATCTTTTTATATGAATTAGTATTTCAAAGAAGAAGTGCGTTAGGGGCCCATTTTTTTCAGTTCGCCCCGGGCCAAAGAAAATTCAGGAACGGCCCTGACAATCTGTGCCGTAAATATGGTTCAAACTAAAATTATTTTCTTCTTACCTGTTCAAGATGAGGATTTCAATTTTAATTCACAAGTTTGTAGTATTGTTTGGTTATGAAATATTTTTGAGACTGGCCGTAAATATGGTTCAACGATTTCTTAAATCTTATTTAGGGTTAGTTTTGAAGATGGTTTCATACACATTTGATGTTTCAAAAAAAAGATAGTATATTTTGTTTGGTAAGTCGAGGTTGCCTTTAGTTGAAGTTAGAATTCAATCGAAATTGTAGACCTGATAACAAAATGAAGCTTGAATATGGTGGTCGAAAATAATTTGTCAGCTATTTATTAAATGTTTTGATTTAGGGTTTGGGGTTAGAAATTAAGGTTTCGGAATGCTAGTTGTTTAGGGTTAGTTTTTAAGGTTTATTATGAATATTGATTATGGTTTAATAGTGACATGGGAAAATTTCTCGGTGCTTTGAGTGAGTTGTCGAGACCAACTCAAGGTATGCAACTTACTCAATGCATGATCCCAAAGGCTACTCAACGACATTTGTAAGATTTTTGGTCGTTATGCTCGAGTGCTAGGATCAACAATATTAATCATTTGTCTAACGTTAGGGTTCAAGAAAGTGAGTCATGGTTTTTGGTCAACACAAACAATATTTTCAATGGTTGTGTCTGTTGCGAGGATCAACAAAAAGTTTATTTGTTTGAGGTAAGCCATTGAACTAGCTAGTGGCATGGATGATATTAATGTAGTAAAAATAATCTTTATGTTTTATATTTGTGACATGGACCAACAAAAGTATGGAAACGAACTTAAGTGATGAATGAATATGGATATTTTAGCAATAATTGACTTCAGTTTTATTTGTTAAAAAGAAAGACAGGTCATTACAACTATATATCAATAATCCTCAGTTGAATAAGCTAACAATCAAGAATAAATATCTTTTACCTCAAATTAATGACTTGTTCGATCAATTTAAAAACTGTTCCAATGTTTTCTAAGACCTATCTGAGGTCCATATATTATTAGTTGAAGGCCAGGGGGTGTGATGTGCCAAAGATAGCATTTCAGACATGGTACGAGCATTATAAATTTCTAGTGATGCTTTTTGGGCTAGCAAATGTTATTGTGGTGTTCATGGATCTCATGAACTGCATTTTTAGTTGTATCTAGATCAGTTTGTGGTGGTTTTTATTGATGATATCTTGATATATTTGAAGTCTAAGGATGAACATGATCAAATTCTTAGAATTGTGTTACAAATGTTATGTGAGAAGTAGTTGTACGGAAGGCCTAGCAAATGTGTGTTTCGGTTATCTAGGGCAGTGTTTCTAGGACACGTGATATGTAATGACCTGATTTTCAATTGTACCAGAAAATATGATTTTGGAACCCTATTTTCGTAAATTAAGTCTGTAAATATAAAATATTAAAATATTTTAAAATATTTCAAAGAACAGAAAGAGAGGATTCTACATGCTAGTATTTTGCATTTTCATTTGATAAAAAAAAAGTCTGTAAATATAAAATATGAATATTTATGGAATTAATACAAATATATGCTAAAGAATGGTTAAGTGATTTGGCCGATAAAATAGTCAATTAAAGCTTAAGGACTAGATTTTAAAAGTGCAATCGCTATTGAGTTTTAATTAATAAAAAGTTTGAGAACTTAGATAGCAATTAATCAAAAGTCTAAAATGATAAATAAACTATTTTTAAATGAGAGTTAGTGGATGATGATGACATCTCCACAAGTATGAATAACGGATAGTTGAAGTAAATTAAACCATGATTAGGTTAATTAAGCTCTAAGCTTTGGAAAAACAGGTTTGAAAAATGTAGAGAAAAATAAGTTTAAGGAAAAATTAGACTTTTAAATTTTTTTCTAAAATTAAAACTTGGTTATGATGTTTAAAGTAATAAACACTTAATCAAAATTGTACATTTTCTATTCGTCTATGATGAATGCTTCGACCGAGTAGTCTTCTCTGCTATTCACAAGCTCACGTCTGCCGAGTTTGGGCTCGTTTGGAAACATAAAATTTTCACAAAAATTACCAGTGAGATAATTTTGCAATTTCTCTAAACTTCTAGGTTAAATTGTAAATAAGAAAATATCTCTAGAAATCTTCTAAAATAATTTATTCAAAGAATTTTCTCTCTATAACTTTCTCTTGAATTCAAGTGTGTGAAAAATAATGACCCATGGTTCTCTTTATATAGGAGAGTTTAGATAGTTCAACTACAATTAAACTTAGTCACTTTAATATTAAATTAATACTTATCAAGATAAATACTAGATTAAGTTTAATATTAAATCCATTAAATTAATAGAATACTTATCTACAAGATAAATATTAAATTAAATTAAATTAAATATTAAGATAATCACTTTAATATAAATTAATAAAATACTATCAAGGTAAATATTACATTAAATTTAATATTAGAACTATTAAAATAATATTATTTTTGGAATAGTTAATCTGAGATCAAATTATCCGGTAAAGTCCTAGTAGGAGTGTGATTCCTCTATTGCTCCACTACCGAAGGATCACCTGCAGGCCACTGTCGTCGCCGTCGGTACCGTTGTCTTCGATGGTGCCATCACAGGCACGACATACAGTTTGATCCGGGGCCAGTGGTGTAACAGCCCATTTTCGATAAAATCAGAAAAGTGGTTTCGGGACCACAGATCCGAGTTCAGAAAGAAAAAATTATTTCAATACTATTTTATGGTCTACAGTATAATAATATTGTGTGAAAATTTTGTAAAGAAATTTTACCGATTACATATTTGATTTGATAAAGGACCAAATTGTACAAAGTGTAAAAGTTGAGTTCTAATAGCTAAAAAGATTAAATAGCTATAGAACTTTAAAGTGGAGGTCCTTATATGGAATTAGACCATTAAAAATACTTAGTTGTTAAGGATGATGATTCATCCATGGAAAATAAAATTAAAGAAAAGGGCAAAATTGGAAAGATGAAAAATAAAGATGATAAATAATAAAAAGATGAAAATATCATCATTTATCATCATTTTCCCCAAATATTTTGCATTGAAACCCTAGGAAAGAGAAATCAAGCTTTCTTAGCCAAATTAGGTAAGTATTCAAGTCCCGTTTTTAGTAATTTTTATATTTTTGAGATCAGGACAACTTAATCTAGCTATTTTGGGGATTAATTTGTCAAGTTATCAAAGTATCAAAGTTTTTCCATGGATGAATATATTGAAATTTTGCAATTTATGGTAGAATATGAAATGTTTTTGATAGATAAACAACTTTTACAAAGTGAATTTTGATGAAAACATGATTTATGAACTAAATTGAAAAGTTATAAAATTCATAGAAAAATTCTGAATTTTATGAAATACAGGGACTGTAAATGTTACATGTAAAATTTAGCTAGGCTTGGAACAATGATTAAATTACATGAATTTTATTTTCCGAGCTTAGGGACGAAATCGTCATTAATTAAAAGTTTAGGGGCAAAACAGTAATTTTGCCTAAGATGTGAATTGAATTGAAATGAATATGAATTGATGTTAAATTCATTTATATAGATCTGGATAGACCAAATTTAGAGTTAGAACGAGGAAAAGAGGAAAATGTCGGATTAGTAGATTTTACGTACACGAACATTTGTCAAGGTAAGTTCGTATAACTAAATTGTGTATATTTATATGCTTGAATTAAATGTCGTGAATGTGAATTGTATAAATATATATATATATATATATATATGACATTGAAGACATATCCTACAAAGCTCGATAAATGATAATATCTGAAATAAATGATAATGCTCGATAAATGATGAATGATAAAAATGTTACTTTTATGCTTGAAATTAATGTGGAATGTGTTTATTTGAATTATATGAATATTGTAAACGAATGAAATAATCATATACCTGATAATGCCTGAAAAATGTTAAATCCTGTTTAAATAAATGAAAGTCGATGGATACGTGATTTTCGTAATGAATATAGTCCTGTATATGTTGCAGACGGGATTCAGCTCGGACGAGTAATCCTAATATAGCCCTCTCGAGCATCCTGTGATATAGTTCTTGCAAGCATCCTGATCGGTAGTGATTCTACATGTGTTGCGCACTAGCGCAGCTCTTTGTGAGCGTCCTGTTACATGATTTGATCAGTTGTGTTCCAACATATGTTGTGGACACAAATGTAGCTCTTTGTGAGTGTCCTGATATGGCTCGCTTGAACTCTCTAAGATATGGCTATCCGGTGCTCTTGTTACATGGCTCTTTGTGAGCAAGCCTGATAAGCTCTTCGTGAGTTACCTGATTAAAAGTTCTTTGTGAACTTCCTAATTGTGACTCTTATGAGCACTCCTGATTTAGCCCGGATAAGCTTCCTGTTACATGGCTCATCTGAGCATTCTGATATGTGGCTTGAGAGTGTGCTCCCTAATTATGTGCCCTAAATGGGTACACCTAAATATGAATTGACAGATCTTGATTTGTACACCTCGAGTGTACTACATGTGTATCCATCAATATTTCAGATAAATTCAACGGAAAAAAATCTTGACATTTGAAGACATGAATAAGAAATGAGTTATTACATGTATCTGCCTGAAATACATGAAATTGATGATACATGATATATGAAAAAATGAGATGATGATATATGTACATGGAATTTATTAATTGAATACATTCATCCATGATTATAGATTTGTACACCTTGAGTGTACTACTCGTCTGACATTGATATTTCAAATGATTTAATGGGTAAAGTTTCGACATGAAATAATTTGAACTCGATATGAATTATTATGAAAATGTACTTGAAATACAAATATATGATTTATACATGTTATATGAATACATGATATGGAAAGCATATATATGTGGAAATTTGACTGTTGTTGAGCCCATATATGTTTCTTGGTGTTATTGTGGAATGTATGACTAACAAGGGCAATGAGGATATAGGTAGGGCTTGAGATCAAATTTATTGAATGTGCCTTACATGTTTATCTTGAAATAGAATGAATGGTAAGTTAATTACCATGTTATATGAACTTAGCATTTCATGCTTACTCTGTTTTATAGTAATTTCGGAAGCTCGTTGGATTGGAAGCATTGGCAAAGATCACTCACACTATTCATCGGCATATTTTGGTAAATATGGTAAATTAATTATGGTTATAATGGCATGTATAGGTTAATTAGCCAATGTTGGCATGTAAATATTTGGGTTATAACTAGCCATTTGAATGGTTAGTGATGAATATGTATGGTATATGCTTGAAATGGTTGATTGATAAAAATTATATTGGCATATTGATGATCGAATTAAGTTAGCATATTTGATAAAATATGTATATAAGTGAATATGGTAATTTAAGTAAATTTGTATACTTGGTTATATGAAGTATAATATCTTGTATATGACTTGGATTTTAAGTTGGTTTAAATGACCTATATTGACTTGTGAATATGTTAAAGTGTTGGTATAGATGGATGACAATTTCGGTGAGAAATGTGGCTTGGAAAATAGCCTATTTTTTCCCACACGGGCAGAGACATGGGTGTGTGTCTCAGTTGTGTGTGACACACGGCCTAGCACATGGGCATGTGGCCTGGCCATGTGTCCCCTGCATCTTTAAAATGCTAAAACAGAATGCTCAAAATTGATCACACGGCCTGGCATACGGGCTTGTGGCTTGGCCGTATGACCCCTACAGCCATACACGGCCTAGCACGCAGGCGTGTGATTTGGCCGTGTGAGCCACACGGCCTGACCACACGGGCGTATGACCCCTGCACCTAGGAAAAATTTTGAAATTTCACGAAAAATTTTTTGAGTACCCGGTTTAGTCTCGACCTGATTCTAAAGCACGATTTGGGTCTCGAGGGCTCATGCAAGGGACTATATGATGAAATTTGGTTGGAATTTGATATGAATACTAAAGAATTATGAAATGTTTGTTATTTGTTCTGTAAATTCTGAAAATGCTCCGTAACCCTGTTTCAGCGACGGATTCGGGTTAGGGGTGTTACAAGTGGCAACCTAATCGGTCCGGTCCTGCCATCAGTTGGACTGTTAGCTTGGTTCACATATCAGACCTGGTTCAACCAATTTTTGGATATTGATTTTGGGTTCTCGAGGCCAATTTTCGATCTTAGGTTCAATTTTCAAGTGCAATTACCCATTAGACCAATTGTTTGACTTGAAAATTAATTTCCAGAAATATTATGATAATTTTAATTAATTTGATTAATTTAATTTTACTTGATCAAAATTATTTTTTCCCAAAAATCACTTTGATTTTCCAATTAATTTTTCAAAAATATTCTTTAATCAAATTCTCTAGTTGAACAATTCTCACGACCGCCTAATTTAATTCCACATCGAATAAATCAACTCAATTAAATTATTTCCAAAGCCGTAGAATTATATCCAAAAGTGTCATGGAGTCAGTCCATAAGAAGTACCATGATTGAAAACTCCTTATTACATACTCTTTATGAAAGCAATTCATCCAACTACTTTGTCCAATTACCTCATTATGTCTGTGTTACACACTCATATGATATCCTTGATTCCTTTGAGTTAAATCCGCTCACTCAATACAATCCTATTTTATTTTATTGTCACCACTGTGTCTTCTTAATGATTAATATGATCATTGCCAACAAATGATTGTGATAAAATTTCTCATTTGAGAACAACCACACAATGCCAATGAGCGGATATCGTTAACTTTTTAATTGAGCTATGAAATCCATTGTTGCTAATAAAATCATGCCATACACAAGTCATGTACCCAACATACCGACTATCGGCTTGATCATCATAAGCCTCTACTTATCAAAGCACATGAGTTACATACGCATGGTCAGTGACTAACTCAGGATTTAGGTATATCACACCATGAGTATCAAAAGTGAATTAATTCACAAATGGATTTAGAACTAATTCATCTTGGATTCAATCCAATGTATCATTCTTCCAATGAATACATCTATCTCTCTACCCATGGAGTCAACTCTCTGATAGCCAACATTAGCCATCTCCCCAATTGGAATTGTAGACGACATAATAATCCTTCTAGGTATTTGAATCAAATGCTCACTTTGATTCTTTTACAAAATTACAAACTCGTTTAGATTATCTAGTGAAGTAAGTTGTCTTTCTCGCAATGTAAACGTTCTTACAGTGCCACTTAAAACTAGGTTGAACTTAGACAATCAAGGTTGAACTTAGACAATCAATGAACTAATATTTGCTTGTCACAATTTCGCTATGCATGCAAAACATAAAAAACAGAAACACAAAAGACATAATAGTGAAATGTGAAATTAACTTTTTTTATTTATTCATCATTCAAATACATAGAAAACAATCACATTTTTACAACTACATGACCACATTTCCCAACAATCTCTCACTTGCCCTAGTAAAGTAAATATAATATTTTGATAAATGTTGGGGTCCAAATATGAAAATATCACAAGAGTGTTGTTAAAAAATTTAGCTCCATTTTGGCATTCCATCATCACATCGTTGTGACGTGGGAATACTCCTCGTCATGACGTTGCCACCGTGAATGCTCTTCCATAATCATCACGTCATCATGACGAGTGGAAGCTCCTCATCACGACATCAAGTGTATTCTAGGCCTTGGTAGCTTTGTTGCCCTATCAGGCTCCTTTGTTTCATGGCCCAATCATCCTCCCTTGTATTCTTGGACCTAGCTGGTATCCTACAAACTTAAATAGCCCATTAGTCGCTTACGAGGCTCAAGGTGGCCTTACAGGTCATCGAAATAGCAGAAATTGTTTAAAAACGCTTATTTTATTAACTTTTAGTTCCTAACCTACTAATACGGGAAATGCCATAATTAATTACAAAAGTGCTAGAAAACAAACTCGTCAAGTGCGGAAATAATCTAAAATAACTGCTACATTTGACGTCAGGTTACTAGTTAGCTAGATAAAGCAACAACGATCTCAAAAATATAAAATTTACGAAAAACGAGTTTAAAAATCATTACGATGCAAGGGTAAAAAGATGAAAGCTCCAACTTCTTTTCTTTCTCCTTGGTTTTGGCCAAAAAGATGAAGAAGACAAGTGAATGGATTTTTTTTTCTTTCAATTTTTATGTTTTCACCTATTTTTATTACTTTAATTATATAATAATAAAATTTTTAACATCTTTTTCATTTAAAACCCATACCAACAGTCCACTATTATAAAGAGATGGCTAATTTTCACTTTAAACCTTGAACCATTACTATTTAAGCCTTTTAGCTAACAAAAATCAACATCGATTAATTTTTACAATTTTTACGATTTAGTCCTTGTACCTTAATTAATCACTAAATCAGCAAAATTACCAATTCAAAATTCAATTCACCTATACATAACTCCATTTACAGGCTTGATTTATGGAAATGAGATCTCGCTACCTCAATTTCCAAAACCATTAACTTTAGGGTCAACCCATTTGTATTTTAGCTAACTGTCCAATTAACAAATTTATTAGATCAAAATTCAATATAACACTATAATAAACTCGAAAATATTATTAAGTAATATTTATTGAATCGATAATCAGAATATGTGGTTTTGAAACTGTCGTTCTTGGTATCACTAAAAAGCGAGATGTTACAATTCATGCTAAAGATAGTAAATAAAAGAGATCATGAAAATGGTTGGAAACAAACCCTGGAGACTGAAATGAGTATGAATAGATCGGTAGACTCCAGAAAGGGATTGAATGGTAAGTTAAAAGATAAATGATGTAATTTAATCATGGAATTGAATGGCTTTTTGTTTATGATATATATGTAACACCCCAAAATTGGGTCTAGAAGTGTTGAGAGTATTTTAAGAATTTTAGCTTATAAGTGCTCAGAATTTCGTAAGGTTTGTAATTGATAATGTTTTCTACAATGGCTATTAGGAAATTAAGTCAATTTCTAAAAATGAGTTTTAAATACATTTAATTTTGAAAATAGGACTGATTTGTAAAGGAGTCAAAACTGAGAGTTTTTATGAAGAATTTACCCAAAATTTTAAATTCAACCTAAAAACCCCATTCTTTAAATTGATTTCACGATAGTTACTCCCCATAGTTTCTTGTGCCGTCCCTTCTACTCTCTTATCTCTCCCGATTGATTTTTACTTCCAAATCCTAATCCCTCTTGATTTCCAACATCCTTTGAACCATAAATCTAAATTGAAACCAAGAGAAACACCCAAAAACCTCACTAATCTCATTTTCTTCTTCAAAAGTGGGTTTTTTTGGATTTGCATCAAAGCTCGTATTTCTTCCATCAAAGGTAACCATTCATCATTCTATTAGTTTTAGATAATATATGATCTCTTAAACTAAATTCTTAGCCCTTAAATCACATGTTTTAGATAAAAGCCAAATATTTTGTTGTTAATGGTGAATTTCAAGATTATGGATTAAAAGGTTTCTACAGCTACATTAAAGCTTGTTGATACCTTGAAACGTGTAGTTTTGTATAGTTTAAAGGTTGGGAATTAGTCGTAGATGACTGTGTAGATGAACGAAATTTGTTTCGTGCAAAAAGATTAAGTGTAGACCAAGATATACGAATTTAAAGTTTTCTATGTCGAAAGTTTCAGTAAAAAGAGAATGTAGCTTAGACCATCTTTTTATTGTTTAAGGTGATTTAATGATTGATTTTTGTTTGTATGTTTGTGTGGTTTGTCTTGTTAAAGTGTCGGAGTCAATAGGGCATTCAACGAGTAGAGACAAGGCAAAGAAAAACTTGTCTGACCTTTTGACTTTTTGGCGAAAGCATATTTCTGGCGAGTGTTTAGGAGTCGCTGCTTGTAGATAATTCATTGTGTAATAGGGAATTTAGATGTAGCCTAAACCCCTACTCTAAATTCTAAGAGTAACTGTTCCCACACCTATGATTAAATGTGATATACGTTGGTTGTGCAAATGTGAAAATATGAACATATATGAGATGTTATGGCATGTGCTATAAGTGTAACAGCCCGGTTTTGGGGCTAGTCGGAACAGTGGTCTCGAGACCACTAATCTGAGGTTAAGGCAAATTATTTTGATATTATTTTATGTGTCGTAACATGTTTATAGGGATGCATGAGAATTTTGGTACCTTAATTTTAACGATTGATTGCATAATTGCGAAAAAGAACTAAATCGCATAAAGTGTGAAAGTTCTAATTTACAAGGTGGAGGTGTCTAATAGCCATAGAATATTAAATTGAAGGTCCTTAAAGTGTAATTAGGCCATATTGAGAGTGTTGGCCGGCCATAGGAAGCTAGGGGGACAAGAGCATTAATTTTAGTCAAATTTGGTGACATTAGGTGATAAAAAATGAATAAAAAAACGCTAAAAAGGAAAGATATCATCTTTCACTATTCACTCTTCACCTTCACCAAAAATTTCAAGCTTAGAGGGTTTTGAATGCTTTAAAATTTCAGCCAAGTTATCTCCCTACAAGTAAGTGATTTTAGTGGTCTTTCTTGGTGACTTTTGTGTTTTTGGAACCCCCAAAGCTTAAGCTAGCTAATGAGGGGACTAAATTGCATTATGGTGGGAAATATAAGGACTTTCCATGAGAGTATTTATGTTGTTAACTGAGTTTTTATTAAAGAAGATGAATGTTAGAAAGATGAAAAACAACTTTTGTGAAAGGTGTTTGCATGAAAACACCTAAATAGGACTTAAATGCAAAGAATGAATTTGTGTCTTAAATGCATGAAATGGTGAGAATGGTGAGTAGTTGTAAGAGAAATAAATGTTCAACTAGACTTGTTTATTGAGAAAATGTGTTGAAAAATAAATTACGAGCCTAAGGGCAAAATCATAATTTTGCCATAGTGCAAGGGCAAAATGGTCATTTTTGCCCAAGTATAGATTTTGATGTATTATGATCATAGAATGATCTAAACGAATGAATTTCATTGTTATAGATCAAGAAGAGTGTGGAATCAACCTTGACCGTGGAAAAGGCAAGGTGACGGATTAAATCAGTAGTTAAAACGTTTTGCACCGAGGTAAGTTTATGTGTAAACAATGCATATTTATGTAAACATTATGTTACTAATCAGTGTATGGCATGGTTGAGAACATGTGTGGTTAAAATGGATTGAATATGGTAGTCATTGAATAATTACTGTGTGAACGATGAAATAGTCATATCAATGTGTAATGACGACACTTGTTGGTGGGCTAAGTGCGATACCACCTTGTTGCTTAATTACGATGTGCTATGTGCGATACCATCGTCTATTCTCTATTTGGTGGGCTATGTGCAATGCCACCGTAACTAATCCTTTTGGTGGGCTATGTGTGATACCACTCTAATAAAGGCTGTTGGTGGGCTAAGTACAAAACCACTGAGTAATTTAACTATGAGCAAAGGAATTAGAGATGGTGATGTGTTGTGTTATGTGATTTTTTGATGCTAAGTACAGGGATCCTGTTAATGAATGTATGCATTATGCTTATGATATGATGGGAATGTGGGAATGGAGAAAATGAGTAAGCATGATCATAAATGTAGATTGTTTCTTGCTTAGTATATAATGCTATGTAATTGTTTAATACATGTTGTAAGGTTATATTGTTTACATGTAAACTTACTAAGCTTAAGTTTACTCCCCCTTCTCTTTTTCCCTTATATTATAGAGTTTAAGAGCTAAGTCGAGGTACGAAGATATTCAGAAGATCGCCCACACTATTAGCTCACCTCGGTATACCTAGATTTAATGATTTTGTACATGGCATATATAGGGGCTAGACTAGTTAGATTATTTTGTCATTTTGGCCAAAATGTATTGGCTCTTGTTAAGATAACTATTTTGTATATTGCCATTGTTGATGGATCACCTTATCATTTATGAAATTGCAAAATTATCTATGGAAGTTCATATTGAAATTATGAGATGTTTATTAGTATGTTGAATTGGTACATGTAGTGTAAGTTATAGGGGTGCAAAGAGCTTGGCAAACAGCCTTGTTCTTGTCCACATGGGTAGGCACACGAGCGTGTGTCTAGGCCGTGTGTAACATACGATCAAGCCATGGGCGTGAGCCCAGGCCGTGTGAAGTCCGTATCTTGAAATTGGAATTTGAATCGTCACATGGTAGAAGCACACGGGCGTGCCCAGGCCGTGGGGAAATAATCAGAGGCGACCACGGTCCAGCCATATGGGTGTGTGTCCAGGTCATGCGACTCAAGTTAGTGTCGATCACGGGCGTTGAACACGGGCGTGTGAGATGATGCACGGGCGTGTCATCTAGTCCACGGGCGTGTGACCCCTGTTTAGGTGATATTTTTCTAAACGTGTCAAAGTTTCTGATTTATGTCTGATACTTTTCTGGTGATTAGTACAGGGCCCTATAGGCCCATTATAAAGAAATTAGATGTAAGATTGAAAATGCTTGAATTTGGAATTGAATTCGCTAACCCAAAGTTATATGACCAAGTGAGTCGAGTCTGGTAATGCCTCGTGCCCGATTCCGGTAGAAGATACGGGTAAGGGGTGTTACAATAAGCTTATGATGACTGTTGTGAAAGAGAATATATGGGTATGTTATCCATGCCATGTGATAGTAAATATGTGGATATGTTTTCATACCATATGACGGTAATTATAATGTGCTAACGGTGTGAATATGGAGTGAATATGTGTAAAAAATTAGTAATTAAATATGTGATAATAATGTGGATATTTTGGCCTTGTGATTTTATGAGACCGCTGGATATAGTTGGCATGCCATAGAATTGTGAGTACTTACCTTTGTGATGTGATTTTGGGGCGTTGAGGCTCAAGGACAGTTTCGGAGAGATAAGGGAATGTGAGCTAAGCTCCATTAACCGGGATATGTTTGTTTGGTATGTTAGAGAGTGTTAGCTATAAGCTTCACTAATGGGACATGATTGACTTTATGAGTCATTTTGAGGTGTTAGAGATTTGTGTATCTGATATGTGGTGATAAAGTCCACATTATATTTCGTAACCTAAAAAGCCAAACTATCATAAAATGTGACTGAATATGATTAATATGTGATTGGATATATGCTTAATTAATCATGTGATTAATGTGATAAATGTGTAATAGTATAAATGGAAGATGATTAAATGTGTGAAATATGATGTTAAGTTAAAAAATGTTGTGAATATGTGATATGTCTCCTTAGTCGATGCATAATGACTTGTTTACGTAGAGGTTGTTCTGAGCATTCACTGAGCGTGTTAAGCTCACCCATTCTTTTTTAATCGTTATAGATAAGTAGTGCTAGTGTGAGCGGTGTGGTCTCGAAGGGTGATCCAAGCCAGAAACTTTATTTATTTGAGTTTTGGGAATAAAAGACAATGTGGTAGATGTTATGCTGGCCTAATGTGCTTAGGAACTTTGTGGACTTTAAATATGATGTTTAGGACTGTTATTTGGTACATTTTAGTGTTTATTTTATGAGACAATTAATGAATAATGTTTGGAACCTATTTGGAATGATCTTTGTGATGATATATACTGTGTTTTTATGGTGTAGAATAGAGGTATCGATATTCGAGTTTTAAAAATGATACATTTGCAATTTTCAAAGTGTAGAGGAAGTCAGTTTCGCTAGTTGGTACCGATATATTGCCACAATTATCGACACTCAAGGCAAAATTATCGATACTTTTTCAGTGGTACCAATATTTTCCAAAAGTTTGGTTTTTAAGACGAGAAACAATAAGCTAAATTGGTATTCATATTCCAAGCGGTATCGATACCACTTGAGAGAATTATCAATTCCACTCTACCAGTATCGATACTTACGTAACAGTTTTGGGATATTTTGCTAAGTGATCCTTTTATTTTTGTTTGGTGCTTATTTTATGATTGTACAATGTATGTTAGGACGTTTTATACACCAGGGAGTAAGTATGACTACATTTCATATGAATGCCATAATAATAAAGGAAACAAAAAGATGTATATTTAATAATATGTCAACTTATGTTGTATGCAATGTGAGATGGTGGTGTAGCATCATGATCTCAGGTTCGGCGACTGGGTCGAGTATAGGGTGTTACATTTGGTGGTATCAGAGCCTAAGTTCAATAATACTCAAAACTAGGTGATTGTTGTGGATATGCTGATTCGGGTTTCGTAAAATGTAACACCCCAACCCGGTCAATACACTACGACCGAATCCGGCATGTCACAAGGTAAAATATTTTGATCAAAAACAAGTTGTAAATTCGATTTGGAAGAACGATATTCGTAAATGTGTTGGATGTTTAAAAATCTTGAACAAAAGAAGAACCTCTTTGAGAAAACCATATGTCGTCATTTGTTTTAAGAAGACCATGTGACTTTAGGAAAATCCCGACTTTATTTAGGTGTAAGTCGAAAACCATTTTTAAAACATTTTGACTTGAAGTAAACTCAATTTAAAAGAAGTTTGAATCGGTTCGCTGATATCACTTATTTATTCTTACCCGATGGTAAAGTTTAGAAAACCCGGCGAGATGTGTAACTTAGAAAAACATTGATTTATAGGTTATTTAAACATGTCACGTTGTTTACTTAAGCGAAATATGATAAACTTTAACAAGATTAAACAACCCAAAAACATTAGTTAGTGGCATTATTACAAACCCAAATAAAACCAAATTAAAATAAAGTACCCAAAAGAGTGAACAAACTTAAACCGAAAGCAATATGCATGGCCACCTCGAGTCCGCCCGGCTCCACATCCGTAACCTACGAGTCATCTGCAAAATGTAAGGGAAGAGGTGAGTCACTGAGACTCAGTGTATAATCCCCCTGCCGGTTATAACAGCACTCTTACACAGTTTCATAATCAAGTAAGTATACCATGCAACCCAAACCTAGCCATCCAAAACTCCATATTCTACCTCGTGTGGTACCAAACCACTGGTGGTGCCAAACCACTGGTAACCCAAAGTCACAATCAAGGTATACACAAATGTGGTACCAAACCACTGGTGGTGCCAAACCACTGGTGACCCAAAGTCACAAATATCACATATGGTACCAAACCACTGGTGGTGCCAAACCACTGGTGACCCAAAGTCACAAATATCACATCTTTCCCCTCCTCTCATAATACCCATTTTAATGCACATGCTTATTCATACATACTAACATGCTTTATCAAATAACAATATATTGCAACATAGCATACACATATTCATCAGAAATCAAATATCATTAACTATCGGAACGGACTTACCCGGGGTCCTCGCTCATACCCATAAGGGTAATCTATCGATATCTACCCTTATATCGGCTTTTAACAGTTTTTAAGTTATTAACATACTATACATCGAATATGAAGTGTGTAAGAGATACACACCTGATCACGCGCAAAACGACACTCTCTATGTCGGTACTGTCGTTAATCGACACCACAGCGATTTGTCTACTCTCCTGCTCGGATGCCGGCCCACACCCCGTTGGCCAATCACGAACCGCTGAGACCGCCCTCTTCTTGAACTTAGGGGCTGGGGTCTCAGTCTAACCCCACTTACTGCTTGATTAGCCTTCGAATCCATAATAACCTTATCACTAAATCGGGTTAAAGCAGTGAACCAAAACATAAATAACTAGAACCTGAAGTTAGATCCCTTACCTGAATCGACAAGAACCCAAACCTCTAAGCGTGACTCACAACCGACGAATCCCGAAAGTCTCCACAAGATGGCGTCACCGTACCCCCTGCATTCGGCCAAGCATCAACTAACTCCGAATCACTGCCTTCGGCACTTAGCGCAATAAGAGATAATTAAGAGGCAGAAATACCTACCCCAATACTATCAAAATCGATTGAGAATGGTAGGGATTAGATGGCAACAAACTGCTGTGTCAAAACCCGAAGGAAACGATTATGAATGTTAAAAGAACTCGGCTTGCCTAAAGAATAAGAATTGTTCCAAACAAATATCCAATCCTCGCTTTTCTTACCATAGAAATTGATGTAGGGAAAAGAAATAGAGAGGTGAGAATACTAGAAAGTTTCGGCCATAAGAACATAAAAGAAAGACAAAAAAGAAAATAAAAACACGAGATCTTACCACACTCAGAGTTGAGATTCGGCAATGAGCAAAGGAAGTATGATATCCGGCTTTTAATGATTGAAAGAGGACTTAAACCAAAGTAGAGAGACTCAAGGAGTTTTTGGCTAACAGAGTGTTTTAAGATCCACAACAAGATGGAGAAAAAGAAACAAGATGGGTGATGATTCGGCTTTGGAAAAGATGGAAAGGAAAATAAAGTAAAGTGGATGAAATGGATTCGGCTAGCACAACAAAGGAAGATGAAAGCAAGAAAGGGGTTTCAGTTTTGATAAGTTTCGGCCAATCACCACAAGTTGAAAAGAGAATAAAAGAAAAGAAGGCTTAGGGACTATTCGATTTAACAAAAAGGAAGAAAAACCCAAAGAACTTTTGATACCCTCTCACTAAGCCGAAAATGCACCTATAGCTAGCTTCCCCTTTTGAATTTTGGCACACCAATCACACACAAAAACCGAATGCTCCCAGCTCCCATAGCCACTACAACAATTCGGCTAAGCCACCTCCCACTTCAATCCCCTTTTTCTCTCCTTGTTTTTCTCCTGGCCAACCATTCAAACAAGTTTGAATAGTTCAAACTCCACAAATTTCTCTTATCCATCTGTTTTGAATCTGTTGACTTGTTCAACATCTATCCACCAGAGTTCCACCTGAGTACAACTCCCCTCAGTTCTGGTGTCAAAAAGAAATACCCAAAGAGGGATTCCTGCAGCTCGAAACAAGGCTATTTCCCCTTGCTTGTAGCGTCACTTTTCTGAGCTCTAAGTGGTGCCTTCTTGCCACTTTACCAAGGCATTTCTTGTGCCAAAACTTGCTATAAGATACTCTTAACACTTAACTCCTTCAGCTCCCCTTATCCAGTGCCCAAAAATAAAAATTTTGCTATAGCTCTGGCCTACCCTTGGTTCATACCCAGACCCTAAGATACCCTAACTAGCATTATATTCAAACCATTCACATGAAAACAATTAAAATGCAAGAGCCCCTATTTAAGGATGTTACATAAAATATGAATCTAAAAATTGAAGTGATTAAATTATTCTGGTTGATTGAATTGCATGAGATATCTCTTGTTTATAATGCATGTGGGTAGGGATGGGAACACATTGCCTTTAATCCTAAATTTTTCTTGTAGAAACGTGACTTGGATCATGTCCTTGCCACTCACACCTTTGTAATTGTCTGTGTATGTTAGACTAGTTCGATATGCCTCTTTGACGTGTGAATGTGAGAGTTGATGCTCAAGAGGATGGTACATCCTCTACACCTCCTCTACTATCATGTAGGATAAACATACCTAATGAGGGTGTAGGCCCTTTGATGGAAGCAATAATTGGAGCACTTCAGCGGATTGCTGGTGCTAACCCTGCTCCTGTACCTGTGAATTGTGGGTTGTCGCTTGAATGTCTTCGAACGTTTGGTGGTAAGGAATTTTTATTGTTAAAGGGATTGATCCGAATGCAGTTGAATACTGATTAGAAGGATTAGAAAGGATCCTCAAGTAGATGTCATGTTCTGATGAGGAGAAATTGGGTTGCACATTATCCTTACTCGACGGTGAAGCTCATTGTTGGTGGAATACTGTCAAGAGAGGTACAACTGCTGATCGTTTGACTTGGGATTAATTCCTTAAGGTATTTAGGAGGAAGTTCATGGGCGAGCAGTATATAGAAGCTCGCAAGCGGGAATTTTTGGACCTTGTGCAATGTGGATTGTCTGTGGCTTACTATGAGGCAGAGTTTGTGCGACTTAGTCAGTATACTCCTGAGATGGTTTTAACCGATAAGGAATGTTGTAAGAGGTTCCGTTTTGGGCTCAATCGAGAGATTCAGGTTTAATTTGTGGCCCAAAATACAGAGTTGTTTGATGAGACTAGTAAGAGGGCTTCTGATGGTGCTTTTGGATGACCGCCCAAGAAAGGGTGAGATAATTACATTTCTGGTAGGGGTGCGAGACATGGGTCTCGACCTAGTCAGTCTAAATAACAGAGTAATGTTGTGGCTAACACTGGTGGTTTGACTGGTGGTTTTGGATGGCCGCCTTGTGTGAATTGTGATCGTAGGCATCCTGGAGAGTGTCGTTAGTTGACAGATGGTTGTTTTAAGTGTCGTTAGAAAGAACATTTTCTGAGGAATTTTCTGAATAGAATTGAGATTTCACAGACTCAGAGTTTGGCACCTATTTTTGTGCCTGCTAGAGGATGAGGTCTTGGTAGAGGTAATGTGAGACCGGTTGGACATCGGATTGTTGCTCACATTGTTGTTTCATAAGTTGAGTCTAGAGGTCCATCTTGGGTTTATGCTGTTAGGGAACCTGAGTATCAAGATTCGACTAATGTTATCATAGGTACTTTCACTTTGGAATCTATTCCATTGTTTTCCTTGGTTGATTTTGGTTCTACGCATTTGTATATTTTGAGTGAATTAGCTTGTAAGCTAGGGATTCCTGTAGATATGATTAATTTCTGTATGACTGTAATTAGTTCCTTTAGAGATAGTGTCATTGCGAATAAAGTTTATCGTAGATGCCCCATTATGATACAAGGGCATGTTTTCTCTGTGGATCTCATAGAATTACCGTTTTATGGTTTTGATGTTATTTTTGGGATGGATTGGCTGATTGAACATAAGGCTAAGGTAGAGTTTGAGATGAAGTGAATTACTATGAGAAATAGTGATGGGTTGGAAATTTTTGTTGGTGGTGAAATACTGGGATTTTTTTCTAATGTAGTTTTGGCAATGAAGATTGAAAAGATGATAAGGAAAGGTTGTGAAGCTTACTTTGTAACACCCCCTAACCCTTATCCGTCGCCGGAACAGGGTTACAGAGCATTATCAGACTTTCCAGATCAAATATGAACATAATACAATTCATTTAGCATACACTTCATTAATTATTCATATCATCTCTCTTATAGGCCCTTCGAGACCTTAAATGTGTATTAGAAATAATTCGGAACTAATTCTGGTTCTCTAAGAATTTTTCTCAATACCTCTAAATTTTTGCTAGGTGTAGGGATCACACGCCCATGTGGTCAAGGGACACGCCTGTGTGACCCTATGACATGCCCGTGCTTCAGGTCCTGTCCTACCCTATATAACTCCCTGACTTACCTCACACGGCAAAGTCACACGCCCGTGTGTTAGGCCGTGCTCTTCACATGGCTGAGACACATGCCCATGTCTCTACATGTGTGGTAATACCTGAGCATTCTGTTTTGAAGATTTTAAATTGTAGGGGACACACGGTCTAACCACATGCCCATGTGAAAGCCGTGTGTTTCACATGGTCTGGTCGCAAGCCCATGTGCCAGGCCGTTTGAACTCAAAATGAGCCTTAAATATCAAGTTTACCAACCCTGCAAACTTAAACCACAAACAACTCAAAAACCAATTGTTCAACCAATCTAAATTATACTCAAATACACCTAAAACATGTTAAGACTATCAATCCATTGACCTATCTAATGTATATTCATAAGTATTCCACATATATTATCCAAACCAATTCAATTAACTTCATTTAAGCCAAATCTAATTTCATACCAAATTATAATATTTTATAATCTTAACATAACACATAAACTTATATATAAATAACCAATAACATCTTATAACATATTTTACAATCACTTTTCAAAATGACAACTTAAACATTTCTAGGAAAATGCCATCACCAAAAAGAAACATACGTCACCACGTTTTGAGTTCGGGATCGACTTTTGATGCTGAATTGGCAAATCGACCTTAACATAACCTGCGCATGGAAACAAACCGTACGCCGAGTATAAACTCAGTGGTATTTCTATAATCCGAATTCTTAAAATAAAAAAATAAAACATGCACATTTAATCTTACAAAAAACATTAGTCTTTCAATAGATCAATTCATGCACTAAACTTTCATTTCTCATCAATAGCTATTTCAATTAGTTTTTCCCCACTTTAATTCGCACATTATCATTTCACTATATCGATAATCAGTACATGAACTATATCAATAACCATTTCATGAACCCATGGTTCATACATTTCATTTTAATATCTTAATTCAATATCCAAACCCAATTCATATTCAAAGTCGTTCAATAACATTCATATTGTCAATTCATTCGTTTACCCCTATTAACACGACTTGGACTTTGGTGGATACACGGATCCAACCAAAACACACCAGTTTGGCACCCAGTGCCTCATCGGATAATTTGAAGTAACAAGTTGACACCCAGTGTCTCATTGGCCTTGCCGAAGTAAATTGGTACCCAGTACCTCATCGAATTTATCTAAAGTAATAATGTGACACCCAGTGTCTCATAGACTCGAAGTCGAAGTACCCCTAAACTCTTCCAATCCTATGGCCTGCCAACTATATCCGACTCAGCCCGATGCAGTTAATAAGGTTTTCAATTCACTTTTCAAATACAATCAATATTTACATCAAAATCACAAATTCACATAATCTCAATTTAATGTCAAGATAATAACAAATAATACTCACCTCAAATACTTACCATAAACATTAAATTAAAATGCAACAAATAATAATTACTAGATTCGGATTATAGAAATACAAACCGTAATTTCCCGAGTCACTTCTCGTTAACTTTCTCTTTTCCTTTCTTAGTCGAGGTCTCCGGCACAACGTTAGCTTTGAAGATTAAACAAGTTAAAATCATCAATACATATAATTTCACCTTGAATATTTCAATTTTATACACAACTTTTGCCTAAATTCCAATTTAATCCTTAATCAAATCTAACCTTATTTTCTTCATGATTTTATTCTTTATTTTCATTCAATTACCAGTTAAAACTAAATTTAACTCTCTAATTTCACCATAAATCCCTAAATTTCAAAAATTTTGAAAATTTCTCAATTTAGTTCCTATTACCCAAAACTTATAATTTGTTTTACAATTCAATCCTTTTTTTTACTTCTAACTTGAAATTCTATCAATTTAACCCCTAACACTTCATTTATTCAATATGAATAATGTAACATCCTAAAATTGGGGTTATTCGTGTTTACATTATTTTGCCTGAGTTGAATTGCTATGGTATTGATTGTGGTGTAGTAAGACTTAATTAAGGGTCTTGAGTTGGCTCGGGATAGTAGAAAATTTAATTTGGGAACTTTAAAGACAGGGAGCCTTAGCAAGTAGGGGATACAAGAATAAATAGAGGATTTATTGACATAAAAATCAGCTTGGTAAAGTGGCAAAAGGAGGGCTACTTGGGAGTTACATGTGACGCCACAAGGGATAAGGGAGAGCCTTGGTTCGAGTCACAAAATTCTTCTTTTTGGCTCTTTGTATGGACGGCACAAAGGGGAGAGTTTTTCCCTCTTTAAACTCTTTTATTTATTTATTTAGATAATAAGATAATAGAAGATAAATAGGGATATTATTTGGATTATTAGGAGATTATTAATTGATTATTTGGGATTAATTCAAATTAATTTGAATTAATTCAAATAGGTGGCTAGGAGTGAATTGGGGAGTTGGCTAGAGTTTGAACTCCTTGTTGAAAGGAGTGGACGGCAAGCTTAAGGGGGGGTGTCGAATTCCTTTATAAGCACCTATCTACCATGTTGATTGTTCTTTTAGTCATTTTTGCATGTAGCCGAATTCCTTCTTCACTCCCTTCTCTTCTATTACTATTTTTCTCTCCACCCTCATCCTCTCAAATATACCAAAAACTCTTCTCTCCTCTTTGACCCTTGCCGAATCCCCATCTCCTCAATTCCCTTTTTCTTTTATTTATTTCTTTGCTGGCCGAACATCCACTCCTTATTGCCGAAACTCTAAACACCCTTTTCTCTCATTATTTTTCTCTCTAGCCGAACATACATCTCATCTTTGTGCCGAAATTTCTTTCCCTTATCTTGAAGCACCTTGGCCGAATAATAAAAGTAGAATAGATCTCGTTGGATCCTCGTTGTCAATTGATTTGGTGAAGGTAAGATTATGCCGAAACTCCATGGTTTTCTCTTCTCTGTTTTTACCGATTTCTATTAGGGGTAAGTGCCGATTTCGGCAATGGTTAACAAGGCTTCTGAACGCTTTGTGGTAATCAATCTCTCCTAGGTACCCCAAGTTCGTGAAGCAGTCAACCCAAGCTCCTAATTTCTAGCATTCGGCTTTGGTAAGTGGTGGTAAGGGCCTATTGTTAATGGACTATTCCTTTAAATTATTAAAAGCCGAAGGCTATTGACATTGTCATTTGACTGATTATTTGGTAAAGCAGATCTGTGTATCGAGTGCCGTGGTTAGTAGCCAAAAGGGAAAAGGTAGGGAATCAGGATCACAAATGACCCTTTGGATTATTTTGGTTGGCCGAATAGGCCATGGCTCTAACCTTTGAGTTTGGCCGATTATAGGGACAAGGATTTTGTGGGTGGCCGATTGGTTTCGTCAGGATTTAGAACTATCACAGACATCAGGTGTGTACATACACACTTTATGGCTTATTAACTGTGCTAAATGTTGTGAATGCTAACTCTGATTTATGTAGCATTGGATTTAATACCATATCGGTATACGTGACGATTCAGGTAAGTACTTGCTAATGTGAGTTACTATTTGATGCCTTTGGGAAGCATGATATGTTTATTCTTTGTAACCTAAATATCTGATGGCATGAAATCTGTTATGTAACGATTGGATATGGGTTGATGAGTGGAGGGGGCATTGCTATTTGTATCGACGGACACCAGTGATTTGGTATCACATGTGACTTCGGTCACCAGAGGTTTGGCACCTCCAGAGGTTTGGCACCTCATAGCGTCTCGTCCCAGTGGCTTAGCACCACTGTGGGTTGGCCCCACAGATGATAATACGGGATTGACGCCAGTGATTTGGTATCACACGATGGGTTGGCCCCATCCATCGATTTGTGTCTTCGGACACCAGAGGTTTGGTACCTCCAGTGATTTGGCATCACATCTGTGACTATACATCACCAGTGGTTTGGCACCACCAGTGGTTTGGTACCACCAGTGGTTTGGTACCACAACGGGGTAGACAGAGGCGTTTGGTTGGCTAGGTTGGGTACATAACCTTATGCTTGTTAATTGTTATAAAGTGTGTATGAAATTGCTTAAACTGGGGGAAGGGTTACATACTGAGTCTTGGTGACTCACCTTCTCCTTTATTTTTCAGGTGACACGTAGATCGCGGATATGGAGCCGGAGGGACTCAAGGTGGCCATGCAGTAGGAGTTAAATTTAATAGACTTTGAATTTCGGTTTATTTATATTTCGGTTGTTGGTTTAATTTTTAATTGGGTTATAATAAGGCCTCCTAGGATTATTTTATTATCGTTACGTGTTTGAATATTTGTTTTAAACTACTTACTTATAAGAAGGAGTTCATATGTTTTCCAAAGCAATCGTAAAGGTTTTAAAGTACCATCGGGTACATTTAAAATATACATATTAACTTGACTTAACAAATATTTCCAAAATAAATCTAAATATGGGTTTTATGCACCTCAAATGTTTTAACCAAAATAACTATCTTTTACTAAAAAGTTAAATTGGTTTTCAAAGGTTTCAAAATATTTTCTCCGTAGCAAACCAAATTTGGTCATAACGTTTGGGCCAGTCTTGGGTTGTTACAAAATTGGTATCAGAGCCCAATTCAAAGCTCGGCTGTGGGGGCCCAAGGGTCAAAATGTTTTGTTTTTATACTAGTAGGCCTTTCTAAGTTATTTTTGGGTTCTGAATAGCATGGCACCGAGTCTCCGGCACCAATCCGCCCAGGTAAGTACTTCTAAACCTCTTGGTGGATTATTTCTTGTGTAGAAGGGTAGGAAGCATGGAACGTAGAATAGACTTATAGGAATTTGAGCCCTAGGATTAGACTACTCAAACACAAACAGAACATAAGACTTAATGAACTAAACCAACCTATGGCTAAGTCACTGAGCTAGGGTGTGGTAACCCCTGTACGCATGTCTAGGATTGGATACGGGAGAGCCTGGTATTTAAGCAGTCCTAGTGACTCACCACCTCTTCGCAGGTATCCTACCTGGTGCATAGCTTCGGTTCACCCTAACTCAGAGGGCTCAGTGGTGTGGCAACCTCTGTGCGCATGTCTAGAAAGGTTCGGTGGGAGCTTGGTATTTAAGCGATCCCGCGTGACTTACCTCCTCTCCACTCGAATCCTGCTCAGTGCGTAGCTTGGTTCACCACGACCAGAGGGGCTCGGTCATAAAGGCTAAACATACCGACTAAAACCCGAAAAGGAACTAGCCACGTTTTTGAAAAAGAAGAAAACAACAGAACTCTAGTTTGTCAAAACTTTTAAAATCACTCTTTCAAATTGAGAACAACCATCTTTACAACTTTTTCCCGAAAAATTTGATTTGTGAAAAATTACAGAAATGCCCTTAGGGGTAAAATTACTAAAATGCCCTCGGTTCATAAAATATCAACTACTCAATGGTTTTGCCCAAAAATTTTATTATTTTAGAAATATCCTCAAACTCTACTTTGCAAACAATAAATAAAATACTTTGGTTTGAAAAATTACGAAAATGCCCTCAACTTGCAAAATTACCAAAATGAACCTGAATTCTAAAATTTTTGCAACATCATCGTTTTAAGAAGAGGAACTCTCAAAAAGGACCCTCAGAATTTTGCAATGGTTAAAAACATCTCTGATTTACAAAATTACAAAATTACCCCTGATTGACAAAATTACCAAAATACCCCTGGTTTCCAAATGTTGCCATATCTTTAAATTTTGTAAATTTTCAGAAATACACTCCAGTTTTGGGAATTTCAAAGTGACCTGCTTTATTAGAGTTTTGAAATCCCTCGGATTTTATTACAAAAATACCCCTGTAGGAAAATGACGAAAATACCCCTGGGATAGAAATGGACAGAAATGTCCAAGGAGTGAATAAGTATGGAAAGTATTAGGGAATGGATGTACTCTTCTGTGTGAACTAGGGTAGAGGACTTAAAACCTTGTCTGCTCGAAAGAATCCCTAAATAAACTTTCTCCATAAAACTTCTTCGTGGATAACCAAGTGGAACAAGTGCTAATACATAAAAATTTTCTTAATCAGATTAAAGCGCAGTAGTTAGAATGAGCTCTAGAGGACGTGGACGCCGTGGACGCGGTAGGGGTAGGATGACAGTGTCGGAACCCGTTAGGTCGGGTCAGGGTTCTGAGAATGAAGTACCGCCACCACCACCTCCAGCTTTTGGAACTGAGGAGCAAGATCAGACGGGAGGAGAGGCAGTATCGCAAGCTGTGTTGTGAGTTCTCGAGTTGGTGGCTGGGGCTCTTGGAAATTTGGGAGCTCGAAAATTTGTTCCCGAGCGAATTCGATCTAACGAAGCTGAGGTGTTCCGGGGTGTGTCGGGAGTGGCACCTAGTGCAGCAGAGTACTGGCTGGAATCAACGGAAAGGATCATGGACGACCTTGACCTAACTAATGAGGAAAAGCTGAAAGGAGCAGTGTCGCTTCTGAAGGATGAAGCGTATCAGTGGTGGCTCACGGTTCGAGATGGAGCCACGGTAGATGATCTCACGTGGGATTACTTCAAAACTGCTTTTCAGAAGAAGTATGTGGGCACTAGCTACACTGATGCTCAAAGGAAAACTTTTCTGGGACTAGTGCAAGGAACTAAGTCAGTGGCGGAATATGAGGCGGAGTTTTTAAGGCTGAGTAGATATGCTAGAGGCATCGTGGCTACTGAACATGAGCGCTGTGTCCGCTTTGAGGACGGACTCAGAGATGATTTGAGGTTACTGATTGCCCCGTAGCAGGTTCGTGAGTTTTCATCTCTAGTGGAAAAGGCTAAGGTAGCCGAAGGGATCAAGGAGTCTGTGAGGCAAAGTTATGATAGGAATAAGCAGAAGAGAAGCTTCGGGTCGTCTGGGTCAAGCGGTAGTGTCCAGAAAAAGGCTAGGCAAAGTGGGCCAAATCAGGCAGCAAAGCCCATGACTACTAATCAGAGACCGGCTCAGTGTAACCGCTGTGGAAAAACCCATTGGGGAGGTTGCTGGACCGGTGAGAGGAGTTGCTTTGAATGTGGGTCTTTGGAGCATCGTGTAAGGGATTGTCCCTGGAAACTAGCTAAGAATCAGCCAGAGGGGCAGAACTGTACTCAGGACAGAAATGTGGAACCACAGAGAGGTCGCGGTAACGGTAGAGGAGGCAATGGTCCTAATAGAGGTCGCGAAACTCAGGGCAGAGGCGAGGCAGCCTGGCTTAGTTTATGCAGCGAGACGTCGCGAGGAGGGTAACGCACCGGATGTCATAACCGGTACGTTTCTAATTTTCGGTCTTCCTTATGTTGCATTAATTGATGTGGGTTCGGACGACGCTCGCACGTAGCTTGATGAGTGTGGTAGAGACTATGAACTTAAACTTTGAGAGGCGCTTCTAGGGAGATGATCGTAATTAGCCCCTTTAGGCCATTCTCTGTAGTTGTGAACAAGCTTTATAGGGATGTACCCCTAGAACTCCAAGGGGTCATATTTGTAGCTGATCTGATGGAACTGCCATTTGGGGAGTTCGATTTGATCCTCGGGATGGACTGGCTGGTTAAGTACCAGGCGAGGTTGGATTGTGCCGCTAAGCGCATGGTTCTTAAAATGGCCGAAGGGGATGAAGTGGTCATGATCGGTAATAGAAGGAATTACCTATCCAATGTGGTGTCAGCCTTGAAGGCTGAGAAGTTGGTCAAAAAAGGGTGTGAAGCGTTCTTGGTTCGAATCTGTGCCTTGGAGGCTAAAGAGTCAGCAGTTGGAAAGGTTCAGACAGTAGGGGAATTTGCTGATGTGTTTCCAGAAGAACTTCCGGGTCTGCCTCCAGATCGGGAAGTTGAATTCGGTATAGATTTGCTACCCGGAACAGCACCTGTGTCCATTGCACCATACCGAATGGCACCAAAGGAATTAGTGGAGCTAAAGGCTCAAATTTAAGAGCTTTTGGATAGAGGGTTTATTCGACCAAGCATATTTCCGTGGGGAGCACCTGTGCTGTTTGTCAAAAAGAAGGATGGTTCGATGCGGATGTGTATAGACTACTGCCAGTTAAACAAATTAACGATCAAAAACAAGTATCCGTTGCCTCGAATCGATGACTTGTTTGACCAACTGAAGGGTGCGTTGGTGTTTTTGAAGATCGATCTTAGGTCGGGTTACCATCAATTAAAGGTGAAGGAGGTTGATGTGCACAAGACGGCATTCCGAACCCGGTATGGGCATTACGGGTTCCTAGTGATGCCATTTGGGTTGACCAACGCACCGGCGGCGTTCATGGACTTAATGAATAGAGTATTCCAGCAGTACTTGGATCAATTTATCGTGGTGTTCATAGACGACATATTGGTTTATTCTAAGACGGAAGAGGAACATGATATGCATTTGCGTGTAGTCTTACAAGTGCTAAGGGAGAAGCAGTTATATGCCAAATTCAATAAGTGCGAATTTTGGCTTCAGGAGGTGGCTTTCTTGGGTCACGTAGTGTTAGCGAAAGGGATTAGAGTGGACCCTTGCAAGGTGGAGGCGGTGTTGGATTGGAAACCGCCTAAGTCAGTGGCCGAAATTCGAAGCTTTTTGGGTCTAGCGGGGTACTATCGGAGATTTGTGGAAGGATTTTCTCTTATTGCAGCGCCATTGACTAAGTTATTAAGGAAAGGAGTCCCATTTGTATGGTCCGGGAAGCAGCAAGAAAGTTTCGATAAGCTGAGAAAAATTTTAATGAAGCTCGGTTCGCAGTATGACTGAGAGCGTAAAAGTCATTTCACGGTTTATTGTGATGCGTCCCATACTGGTTTGGGATGTGTATTGATGCAGGAAGGGAAGGTAGTGGCTTATGCATCCCGTCAGTTAAGAACGCATGAGGTGAACTATCCAACACACGATTTAGAGTTAGCGGCAGTAGTCTTCGCTTTGAAGATATGGAGGCATTACCTTTATGGAGAAAAGTCGATAGTTTACACGGATCACAAGAGTCTGAGATATCTCTTGACTCAGAAGGACTTGAACCTAAGGCAGCACCGATGGATTGAACTGTTGAAGGACTACGACTGTTCAATCGAGTATCATCCGGGTAAGGCTAACGTGGTGGCTGACGCATTGAGCCGGAAGTCGAAACAGACTTAAGAACGATGTTTGCCCATCTCAGTCTATACGACGATGGAAGTCTTTTAGCGGAGCTGCAAGTTAAGCCAACTTAGGTCGAGGAGATTAAGGAAAAGCAGATAGTAGATGAAGGATTGAATGTAAGGAGGTTGCAGGTCCAAAACGGTGGTTTGGAAGGGTATAGCTTGACTGATCATGGTGTATTGTGTTTTCAAGGACGGCCTTGTATGCAGAAGGATGTGGGGCGAGAAACGAATTCTCAAGAAGATGCATAGCAGCGCCCACACGCTATGCATCCGGAGGCGACAAAATGTATAGAGATTTGTGGAAAGCTTGATTACGGTGGCGGGGTTGAAGCGGAGGTGGCGAATTCGTGGGAAGGTGTCGGCGTGTCGGCGAGTTAAAGCCGAACACCGGTTGCCATCGTGGTTACTATAACCGGTGAAGATCCTCGGTGGAAATGGGAGAGGATCACTATGGATTTTGTCGGTGGATTACCTCTTTGCCGAGCAAGAAAGACTCAATTTGGGTAATAGTGGACCCGTTTGACTAAGTCACTCGCCGTGCGGTGAGAAGGATTACTCACCCGAAGCTAGCAAAGTTGTATGTGGTGAGATAGTCAGATTGCATGGTGTGCCAGTATCGATTATCTCGGATAGGGATCCAAGGTTCACGTCGAGGTTCTGGAAAGCGTTGCATCAGGCTTTGGGTACACGATTGGATTTCAAAGATGACTTTCCACCCACGATCAGACGAGGCAATCGGAAAGGGTTATCTGAGATCTTAGAGGATATCTTTGAGGGTTGTGTCTTGGATTTTCGGGGTAGTTGGGAGGAGTTTTTACCATTAGCAGAGTTCACCTACAACAATAGCTATCAGGCAAGTATTCAGATGGCACCATACGAAGCATTGTATGGACGAAAATGCTGTACTCCTACATGTTGGATGGAGTTGGGAGAACGACAAGTCTTGGGTCCGGAATTGGTTGCTGAAACTGAGGACAAGGTTAAGGTGTTTCGGGCTCGTCTTAAAAAAGCGTCGGATAGACAGAAGTCTTATGCTGATCTGAAGCGTAAGGAAATGGAGTACGATGTAGGAGACAAGGTCTTTCTGAAGGTGTCGCCTTGGAAAAAGGTGTTGAGATTTGGGCGAAAAGGGAAGCTAAGCCCAAGGTTCATTGGCCCATATACAGTGTTGAAGCGAGTGGGACCGGTAGCTTATCAGCTCAAGCTACCGGCGGAGTTGAGTCAGATTCATGACATTTTCCACGTGTCGATGCTTAGGCGATATCAGTCAGATCCATCGCACGTTGTGCCAGTGGCGGAGATTGAAGTAAACTCGGATTTATCTTTCGAAGAGGAACCAGTTCAGATCTTGGATCGAGATGTCAAAGTTCTGCGTAGGAAGTCAGTGCCCCTAGTGAAAGTGCTATGGCAGAACCATGGTACAGAGGAAACTACGTCAGAACCCGAGGATGTAATGCGGCAGCAGTACCCCCACCTCTTCTAACCAGGTAATTTCGAGGCCGAAATTATTTTAAGGGGGGTAGAACTGTAGCATCCTAAAATTGGGGTTATTCGTGTTTACATTATTTTGCCTGAGTTGAATTGCTATGGTATTGATTGTGGTGTAGTAAGACTTAATTAAAGGTCTTGAGTTCGCTCGGGATAGTAGAAAATTTAATTTGGGAACTTTAAAGACAGGGAGCCTTAGCAAGTAGGGGATACAAGAATAAATAGAGGATTTATTGACATAAAAATCAGCTTGGTAAAGTGGCAAAAGGAGGGCTACTTGGGAGTTACATGTGACGCCACAAGGGATAAGGGAGAGCCTTGGTTCGAGTCACAAAATTCTTCTTTTTGGCTCTTTGTATGGACGGCACAAAGGGGAGAGTTTTTCCCTCTTTAAACTTTTTTATTTATTTATTTAGATAATAAGATAATAGAAGATAAATAGGGATATTATTTGGATTATTAGGAGATTATTAATTGATTATTTGGGATTAATTCAAATAGGTGGCTAGGAGTGAATTGGGGAGTTGGCTAGAGTTTGAACTCCTTGTTGAAAGGAGTGGACGACAAGCTTAAGGGGCGGTGCCGAATTCCTTTATAAGCACCTATCTACCATGTTGATTGTTCTTTTAGTCATTTTTGCAAGTAGCCGAATTCCTTCTTCACTCTCTTCTCTTCTATTACTATTTTTCTCTCCACCCTCATCCTCTCAAATATACCAAAAACTCTTCTCTCCTCTTTGACCCTTGCCGAATCCCCATCTCCTCAATTCCCCTTTTCTTTTATTTATTTCTTTGCTGGCCGAACATCCACTCCTTATTGCCGAAACTCTAAACACCCTTTTCTCTCATTATTTTTCTCTCTAGCCGAACATACATCTCATATTTGTGCCGAAATTTCTTTCCTTATCTTGAAGCACCTTGGCCGAATAATAAAAGTAGAATAGATCTCGTTGGATCCTCGTTGTCAATTGATTTGGTGAAGGTAAGATTATGCCGAAACTCCATGGTTTTCTCTTCTCTGTTTTTACCGATTTCTATTAGGGGTAAGTGCCGATTTCTATTAGGGGTAAGTACCGATTTCGGCAATGGTTAACAAGGCTTCTGAACGCTTTGTGGTAATCGATCTCTCCTAGTTACCCCAAGTTCGTGAAGCAGTCAACCCAAGCTCCTAATTTCTAGCATTCGGCTTTGGTAAGTGGTGGTAAGGGCCTATTGTTAATGGACTATTCCTTTAAGTGATTAAAAGCCGAAGGCTATTGACACTGTCATTTGACTGATTATTTGGTAAAGCAGATCTGTGTATCGAGTGCCGTGGTTAGTAGCCAAAAGGGAAAAGGTAGGGAATCGGGATCACAAATGACCCTTTGGATTATTTTGGTTGGCCGAATAGGCCATGGCACTAACCTTTGAGTTTGGCCAATTATAGGGACAAGGATTTTGTGGGTGGCCGATTGGTTTCGTCAGGATTTAGAACTATCATAGACATCAGGTGTGTACATACACACTTTATGGCTTATTAACTGTGCTAAATGTTGTGAATGCTAACTCTGATTTATGTAGCATTGGATTTAATACCATATCGGTATACGTGACGATTCAGGTAAGTACTTGCTAATGTGAGTTACTATTTGATGCCTTTGGGAAGCATGGTATGTTTATTCTTTGTAACCTAAATATCTGATGGCATGAAATCTGTTATGTAACGATTGGATATGGGTTGATGAGTGGAGGGGGCATTGCTATTTGTGTCGACGGACACCAGTGATTTGGTATTACATGTGACTTCGGTCACCAGAGGTTTGGCATGTCCAGAGGTTTGGCACCTCATAGCATCTCGTCCCAGTGGCTTAACACCACTGTGGGTTGGCCCCACAGATGATAATACGGGATTGACGCCATTGATTTGGTATCACACAATGGGTTGGCCCCATCCATCGATTTGTGTCTTCGGACACCAGAGGTTTGGCACCTCCAGTGATTTGGCATCACATCTGTGACTATACGTCACCAGTGGTTTGGCACCACAACGGGGTAGACAGAGGCGTTTGGTTGGCTAGGTTGGGTACATAACCTTATGCATGTTAATTGTTATAAAGTGTGTATGAAATTGCTTAAACTGGGGGAAGGGTTACATACTGAGTCTTGGTGACTCACCTTCTCCTTTATTTTTCAGGGGACACATAGATCGCGGATATGGAGCCGGAGGGACTCGAGGTGGCCATGCAGTGGGAGTTAAATTTAATAGACTTTGAATTTCGGTTTATTTATATTTCGGTTGTTGGTTTAATTTTTAATTGGGTTGTAATAAGGCCTCCTAGGATTATTTTATTGTCATTACGTGTTTGAATATTTGTTTTAAACTACTTACTTATAAGAAGGAGTTCATATGTTTTCCAAAGCAATCGTAAAGGTTTTAAAGTACCATCGGGTACATTTAAAATATACATATTAACTTGACTTAACAAATATTTCCAAAATAAATCTAAATATGGGTTTTATGCACCTCAAATGTTTTAACCAAAATAACTATCTTTTACTAAAAAGTTAAATTGGTTTTCAAAGGTTTCAAAATGTTTTCTCCGTAGAAAACCAAATTCGGTCATAACGTTTGGGCCAGGCTTGGGTTGCTACAAATAACATCTAAAAATCTACTAACTTCTAAAATTTCAACATAAATCAAGTAGTATTTTGTTCTAGGATTCTAAAAACATCAAAATTACAAGAAAAAAGATTAAATTGACTTACTAATTTGAGTTTGAACCTTAAGCCCTAATTTCTCCTTCTTTTTCTCTTTTTCTTTCCTTCCTATTTCGTTTCACTCTTCTGTTTCTTTTCAATCTTTTGTTTCTTTTTATTTCATCTATTTTATGTTTTATTTTAATAATATAATAATATTTTCTTAAATAAAAAGTAAGTATATATGTATTACAAATGTATGTATGTATTTATTACACATGTATATTACCATTATCATACAATTGTCACAATTTAGTTTATTTATTTATTTAGTCCCTTAACTTTTCTCTATTCTATAATTTAACTTTTACTTTATATGCAATCTAGTCCTTTCATCTAATTAACCTTAATTCAAGCTAATTCACCTAGCCAAAACCTAATTAACCACACAACTAACTTCGTAAATATTTTTAATAAATATTTACGAATCTGTTTTACGAAAATAGAGACCTAAAAATACACTTTTCAATAACCCTAAATTTTGGGTAATTACATTTCTCCCCCTTAAGAAATTTCATCCTCGAAATTTACCTGAAAAGAGGTGGGGGTACTGAGATCTCATTGTTTTTTTCGGTTCCCAAGTTGCTTCCTTAAAACTATGACTTCGCCACAATATTTTCACTAATGGAACTCGTTTATTACGTAACTCTTTCACTTCTCGAGCTAATATCTCAATCAGTTATTCTTCATATGATAAATCAGGTGGATTTCAATACCCTCTGTCAAAATAACATGAGAGGGATCTGATCTGTATATTCTGAGCATTGAAACATGAAAAACATCATGAATCTTTTGTAATTTCGGAGGCAAAGCTAAATGATATGCTACCGGTCCAACTCTTTCTGTAATCTCATACGGCGCAATAAAATGAGGACTCAATTTTCCCTTTCGGCCAAATCTCATAATTTTCTTCAAAGGCGAGACTTTAAGAAATACTTTATCTCCGATAGAATACTCAGTATCCCGGTGTTTCAAATCTACATACGATTTTCTTCTGTCAAAAGGTGCTTTTAATCTATCTCGAATCTTCTTAATAGTGTCTTCCATTTCTTGAATTAACTCCGGCCCAATCATTTTTCTTTCATTCAATTCCATTGAACATATAGGTGATCGATATCTATGTCCATATAGTGCCTCATAAGGAGCCATTTGAATACTTGATTGGAAACTATTATTATATAAAAATTCATCCAAAGGTAAATAACGCTCCCAACCGGATTCAAAATCAATAATACAAGCTCGAAGCATATCTTCCAAAATCTAAATAACTCGTTCGAATTGTCCATCGGTCTGCAGATGAACAGCTGTGCAAACATTGCTCGTAATTCAACTGTTGCTTTTCTACTCAATGCATCAACTACAACATTAGCTTTACTAGGATGATAATCAATAACACAATCATAATCTTTTAAAAGCTCTATCCACCGACGTTGTCTCAAATTTAACTCCTTTTGAGATAAAAAATACTTGAGACTTTTATGATTGGTATAAATATAGCATTTCTCACCATACAAGTAATGTCTCCAGATCTTTAGTACAAAAATCACAGCAGCCAATTCCAAATCATGTGTCGGGTAATTACATTCATGCGGTTTCAATTGCTGAGATGCATAAGCAATCACTTTTCCATCTTGCATCAAAACACATCCGAGATCATTCCAAGAAGCATCACTATAAATAACAAAATCCTTTCCCGATTCTGGCAATGTCAAAACAGGTGCCTTAACCAACATTTGCTTCAATTTTTCAAAACTTTCCTAGCACTGATCATCCCAGACAAATGGAACATTCATTTGCAATAACTTTGTCATCGGCAAAGCTATTTTTGAAAATCCATTTACTAATCTTCGGTAGTAACTAGCCAATCCCAGAAAACTACGTACTTCTGATACATTTCTCGGTGCTTTCCACTAAACAATTGCTTCTATCTTCTCTGGATCAACTCTAATTCCATCTGCTGAAACAACATGTCCCAAAAATACTCTGATAACCAGAATTCACATTTGCTAAGCTTCTAGTATAACTATTTCTCCCGTAATATTTGCAAAACAATTCTGAGATGCTGCTCATGTTCAGATTCAGGCTTCGAATAAACTAGAATATCATCAATGAAAATCACCACAAATTGATCCAAATATGGCAGAAAAATGCGATTCAGAAGATCCATAAAAGTAGCTGGAGCATTTGTCAATATGAAAGGCATTACTAAAAATTCATAATGACCATACCTTGTACGAAATGTTGTCTTCGGCACATCACTTTCTTTCACTTTCAACTGATAGTAACCCGATCTTAAATCAATCTTTGAAAAGACAGAAGCTCCTTTCAACTGGTCAAATAGATCATCAATACGAGGTAACGGGTATCGATTCTTGATTGTCACCTTATTCAATTGCCTATAATCAAGACACAACCGCATTGAACCATCTTTCTTTTTAACAAACAACACTGGAGCTCCCCAAGGTGAAATACTAGGACGTATAAATCCTCGATCCAGTAAGTCCTGTAACTGCACCTTCAATTCTTTTAACTCTATAGGTGACATACGATACAGGGGTGTTGATATTGGAGCTGTACCAGGATATACTTTAATTGCAAATTCAACCTCCCGATCTGGTGGTAATCCCGGTAAATCTTCAAGAAAAACATCAAGAAATTTACAAACAGTCTGGATTTTACTGCATTGACTTTCAACAGAATCTAAATTGATAACATAAGCTAGAAAAGTTGTACAACCCTGATGAAGAAGTTTATTAGCCTTAATCGCTGAAATAATACAAGTCGACCCACTGGTTCGAATACCATTCACTTTAATCTTATCCCTGTTTTCACTTTGAACAATAAACTTCTTTTTATAACAATCTAAAATCACCCATGCTCAGATAGCCAGTCCTTTCCTTGAATTATATCAAAATCACCAAATGGCATTATCAACAAATCAACAGAGAGGATTCTATTATGTATCATTAATGGACATCTTCGACATACTTAATTCACTAGCACAGTTTTCCCAATGGACTAGACGCTAAACATTTCAGATTTTAAATTTCCCGACTTAACCAATTTTGTATTAACATATGAGTGTGGAGATCTTGGATCTATTAAAGCATAAACAGGTTCTGAATGCAATAAAAATATACCTGTCACCATATCATGTGCATCATCCTCTTCATGAGTCCGTACAACATATGCTCGAGCTGGTACTCTGGATTCTGATTGTTGAGTAGCAACAACACTTCTTCTTCTAGCAGCACCTCTGGAAAATGAACCACTTCTACCTGATCCTCGACCTCTAGAAGTAGACACAGATCACTGAGATGTAACAGGTGCAGTATTTTCATTCTTTGAACAGTCTCTAACAAAGTGCTCTGTAGATCCACAACGGAAACAACCTCGAGTTAATTTCCAACACTCACCTCGGTTCTTTTTCCCACAATGTTCACAATCTGATATTTCAGTATCCCGAGATGGACCTCGTACACTATCAGTGCCAACTGTCATCTGTCTTCCACAATTTCTATCACCCCTGTTTGATCTAAAACTTGATCTCCAACTACCACGAGATTCTTTTGATCTTTTGGGTTGCGAGTTTGAACCAGTAGCTCCAGTACGTTTCCCAATCGAGCGAGTATTTTCTGGATTTTTTGTCAAAACCCAGTACTTGTTCAACCGTTTTTGCTCTCTCAACCAAATCTACAAATTCCGTAATTCTATGTGATACCAGTTGTACGTTTAATTCATCATGCAAACCCCGCAAAAATTGCTTGCAACTGTTTGCTTCTATTGGGACAAATTTTGTTGCATATCTACTGAGTCACGAGAATTCCCGTTCATAGTCAACTATTAACATCTCACCTTGTTTTAACATCAAGAACTCTTGTTTTCTGTCATCAATGTATAATTCACCCACATAATTCTTCTAAAATTCTCTTTGAAAGAAATCCCAGTTTACCTGTTCTGCTGATACATGTTGGGTTACTAATTCCCACGATAGATAAGCTTCCCCTTGCAATAAAGATACAGCACATAATAAACTTTCCCGTGGAGTACGCTCAAGTTGCTGCAGAATTCTTTTTGTAGATTCCATCCAATTTTTAGCTGTAGAAGGATCGACTCCTTTCAAACCCAGAAATTCAGTTGCATCATACTTACGTAGTTCTTTAATTAGGGCTCGTCGGGTCGTAGGGGCAGATGTCGTAGCAGGTGCAATTTCTGCTACTCGTTGAAGGGCATCAGTTATAACCCTAAGTAACTGCGAGTAATCCTTTTCTCTAACATTACCTCATTCGATATTAGGTGGTTGATTACATACTGGGTTTACACTTGGTGTTATAGACTCTGTTTCATCTAATTCACGAGACTCTTCATCTCTAGTATACATTTCTTGATCAATAACATCACTATAATCTTCCGACATGTTCAACTATAAGACAAAAACAAATAATACATATCAGCATCCAAATCTCGAATCAATTTGACTCAATTATGGTATGTACCTCTAGACTCAATTTCGAGCTTGATTTAGTCCAAGCATCGACTAAACCTGCAAAGCTCTGATACCACTAAATGTAACACCTCCTAACCCATATCCGTCGCCAGAACAGGGTTATGGAGCAGTACTAGGATTTCTAGATCAAATACGAACATAATACAATTCATTTAGCATACACTTCATAAATTATTCATATCGCCTCTATTATGGGCCCTTCGAGACCTTAAATATGTATTAGAAACAATTCTGAACTAATTCAGGTTCTTTGAGAATTTTTCTTGAAACCTCTAAATTTTTTCTAGGTGCAGGGCTCACACGCCCGTGTGGTTAAGGTACACGCTCGTGTGACCCTTTGACATACTCGTGCTTTAGGTCGTGTCCTACCTCGTGTAACTCCCTAACTTACCTCACACGGCCAAGTCACACGCCCGTGTGTTAGGCCGTGTTCTTCACACGGCTAAGACATACGCCCACGTCTCTGCCCGTGTGGTAATACCTGAGCATTCTGTTTTGAGGACACACGGTCTAACCACACACCCATGTGAAAGCCGTGTGTCTCACACGGTCTGGTCGCACGCCCGTGTGCCAGGCCGTGTGGACTCAAAATGAGCCTTAAATATCAAGTTTACCAACCCTTCAAGATTAAACCATAAAAAACTCAATACCCAATTGTTCAACCAATCTAAATTATATTCAAAAACACTTAAAACATGTTAAGACTATCAATCTATTAACCTATCTAATGTATAGTCATAAGTATTTCACATATATTATCCAAAAAAATTCAATTAACTTCATTCAAGCCAAATCTAATTTCATACCAAATTATAATATTTTATAATCTTAACATAACACATAAACTTATATATAAATAACCAATAACATCTTATAACATATTTTACAATCATTTTTCAAAATGACAACTTAAACATTCCTAGGTACATGCCATCACCAAAAAGAAATATATGTCACCAGGTTTTGAGTTCGGGATTGGCTTTGGATGCTAAATTGGCAAATCGACCCTAACCTAACCTGTACACGGAAACAAACCGTACGCTGAGTATAAACTCAGTGGTATTTTTATAATCCGAATTCTTAAAATAAAAAAATAAAACATGCACATTTAATCTTACAAAAAACATTATTCTTTCAATAAATCAATCCATGCACTAAACTTTCATTTCTCATCAATAGCTATTTCAATTTGTTTTTCTCCACTTTAATTCACAAATCATCATTTCACTATATCAATAATCATTACATGAACTATATCAATAACCATTTCATGAACCCATGGTTCATACATTTCATTTTCATATCTCAATTCAATATCCTAATCCAATTCATATTCAAAATCATTCAATAACATTCATATTGTCAATTCATTCGTTTACCCCTATTAACACGACTCGGACTTTGGCGGATACACGGATCCAACCAAAACACACCAATTTGGCACCCAGTGCCTCATCGGATAATTCGAAGTAACAAGTTGACACCCAGTGTCTCATTGGCCTTGCCGAAGTAAATTGGTACCCAGTACCTTATCGAATTTATTCGAAGTAATAATGTGACACCTAGTGTCTCATCGGCCTTGCCGAAGTAAATTGGTACCCAGTACCTCATCGAATTTATCTAAAGTAATAATGTGACACCCAGTGTCTCATCGACTCAAAGTCGAAGTATCTTTGAACTCTTCCAATCCTATGGCATGCCAACTATATCCGACTCAGCCCGTTACAGTTAATAGGGTTATCAATTCACTTTTCAAATACAATCAATATTTACATCAAATCACAAATTCATATAATCTCAATTTAATATCAAGATAATAGCAAATAACACTCATGTAACATCCCCAAACCCGGCCCATTCACTACGACCGAATCTGGTTATGTCACTGCGAAAACACGGTTGCAAATCTTTCCGACTTTGGAATAAACATTATAATTTGTTGACTTTAGAAAACCATGTCCATTTAAATTTATAAGTAAAACTTTGTTATAAAAAAATGTCCCAATTAAAAACTTTATTAAACATATTTTGCATAAGTCGGTTGCTAACATAAAAATCATTTTCACGTAGTAATTCAGGCTAACCAAGCCATGATTAAACTAGTACCAAAAATAAATAAAAGGCCCTTATTACAACCCAATATTCAGACAACATACTTAAATATCATAAGTGCATAAAATAATCAAATATCATCTTTGGCATGGGCCACCTTGTCCTCTCCGATCCCAGTCCAGCTTTACGCAACACCTGAAAATGTTAAAGGAAAAAGGTGAGTCACCAAGACTCAGTGTGTAACCCTTTTTCCTGGTTAGGAAAAAAAAACATCATACATAATTCATAAACAAGCTTAACATGCACAAAGTTCAATATGCACCCAACCCTAGCCATCCATACGCCTTTTCTACCCCGTGTGGTACCAAACCACTGGTGGTGCCAAACCACTGGTGACCCAAAGTCACGATATCCAATAATGTGGTGCCAAACCACTGGTGACCCAAAGTCACGAATAATCCATCTGTGGGGCCAACCCACCTGTGATATCAAATCACTGGCGTCAATCCCGTAATATCATCTGTGGGGCCAACCCACTGTGGTGCTAAGCCACTGGGACGAGACGCTATGAGGTACCAAACCTCTAGTGTCCCAAAGACACAAATGTGATACCAAATCACTAGTGACCGAAGTCACGAATCAGATGATAGGGCCAACCCATCGTGTGATACCAAATCACTGGCGTCAATCCCGTAATATCATCTGTGGGGCCAACCCACTGTGGTGCTAAGCCACTGGGACGAGACGCTATGAGGTGCCAAACCTCTGGTGACCGAAGTCACGATGTGTTACCAAAACACTGGTGTCCGTCGACACGAATATCACTGCCCCCTCCACTCGTACAACCCACATCAATCATTGACATGCATCCTAACAGAAATACACCATCATGCTTGTTTAGCAACATACATATTATTTATCACCAACCAATTAATATAGCACACATACCAGATACACCATGCTTACCAAAAGCATCACAAGGAAAGCTCATAAAAGGGACTTACCTGGCCCCTTGTCTTATACCTTAATGGTATTTAATCCACCTTTTCATGATCCAAACAACACACATCATATATGAATATAATAATAGAGAAGTGTGTGTGCGTACACACCTGTAAGCTTTAACCAAAGAATCGATCTAAGACCCTCGATAACTTCGATAACCTTCGCTCCTATAAACGGCCAAACAGGAGATTAGCATCCTAAGCCATTCGGCCACAACAGAACATACCAAAAGGGTCAACACTTGAAACCCGAGACCTACCTACACGCTTTTGGACACTAGCCCACACACCAAGTGCTCCTGCTTCATTTCCCTACAATCGGCAACCAACCAATAATAATAGCCTTTGGCTTAAACAAATACCAAACAAATAGACTGTCAAAAACCATCCCTTACCACCACTTACCAACTGGTCAACAGAGAACAGAGGCTACACTTGACTGCTTCGAAAATCCTGGATGTCCTTCTCCAACGCTTGAAAACAAAACCCAAAAGCAATCCTCGCCACACTTAGATTCGGCCAAAGAACAAAACTAAAAAGGAAGGGAAGATTCGGCCAACACTTAGAAAAACAAAAGAAAAGAATTCGGCTTTATACAAAGGAAGAAAATACAAGAGAAAGATGAAAAGAGAGGGGTTGATATTCGGCCAATAATGGAAATGGGAAAAAGAAGAAGAAAAAGAAAGTACTTTCGGTTCTTAAAAGAAGAAGAAATGAAGAAAATGTTTTAGGGAATAACTTTCTGCTATCAAGGTGTTAATAGGAGAAAGAAAATATGAGAACACTAGGGTAATGGTTTCGGCTCCACACAAATGAAAAGAAAGAAAGATGGAAGGGCATTCAGCTATCAACAATTTTGAAAGAACACAAAACAAATTTCGGCAAGCTTTAGGGAGGTTTGGTCTTTCGGTTTCAAGAAGAAAGATGGAGGAATTCTCTTGGAAAACAAAATCGGCTAGCTAACAAAAAAGAGGATTTTTGCTTGACACAAAGTGACCGAATATGCACTAAAATTCAAAAATGAATTTCGGCACTCTCCCACTACTCACCTACCAAAGCCGGCCATTTCCCAAAATCACTCCTGGCCACTAAATCAAACTAGCTTGAACTAGTCAACCTCCTAACTTTCCTCTTTGCCAACCGTTCAAAAATAAATAAATAAATAAAATAACAACCACCCTTATACATTATCACCTCTTCAATTAAAATACAAAATAATAAAAAATAAAATATCTAACCCCCACACCAGCCGAATTCAAAAAAATCAAAACAATCTAAGCTAATCCTTATCCCAATTGAAGACTCCATGTGCCGTCCACTGCCTCTCCAAACTGCTGCAAAATAAATAAAAAAACAACCCCTTACGCTGCCTTCACGCCTCGAACCCACGACTTGCTGGAAACCTTTCTGCAGGTAGCGCTCTCCCACGCCACTCCGCTGCTGTTCTCTTTGTGTCATAAACTCCCCCCATATTCTGTTAAAGCCTCCTTCCTTAGCTCACCCTTGCCTTAACGCCCAAAACAAAAATAAAACTCACCAGGTGCTTCCCTCATGGCTCGAACTTGAGCCCCTTTGCCAAGACACTTAAGTGGCGCCCCAAGCCACTCCACCAACCCGACTTCCTTGTCTCTTATGCCCACAAAAAAAATCCTTTAAACCATCCTTAACTCAGGCCTTTCCTTTTTAACGCCAACACCCAAAAATAAACGCATCATTTTCTGCCGCCGAAGCCAACCTGTGCCCTTGTTTGGCGCCATACCCCAAGCCTTTAGGTAGCGCTGAAGCCACTTCGCCAAAGCCTTTCTTGTGTCCAAAAATACCGAAAAATATTCTTAAGGCCTCCTTAGCCCAATTCCCCTTTTTCCACTAAAAATCCAAAATTTTCCAAAGTCCCCCCTTTAATCCGAGCATTCTCCACACCTCTAAAACACATCCGAGCATACCCAAAACCTACTAGAACTTGAATTATACCCAACATGCATAGCCCCTAAACTAGGGTGTTACAACTCACCTCAAATACTTACCATAAACATTAAATTAAAATGCAACAAATAATAATTACTAGATTCGGATTATAGAAATACAAACTATAATTTCTCGAGTCACTTCTCGTTAACTTTCTTTTTTCCTTTCTTAGCCGAGGTCTCCGGCACAATGTTAGCTACGAAAATTAAACAATTTAAAATCATCAATACACATAATTTCACCTTGAATATTTCAATTTTATACACAACTTTTGCCTAAATTCCAATTTAATCCTTAATCAAATCTAACATTATTTTCTTCATGATTTTATTCTTTATTTTCATTCAATTACCAGTTAAAACTAAATTTAACTCTCTAATTTCACCATAAATCCCTAAATTTCAAAAATTTTGAAATTTTCTCAATTTAGTCCCTATTACTCAAAATTTATAATTTGATTTACAATTCAATCCTTTTTTTTTACTTCTAACTTGAAATTCTATCAATTTAACCGCTAACACTTCAATTTATTCAATATGAATAACATCTGAAAATCCAATAACTTTTAAAATTTCAACATAACCAAGTAGTATTTTGTTCTAGGATTCTAAAAACATCAAAATTACAAGAATAAAGATTAAATTGACTTACCAATTTGAGTTTAAACCTTAAACCCTAATCTCTCATTTTTCTTTCCCTTTTTCTTTCTTTCCTATTTCATTTCACTCTTCTGTTTCTTTTCTATCTTTTTTTTCTTTTTATTTCATTTATTTTATGTTTTATTTTAATAATATAATAATATTTTCTTAAATAATAAGTAAGTATATATATGTATTACAAATGTATGTATGTATTTATTACACATGTATATTACCATTACCATACAATTGTCACAATTTGGTTTATTTAGTTATTTAGTCTCTTAATTTTTCTCTATTCTATAATTCAACTTTTACTCTATATGCAATCTAGTCCTTTCATCTAACTAACCTTAATTCAAGCTAATTCACCTAGCCAAAACCTAATTAACCACACAACCAACTTCATAAATATTTTTAATAAATATTTACGAATCCGTTTTACGAAAATGGAGACCCAAAAATACACTTTCCGATAACCCTAAATTTTGGGTCATTACATACTTAGCTTATGTAATGAATTCGGTTAGTAAGGAGTTAAGAGTATAGGATATTCGCATTGTTAAGGATTTTCCTAACGTGTTTCCTGAAGAGTTTCCTGGTGTGGCCCCTGATCGTGAAGTCGAGTTCGGTATTGAGCTCTATCCTAGTACCGCACCGGTATCTATTACGCCTTATTGCATGGCACCAAAGGAGCTCAAAGAGTTAAATATTTAGTTTCAAGAGTTGCTAGATAGAGGGTTTATTTGACCGAGTGTATCTCCATGGGGTGCACTGATTTTGTCTGTGAAGAAAAAAGACTGTACGATGAAGATGTTTATTGATTATAGGTATAGCAGCCCGTTTTTCAGTGTTGTTAGAAACAGAGGTTTCAGGGTCACAAATCCTACGAGCCAGTTCATAAATATCATTATTTAATATTTCGGAGTCAATTATGGTTTTAAAAAGGTTTTTTATATGATAATTTATGCTATTCGAATGATTAATTAAGTTCAAGTGGTAAGACCTTAAAGTTAAGTGGTTTTAGAAAATGAGGTATGAGGACCTCGTTTCTATAAATCAAGCCGTAAATATTTTTATAAATATTTACAGAGAGTTATTAAGGTTTTATTAAAGTTTCGTTAAGAAATTTTAATGTTTGGATTGTTAATTAAGCAAAAAAGGACTAAATTGTAAAAATTGTAAAATTTGAATTCTATTAACTAAAGATGTTTAATATCTACGAAAAATTAAATTCATGGACTAATGTGGTAAATTTACCATACTATATATGAGTGGGGGGTTGTCTTTTTTTTATTATGAATATATATATGTTTTATTAATTAAAACAAATTAAATTAAAAATGTAATAAAATAAAACTAAAGACATCATCTTTCTCCTTTTAATGTTTAGCCGAAATTAAAGAAAGAAGAAATTCATGGATGATAGCTTAAGCATTCGGTCAAACTTCCCTTTTGCATGTAAGCTAAATTTGAGTTTATTTATAATAATTTTTATGTTTTTGAGATCGTTGCAACTAGGTCCAACTAGCTCGTGGCTTCAATTTTGAAAATTTTAAAGGTATTGAATGTTTCCATTGATGAATCTATGTGATTTTAGATATTAAACGACGAATTTGAAGTGTTAATTGGTATTTAAAAGTATTTTGTTAAGTGATTTTTGATGAATTTGCCGGTCAGGGACTAAATTGTTGAAATAGTAATAGTTTAAGGACTTGATGTGAAATTTTTGCAAAAATGGGCTGAAATGGAAGCTATGAATATTCGGCTAGTATGAATTTGCAATAAAAATGGTTAATTTGCATGTTTTAGGCTCAATGACTAAATTGAATAAAAGTAAAATGTTAGGCGCAATTTTGTAAAAATGTAAAAATGACTGAATTGCATAAAATAAATTGTTTTACTAAAATTATTAAATTAGATCAAGATCGAGTGGAAAATCGAGGAAAATGAAAAATTACCAAAAAGCCCTTGTACTTTGTCATTTCTACAATTTAGCCAGGTAAGTTTGCATGAACTATACTCACTTAAATGTTGATTAAATTGAATGTTCAATGTGCGATTCTATTGTAAATGAATCATTATATATATATGTTATTATACAATTTATCAAGTAAAGAGACGATGGAAATCCAACGACGTTCGATGACTATCGAGCCTCGTTTGAACCTTAAGAATATATAGGATACAAATGACATGTCATTAGGGTTACCATGTTTTGGGTGCTGGTCCTGAATGTCCTGCCGATGACTGAGTTCTGACATATGTTGTGGATACTCGTCAGCTTGTATGAGCGGCATCGTGTAGCTACATTCCGACCGTCAAATTGTGTGAGCAGACTCAAGTTACCATGTTTCGAGTGTTGGTCCTAAATGTCCTACTGATGGCTGAGGTCCGGAATTAGTTGCGGATACTCATCGGCTTGTGTGAGCAGTATCGTGTAGCTTACATTCAGACCATCAGCTTGTGTGAGCAAGCCTATTTTACAGCTCGTGTGAGCTATGACTATATGATTAGCACACTTTGTGTGAGTTTTCCCGCGTATCTGATGTTATCCTAAGTGGTTCAACAGGCATGAAAAGGGAAGGAACGGGAAGTATTCAAATGACTTATATTATGAAAACTATGGAAAGGAATGAAAAGGAAATGTTAAATGAAAGTATGACTATGTTTATGGAATTAATGATTTCAAGTAAGGTTATTTATGTTTAATGACTTATCTTATGTTATTCAAGTGAATTATGAATAGATGCATTAATATGTGTTGTTGATGATGCTTAGGCTTGTGCCAAGCTATTGGTTGGATTGTATTATGTTAGTTTTAAAGATATACATTGAATTGGTAAATGATCAAATGAAAATATGCTTATGTGCATGAAAGAGCAGCAAGAATCAAAGTATATAATTTCTCATGAAATGATTTATCATATAGTTGGTTTCAAAAGAGTTATGTTTAAATGTACTAGCTCGTGGCTATGGTTGATGTACATGTTTATGTCTTACGTGTTATGCAAATAAACAAGTGAGAATAGGTAATGAAATGGTAAGTTCATAGTAGATATGTAATATGATGAAAAAAAAAGGACTGTTGAGTTAAAAAACTTACTTGTAAAAAAGAAATTTACTTATGCTATATGCGATTGACTTATGTCATGAATAAGTACATTAATTCGTGACTTAGTAACGTAATTAAAATATTGCTAAGTAATGGAATAGTAAGTAAGTGAGATGGTTCATTGTTTTAAGAAAAGGTTGATGATTATGTAATTCAACTTATAAGACCCTATTATGTTAAATGGAATGTATTCGAGATGTAAATGAACCTATTCAGTTGTGAAATGATAGTTATATAGTTTGATAAATCTTGAGGCATTAGTATAGGGTTATTCATGACCTATAAAGTCCATATTTGAAATGGAAAGTTATGTTTAAAGATTATGCGAGCTTACTAAGCATTCATTGCTTACGTAGCCATATTTCTCTTACTTTGCAGATTATCAGAAGGTTGATCAGTTTGGAAACTTGTCGGAGATCTATCACACTATCCAGCGGTTATATTGGTAGATTTTGATGTTTTAATCAAGGTTATATTGGCATGTATAGGTGGACTTGTAGTTCATGTTAGTTGATGATCTTGGTATATATATGTCACTGTGGTTGGTGTAACCTTGGTACTTTTAATGCCTTATTGATGTGTGTTATTTTGACAATGTATTAATGCATGTTTGAATGGCTAAAATGGTAGGTGATGAATTGACCACAACAGTTATGGTATGCTTTGGAAAGGTTTGAATAGATGTGCATGATTGAAATATAGTATGTTTATATGTTGGTTATTGGAACAATTTGGTAATGGCTAAATTGGTGTCATTTAGATGGTTTTGATGCATGTGAAAAGTGGACCAAATGGTAAAGTTATTTTGATATGGCATGAATCCAATATGGTAAGGTTCGTATGTGTCAATTGTGATATGTTTTGGTATGTGTCAATGGTGATATGTTTTGGTATGAAAACAAGTTAGTTGATAAATGGTTAAATATGCACATGTTTAGGTATGTTTAATGTATGTGTTTGAGGTGCCTATATGGCATATTGGTTGAATGGAATTTGAACATTTGAAATTGGTCTTTTATGCATGTTTGAACATGTTTTGATTGTCATATGTGCAAATGGCTTGTAAGGGTGTGCTTGAATCAGGTGAAAGGAATGGCTTATATTTGGCCTATTTCTTGTCCACACGGCCTAAGACACGGGCGTGTGTCTCAGTCGTGTGTGACACACAGCCATGCGACACGGTCGTGTGTCCCTTGTAGGTTTTAAAGGTTACCTTTCAAAAGTTACACGGCCAAGCACACGCCTGGCACACAAGCGTGTGAGGCCATTTTGAGTGTTACACGGCCTGTGTTGGAACGCCGGTACCCCCATGGCACAGCAAAAAAATAATTCTGGCGATCCAAACCATAGATCCATGTGCGAGGAACGAATCGAGGTGAAATAATGGTTTCAAAATTACCGAAACTTCAATCTGAGTAGACAGCGACGCCTCGACAATGAGAATTCTGATCTACTATCGAATCAAGTCGCAACCTTTTATGATTTCGACCTCTACTTAATCCACCCAGTTTAACGATGAACGAAAGAAATCTCCAAAACTGTTTTGGAGGTTTCTTTGCTTGACGACTGCTAGAGCTCACAAGCAAAGTTTCAGGTTTTTTTAGGGTTTTTCTAAAAAGAAGTCTCATACTCTTACATTTTATAATTGGTATATATATAATGAATCATAGTTCATAAAATTTTTATCCGAACATAATAATCATAAATAAATAAATAAATATAAAAAATTTTTAACCGGAAATTATAATTACATTAATTATAACAAGGATTTCGGTAAACTATATTTATTTAAATTTATATACGAACCAAAATCATATATTAATAGAACTATGTTCTCATTATGTGTACAACATCCTTGTACATATAATATGTTCAATATTTGATTGTCCAATTAAATTAATTCTATAATTAATATAATTCTATAATTAATTTAATTAATGTGACAACCAAACACAATACCAACTATGTTTTATTCCGTTAATTTCAACCATAGGGTGTGACCTTGTAGGTTCTTGTAACGTTAGTAGTAATACTAGAATGATTCTAATGTTACAAACAATGAGTGGCATCTAGCAATGCATCATTGCTACCTAAGTTACAAGAAGTCATGATTCGACATAACCTTTTGTGATTAACCTTTGATGCATTAATCCTTAAGTCCTTTATCTCTGGAATGGACACAAGTCATGGAATAGTCACACTTGCATAGTCCATCCCATGTTTCTTGATATCTTGAGTAGACTATGATATACAAATAAGTATGACATCTCAAATCAACTTATTTGAGCATGGCCATGCATTTCAAGTCTCACTCAATCAAGTGGCCTAAGATATTACTCCCATTATGTAGGAGGGACTTATCCTATATTGATCAACCATATCCCTCTACATAGATTGTGGTATATCCAACATCAGCCTTTATAGAACAACCAGTTATGGTGTACGTTTGACTCTGTCAAAATATACAACTCACAATGTTGGGATAATGATGATCTCAAGTCTGAGGCTCATATACATATTAATCACTATGAGTAATGTTGTGACAATTACATAATAATCCAAGAAACATACTCATATCGGGTCAGTCCAATATGTTGTTCTCTAACACACATATTCATGCATGGATTTTGACACTCTTTATCATCAATCAACTACATGTTAGTCTTAATGCATTATTGTTGTCCTAGTCAACAATAATACTTGACTAAGGAGTTTTAAGAACAATTATATCATTCTCAGGACATTATTATAAAATAGTTTATTTGTATACATAGAAAAAAAAAACTAAAATAATAATGATAATGCCTTATATTAATAAACATGGTAAATCAAGTATGTTATTACAACCATCTCATGATTGATCTTTGGGCATACTCTTACAGCCTGGCACACGGGCGTGTGGCTTGGCCGTGTGACCCAAGTCAGAGAATTACACGGGTATAGACATGGGCTGGGATACGACCATGTGTCCCTATTTTGAATGTCCACACGGGCGTGTGTCTCAGCCGTGTGAGCCACATGGCCTGACAACATGTAACGTGTAGGCTTGTGCAAGTGTACACAGTCGTTATCAAGTAGTAAGTAAGTATCGAGTTATCGTCTCCACAGGGATTGTATTTTTGTTAAATCACTTAATTGTAAAATTATATTAACAACTTGGTAAATAAAAACACAATATGATTGAGAAGTGATGATTAAAATTAAATATATTAAACTAAATGCAATGATCCCCAATGCATATTATCCTAAATATGCAACTATATGAATGAAATAGATTTTAGCAAAATTAAACTCAATTTGCAACAATTATAACATAAATAAACTAGGACAATTACTTTAATTAAATACAATTTATTATCAACATGTTTAATAACATTCGGAAAAACATTCCATGGCAACTCGATCTTTCATGAGTTTGGAAACCACATTACTTAGTAAATATGCATTTTTACTAATCCTTATTTACTAAAGGTTTCTTAGCATTCGTGTGAGGTAACAGGGACGTATTAGGTTTGAAACAGTTTAATCACACAAATCTAGAAACTATGCAGATAACAGAGCTTGGTTAGCGTTGTTATGCAACCTGCAATTTAATCGGGTTAGGATCTAAATTGAGCATGCACATTTCAATTATGTGTCCACTAGCCGTCATCTGGTTAGGATCGCTCAGCTAATTCAGGTGCATTTCAATTACGTATGAACGAAATACAGACTTGATTTTAATTGAAAACATGATCGATTGAGGCACAAACATTATAAGCATGAATCAAATAAATATTATTTAATCAAAGCAATCATTCTAACTTAAATAAAATTAAGCTAACATTGTTGTAAACAAGAACAAAGAACACATAGCAAACGTTTTCAGTTTAAATCAAAGAAAAGAAAGATTAAACCCAAATCAGAGTGGCTGTCACCCAAGACTCTGATCGACGAGGCTCATTCGCTCCTTCGCTTTGCTCCTTTGCTGATGGCTCTCCAAGGTGGCTGAGATGATGCTAGGCGTGGGGAATGGAAAATGCTAAAGAGAATTGAGAGAAAAGAGAGAATGATGAGGGATGAGGGATGCTGGATAATGGTGAAATGAAGTCTTATTTATAGGTGAATAGAGGAGAGTAGTTTGCTAAAAATAGAGAGGTTTTAGTCTCTTCAAGCTTCTTCAATGAGTGGCCGGCCATGATTAGTGGATTTTGAGTTGAATTTTGCTTGATTTTTAAGCAATTTAAATTCCATCACAACTCAGGACTGAGACTCGATCAAATGTAAATCTTCAGGAAAATCTCTAATTTCTTCAACATTGCATGGACCTTGTGTAATTAAACCAAAAAGTGGTTTATGTGGACAGCCATGTGTAGCTGAAATTAGGTTGAGTTGGTCTTCAATTTGGACGATTTTTGTAATCCAACAAAGCTATCAGACCTGTCCAAAATAAATTAATAAATTACAGGACCAAAGAATAAACTAAATAATTAATTAAACCCAAAATTATTAATGAAATATTTTAAAATGAATTATTAAATATAATTTTATATTTTGTTAGTTAATTTAATCATACATGGCCCATTTTATGTCTTAAAAATATATTATGTTCAAATAAATATAAAATAAGCCATTTTATGCATGAAAACTATATAATAAATCATAAAATCACATTTTAATTGTAACGCCCCAAATTTCATATGTCTGTTTCTATATAATTTTAACACAAATGTGTATATGTTTCAATAGTTATGTGTTCTAGGTATGTGTGTGAGGTCCGAAGTTCAAGCCTTAGCTTTAGCAAATTTTGCTTCTTTTTGGAATTAAGCCTTATCCTGGATCTGCGGGCTTATATTAAATTGTCTGTAATTCCACATCAGAATGAGCCTGTTGGTTCGAGTGGTAAGGGTGTTAGAGTGTTGGAGGTCCTGAGTTTAAATCCTTACGCGAGCATGGGAGATTATTTTTGCTCTGTTATCGGTGAGAATTCTGGTTGAATCGAAAATTTGTGTTGGTTGAGATGGAGTGGGTTTAGTGGGAGGGATTTGGGGATAATAGATTTTATTTTTATTTTTATTCTCAAATTCCCCAAAAATTCTGCCAGCTTTTGACCTTTTTCCCCTTTCCTTCCCCCTCTGCCGTTTTCTCTGTTTCCTTCCCAAACAAAATATTATCTTTTTCTTTTTTCTATACTTGTTTGACAAATTGTGCTTCCTTGTCGCGGATTTTCGACTTGCTGTGTTATTCTTTTGGTAAGTGGTAGTGTGTTTTGTCGAGGAGGGAGTCTTAGTTTAATCCGTTTGGTTTCGCTAAATTCTGGTTGATGTTGTACTTTTGTTTGACAGCAGCAAATCAGGAGAATAGGGGCTTCTCTCGTTCAGAGTTGTAATCGAATCGTCGGGGTATTAGAGTAAGTGTTGGATTTTGGAATTGGGTTCGTAGTTACGAGTTACTAGTGAATTAAGTCTGACTCTAAGCATTGGTTTGTCAATTTTTAGGTCTTGGAGTGCTCAAGAGTGTTTTTGCAGCGAAACGATACCAGGTGTGTACCCGAAACACAGAATCAAGCTTTTGGCAAAAACCAAAAATGGCCACTGTTGACGGTCACCCGTGTGGTAGGCCGTTTGTGATAACACAGCTGTGTGATCGATGAAGGCCAGGGCTTGCACAAGACATGGCCATTTAATGACGAGGTGTGACCGTGTGGGCCCACACGAACACGCAACAAGGGCGTGTGGTATCTGGGCCAGGCCGTATGATCCACATGGGCAAGGACAATTTGGGCGTGTGGACCACACGGGCGTATGGGCCTACACAGGAAAACCACATGGGCGTATGGGCCTACACGGGCAAGCCACATGGGCGTGTGGGCCAGTTTAGCTAAAATGTTTCCTAGGGTTGCACGGGTCACCAAGTCGACTGTGAACCTACTGTAGGGTCGGTAAGCAGTACTTAGACCCTATATCGTGTGATCTGAGTATATAATATTTTTATGGAGCATGTTAAATTTATGCATGTTTACTGATCTGTATTTATGACTAATAACTGAATTTTAGTATGTAAGCATGTATTTCTATATGTCTGCATTAAGCATGTTTAGTTGCATCTGCATTGGGGTGGGATGATTGATTATTGGAGGAAGTGTACTGAAAGGCTTTCACGCCTATTATCTGGTAGCTTTCATTTTGCAATATTATCGATATGTGCCGCATTGATGCGACTTGGTGTGTAGAAATTTGGGTGGGTGTTTTAAACCCCACATAGTGTGTAGGGATGGTCGGAGATGGTGTGTGGAGGTTGGTGGGTAGGATACTGATTTCTGTTACTGTGTGCATACTGTATTTGAGAAGGGCTAAGACTCTAAATTATATTTGAAACTATATCAGAATGGGCTAAGGCCTAAACTATATCTGAATCTGTAATGGGCTTAGGCCCTAGACTGCATTTGACTGATAACTATTGTTTGATTGTATGCATGTCTTATTTGGGGATTACACACTGAGTTTACGTAAACTCACCCCTTTTTATTTTAACTGTATAGGTAATCCCCATACTTAGACAGATCAGTGCGGCGAAGGACTCAGCGGTAACCACATGTCTATTGAACTGCTTTAAATTTATTTATGATTTTTATTTCCTATATTGTTTGAGGTATTTTTGATGTAATTTGGGACTTTTGGACTATTTACCTTTATTTTGGATTTTAACTGTATTCATGGACTTTTAAACTGTAAAACCAACAGAAACTCGGTTTAATTAAAAGCAACATTTTTCCTAAACGCAAACGGGTTTCTTTAAATATCATGGTTTTAAAAGCTTCCGCTACAGAATATGTTTTTAAACGTATCAAATTAACGAGAAGATAATTTTGGAATTGACGACGGATAAATAGAAGCTAATAAACGGAAACAGCCTTAACTTGATAAATTCGATTTCAAATCTCGTTCCATGTGACATCGCCAGATTCAGCCATAACGTCTAGGCTGGGTTTGGGGTGTTACATTTAGTGGTATCAGAGTCAGGTTGCAAAACTCAGCTGCGGATTTTAGGTTTTAAAACTTGGTTTTTAATAACTGATTTTCAAATAATTTGAAATGATTTGACTGGGAATATGGTACACCGAGTCTCCGGCATCGATCTTGTAAGTATTCTGATAAAATGTTATGATATTTTAGATAGTCTATTCTGAAAACACTCTTGTTAGTGTATACTGAAATTGTAGCGAAACTAAAACTGATAGAGACTGTACTTGCGGAAAACAAACTCTGAATTTATGATATGGCTTTACATAAAACATCTGTTAATAAATACTGAAACTATAACTAATTCATAAAATTCGTAATACAGATAAATCCGAATAGAAATGAGCACACGAGTATCCATGGACGTGGTACTAGAGGCCAAGGTAAACGCCGTAGGGGGCCTCGAGTTGAGTCCTCTTCTCTGGGCAGCATGCTGAACCTAGTTACGAGTAAGATGCCGGTGTCACTTGCTATTAAGACTGGGTCTCAAGATTGCATGGCTGGGGACGCCGCATTGTCCCAAGCTATGTTAAGGATACTAAAAAGGGTCGCTGGGCCCAACACTGGATCTGGGGGCCGAGGGTCAGTTACGGAATGACTCCGGTCCAATAGAGCTGAACTTTTTAGGGGTGTCACTGGAGTCACCCCTAATGTGGCCGAGTATTGGGTGGAGGCTACTGAGAGGATAATGGATGATTTAGACTGTACCCTTGAACAGAAATTGAAGGGTGCAATCTTGTTGCTTTGCGATAAGGCCTATCAGTGGTGGTTGACTGTTAAGAAGGGCACTCAGCCCGATCATCTGTCTTTGGAGTTCTTTATGTCTGCCTTCCAAAGTAAGTATGTGGGAGCAAGTTACATCGATGCTTGTAGGCATGAGTTTTTGAACCTCACTCAGGGAGACCGATCAGTGACCGAGTATGAGGTTGAATTTTTTAGACTGAGCCATTATGCGCGAGGTACGGTAGCGTCTGAATATAAAAGATGTGTCTATTTTGAGGACGGCCTTAGGGATAACTTGAGGGTACTGATAGCTCCGCAGAAGGAGCAAGAGTTCTCCATTCTGGTAGAGAAGGCAGAGATCGCCGAAGAGGTTTAACGCGCTGAGCGCCAAAACAGAGATCGTGAGAGCGGTAAGAACAAGAGGGATTCGGAGCCCTCGAGTTCAGTACAGAGGCCTAAGAAAAAGGCCAGGACTAATGGACCGGTTAGAGCTAGGTCCCCTATTGCTTCTACTAGATTGCAGCCATGTGGATATTGTGGTAGACACCATCTGGGCGAGTGTTGGAGGAGGACTGGGGTGTGTTTGAGGTGTGGGTCATTAGAGCACTGCATTTGGGAGTGTCCACTAAAGGCCAATTAGGTGCAAGTTGTGGGTTTTGGTACTGCGCAGCCACAGAGGGTAGTTCAGCAACCACCAAGGGGTCGTGGTTAGGCTAGGGGTGGCAAAGGTATGGGCCGTGGATAGAGAGCACCAGGCAGAGGTGCTGGACAGAATCAAACGAGGCGGACTACTCTTATTTATGCTGCTCGTCGCCCAGAGAACAGAGATGCTCCAGACATCATTACCGATACGTTCTTAATTTATGATGTACCTTATTTTGCTCTAATAGACATAGGTTCCACACATTCCTATGTTGCTAGCACTGTATATGGAAACTTGGGGATTTTGGTTAAGAGTACTTCTAGTGAGGTGACTGTGCTGAGTCCACTAGGGTAATTGGTTCGGGTTAGCAAACTGTATAGAGATGTTCCGCTAGAGGTTCAAGGGTCGGTATTTCTGGCTAATTTGATGGAGCTTCCATTTGGGGAGTTTGACCTGATTCTAGGTATGGATTGGTTGGTTAAGCACCGTATCAGTCTAGACTATGCGACCAAGAGGGTCGTTTTGAGAACTGAGGAGGATGATGAGGTAGTCATGATTGGAGAACATCAGAATTATTTGACTAGTGTGATATCTGCACTGGTGGCTGAGAAACTGGTTCGTAAGGGTTGTAAGGCGTTCTTGGCCTATATTAGTGTTTCCGTTTCTGGGGAATCTGCTATAAAGGATATTAGAATTGTAAGGGATTTTCGGACGTCTTTCCTGAGAAGATACCGGGATTGCCTCTGAATCGGAAGGTTAAGTTTGGGATCGAGCTTATTCCGGGTACAGCTACGGTGTCCATCGCTCCCTACCGTATGGCATTGAAGGAGCTTACAGAGCTTAAGGCTCAACTATAGGGAACTTTTGGATCGTGGTTTCATCCGTCCTAGTGTGTCTCCTTGGGAAGCACCAGTTCTGTTTGTTAAGAAGAAGGATGGGACCATGATGATGTGTATTGACTATCGTTAGTTGAACCAGTTGACCATTAAGAATAAGTATCCGCTTCTGAGAATTGATGACTTGTTTGATCAGTTCAGAGGGGCTTCGGTATTCTCTAAGATCAATCTCCATTTAAGGTACCATCAGTTGAGTGTTAAGGATGTAGATGTATATAAGATGACATTTAGGACTCATTGTGGACATTACGAGTTCCTAGTTATGCCTTTTGGTTTGACGAATGCTCTGGCCATATTCATGGATCTGATGAACTGAGTGTTTCAACCCTATCTTGACCAGTTTGTCATGGTTTTCATTGATGGCATTATGGTATACTCTAAGACTGAAGATGAGCATGATGAGCATATTAGATTTGTGCTTCAGATTCTGCGTGAGAAGCAACTGTATACTAAATTCAGCAAGTGTGAATTCTGGCTGCGTGAAATAACCTTTCTGGGGCACGTAGTGTCTGCTGAGGGGATCTGAGTCGATCCTAGGAAGATTGAGGCTGTACTGGATTGGAAACAACCTAAGAACGTGTTTGAGATCCAAAGTTTTCTGGGTCTGGCGGGTTATTATCGGCGGTTTGTGAAAGGTTTCTCATTGATTGCATTACCCTTAACTAAGCTACTACGTAAGGATGTTCCATTTGTCTGGACTGATGTGCACAGGAGAGCTTCAATAAGCTTAAGACTATTCTGACTGAGGCTTCTATTCTGATACAGCCTGAACCTGGGAAGGAGTTTGTGGTTTACAGTGACACATCACATGTGGGTTTGGGTTGTGTTCTGATGCATGATGGTAAGGTTGTGGCATATATATCTCGTCAGCTCAATACACATGAGGCAAACTATCCGATGCATGATTTGGAATTGGCCATCGTAGTCTTTGCTTTGAAAATCTGGAGGCACTACCTATACGGTGAGAGGTGTATTATCTATACTGATCACAAAAGCTGCATGTACCTCCTGACTTAGAAGGAGTTGAATCTTAGGCAGCATAGATGGATTGAGCTGCTTAATGACTATGACAATACTTTTAAGTACCATCCTAGCAAGGCCAATGTGGTGGCCGATGCGTTGAGCCATAGGGCGATGACTGATTTAAGAGCGATGCTGACTCGACTTAGTTTGTTCGATGCCTGAAGTCTGTTGGCTGAGCTGTAGGTTAAATTGACTTGTATAGAACAAATTCAGGATAGGCAGTTAGAGGATGAATCGTTGGGTCTTCAGTTCCGTCAGATTGAAAGTGGTAGCACTACGGACTTTGGGCTGAATAATGATGGGGTACTATGTTTACGTGGTTGGATTTCTGTACCGAATGATACTAATCTGAGGCAGTCTATTCTGAGAGAGGCACATAGTAGCCCTTATGCTATGCATCTTAGTGGGAATAAGATGTATCGTGATCTTCGAGAACTGTATTGGTGGCCAGGATTGAAACAAGAGGTTACTGATTTTGTGGCATTGTAACACCCCAAACCCGGCCTAGAAGTTAGGCCCGAATCTAGAATGTCACATTAAAGGCGCACTTCAAAATAATTTACTATTTAACCATTTAAGGCCCAAAAGCCCAAAACAAAAGTTTATTTCGAAAACCATATTAACACTTTAATAATTTTATGAAATTTCTTAAGTGGGTAGTTGAAACAATAATAATAACCCAAAATATAAATTCAATTAAGAGTTACACGGCCTTATCGCAATCTAATGAAAAAAAACAAAGTATTTAAAACAAAATCATTTGAATAAATTAAAACATTTGAACAGCTTGCAGTGTGGCCATCTCCGAGTCCTCTCCCACGTCGAGCCGTCTATTCAGGATTACCTGAAACATTAAATTAAAGGGTGTGAGTTTTGAAACTCAGTATGTACAACCCTTGGCAATCAAATTACATACAATTATTCACATTGGGCTTAAGTCCTATCAATATCGGTGGTCTTGGGCCTTAGCCCACAATGACCTCATATCAAATCATATCGCATTGTATACAAACAAGATAATGCAAAACCCACCCCAAAAGTCCATCCGCTACACACACCATTTCCTTTCCAACCTCATGACTTTTGTGGGGAATTCTACTCGACCCACCCCTCCGCTACACACCAAGGGTAGCCCGATTGCGGTACTACCAAATGTTGCAGCAAAGCTGCTAATCATATATTGAGCTTAAAGCCTCCAGTGGATCCATACCATACGGCCATGCGATCCTCAAATCTTCCTCCGTACCATAATTCCACGCCCATATGCACCCTATGCAGAATATCATATGAATGCATCAAACACACAAGTAACATCTATAAGCTTGTGTTCGTATTGCAGGGGTATTTTCGTCATTTCACTACCCAGGGGTATTTTCATAATTCTACCCTACAGGGGTATTTTGGTAATTTGGAAAAATAAGGGTATTTTGGAAATTTTGCAAAATAGGGGTATTTTGGAACTTTTGCAAAACAGGGGTATTTTGGTACTTTTGCAAAACAAGGGTATTTTGGGTAATTTTGCAAAACATGGGTGTTTTGATAATTTACAAATCTAAGGGTATTTTAGTAATTTACGAATATAAGGGTATTTTAGTAATTTTTAAAATATAAAGGTAATTGGTCCCTCTCGGGTTTTAGTTATGAACTTTGGCCCATCAACAAGTCCTCACGGCTAAAGTGAACAGACACTACGCACCAGGTAGGATTCCAGAGAAGAGGAGGTGGGCCACTAGGACCGCTTAAGTACCAAGCTCTCCCTAGATCCAATCCTAGACATGCATATGCCGGTTGCCACACCTTAACCCAACAACTCGTTCACAGACATGTTTAATTAGATTAAGTCTTATGAAATTTTAGAGTTATTTAAACTAGGCCTAAAGTCCATTAACCCTAACATACTTGTCTACGTCCTCATAAGCCCATCAAGCCCAAATCACATCCTTATGGCCCATTAGGCCCAAATCTCATCATATGACCTATTAGGCCCAAAACATATCCAGATCGTGTATCAAGCATGGCTAACTTAATTCATATAATCAGCCAAAACATTTCATCAAACTTAGCCTCAGGACCAACCGGGCCCATTTAGCCACTTTCGGCTTTTTGACTTTTCGACATTGCCGATATTGTGTGTGTAGCGTTTGGTAACCTCACATGTTGCAAACCCCTTAGTCACAAACCTACAATCGACATTACTAACGATTAACCAAAGCTTTAACATACACTGACTAAAAATCGAAACCTCACCATACCCTTACCGTGTAGCTCACGTTCTAGTAGCCCTTCCTTTGCTACTATTGGCGATTATCCTCTAGATCTGCACCCAAACACATATATCGTTAAAACCAAGTGACCCATATTGATCATAAGTCACCCCTATGAGCCACAATAGATTCAGTCACTTATTAAAACTCTAACTGAATCGAGAAAACTTAGTGCCTTGATAACAATCCTTACCTACCGCACTCGTGATTTTTGAGCCTCACCCTTGTTAGTACATGGTAACGGCAAAGAGGGGTTAGATAGCCCTTCGGCTTTTAATAAAACACACTAAAAATTCAACTAAGCTCTTATTGAAATCTTCCTTTGATCCTGTGGCTTAAATCCGGCTTTTGAGACTAGTAAGGTGATAGAGGCAATTCGGCAACACTAGGGGGAATAAGAAATAAAAGTGATTTGGCTAGTACCGAGTGGTGAACCAAAAGGGAATTTGAGAAGGGAGGATATGAAGGATTCTTTGGCACACCTAGAAAAAAAAAAACGTCTGCCTCTCACAAGTGAAGAAATTCGGCTAGCAGGAAAGAAAAAATTTGGCATTAACCCAGGAACTTAATTCAGCACTCATATATATAACCCCTAGCCAAACTTCTCTTCACTCAGAGTCCAATTCGGCACCACTATATCCAGCTCCTAATCCCTATCTTTTCTCCCTTATCTGCACCTTAAATTTCTCTCCTGAACACTCCCTTTCAGAGTTCCCTCCAATGCCAACTCCTTCTGTCCAGGCACAAAAATAAAACTCCTTAATTTCCCCTCCTAAGCCTCGAACCTTGGACCTCCTCAACTGCTTAACACGCCACCTCATAGCTCCTATATGACGCCACTTTCCACAGGATTACAAGCCCATCTGTGTTCCCTTTTCTTCTCTTAATCTACTTATGAGGCCTCCTACCTAAGACTAGGGTCCATTAAGTATGAAAGAATAAATTTTCCCTATGGTCACCCCTAACTGTAAGGCCTCAAGTAATCCCGATACTATCTTAATAATATTATTCAAAGTGCTATACATACTTAGGCACAGAAATTAGGGTTTCAGGATTTTTAGGGCATTACAATTCTACCCCTCTTAAAAAAATTTTGGCCTCGAAATTTACCTGTTTGAAACAAGTAAGGGTATTGTCGATGCATTGCCTCCTCAGGTTCCCAAGTAGCCTCCTCAGCATTATGGTTACGCCAAAGCACCTTGACTAAAGGAACGAACTTCCTTCTTAGTACCTTGACATCTTGATCAATTATCTGAACCGGCTCCTCCTTAAAAGTTAGATCTGGTCTAACCTCGATCTCCTCGACTGACACAATGTGCGAAGGGTCTGAGCGATAACGCCTTAGCATTGAAACATGGAACACATCGTGTATTTGGCTCATTCCAAAGGCAATTCCAGCTGGTAGGCAACTGGCCCAATTCGCTTCATCACTCGGTAAGGCCCAATGAACCTTGGGCTTAACTTGCCCTTCCCACCAAACCTTAACACCTTCTTCCAAGGGGAAACCTTGAGAAAGACCATGTCCCCTACAGCATATTTGATCTCTCTTCGCTTGAGGTCAGCATACGACTTCTACCTATCTGCTGCCTCCTTCAACCGATCCCTAATCAACTTTACCTTATCTTCTGTGTCTGCTACCAACTCCGGACCCAAAATTCGTCGCTCCCTCAACTCAGTCCAACAAGTCAGAGTACGACATCTTCATCCATACAGTGCTTTATAAGGTGCCATTCTAATACTTTCCTGATAACTGTTGTTGTACGCAAATTCAGCTAACGGCAAGTAATCCTCCCAACTTCCTCGAAACTCAATCACACACCCTCTAAGCATATCTTTCAAGACTTGAATTACCCTTTCTGACTAACTATCAGTCTGAGGGTGAAATACCGTACTAAAATCCAACCTCGTACCTAGCGCTTCATGTAGCTTCTTCTAAAAGCGAGACATAAACTGAGGATATCTATTAGATATGATCGAGACCGAAACTCCATGCAACCTCATAATTTTTGCCACATACAACCTCACCAATCTCTGTAGTGAGTAGTTAGTATGGACCGGTATAAAATGGGCAGACTTAGTTAACCGATCCACAATGAACCACACAGGGTGTTTCTTAGCAGGCGTTAAGGGTAGCCCACTAAGGAAATCCATAGTAACCCGCTCCCACTTCCATTGTGGGATCTTAATCTGCTGAAGTAAGCCCGACGGCAACTGATGTTCCGCCTTCACTTGCTGACATACCAAACATTTGCTCACAAACTCCGTAACCTCGCATTTTAATCCTGGCCACCAATAAAGCTCTCGTAAATCTCAGTACATCTTGTTACCTCCGAGATGCATAGCATAGGAACTACTATGCGCTTCCCGTAATATAGACTTCCTTAGCTCTTCATCCCTTGGCACACAAATTCTACCACGAAAACACAATAACCCATCACTATTTATTCCAAAATCCACCTTTTCCCGTTTCTCAACTTGCTTAAACCGAGAACTTAGAGTTTTATCCAATGGCTGTTTAGCTTTAATCTGCTCAACCCACAGTGGCCTCACTTGCAATTCGGTTAACAAGCTCCCGTCGTCATAGAGACTCAACTGAGCGAGCATTGCCCTCAAATCCAACATAGTCCTACGGCTTAGCGCATCAGCCACAACATTAGCGCATCAGCCACCACATTAGCTTTGCCTGGGTGATATTCGATCGTGCAATCGTAGTCCTTTAACAGCTCAATCCACCTGCACTGTCTCAGGTTCAACTCCTTCTGAGTCAAAAGGTACTTCAGACTCTTGTGATCCGTATAGATGGTGCACTTCTCTCCATACAAGTAATGCCTCCAAATCTTGAGCGCGAAGACTACTGCTACTAATTTCAAATCGTGGTTGGGTAATTTCTTTCATGAGTCTTAAGTTGACGCGATGCATAAGCAACCACCTTCCCTTCTTGCATCAAAACATAGCCCAAGCCCACGTGCGATGCATCGCTATAAATTGTAAACTCCTTCCCATGCTCTGAATGAATTAGAACAGGAGCCTCTATTGAAACCTTCTTAAGCTTCTCGAAACTTTCCTGCTGTTTATCCATCCATACAAACGTCACCCCCTTCCATAGAAGCTTGGTCAAAGGTGCCGTGATTAGGGAAAACCCTTCAACAAACTGCCTATAGTATCCTGCCAGGCCTAGAAAACTCTGAATTTTCGACACCGTCTTAGGTTGTTTCCAATCCAACACTGCTTCCACCTTCTGAGGGTCAACTCTAATTCCCTCAGCGGAGACCACATGTCCTAAGAAACTGACTTCCCTTAGCCAAAATTCTCACTTGCTAAACTTAGCATATAATTGCTTCTCCCTTAAAACTTGCAACACAATCCGTAGGTGTGCATCGTGATCCACCTCCATTCTTGAGTATACCAGGATGTCATCTATGAAGACTACTACAAACCGGTCTAGACACGGTTGAAAAACCCAGTTCATGAGATCCATAAAAGTGGCAGGTGTGTTTGTTAACCCAAAGGGCATCATCAAAAACTCGTAATGTCCATAACTAGTTTTGAAGGCTGTCTTATACACATCGGCTTCCTTAACCCTCAGTTAATGGAACCACGAACGCAAATCAATCTTCGAGGAAATTGAGGCTCCTCTAAGTTGATCAAAAAGGTCCTCTATCCTAGGAAGAGGGTACTTATTCTTAATGGTTAACTTGTTCAACTGCCTGTAATCGACGCACATCCTCATGGACCCATCTTTTTTCTTTACAAATAATACCGGTGCTCCCCATGGAGACACACTTGGTCTAATAAACTCGCAGTCGAACAAATCTTGAATCTGGGCCTTCAACTCCACTAGTTCTTTCAGTGCCATCCTATAAGGTACGATAGACACTGGCGCCGTTCCCGGTAACAAATCTATTCCAAACTCCACCTCTCTATTATGGGGTAAACCCGGCAATTCCTCTGAGAAGATGTCTACGAACTCCTTTTACTATTTCCAAATCCTTAACAGTAACACTCTTCGATTCCGAATCACTGATATAAGCTAAGTACGCTTCACAGCCCTTCCTTACCAACTTCTCTGCCCTTAAAGCTGAAATCACATTCGACAAATAATCATGTCGTTCCCTAATCACTTCCACTTCCTCGCCTTCCTCACTTCTTAATACCATTTGCTTCATAGCACAATCTAGGGTTGCTTGGTGCCTCGTTAACCAATCCATGCCCAAGATGAGGTCGAACTCACTAAACAACAATTCCATCAAATCCGCTAGGAAAATAACTCCTTGAACCATCAATGGTACATTCCTAAATAGTTTTCTAACTTTCACTGACTGCCCTAAAGGACTTACTACAGTCATTTCATTCTCAACTATTTCAAACTCCACCCCTACAGTTTCAGTCCTATTACAAGCAATATACGAGTGTGTGACCCTACATCAATAAGCGCAATATAAGGTAGCTCACAAATAAGGAATGTACCCGTTATCACATCTGGTACATCACCGTTCTCTCTGCGATGAGTAGCATAGACCAATGATGGCTGTCTTGCTTCTGCTTGATCTGCACCTCTGCCCGGTGCTCCACGTCCTCGTCCTGTGCCATTACCACCTCTGGCTTGACCATGACCCATTGGTGGTTGTTGTCCACCCTTCTAGGGCTGAAAATTGCCTCCACCATCGGCTTGCTCCTAATCTAGCCCTCTCAGGCACTGCCTAACCCTATGCTTCATCGATCCACAGCCAAATTATGCTCCCGTCTTCCTCCAACATTCGTCCGGATGCCTTCTCCCATATTCTGCACAATGTGGTACTCCGTTATTAGCAGCAGCAACATGGGCTACATCTCTAACCGGACCATTCACTCTGGCCCTCCTCATGGCCCTTTGTCTGGCTCCCATAGGTTCCATATTCTGCTTGTTCTTACCCTTCTCTTTCTCTCAATTGCGGCGCTCCATGCTCTTTACCTCCTTTTCTATTTTTGCTTTCTCCATCAAAACCGAAAAATTTTGCTCCCTTTGTGGAGCTATTAGCACCCTAAGGTTGTCCCGTAACCCATCCTCGAATCGTACGCACCTTTCATACTCGGTTGCTATTATCCCTTTGGCGTATCGGCTGAGACGTAAAAACTCAGCCTCGTACTCTGCTACTGACTTATCTCCCTGAGTCAGACTAAAAAACTCCTTCCTTTGGGCATCCACATAAGCTGCCCCAATGTATTTCCCTTGAAATGCCGACTTGAAGAATTCCCAATTGATCTGCTCCGATTGGTTGCCCTCTTTTACGGTCAACCATCACTAATAGGCTTCTTCCCTGAGTAGGGATATTGCCCCTTTCAACTTTTGTTCAGCCGTGCAATCAATGTCATCCATTATTCTTTCAGTAGCTTCCAACCAATACTCTGCCACATTCAGGGCCACACCAGCTACCCCTTTGAAAATCTCAGCCCCATTAGCTCGGAGTCGCTCTACAATCGACCCACGACTCCCCGTACCATTATTGGGCCCAACGACCCTTTCCAAGATTCTCAACATGGCCTACGATACGACATCTTCTGTAGCAGCAGCCCATTCATTTGCTCCTCTTTCAGCTACTGGTGAGGCCGAAGCCTCCCCTACTCCTACATTGGGCATATGGCCGGAGTCAGACGATCCTGTCCTAACACCTCCACGGCCTCTGCCGCGGCCTCTTCCACCTTACCTAATGCTCATTGTTGTGTAGTTCTGAATTAAGAATTTTATAAAATCAGTACTTAGTTCCACTTGTTTAGAACACATGTCTTATATAAATAATAACAATTTTCTTAAAGTTATTCTGCGATCGAGAATTCACTACAGGCTTAGGTTCCCTACGGGCTTTTGTCTCTAAAAGCCTATTTTAAGTAGCCCATTCTCTATATAGTTCAGTAATTTAAACAAGTAAACTAACAGAAAATACTTCCTTGGCTTGACGTCAAGGGCTCGGTGAACCACACTTCAAGAATCCTGCAAAACTTTTTTTTAATCTACGTGTATTAAAAACCAAAACCTAAGGCCCATTACACAGCCCGAGCTTTGCAATCGGGCTCTGATACCACTAAATGTAACACCCCAAACTTGGCCTAGAAGTTAGGCCCGAATCTAGATTGTCACATTAAAGGCGCACTTCAAAATAATTTACTATTTAACCATTTAAGGCCCAAAAGCCCAAAACAAAAGTTTATTTCGAAAACCATATTAACACTTTAATAATTTTATGAAATTTCTTAAGTGGGTAGTTGAAACAATAATAATAACCCAAAATATAAATTCAATTAGGAGTTACATGGCCTTATCGCAATCCAATGAAAAAAGAAAGTATTTAAAACAAAATTATTTTCATAAATTAAAACATTTGAACAGCTTGTAGTGTGGCCATCTCCGAGTCCTCTCCCACGTCGAGCTATCTATTTAGGATTACCTGAAACATTAAATTAAAGGGTGTTAGTTTCGAAACTCAGTATGTACAACCCTTAGCAATCAAATCACATACAATTATTCACATTCGGCCTAAGCCCTATCAATATCGGTGGTCTTGAGTCTTAGCCCACAATAACCTCATATCAAATCTTATCGCATCGTATACAAACAAGATAATGCAAAACCCACCCCACAAGTCCATCCGCTACACACACCATTTCCCTTCCAACCTCATGACTCCTGTGGGGAATTCTACTCAACCCACCCCTCTGCTACACACCAAGGGTAGCCCAGTTGCGGTACTACCGAATGTTGCAGCAAAGCTGCTAATCATATATTGGGCTTAAAGCCTTCGGTGGATCCATACCATACGGTCTTGCGATCTTGGATCCATACCATACGGCCATGCGATCCTCAAATCTTCCTCCGTCCCACCCCATATGCACCCTAAGCAGAACATCATATGAATGCATCAAACACACAAGTAACATCTATAAGCTTGTGTTCGTCACGTAGGGGTATTTTCGTCATTTCACTACCAGGGGTATTTTTGTAATTCTACCCTACAAGGGTATTTTGGTAATTTGGCAAAACAGAGGTATTTTGGTAATTTGGCAAAATAGGGGTATTTTGGTACTTTTGCAAAATAGGGGTATTTTGGTACTTTTGCAAAATAGGGGTATTTTGGTGCTTTTACAAAATAGGGGTATTTTGGTACTTTTGCAAAATAAGGGTATTTTGGGTAATTTTGCAAAAGATGGGTATTTTGATAATTTACAAATCTAGGGGTATTTTAGTAATTTACGAATATAAGGGTATTTTAGTAATTTTTAAAATATAAGGGTAATTGGTCCCTCTCGGGTTTTAATTATGAACTTTGGCCCATCAACAAGTCCTCGCGGCTAAAGTGAACAGACACTACGCACCAGGTAGGATTCCAGATAAGAGGAGGTGGGCCACTAGGATCGCTTAAGTACCAGCTGTCCCTAGATCCAATCCTTGACATGCGTATGCCCGTTGCCACACCCTAACCAAGTGACTCGTTCACAAACATATTTAATTAGATTTTATGAAATTTCAGAGTTACTTAAACTAGGCCTAAAGTCCATTAACCCTAACATACTTGTCTATGTCCCTATAAGCCCATCAAGTCCAAATCACATCCTTATGGCCCATTAGGCCCAAATCATATGACCTATTAGGCCCAAAACATATCCAGATCGTGTATCAAGCATGGCTAACTTAATTCGTATAATCAACCAAACCATTTCATCAAACTTAGCCTCAAGGCCCACCGGGCCTATTTAGCAACTTTCAGCATTTTGGCTATTCGGCATTACCGATATTGTGTGTGTAGTGTTTGTATACACCTGGTAGCCTCGCATTTTGCAAACTCCTTAGCCACGAACCTACAATCGACATTACTAATAATTAACCAAAGCTTTAACATACACTGACTAAAAATTGAAACCTTACCATACCCTTACTGTGTACCTCACATTCTAGTAGCCCTTCCTTTGCTACTATTGGCGATTATCCTCTAGATCTGCACCCAAACACCTATATCGTCAAAACCAAGTTTCCCATATTGATCATAAGTCACCCCTATGAGCCACAATAGATTTGGTCACTTATTAAAACTCTAACTAAATCGAGAATACTTACTGCCTTGATAACAATCCTTACCTGTCGCACTTGCGATTTCTGAGCCTCACCCTTGTTAGTACATGGTAACGACAAGAGGGGTTAGATAGCCCTTCGACTTTTAATAAAACACACTAAAAATTCAACTAAGCTCTTATCGAAATCTTCCTTTGATCCTGCGGCTTAAGTCTGGCTTTTGAGACTAGTAAGGTGATAGAGGCAATTCGGCAACACTAGGGGGAATAAGAAATAAAAGTGATTTGGCTAGAACCGATGGTCAATATGAGAGGGTGATTCAGTACTTCGTTCCATTCTCAAAACCAGGGTCTAGAAATGCAATCACAGAAGTATCACAGAAAGTAAATGTACCCATTATAACATTCGTAGATGAAGCTTCTTCACGAGCTCGGATGGCGTACGCTCTGGCAGGTGCTTTAGCTTCAGATCTCACAATAGTGTCTCTTGTAGACCTCTAAATACCACTAACATTTCTTCCATTTCGAGAAGGTCTACCCCTCGCTAGAACATTATCATATCTCGAATTCTGAACAATCTCTTGCTCAACAGACTCTGGGCAATCACGGATGAAATGATCTAACGATCCACATCTGAAGCAAGCTCGATCATTCAAACTACAACTTCCCGGATGTCTTTTACAACAATGCTTACATTCAAGTCATTCAGATCAGACATTTCCAACACTAGCCATCGATGTAGCTGGAGCTTTTGTAACAATCCAGTTTAGACCCTAGTCAGAATAGTGGTTTCGAGACCACAAACCCGAGGTCAGAATAATAATTTAATAATATTTTATGTGTGAATAGTATGTAATTTAGCTTAAGTGAAATTTCTGTGTGATAATTTTATCGACTGTGTGTCAAATTATAAGAAAGGACTTAATTGCATAAAGTGTTAAATATTGTATGCTGATTTACGAATGCTTAATTGTTGTTGGCTTTTTAAGGTGGAGGCCTTATGTTGTTATTAAGCCAATATTAAAGATAGTGGATGGCTAAATGACTTATTAGCCTTAAAATATAATTGTTTTATATGACTAATAAAAGGGCAAAGTTGGTATTTGATTATTAAGTTAATTTTTAATAAAACAATGTATCAAAATATGCCATTTTCTATTCATCTTGCACCGAATATTGAAGAAAGAAAAGAGGTTTTAAGCTTTGGAAATTTCGACTAGGAATTGGTTTGATTCAAGGTTAGATTTTTGCTCGGTCTTTATTAATTTCTACGTTGTTGTAATCGTTGCTTTGTGCTCTACAAAACCCATGCTTAAATTTTTTGAATTGATGATGTTTATAGAATGTACCATTGATGAAATGGTGAGCTTTGTGATGAGTGATGATGTTAAATGAAAGATATGTGTTTAATGAATATGTTTTGTTCTTGAATTTTTGATGAATTTAGCAATTTAGGGTTAAATTGAGAAAATAGCATTTTGAAGGACTAAAATGTGAAATAAATGAAATGTGTGGGCTTGTATGAGTTAGTGAAAATTCAGCTAGGCATGAGTACAAACAAATTTGGTGAATTTGATGATTTTGTGAAATAGGGACTAAAGTGTCGAAATGTGAAAATGTGAGGGCTATTATGTGGAATGCCCTAAATATATGTGTTTGGACTAAAATGAATGATATGGTAATTGAATGGATTGAATTTGAATATGTATAAACCAAGAGAGGAGAGGTACGGGTCAAGATCGAGGCAAAGATAAGGTGCTCGATTAATCGACCGTTTCGTTAGTTCGACATCCGAGGGAAGTTTGAATATAATACATGTTAATAAGATATGTTTTAGTATTATGCAATGAATATGTATATGATTATGGGATTTGAGATGCCATGTGCAAGATTGAATTAGATGGCACTAAGTGTGCGAAATTGAAATTGAATTAGAGATGAGTAGCACTGTGTGTGTGATGTTATGAAAGCTTCAGCTTGTTGATTTGGCACTGTGTGTGCGATACCAAGATAGGTCGGTTAAAAAACTAGGCACTAAGTGTGCGATGACGAATATGCTTTGATCATGTATATGGTGCTGAGTATGTGATTAAATTAAACGAATATCAGAGGATGATTGACATGTAATATCGAGCATTGAATAGCTTGGAAGTTGAATAACTATGTGTTAGCTAAGCTATGTATTGGACCTTTGTGGTTGATGAGTTTATAGATAAAGCTATGAATGGATGGATAAGTATTTTGGCTATGGATGGTATGGTATGATTATGAGGGAATTGATCTATATGATGGTTTATTAAATAAATTAGTTTGATTTGATGAGATAATTGTATTGTATTTCGAACTTACTAAGCTTTGGATCTGGGAATCGTCAGCATCTTAATCACACTATTGGCAATCTAATTTGGTACTTATGGAAAGATGTAAATAGATTAAATATGGCATGTATAGGCTAGAAGTCATGGTATGTTTTGGGAATGATTAATCCTTGCTATGTGAGTTGGCTTGGAAGTGAAATGATGTTAACTTATGAATGAGTTATGTTTATGATATGTGAAGTACATTTTGGTATGGCTTGATAATGTATGTGATTTGGTTGAACAAGATGGTTTATAAGTTGACATATTTAGTCATGAGGTTGTATGAGATGATATGATGATCACTTAACATGAAATTGGTTGTTAAATTGTCTATGAGTTTATGCTTAAATGTACTTGTAAGATTGACCCTTGTGTGGGTGGCAATTTGGCCTTGTAAATGGCTTATTTTGTCACACGGTTGTTATGAATATTCAGCCCTTAGATTGTGTAATGAAATTTTGTGTATTTTGTGCTTTGTGCAAATAGGACTAAATTGTAAAAATGTGAAACATTAGGTGTAAAATGGTAATTTGACTATTTATGTGTTTTGGGACTAAATTGAGATGAAATGTGCTTGAGTGAGCTAAATTTTTAATGTGTTTAGATCAAGAACAAAGAAAAATGGATTTAGGTCGGGGAAAGGCAAAGGTTATCGAATAGCCGGTCTCCGTTGTCCGTCGAAAGTCGAGGTAAGTCTGTAAGCAAGTTAATACCGTAATTATCGATTAATACTTAGTATACATGCTGAATTATGAGTTTGTGAATTGAAATATGACAAGCCAAATATGTTAAGGTAGTTAGAACTGAAATGTAGTTGAATTAATTGATTTCACTATGTGAAAGCGATGTGAATTTATAAGTGAGATATGCGATATTGCTAATGTTTAATGTGAATGAGTTGGCTTGGTAATATGAATATTCGGGCTTATTGCCTAGCAGGCTAAATTGCGGTGATTAAAAATCCAGACCTCGGTCTAGCAGGCTTAATGCCTGTGATTTTTAATATCAGCTTATGCATATAAAATGCTGGAGTTATGGTGACTAAAGAACCAACTAAAGTTTATTTATGTGAATTAATCTACTTGGCCATACAGGTATGTGCCTATGAACTTTAAATTGAATTACTATGATCGTTCAATTAGGAAAGTATATATGTGAGCTCTGTTGGACAAGAATGTGATTCATGATTATATATGTATACGCACCCTTTAGTTATGTGATTATAATATCATAATGCAGATATTTAATACTTTGAGTTATGAAATGTTTAATGGATAAGTGTATATGTATATATGTTCTTGTATGTGGTTCTAATGAATGAAGTGTACATGAAATGAGTGTGGTTGGAAATTAATATTTACCATTTGAATCTTGAACTGAGATAGTGATTTATTTGTTGAAGGTAAGATAAGGAACAGTGTTAAATTATTTAAGGTATTGAAGTTCGGCAATGAGATACCATATGTGTTCTTAAAGATTAATTGTTATTAAGTATATGATTTGAAGTGTTTGATGCTAAATTGAATCATTTTTAATTGCTTAAGACTTACTAAGCTTTTGGAAAGCTTACTCTGTGTGTGTTTAAGCTGTTTTATAGGTCGTCAAAGCTACTGAAGGCTCGGGACCATTTTGGATCGTCATCACACTATAGAACTTATTTTGGTACATTTTGATATTGTATAAAGCTAGATATGGCATGTTTAGACTAGTATTTTGGTATAAATAGTTATATGATCTTAGCCATGTGATTTGGCTATTTAAGAGTTGAAACTTTGCTTAAATGAATGTGTTATAGAATGTATCTTTTGGTATGATGAAAGAATATGGAATGGCCAAGTTTGAATGAGCAAATGCATGAATTAGTCTTGTAATGATATGAGTTTCAATCCTTGAGATTGCCATAGTTGGGATTGGTTTTGAATGTAAGGTTTGAACGGTTATTTTGGTATGCTTTTGATGGTTTTATGTGCATGAAATATCTTGTTGAATATGGCTTGTAGGTATGACCCTTTTTGGTGGCATTTTGGCCTTGTAAAGGGCCTATAATGTCACACGGTTGTGGCACACGGGCGTGCCTAACGACCGTGGGTGAATTGTAGGATGAAGTTTATCATCACACGACCTCGACACGGGCGTGTCATCTGGCCGTGGTGTACAAGTCAGTAGCTAACATAAAAGTACAGGGCCTCGACACGGGAGTGCTTGGTGGCCGTGGTGGGGAAGTCAGTATATGACCTAAAAGAACACGGCCATGGCACACGGGCATGTCTAATGACCGTGTTGGTATAGTCAGTATAAACAAGGATGGATACACCGGCGTGTCTAGAAGCCGTGGAGGGCACACGGTCTCCTCCCACGGGCGTGTCTCCCCTGTATTTTAGAAAAGTTTCAAATTTTCATGGAATTTCATATGTATCTCAGTTTAGTCCCGACTCGACTGATAAGTATGATTAAGGTCTCGAGGACCCGTTTAAGGGACATTATGTCTGGGAATGATGATTGAATGTATGATTTTGTCTGTGAATGTTTCCGATCTGTCCGGTAACGCTCCTAACCTTAATCCAGTAACGGACTCGGGATAAGGGTGTTACAAATTGAGTCATGTTCGTGCTTGATCTCACAACAAGTACGAAAACAACTTCAACCTCAATATGTCTTCAGTCACACCGGCTATCTTGAATAAATCACTCACCTCCATAAACAATAGACGGTGGAGATATGGATCTTTCGTGGGCTTACCACTGAATTGGCTCACTGTTTGGAGCATTTGAAACACCACTGGTTTCAATTCAAATTGGGTTGCATCAATATATGGCCTTCCAATTCCTGGATTTAACTCATTAAAAAGTGCCACAGCATATTGTCTAATGCACTGATCCCTATCATCGGCAATGAGGATGGGATTTCGTACACGATCGGCTTCATTACCTTGGTCTTGATTCTGATTTCCAAGGTCCATCTCGACTTGTCTTTGAGTTGTTCGTTCACATCTTCTTTGTCTAAAACTTCGCTCAATTTCAGGTCTACAGGGAGTAAATCGATAATCCAATCTATGCTCATAAACACCTAAAAAGAAAATCACAAAATTAAAAAGAATAAGTTAGTAATGATAGAAATAAACCAAATTGGAAGCAAATAATTTTTTAAAAAAAATAACTATGGCAACTGTTAACAATCCCTGGCAAAGGCTCCAAAAACTTGTAACGCGTAGGGTTGTGCAAGTGTACACAGTCGTTGTCAAGTAATAAGTAAGTATCGAGTTATCGTCCCCACAGGGATTGTATTTGTGTTAAATCACTTAATTGTAAAATTATATTAACAACTTGATAAATAAAAACACAATATGATTGAGGAGTGATGATTAAAAATATATATATTAAACTAAATGCAACGATTCCCAATGGAAATTATCTTAAATACGCAGTTATATGAATGAAATAGATTATAGCAAAATTAAACACAATTTGCAACAATTATAACATAAATAAACTAAGACAATTACTTTAATTAAACACAATTTATTATCAACATGCTTAATAACATTCGGAAAAACATTCCATGGCAACTTCCATGAATTTGGAAACCACATTAAGTCCTTTCGTAATCCTTTACTTAGTAAATATGCATTTTATTGATCCTTATTTACTAAAGGTTTCTTAGCATTTGTGTGAGGTAACAAGGACGTGTTAGATTTGAAACAGTTTAATCACACAAATCTAAAAACTATGCAGATAACAGAGCTTAGTTAGAGTTGTTATGCAACCTATAATTTAATCGGGTTAGGATCTAAATTGAGCATGCACATTTCAATTATGTGTCCACTAACCGTCATCTAGTTAGGATCACTCAGCTAATTCAGGTGCATTTCAATCACGTATGAACGAAATATAGACTTGATTTTAATTGGAAACATGATCGATTGAGGCACAAATATTATAAGCATGAATCAGATAAATATTATTTAATCAAAGCAATCATCCTAGCTTAAATAAAATTAAGCTAACATTGTTGTAAACAAGAACAAAGAGCACATGGCAAACATTTTCAGTTTAAATCAAAGAAAAGAAAGATTAAACCCAAATCAAAGTGGCTATCACCTAAGACTCTGATCGACGAGGCTCATTCACTCCTTCATTTTGCTCCTTTGCTGATGGCTCTCCAAGGTGGCCGACCAAAGGCTCTTTAAGAGGCTTAAGTGCTAAAATCTCTATGAAAAAATGATGCTAGGCATGGGGAATGGAAAATGCTAAAGAGAATTGAGAGAAAAGAGAGAATGATGAGGGATCAGGGATGCTGGATCATGGTGAAATGAAGTCTTATTTATAGGTGAAGAGAGGAGAGTAGTTTGCTAAAAATAGAGAGGTTCTAGTCTCTTCAAACTTCTTTAATGAGTGGCCAGCCATGATTAGTGGATTTTGAGTTGAATTTTGCTTGATTTTTAAGCAATTTAAATGTCATCACAACTCAGGGCTGAGACTCGGTCAAATGTAAATCTTCGGGAAAATCTCTAATTTCTTCAACATTGCAAGGACCTTGTGTAATTAAACCAAAAAGTGGTTTATGTGGACAGCCATATGTAGCCAAAATTGGGTTGACTTGGTCTTCAAGTTGGACGGTTTTTATAATCCAACAAAGCTATCAAACCTGTCCAAAATAAATCAATAAATTATAGGACCAAAGAATAAACTAAATAATTAATTAAAACCCAAATTATTAATAAAATATTTTAAAATAAATTATTAAATATAATTTTATATTTTATTATTTAATTTAATCATGCATGGTCCATTTTATGTCTTAAAAATATAATATGTTCAAATAAATATAAAATAAGCCAATTTATGCATGCAAACTATATAATAAAGCATAAAATCACATTTTAATAATTTCTATGTACTAATTTCATATCTTCACATATTTCATTAATTTATTAAACAATTACTTAGTTTTAACAACGAAATTAAGTAAAAAGGTAGTTTTAACAACGAATTTAAGTAAAAAGGTGATAAATTACTTAGGAAAAATCCTATATATTTTTCAGATTACACCACACGGCCATGTGACCTCTATAGTATGAAATTTTCTATATGTTTTCCTCAATGTTTCAAATATTTCCAATTTAGTCTCGAATCTTTTCTAAAGTGTTTCTAAGGCCTTGAGGGCTAGAATAAGGGACAATATGCATGTGTATGAATGAACTATACTATGGTTATTGAAATGTTTGAAGATGAATATTTTAAGTTACGTTTTCAGGGTAGTGCTTTGTAACCCTATTCCGACGACAAATACGGGCTAAAGGTTGTATAATAGATAGTTGAATAAGTTGACTATTAAGAATAAGTATTATTTGACTTGAATTGATGACTTGTTTGATTAGTTTCGAGGTGTAACGGTGGTCTCAAAAATTGATCTTAGATCTGGGTATTATCAGTTGAAGGTGAAAGAATCTGATATTCTGAAAACCGCTTTTTGGACCCGGTATGGGCATTATGAGTATTTGGTAATGTCATTTGGTTTAACTAATGCCCCTGTTGCATTCATGGATTTGATGAACCGTGTATTCTATTCGTACTTGGATCAGTTTGTGGTTAGCTTGATAGACGACATTTGGTGTATTCTTGTTCTGAGGAGGATCATGATGAGCACCTAAAGGTTGTTTTGCAGATTTTTAGGGATAAACAATTATTTGCTAAGTTAAGTAAGTGTGAATTTCGGCTTAAGGAAGTTGTGTTTTTAGGACATGTGGTATTGATAGAAGGGATTTGAGTGGATGCTAAGAAGATTGAGGCAATCTTAAAGTGGAAGCCGCCTAAAAGTGTTACAAAATTTTGGAGTTTCTTGGGATTATGACTGTGTGATTGAGTATCATCCTAACAAGGCAAATATTGTTGCTGACGCATTAAGTAGGAAATCAATAACAGAGTTGAGAGCTATGTTTGGGCATTTGAGTTTGGCTAGTGATGGTGGTTTGTTAGCTGAACTTCAAGTGAGCCAAACTTTGGCTCAACAAATTAAGGAAAAACATCCCTTAGATGGAGATTTGTTCAAGAGGAGTCATCAAGTTGAGCAAGGTGTTAAAGGAGACTTTTATATTGATGTAGAAGGTATCTTGAATTTTCAAGGTAGATTGTATGTGCTACAAGGTGTGGATTTAAGACAAGCAATCCTTACTGAGGCACATAGTAGCCCTTACGCTATGCATCTTGGTAGTAGTAAAATGTATCATGATCTCCATGAGGTTTATTGGTGACCTAGGTTGAAGTGATGTCACGGATTTCATGGCTCAATAATTGGTGTGTCAAAAGGTGAAAGCTAAACATCAATTTCCTTCAGGTTTGTTGCAACCGCTTGTGATTCTTGAATGGAAGCAGGAAAGGATCACGATGGCTTTTGTTTTGGGTTTGCCTTTAACGCCATCGAAGAAGGATTCAGTTTGGGTTATAGTAGATCAATTTTTAAAGAGTGAGCACTTATTGGTAGTGCATACCAATTATTCTTTGTAGAAGTTGGCAGAGTTGTACAATGCAAAGATTGTACGTCTTCATGGAGTTCTGGTTTCTATCATTTTTGATAGAGATCCGTATTTTACATCGAGGTTTTGGAAGAGTTTGCAAGAGGCTTTGGGGTCGAAACTTATTTTCAGTACAACTTATCACCCCTAAACTAATGGCCAATCTAAGAGGGTAATTCAAGTGTTAGAAGATATGTTGCGAAGCTGTGTGATCGAGTTCAGTTGTAGTTGGGAGCGATATCTGCCTTTAGTAGAGTTTGCTTATAACAATAGTTTCCAAGCAAGTATTCCCATGGCACCGTTTGAGGCATTGTATGGTAGGAAGTGTAGGACTCCTTTGTATTAGACAGAGTTAGATGAAAAGAGGGTCGTTGGACCAGAATTAGTTCGGGAGACCTAAGAGAAAGTGAAGTTGATATGTGAGAGGTTGAAAGCAGCAACAAATAGGTAGAAATTATATGCGGATTTGAAACGTCTACACATCAAGTTTTAAGTTGGTGATAAGGTGTTCTTAAAGGTTTCTCCACGGAAAAAGGTTTTGAGGTTTAGAAGAAAAGGTAAACTGAGTCCAAGATATGTTGGACCTTATGAAGTTGTTGAGAGGATTGGGCCAGTAGCTTATTAACTCAACTTGCCGCCAAAACTTGAGTGAATTCATGATGTTTTCCATGTGTCTATGCTACAAAAGTATCATTCAGATCCGTCGCGTACTGTGCTAGTAGAGAATATTAAGTTTCAACCTGATCTCACTTATGAAGAGGAACCGGTAGAGATTTTACCTCGTGATGAGAAGGTTTTGTGAAACAAGAGAGTTCCGTTGGTTAAGGTTTTGTGGGACAACCACAAGACGGAAGAGGCTACTTGGGAAATCGAGGAAGCAATAAGATGTCAATATCCTTATCTATTTAGCTGAGGTAATTTCGAGGACGAAATTCTTTTTAGAGGGGGACTATTGTAACACCCCAAAATTGGGCCTAGAAGTGTGGAGAGTATTTTAGGAATTTTAGCTTATATGTGCTCAGAATTTCGTGAGGTTGGTAATCGATAATGTTTTTGAAAGTGGCTATTGTAACGACCTGAATTTGGGCCTAGTAGAATTGGGCTTATTAGGCCTTGGCCATGAAAGCGTTTAAAATTTTTTGAGAACAAGAGAACAACACTAATGCAAGTTGGACCTATTAGGTGAGTGATTTTGGAAGGTTAAGGGGCTTCTATGAAGTCCCGGGATCAAACTTGGGCTTTAGGAAAATTTTGGTTTTAAGTGAATAAAACCCTAGGAGTTCGTAAGTAGGCTTTAATAATAAAATGTGGAGAAAAATGACTTAAAAGGAGTTGTGGTCTAGTGGTAAATGGCGCTATATGGGAGACAAGGAGGTGAAGCCACACAAGGAAGCAAGGGGTCCAAGGTTCAAGTCTTGGCGCTTGCATTTCATTTTGATTTATTTTTAAGTGAACTTAGACGTTGGTCCATAGACTTATACTTAGTTGCGCATGATTTTAGACACAAGAGGAGTTTGTGGCCTAGTGGCTAGTGGCGTGGATTAAGTTACAGGGAGCCTGAGTTCGAATCCCATCGCAAGCAAAAAGGGATATTTATTTTGCTAAGTTGGGACGGCCAGAGTTTGTGTTGGAATTAAACTCTGCTGAAGGAGGGATCCCACATCGAGAAGCTAGCAAGAGGGAAGGTGAGAAGCTGGCTTTAAATAGAGCAATCTATGAGGAGAATAAGCATACCTGGGTTGGAGTTTGGGCATAAGAGTGTTCGGAGCACGGATTAACTCCAGATTCCTATCAGGTGTGTATTTCGCACTACTCTAGCTGTAGAGCGGCAAATGCCAAAATGCCGGTCACACGGCGATGGTAGCCACACGAGCGTGCAAGCGCACGTGTGAGAGCTTCGACGTGATAGTTGAGGCCACCATGAGTATTGTTGTGGGTTGATGCTGTTTGGGCCACGATGGACCGAAAGGGGCCAAGTGGGCACAATGGGCTCGTTGGCCCATATGAATAAATTGTATGATTGTGTAGTAAATAGTGAACTGGTCTATGTCAATCTCATATCTATGGCTAGATTTGGGCTAAATGGGCCAGACGAACGTATGAGTCCATTTGGGCTGAGAATGGGCCCTAGGCCCATTCGTATCATTATCTCTATTTAGAATACCTTGGTTTTTGAAATTACTGAAATACCCTCGATTTGCGAAATTACCGAAATACCCTTAGTTTGCAAAATTACTGAAATACCCCTAATTTGTGAAATTACCGAAATACCCTTGGATTGCAAAATTATCGAAATACCCCTGATTTGTGAAATTATTAAAATACCCCTAGTTTACAGAATTATCGAAATACCCCTGGTTTGCAAAATTACCAAAATACCCCAATTTGTAAAATTACCAAAATACCCTCTATGGGTAAAGTTACCGAAATAATCTTAGTGGGTAAATTATCGAAATATCCCTAGACGGTAAATTACCAAAATAGTCTCGATGGGTAAAATTACCGAAATAACCCCAAAGGGGTAAAATTACCGTTATACCCTCGATTGTGGTTAAATATCGTGTATGTGATTATATATATGTTTATAAATATTTTACACTGCATTCATACCATGTTGCATGGGTTGGGCTCGATGATTGGAGGAAGTGCTGTTTTAACTGGCTCAGCCACATATACCGTGATTAGCAGCTTGACTGCAATATTGGTGCGTTTGGCGGGGTGGGTTGACTTGATCCCCACATGGTGCGATTGGTTGGTATGGGTGGTGTGATGGTTGGATTAGGTTGGGCTGCATTTTTGTTTGCATTATCATGATTATAGGGCTTAGGCCCGGATCGACATCTTGTATGGGCTCGAGGCCCGGATAATGACCGATTCTGAGGGATTACTGCGAGTTCTCGTAACTCACCCCTTTCTTTTAACCGTGCAGGTAATCCCCAGCGTTAGAGGATTTGGAGCTGTGGAGGACTCGGAGGTGACCATACGTCAGATTTGCTTCCTAACGAAACTTAGTTGTTTTGGGTTTATTTTATTTTATTTTATTTTTTGGGGTTAATATTTATGTAATAAGGCCATTGGGATTTTCTTTTTAACTTTCATTTGGTATTTCTTTTAACTATGAACTACTAAATGATTAAATACAGTTTTTTTTAAAACTATAACTATTATTTTCAAAATATCACATTTCCGTAATTATTTAAGTCAAGCCTCCACAATAAACAAAGATTTTGAAAAATAATAACATCTTTAAAAGAATACACTTTAAGCAAATCTTGTTTTTCTTCAAACAACGAAATTCGGAGTTTCAAAAAGAATACAAAGTTTTCAACGAACGCGTCGCTTTTAAACACCCTTTTGATATGACATGCTAGATCCGGCCATAACGTCTAGACCGGGTTTGGGGTGTTACAGCTATAAATAAATTAAGTCAATTTCTAAAAATAAGTTTTAAATACCTTTAATATTGAAAATAGGACTGATTTGTAAAAGATTCAAAACTAGAAGTTTTTATGAAGTAATTTACCCAGAATTTTAAAATCAACCTAAAAACCCCCATTCTTCAAATTGATTTTGCGATAGTTACTCCCTATAGATGCTTATGTCGTTTCTTCTACTCTCCCATCTCTCCTAATTTATTTTTTACTTCCAAATACTAATCCCTCTTGATTTCCAACATCTTTTGAACCATAAATCTAAATTGAAACCAAGAGAAACACCCAAAAACCTCACTAATCTCATCTTCTTCTTCAAGAGTGGGTTTTCTTGGATTTGCGTCAAAGCTCGTATTTCTTTCATCAAAGGTAACCATTCGTCCTTCTAATAGTTTTAAATGACATATGGTCTGTTAAACTGAATTCTTAGCCCTTAAAATGCATGTTTTAACTAAAAAATAAAAATTTTGGTTGTTAATGGTGAATTTCGGTCTTGTGAATTAAAATGTGATTTCAAAGTGTTTTTCAACTTTTTTTAACATGATTAGAAGGTTTCTAAAGCTCCACTGAAGTTTTCAAAAGGATTTCTCCAGTTTTAATGAATTTTCGTCATAATGGCCAAAACTTGTTGAAAAATGTTGATACCTTGAAATGTGTAGTTTTGAGTAGTTTAAAGGTTGGAAATTATTCGAAGATGACTGTGTAGATGAACGGAATTCGTTTCATGAAAAAGGATTAACTGTAGGCTGAGATATACAAATTTAAAAGTTTCAATGTCGAAAGTTTTGGTTATGTAACATCCTAAATTAATGGGTCTATGCGTTTAGTGTAAGGATATGTTTAATATGTTAATTTAAGTGATAGGGGTCCAAATTGGGCTCAGGATTAGGCAAAGGCCTTGGTTAAATTATCTGATGAGGCATTATAGAGTTAAAAGGTGGTAATGGTGTTTAAAATACTAACGTGGGCTTGTGGCCCAACAAAAGGTGGCATTGCAAGGGAATTAGAAGGTGGCGTCATTAACAATTAAAGGGACCCAAGTTTTGGCCACAAGGAGCCCATGTTTTGGGCCATTTTCGGCACTTAAAATAGAGCAAGGGGTGACGCCACACACAAGGAGTTAGGGGCCCAAAATTTAAGTTTTATGGAGCCCAAATCTTTTAATTTAAGTTAGCTAAATTCGGCATTAGGGTTAGGTGAAGTGGACGGCAACAAGGCTCAAAAATAGGACGATTTATATGGATTTTATAATTGATAATATAGAAGATAAAAAGTAGAAAAGATAGGAGCTATCTGCAAGGCAAGGTGATGGCCGAAAATCCACCACCTAGAGGAGTAAAGAATTCGGCTACTTCATGGATAAGGGGTGCCAAATTTTCCCTTTTTATTAGCTTGACTTTTAGTTATCAGGAACGGCGTTTTCGGTTTTAAACAATAGGTGCCGAAATTCCTATAAATAGGGGGATATCTCATTGATTCTGGCATTTAAACCTTAATTTCCTCTTCATTCTTGTGCCGAAATTCTTAACCTCTTTCTCTACAATTTCTATTCTTTACTTTCTTCAAAAGCCGAAACCTCTCCTTTTCTCTTGAGCCGATTTCTCTAAAAAGCCGAAATCCCCATCATTTTTCTCTATTCATCCCATTTGTGAGTTAGTTCTATTCTTTCGGCATTTAAAACTTCTTCTTTGACATTGCCGCATCTTCTCTCCAAGTGCTAGCCAAATTCCCTGTGCTAAGGTAAGTGTCGACTTCTGTTAGAACTCATGTTCTATTTCAGTTCTTGAAAGGCAAAAGCCGAAAAGGTAATAGTTTAATGGTTCTATGTTGGGCGGCATTCCGAGATTTGAAGGAAACTTGGTCGTCTAGATCTAAAAGCCGAAAATCGTTAGTCTCTAATTTCGAGATTTTAAGGTAAGAAGATTTCCCCTAGATTTTTACTAGATTCGCTCATTATATGCAAGATCTTAACTTTGATTAACAATCATAAATTGTGATAGTAGTTCTGACAAGGACTTGTAATGGAATCAAATATGGATCAGGCAAAGGAAGGGACTAGATCTGAAAACCCGATTCCAAAGTTTAAGAAACGAGTGTGTGTCGTGATGCAGGATTGGCCGGGTTGTGGTGGACTTAGCACGAACAACACTTAGGCAAGTAGCAGTCATATCGACTTCTGATAGTGTCGACATAGAAAGTGCCGTCCTAGTCGTAACCAGGTGTGTAGATCTCTAACATACTAATAATCTGTATGTATATATATATGATGGCTAAAAGCCAGAAAATAGGCTGTATGAACAGTTGGGTTACCCAGAAAGGGTAGGCAAAGGATACCAGGTATGTAACCATAGAAACTTCTCTATGTGTATCGATGTATGTGAAAGACTGTAATCTCTTAGGTAGTATATTGTTTGATTTTGCATGAATGTATGCATGGGATGGGTTTGATATGGAAAGGGGAAGAGCATGATTGGTCACATAGTGATCGGTGGTAGAAAACCCACGTAATGAAATGTTAGGTCACATGGTGATCGGTGGTTGAAAACCCACGAAATGAAATGTTAGGTCACTTGGTGATTGGTGGTAGAAAACCACGTTAAAATTCCTGATTTATAAGGAATAGGCAGTATGACTGTCGATATGGTGTGTACCAGTTGGTGAGTTGATTATAGAAATCCCCAAGGTGTGATGGTTGGTACGGGTTGGTGTGTAGAGGATGGATTTCTAGGCTGGGTTGGGCCATGATGCATATATAGTTACCCTTATATACGGGCCAATGCCCATAATGTGTTTATGGGCTTAAGCCTTTCATGTGTTTTCGGGATTTGCACACTGAGTCTTGGTGACTCACCCTATTATTATTTTTTTAACATTTTAGATAAATAGTAGATCGTGGACATGGGAGCCGAGGCGGACTCGAGGGGCCACCCAGTTTTTGATTTATATTTCTTTAGATTATTTCGGTTTTTCTTAAGATTTTAGTTTTGGGAAATTATATGTAATAAAGCCCCATAGTTTAGGTTTAAGTTGATATTTGTTAACGTTTATTTCTTTTCAAATTTATGATCAAAGACTCATGTTTAAAAGGAAATAAAATGCAAAAGAATAAATTACGAAGATTTCCTACAAGTGTCATCTTTTTAGCGAATACTGCAAAAACGACAAAGTTTTACAAAACCATTTCAAGTAAGTTTTTAACGTTAAACCCGTAGCATACCAGATCTGGTCGTAACGTATGGGCCGAGTTTGGAGTGTTACATGTTAAAAGAAAATGTATCTTAGACCATTGTTTTATACTATTTTGTATGGTTGAGTGGTTTGTCTTGTTGAAGTGTCAGAGTCAATAGGGCCTTCAACAAGTAGAGACAAGGAAAAGAAAATCTTGTCTGAGCTTTCAAATTTTTGACGAAAGCATATTTTTGATGAGTGTTTTGGAATCGTTGCTCGTAGATGATTCATTGTGTAATAGGGAATTTAGAGGTAGCCAAAACCCCTACTTTAAATTCTGAGAATAAGTGTTCTTACACCTATGATTAAATGTCATATATGTGTGCTTGTGAAATTGTGAAAATATGAACATATGAACATATATGAGATGCTATGACATGTGTTATAAGTAATGACTGCTGTGAAAGAAAATATGTGGGTATGTTATTCATTCCATGTGACAGTAAATATGTGAGTATGTTTTCATACCATATTACAGTAATTATATGTGCTAACAATGTGAATATGCAGTGAATATGTGCGAAAATCGTTAAGTAAATATGTGATAATAATGTGGATATTTTGGCCTTGTGATTTTATGATACCGTTGGATATAGTTGGCATGCCATAGGATTATGAGTACTCACCTTTTTTATTTGATTTTAAGGCGTTGAGGCCCAGGGATAGTTTTCAACGAGATAAAGGAATGTGAGCTAAGCTTCATTCACCATGATATGTGTTTTTGGTGTTTTAGAGAGTATTAGCTATAAGCTTCACTTATAGGACATGATCGACTCTATGAGTCATTTGGTGTGTTGGAGATCCGTGTATTCAATGTGGTGATAGAGTCCATATTATGTTTCATAACCTCAAGAGTCGATCTATCATAAAATGTGAGTAAATGTGATTAAATGTGATTTAAATGTGATTGGATATATGCTTAATTAATCATGTGATTAACGTGATAAATGTGTAATAGTATAAATGAAAGATGATTAAACGTGTGAAATATGATTTTAGAGTTAAAAAATGTTGTGAATATGTGATATGTCTTCTTAGTCGATGCATAATGACTTGTTTGCGTAGTGGTTATTCTAAGAATTCACTGAGCTTGTTAAGCTCACCCACTCCTTTTTAACCTTTGCAGATAAGTAGTGCCGGTGTGAGCGATGTGGTCTCGAAGAGTTATCCAAGCTAGAAACTTTAGTAGCTATTAGTAGGTGTTAATTTATTTATTTGATTTTTGGGAATAAAAGGCAATGTGGTAGATGTTATGTTGGCTTTGCTATGATTTTTTTTTTGTTTGCATGCCTAATGTGCTTAGGAACTTTGTGGACTTTAAATATGATGTTTGGGACTGTTATTTGAGACATTTTGGTGTTTATTTTATGAGACAATTGATGCATGATGTTTAGAACCTATTTGGAATGATCTTTGTGGTAATATATGTTCTGTTTTTATGGTCTAGATAGAGGTATCGATATTCAGGTTTTTCTACAATTTTCGAAGTGCAGGAAGTCAATTTCACTAGTTAGTATTGATATGTTGCCACGAGTATAGATACTCAGGGTAAAATTATCGATACTTTTTTAGTGGTACCGATATTTTTCGAAAGCTGGGTTTTTAAGATGAGAAACAATAAGCTAAATATTTTCCAAGAAATATCTATACCACTTGAGAAAATTATCGATACCTACGTAATAGTTTTGGGATATTTTGCTCAGTGAGAAATGTATGTTAGCAAGTGTAACACCCCTTACCTGTGTCCAACGCCGGGACAGGATACGAGGCATTACCAGACTTAACTTACTTATTCGTATGAAATCGGGCAATGAATTTTCATTTCAACTTAAAATTTTTCATTTGAACTCTTAACGTCCTTGTTATGGGCCTATGAGACCCTAAACATACACATGGAGTGATTCGGGACTGAACTGAAACTTACAAACACTTAGAAAAATTTTACTCAAATCAGGGCCACACGCCTGTGTGGATAGAGACACGCCCGTGTGCTGGTCCATGTGACGAACTGAAATTTTTGCATATTAGATGCAGGGGACACACGGCCTATCAACATGACCTCGGGGCTGACCGTGTGTCACACACGACCTAGACACATGCCCGTGTGTCTACTCATGTGGACAATTATAAGGCTATTTACCAAGCCATTTGCCACCCTGAAAAGCAACCACACCTACAACATTTCAAGCAACACATAGCATAGCAATAATGTACTATTAACATTCTCTAATTCATCATACATCTGCTTTACACACTACTCATTCGATTGCATCAACTTGCACTTCATGAATTTCATCATCATTGAAAATATAAAACTTAACCATTATCGGCCAATTCTAATGGCCATTTACAAAATTAATTGAGTAACATTAATAGCCAACACCTTGGCTAACCAATATGACATAACAAAATGACCAAGTACCTATACATGCCATACTCAAAATAATCGAACTTTACTATACCAAAATAATAGCTTGATAGTGTGAACCGAGCTCCGACGTTTTGTAATCCTCGAGCTAGCTTGACGATACTACAAGGAAATGGAAAAGAGAGGGAGTAAGCAATAAGCTTAGTAAGTTTGCATGCAATAAATAGCAACATAAAATCTTATGATACATTCATACTTTACTTTAAGTAAAAACACAAATTCTCAAACGCATTGGCGTGGCTTACTCATGCTTACTCTTACCAATCACATATCACATATCGGACTTATTTCTCGTGAGTTTCTCATGTATACCTGTATCACTCAACACATAACTTTAGCACTTTTTCATCTTTAACATAACTTAGGTCTTTACCATCTTTAACATAAAAATTTAGCTCTTTACCCGTTGAACCACTTGGAATATCGAAGGATACCCGAAATTCGTCATACACATAATAAGATGCCAATGCCATATCTCAGATATGGTCTTACATCGGCTCACATGTCGATGCTGATGTCATATCCCAAATATGGTCTTATACGGAACTCATATCGATGTCGACGCCATATCCCGGATATGGTCTTATACGAGATCGTATATCAATGCCATGTCCTAGACATGGTCTTTCATGATTTTCTTATTCGGTTCTGATGTCATATCCCAGATATGGTTTTATACGGGATCTCAATTTGGTGTCGAGGCCATGTCCCAGACATAGTCTTATACGGGACCTTATGAATCTCATGTCTTGACAATGGTATCCTTTCTATTCTGAAGGTCAACTGGGACTTGCACATCATAAATTTTCATCATACTCTCACTGAACATCATTGATCAATTTTCATAGAAATAATATACATTTCATGTAATCTCAAGGACATCAATGCATAATAACATGATGTTGAATTATTACACACAAACTTACCTCGTTATCAAAATGTGTATAATCGTTCGATTTAGTCCACCACCTTGTTTTTTCCTCGATTTCGGTCCGGACTTCGTGTTTCTTGATCTATAATGAAAATTTCACTCTTTTAATGATCACATTGACTAAATCGAATCATGAATCATACTTTGGAAAAAATTACAATTTTACCCCTATACTTTCTCATATTTACAAAATGGTCCCTAGGCTCGTATAATGAAATACACTCATTTCATTGGTTACCCAAACCTAGCCAAACCTATCTTAAGCTTATAATAGCTCATATTTTCCTTCAAAATTAATTTTTACTACACATTTTATCACTTTTACAATTAGGTCCTTTTTATGAGTATTCCATGAAAATCACTTAGAAAAATATGTTTATCATACATCAAACTTTCATATTCCTCCATTAAACATCAAAATACATGCATGTCATACATGGGTAAATTTTTTAACATGAACCTTAGCTCAAAATATAGCTAGAAATAGCTAAATTGAGCTAGGAGGATCTCAAAAATATGAAGAACATTAAAAACGGGGCTAGGAGGTACTTACAATCAAGCTTGAAAGATGAAAATGTAACACCCCAAACCCAGCCCAAACACTACAACCGGATCTGGTATGTCATTGAGTGATTTTACAAAACATGTCGCGTTTTGGAAAACAATTACTAGGTTTAATCATTAATACCGAAAATTTAATAGTTTATTAAGTTATATAAGATATAAAGTTATAAATTGCCTTGGTGAATTTTAAATAAAAACTGAACTTATTACCTGCCTTAACTTAATTAAAGGAAAATTTTAAACGTCAGACAATAATAAAAGCCTAAAATAAATCCAGAATAAAAATAAAGCTAGTGGCCTATGGCCTTATTACAATGGAATTTAAAACCCATTAATTAAAGATATTAAAAATAAAACTTCTAAGTAAAGTCTTCTGCTAGATTTAATTACTCTCTCGCATGGCCACCTCACACTCCTCTCCAGCCCAGTCCGATGCACTAAGTGCTACCTGAAATTGTTAAATAATAGGGTGAGTCGCGAGACTCAGTGTGCAACCCTCGTGCACTATTAGATTTTGGGCCTTAACGCCACAGAATATATAACAGAATATAATATAACAAAAATTATGCAAAGCCCAACCCAAGTCCTAGGTTTCCATCCGCTACACGCCACCCTTACCTGCCAGTCACACCATTGGGGATTTCTACAATCAACCCACACCACTACACGCCATTGATGCCAATCATGCTGCTCATCGTCAAAGTTGTGATAGAGTCACCAGGCTAAAATGGCAAAAGCCATCAGAAACAGAGTTGTGACAGAGTCACCAGGCTGAAATGGCATAAGCCACCAGAACAGATCACTTCCCCTTTTTATCAATCACCCAACCCCGAGCGTACATAGAAATTGACATGCAAAACATATCTTTTTAACAGAAACATTCACTGAAGAATGGCAGAAAACACTAACCTGATATTTAGCCTTTACCCTTCTTGGGTTTTCAAACGTTATGCCTGGATTTCGGCATTTAATAGAGTATAGTAGATTTATACTTATATATATACATAATAGCATTCAATCTAATGGTGTGAGAAGTTACACACCTGATTAATGTCGATACCCTTGCTAGACTGATCTACAACTTTGCTCAAAAAGCTGGAAAGATGTGAAAATAAGGCCTCTCCTATATTCGGCCAAGGGTTAGTAAATCCCGAATTTACACGTTGAAACTAATAGATCTTCTTACCTTGAAATCTCGAAAGTAACACGATTCAAGTGCTACCGATCTTTAACTTAGAGATATATGTGATTGACTCCACTAATGTTCCCTTCAGATTTCGGTACAAGTAGGCACCACAGAAGCAATTCGGCAATCACAGGAGATGAGATCTAGGGATTTCGGCTTTTACGAAAATCCAGGAAAAAGTATGAACAAGAGAAGGCTGATGTGTCTTTGGCTTTTAAAATACTTGAGTGAAGAGTTTGGTTTACAATGACGAGAAAGATAAGAAGAAAAGAAAACAAGGAAGGGACTTGAAGATTTCGGCTAGGAAGAAAAAGAATGGAAAGAGTTTCGGCTTTTGAATCAAAGTGAAGATTAGGGATTAGGCTTAGAGATTTTGGCTTTTGCAGAGAATGAAGAAGAAGATGGAACTTTAGGAGTTTTCGGCTTTTACTCAGAGAAGAAGAGAAAAGAATGAGAGAAAAACCCAAATACCAAAATTGAAGAGATATTCCCCCTATTTATAGAAATTTCGGCACTTACCTAACCTTGCAGAAAAATCCTATCTTTTCTCCTTTATCTTAATCTACTAGCTGATCTAAAAGAGACTTAATTATCTCTAACTCCTCCCTCCTTTATAAGCATATTATCCACATATTTTAATCATTAAAATCCCTAAATTTTAGCCTTTATCTGCTTATTATCCACATAAAATAAATTCCTAAATAATAGCCTTTATCTGCTTATTATCCACATATTTTAAACATTAAAACCCCTAAATTTTAGCCTTGTTGCCATCCACTCCACCTAATCCTAATGCCCAAAGTTTAGCTAACTTAAATTAAAAGAATTGGGATCCATGAAACTTAAATTTGGGCCCCTTACTCCCTTGTGTGGCGTCACCTCCTAAGATTGGGCCACAAGCCCACTTTGGTATTTTAACATAGATACTACCGTTTAAACCCTATAATGCCCAACAGATAATTTTAATCAAGGCCTCTACCTAAGCTTGAGCCCAATTTGGACCCCTAACACTTAAATTAACACATTAAACATATCCACCCATTAAACACATAGGCCCAAAAATTCAGGATGTTACAGTTCTACCCCCTAAAGAAATTTCGTCTTTGAAATTTCCAACTAACTATTAATCGTACTACCTAAGTCTCACTACCATGCTTCCGCTGCGCACTCCAATTCTAAACCCAAATTAAACACTTAGTACACTATGGTAGAGTACGCACCGATATTCACATCTAGAGCGTCCTCGTCCCCTTGTACTCATGCTATCGGTTCGAGTTTATATCGATAAAATTTTTTTATGAATTATTGGTTTTCTTCCGCGATTATCCACGAGCAGATCTTATGATTAGTAGTTTTAAGAGTAGTTCTTTCGAATTCGCAATTCGAGTCTCAAGTTCACCTTTCGTAGTTCTATAAACTACATACATTCAACAATCAACATACAGACAACATCCATACATCCACACTCAATACATAGGGGTATTCTCGTTATTCCATTACCCAGGGGTATTTTCGTAATTTATCTTACAGGGTATTTTCGTAATTTTCCAAAATAGGGTTCCTTGGTGATTTTGTGAAATAAGGGTATTTTGGTAATTTACAATCCAAGGGTATTTCGGTAATTTTTAAATCTAGGGGTATTTCGGTAATTTTGAAAATTAAGGGTAATTTAGTAATTTTACAAATCAGGGGTATTTTGGTCATTTTACAAGTCAGGGGTATTTTCAAAAAAAAATTTACAAAACTAAGGGGATATATATATATTTTAAAACAAGGGTATCTTGGAGAATTTGATTTCAAAAGAATAATAGTAGTGTTCAGGTGTTTGTGGGTTTTTGGTTGTTGTCGTGTGTTGTATGTGTTTTTTTTTAAGGAAAAATTTTGTTGACTTTGTAAATCGGGGTATATTTGCAAATCATGGTATCTTGGTACTTTTTTTTTCAAAATAAGGGTATTTTAGTAATTTTGTAAAAATAATGTGGCTGGTCCCTTTCGGGTTTTAATTATAGATTTTGGCCCGTCAACAAATCCTCGTGGCTAGGGTAGCAAATACTACGCACTGAGTAAGATTCCAGTGAAGAGGAGGTGAGTCACTAGGGACTGCTTAAGTACCAGTGCTCTTAGGATCCAATCCTAGACATGCGTGTGCCTGTTGCCACACCCTAGTCCTGCGACTCGTTCACGGGTTTGTTTAGTGAACTTAAGTCTTATGAGATTTAAGAAGTTATTTCAGCTAAGCCTAAAGTCCATCAAGTTATAGTCTAAGTAGTCTCACCCCACAAAGCCCATCAAGCCCACATACATATATAACACACAAGGAGTTCGAATACTTACAGCGGACTTGGTAGGAGACGCAGTGCCATCTTTGAGAAAAACCATCCTGTATAATTTATAAACATGCAAAACCCATCTTTAGAAAACGTTTTGAGCCCAAAACCCCCAAAGCTGAGTTTTGAACCGGGCTCTGATACCAATTTGTAACACCCCAAACCCGGCCCAAACACTACAACTGGATCTGGTATGTCACTTGAGTGATTTTACAAAGCATGTCGCGTTTTGGAAAACAATTACTAGGTTTAATCGTTAATACCGAAAATTTAATAGTTTATTAAGTTATATAAGATATAAAGTTATAAATTGCCTTGGTGAATTTTAAATAAAAACTAAATTTATTACCCGCCTTAACTTAATTAAAGGAAAAATTTAAACGTCTGACAATAATAAAAGCCCAAAATAAATCCGGAATAAAAATAAAGCTAGTGGCCCATGGCATTATTACAATGGAATTTAAAACCCATTAATTAAAGATATTAAAAATAAAACTTTTAAGTAAAGTCTTCTGCTGGATTTAATTGCTCTCTCGCATGGCCACCTCGCACTCCTCTCCAGCCCGGTCTGATGCACTAAGTGCTACCTGAAATTGTTAAATAATAGGGTGAGTCACGAGACTCTGTGTGCAACCCTCGTGCACCATTAGATTTTGGGCCTTAGCCCCATAGAATATATAACAGAATATAATATAACAGAAATTATGCAAAGCCCAACCCAAGTCCTAGGTTTCCATTCGCTACACGCCACCCTTACCTGCCAATCACACTATTGGGCATTTCTATACAAACAACCCACACCACTACACGCCATTGATGGCAGTCATGCTGCTCATCGTCAAAGTTGTCATAGAGTCACCAGGCTGAAATGGCAAAAGCCACCAGAAACAGAGTTGTGACAGAGTCACCAGGCTGAAATGGCATAAGCCACCAGAACAGATCACTTCCCCCTTTTTATCAATCACCCAACCCGGAGCATACATAGAAATCGACATGCAATACATATCTTTTTAACAGAAACATTCACTGAAGAATGGCAGAAAACACTAACCTGATATTTAGCCTTTACCCTTCTCGGGTTTTCAAACGTTATGGCGGGATTTCGGCATTTAACAGAGTATAGCAGATTTATACTTATATATATACATAATAGCATTCAATCTAATGGTGTGAGAAGTTACACACCTGATTAATGTCAATACCCTTGCTAGACCGATCTACAACTTTGCTCAAAAAGCTGGAAAGATGTGAAAATAGGGCCTCTCCTATATTCGGCCAAGGGTTAGTAAATCCCGAATTTACACGTTGAAACTAGTAGATCTTCTTACCTTGAAATCTTAAAAGTAAGACGATTCGAGTGCTACCGATCTTTAACTTAGAGATCTATGCGATTGACTCCACTAAAGTTCCTTTCAGATTTCGGCACAAGTAGGCACCACAGAAGCAATTCGGCAATCACAAGAGATGAGATCTAGGGATTTCGACTTTTAGGAAAATCCCGGAAAATGTATGAACAAGAGAAGGCTGATGTGTCTTTGGCTTTTAAAATACTTGAGTGAAGAGTTTCGGTTTCTGACAGAAAAAGATAAGAAGAAAAGAAAACAAGGAAGGGACTTGAAGATTTCGGCTAGGAAGAGAAAGAATGGAAAGAGTTTCGGCTTTTGAATAAAAGTGAAGATGAGGGATTAGGCTTAGAGATTTCGGCTTTTGCAGAGAATGAAAAAGAAGATGGAACTTTAGGAGTTTTCGGCTTTTACTCAGAGAAGAAGATAAAAGAATGAGAGAAAAACCCAAATGCCGAAATTGAAGAGATATTCCCCCTATTTATAGAAATTTCGGTACTTACCTAACCTTGCAGAAAAATCTTATCTTTTCTCCTTTATCTTAATCTACTAGCTCATCTAAAAGAGACTTAATTATCTCTAACTCCTCCCTCCTTTATAAGCATATTATCCACATATTTTAATCATTAAAATCCCTAAATTTTAGCCTTTATCTGCTTATTATCCACATAAAATAAATTCCTAAATAATAGCCTTTATCTGCTTATTATCCACATATTTTAAACATTAAGACCCCTAAATTTTAGCCTTGTTGCCATCCACTCCACCTAATCCTAATGGCCAAAGTTTAGCTAACTTAAATTAAAAGAATTGGGCTCCATGAAACTTAAATTTGGGCCCCTTACTCCCTTGTGTGGCGTCACCTCCTAAGATTGGGCCACAAGCCCACTTTAGTATTTTAAACATAGATACTACTTTTTAAACCCTATAATGCCCAACAGATAATTTTAATCAAGGCCTCTACCTAAGCCTGAGCCCAATTTGGACCCCTAACACTTAAATTAACACATTAAACATATCCACCCATTAAACGCATAGGCCCAAAAATTTAGGATGTTACAGAAAAAAACCCTAGCTATGGTGTCCTTGAGAATTTTGGCTAGCATGGAGAAGATGGACACCATTTTTTGATTATTTTTCCCTTTTAATTCTTTTATTATCCAAATGACAAAAATGCCCTTAAGGCCCCCCTTTCTTGAGATTTTTCCTTCCCATGTCTATATTTGTCCATCTTGACATATAATGGTCTAATTACTAAATAAGGACCTCTAATAAATTTTCTATTGCTATCTCATACTTGAATCTTCTAGAATATCATATTTTTAAATCTTTGCAATTTAGTCCAAATGAATAAATTGATCACTAAATTATAAAATTTCTTCACGAAATTTTCACATAATCATGCAAACATGTCATAGACCTCATAAAAACTGCAAAACACATATTTCTACCTCGAATTTGTGGTCTCGCAACCAGTATTCTGACTAGGCCCTAATTCGGGCTGTTACAGCAAGTTTTATACACCTTAGAGTAAGTATGACTACATTTCGTATGAATGCTATAATGATAAAGGAAACAAAAAGATGTATATTTAATAATGTGTCAACTTATGTTGTATGCGATGTGAGACGATGGTGTAGCATCATGTTCTCGGGCTCAGTGATCGGGCCGGGTATATGGTGTTACAATATATGTGTGATTTACGAGTGGTATTGAGTGTTTTAAAATGACATAAAGTATGGCACTTGACAAATAGCATGAATTGGTCATTTCTTTTACAAATGCATAATGGTTTGATTTTGGTATTTTCCATATGTATGATCACACACAGATGGATATATATGGTAATGGAATGAATAGCATAAGTAGGTGGTTAATTTAATGGAAAATGGCTAGGTATGTATTAGAAAGTATAATACGTAACAATCATATATATTGGTTAAAGAAATCATGTTTTCAATTGAGGTTCTATTAAATGAAAGTATTAGTATCTTAATGTGGAATGACATGACATGGTAAGTTTAAATGCTAATATGAACAAAATTGAATTGTGAAAAGGGTTATTTGTATGCTTCACTAGATAGTGGATGTTTTTGGAATGAATGAGTATATGAAATAGCTAAAGTTTGAAATTGAATTGATTGTATGCATTTGATTTTATTGACTTAAATCATGAAAGTACCACTGAGCTTTATCACTGAGCATATGGTTTGTTTATTCCGTGTGCACGTACAGATGTATCTTGAGGTTACGAGAAATAATTATCGCATCCAAGAAGTGACCCTCGACTCAGCAATGTTTGTATAGTTCCTTTCGTTTTGGTATATGGCACTTGTGTACAATTTTTTAGGTATTTATGGGTTTTGATATGTGTATCTATTTATTGTTCCACATTTGGTTAATAGGGGCACATTTCTAATAACGATTCAATATGGTAATGATAGATATGGTGTAACACCCCTTACTCAGGTTTTATCGGTAACCGAGCCACAGATGCCACATTTGAACATTAATTCACTTCAATTTCAATTTCACTTTAAACACTCAATTTCAACTAATAGATCGTATTTGAGGTATTTTTTCATTTTCGGGAATTCCCAACATTTTGGTCGTGATTGAAAATCAAAACGAATAAAGGTGGTAAGAGAAACTCAAGTGGTTTGTGTAGAAATACAAGCAGGATACTTGTTGCAACCACATGAAAGTCTTATGGTGACAACAAGAAATGTTTTGTCACGGCAAGGCGACAAAGCTCTCAGTATTTAGAAGAAATGAAATAGGCCCATCATTTTCATGACAACAAGGTCTTCTTGTGACAGTGCCCCTTATCACAACAACAAGAAAAGTTTTGTCACAACAATGCCCTTATTATTTGGGAGAGATGGAGCAATACCATCGTTGACATGACCACAAGATTGGAGTTAACATAATAATGCCATTGCAAAGGCCAAATTTAAATCCAAACATCTCCAAACACATATCAATCATTTCCATACATAAACCAATCATTTAAGGCCATAAAAACACCTCAAAATACCATGTAATGCATCATATGCTCAACATAATTCAACTAAATCACCAAATTATTAAATATTTAACTACACAAAATGCATTAGTTAGAATTAATATACATAAACCACAAAATACCTATGTACATGCCATAAACTAATACCAAAAGTTTGATTTCATACTCTCTTCCACGCCTTATGATGTGGTGTGTTGAGGTCAAAGCATTGGTCAAGAACTTCAAAAAGAACGTTTACTTACGTGTTAGAAAAGAACGCATTAAGTTACACTGTAAATTAGTAAGTACATCAAGAATTGAACTTATCTTTACTATAATTAAATTCAACATGATAGTACATTAAATATAATAAAATGAATTAAGATAAATAAACACTAAATGTATATTTTAACATTTATTCTTACCATATTTCAATTAAAGTTTCACTATAAATTTCTTTTATCACTTTGCACTTAACCTATTGTAGACTTAAAATAAACAAGCAAGATATGCAGAAATAACACTAAAATCACTAGCACAAATGTGCTTTCATTGTAATTCACCTAATTGCAAAGTCACTGAAATGCATCGAAGTGCCACTGTCACTATGTATCGAAGTGCATTATCATTGTTTTGCACCAAAGTGCCACTACACTAGCACACTCAAGTTTTCCCAATGGCATGTCATTTATATCCAACTTGTTTACATGTTGTCTACATGGACATTTACTATGTTGTTAACACTAAAATCATTTATCAATTAGTATCATATAAAACTTTACATTCTTTTCAACGTAGTCCTTATTAGTACAAAATTCGCTAACCACTATAATCTCACTTTGCATTTAATTCACTTTCATGTAACATTTCACTTGAACATCTTAACATGAAATACTTAACCCACATAATGACTTTTAAACTCTTTACAATTTATACCCTTTTACCATTATATCATTACACTTAACCTATTCACTTGTAACTAAAATTCAATTCATATATCACCACTACTCTTTAACCAATTTCACAATAAATGTTAACTTATTCATATATAAATTAAACATATAATCATTATATAACAATTTAAATATAATTTACACTTAGGTTTAATTAGGTAAAGTAAAATTCTTGAGGTACTTACACAACAAAAGCTTCGATGAACTTTTTTCCTCCTTTATTCTTTTGCTACTTGTTTCCCCTTATCAAGACCTTGATGTTCACTTATCTTCTCATTCTCTTAATTTTCATATAAAAAATATATACAAATTTAATATCAAAACAATGATCACATATCATTTCCATGCACTTTAATGAAACAAATGTAAAATTCATGATAAAATCTAATTATTCTTACCTTACTTTCTTACACAAATCCCTATCTTAAGTTTTCTCTCCTTCAAGAAACAAAGTTGTAACTTTAAAACATACATTTAGTACCTGAACATAAACATGGCATAAATAGTTCATCTACATGCATATCGTCCCTTAATCGACCCTTCGAGGCCCTAAAAACATTTCAAAAACAATTTGCGACTACATTGGAATCATTCGGAAAGTTTAGAAAAAAAAATTAGAAAATTTGAACTGCATGGATCACACAGCCGTGTGGCCAGGCCGTGTGACTCACATGGTTGAGGCACATGCCCATGCCTCAAGCCGTGTAATATTTGAAATAAGGACACACGGCCGTGTTCCAACCCGTTTTTGCGCCCATGTGTAAGGCCGTGTAACTCTCGAAATGGCCTCACACTACCGTCTTCCAGGCTGTGTGCTAGGCCGTGTAACAGCCAGACTTCAAATCTTAAAACCTATAGGGGACACACGGCTGTGTCACATGACCATGTGTTGCACACGGCTGAGTCACACGCCCGTGTCTTAGGCTGTATGGACATGAAATTAGCCAAAATCAAGCCATTTCTATCACCATTTCAAACTTGTACCTAAACACCATTTTTGCCAAAAATCAAAGCACCAAAACCTTACCAAAACATGCATAAAAGGACCAATTCAATAGACCATTAATATACAACCAATATGACATACAAGGCACCTCAATTATAATCAATCAAACATACCTAAACATGTACACTTACCATATCTCAACCATACTTATATAAATCAATACCACTTCCAAACATACCATAGTCATGATCATTAGAACTTCCTTATAAACATAGCATTTGATCACTCAAGCATGCATCATATCTTAGCCATATTAACACATACCAACAAGGCATCAAAAGTACCAAAGGTACATCAACCAAAATAACATATACATGCCAAACTTATCAACTAACATTCAAACACAAGTCCACCTACACATGCCATTATAAACTTGGCCAAAACATCAATAACTATCGATATAATCGTTGGATAGTGTGGTAGATCTCCCACAAACTTCCAACCCAATCAAGCTTCCGATTTATCTATAAAATATAGGAAAGAAAACTATGTGAGCATATAATGCTTAGTAAGTTCATAAATCATGAACATAACTTAACATTTCAATGCATAACATTAACAATAAGCATGATACAATCCAACCATAAGACAAGCCTAAGCATCATCAACAACACATGTTAGTGCATCAACTCATAATTCACTTGAATTAACATAAGGTAAGTCATTATACATGAACAACTTCATTTGAAACCATCACTTTCATGAACATAGGTATACTTTCATTGATAATTTCCTTTTTAATCCTTTCTATAAATTCATGTAAAAGTTCATTTGAACACTCATCGTTTATTTCCTTTTCATGCCCGTTAAACCATTTAGACTAACATTGGATACGCAGGAAAGCTCACACGAAGTGTGCTAAACATATAATCGTAACTTTTCCTTTTCCTTTACATCATTGCTCACACAAGCTGTGAAATGCGTCTGCTCACACAAGCTGTAGGTCGGAATGTAAACTACATGATGATGCTCACACAAGCTATAGAGTAGCCACAACAAATACAGGACCTCAGCCATCGATAGGACATTCAAGACCAGTACCCGAAACATGGTAACCCTAATAACATTTCATTTGTATCCTACGTATTCCTAAGGTTCAAACGGGACTCCATAATCGTCGTAACATCATTGGATTTCCACCATTTAATTTCATGACAAACAATACATGAATATATATAGATCTATATAACATTAAAACGTTATTTAATCATACGAACTTCCCTCGATGACAAAGACGTAGAAACAATATCAACTAATCCTAGGCTTTAGCTTTTCCTCGATCTAGATCCGTACGAGGTCTATGTTGATCTAATAGGCAAATTCAATTCATTTAATACTTATACTATTCATTTAGTCCAAAATTCATATTTTTGCAAAACTACAATTTTGCTCCTAATGTTTTAACTTCTTTACAATTTAGTCCTTTAGCTTGTAAATTGAAATTTAAGCAATTTCATCCCCATTTCATGCTAGCCAAATTCACTAGGGACCTACACCAACCCATACAAATCAGTATTTCACAATTTTACCATGAAATTTTACTACTTTTATAAATAAGTCCCTAAATGACAATTTCATCAAAAATCCCTTTACAAAACTTGTTTATTTAACAACAATGACTCATAATCTTCCATAAAACATCAAAAACTATACAAGCATATTCATGGAAAAACCTTAAACCTTTAAATTTTTTGCAATTTAATCCTTGGGCTAGCTAGATTAAGCTACAACGATCCCGAAACCATAAAAATCATTAAAAACAAAGCTTAAAAACATACCATACATAGGCTATTCTTAACCAAATCCTCCAAGCACCAAAAATGGTTTTTTTCTTTCTCTTTTTCGGTGGTGAAAGTAACTAAAGTAGATTATACAAAGTTTTACTTAATTTAATTTATGTTAATAATTAAATTACTTATTTAACCTTGTTTATTAAAATTAAAATCACTTAGTTTTATGTCCATAAATGTCCACTAATAATATTACTTTAAAATTTTATAGCTTATTGATAACTTTAACTAAGAGAACTCTACTTTTGCACCTTTTAGGATTTAGTCGATTTTACTTAATTAAGCATGCAAACGTCAAAATTTCTTAACGAAATTTTTATACGAACTTACTAAAATACCATAGACATTAAAATAATAAAATAATAATTTAAACATCAGATTTGTGGTCCCAAAACCACTGTTCCGATTTCACTAAAAATGGGTTGTTACAACTCTCCCCCTAAAGGAATTTTCGTCCTCCAAAATCTTACGAAAAAAGAGGTTCGGGTATTGCACTTTCATAGCTTCTTCAGGTTCCCAAGTAGCCTCTTCTATTTTGTGACGTTTCCAAAGAACTTTCACTAAAGCTATGCTTTTATTTCTCAATTCTTTAACCTCTCGAGCTAGAATTCTGAATGGTTCTTCACTGTACATCATATCTAGTTGAATCTCAACATCAATAGGTGAAATCACGTGTGAAGGATCTGATCGATACCGTCGTAACATAGACACTTTATAACTTTGATGGCAAGGCTAATCTGTAAGCTACGACCCGATTCTCTCAATGATCTCATATGGCCCAAGAAACCTTAGAATAAGCTTTCCTTTCCGACCAAAACGAAGAACTTTCTTCCAGGGCAATACTTTCAAAAACACTTTATCACCTACTTGAAATTCCATGTCTTTTCTTTTCAAATCTGCACAGGATTTCTATCGATCTTACTTTAACCTTTTCTTCGGTTTCTCGCATCAAATTGTCCAATATAATGGAGTTGGACACTTTTGACCATACAAAGCCTCATACGGTGCCATTTTAATGCTCGATTGATAACTGTTGTTGTATGCAAATTCAACTAACGGTAGAAATCTCTCCCTGTTACCTTCAAACTCCAAAACACAACATCGAAGCATATCTTAGAGTATCTGAATCACTTGCGCAGATTGATTGTCAGTCTGAGGATGAAATGAGGTACTAAAATGCAATCGAGTACCTAGAGCTTTGTGTAACTTGCTCCATAATCGAGACATAAACCACAGATCTCTATCAGAAATAATAGAAACTGGCACACCGTGTAATCTAACGATCTCAACCACATACAACTCTCTAATATCTCGAGTGAAAAATCTGTACACACTGGAATGAAATGTACGAACTTCGTCAAACAATCAACAATAACCCATACGGAATCTTTCTTTCTCAGAGATAGAGGCAATCCCAATACAAAATCCATTGCGACACGTTCTCATTTCGACTCTAGAATCATCACTTCTTGTAACAAACCAGAAGGTACCTGATGCTCAGGTTTAACTTGCTGACAAGCTAAACATCTCGATACGAACTCTGAAATCCCTCATTTGATACCTAGCCACCAGTACATTTGTTTTAAATCATCGTACATTTTATTGCTACCAAGGTGAATAGAAAAGCCACTATTGTGAGCTTCCCGTAATATCTTCTGAACAATATCAGAATATCTTGGTACACAAATTCTACCTTCGAAATACAAACTATCATCAGAACCAAAATGAAAATTTGAATCAGGAGTCATCTCAATCTATTTCCATTTAGCTATCAAAACATCATCACATTTTTTTGCTTCGCAAATTTGTTGCAAAAACGTCGGTTTAGCTTTTAATTTAGCTAAAACCAAACCATCATCAATCAACGTTAATCGCGTGTTCAATGCTCATAAAGCGAACAGAGACTTTCTACTCAAAGCATCAGCAACAACATTAGCCTTTCCCGGATGATAATCAATAATCAAGTCGTAATCTTTCAATAAATCGAGCCAACTGCGTTGTTTCAAATTCAAATCTTTCTGTGACATTAAATAATTCAAACTTTTGTGATCCATAAAAATATGACAAATTTCTCCGTACAAATGGTGTCGCCAAATATTCAAAGCAAGCACAATAGCTGCAAGCTATAAATCATGCATCGAATAATTCTTTTCATGCAGTTTCAATTGTCTAGAATCATATGTGTAACATCCCGGTTTAGGGGTTATGCGTTTGGAGCATAACTCGAGTGTTTGGCAGGCTTATGGTGAGGTTGGATGAGTTTTAAGGGGTTTGGAGAACCCTAGAAGGTAAGGGATGCCTTAGGAAAATTTTGGATTTTTAGTGTAAAAAAAGAGAATCGGGCCAAGGGAGGCCTTAAGAATAATTTTTGGTAATTTTTGGCACAAAGGAAGGCGGTGGTAGAGTGGCTTCCGTGCACTGCTTAAGTGCTTGGGGAGGGCGCCATTAAGGACCTGGGTTCGAATCCAGGCGACAGCAGTAAAGGGTTTTATTTTTGTTTTGAGGCGTTAAAAGGAAGGACCTAAGGAAGTAGGGCTTAAAAGGAAAATATGGTGCGTTTATATCACAAATAGCGCTCTGGTCGAGTGGCCTGGGGCGTTGGAAGGAAGGGGCTGCGGCATGAGGTTCCAGGTTCGAACCATGGAAGCGCATTGGGGTTTTATTTTTATTTTAAGCTGGCGCCAAGAGAGAGGTGGAAATTGGCCTGCACATGGGATAAGGATAAGCTTAAGTAATTGTTTTTGATTTAGAAATCGGCTGGAGTGGGGGTATAGCTATTAATTTATTTTGTTTTTTTATTTGGAAGAGGTTATAATGGATAAAAAGGTGGATTTTATTTTAGATAATTTTAAATTGATTTGAATGTTGGTGTTGAGAGAATCTAGGAGTAAAACAAGGATTGGGTGAGAGGTAAAGGTATTGGACGGCTGGGGGGTTCTTTTATTGGCATTTTTCGGCTATGAAGGTTAGGGGGGCCGAATGCTATTTAAGAGTGGTGTGCTATCCCTTTTGCCGAATTTTGGTTCTTTCTTCTCAAGCCTTGCTTCTTTGTTTTCTTCTTTTCTTCTTGATTGTCATTTGGCCGAACCTTCAAGTAAGCTTACCTCTTTTCCTTCTTGAAATCGAAACCCCAAGCAACCTATGCTAGCCGAAAGTTATCCTAAATTTTGTTGGTAGCCGTATATCCTCTTCAACCCCTAAACCCCATTTTGTTTGTTGACCGAATATCAACCCCTTTTTCCTTCCATCTCTTTCGGTGTTTTCTTCCTTTGTGTTAGGCCGAATCTCCCCTCTCCTTTTTGTTTGCACTTGGGCCGAATATTAGAGAGGTGTTGATCTTGTTTCCAATCGTTGGTGAAGGACCTCCGGGATTTTGGAATCAACCAAGTGAAGCCCCATCTTTGGTGATCGGTTGGTAAATGGTAGTAAGAATCTATTCTGATATTCTTGTCTTGGCCGAATGGCCCTAAGTGTTCTCTGTCATTATGCTAAGGCCGATTGTAGGGGGGAAGAGCCTAACGCAGGAGACCTTTTCGGGATTTAATCGTTTGCGCCTTAGCAGGTGCGTAATCATCGCACTACTTCTTCGGTTATATGCTTGCTAACGTTTATACATCTGTATGTTGTGTGGTAGCCGATCTTAATGGCTTAAGTGGTGAATACCATGTTTTGGGTAATCGGATATCAGGTGAGTAAGTTTGCAATATTAAGTTTTTATGATGTATATGTATATATATATGTTGTGGTAACGATATGAGATGTATACTCACTTATATGAAGATTTGTCATGAGGCATTTACATACATGCATGGGAGTTGGTTTTGATCAAGGAAGGCAAGGTGTACACATTGATGTACGTGGTCTAATGTTAGCTTCAGGCTACATTAGCGCTTGATGAGTTGCTGTGTGCATCATCAAGGGAGATGGTGGCTTGGTGCCCATCTTGGCGGTTGATAGTCGAGTGCATGACCGTAGACCGACATCGTTGGGATCACGATGTGATCGGTGGCTCACCATGACCTTGTCGCAAGCAGTCCGCCAAGGTAGGATATGTGGGATCACTCGGTTGTGATCGGTGGATTAGCCACGGCCTTGAGCAGGGAGTCTGCTAAGGTTGGTGTAACGGATGGGCCTAGGTTGGGTTGGGTTTTGTAATTGCATATTTATTTGTATGAGCTGTGTGGATATAGGCCAAGCCCATACACGTGGAAATCTGTGTTATGGTTATGCACTGAGTCTGTGGACTCACCCAATTTTTCTCAAACATTTCAGGTGATGCGTAAAGATGGACCAGGTCTGGAGTGGACACGAGGTGGCCATGCCGATGAAGAAGATTAAGATGAATATTTTTATGCATTTTTATAATAAGTATTTTTTGGGAATTTCTTTAATGTAATAAGGGACTTATTATCATTATTAGTACTATTTTTGATATTATTTTATATTTTGGTTTAATTAAAATAAATTACTATGAGAATATGATTTAGCAACCTATTTTTTCAAAATAGTATTCAATAAAGTTTTAATTTGGACATTTAATAATAACAAAGTTCTAAGTATAATTTTAAAGGGACATGGTTTTCAAAAGTTAACAAATTTTCATGTTTGATTCAACAGTCAAAAAGATTTTCAACCGTCTTTTCCCAGTGACATAACCAGATCCGGTCAAGGCTCGTGGGCCGGGTTTGGGAGTGTTACAAATTGGTATCAGAGCCCGATTCAAAACTCAGCTTTGAGGGTTTTGGGCCCAAAAACATTTTCAAAATGGGCTTTTCAAAAATATGGGTTTTTATGAAATATTTTTTGAGTTATTCGGCATGGCACTGCATTCTCGGCCCAAGTCCACCAGGTAAGTACCTCTATTTGCTGAAGTGATTTGTTATATGAATTATTATGGGCTTTTATGGGAACGTAGATTAGTGAACTAGGATCTGTTGAACCCTAGGGCTAGTGTACTCAAACACATGCATAAGACTTAAATACAATCAAACAAACCTGTGAAGTAAGTCGCCGAGTTAAGGTGTGGCAACCTGTGTGCGCATGTCTAGAATTGGTATTCGGTGGGAGCTTGGTATTTAAGCAGTCCGCGTGACTCACCTCCTCTCCACTTGAATCCTACCTGGTGCGTAGCTACGGTTCACCTTAACCAAGAGGACTTGTTCATAGGCTAAACCAATTATTAAAACCCGAAAGGGACTAGCCGTGCAGTTTTATAAAATTCCTAGTTTTAAAATCCTTAAATTACCCTTTTTACTGTAGTAAAAGATTCTTGTGAAAATTTTTCTAAAGTATCTCCGATTTACAAAATTACCAAAATGCCCCTAGCGGTAAAATTACAAAAATGCCCTCTGTATTGTAAAATTACCAGATTACCCTCAACTTTTGTTAAAATGATTTTTTACTTTGCAAAATACCAAAATCTTTAGTTTCCAAAATATCAAGATACTCGATTTGGGGAAATTTACGAAAAATACCCTGTGTTGAAAATTACTAAAATGCCCCGACTTTTAAAATTTAAGGTTAACCCCAATTTTAATAAAATTTCCCTACTTTGCAAAAGTATTCAAAAACTCTATTTTGCAAAAATTCAAGATACCGATTTGAAAAAAATTACAAAATTACCCACGATTGACAAAATTACCAAAATACCCTCAGTTCTCAAAATTTCATTATACCTCAATTTGCGAATTTTTGAAAATACTCTTGATTTTGGAAATTTTTTTAAAAAAATCTCGACTTATTAAAGTTTTGGAATCGCTTTAATTTATTACTAGAAATACCCCTGTAGGAAAAATGATTTAAATTACCTGGGTGGGGAATGGATAAGAATGCCCATAATAGTATGTTGGATGGTGTGAAAGTGAATGTGAATGTGATTCTTTGAATTAGAGTAGTGAACTCGAACTGAAACCTTGATTGATCGAAAGAACACTTCTGAAAACCTCATTTCATAAAATTTGCTCGTGGATAAATAGTGGAACCAAATTTCTAATGCATAAAAATTTCTTAAATCAGACTAAATTGAGGCGCTAGAAATGAGTTCTAGAGGACGTGGTCGTCGTGGACGTGGTCGAGGCAGAATGGCCGTATCGAAACCCGTTAGATCGGGTCAAGGGTCTGAGAATGAAGTACCACCTCCACCACCAGCCTTTGGTAATGAGCAGCAAGAGCAGACGGGGGATGACGCAATATCGCAGGCTGTGCTACGAGTTTTGGAGATAGTGGCTGGGGCGGGTGGAAGTATGAGAGCAAGGAAGTCTGTACCTGAGTGACTCCGAGCGAATGGAGCCGAGGTATTTCGGAGCGTATCAGGCGTAGCACCCAGTGCGGCTGAATATTGGTTGGAAGCAACCGAGCGAATTATGGATGAGCTCGATCTGAGCCCTAAAGAGAAAGTGAAAGGAATGGTGGCGCTGCTTCGCGACGAGGCATACCAATGGTGGCTAACAATTCGAGATAGTGCCACAACTGAGGACCTCACTTTGGAGTATGTCAAGACGGCGTACCAGAAGAAGTACGTTGGAACTCATTATATTGATGCGTAGAGGAAGGCGTTTTTAGGGCTGGTTCAAGGGAACAAGTCCGTAGCAGAATACGAGGCTGAGTTCTTAAGGTTAAGCCATTATGCTCGAGGAGTGGTTGCTACAGAACATGAATGATGTGTCCTGTTTGAGGACGGATTAAGGGACAACCTGAGGTTGTTGATAGCTCCTAATCAGGAACGAGAGTTCGCTGTGTTAGTCGAAAAAGCTAAGGTAGCTGAGGGAATTAAGAACTCTGTGAGGCAGAACAGAGATAGGGATAGGAACCGGGATAGGAGGAATTTTGGATCATCCGAACCATCTGAGGGTCTTCGTAAAAGACCGAGGTTGAAAAATTGCATTCGTGTTGCTAAGCCTGACTCTGAGAAATTCGGATCGTCCGTGTGCTCGGTGTGGAAGGTACCATGTTGGTGAGTGCTGGAATCGGGCTAGAGAATGCTTCAGGTGTAAGTCTAAGACACATTTGATTAAGGATTGTCCTCAGGATCCGAACAGGACTCGGACATTAGGCCAAGGTTATGTGCAGCCGGGTAGAGATGGTCAGCAAGCAACAAGGGGTTGTGATCCGAACCATGGAGAAAATGGTTCCGGCCGAGGTCGTGGAGCATTAGGTCGCGATAATAGTGGCACTGAGGCAAGATAGCCAGGTCTGGTTTATGCAGTCCGTCGAAGAGAGGATAATGATGTGCCAGATGTGTCAGTGGGTAAGTTTCTAATGCCTGAAATATCCTTTATTGTTTGTTCGCTTTAAAGACAGTTGTTTTATTGTTAGTAAAGTATCTAGAACCTTGAATGTGGACTTAGAAACGGTGCCTAGAAAAATATGGTAGTTCCGTAAGATCAGAGTTGCGCAGCAGTAGCTAGTGTGGTGAATTAGGAAATACGACCGTTAGGCAGCCAAGTAATTTCGAGGACGAAATTATTTTAAGGAGGGTAGAATTGTAACATCTCGGTTTAGGGGTTATGCGTTTGGAGCATAACTCGAGTGTTTGGCAGGCTTATGGTGAGGTTGGATGAGTTTTAAGGGGTTTAGAGAACCCTAGAAGGTAAGGGATGCCTTAGGAAAATTTTGGATTTTTAGTGTAAAAAAAGGGAATAGGGCCAAGGGAGGCCTTAAGAACAATTTTCGGTAATTTTTGGCACAAAGGAAGGCGGTGGTAGATTGGCTTCTGTGCGCTGCTTAAGTGCTTGGGGAGGGCGCCATTAAGGACCTGGGTTCGAATCCAGGCGGCAGCAGTAAAGGGTTTTATTTTTGTTTTGGGGCGTTAAAAGGAAGGACCTAAGGAAGTAGGGCTTAAAAGGAAAATATGGCGCGTTTATATCACAAATAGCGCTCTGGTCGAGTGGCCTGGGGCGTTGGAAGGAAGGGGCTGCGGCATGAGGTTCCAGGTTCGAACCATGGAAGCTGCAGTTGGGGGTTTTATTTTTATTTTAAGCTGGCGCCAAGAGAGAGGTGGAAATTGGCTTGCACATGGGATAAGGATAAGCTTAAGTAATTGTTTTTGATTTAGAATTCGGCTGGAGTGGGGGGATAGCTATTAATTTTTTTGTTTTTTTTATTTGGAAGAGGTTATAATGGATAAAAAGGTGGATTTTATTTTAGATAATTTTAAATTGATTTGAATGTTGGTGTTGAGAGAATCTAGGAGTAAAACAAGGATTGGGTGAGAGGTAAAGGTGTTGGACGGCTGGGGGGTTCTTTTATTGGCATTTTTCGGCTATGAAGGTTAGGGGGCCGAATGCTATTTAAGAGTGGTGTGCTATCCCTTTTGCCGAATTTTGGTTCTTTCTTCTCAAGCCTTGCTTCTTTGTTTTCTTCTTTTCTTCTTGATTGTCATTTAGCCAAACCTTCAAGTAAGCTTACCTCTTTTCCTTCTTGAAACCGAAACCCCAAGCAACCTATGCTAGCCGAAAGTTATCCTAAATTTTGTTGGTAGCCGTATATCCTCTTCAACCCCTAAACCCCATTTTGTTTGTTGACCGAATATCAACCCCTTTTTCCTTCCATCTCTTTCGGTGTTTTCTTCCTTTGTGTTAGGCCGGATCTCCCCTCTCCTTTTTGTTTGCACTTGGGCCGAATATTAGAGAGGTGTTGATCTTGTTTCCAATCGTTGGTGAAGGACCTCCGGGATTTTGGAATCAACCAAGTGAAGCCCCATCTTTGGTGATCGGTCGGTAAGTGGTAGTAAGAATCTATTCTGATATTCTTGTCTTGGCCGATTGGCCCTAAGTGTTCTCTGTTATTGTGCTAAGGCCGATTGTAGGGGGGAGAAGAGCCTAACGCAGGAGACCTTTTCGGGATTTCATCGTTTGTGCCTTAGCAGGTGCGTAATCATCACACTATTTCTTCGGTTATATGCTTGCTAACGTTTATACATATGTATGTTGTGTGGTAGCCGATCTTAATGGCTTAAGTGGTGAATACCATGTTTTGGGTAATCGGATATCAGGTGAGTAAGTTTGCAATATTAAGTTTTTATGATGTATATGTATATATATATGTTGTGGTAACGATATGAGATGTATACTCACTTATATGAAGATTTGTCATGAGGCATTTACATACAGGCATGGGAGTTGGATTTGATCAAGGAAGGCAGGGTGTACACATTGATGTACGTAGTCTAATGTTAGCTTCAGGCTACATTAGCACTTGATGAGTTGCTGTGTGCATCATCAAGGGAGATGGTGGCTTGGTGCCCATCTCGGCGGTTGATAGCTGAGTGCATCACCGTAGACGGATTACTGTTGGGATCACGATGTGATCGATGGCTCACCCACGGCCTTGTGCAGCAGGTCTACCAAGGTAGGATATGTGGGATTACTCGGTTGTGATCGGTGGATTAGCCACGGCCTTGAGCAGAGAGTCTGCTAAGGTTGGTGTAACAGATGGACCTAGGTTGGGTTGGGTTTTGTAATTGCATATTTATTTGTATGAGCTGTGTGGATATGGGCCAAGCCCATACGCATGGAAATCTGTGTTATGGTTATGCACTGAGTCTATGGACTCACCCAATTTTTCTCAAACATTTCAGGTGATGCGTAAAGATGGACCAGGTCTGGAGTGGACACAAGGTGGCCATGCTGATGAAGAAGATTAAGATGAATATTTTTATGCATTTTTATAATAAGTATTTTTTGGGAATTTCTTTAATGTAATAAGGGACTTATTATCATTATTAGTACTATTTTTGATATTATTTTATATTTTGGTTTAATTAAAATAAATTACTATGAGAATATGATTTTTATTTTAGCAACCTATTTTTTCAAAATAGTATTCAATAAAGTTTTAATTTGGACATTTAATAATAACAAAGTTCTAAGTATAATTTTAAAGGGACACGGTTTTCAAAAGTTAACAAAATTTTCATGTTTGATTCAACAGTCAAAAAGATTTTCAACCGTCTTTTCCCAGTGACATAACCAAATCCGGTCAAGGCTCGTGGGCCGGGTTTGGGAGTGTTACAATATGCTATCACTTTGCCCTCTTGTATCAAAACATAGCCCAAACCATTCAATGAAGCATCACTATAAATCAAAAATTCTTTACCGGACTCTGGTTGAACTAACACAGGTGCCTCAGTTAACAGTGCTTTCAACTGATTAATGCTTTGCTGACATTTCTCGGACCACTCGAATTTAACATCTTTTTACAACAATCTCATCAATGGTGTAGCAATCATCAAGAATTCCTTGATGAATCTTCTGTAATATCCAGCTAAACTTAGAAAACTTCTTACCACAAATACATTTCTCGAAGGTTTCCAATCTACCACAGCTGAAATTTTGCTCGAATCAACTCTAATGCCATCGGTCAATACCACATGTCCCAAAAATCCTAGTTCTCAAAGCCAGAACTCACATTGCTAAACTTAGCAAATAATTGTTTTTCACGTAAAGTTTGCAAAACAGTTCTCAAATGTTGGGCATGCTCAGTCTCTTCTCATAAATAGATCAAAATATCATCAATAACCACAACCAAAAATCAGTCTAAATACGGTCTGAATATTCTGTTCATCAAGTCCATAAATACAACAGATGCATTAGTCAAACCAAATGGCATCACAAGAAACTCATAATGTCCGTACTTGGTCCTGAGCGCGGTTTTCGGCACATCTGAGTCTTTAACTCGCAACTGATAATAACTAGAATGAAGAATGATCTTTGAGAATATCGCCGCATCTTTCAACTGATCAAATATCACCAATACGTGCCAAAGGTTATTTATTCTTGATCGTGACTTTGTTGATTTGACGATAATCAATAGATAATGGCATGGATCTATCTTTTTTCTTAACAAACAACATAGGAGAACCCCAAGGAGAAAAGTTGAGTCGAGTAAAACCATTATCTGCCAACTCTTCCAATTGTGCTTTTAACTCTTCTAACTCTATAGGTGCCATTCTATATGGAGCTATCAATATCGGAGATGTTCCTGGCATTGATTCAATTGTAAACTCAACATTTCTGATCGGTGGTAACCTAGGTAATTCCTCTGGAAACACCTCTGTATACTCACATACCACTAGAATCGATTCTAGCTTCAACTTAGAAACTCTAGAATCAAATATATAAGAAAAATATGCTTCATAGCCTTCCCTAACATATTTTTGTGCCAACATAGTCGAAATAACATTAGATACACCATCTAGTCTATCTGACTCAGTTTGAAGTTTTTCATCTTTCTAACTTTTCAACACAATTTGCTTTCGTCTACAATTCATAACAGCATCATGTAGAGTTAACTAGTCCATATCTAGAATCACGTTAAACTCATCAAAAGGTAGTAACATCAAATTAATCAAAAAGTTGCAACCCCGAATTATCTAAGGATAGTTTTTACAAACTTTATCAAGTAACACATATTGACCTAGGGGGTTCGCTACTTTAACCACTAACTCAGTAGACTCGAAAGGCAATTTCTTATCTGACACTAAAGTCGTACATACAAATGAATGTGTTGAGATTGGGTCAATCAAAGCAGTATCATCAGTATCAAAGATAAAAAATGTACCAGAGATAACATCTAGCACTGAAGCTTCCTCTCTAGCACGGGTCGCATAGGCTCTAGCAGCGCTCGTGCCTCAGATCTCACATCAGAGTCCTTTGTCCCACTACGGCTATTGCCTGCATTTCTAGTGTTCCATGGTAGTTTACCTCTCGCATCAGTGTTACTTGGTAGAGTAGTCTGAGCCTTTTCTTTTTTAGACCTATCCGGGCAATCTCTGATATAATGTTCATATGAAGCACATTTAAAACATGCCCTATCTTTTATTCTGCAATCACTGAAGTTTCATTGACCACATTGTTGACATTCGGGCTTGTTGCTTTTAACACTGCTCACGTTCACTACAGATGTAGCCTGAGGTTTCAAACTTACGTGTTGTTTTCCTCTATCTTTACCTGAATAACTCACTAAAGCTGAAGAACGACCATGATATTCTTTCGACTTCTTCGATGGTGATTGGTATGACTTTCCTGCTGATCTCTTTCCTAAATCACAAGCCTCATAATCGACTTTTCTCTTTATTTTACTCAGTTCTTTGATTTTGCGAACTCTGTCAACTAGAACTACAAATTCTTTCAATTCAAGGATCCTGACTAATAGCTTGACGTCTTCATTTAACCCGTTTTCAAACCGTGTGCACATAGCAACCTCTGTCAGTATACATTGTCGGGTATATTTAATAAGTCAAACAAACTCTCTTTCATATTCAGATACTGTCATCTGGCCCTATTTCAACTCAAGAAACTCTTTACGTTTCTTATCAAGAAATCTCTGACTCACATATTCTTTTCAAAACTCAGTATGAAAGAATTCCCAGTCTATTTATTCTCTCGTTACAACCGAAACTAAGGTATTCCACTACTAATAAGTCAAATCTTTCAATAATGAAACAGTACATTTCACGCATTCTTTTGGTGTACATGATAATTCATTGAAAACTTTTATTATATTTTCTAACTAGAATCCAACTCTTTTAGGATCATCTTCAGATGTACCTCTAAACTCTTCAGCCCCATATTTACAGATTTTATCGACTGGAGGCTTGCTCATTCATACTGGTTCCAAACCTTGAGGAACTACGGGGACCGGTTGGGGAACAGGTGGGGGTGGAGGTCGTTGAGCCATTGGGTTCGTTCATACGAACTCGGTGAACCATTCATTCATCATTTGGATGAATGCTTCATTAGCCTCTCCTCCCCAGCCCTCAGATACTAGCCTACTTCCACTAGATGCTACTTCATGAACGGAGGCTTTCGCGTTACTTTCAACCTCATCAGAATCTGCTCAGTTGGATGACATTATATCTATATGAAAACATAGTTCAAATCGAGTCAGGAGTTATCACATTATCACGGGTTATATAATGTCATGTACTTCTAGACTTGTACATGTAACGTTCAGTCCGAGAACTGACTAAACCATTGCTTCGGTATCACCAAATGTAACACCCCTAACCCGTATCCGTCACTGGAATAGGGTATAAAGCATTACCGCAAAATTGTAACTTTAAAACATACATTTAGTACCTTAACATAAACATGGCATAAATAGTTCATCTACATGCATATCGTCCCTCAATCAACCCTTCGAGGCCCTAAAAAAACTTTAGAAACAATTTGAGAATAATTGGAATCATTCGAAAAGTTTAGGAAAAAAAATTAGAAAATTTGAACTGCATGGGTCACACGGCCATATGGCCAGGCCATGTGACTCACACGGCTGAGACACACATCCATGTTTCAGGCCGTCTAACATTTGAAATAGGGAGACACGGTCATGTTCTAGCCCATGTCTGTGCCCGTGTAACTTTCAAAGTTGGGTCACACAGCCAAGCCACACGCCTGTGTATCTGGCTGTGTAACTCTCAAAATGGCCTCAGACGCCCATGTGCCAGGCCGTGTGCTAGGCCGTGTAATAGCCTAACTTGAAACTATTAAAACCTATAAGAGACACATGGCTGTGTCGCATGGTCGTGTGTCACACACGGTTGAGTCACATGCCCGTGTCTCAAGCTGTATGGACAAGAAATTGGCCAAAATCAAGCCATTCTATCACCATTTCAAACTTGCACGTAAACACCATTTGTGCGCAAATTCAAAGCACCAAAACCTTACCAAAACATGCATAAAATGACCAATTCAATAGACCATTAATATAAAACCAATATGCCATACAAGGCACCTCAATTACAATCAATCAAACATACCTAAACATGTACACTTACCATATCTCAACCATACTTATATAAATCAATACCACTTCCAAACATACCATAGTCATGATCATTAGAACTTCCTTATAAACTTACCATTTGGTCACTCAAGCATGCATCATATCTTAGCCAAATTAACACATACCAACAAGGCATCAAAAGTACCAAAAGTACATCAACCAAAATAACATATACATGTCAAACTTATCAACTAGTATTCAAACACAAGTTCACTATACATGCCATTATATCCTTGGCCAAATCATCAATAACAACTGATATAATTGCTGGATAGTGTGATAGATCTCCGACAAACTTCCAACTCGATCAAGCTTCCGATTATCTATAAAACATAGGAAAGAAACCTACGTAAGCATATAATGCTTAGTACGTTCATAAATTAAGCATGATACAATCCAACCATAAGCTTGGCACAAGCCTAAGCATCATCAATAACACATGTTAGTGCATCAACTCATAATTCACTTGAATTAACATAAGGTAAGTCATTATACATAAACAAATTAATTTCAAATCATCATTTTCATGAACATAGGTATACTTTCATTGAACATTTCCTTTTTAATCCTTTCCATAAATTCAAGTCAAAGTTCATTTGAACACTTACCGTTCCTTTCCTTTTCATGCCCGTTGAACCATTTGGAATAACATCGGATATACAGGAAAGCTCACACGAAGTGTTCTAAACTTGTAATCGTAACCTTTCCATTTCCTTTACATCTTTTCTCACATGAGTTCTGAAATAGGTTTGCTCATACAAGCTATAGGTCAGAATGTAACTTACACAATGTTGCTCAAACAAGATGTAGAGTATCCACAACAAATGCAAGACCTCATCCATCGATAGGACATTCAAGACCAGCACCCGAAACATGGTAACCATAATGACATGTCATTTGTATCCTACGTATTCCTAAGGTTCAAACGGGACTCCATAATCATCGTAACATCGTTGGATTTCCACCATTTAATTTCATGGCAAGCAATACATATATATAGATCAATATAAAATTAAAACATTTTTTAATCATACGAACTTACCTCAATGACAAAGACGTAGAAACAAGATCAACTAATCCGATGCTTTAGCTTTTCCTCGATCTAGATCTGTACGAGGTCTATCTTGATCTAAATAGGAAAATTCAATCCATTTAATACTTATACTATTCAATTCAGTCCAAAATTTATATTTTTGCAAAATTAAATTTTGCGCTTAATATTTTAACTTCTTTACAATTTAGTCTTTAAGCTCGTAAATTGAAATTTAAGCAATTTCACCCACATTTCATACTAGCCAAATTCATTAGGGACCTACGCCAACCCATACAAATTAGCATTTCACAATTTTACCATGAAATTTTACTACTTTTATAAATAAGTCCTTAAATGACAATTTCATCAAAAATCCCTTTACGAAACTTGTTTATTTAACAACAATGACTCATAATCTTCCATCAAACATCAAAAACCATACAAGCATATTCATGGAAAAACCTAAACCCTTAAAATTTTTGCAATTTAATCCTTGGGATAGCTAGATTAAGCTACAACGAACCCGAAAACATAAAAATCATTAAAAATAAAGCTTAAAAACATACCATGCATAGGTTGTTCTTAACCGAATCCTCCAAGCACCAAAAATGGTGTTTTTCTTTCCCTTTTTTGATGGTGAAAGTCACTAAAGAAGATGATACAAAGTTTTACTTAATTTAATTTATCTTAATAATTAAATTACTTATTTAACCTTGTTTATTAACATTAAAATCACTTAGTTTTATGTCCATAAATGTCCACTAATAATAATGGTCTAATTATCATATAAATCCCCTTTCTTTAAATTTTCATAGCTTATTGATACCTTTAACTAAGAGAACTATACTTTTTCACATTTTACGATTTAGTCCTTTTTACTTAATTAAGCATGCAAAAGTCAAACTTTCTTAACGAAATTTTTATACAACCCTACTAACATACCGTGGACATCAAAATAATAAAATAATAATAATTTACTCAGCAGATTTGTGGTCGCACAACCACTATTTCGATTTCACTAAAAACGAGTTATTCCACAAAGTTTCTCACCACTTGAAACTAAGCTTTCTAGGATGTTAATCTTTTTATTTCATTAAAAATCTATAATAAAATTTGATGGTTTAAAGCCTAATCTTGTTGGTTATGGTGGAAAAGGACTATAATGTAATAAAATGAATAGTTTCTTTTATGAGCAGTAGAGGATGGCGTGAGAATAGATGAAGATGAATGAAAATTTCACATATTTCTATCTGAATGTTTTATTAATTTTAATCAATTAAAATATAATATAATAATTTAATTATCATCGTTTTAAATTTTATAGCCATAATTCATTCTCAATTTCCAACACCATCTCATGTTTCACCAACAATTATTACATATTCATCATAATTATCTATTTATGGAATGATTATTTTGCCTTTGAATTTTCTCTACAATTTCATCTTTGATTCATGACACTCTCTTGGTATAATTACATTTCTAATCCTTCTTCTTTTTTCCCTTCAAATAATTTAATTTTTACTTTTAATTTTCACACTTTTGCCCTAACACTTTTCATACTCTTACAATTTATTCTATACCTCGGATTTATTTCTCTAAACACACGAGTTTTTTTAATTCCCTCAGATATCCAATTACCTTATTTACTAACACTAATAATTTGTATTTTATTTACTTTGACTCATTTATTCTCCAATTAGCACTATTCACAACTTAGCGTGTAACGCCCTGAATTTGGGCCTAGTAGAATTGAGCCTATTGGGTTTTGGGCTTTGGGTCTCAGAAAATTTTTAAGTGAGCAAGAAAATGACAATTGGCATGTGGGCTTTGAAGGTTATTGAATTTGGAGTGTTTAGGGGTGTTACATTTAGTGGCATCAGAGCCCGGTTATAAAGCTCGGGCTGTGAAATGGGCCTTAGATTTGGGGTTTTAAAAGGGTTTTTCAGGATTCTTGAAGTGTGGTTCACCGAGCCTCGACATCGAGCCAAGTAAGTTTTCTGTACTACATTATTGAACTGTATAGATAATGGGCTACTTAAAATAGGCTTTTAGAGACTAAAGCCCATAGGAAACTTAAGCCTGTAGTGGATTCTCGACCGTGTAATAACTTTAAAAAAATTGGTTACTCACATAAGACATGTGTCCTAAACAAGTGGAACTATGAATTAATTTCATAAAAATTCTAATCTAGAAATACGCACGCAACGATGAGCGCTAGGAGAGAAGGAAGAGATCATGACTGAGGCCATGGAAGTGTTAGGGCTTTGTAAACATTTGAATTGGAATTTGGTACTTATTCTGCGTATGTTTGAGAATGTTTGTGATAGGTGGATGTTTTGGGTATGTATTAAAATTATTAGGGTTAGAGTGTGCAGCGGTAGCGTGGTGGGGTAGTTGATACATGACCACCCTGTTAGTTGGAAATTTCGAGGACGAAATTTCTTTAAGGGGGTAGAATTGTAATGCCCCGAATTTGAGCCTAGTAGAATTGAGCCTAGTAGAATTGGGCCTATTGGGCTTTAGGCTTTGGGTCTCAGAAAATTTTTAAGTGAGCAAGAAAATGACAATTGGCATGTGGGCTCTGAGGGTTGTTGAATTTGGAGTGTTTAGGGGTGTTACATAGGAGGTGTACAGCTCAACCTAAAAGGCCCAAAATAAAATAAACAATAAAACCCTAGGTCTACCAAGGTCTGCCGCCACTTGCACTGCCCATTGTTGCACCGCCTACTGCCACCGCCCATGCCACATCTCCACCGCCCGTTTACCTGCAAAAAAGGCAGAATAATCATTTTAGTGAAAGCAAGTTGTAAATGGCTATAAAGCCATATGAACCCAATGTATTTTCTTCTCTGGACAGACTTTGAATACCAAAAAAACAGAGATTTAAACACAAAAAAAAAAACATAAACAATCAAGAGACGAGATTCAAACACACAAACAGTGGAGATCGAGTACACAAAAAGGGGAAAACAAACGGTTAAAGAAAAATGAAGTTCAAAAGTGCTAAGGGTTTTATTTTATTTTATTTTTCTTCTTTTTTTTTCTCTTCTTTTCGAACCTTGTTTATACATACATATATATAAAAAAAAAGGTAAAAAAGAAAAAAAAAACTTATCTTTTTTTTATCGCCGAAAAAAGAGAAACTTTTGTGATTTTCAGTCGCCGGGGGCTGGTGGCCGGCGCGGTGCCCAACGACCGGAACCATGGCCGAACCCTCAGACTATTTCAGAGAAAAAAAAGGGGAAGGGGTGTTTTTTTAAAAGGGGCTGGTAAAAATGAAATTTTTAGGAATTTTTTTACTTTTATAGGCGTATAAAAACGACGTCGTTTTGGTCAGCATCCTTAAGCCCCAAAACGATGTCGTTTTACCCCCTAACTGACCCGACCCGCCTCAAGATCCGCGTGTTTTTTAAGCAAAGGGGTTATTTGCGCTTCTGGCCCTTCTGCTTTTTCGACCATGTTCAATTTTATCATTTTTTTGTTTTTCTTTTAATTTTACCTAATAAATTTGTTTTTATTTCAATTTAATCCCTTAAAGAAACGACGCCGTTTTGGAGGAGAAGGGAAAATTTCCTTTTTAGTCCCTCCTAGTTATTCGTGCGTTCAATAGGGTCCTTTTCCTTTTTATTTATTTCGGATTTACCCCGAACTTCAATTTTCAATTTAATTTAGCCCTTTTTAGTTATTTTTGCAATTTTATTATTATTATTATTATTATTATTATTAAAACTATTTTACCTAGTATTTCTTTATTTACATGTTTATTTGCTTACCCTCAATTTTAAATTAAACTTTTATTAGTATTTATTTATTATTTCATTTATTATGCCTTTTTATTATTATTTTTATCTCATTTTTATTCTATTATGCGTATCAGCACTGTAACTCATTTCCAATTTTACCATAAAACCGTGCTACATTTTACTCGATACACTAAAAAAGTTGTTTTAAATAAGCAATATTCCACATTTTTTTATTTCAAAAATTCGTACCCTAACTTATGGGGTTTCAATTTTTCTCGACAAATCCGAACAAACGAACGTTTTAAAATTTTTAAAAATAATCTCGGGAATTACGAAAAGATCGTGTTCTAACTTACGGAATACGATTTCTTTCTAAAATCGAGATAATCGAATATCTTTTGAAATAAATTTTTCGGTGTTTATTCTCATTTCGATAATTTAAGACATTATGTCCTAACTTACAGTACGTAATTCTTTTTCTAGATTAACGTGAAATACGCCCTTTTTCAAAAAATTTTCAATTAAACAATATTTTAACGAAGGGTTGTATTTTAAATCTCTTCAAAGTTCTCAATTTTCGACACTAAGACACTAATTAATCAACTAGGTACCAATTTTGGGCATTACGAGAGTGCTAATCCTTCCTCGTGTGTAACCGACTCCCGAACCCATCTTTCTGAATTTCGTAGACCAAAATCATTGTTTTTATAAATCAAACCATTTATTGAAAAAAACCACTTTTCGAGGTGACCCGATCCTACCTCATCAAAAAAGGATTGGTGGCGACTCCCTTTTTTTCATTCTTAAAGTCAAAGTCGACCCCGTTTTCAAAAATGATTTCGAACGGGGGTGTAACGCCCCGAATTTGGGCCTAGTAGAATTGGGCCTATTGGGCCTTAGGCATGGGAGCGTTTAAAATTTTTGAGAACAAGAGAACAGCACTAACCAAGTTGTAACGCCCCAAAAATCCCGAAACTTTAAATTTCTGTGCACTGAGGTTGGTAAGTATGAGTAGCACTTAGAATATTAATTTTAAGGTATTATCAGGATTATTTGAAGTCTTAGAGATAGGGGTGACCATAGGGAAAAATTTATTTTTCTTGCTTTAGTGGACCCTAGTCTCAGGCATTAGGCCTCTTAAGCAGATTAAGGAGAAAATAGGACACAAGATGGGCTTGTGGTCCAGTGGCAAGTGGCGTCACTTGTGAGCTATAAGGTGGCGTGTTGTAAGTTGAAGAGGTCCAAGGTTCGAGGCTTAGGAGTGGTATTTTGTGCAGTGTTTATTTTAAAGAGTGGACGGCCAGAGTTGTGTTAGTTTTGAACTCTTGCGTTGGAGTGTTTGAGTGGTAAGGGGAACTGATAATGGAGGGAAATTTGGATAATGCTAAGGTGTTATCAGGGAGAAAATTAGGAGCTGAGAAGTGTGAAGAGTTGGTGCCGTTTTGGAAAGTAGAGAGTGTATAAATTCAGCTTAGGAGGGTAGATGAGTGCCGTTTTTGGGTCTTTTAGGGGGTATTACGAATTTTCATTGTGGCTTTCGGCATTTGGAGAGTTTTGCAATTAGGTCAATCTTTCTTTTCTTTACCGAATTCCTGTGAAAGGTTCCTTGGGTTTTCCATTACTTTTCTTTTCTCCCCTTCATTCTGTTTCTCCTATTGCCGAATTCTTCCATTGCCGAAAAACCATCATTCTTTTTTGCCGAAATCCCTATTGGTGTTGCGCTCTTCTTCTTTCTCTGAAAGCCGAGTACTCTCTTATAATCGAATAGCCCTATCTTTTTACCGATTCCTTTTTATTTTTCCTCCATCACAGATCGATTGATGTTATCTACTCTTAATCAAGTTTTAAAAGCTGGATCTCGTTTAGTAGCTATCTAGGCTGTAGGATCGAAAGGGGATTTGGTAAGTATTTGGTTAACCTCTCTTGTACATTTTACTAAAAGCCGAGAGGCTATCTAACTGTCCTGTCATTAACTCTGTGATAACAAGGATAAGGTTCAGAGATCACAAACATGGTAGGTAAGGATCCTTAGCAAGAGGTAGCTGTACTCAACTCGATTGTGGTTTAAGTGAATGGCTGAATGTGTGTATGATCTATAGGGGTGACTTGTGTGGATTATGAGTCACTCGAATTTTGATGGTGTATGTGTGAGTGCAGATTTAGGGGATACTCCTGATTAGTAGCTAAGGAAGGGCTATTAGAACCCGGTGGCACATGGTAAGGTTACGGTAAGGCTTTGGCTTTTGGTAAATGTTTTGATTTAGTGATTGATTGAAGGTTTGTGGGTTGTAGGTTCAAGGCTAAGGATAGTATAGCATGCCGCAATAACCAGGTGTGTACAAAGACTACGCACACACGAAATCGGCAATGTCGAAAAGCCGAAAGTGGCTAAATGGGCCCGGTGGGTCCTGAGGCTATGTTTGATGAAATGGATTAATTTAATTATATGAGTTTGGTTAAGCATGCATATTAATGATCTGGATTTGTTTGGGCCTAATGGGTCATATGATTGAGATTTGGGCCTAGTGGGCCATAAAAATGTGATGTGGCCATTATGGGTTATATGAACGTGAAATGGGTTGATGGGCTTTATGGGGACGTAGACTAGTATGCTAGGGTTTTATAGACTTTAGGCATAGTACTGAACAACTCTTAAACCGCATAAGACTTTCTAATAATTAAACATGTCCGTGGACAAGTCACTAGGTTAGAGTGTGGTAACAGGCATATGCATGTCTAGGGTTGGATCTAGGGAGAGCTTGGTACTTAAGCGGACCTAACAGCCCACCTCCTCTTCTCTGGAAACCTACCTGGTGCATAGTGTCTGTTCACTTTAGCCGCAAAGACTTTTTAATGGGCCAAATATTATAACTAAAACCCGAGAGGGACCAAATACCCTTAGAATTGTAAAATTACTAAAATAACCCTGATTTGAAAATAACCAAAATACCCTTAGTTTGAAAATTACCAAAACATCCTTAGATTTGTAAAATCACTAAAATAGCCCCAAATTGTAAAATTACCAGAATACCCTTGGTTTGCAGAATTACCAAAACATCCATGATTTACAAAATTTCCAAAGTACATTTGTTTTTCAAAATTACCTAAATACCCCTGTAGAGTAGATTTATGGAAATACCCTTGGGTTGTGAAATGACGAAAATACCCCTATGTGATGAGTTTGAGTTTTGTGGATGTTACTCATGTGCCTATTGCATTCATATGATATTTTGCTTAGGATGCATATGGGTGGGAATTATGGTACGGAGGAAGATTTGAGGATCGCATAGTTGCTTGACGACCATGGATCCACCGGTGGCTTTAAGCCATTTATATGATTAGCAGCTTTGCTGCAACGTTGAGTAATGCCGCTGTGAGTGCTACCTTTGGTGTGTAGAGGATGGGTGGGTCGATTTAGAAATCCCCATAGGTGTGTAAGGTTGGAAGGGAAATGGTGTGTAGTGGATGAATTTTGGGGGAGGGTTTTGCATTACCTTGTTTTGCATATGATATGATATGATATGATATGAGGTCATTGTGGGCCAAGGCCCAAGACCACCGATTTTGATATGGCTCAAGCCAATGTGATAATTATATATTGAATTGAATGCCAAGGGTTGTACACATTGATTTTCGAAACTTACACACTTTATTTAATGTTTCTGGTGATCTTCAGTAAATGGCTCGACGTGGGAGAGGACTCGGAGATGGCCACATTACAAGATGATGTTTAAATTTTTATTTATTTATTTCAAAAGACATAGTTTTAATTGCTTATTTTCGTTGGATGTAATAAGGCCTTGTACTCCGGTTTGACGTTACTTATGGGTTTTATTATTATCTCTGCTGCTTAATTTTTATTTTAACTTAAATAAATTTTTAAAGTTTAACAAGGTTTTCAAAATAACTATAACCTATGGGCTTTATTTATAAAATGGGTTTTTTTTCATTACTTAACAAGACTCAAGGATTTTGGCTTTTGGGCCTTAACTTTAACTTAGCAAAATCGTTTGAATTATGCTTTTGATGTGACACGCTGGATTCGGGCCTAACTTCTAGGCCGGGTTTGGGGTGTTACAGGGGGTTTCAAGGATGTTACATATGGATTAGATATGTTGATGATCATGATGCATGGAAATATGTTATGCAATGTTTTGAGGCAATGCCCAAACATGGTTTGATATGTTAAGCGCTTTAAATTGTGTTGTAGGAAATGTTGGAAAAAATGGATTTTTTGGAAACTTTGAGGCATATTCTTGATTAGTATAGGTGGAGTTTTGAATCATAAAACTATGATTTTATATTCTACTCCACGAGACATTTACAACGGTATATCATATGCTCAAAATGGTTGAGTAATGAATGAGAAATTGATGCTCAAAGTAAGCCACTTGTGAATTATGTTGAAAAAAATGGAAAACTTAGTCTCACATTGTTTAGATATCAAGTGTGGAATATATTTATATATGTAACATCCCAAAAGTTAGGGGTTGTAATTTTTTTGCATAATTGCATGTTGTGCTCGTTTAGCTGGTTATTTGAATGTTTTGGGGGGTTCCAGGGAGGCCTGAGATCAAGTTTAAGCTTTGGAAAAATTTTAGTTTTTGGCCCTTAAGAGGAGAGGGCTAGTTGAGGTTGGACTTAAATAAAATTGAGTGTGTTTTACTAACACAAGTGAAATGTGTGGTGTGGTGGTGTGACGTCAAGTGGAGAGCAAAGAAGGGAGGGGTTCGAATCCCACAGGTTACAAATGAGGGATTTTATTTTGTGACTTGGAAGAGCAAGAGGTAGAGTTGGGATCAAACTCTACAAGTTTGGTTGGAGACTTGGTCAAATAATTCAAATGGGTGAAGGAGAGGAATTCTAGGAGAAAATAGTAGAGTGGATCAAGGAGTAGGGAGAGAGGGAGAGTTGTGCCGTGAGGGGGGACTCAAATTAGTCATTTTCGGCTAAGGAAAATGTTACGCATTTTGGGTAGTGTTGGTGGCCGAATTCTCATTTTGCTCTCCTCTCATTTTTGGCTTTTGGTTTTTTTTCGTCTAGAGCATGTTGGGTCTTTCTCCTTTGGTGCACTATTTTCTTCTCTTTGTGCACTTTTCTGCCTTTCGTGCACTCCTCTCTCTTTTACTCATAGCTATTCAATTTGTTTCATTTTTCTTTCTCCTTCTTTTCCCTGCTAAGTGCCGAAGTGGTAAGCATTACCCTCATCATCCTTCCTTTCTTTTCCTCCCATTACTCTTCTTCTTAAGCATTCATTCTCCTCTTTGTTTCTAAGCCGAATATTTTTCTTTTTGAAGTGTTGATTTTCCTTCTTGCTGGCCGAACCTTGTGAGACGAACCTACATACTCTCTTTGTTTTGAATTCTTTGTTCCTTGTTGTGAGAGCCGAAACTCCTTGGGGGTCAACTGCCGAATCTTGTAGTACTTTGGTAAGGATGGAGTAATGCTAATAGTCTTGGTAACTCGATTATTGTCAGATCGCTATGTCTATTTAAGAAGGCTTCGGTGTCTCCTCTGTGGGGGGAGGGCCGAATGTTGAATATTTACTGACATTCTCCTGCTCATCAAATATTGTTAGGAGCTTAATATCTGTAGCCAAGGGATAGAGCCGATTACTTAGTGTACAAAAGGAGATCGTGTTCGTGGTAAGTGAAGTTAGTCTAGTAAGATGTTCAAGTTAAGGTTATTAAGGGGGAGACTAACCTTTTGTCAATATCGCTATAGGTGTCTTGGAAGCTGTGGAAAAACACAACTTGTAATCAGGTGTGTAATCTCACACCATTGTTTGGGATAGTATGTACTGTTCTGTGAATCGGCCAAAAGCCAAAATGCCGAAAAGTCAGAGCATCGGAAATCGAGATCAATCGAGCGTGCCAGCGCTCGTAGTAATAAATCGAGCCACTAAGGAATAGCGATAGACTGTGGAGAGTATCACGAACACTCTCGTGAAATTGAGGCCGTATTGGGCCTTGTTGAGCTGAAGTGGGCTAAGTGGGCTCGATGGGTTAACGGGCCCACATAAGTGAAATCGATGATGAGTACCAGATGGTTGCTGGGACTACGAAGTATGTAAAATCGAGACCGAAAATGAGTTGAACGGGCCACACGAGTGTGTGGGCCCATTTGGGCTAAAATTGAATTTTAGGCCCAATTACACCGTGGTAACCCAAAAGGGAACCTGTGTCGCTCGAAGCGACAGTGAGCCTCCAGAAAGGCTGTTAGTTGATAAAATTATCAGAATACCCTTAATGGGTAAAATTATCAAAATACCCTCGGCAGGTAAATTATTGAAATACCCTCTGTGGGTAAATTATCGAAATACCCTTAGTGTAACGACCCGAATTTGGGCCTAGTAGAATTGGGCCTATTGGGCCTTGGTCATGGGAGTGTTTAAAATTTTTGAAAACAAGAGAACAGCACTAATGCAAGTTGGACCTATTAGGTGAGTGATTTTGGAAGGTTATGGAGCTTTTATAAAGTCCCGGGATCAAACCTGGGCTTTAGGAAAAATTTTGGTTTTAGGTGAATAAAACCCTGGGAGTTAGTAAGTAGGCTTTAAGAATAAAATGTGGAGAAAAATGACACAAAAGGAGTTGTGGTCTAGTGGCAAATGGCGCCACATGGGAGACAAGGGAATGACGCCACACAAGGAAGTAAGGGGTCCAAGGTTCAAGTCTTGGCGCTTGCATTTCATTTTTATTTCTTTTTTAAATGAACTTAGACTTTGGCCATAGACTTATATTTAGTTGCGCATGTTTTAAGACAACAAGGAGCTTGTTGGTAAAGTGGCTAGCGGCGTGGATTTTGTTACAAAGGAGCCTAAGTTCGAATCCCATTGCAAGTAAAAAGGGATATTTATTTTGCTAAGTTGGGACGGCAAGTGGTTGTGCTCGATTTAAACTCTGCTGAAGGAGGGATCCCACATTAGGAAGGTAGCAAGAGGGAAGGTGAGAAGATGGCTTTAAATAGAGCAATCTATGAGGAGAGTAAGCATACCTAGGTTGGCGTTTGGGCATAGGAATGTTCGGAGCGCGGATTAACTCCAGATTCCTATCAAGTGTGTATTTCGCACTACTCTAGCTGTAGAGCGGCAAATGCCGAAATGTCGGTCACACAGAGCGGGCGAGCGCACGTGTGGGGGCTTTGATGCAATAGTTGAGGCCATCATGAGTGTTCTTATGGGTTTAGGCTGTTTGGGCCTCGATGGGCCGAAATGAGCCCGTAGGCCCATATGAATAAATTGTATGATTGTGTAGTAGATATTGAACTGGTCTATGTGAATCTCAAATTTATGGCTATGTTTGGGCTAAATGGGCCACACAAGCGTGTGGGTCCATTTGGGCCGAGAATGGGCCCTAGGCACATTCGCATCGTTATATCTGTTTAGAATACCTTGGTTTACATAATTACTGAAATACCCTTGGTTTACAAAATTACCGAAATACCTTTAATTTATGAAATTATCGAAATACCCCTGATTTACGAAATTACCGAAACACCCTTGATTTGTGAAATTATCGAAATACCCTCGGATTACAAAATTATCGAAATACCCCTGATTTATGAAATTATCGAAATACCCTCGGATTACAAAATTACCAAAATACCTTTGATTTGTGAAAGTACCAAAATAACCTCAGATTTCAAAATTACTGAAATACCCCTGATTTGTGAAATTACCGAAATACCCTCAGATTGCAAAATTACCGAAACACCCCTTATTTGTGAAATTATCAAAATACCTCTAGTTTACAGAATTTTCGAAATACCCCAGTTTGTGAAATTACCAAAATACCCCTAGTTTGCAAAATTACTAAAATACCCTCTATAGGTAAAGTTACCGAAATACCCTTTATGGGTAAAGTTACCAAAATACCCTCGATGGGTAAAATTACCAAGATGCCCTTTCGAGGCGAAATGACCGTTTTACCTCTAACTGATTAAATGACTGTTACACCCTCGTGGTAGTACTAGTGTTGTATGTGTTAATTGTATGATTGATTATGTTTGAGATGCACTGCATACATGGATTAGTTATGAGTAGAATTACCGAATTACCCCTGTAGGGTAGGATTCCCGAAATACCCTTATAAGGTAAAATGACTATTTTTCCCCTAAGGGTAAAAGACTGATTTTGTGCCATAACTTGACTGTGATTGTATGACTATATTTTAACCAACTTGACTTTGGGCATGTGTCTGATTTGCTGTTAATATGTGTTGAAATGACTGTTACTAAGCATGGCCATTTTGCATACACGTGTAATGATTGAGCATGACATACACGACATACTGCATTGGGTGGGGTTGCTGATTTGAGGAAGTACCGTTCTAGTGGCATTGCCACATACCGTTCTAGTAGCATCGCCACATACCGTTCTAGTGGCACCGCCACATACCGTTCGAGTGGCATCTCCACATACCTATTTAGTGGCTCAGCCACATATATCGTAATTAGCAGCTTGACTGCAGTATTGGAGAGTTTTGGCTGGGTAGGTTGACATGGTCCCCACATGGTGTGTTGGATGGTATGGGTGGAGAGTTAGTTGGCTGGATAGGATTGGGGTAGGTACATATCCATTGCATTTATTTGATTTGGGGCTTAGGCCCAGCTTGTTACCGAATAGGGCTTAGGCCTAGACCGACACCGTATGGGCTCAGGCCCAGACTATAACCGTTATAAGGGACTACACACTAAGTTCTCGTAACTCATCCCTTTCTTTTAACTGTGCAGGTAATCCCCAGCCTTAGAGGATTTGGAGCTGCGGAGGACTTGGAGGTGGTCACACGTCGGATATGGTTTAAAGACTAAACTTACCGATTTTAGTGTAATTCAGTTATTTTAAATTATTGGGTTAATAATTTTTGTAATAAGGCCATTGGGTTTTTCTTTTTAACTTTTCTTTGGTATTTCTTTAAATTACAGCTGCAGGTTTGTTAAACACGGGTTTTTAAAACGATAACTGTCATTTTCAAATATCACGTTTCCGTAACTTTTAAAATCAATCATCTACTACAAACAATGTTTTGAAAACAATATTATGTTTGCAAGGAAAAACAACTTTAAGCAAATTTTATTCGGTAAGCGACGAAACTCAAGGTTTTTCATTGATAAAAAGTTTTTAAATTGAGGAAAGTGGTTTAAATGATTGCGTAGTTTCAAACAATCTTTTGAGGTGACACGCCATATTCAGCCGTAACGTCTAGGCTGGGTTTGGGGTGTTACACTTAGTGGGTAAATTACTAAAATACCCTCGGCATGTAAAGTTACCAAAAATACCCTTAAAGGGTGAGATTAATTAAATGCCCTCGTAGGGTAAAATTACTGGAATACTCTCGAGGGGTAAATTACCGTTTTACCCCCAGCCGACCAAATGACCATTATACCCCTAGTGGTAGATCTAGTGTTGTATGTGTAACCCGTTTAATTGTTATGATGGTAATTTATTTCATACATTGATTTAATATGTCACTACATGTTGCATTGGGTTGCGTTATGTTTTGGAGGAAGTACTGTACTGGTGGCTATGCCACGTTCTACTGATTTAGTGGCTCTACCACGACATACTGATTTTAGTGGCTCAGCCACGTATACTATTACTGGCAGCTTTGCTGCGTTGATATTAGCAGCTCGACTGCGCTATTGGTGTGTAGGGCTGGGTGGGTTGACTTGGTTCCCACATGGTGTGTAAGGTTGATACGGGTGGTGTGATGGTTGGATTGGGTTGGGCTGCATTTTCTTTGTTTGCATTACCATGATTTTGGGGCTTAGGCCCGAACTGATACCGCATGGGCTTGGGCCCAAACTGTGATTGTAATAGGGGATTACACACTGAGTTCTCGTAACTCGCCCATTTTCCTTTAACTCTGCAAGTAATCCCCAGCCTTAAAGGGTTTGGAGCTGCGAGGGACTCGGGGTGACCACACGTCCTGTATGTTTCTTGGGTTAATTTAGTCACTTTATTTTGGCTTACTTTATTTTAATTTTTGGGCTATTAATTTTGTAATAAAGCCATTGGATTTGTATTAACTTTAGTTTGGTAATTCTTCACAAACTGTTAGGTTACTTAACGCGAGTTTTGAAACCATAACTACTATTTTTAAAATAACACGGTTCCACAACTGTTTAAACTGAACTTTCGTAACGAACAAGGTTTTAAAAAAATTGGCAAATGTATAATAATATTTTTGAAAAGGATTGGTTTTGAGCAAAACTTGTTTTGGCTATAAGCAACGAGAGATGGAATTTCTAAACGATAGAAGGTTTTGACTCGTAAATGAGTTCCAAAAGAACACAAAGTTTTCAAACAACACCTAATGTGGCACGCTAGATCCGATCATAATGTCTAGGCCAGGTTTGGGGTGTTATATTTAGTGGTATCAGAGCTAGGTTGCAAAACTTGACTGTGGAATGTTTTTGAAATTTTTTTCAAATCTATTTAAATCCTGGTTTAGAAAAGTAGTGATATCCTTGAACACCAAGTCTCCAGCACCAAATTCATAAGTTTCTTTACTCTGCACTTTATTATATGTTGAAATAGTTGTATCAAGAAACTACTAAGGACTGTCGTAGGATACTGAAACCCCTTAGTTGTAGAAACCGAGACTATAGGAGACTGAAACTGTAGTAGGTGTGAACTGCGAGAACAAACCTAAATACTACTTTTCATAAGATATTTGTTAATAATTACATGAATTATAAGATGATTCATAAAACTTTTTAATCAGAAAATACGCTACATCAATATGAGCACAAGAGGTCTCGAAAGGGGTACTCGTGGCTGTGGTAAAGGCCGAGGTACTAGGGCTGGGTCCTCAGCATAAGGACATATGCCTGAAAGGGAAGCGCCAGCATCACCGGTGACTGAGACGAGGTCTCATGATCGAGCCGGTAGGGATGATGCTCTGTCCCAAGCGATGCTACGAGTTTTGGAAAGAGTTGTTGGAGTGATTACTGGATCAGAGGCCCGAGGGTCAATTTCTGAGCGACTCCGATCTAACGGGGTAGAAATCTTCAAGGGCATCTCTGGTGTAGCCCCGAATATGGCATAATGCTGGTTGGAGGCAGTTGAACGAATCATGGACGACGTTGACTGCAGGGTAGAACAAAAGCTGAAGGGAGCAGTGTCCCTACTGTGAGATGAGGCATATTAATGGTGGCTTACAGTGAGGGAAGGTACGCAAGCTGATCGTGTGACTTTGGATTTCATTAAAGCGGCCTTCCAAGGAAAGTATGACGGGGCAAGTTACGTGGACGCCCGAAGAAAGGAATATTTGAATCTGGTTTAGGAGAATAAATCCGTAGCAGAGTATGAGGCAGAGTTCCTGCGTTTGATCCGGTACGCTCGGGGTATAGTTGCAACAGAATATAAGCACTGCGTGCGGTTTGAGGATGGCCTTTGAGATGAGTTGCGGGTACTGATAGCCCCGCAGAGGGAAAGAGACTTCGCTGCCCTGGTGGAGAAGGCTAAGATTGCCGAAGATGTGAAACACTCAGAGCGTCATAATCGTGAGAAGGAAAGGGGCAGAAATAAGAGGGGTTTTGGGCCCTCAAGTTCGTTTGGTGGGCCTATTAAGAGGCTTAGATTTAATGGGCGATCGAATCGGAGTTTCGATTATTCTTTGTGCGGGCATCGACCTTGCGTTGCGTGTGCGGGTTATCCCATCAAGTTAAATGTTGGAAGTGAATTGGGGCGTGCTTCAGATGTAGGTCTAGAGATCACAGGGTTAGAGACTGTACGCAGAGGCCAGGTCAAATGTAAGCTGCGGGTCAGGGATATGTTCAGCTAGGGAGAGGTGGTCAGCAGCCACCGAGAGGCTGTAGTCCAACCCAAGAGGGAAATGGGTTTAGACGAGGTCACGAAGCACCGGGCAGAGGTGCTGGTAACACAGAGGCGAGACAGCCAGGGTTGGTTTATGCTACTAGGCCCCGTGAGGATGGCGACGCACCTGACGTTATAACTGGTACGTTCCCCATTCATGATGTACCATTTATAGCTTTGATTGATATTGGGTCTACGCACTCGTATGTTGCATGTACTGTGTCGGGAACATTAGGCATACAGCTTGAACTTATTGATAGAGAAATGCCAGTGATTAGTCCTTTAGGACAGTCTATTGTAGTGAATAAGCTGTTTAGAAATGTGCCTTTAGAGGTTCAAGGGGTTGTCTTTTCGGCGGATTTAATGGAACTACCGTTTGGCGAGTTTGATCTCATTCTGGGCATGGACTGGTTAGTGAAACACCGTGCAAATTTGGATTGTGCTGCTAAGCATATGGTATTGAAGTCTTCAGAGGACGAGGAAGTGATTGTGATAGAAGAGCGAAGGGATTATCTATCCAATGTAATCTCAGCGTTAAGGGCCGAGAAGCTGGTTTGCAAGGGTTGTGAGGCGTTTCTAGCCTATGCCAGCACATCTGATACTAAGGGTTTGTCTGTTGAGGATGTCAGGACAGCAAAGGAGTATCCGAATGTATTCCCTAAAGAGTTTTCGGGGTTGCCACCAAACCGTGAGGTCGAATTCGGCATTGAGCTCTTACTGGAAATGGCTCTAGTGTCCATCGCCCCTTAAAGGATGGCACCAAAGGAGCTGGTGGAATTAAAGGCTCAGATCCAAGAGCTACTAGATCAAGGATTCATCTGGCCGAGTGTGTCTCCTTGGGGACCATCGGTATTGTTCGTGAAGAAGAAGGGTGGGTCAATGCGTATGTGTATTGATTATCGTCAATTAAATAAACTGACGATTAAGAACAAACACCTTTACCAAGAATAGACGACCTGTTTGATCAGCTGCGAAGAGCCATAATTTTCTCTAAAATAGATCTTAGATCGGGGTACCATCAGTTAAGGGTTAAGGAGGCGGATGTGTACAAGACCGCATTTAGGACTCGTTATGGACACTACGAGTTTTTGGTCATGCCGTTTGGGCTAACGAATACACTAGCTGCATTCATAGATATGATGAACCGGGTCTTCTAACCCTACTTAGACCGGTTCATGGTGGTGTTTATAGACGATATTCTGGTATATTTGAGAACTGAGGAGGAGCATGATTCACATCTTCGGATTGTTCTACAAGTATTGAGAGAGAAGCAGCTTTATGCTAAATTCAGTAAATGCGAGTTTTGGCTGCGTGAGGTGACATTTTTGGGTTATGTTGTGTCTGCCGAGGGAATTAGGGTTGATCCACGAAAAGTTAAGGCCGTATTGGATTGGAAGCCACCGAAGTTGGTATCTAAGATTCAAAGCTTTCTGGGTCTGGCTGGGTATTACAGACAGTTCGTTGAGGGGTTTTCATTGATTGCTGCACCCTTAACAAAGTTACTACGTAAAGGTGTACCGTTTGTTTGGACTGACAAACAACAGGAGAGTTTTGAGAAACTAGAGAAGATTCTGACTGAATCTCCAGTACTAATTCAGCCAGAGGCTGGAAAAGAATTTGTTGTTTATTGTGATGCGTCGTACACGGGTTTGGGTTGTGTGCTAATGTAGGAGGGTAAAGTGGTGGCTTATGTGTCCCGTCATCTTAGGCCGCACGAGGTGAATTATCCTACTCACGACCTAGAATTAGCCGCGGTGGTATTCGCACTAAAGATTTGGAGATACTACCTGTACGGGGAGAATTCGATCGTTTATACCGATCATAAGAGTCTCAAGTATCTCCTTACTCAAAAGGAGTTGAATCTTAGGCAACGAAGATGGATAGAGTTGCTTCAGGATTATGATTGTTCGATCGAGTATCATCTGGGAAAAGCCAACGTGGTAGCGGATGCACTGAGTCGTAAGGTTGTATCTGAACTAAGAGCAATGTTAGCTCGCCTCAGTCTATTTAAGGATAGTAGTTTGTTGGTGGAATTGCAAGTAAAATTGACTTGGATTAGTCAGATTAAATAGAAGCAGATGTTGGATAAGTCGTTGGTTTCTCGTTTCCAACAGGTGAAGAAGGGGGAGACTGAGGAGTTTGGGCTGAATAGTGAAAGAGTATTATGCTTCCGTGGAAGAGTTTGTGTACCGAGGGACCTTGAGCTAAGGCAGTCGATTCTGCGGAGGCGCATAGTAGTCCATAGCTATGCATCCTGGTGGAAGCAAATTATACCGAGATCTATGTAAAATGTACTGGTGGCTAGGACTTAAGCGGGAGGTTACTGACTTTGTAAGTAAGTGCTTGACATGCCAGCAAGTGAAGGCTGAGCATCAACTGCCTTCGGGACTGCTGCAACCAGAAAAATTCCACTCTGTAAGTGGGAGAGGATTACCATGGATTTTGTTAGTGGGCTACCCCTGACGCCTACTAAGAAATATTCGGTGTAGGTAATTGTTGATCGGCTAACTAAATCTGCCCACTTCATACTGGTTCACACCGATTACTCATTGTAGAAGTTGGCCAAGTTATATGTGGCAGAAATTGTGAGGTTACATGGGGTGCCAGTGTCTATCATTTCGGACAGGGACCCTAGATTTACATCACGATTCTGGAGAGTGTTATATGAAGCTCTAGGTACAAGGTTAGATTTCAGCACAGCTTTTCATCCGCAGACTGATGGTCAGTCAGAGAGGGTAATACAGATTCTGAAAGACATGTTAAGAGGATGTGTGATAGATTTCAAAGGTAGTTGGGAAGACTATTTACCGTTGGCGGAATTCGCTTACAACAACAGCTACCAATCCAGTATTCAGATGGCACCATATGAGGCATTATATGGCCGTAGGTGTCGTACCCCTATTTGTTGGACAGAATTGAGTGAGCAGCGACTGTTGGGTCCAGAGCTAGTTTCTGAAACTGAGGAGAAAGTAAAATTGATACGGGATCGGTTCAAGGAAGCATCTGATAGGTAAAAGTCGTATGCTGACTTAAAGCGTAAAGAAATAGAGTTTTCTGTGGGGGATTATGTCTTCTTGAAGGTCTCACCTTGGAAGAAGATTTTGAGATTTGGGTGGAAGGACAAGCTGAGGCCTAGATTTATCGAACCTTACTGGATAGTAAAGCATTTAGGATCGGTCTCTTACCAGCTAGAACTGCCTCCCGAGTTAAACTGGATACATAATGTATTCCAAGTCTCTATGCAAAGGCACTACCGTTTGGATCCTTCTCATATAGTGCCGGTAGAGGAGATCGAGATAAGACCTGATCTAACATTTGAAGAAGAACTGGTGCAAATTTTGGATCATGATGTTAAGGTGCTGAGAAGGAAATATGTTTCGTTAGTTAAGGTGTTGTGGCGTAATCACGATTCAAAGGAAGCCACGTGGGAGTCTGAGGAAGCGATGCGACAGCAGCACTCTCACCTCTTCTAATCAGGTAAAATTTCGAGGCTGAAATTTCTTTAAGAGGGGTAGAATTGTAACATCCCAAAAGTTAGGGGTTGTAAATTTTTGCATAATTGCATGTTGTGCTTGTTCAACTGGTTATTTGAATGTTTTTGGGGGTTCCAAGGAGGCCTGGGATCGAGTCTAAGCCTTGGAAAAATTTTATTTTTTGGCCCTTAAGAGGAGAGGGCTAGTTGAGGTTGGATTTAAGTAAAATTGATTGTGTTTTACTAAAACAAGTGAAGTGTGTGGTGTGGTGGTGTGCCGTCAAGTGGAGAGCAAAGAGGGGACAGGTTCAAATCCCACAGGTTCCAAATGAGGGATTTTATTTTATGACTTGGAAGAGCAAGCGATAGAGTTGGGATCAAACTCTACAAGGTTGGTTGGAGACTTGGTCAAACAATTCAAATGGGTGAAGGAGAGGAATTCTAGGAGAAAATAGTGGAGTGGATCAAGGAGTGGGGAGACAGGGAGAGTTGTGCCGTGAGGGGGGACTCAAACTAGTCATTTTTGGCTAAGGTAATGTTACCAAAAATACTTGTAAAGGCTGAGATTACTGAAATGCCCTCGTAGGGTGAAATTACTGGAATACCCTCGAGGGGTAAATTACCGTTTTACCCCCAACCGACCAAATGACCATTATACCCCTAGTGGTAGATCTAGTGTTGTATGTGTAACCCGTTTAATTGTTATGATGGTAATTTATTTCATACATCGATTTAATATGTCACTGCATGTTGCATTGGGTTGGGTTATGTTTTGGAGGAAGTATTGTACTGGTGGCTATGCCACGTTATACTAATTCAGTGGCTCTGCCACGACATACTGATTTTAGTGGCTCAGCCACGTATACTGTTACTGGCAGCTTTGCTGCATTGATATTAGCAGCTCGACTGCGCTATTGGTGTGTAGGGCTAGGTGGGTTGACTTGGTCCGCACATGGTGTGTAGAGTTGATACGGGTGGTGTGATGGTTGGATTGGGTTGGGCTGCATTTTCTTTGTTTACATTACCATGATTTTAGGGCTTAGGCCCGAACTGATACCGCATGGGCTTGGGCCCAAACTGTGACTGTAATAGGGGATTACACACTGAGTTCTCGTAACTCACCCATTTTCCTTTAACCGTGCAAGTAATCCCCAGCCTTAGAGGGTTTAGAGTTGCGAGGGACTCGGGGTGACCACACGTCCTGTATGTTTCTTGGGTTAATTTAGTCACTTTATTTTGGCTTACTTTATTTTAATTTTTGGGCTATTAATTTTGTAATAAGGCCATTGGATTTGTATTGACTTTAGCTTGGTAATTCTTCACTAACTGTTAGGTTACTTAACGCGAGTTTTGAAACCATAACTACTGTTTTTAAAATAACACAGTTCCACAACTGTTTAAACCGAACTTTCGTAACGAACAAGGTTTGAAAAAAAAATTGGCAAATGTATAATAATATTTTTGAAAAGGATTGGTTTTGAGCAAAACTTGTTTTGGCTATATGCAACGAGAGATGGAATTTCTGAACCATAGAAGGTTTTGACTCGTAAATGAGTTTCAAAAGAACACAAAGTTTTCAAACAACACCTAATGTGGCACACTGGATCCGATCATAACGTCTAGGCCGGGTTTGGGGTGTTGCAATATATGTGAACCAACTTGGTGGTTATTGAATGACTAAACTAATATTCTCCCTAGCAAGTAGGGGATGCAATTCAAAACCCACCGGGGTTGGGGGCACACCTGTACAACATAAGTGATGCAAAATGTTTGGACCGGTCAGGCCTTCTAGGCCTGTGCATATTTTAGCCCAATATGTAATCTTATTTTTTTCCTCAGCAGAGCTTATCTGTTTGGAATTAAAATGAGTTAAAGGCTTTTTTAATTCAAATGCTAATTTAGGTTTAAATGACTTCTTAATTCACCAACACGTTTTTGGCTCCATTAGTCAAAGATTTCCAAAATTTTTTCGGTTGAATTTATTTAAAACCAAATAATCTGTAAGAAAAGAGAGACATTGAAATTTTCCAAAATTCCAAAAGATCTTTTCCCTGCATATTTTTTCTGAATTGTTTTTGATGATAAACAAAGGCAAGGCTACTATTCGTTGATCACTACAGTCGTGCTACTGTTGTACTCATCTTGTTGTTGTATCCTAGGAGACAGTCAACCAATGTTTCTCCAACACCATACGAGCGGCCGAATCTGCCTTAAGAGAACTGTGAAAACAGGCCTCAACTACCAATCCGATTTTGCTGCCTACCTACGAGTATAATATTTCAATTTAGTCTTTATTTTTATTCTTTTCTAATTATATAAATATATATATTTATATTTTTTTTGTTCGATCTTGTGATTTAAATATATACTTTACATTAACGTTTATTTTACTAACGTGTGTGCAACAATCTTAAGACAAATCCTTTAAATCTTTCTAATTCGAGACAAACAGGACACCAACGAGAGATTGTATTATGTTTCAAACAAAAATTCAATTGAACAATCCTGTTTCAGGATTTATTCATACTGTTTAACAGGATTTGTTTGATTTTTGTTTCAAACAGAAAATCAATTGAACAATCCTGTTTCAGGATTTTATTCATGCCGTTTAACAGGATTTGTTTGATTTTTGTTTCAAACAGAAAGCAATTGAACAATTTTGTTTCAGGATTTTATTCTTGTTGTTTAACAAGATTTGTTCAATTTTTTTGTTTCAAACAGAAATCAGTTGAATAATTCTATTTCAGGATTCTTTTCCTACTGCTCAACAGAATTTATTCGATTTCTATTATTAACAAAATTATTCGATTTCTATTGTTACCAGAAATTGGTTATTGATTTTTGTTTCAAAATTTTAAATTTTGTCATTTAACAGAATCAAAGGGTAGTATAAACTGAAAATTAAATTTTTTTTTGTTTACTAATTCTGGTTCTGTTTCTGAAATCTTAACAAAAAAATGGAAACTTCCACCAATTCGCAATCTGGAGCGTTGGTTCCAATTCAGGCTTCGAATCAAAACCCAATGTTTTTGGTGGCTGTAAACCACAACGAGAAGCCTACGAAATTCTCTAGACAGAATTTCAAGACATGGCAACAGAAGATGTTTTTCTGTTTGACCATGTTGAACTTGGCCAAAATTTTGAAGGATGACCCTCCTACTATTAAAGAGGGTGAGGTAAATGATGTTACCGCCTTCATTACTATTAAAGCTTGGGAGCATTTTGATTTCATGTGCCAAAATTATATCCTGAATGGGTTGTCAGATGCATTTTACGAAGTATACAGTGTCAAGAAGACAACTAAGGAATTATGGATGTTGCTGGACCATAAATACAAAACTGAAAATGCCAGAGCTAAAAAGTTTTTAGTTGCTAATTTCTTGAATTTTGTAATAGATGATTTTAAACTAGTTGCGAATCAAGTGCAGGAACTTCGACTAATCATTCACGGAATTCTTGCTGAATGGATGGTCATAAGTGAATCCTTCCAGGTGGCAGCCATTATTGAGAAGCTACCTCCTGCTTGGAATGACTTCAAGAACTACCTAAAGCACAAAAGAAACAAAATGTCAATGGAAGACTTGATTGTCAGACTTCGAATTGAGGAATACAATAAAGGTGCTGGCAAAAACCTTAACAAAGCAGCAAATGTCAATAGTGCTAAGGCAAATGTGGTAGAAGTAAAAAATGACTTCAAGAAGGTAAAACAACATTAGAATGGGTCTAAATTGGGACCAAAAAGTAGAGTTTCCAGGAAGCAAAAATCTCAAGGAAATGCTTCAATTGCAACAAGATGGGGTACAAGTCATTTGACTGTAGGCTTCCAAAAAAAGTCAGAAATAATGAGGCTAATGATGTGGAAGAAATTTCCAAGGAAGTGTCTAATATGGATTTATGTGTTGTGATTTCTGAAGTCAACATGGTTGACTCAAATCCAAAAGAATGGTGGCTTGATACTGGTGTCACACGTTAAATCTTCTGCAATAACGACTTCTTTTCTGAGTTAGTGCCTTGTGACAAAAGGGAGAAGCTCTATATGGGCAATGTTGTGACTTCCAAGATCAAGGGGAAGGGTATTTTGTCTTGAAGATGACTTCTGGCAAAGAACTCAAGCTTTAAAATTTGTTGTATGTGCCTGACATACGTAAGAACCTTGTTTTTGGGACACTCCTCAGTGTACGCGGCTTTAGGATAGTGTTTGAATCCCAAAAGCTAGTTTTTTCTAAAGGGGGAATACTTGTGGGAAAAGGATACGTATTAAATGACATATGAAAACTTAATGCAATCTCTGTAAAAGAAAAGATAATGACTAAGAATGTTGCTTCTTCTTCTATTTTTATGCTTGAGTCATTTAATTTATGGCATGGTAGGCTTGGACATGTTAATTATGATACATTACGTAGATTTATTAATTTAGAGCACATTTCTTCATTTCACATTAAGTATAAACATAAATGTGAAATCATTTCACATTAATTAATTAACAAGGTCTTCATTTCAAAATGTACAAAGAAATACAGAACCACTTGATCTAATACATAGCAATGTTTGTAAACTATAACAAAATAACCACGGATATTCGAGATAGAGTTACTCACATCAATTGTGAGTATAGTGCTCACACGAGCTGTGAATATGAGCCTGCTCAGACGATCTGTGGGTCGGGATTATAGCTTTACTCGATGTTGTTCACACGAGCTGTGAAGGATCCGCAACACATGTTGGACCTTAGCCATCGGTAAAACATCCAAGACCAATACCCTATACCTTATATACCCTAATGATATGTCATTTGTATCCTAGTTTTTCACTAAGTTCATATGAGCCTCAATTCATATCCATACCAGCCATTCCTTTGAACATCAACATATACACATGAACCCAACTGTATGCATTTCCTTTTTCAATCATAAATATCAATTATGCTATACTCCACAGTATAGTCCATCCAATATTCAAAATTATTATACTATAGATATTCAACTACAAGTTATATTTACATTCCAAATCACAAAGGCAATTTATAAATCAGCTTAAGCATTACACGAACTTACCTAATAAAAAAAGGCAGCAAATACGACACCAAAGACTATTAAGCATTTTTTCTTTTTTAGTGTTTACCTACCGATTGATCCGTTTCTTGATCTATATAATAGTTTAATTCAATTATCAACTTCAAATACTTATAAAGTATAAATATATGCATATGACTCTTTGTTTAACATTTTGCAGTATTTTCCTAAACTTTTACATTTTATTTAATTTAATCTTTAAAATCAAAACCTTTATAACTTTCACATTTAAACCCCAAATTTCAATCCGATTACAATCTTATACTTTAACAACTATCAAGTACCTATTTTTACCAAAAATTCATGCTAGTTTCATCATATTTTCATTTTAGTCCCCTAAACTCAAAAATAACAATTTCTACTTTACAAAATAACCCAATTCCATAACAAAGCTTCAAACCCTATCAATTAACATCTAAAAAGCTTCCAACACAATAATGGTAAATTTTAAAATTTATAACAGTTTTGAAAACGGAGGTACGATTTAACTAAATCGAGTTGCAACGATCTCAAAAACATAAAATTTAGGAAAATCGAGCTTGAATTTCATACCTTGCAATGGTCGAGTGCTTCTTGAAGCTCAACAATGGCTTTTCCTTCTTTAACTTAGTGTTTTCGAAGGTGAAAGACCAAATGAAAAGATGATGGTGTTTTTGTTTCATTTTTTTTTATTATATTATTAACATATGTTTTTAACTTATACTTTAATAGTTTCATCATTAACCGTCAAAAAACTAAAGAAAATGGTTTAATTACCATTTAAAACCCTGAACCATTCCTATTTAAACCTTATAGCTAATAAAATTCAATAATAATTAACCTTTATGATTTTTTTACAATTTAGTCCTTATACACTAATTAAGCATTCAACCAACCAAATTACCAGATCAAAATCTAATGTAATGTTATAATAGACTCGTAAATATTAATAAATAATATTTACTGGCTCGACCATCGAAAATGGGATTCCAAAACCACAGTTTTCGGTACTACGAAAAATGGGTTGTTACATGAACGATCTTCTCTGTTACTCTCAAATTTTCAAATACTTAGAGAGTGAGCTCCAACTCAAAGAATCGAACATCAAACAAGAAACAAAAACTTCCGAAGAGAGAGAACTTGACTTTCTCTGAGGGGTAGCCAAAATTGAAACTCACGCCTCCAAATTTAAATTATAATTGTTAAGAAGAATGAAATTATAATCTCATAAATTTAGAACAAGAAAACTCAAGAAAAATAGAATTTATTTGAGTTTAAGAAAATTTAAATCAAATAAATGTTCGTTAAAATTCAACAGAGTTTCCCCTTAATATTACATGTAAATTTTTGCACCCCTAGTACTTACATAAAGAGAGAAAAATTAAAAGAGTTATACTTAATTTGGATGAAGCATAAAAATAATATTTTAATACAAAATTGGAATATAAGCTCAAGTCTACAGCACAAGGGAGTCCTTTTATGTGTTATGGCACTTGCCCCTTAGTGGGCTCCTTGAGCCTTTCATGTATTAAGTCTGATTATGTGTGTAGTTTAGTTTTTAATTTAAATTAAAACCAAGCTCATATAATCATCCAACCCAATAATTGTTTTCTATTTTAAAATAATTTATTATTAATTAATTCAATTAAATAATTTACACAACTCAATTTTACTTTTGTTAAAATCATGATGACTTTATTACATTAAAATTTATGTGTAAAGTAATTTAATTGTCCAATTAAAATATTACTACAATGACTAATTAATTTAATTTTTACTTTGGACTCAATTATTTAATTTCATGCAATTAAATAATATCTCAAAGAAATTAAATCAATTTCTAAGTTATCTTTTGTCATCTCGAGAAAATGTATTTATTGTGGATAGTAAAGCAAACTATTTCTCACCATCATTTCCATCTATTCAATCATGCAGTCCATACAAAGTTGTGTTGAGTTAGCGGAGGGACCGATTGAACACATATGGGTAGGGCTTAAATAATTTTTAATTAAGCTCTAACCCTTCATATATTAATAAAAAATTATTTAGTCGTGAAATCATTCCACTAAAATGTCATGACTGATCCCCCTATTATATACCAGTATGAAAGTTATAAGCATTTAAGTTTTTGTCCAACAACCTTTCGATATAGTTATTACCTTCATAGGCATTGACCCATTTATGTTAAAGTCGTTCTCCTAATATGATCCATTTTATCGCATGGTCATCATTGTATCTTCCATGATGAAAATTATAATTACTTACTAACAGTATAGATAATCATTCATCCCAGACGACTGACTCGTGACCACATTTCATTTTCACTATCAATACAATACCAATGAAAAGATACCATTTGCTCTATTTTTGAGCTATGGGTTCTATTATTGTAAGCGATGTCAAGCCATGCACAAATCATATACCCAATAGATCAACTTACAACCCACTATCGTGAGAGCTCTGGTTTTCAATATATCAAGGTATATGAGATATACACTTGTGGTCTGTCATTTATTCTCAACCCTACGTCAACTGATGCTCTTGTATTTAACTTTTTATTGTGTAGACCAAAACACCCGGGCTCATAAGTGTTTCCTGTACAGGACCGATGTTGCGACACCCTAGTGCCTGTGTCACGACATCGAAGGCAGTATGCTCAGGTTCAAGGTAGCTTCAAGGAGTGTCCGTGACATCCAATGGCTATAATGCGACACCAAAGGCAGTCTCAAGATTCTTGCATTCTGCTCCCCACATTACAACATCAAACTTCCCATGTTGCAACAAAACGACCAATACTGAGTTTGTACGCCCTTTAATGGTCTCCTGCCCATTCACTAAGTACATTAGCTCACTTTTAGGCCTCATTCGATCCCTTAGGTCAATAAAAGACTCAAAATACACTTTTTTATTGAATTTAAACTAAACTATAAAAACTTAACTAAAACATAATGAAAATGCTTATATTCAAACTCCTAATGTGCGAAAACTAGTTTAATCTGCTACACTGAATTACAGCAGATCAATGCATTAGATGAAGGCCGATCGAACCTTGTCTCGCTAAAAGCACCTTTGGTTAAGGGTGAGCAAAATCCGATTCGATTCGAAAAACTCAATAAAAAAGTTCAAATTTTGAATTAAATAGTTCGATTTTTTGAGTTAATCAAGTTATTCGGATCAACTCGAATAAAAAATTAATTTTTTCAGTTTAACTCAAATATGAAATACACTCGAAAATTCGAATAAGAAAAGACAACACTATGTCGTTTTGATAAATGTTTACCTTTTCTAAAGTTAAAAGTCAAAACCCATTAAGTTAAAAGGAATAACCATATCGTTTTAATAAATGTTTACTCATTAAGTTAAAAGGCAAAACCATTATCTTGTTTATGTAGTTAAATAATCTTGTACTTCATCTACTAGTTAAATAATCGGTCTATGTAAATGCAATATTGAGTATAAATATAGGATTCATTAACTCGACTCGACTTGACTCGAACTTTTTTGACTCGATTCGATTTGATTCAAAAAAAATTCAAATTGAGTTCGGTTGCTAAAATAGGATTTGTCAACTCGACTAACTTGAAATTATTTGACTTGATTCGACTCCACTCGATCGAATACTCACCCCTTCCCTTGGGTCACTAGGTTCCTAATGGTAAGGGTGGATGTTCGATAGAATTGAATGAAAAAATTTCGAGTTAATCAAGTTGACGAATCTTATTTTATCATCCTAACTCGATTTAATAGTTTCTCAAATTGAGTTGAGTGAGATGGAATTTGAATCGAATCAAATCAAATATATTTGTTCAAGTTAAATTTAAAAAATGACTTTGGGTCCTTGTAGCCACTACCACCCACCGAAATCAAATTTGTTATTAACTTTCATCCCCTCATAATTTATTGTTGCCATGTATTTTGAAATTAAAAAATATATTAAACGTAAAAAAATTTGATTTTTTAATAAAAGTTATTTTAAAGATAAAATGTGAAATTGATACCAACAGAAAATTTTAACACGAATATTTTATGGCATCATCAATAATTCAATTTTAACTTAAATTGATAAAGATCTAGCATGATCAAACAATACAATAATATAAATAGCACAAAATGTAAATTTTAATTCAATAATATAAATAGAAGACATGAATTCAAAAAAAAAAAGTTTTTGGGATTTAGAATGAAGTAAAAGTTTTTGGGAAAAGAAAAAGGAAAAAAATTTTAGGGGTTTGAGAGAAGTAAAAGTTTTGAGGGTTCGAGGAAAGTAGAAATTTGAGGGGAAGTAAAAGTTTTAGGGGGAAAGTAAGGAAAAAAGTTTTGGGGTTTGGGGGAAGTAAAATTTTTGGAGGGAAAGCCAAAGGGTTTGAGGGGGTAGGGGAAACGAAGTAAAAGGTTTTGATATTTAGTTTATTTGAATTATTTGAGTTATTCGAATTCAAAAATTTAACTCGATTCGAACTCAAAATTCAAAAAAAAATTGAGTTGATTTGATAAATTCGATTAATTCAATTCGAATAATTAGAAATTCGAACTTTTTTTTTTTATTTTTTTCGAGTCGAATTGGATTTTGCTCACACCTACCTGATGGACTCAAATCAAACGAAGTCGAATATCAGGCAGAAGGCTTGTTGAATATCACGAGATTTTTGATGGACCTGATTCAAGCAAAAGATTATGAAATAAGAGAAAATAATTATTAAATTACATTAGCATCTATGTAATGTGATTATTCCAATTGTAGTTAGTATTATTGTAATAAAAGTTAAGATGATAGTGGAGATAATCAAGTTTTCGATCCATTATTAATGTAAATAGAAGTATAATAAATAAAAAGAAAAGTTTTTTAGTTCACTAGAAAACAAATTATCATTCTTAACCTTTAAAATTTAATTCGTATCTGAACCGATATAAAATCGGGAAGAATAAAACAATCAAGAAAAAATGAGGAAAGAAAATGATAAAAAAAATCGATAAAAAAATGAGGAGAAAGAGAGAAGGAAGAAAAAGAATGAACGCATGACGGTGTGGAAAAAATTGAAACAGAGATAAAAAAAATAAAATTAGGAAGGAAGAAATTGTAACAGAGATGTGGTAGGGAAAAAATGAATGGTGGGATTGTTAAATAGACAAAGAAAAATACGGCGTAGCATGCCATGACGGAGAAAAAAAATCCTTTAAAGAGTTTTAAAAAGGAAAAGTGGGAAGAAAAAATGTAGGATTGGGAAGAAAAAACCCCGAGAAAAAACATGAATAAAACAGAGAAAATGAAAAGAAGGAAAAAAATGGGTCTAACGTGCGTGATCAATCGATCGATCAAATTAGCGTCATGCCCCTCTTTTTTCTTTTCCTTTTCTCTATTTTATTAGTATATTGTGATTGAGAAAAAATTTTCTTTAAAGAGTTTGAAAAAGAAAAAATGAGAAGAAAAATGTAGGATCGGGAATAAAAATGGAGAAAATATGAATAAAATAAAGAAAGAAGAAAAAAAAAAAGGGCCTGACGCGCGTGATCAATCAATCAAATCGACATCAAGCCCTTTTTTTCTTTCTTTCCTTCTAAACTCCAATGGTCCCCCTCCACTAGTTTAACAAAAAAAAAAAGATATTAGATTTTTTTTGTGTTATTTGAAGTTTTGAGATTGTTGTGTTGGTATTTTGTGGAAAATTTTTAATAAACTTAATGTATGTGAATTTTTAATTATAATAATTGTAATATATTTAGTTTTTTAAGTGGTGATTAATTTTTTATTAATTATGCAAATATCACAATGAGTTCTCTTCTCTGAGCAACCGATCACACTGCATTGATTATTAATGATCCAATAAAGTATTTTGATATTTATTAATCACAAATATATTTATAGAGTTGCGGTTTAACTTATATTTACTTACCGATCACACTGCATTGATTATTAATGATCCAGTAAAATATTTTGATATTTATTAATCACAAATATATTTATAGGGTTGCGGTTTAACTTATATTTCCTTAGTCAATTTAACAAATGCAGTTATATGATATGGACAGGATTAGTATCGCGTCTTGATATCGCGATTCCATATTCTAAGGTACCATTAGGACGAACGCATAATGCCATACTTGGATGTCGTCGGATTTAGAACAGCAGCATCCATCCCGATTTTTGACTTGAGGGTGGACTTAATATCCGCCTTGCTTGAGTGGTGGCGCCCAGAGACCCATACTTTTCTTCTAAAGTTTGGGAAGTGTACCATCACCTTGGAAGACTTTGCAATGCAACTCAGGCTCCCAGTTGACAGTGATGTGGTCACATGCCCAAGAAAAATGGTCGACCCTTTGGCCCTTTGCTACCAATTACTTGGACACTCGTTTGGAGATGGCGAATCTAGATTTACCAATTTGAAATTTTTCTTGTTAAAAGAAAATTTCCAAAAGATATTAAGCAGTGCCACTGAGTCGAAGTTGATGTGCACTGCTCGAGCATATATATTGCAGCTGATCGGAGGGTACTTATGTCAGACGCAAATAATAATAAAGTCCAAATTATTTACTTGCCTTTATTGGCCAATTTGTACCGGGCTCGCTCCTACAATTGCGGCTCAGCAGTTTTGGCAACTTTGTATTGTGAGCATTGTCGGGCAAAAAAGCATGAGACACATGATATATGCAGATGTAACATCTTGATTTTGGGCTTAGTCAGAACAGTGGTTGCGGGACCACAAATTCGACATCAAAAAATTTATTTTATTATTATTTTGATGTCTACAGTATGATACTAAAGTTATGTGAAATTTTCATAAAGAAATTTCCTTGTTTGAGTGCTCAATCTGATAAAAGGACTAAATCGCGTAAGGTGCAAAACTTGAGGTCTAATTGATAAAGGCACTAAATAGCTATAGAATTGAAAAGTATGAGCACTTGCATGGTAATTATACTAATATAAAAGTGAGGAGACAAAGATGGACATGTAGTAGGTAAATTTGATGAAGATATTAAAAGGTTAAATTGGTAAATAAGTTAATAGGTGTAATAAGACAAAATAGCAAAAAGCTACCATCTTTTTTATTTCTCTTTCTTCTCCACTGATTCTTACCCAAGGAAATGGCCATGGAAGCTTGAAAATTTCAGCAACTTCTAACTCTCACAAGTAAGTGATTTTGATGGTCATTTTTTATGATTTTTGTATTTTTGGAACCCTTGTAGCTTGATCTAGCTAATGAGGGGACTATTTTGGAAAATGGTTGAAAGTCTAGGGTTTTTCCATGAGAATATTCATGTTGTTTGCTGCATTTTTATGGAAGAAAATGAATCTTGGTTGTTAAATAAGCAACTTTTGTTAAGTGATTTTCATGAAAACACCTAAAATGGACTATTTTGTAAAAGTTGTAAAATAGGTAGTAAATGTGTGAAATAATGGAAAATGTGGGAAGCTATAAGCATGAAAAAGGTTCAGCTATGCATGGGTAGTAAAGAAACTGGACACATTTCATTTAACGAGCCTAGGGGAAAAAGTGTACATATGACAAAGTTTAGGGGTAAAAATATAATTTTACGAAAAATGTGAAATTGGGCTAATTTGAATAGCATGATGAATAAATAAATTAAATGTGTTGTTATAGATTAAGGAAGATGAGATGTGGAATTAGATCAGGGGAAAAGCAAGATAATCGAGTAATTGACTTATTTCATCGTTTCATACCAAGGTAAGTTCGTATGTTAATAATAAATGTTTATTTGATAAATTGATGAATAATTTGTGAATTTAATTATATTAATTGATGTACAATGAAAATCCGATGTTCGAGACTAGCGAATGCAAAGTTGAACACTTTCATTCGGTACTAAAAGATGAATTGACGGAAAAGACCATGAATGAGTTATGGCAAAGTGTGACTAAGTGAAATCGTTAAGACCATAGTTAGATTATGGCATCGAGATATGGTTCTATGTGAGATTGTGGAATAAAATAGCAATGGTCACATGTGTAGTACTAAGTGCAGGCTACTATGTGCACCGGAAAGCATCTATTATTATTGGTGGGCTGTGTGCGATACCACTATGAATCTGTTATTATTGGTGGACTGTGTGCAATACCACCGTGTATCTTTTATTATGGGTGGGCTATATGCGAAACCACCATGTATCCATAATTACTCCAAAGTGTTCATCGGGAAAATTCGACTAAGTGGAATTTCATGTGAGCAATGAATTCGATATGTGATGAATTTTAGTGAGGATTAAAATGAGTAAGTGAAGTGATAAAGTTTTGTATTATTCATTCTAAACAAATTATGTTATTGAATGTGAGCATATTGTTATGATGTTTCATGAAAGAGTGAAATTTGAAATAAAACAGTTTTGGACAGCAGCAATTGTGTAACTTTGAAAAATCACCAAATTTCCATTGTAAGGTTGAATGAGATATGAAATTAAAGCTTATTGAGTCTATTTCTACATAAAAGGAATATAATAAACAAAATAATTTCATATCAAGAGATAATTGGATTTTAGTGAGACAAGGTCAGAATGATTTTGGAATCCCCTATTCTGACTTTGGGAAATTCATTAAAAATTTTACAAAAATAATAATGGGATAAAATTTATATGCTTGAAATTCTTAATGAGTCTATTTCCAATAGAAATAAATGGGAATGTCATTCAAGTTCTTTACAACGAGATAACTAATTTTTAGTGAAGAGGGGTCAGAACTGTCGGACAGTGAAACAAGGGAGACTTTAAAAAATAAACTGTACTGATTGGCTGAACCAAAAATTCCGGAAATTTTATGGTAATAATATATGTGAGTCTAGTTTCAGGGAAAATTATTGGATCTTAATTTGGAGTTCTGTACCTCTAGATAAAAATAATTTAGTGAATGTAACTCGAGTAAACTGCTCAAGATGAACATAAATGAATTTTGAAATTTTATGCAATAATGATGGTATTATCCTGAGAGCTTATAATGAGGATTGTTAAAAGCATGGTAATCAATTGTTTATTATTTACATACGTACTTACTAAGTTTTATAGCTTACTCCATTGTTTTCCGTGTTTAAAATGTACTCAGGTTAGCTCGGGTCGGAAGTCGCCGGAGAACCTATCACACTATTGAGCTTACAATTTAGGTATTGGTGATTTTATACTTAAGGTTATGGCATGTATAGGGAACTTGGTGTAACACCCTAAACCCGGCCTAGACGTTACGACCGGATCTGGCATGTCACATGGAAGTGTTGTGAAAGAAACTACGTGTTCGTTAAACTTCAAGTTTTGTTGCTTATGGAAATCCATCTGGTTTAATAGTTTTCTTGCAAAAACATTAGGATTGCTATTTTCAATGACTTAATTTAAAAATATTCAGGTTCGATGACTTTCAGAAAAACGTTGTTTTGAAAAGAGATTTAGGAAGTTGACAAAAACTAAGCGATTGTTTAGGAAAGTAGTTCATTGAAAATGATGCGTTTCAAAAAAAAACACTCTGTATTTCGTTGTTTGTTATAAAATCCCGATTATTCAATGTCCATTTTAGCAAAGTTAGGATTAATTGAAACTGCCATTGTTTTGGAAATCGAATTTAAACATTTGCAGAAACGTGATATTTTAAAAAACAGTTATTAATGTTTAGGAAAACCTCGTATTGAACGATTAATATAAAATAGCAGCCGAATAAAAAGTTAAAAACCAAATAAAATCCCAGAGGCCTTATTACAGAACATAACCCCAAATTAAAATGAAATTTAAAAGAAAGTAAAACTTAACGAAAGTAACGACGAATGGCCACCATAGAGTCCGCCTCGGCTCCAATTCCTCAAAGTAAGAGATTATCTGCAAAAATTTAAGCAGAGGAGTGAGTTACTAGAACTCAGTGTGTAATCCCCAAAACGAACAATCACTGGGCCCAAGCCCATGCAGATACAAATTGGGCCTTAGCCCTTATGAAATCAAGCTGGGCAAAGCCCACATGGTAAAACAGATAAAAGAATGCAATGCAACCCAGCCCAACCTAGAATCCATCCGCTACATACCATCCGTTCCAGCCATAACACACCAGCGGGGATTTCTACAATCAACCCTCATCCGCTACACACCACGATGGCAGTCGCGCTGCTCATCCCAAAATTGTGGCAGTGCCACCGAAATAATGTGACAGAGTCACCGAAATATGTGGTAGAGCCACCGAAATAATGTGATAGAGTCACCGAAATATGTGGCAGAGCCACCAAAATACACTTCCTCTTTCATCAATATCATATCCCTTGCCCATGCAATATGTCATAACGTCATAATGTGATGGATGCAAACATATATCAAAGTATGCCAGATAATCAGAACACACATCCAATCATGCTAATTTACTCATAATGGTATAGTCATAAGTTTACTTACCAGGTATATCTCTAACAATTCCCACTAGGATATGTCAACTGCATTCCCATTACGGGTATTTTGGCTTTTAGCCGACATATAGTATAACATAGACAAAATGAAATAGAGGTGTGAAATTACACACCTGACTACACCAAGAACTATACACTCCTGCTCGTCGTCGCCCTCACTAGCGCGAACAACAGATATCTGCCTCTTCCGAGCAGATGTCGACTCCCTACCACAGCTCGGCGGAAAATCCCAAACCGCTGACACCCTACGTCGTTTGAACCTAGGAGTAGAGACTACGAGTCCACTCCCCTCAGGATCCTTTATCGATACCTCCTTAGAATGGCTAGCACTAGCATCCATGAAGAGAGTCTTGATTAGTATAGTACTTTCAGAGAGAAGCAATGGTCGTCTCACAAGGAGGTTTGGTTATGGCAGAGAGAGTGAAAAGAGAATAGACAAGTAGAAATCAGAGAGAACTCTTTACCTTGATTAACAGAGAACCGAACACCAATAGATTTGGCTTGCGATTCTGGATGAGTCCCTAAATAACACACGAGTTAGGACCGATGCTCCAAAACAAAATAATAAGAAACGGCCTTTCGGCCTAACTAAAACATGAAGGAGACCCTCCTTCCATTCTTCCCCCCTATTCGGCCATTAACACTACTTACCAAATACTTCCCGATTGAATGCTGAACGAAGAGGAAAAGGTAAGATCAATCCCTTCTACAATCGGTCTAGGCCAAAAAGGAATGAAGTTAAGGTTTTCGGTTTTAACAAGGCTAGGAGAGAAGAGGAGAAGAATGAAAGGAAATGGAGGAAGAAGAACCCTTACCGGAATTCCAAGGATGAGCCGATTGGGATGGTTAGATTCGGCGATTGCAATAACGATAACAGAGGCTCCAAGTTCGGCTATGAAGGCTAAAAGAAATGAGGTTCCAAAGATAGCTAGAAAGATTAAGAAAAGAAATGATCGCTTGAAGCTAAAAGAAGAAGAGTTGAAATTTGGCTATTGGCAAAAACAAGGGAACTGATTTAAAATATGGAGAGGAAGAAAGATTCAGCTTTCGCAGAATGGGAGAAAGAGATGAATAGAAGAAAATACCACAGAAGGAAAAAGGTTTCGGCTCAAAATGGGCACAGAGGAAAAGATGAAAAGAGAAAAAAAGAAAAATGAGAATGGCAACTAAAGGTTTCGGCAAAGAGAGTAAAGGCAAGCTTTCCCAAGTGTTAATACTGAAAATGCAAAGAAAAAAAAAACTTACCTAGCCACTCTTGAAACAAACGGCACACTAATCTCCCACTACTGAAAATGCTACTCAGAGATCCCTTACTCTTTGACCGAATTTTCCCCCTTCTCAAGTCTCCCACTTTCAGCCAACTTCATCACTCCACCACATCCCTTGATTCACTCCCTAAATCACTCCACCATGCTCCCATCTCCTCTCATTCGAATATTTGACCAAGTCCAAACCTTCCTTGATAGAGTCCTAGCCAAATACCACCTCTTCTCCACCTTGAGCACAAAAATAAAGCTCCATAATGTAGCAGATGGGATTCGAACTCCTCCCCCTTTGCTCTACTAGTGACGCCACATCCACTCCACCTTGTGCTTACTTATGCTAGCAATTTACCAACATTTTCTCTTAAGCCTTCCCCCCTTAAGTGCCCAAAAAGTAAAATTTTACCTAGGCCTAGGCTCGACCCCGAGCCTTCCCAGGACCCCCCAAACACCCCCAAATAACAAGCTTAGCTAGCCAAACACACAAAATAATGCAAACAGCAGGACCCCTAATTTTAGGATGTTACACTTGGTCATGTGAATATGTTACTATGAGTTCTCATAGAATAATGACCCACGATATTCGGAGTTCATTGTTGTATAAAGTCATTTAATGTGGCCAATAAATTGGTTATGCTATAAACTCATAATGATGCATTCTATGGTTGAGTAAATTGTATACTATGACTTGTTATGTGTGTGTGATGGAATGTTACTATGAGTTCTCCTAGAATAATGACCCACGATATTCGGAGTTCATTGTTGTATAAAGTCATTTAATGTGGCCAATAAATTGGTTATGCTATAAACTCATGATGATGCATTCTATGGTTGAGTAAATTGTATGGTATGACTTGTTATGTGTGTGTGGTGGATGTTTTGGTAGATTTAATATGTCATGAAATGTGTCATTCAAGTTATACTCAAGTATGGGCAGGATAGGGTAGAAATTGGCTTGGAAAATAGCCAACTTCTTGACCACACAGGCAGAGACCTGGCCGTTGTCTTAACTGTGTGGAGGACACGGTCTAGCACACGGGAGTGTGACTTGGTCGTGTGATCCAAAAAGAATGATGATGTCATAAACAGAAAGTTACACGGGTGGAAGACACAGGCGTGTCCTGGGCCACACGGACGGGTGTAACCATACGGCTTGCCCACACGGGCGTATGACTCTCCAAAATAAGGAAATTTTCTAAATGTTCCAATAGTTTTAAAAGTTCTTGATTTAGTCCCGAATCGCTTCCAAAGCATGTTTTGGGCCTTCAAGGCCCATTTTAGGGATTTGGTGATATAAGATAAAAGTTTTAAATTTTAAATGAAAATTTATGCCTTGAATTAGTTCAGTTGCAAGTGTTATTGTTCGGTAACGCCTCGTACCCTGTTCCAGCGTTGAACGCTGGTAAGAGGTGTTACAACGAATGCCTGATACTGTTGCAATCTTGGGCTCTATACAGGATGTCATTTCTAGAATCAGTAGGTCACTAACAACATGAATGGCCATTTGTAAATAGGTAAAAAAATTGTAAAGTTGAATCAAGAATATTTTTTTTTTTGGAATATGTGTTAACAAGTTTGTTTTGTTTTCAAATGGTATACGTGTCTAGGTATTGGCAAATCGGAGACACTTGTTGTCTACCGCCATATGATAAAGGCATATGCCGAGGGCAAAGTAATAATTTTTTTAATTAAGTTATATTTGTTTTATTAAATTACTTTGATAATGTTATTTTACTTATGTAACTATCATCGTGTTAAATATTGTGCAATTCGTGTGGATGCTATATTCTGTACTAGACATTGTGTCTGTCATTCTATCGTGGGTTCACAAACGTGCACATGTGTAGTGCATCAATGCACCAGTGTTGAACTTTTCAAAGGTGGAGTGGTACAATGCTGATCTAGTTATGCGACAATTTGGGTACATACAAGATGTTCCAAACATTCCACATAAATTCGACAATGTCCACGTGATAAACAGAATAGGTGATCTACCACAAATCGATGTGGAAAATTAGGCTTTTTCGGCATATTTAATGAGCTTTTTCTCGATCAAAATAACATCTTTTAATAGTTTTTCATTTTTTTTATATTTTAAGTTAATAAGTGAAAATGTCTTGTTTTTGCTCATTTTCTGACCCAATTCGGCTAATAGTGCCATTGGGAGGCCTAACGTGTGATTGAGTGGTGTAGGGACGCGTTAGATATTTGAAACCGAGCAATAATGACACCAAAGGAAAGGGTATCGTGATATCCACTCCTTAGAATCGCAATACCTCCAATAGTATGGAAGATTAGAGACACCTTTCAGTGATATCGCGATATCCTCTTTAGGTATCGCGATATCCACCATTTAAATAAGACCCTAAGGCTTGATATCCTCTTCTGGGTATCACGACATCGATATCGTCAAGGGGATAAATTTGGACAAAAAGGGTAGTTTTTGTCCACCCAGTCCACCAATAATCCAAAGCCCATGTAGGGGTAATTTTGGCAACGAAAAATCATCAGAAAATAGCCTAAAATAACCAAAATTGGCTGAGGAGGAGAGAGACGCATATTATCTTCATTTTAGTTTTAGTTTTCTTTAGGTTTTCTTTTAGTTTTTGTACATTTTTTCTAGGGTTTTCATTTTCTCTTCTTCATTCTTAGTTTAGAGTTTATTTTCCTACATTTACTTATTATTCTTGATGTTATTAGTATTAGTTAAGTTAATTATCATTGTAGCTTAGGTTTCTTTGCACTTTCAGTCATTGTGCCTTGGTTGTATGACATTTTTAGCTTTAGTTTAATGTATTTCAGTTTTTCCTACTTTAAATCTATTAAAGTTTGTGTCTTTTATGTTTATTGCTTTTGACTTTCTTGTTGAATGCTTTTAGTTTCATGTTTTTTAAGTTTTCTTGCATAAAAATCCCAACTTTTATATTTTTCTTTAGCTTTACTTTAATGGTTGTTTTGTTTTTCATTTCCATGTTCATCCCCATCTTTATTTTCAGCATGAGTAGCTAAACCTATAAGGGGGTTGGTTGATGGAGATGTGGGTAAGCTAATTTTTGGACCAATGACTACATCGTAATAAATTGGACTAAACTGAATAGACCTAAAAACTTAGGAAGTGATTCCCCTAAGGGTATATCTAGGCAAGTAAGACTAAAAGGTAATCTTGCTGCGCACCTGTTCATTAGTCCAGGATTAACCGGTGAGATCAAGAGATTAATTGGAAGTAATTCGTCTAAGTTGGTAAAATTGAGATCGAAAGATAAAATTGAGTCACTTAATAATTTAAGCGATTTAAGTCTCTTGTTCGAGAACTGTTAAACCACATCAAAATAAACCAATCACCACTAGTCATTTATTTGGTTAATTTCTTAGTTTCATACACTTTGCAATTTAGTCCCTAGATTAGCATAATTAATTTTCTTGCACAAATTGTTTGTTATGATTTGTCGTACTATAAAACTGTATCAATAGCCACTTAGACTCTCTCGTGTATGCTATATAACACTTAATCGTCATCTCCTTTGGGTTTGATCCTTAGAATAATCCGGTGTTCCATTGTAACACTACAAATATTATAACTAACCTATACGCTTGCAGTAAAATCGAGCTTTAAAAATTGTCTTATAAAATCGTTCTTTTATGTGCACGCGCAAAAGCCGGTCAAGGGGCAAAGAAGAAAAAAATTGGATAGTTGAATATCAATAATATATTGCGTTGTAGAGTGCTCGAATGAAGAGGCGACTTCAATTGCAGTCATGTTATTTTAATTTCACGCCCTCGATCCACTAACGACATTGGTACTTAGAGAATGGGTTGTCATATTTATTCGGTGGGCAGCTGATGGTAATCCCCAAACACATGCACCAACAAGGAATGGAACATGCTGGATCGAGTCAACAATGGCGTCACCGAGGTCAACTGTCTCATGTTACACAAACTGTGGCGAAGCCCAAGCTCAAGCATCAACCTCCGAGGTGTCATTCACAATCGAATGGTACTTCTTACTATTCGGATTTGTGAGTTTGCAGCTTTGGCTCGAGGCCTCAAAGCTACCCATATAAGGCAGAGATATCCAGTTGTAGTTCTAATTTCAACAATTGCAATCATCAATGATGGTTGATATGTTTGGCTCAACACCTCATATTTGTAATACTCCACCCTCAGGCAAACCTTTGATCCAAAATATGATTTTTCTAGTGTGTTGAATACACATCAAGGATCATCCATGGATGATGAGCATGCCAGTTCAGATGAGGAGGATATAAACTGCAACGATCAACCCCACACTTACCTAGGCCGCCGTAATATTACACCCCCCGAACAACTCCAAGTTCCCTTCAATTTTGATACTTGTAAATGTATTAATTTACACAATATTTGTAATTACAAAATTGTAAATGTTTCATCGAAACATTTATAATAAGTTTATACTTCGACCTCGTGTGTTTTCTATTTATTTTTCAAAACATCAAACCTCACAACTCTATAATTTTTCCTCATTTTTTGAAAATATAAAAGTCGAAATTGGTATCGATACCTACTATGGGTATCAATAGTTATGGCTTGGTATTGATACATTGGTGATGGTATATATACTTAGGATTTATTTTTCATTTTCCCTAAACATCGAAGTCAAAATTGGTATTGATACCAGCTATCGGTATTGATACTTATGGTCTGGCATCGATACTTAGGATTTATTTTTCATTTTCCCTAAACATCGAAGACGAAATTGGTATCGATAATAGCTTGAGTATCGATTCTTAGTCCCTGGTATCGATACCTTGGTGAATGTATCGATACTTAGGATTTATTTTTCATTTTTTTCAAAACATCGAAGCCGAAATTGGTATCGATACAAGTATTGTGTATCAATACTTTTCGCACTAGAAGCAGTTTTTGACTTGATAAAAATGTTTGACAAAATTTTAATATAAACCTCTCATATAAATACTTACTAATTTTATTATCAAATGATTTGAACCCAAAAAAATGTAAACCATAATTAATGACTTAAATTAAAATATTTTATATACAAATTTCAAATTTAAAAAATAAAAGAATCGCAATAACTAAAAGAAACACAAAGAATGCAATAAAAATATTGGCAGAAGAATGGATCATTGAGTACATCATTTTATATTCCCCTCTATTGTGAAGATCGATCAGCATGGTAGTTTTGATGCGAGCACTTGTTCCAACTGTGGTCGACTATTTTTCATAGCCAACAATGGTTTGGTTCGAATGACGTCCATTGCACCACAAATCCTAGTGATCTCCAGTTGCCCTTTGGGTACTTTACGTAGTCTCTAGTGTGGCAACAACTCAAATGCAGGTGGAAGCACTTCTCATGTGGAGACATCTCTTAGAATGGGGAACTCATTACCCTAAATATGCAATGTGCATTCTAGCATGTACACCTTGTCAATATATTATTCAGCATTCAAATTAAAGGTTGTACACACTACAACAACATGCACACACAGGTATCGGACGGTCTAGAACCTCCCACACTCACACCGCTTGTTTCAGAGATCAACTCCTTAGAACCTATCTGGGACCTTACACGACGATTGATGTACTTTGTCATCTAGAAAGTTTCCAAGTTTCAAGAATATAGTTCTACATTCATCAACCTCGCTCTTTGATCATTGTCATTCATGGCCTTCCTGACTTCCTTCACATACACGTGCCTCGCATTCATTTGCTTAACTTGTCTCAAACCCATTCTTGGCATAAATGTTGTAAACTTGAAGAAGTAGTTGAGAAAACAACTGAAATTGGCATATGACATGTACGTTTCAATACAGAGTTAACCGCCTCCACGAGGTTGGCCGTCATATAACCATATCAATAGTTGTCATCGAAACTTTAAGCTTATTGCCATGGCTCTATACTACCCAACCACTACCAAAAAAAAGTATTTGTTTGACCCTTCATATTAGCCTCAAGCTTCGCCAACCTTGTAACACTCCGCCCAACAAAGCCTTAGTGTTTGGATAATGTTTAGGTAGATAAGGAAAATGAGATAAGTTTCGAATATGTATAGTGTTATAACTAGACTAAGTATAGGAACCCTTCCTAAGCATGTATGTGACGCCTTGATGTTGGCAAACACTAGGTTGGCACATAGTGATCAAGAAGTGTGTCTGGTAAGGAAGAATCCACCTAAAAGCTTTAATGGCACATAGAGTGGGCAGAATCCATTGTGGATAGGGGAAACTATCTTTATGATGTGAATTTATGTCAGTAGTGTAGAGTATCCCAAAAGGTTGGCTTCAAGCTAGTCATGATGGAAGGAACATTAGTCAAGAACCATTCAAATGAAAACTGAGATAGTTAAGGACCAAATGTAGGTACTCGATTAGTTTCCTTGGAAATAGCATATTTGGATAAGACCACTCAATGACTGATGTAACGTTTAACAAGTTTCAATAAAAACTTGGATTGAGGAGAAAATATCTTCTCTCATTCCTTTCTTGAGATAATAGGATTAGAAGAAAGCTGAGTTACTCCTCTAAACTAAGTCTGAGACCACGATGTTTGAACAAGATTTCCTTAAAAGTAGGGTAACGCACGGAAACTAGGCGATATCTAAACTTAATAAGTAAACTAAGTGTTACTTTAAAAGGGTGAAGTGTTGTCCACCCTACTAATGCTCTTGGCGTGTTAAGTAGGCACGTAACCAATATTGGACTAAGATAAGAAATTGCCTTAGAAAGAAATAAATCATTAGGAAAAAAGAAGTCTAGTAAGGTATTAAGGAAACTCGAATAATAGGGTTGTCGTCAAGAAGGCATGACACGCCAAGTGTGATTAGTTAATATACCAATTATGCTCTAACGTAATGATTAAGGACAAAGAATGGATTAAGGCATAATGGTATGTTATGTAAATATATGCATTCTTGTACACGTCTCTTTACAGCTATCAAGCAATTATCAGATGGATTGTAAGGACTAGGACGCGTTTCAAATATCCATAAGGACAAAGGTAAAATACTAAGGTAACCCGGGTAAGAAATGATGGACCTTTCTCACTTCTTCAAGAAGTAATCTCTTCTTATAAAGAGGGGAGAAACGGAGAGAACTCCTTTTATACTTCAAACTAAGTTGAAGATATGGATCTAGGCTCTGAGATGTCCCTTGTTAACGTAAGATCTACAACCTTACTCAACTTTACACACTAAGTTGTTAAGAAGCAGCTCGGTTTGCTGGGTAAAGTAAGTACGGTAAAATCTTATTTAGAGATTCTTGATGTTCAAAGTGAAAGAAAATGAGTTAAGATACAGATCTTGATGAGTTCCATGTTCTGTTAATTAAGGGTTGTCGATCTACTCGATAAGAGCCCAAATCTGGTGTTTAAAGCTGTTGAAAATGCAAGTCAGGTGAGTTTTTAAGCCGACTTTTGCAAATGTACTATGCATGTTAGAACCTTTTGTGAAAATAAGTTAAGATTTCATAAGGTGATGATTTTGTAAGAAATGTATTTCTAATGAACTTGCATGAATGATTCGTATGAAATATGGAAATGATATTTGAGGTCAATGGTTAATATGCCTAAATGAGTAAAGTGTGCATATGTGTGTTTTGATGATATGAATAAGTTTGTTTTGAAAGATTCTGTCATGAGTAAGTCAAATGTGAATGAGTCTGTCAAGTATAAGTCTACATGAAGAAGTCTGATAAGGATAAGTTTGAGTCTGCATGGTGAGTTTGTGTTTGTCTCCATAGTCATCTAAAGGGGTCTGTCAGGACTAAAAACACGAATCTCTGAAAAGAAAATTCCATGGCACTCTAAAGACCATATAGTGTAAGACCATGGTTGGGTCATGACATTTTAAGGAATATGTACAGGACGGTTGGGTGGGTACCAGCAATGAGGGGCAAACCTCACTACGGTGAGTTTAGGCAAATCTGTATCGTCAAAAATACCAATTTTTGTATAAGTAAGCCTTTATGGCTATTACTGAATGGACGCCTTTGTGGCCATCTCTGTTATAAGGAAGCCTTTGTGGCTATCTCAATTATAAGGAAGTCTTTTTGGCGATCTCTATTATAAGAAAGCCTTCGTGGTGATCTCTATTAAATAGATACCTTTGTGGCTATCTCTGTCAAAAGGATGTATTTATGGTTACCTCTATTAAAGGAATGCCTTAGCAACAAATCTCTGATAAGGATTACCTTTGTGGTAATTTGTAAGGAGACGCCTTTGTGGTATAACCTAAACGAAGTGCCTTGGTGGTAATTTCCGTACAAAAATGTCTTCATAGCAAGATTCTAAAAGGAAAACCTCTATGACTATCTTTGGAAATGAATGCCTTCATGGAAAGACTCTAAAAGGAAAGCCTTTATAGCTATCTTTGGAAAGGAACGACTTCGTGGCGAAATCTAAATAACGGATCTCATAATGATCATCTTAAGACAACGTCTTTAGGTGGACACCGAATGAATGACGAACCCCGTATAGTTACAATGGATTAATAGAAAGGCTAGTTTGCGCTAGAGTACATGGCGAGGCAAAGATATGAGTTAAAAGTAAGAATAAAGAGTGCACTGAAGTAATGAAAATATGGGCAAATTCTGATATAAGTCTTAGGGGAAATCTACCTCGCCTGAAGATAATGATAAGACTAGTGAGTATGGAATAAGTTATTAAGTCTGATAATAAGGTAAGTGAAGAGGTTGAGGATTAAGTAAAGGTAAGAATTAAGAAAGGGTATAGAAAGTAAAAAGAGATGTTAAGTATAGTCGCACAAAAGAAGGAAACTGGTTTTGAAGAAAGAAGGATGGTAGCCTCAGTATTGTACTCACTAAAGAAGAAAGAAAGGTCAAGAAATACCCAAAGATTTGCAACATAACATATGCAACATAGAATGAATGAAAAAGGTACTTTAAGGTTTAGCTCACTAAGTTATTATGAACTTACAAAAGTTATTTCTATTTTTAAGTCTATAAAGGGATGTTTGCCTAGAGACAATGCCAAGGCTACGCTAAGAAAGCGGTGCGCTAGGCTATTATGCATACAGAAGAAAACAAGTAGTGTGTCAAAGTCTGCGCTAAAGTTTATTAAGTAGTATCCCAAAGTATACCCAGTAGACTAAGAGATAAAGTAGGAAAGTTTGAAATTTTATTCACAACCATCCATTGTATTTTTACAAGAAAATCTGTAATAGCCATAGATAGTAGTTTGTACATAGGCGAAATGTAAATGTAATCGTACAATGTACGCCATAAGAGATTTTGTTACACTCATAGATACATTTACAACAATGAATAAGAAAGAAAATTTTTAAGTTATATCTGTATAAAGTGTCACACTTGAGATTTGGATCTGGTAGATCGGGTCGAATTGAGGGCGTTACAAGCCTGTACCTGAAATGATATGGTTCTAGCTCATACTTTGAGTATGTATTCAAATATGACACGTTATAATTCCTTTTAGTTTGTAAAAGTGCTTCGAATTATTTTCAGATTAAAAAACTAAAAATCGATTTTTACCCATGTTCACGAGTTGTTTATGCTAGTCTTTATTCTTGTACTATCAGTGGAAGTTGACGTCTCCACAAAACCCCGAAACGCTTAATCACGATAACTAGTCCCTTTGATATGTCAGAGATAATGCAAATGTTGTCTTGCCTAACAACATGCATCTACAAGTTGGTCAGGAAAAATTGCCACGATTCGAAGTCCTCGAAGTCCACGATGACAAAGACGATGGGTAGTACGTTCCTATTACCGTCTTATGTAACCGCAATCAGGAGTATCTATGTATATTTACCATAAAGCCAAGTATAATCAACTTGCATCAGCGACTTGTAGTGGGAGAAAGCTTTAACATATGGATCAAACATCAAAAACAAGCGATGGAAAATTCTTCTCCCCGATTATAGTTTGTCCTCCGGGCTGTAAAAGGGCAAGGTATTCAAGTCGACAACAATACCCGGCACCTACTCCTACATCACAGATATCCACCCTTGCAGTTCATTGTATGACGTATCCCAATCATCGTAAAACTGCTACATGGCCATCTGTTTGGCCTACCATGCTTTTTTGTACGATACCCTAGACTAGAACCAGGCTTGCATGTTGGCAATCAAGATTGATACAGGAATGATGGGCATGTCTTTCACCAACGGCATGATGTAGTTGCATATTATTTTCACATCCAATTTGCAATAGTCTTCTAATTCTCAGATTGTCCATAGTTGAGTCTTTCGTATAAATACTGTCCGAACACATCAGTTGCACCCTTCTTCAGCCCTCAAACATTCCCCAACACATAATGTCGGTGTAGACTTTGTGACTTTGTAGTCCACCGATACCTTCATGTTGTACTGCTTGATGGAAAATACACAGTCAACCTTATTCTCGAACTATTGCCCTATGAACAATCCTTCAAACTCCAAATATGCCGCCAACCGGTGAGCAAGTATTATATTTGGGTACCCAGGGAACTTGGGTGCAAGTGCCGCATCAAGGTCTACTGATATGTCATAATTTGATACATCAAATTAGGCTCTCTAAACTTAAGGAGCTTATTCTTAAGCAATTTAAGTGTTTTTTATATGTTTTTATTGATTTTGAGTTTTATCATTAATAAATTGTTTTTATTAGTTTTAAGTCATTTTTAGACCCAAATTGGCCAATCGTGTCATAGGGAACCTAATGAGTTGATTGAGTGTTGTAGGGAGTCGGCGATGGCCTGAACATGAAGAAAAGATCACCTAGAATGGGGTATCGCGATATCGAAGCATAAAAGTCATGATACCCTTCATAGTGTTGAAATAAAGAGAATCGAGGTCAGCTACAATGATATCACGATACGGAGACATCCCAAGACCATCCATTTCAAGATTATTATGGGTATTGTAATACCCAAGCACGATACCGTTGTCTAACAAGTGAAAAAACTACAAGGGCAATTTTATGTCCAATAAGCTTAAGTCTATATTTCTCTTAAAGGAAAAATTATCATTGTTAGGTTAAGTGTTAGTAGGCTATAAATACAACTTTATAAGCCTTTCATTTTAGATTTTGTTGGCTGAACATTTCTTCTTAAGTTTTCATAGTTTTAGGTTAGGTTTTTCTTTCTTTTTCTTTTTCTTTTCTTTTTTCTTTTTAGATTAGATTTTATTTTTATTGTTTTTTTTCTTCCTCATTGTAGAAGACTATGTAAAAGGGAGACGATCAAACTTTTAGGTTTCATTCGATTTCCATAAATCAAATGAGCATTTTTCAAACTCTTTACTTTTATTTTATGTTATTATGTGTTTGATAAAATGCTTGTTAGAAATTGAAGTTTGATTATGTATTAAATTTGTTGATGGTTGGTTGATTAGTTTTTTGCTAGTTAAGTTAATGTTTATGTTTGATGTATTTATTGTTCAATTATATCAAATTGCTTAATTCACTAGAATTGACACCTCTAACGGAAAATCTAGATAAACAAGACCGAGATGAGAGTTTATCCTTAAATAGTTCGATATAATTGTGCAAAGTAGTGAGACCAAGAGGAGATCTATATGCTTAGGCGAGATTGAGAGGAGAACCTATGTGGTATGTTTTAGTTTAGGATGAGACCGAGAGGAGATTCCTAGCTAAGAGTGACAATAAATATAATCGACATAGATTTATTAGCTTAGTTAATGATTAGCGAATCAATCGACCATCGGTTTATCATTTACATTTTCTAAAACAACAAGGAAGAAAATTAGATTAGTTAGTTTAATTTATAATTTAAATTTAGTTCATAAACAATTTTTTATTTGAACTTGTACTAATATTTTTTTACTCGATTAAATTAGTAATTATTTAACTTATAATTAACTTGATAAACACATTTATCCACTTGGCAATCCTTTGGGTTCGAACCTTGGTATACTCGAGTGTCCCATTGACACTACAAATATTACAACTGACACTATACATTTGCAGTTAAAACCACAATTTTAAATTACTTTATAAAATTGTTTGTTTTTATACGCATGCCGCATGCGAGCATCTACGCTCAACATGTGGGCCTCAAGGTTCCGTATAATAATGCCACGACTCAGGTTCTCGATCAAAAGGGGGTGTACATCTTCACCCTCCTCCTTGCCTTCATCGTTGATATTGTCTAGAACCTCATCCAGATCGGGGTCACTAAAATCTTTACCATCGTGATGAGAATGATCATCATTATCGGACCCTTCTTCACCATCTGTATTGGTGTCTATCACCTTTAGATGTATCTCTAGACGAGGACCCAAGATAAAGTTCTTATACGAACTCCGACCATAGTTTGGATTTTCGGGCCATTGTGATGTCCCTCCATAGCCTGACTGATCTGCCCATTCGACATTGAAATCAAAGTCAAACCCATGATGTTGATTTGAGTGATATTTTGAACGGGCTCTAAGTCGACTAACTAAGCGAACAACTCAACTAGTTGGGGGTGACGTTCCCAACCGACCAATAAATTACAAGCATAGTGGCCAGGTCATCATCATCTACAAGTTCCATCTCCGTAAATTTGAACGGATCTGAGGAAATTGGAAATTTGTAAAATAATCTTGACATTGTCATCAACGAAGAGTTATTTTTGCATTGATCTTTCATTTCACTTCTTCCATCTTTATAGTCTTATTGAATCTCATCCCTACTTTATGACGACCTTTGAATATAAAATCAACTTCAGTTGATGGTAGAATTGCCCCATCGAACTGAACATATACCAAAAACATTTGGCTATTCATCTTCTATACAATCTGTTTTCTCTTCTACTTAACACAAATCTTCTCTCTCTCTCTCTCTCTCTCTCTCTCTCTCTCTCTCTCTCTCTTTCTCTCTCTCTTAATTTTTTATTTAAATTTATTTAGTGCCGTCAAAAAGAACGACGACACCCATTAAAATATTTTTTTTTCTTTTTTTTTCTCCTAGAATACCTGTATTTTTACATATTGGTGTCGCCAAGAGGAATGACGACACCAAAAAATTTATTTTTTTTAAACGACTAATCGTTAGGTCATAATTAGGGGTGGTGTCGCCAATGGGTATGACGATACTAGTGTGCACTGTAAAAAGTGGGTCATTCTCGTATAAGATTTTACATTTGAGTCATTTTTATAATTAATCAATTCTTTTGAGTCAGTTTCAGAAAAAAGCTGATAGTTTGATTCGGGTATTAATTGAGCCGATTATTTGAACCCCTAGCTCGGTTAGCCAGGCCCTTTTGGGAATATGAAACATCAAACCAACTTTCATTTCCTTATCAAAAACTACCTTTCGGTAAACGATAAAGCCCTAACCATCTAGTAGTTGAACCAATCAAATCGATTAAATAGAAGAATTAGTGGTTTAATCGGTTCAACTATTGGTATGATTATTAAAACACTAAAAATTTATATAAATAGTTTTAATTTTTAAGTGATGATGTGGCATAAAATCATATTTTTATATTTTTCAAGTTCAAGAATCAAAATAAATTTAGCTACTAAATTTAAATACCAAAATAAATAAATAAAATACACAAATACAAAAATTTTAAAAATCAAATATAATTAAATTATGTAGGTAAAAATCAAAATAAGATTTAAATTATTTGATAGTAATTTAAAATTAAAATAGTACATAAAAAGCAAGTAGAGTGGGTATGGGAATGGAACACCAATGTTGGATCACTTTTTTAGTTGTTTATAGAAATTTCTAGCAAAATTATCTCAAAATGTCTAGTAAATGCTTGAAAACCCAACGATAATATGGCACGTACATGACAACAGTGCTATTTTGAAAACCAAAATATTTTGGTGAGAGAGATGGCCAATCACTGAAAAAGTGTAAAGGACAACAACCATAATTTACTTGGGTTTTGTTTGGAATAATATCATTTGTTACTCTTAAACTTAACAACTACATTCATTTTAGTACTTAAACTTTTTTTATCTACTTTAATAGCTTAACTTGACAACTTTGGTCCTTCAACTTGAAAAATGTAAAAGTTCGATGACATGAAACTTCAAAATTTTATAAAATTATCAATTGAAAATTAAAAAATTTATATAAATTTTCAAATGATACGTAATATAATCTTAGAATGTCAAATATAGTGTTATAATAATTAAACCAATGATTGAATCAATAAAACCATTGATTCCAGATTTAATCAGTTTGATTGGTTCAACTGTTAAATAAAAATAATTAAATAAATAATTAAAAATTCATAAAATATTTAAAAAAAATTGATTTAATTACTGGTTTTTGTCCTGTTTTTTTTTACTAGTTTCGAGCAGTTTCATATTCAATCAATTCGATCCTTTGTATGTATTAGTCCACTAGTCGATTCTCGATCCAATCAGTTTGACTGGCCAATCCAATTATATTTCAAGAACAATGATTATATCATCAAATATTGACGGAATCCAAGTTAAAAACCAAAAATGGATCTAATTTAGGTACAAAAGTGAAAAAAAAAAAAGGAATAGATACCAAAGTGGACCTAATTGACAAGTTCAGGGACCAAAATTTATATTATCCCTTTGGTTTATTGTCTTTGGATCTCTTAAATAAACCCTCCATTCTCTCTTTGGTACTTTTTTTTTCTTCGCTCTTTCAGAACTCAAATCATCCTCAGGCCCTCTTCAGTTTTCTTTCCAGGAGGTTTTTCAAAGGTAGCCGTAAATTCTTCACCTTTAGATCTTATCTCTTTAGTTTATGAAATAAAGAATTCATCATGTTTTTCCTTTCATTTCTCCTACGATTTCTCAGTTTGAAGGTGGCTTTATTTTTGTTTCAGTTTTTGTCATTAGGGTTCATCAGATATTCCACTTTTTTTCCTTCTTTGGAAAGTTTAAATCCTGGAGCTTCTCTTTCGATGATTTTGAGTAATACCCTGATTTTTTTTATGGATGAAACTAAGGAAATAGTTTGCTTAGTGAAACAGTTGCTGAGTTCTTTTATCACTATAATTTATATGGTCTGAAAATGTTATTTTATCAGTTTCTGTTTTTTTCTTTTTTCTTCTATATATTTCACTCTTGGAGCTTTAATGTTGATGATTTTGGAAAATACCCAGATCGGTTATTGAATGGATGAAGCAAAAGAGAAGGGTGATTCAGTGGGTATTGTTTCAGAATCTTCAGTAACTGTTAGTGAAACTGTGGTTGAAACAATGGCTTGTGAGGATCGAATTCGGATTGAGGAAGGAGGTGAAGCGGGTCGCGATAATGGAGATGAGGTAACGGTGGAGGTTTTGGATTCTCATGTTCATATTGATGGGGGAGATGGAGAGACAGTTCAGGCTAGTTCTATAGGTGAAGCAGTTCTTGGTTTGGAGGGTAACTTAAGAACCTTCGATAGTGACTGCCATGCGGTGGATGGTTTGGGTTCAAGGAATGAGGTTTTGGATGGTGAAGCTAGGGCTCAGAATGAGGTAAATGGAGGTGTGGTTCGGTCTTGTTCTAATGATGTAGTTTGTGGTCGTGATGAGTCCGATGAAGTTGGTTTGGAGGGTAATCCGAGTACCTTAGATAGTGAAGGTGATTTAGCCGGTGATTTGGGTTCAAGGTATGAAGTTTCAGGTGGTGAAGCTAAGGCTCGGAATGAGGTAAATGGAGCCAGGGTTTTGGGTTTCAGTGCACCTGGTATTTCTGCAGGTAAGAACACAGAGCAATCTAGCGGAATTGATGAAGGTGGGGGAGATTTGAATCAAGCTACGGAGACAGGTAAAGTTGGTAATTTGGATGGTAATGAAGTGAATTATGAAAACCAGAAACCGGTTGTATGTTTGTCCGCTGCATCTGAAGATTCAGGCATACAAAATAAAATTGTTGAGGAAGCTGCAATGGCAATTGATGAGGAATATTTGAATGCCTTAGATGGTGCTCATGAAACTATATCTGAACCGATAAAGAAAGCTCCAAATGACAGTGTTGATGCCACATCCTTGAATGTCAATACACTGGTTACTGCTGAATGTGTTCCCACTTCTGAAGCTAAAGGTATGAAAAATTGAAAACTAGTGCTTTTGAATATAATTTGAAATTTAAAGTTGAAGAACAGCCATGAAGTTTGAGATTAGGTGTCAGCACTGAAAATCTCAAACATTATATATGCAGATCCGGTCTATTCGTGTCAGTCAACGGAATCGATTGTCGAAGGTCGATTAGACGAGAAGGTACTTCCAAGTTCGGTTAAGTCTGATGGTACAAATATGCATCTTTGAACCAGCCTGATTCATCGTCTTTTGCAGGTTAGTTCAGACATGGAAATCGACAAGCAAGGTACTGAGTCTGAGAAACAGCAGATGGAGGTTAATACTCCTCACCTAAGCACCAAAAACCATGATACAGGTGTAGTTGAAAGAGTTGATTTGTTATTCTTATTTCTAATTGATTTTTTTTTGGTTCGGACAATGTTGATTTGGTCTGGGTTTATCTTGTGCAGGTAATGTCCAATGCTTAAAACCTGAGCCAGTTATTGACGGAGGAGAAGGAGTTGATTTAAGCATGGGGGAAGCAATGCTTGCTGAAAAGCAGGTTTCCGATGATAAAGATGTCGGTTTTGATGCAGAGCAAGATGTTGAAGTTGAGAAAATGGGTGTTAGCCCTAAAAATTGTGATGCAAGTGATGTTTCTGAACCATTAGGTCATCAAATGGATGTATTTGTTGGTAGTGGTGAAGGTGAAGTCCCTACAGTCGATAACGATGTTTTGAACCAAATATCTCCTGCTGTTGCTTCTGATAAGGAGTTACAGTCCTCGGGAAATGATGATCCGTTAGCTAAAAATGTGGTTTTTGAGGACGATTCAAGTGTAGGGAAAGAAATGAATGTTGAAGATCAAGTTACTAGTGATGAACCGGATTGTTTAGAGCAAGTGGAAGAAATGGAAGTCGTAGAACATGATAGTGATTCTGACCAGCCAACCAATATAGATGAACTGACTGTTAAACAGACAGCTCTCAAGTCCGTGAGTGGCTTAAAGGTGCATCAAGCTAAGTACCGGCAACTTCTGTCCGAGGAAGAAGGTGGATTTTCAGTTTCTGATTTAGTCTGGGGTAAGGTCAAGAGCCATCCATGGTGGCCAGGACAGATATTTGATCCTTCTGATGCTTCGGAGAAGGCAATGAAGTATCAAAAGAAGGATAGCTTTCTGGTAGCATACTTTGGGGATCGAACATTTGCTTGGAATGAACCGTCTGTTTTGAAGCCATTCCGAACACATTTCTCTCAAATAGTGAAGCAGAGTAACTTAGAATCGTTTGAGAATGCAGTCAATTGTGCTTTGGAAGAATTTTCTAGACGGGTCGAGCTCGGTCTGGCTTGCCCTTGCATGCCGAAGGATGCCTATGACAAAATAAAATTCCAAAAAGTTGAGAGTGCGGGAGTTCGGGAAGAATCAAGTTTAAGAGACGGTATTGATGTATCTTTAAGTGCTAGTTCTTTTGAGCCTGACAAATTAATTGACTATATGAAAGCATTAGCGGAGTCTCCATCCAGTGGGCCTGATCGACTCGACCTTGTGATTGTTAAAGCTCAATTGTTGGCATTCCATCGTTTAAAAGGTTATCATCAGCTGCCTGAATCCCAATTTTCTGAGGAGAAAACGCTTGAGGTAGTTGAGTGTGCTACTCCTATGGATACGGATGGTGAGCAAAAATCCGAGGCTTCGAAGACTCGGAGATCTTACCTTAAACGGAAGCATAATCTGAAGGATGGTTTGTATCCTAGTAAAAAGGAAAGAAGCTTGTCCAAATTAATGAGCGAGACATTTGATTCTCCTGATGGTGAAATCGGGTCTGATGTGATAGGTAATAAGCCCCCTTCATCATCATTTAGCAAGAAAAGAAAAGCCATTGATTCCTCAGAAGACTCCGTGATGCAGGAAGGGAGGAAGACAACTAAAGGGTCTCTAAGCACACCTCATTTCCCAAAGCCTTCCTTTAAGATTGGTGAGCGTATCAGTAGAGCTGCAAGCCAAATGACCGGATCCCCATCGATTCTAAAGTCCGGTGGTGATAGGTTACACAAGCTTGATGGTGGCTGTGAAACTCCTGCTACATGTGGATATGATGTTCCAGTTGATAATCTTGAGGATGCCGAGCGAAAGAGGACGGATATTTTGACTGAATATTCATCACTTGACGAGTTATTGCTGCAACTTCACGTAGCAGCATGTGATCCGATGAAAAGTTACAGTTCTCTTAATATTATTATTAGCTTCTTCTCGGATTTTAGAGATTCAATAGTTCTGGATCGACTTTCTGGAGACAAAGCAGTTGGGAAAAGGAAGAAGTCGCCAAATTCTATAATTGGTTCTTCTGAAACTTTTGAGTTTGAAGACATGAGTGACACTTATTGGACTGACAGGATAGTCCAAAACGGTTCTGAGGAGCAGCCATCACTGGGAACCAGTAGGGGACAATATCAATTTGTGCCTGTTGAATTAGATAAACCAATTCAAAAAGTCCGTAAGTCTCGAAAGCGATATTCTGATACCAGTTATGATTTGACAGCACAGAAACCCCCTGGCTATGTTGATGAGAGGGCCCCAGCAGAAATTGTTATGAGCTTTCCCGAGATCAATTCTGTTCCTTCAGAAGCAAAGCTAAATAAGATGTTCAAGCACTTTGGACCATTAAAGGAATCCGAGACAGAAGTTGATCGTGAAACCCGCCGTGCCAGAGTTGTTTTTAGAAGATCATCTGATGCAGAAGTTGCTTACAATAGTGCTGGGAAATTCAACATCTTTGGGCCAGTGCCTGTAACTTATCAACTCAACTACACTATTTCTGAATCATTTAAAGCGTCACTGTATGCTCCGACCCTAGCTGAGGAGAATCCATTCATTGCTTCAGCCCCTTGTGGGGACCATGCACTTATTGCCCCAAGCCTAGGTGAGGAAGCTTCATTCATGGTTTCAACCCTTGGTGAGGAAACTTTACCCATTGCTACATCGTTCCATGAGGAACCTTGGTTCATAGCCTCAACTACAGGTGAGGATACTTCAGCCATTCCCACGACCTTAGCTGATGGAACTTTGGTTGTTGCTACAACCATGTATGAGAAAACATTACCTGTTACCATGACTGCAGGTGTAGAAACAATGGCTGTTGCCGCAAATGTAGGTGAACAATCATTGCCTGTTTTCACAATCATTAATGAGCAAACATCAACCGCTCCTGCAAGCCTGGTTGAGGAAGCTTCACTTTCCCACTTAACTTCGAGCAAAGAAACTTCGACCATGACCACAACCTTGCATGATCAAACTTCAAGCATTGCTACCTTCGATCCAGAAATTCCTAGTATTCCTGCAACTGTGGGTGAAGAAATCTGTACCATTCCCACACCCTCGGGTGAAGGAACTTGTAGCATTCCTCCAAACTTGGATGAAGAAACTACTATCCGTCCAATGACCTTGGCAGAGGAAACCCCTAGCATTCCCAGAACCTTGGGCGAAGATGCTCCATCTGTCCCTGCAGCTTTTAGTGAAGAAGCTCCAGCAGTTACTCTGACCTTCATCGAAGGAACTCATACCCTTCCTGGAACATTGGATCGTGAAACTAAGACCGTTCTTACAACTGTGTATGAGGAAACAACCATTCCTGCAACCTTAGGTCAAGAAACTCCTACTTTTCCTGCAACCTTGGGTGAAGAAACTTGTAGCACTCCCTCAACCTCAAGCGAAGCAAATCGAAGCATTCCCACTAACCCGGACGAAGAAACTTGTACCAATCCAGTGACCTTGGCAGAGGAAACCCCCAGTACTCCGGAAATCTTGGGTGAAGAAAGTCCATCTGCTCCTCTGACTTTCAGTGAAGAAACTCCTGTCATTCTTCCATCATTCAGCAAAGAAACTCCTACAATTCCTCATCCTTTCGGTGAGGGAACTCCTACTGTTCCTGTAACATCGGATCCAGAAACTCAGACCATTTCTACAGCCATGGGTGAGAAAACTATAACCATTCCTGCAAACTTGGGTGAGGAAACAACTGCTACTGAAACCTTGCATGAGGAAACTCTCGCTGTTCCTACAACTTTGGCTGAGGACAATCTGGCTATTACTGCAAAATTGGATGAGGAAACTCCAATGAATCCTAAAACCTTGGATGAGGAAACTAAAACGAGTTCCACAAACTCAGCTGAGGAAACTTCGACTACTTCCACAACCTATGGTGTGGAAACTCCTACCATTCCTGGAATGTTGGGTAGGGAAACTCTGACCATTCCTACTACTATGTGTGAGGAAACAACCATTCCTGCAACCTTAGGTCAAGAAACTCCTACCCTTCCTGCAACCTTGGGTGAAGGAACTCTTAGTATTCCCTCAACCTCGAGTGAAGAAAATCATAGCATTCCCACTAACCTGGATGAAGAAACTCCTACTGATCCAGTGACCTTGGCAGAGGAAAGGCCCAGTATTCCTGAAACCTTGGGTGAAGAAACCCCAACTGTTCCTCTGACATTCAGTGAAGAAACTCCAGCTATTCCTCCATCATTCAGCGAAGGTACTACTATTCCTCCTTCCTTCAATGAGGGAAGTCCTACTGTTCCTGTAACATTGGGTCCAGAAACTCAGACCATTCCTACAACCACGGGTGAGGAAACTGCAAACCTTCCTGCAACCTCAGGTGAGGAAACTGCAAGTGCTCCTGTGACCCTGCATGAGGAAACTCTGGCTATTCCGACAACTTTGGCTGAGAACAGTCCAACTATGACCACAAAATTGGATGAGGAAACTCCAACCAGTCCCACAAACTTAGCAGAGGAAACTTTGACTACTCCCACAACCTTAGGTGTTGAAGCTTCAACAGTTCTCAAAACTAACAGCGAGGAAACATCAGCTGTTTCTACAACTACGGAAATTGAAACTTTACCCCCTGCGGGTGCTGAAAGTGTAGAACCTGCAACTTAATTGCTTTACTGTATTACTGGGAAATTTCAGGTATTACTTTTCTTTTGAATCTGTTGAAAGATTTTAACTTGATGGTGTTAGAATAATTGGAAAATTTGAGTGATATCTTGCAATCTCATGCACTTAAATCAGTTAATGAATTGTATGGTTTCGTCTTTCAAGTGTTTACTGGTGCTGAAGAGGTCAAAAACTAAATCTATATTACTCTCAAAGGGTCGAAATAGGAGCAGCTGTTCTTTCAGGAGCTTGGAAATTAGATCTCTGGGGTTTAGATAAATGCTTTGAGTTTTACATCTTTTAATAATTTATTTACGAGGTTGGAGTGGATTCTTAAAGGAAGCTCATCTTCAATGTATCTCTGGGTCCAAAGTATAGAAACCTATATGATTGCTGCATCATGCACGTTTACCATATACCGGTGTTTCCTAAGACAAATGCTTCTCTTTTATTTATCTGTGTTTCTTGGTGTCTCTTTTATTTTATCTGCATTAGTTTTCCAGTTCTCATATTTTGTTCTTTTGGCAGAATTGTTGTAGGGGAGAATACGTCCGGTGGTTCTGGTATCGGTGTGGAGTTTGCTAGGGCTGATTCGAGTTGCCATAGAAGAAAGCAAGGTGGCAGATGGCTCATCTGGTGCAACTCGAGTCTTGTGCTCGGATTCTTTCTTTGGTAGAATTATGCAGTACTGAGTGTATTGCCCTTCACGTGTGCTCCGGCTAGTGTAATATATAATCATTTAGATGATGACCTTTTTCACTGAAGCTAATTCCTAGAGGAGAGGACCCAGAGAATTGTTGAATCAATTCTATTTCTTTCTGCTGCGTAATCATATCCATGTCGTACAAGGGATTATCATGCATTGCATTGTATCGAATTATGGAGCTCAGCTCCTGATTATTGTTTTGGTTCCTCGTGAATTTGATCAGTAAAAGCATGTGTTATGATATTTGTTTTTGCTAGAACTTGTTAACCAATGCAATCCATAAGTTCGAGGCTGATGTTCCGCATGTCGATCATTGTTGTGTTTGTCATGTGACCCAAAGTGCTTTGTACGTGTAGCATAGGTTAAACGAAGGAACATCGTTACCATATGAATACTTATTATAGCTTTCCAAATGAATAATTCAGAGGCAAAATTTGATTTAACCAAAGAATGGATCCATCTTGTTTACAAGGGGTATAACATTAATTAATATTATAAATAAATAGGAAACAATATCATAAATATTTGGAGATAAAAAGGAAATAGCTTGTCTAATCAGAAACTGGAATGGGATTTGAGCCGACTACTCATCACATCATCTGCACAAGGAATGTTGTTGTTGATAAACAGCTTAAGATAAGATGAGTATTAGTTGGATAAATCACTCACCTTCAGCATGTCTCCGAACATATCTTGAAATGGATTTCTACGCTGCACGCCATAGAACTTTTCCGCAATGTCACATACCAACTGAACTATCATGGTTGTATTAGAACACCATACATCATGTACATTTCAACCTAACCCAAAAGAACAAAATGAAATTGTCGAACCTCATTGAATGCGGGTTCACGGTCTATGCTAGGCTTGTACTTCACCCTCAATGCATTAAAAAGAGGCAACGTCTCTTTTTCCAACCTGCAGACACATGCAAATAGCCTGAATTTGAAACCTACAACACTTGTAACATAGATTAATATTACCCTTAAACCACCAATTTCCATCAATTAACAAAGTCCAGGTGTATATCAATTTTATTATTCCACAAAATTTCAGCTAATAATAATAATGACTTACGTTAGCAAGAGTAAATTGATAAACTGAATCAAATCAGATACAGGAAATTCCAGCTCCTGGGCTTGCACTTGCTTCTTTAATTCCTCCATAAGGGAACTAGCATCTTGAAGATTACCCATTGACAAATACCTACCATCCCAAAGTAATGTCTCTTCATTACTACACAATTTATGTCTACAAAATACACACTCTTGATTTTATTTCCAGGTTTGAATGATGCAAAGTTGAGAAATAACTAAAATCCCTACCGTTGTTGGAATCATTGGGAGAATGATATCTATGTCAACAAACTCGAGTGTTGGATATGGATATATGTCCAATTCAGGTATGTTCAAGTTTTTCCAAGATTTTCATGGATTTGAAGTGTCCTTGGAAGCATATTGCCATACCCATGTATGAATATGTGTCAGATATGAGGGTCGAACATGAGTACTTCAAAAGTAAAGTTTGGTATTATTGATTGCTTTTAAAAGTAGAGGCAACAAGAATAGTAAAATTAGAGGTGAGGGGGAAGTTTATCGGTGAGCTTACATAAGAATGGCTCGTGCAATGGCCATATCATCTTCACCTGGATAACACTGTACGGTTGAAAAGCTCATCAGTTATGACATTAAAAAAGTTTCAGATGAAAAGTAATACCCTTTGATCATTGTGCTCAAACTTGAACCTGAGTGCGTTGATTGAGTTATGCTAATCTTCCATACATTTTTTACAGCCAACTCCAATACAACCATAATTTCTTAACTTGAGTTCTGAATTATTTTAGCACTTTATAGATCAAACGATGTTATTTGGACTCGGGTGTGAGTGTCGGATATGATTATGCGTCTTATAAGGGTATGTTTAATTTTTTTTTCTGTTTTCCCATGTATTTGGAGGATCAAATCTCCAATCCTTTGTCTAGATATGAGTGTGACACGTGTTTTGGGCACCGGTATTTCAAGAAAAATGAATAATTGAAACAATAAAACCTTGAGGTGTATCCATGACAAGGAGAAAGAAAGAGAAGAAAATTAACCTTGCTCATGAAGTTTACTAAAGTAGTTGCAAACTTCTTTAGGTTGTTTCCTCGAACGAAATGATACGATACTTTGGCCATGTCCTACAAAACAACATTACATGATTGTAGACATCCATACGGATGTTGACTCATGAACAGACCTTTGACTTCGATATAAGGATAGTTTCAAAGGCTTTTATGGCAGATACTTTCCCAAGCATGTATTAGCAGAGCATAAAAACATCTCAACTAAACTGCCTGATCCACCAGTTCTCAAATGAACTGGCTGCTCCAGTCCAATACTTCATGACCCTGATTCATTGCTAGTTGAGCAAGGAAGAAGAACAAATTTGAGATAGATCATTGAAGAAGCAAAAGCAAAGCCTAAATATTTACTTCCAAACCTACCATTTCAGGAGATTCAGAATATATGTACTCGGCCAGCATAGTATGCAGCTGCGGATCACCGTTCTTGTCAGCACCAAACTCTGCAGACCACCTAAAACCCAAAGAAAAATAGTTCAGGGAAAATAAAGTGCAAGTATATTATTATAAACAGCCTAATCTTAAGCCTCCACAGATATTGCAATGTCGCGGTATCTTTTAATCACAATCAGAGGCGCTATGATTCATCCTATGTTACCTAGACTTGAGTGTAAGTGTAAGAGTAAGTGTTCAATAATCATCAAGAAATGAAGAGAAAATAACCTAGACATCTACTATTATGCTGAAACACAAGGTAACTTTAACAGTACAATATAGCAATTCTCACTTTATAGCAGCTTTTAAGAATGAGGAGCAACCGTGAAGACGTGTTTTTGCTGCCCCAAGAGCTTCGGTAAGTTCTTGAACATCATCTTCTACTGCAAAGTTACTAGGCACCGGAATCTGCGGAAACAGCTTGTAGATTTTCCGAATACGATCTGACGTATACGTTTTACCATAGTTACAAAAACAGAAATAGCATAACCAAACAAACCCGATAACATAATTAATTTGAAGGCTTTTCCTTTTTTATTATTTAAATAAAAGATACTTAAGTCATCGGAATAAGAGAAGAGGGTCCATAAACTCTTCATTACAACCTATGTTACTCTGACTCTTCATAAAGCATCCATGTCCAATACCCATTCAGATGGATATCTAAAAGTGGGTATGGGGATATGATCAACTCGAAAATAATTGAACATACCCAGGTGGAATACATACTCTAGTCTGAGTAACATGAATTACAACCTATGATGATAAGCAAATCAAATTACAAGAGAAGGCATGAACTGACCAAGGATCTCTGGGTCACAAGGTATTTTCCCTTTGACAAGGGCATCGACAAACATGACTGCAAGCTCAGACCCACAAGTAACCTGAAAAGATCCGTTTCGTGACTTTGAAGCAACGGATAATGAAGTAAAAGACAACCATAAATAATACCAGCATAGCAGATACCCTCATGGCAATCTCTTAAGCCTTTCAATCATAGACTATTGTAGTCCCGTAAACAGCTAATATATCCTAGGCTTTGCATATAACATTGAGAAAAAAAAACCTTGACTAATAAGCTCCGGATAAATGTAACTGAAGGAAAATAATAACCTCCCCGTGCTTCAATTGAAGGCATGCCCCTGAATGAAGCAGATCCAAGGCCTCAGCACATCGTTGAGCAGATACGTATCTGAAATAGGTTGTGCATGTTTCATAATCAATGATAAGTCTTTGAAAGAAAAAAAGAAAACATCAACACACCATTCTTACCTTTATCCTTATTGGAAGATCCGAAATAGAACAAACGATGAAAAGCTATTAATACAGAACCCTGAATTGAAACTGGAAACCAAATATTAATGCTAGCAGCATCCTTAACCTACTCAAGCTTAGACCCCTTATAATCCATCTATAAGTGGATCTACCTCATTAAGCTCCATCTAAGAAGCTAGGTCTCTGCATTTGTGTCTAACATATAATTTAACATCGGCATGGCTTTCCCACCCTCTAAATATAAGAAAGACTTGGAGAAATAAGATTTGAACCAACTTATATCCGACATGCACTCGAGTCCTAGTAATATAGACTGGTATACCATTTCCAGCCATTTATACCATGCACTTATAGACTAGATCTAGGTTAAAAAAAATTTAACGTACTTGTATCCTGCATGCGCTCATGAGTCTGAGTAAACATAGACTAATATATCATTTCCGGCTATTTGTAGCTCTAAAATTTTATAAATTTGGGAAATTGCAATCATACCGTGCACTTACAGACTTGTACATCTGCTGAGCTCCGTAGGAATTACCATCGTTTATAACTTTCTCTAATTTATTAATATTCTGCATTTCATATTAAAAATTCAATGCAATTAGGAATTTTATACCATAATAATAAACTCCAATCATATAAGAAATCAAACACTAGAATTTACCACATCTATAATATAAAAATAAAAATAAACCGGAGATCAAAATAACAAAAGGTTCATTTAAATGAAATATTACACCCAATATCCAATCGCTATTTTCTAACAATCAAGGGAAGTCTTGGGACTAATAATTCAAAATTATCAACTTTCTTTAGCTACCAAGGAAATGATGGGTTATTTCCTTTGTTTTTCACCAAAATTGTGACAAAAAACAATGGTAAAAAGAAGGGGAAAAAGAACCTCTTGAACAGGAGGAAGATTAGCTCTTCTGGGTTTTTCTCTCGACATTTTCTCTCTTACTTGATTTCCACTTTCCATTCTTGAAAGATCTGATTTTCTTTTGTTTTTCCGGTTAAGGAAAAAATCCAAACTAAGGCCTTTTTCAGCAAATGGTTTGGGCCTTCTTATTTCTTATTTTTCTGTTTTATGAAAAAAATAAATAAATGTATTCAGTTATCTCCACTTGGACATGAATGGATTAAAAGTTCATATTCATATATAGTAAGCAGCATAATGCAACCAAGTTCTTCCTTGGAAGTCAATCCTACATCAATGACTGTCATTCAAACTTTTAGTTTCTGTTTTGCACTGCAAATACAAATTGAATGGTGCTAAGCACTTTTATCTCAGACCAATGCCTGATGTTGACAGTGAAGGAAATGGCTGAGTTAAGGCAACATTGAAAACTTTAGAAATATGATCAAGAGACAGTCCAATTTTTCTCCTGTGAATAGTAAGTTACAAAACTTGTGTTGCAAGTAATAAAATTTTAGATAAAAAGTCTTAAGATGTGAAAACACTTTCTTTCAAAGTGTAATTTTCCATTAAAAAGGTGTCATTTAGTAGTACATAACTTATAATACAAGTTACATTGTTTTCATAACAAGATCTCCCGATATTTATAAGAGATTAGATAAAAATATTGAATCTATTTAGACAATATCCAACCCATTTTTTAAGTTTATATTTTTTTTATATGTTATGGTGTAATGCAAATATTAAAAGAATATATTAAGTTGTGAAAGTTTAGAAATTTAATAAACGAAATATATATAACAATAGTAAAAGAGAAATATAAACTTTTTGTAAATAAAAATTTTAAAATAAACAAATTTGAGTATACTTGCATTAACTATTTATAAATATAAACGACTTCTAATAAGATTTGAATCTCATATTTTGAACTAGATCAAATTTGAGAACTATGTAAGGTTTGATATTATATCCAGACTATAAATACATTGGTAAAAATCATCATAGAATAAAAGACTTATTATAAAATAATCAAATAAAAGAATACTTAAAGTAAAATTTTCTCGTATCTTATTTCACTCAGTAAGAATTCTATTTATAAGTAATTGAAATTCAATGCAATACAATAAATGAAGCTTATTTAAGTGCTTCATTAACACATTAAACAACTTGCATAATGAATGAGAGGTTTTACCTTATAAATGAGGGGGTTAGAATATGGACATTCACATTTATTTATAACACTCCCCCTTGGATATCCACTAGAGAAAACTGTGCCTCATTAAAACATTTATTAGGATAAACCCTGTAGGATAAAAACCTAATGAAGGAAAAATAGTACACAATCTCATATTACAAGTTGCCTCGTTAAAAACCTTTACCAGGAAAAACCAGTGGGACAAAACCTTGGTTAAAGGAAAATAGTACAATGTGTTTTAGACTCCCCCTAATGGCAACATCACATTATATCTTTGAGTCGACGCATTCCAATCTTGTTTCATAGTCTTTCAAATGTTGAAGTTGGCAATGCATTGGTAAAAAGATCTGCTAAAGTATCACTAGAACGAGTTTGTTGAACTTCTATGTCACCTTTCTTCTCAAGATCATGACTGAAGAATAATTTCGGTGAAATATGTTTCGTTCTGTCACCTTTGATATAACCACCCTTTAATTGAGTTATACATGCTGCATTATAAACTTTGATATAACCACCCTTTAATTGAGTTATACATGCTGCATTATCTTCGTATAAGGTAGTTGGCATATTTTCCTGTAAAGGTAAATTACATATCTTCTGGATATGTTGGGTTAATAACCTTAGCCAAACTCACTCTCGGCTTGCCTCATGCATTGCAATTATTTTAGCATGATTTGAAGAGGCAGCAGCTAATGTCTGCTTTGTCGAACGCCATGATATGGCGGTACCTCCACATGTAAATAAATATCCTGTTTGAGATCGACCTTTATGTGGATCCGATAAATATCCAGCATCAATATAACCAACTAATAGGGATTTTGAATCATTTGAATAAAAATAACCCCATATCAATGGTCCCTCTGGGATATCTAAATACATGTTTAATTCCATTCCAATGTCTACGTGTTGGAGAAGAACTAAATCTTACTAACAAGTTTACAGCAAAAGCTATATCAGGTCTTGTGTTGTTTGCAGGATACATCAATGCTCTTATGGCACTTAGATATGGTACTTCAGGACCAAGAAACTCTTCATCATTCTCGCAAGGACGAAATTGATCTTTATTCACATCTAACGATCGTACAACCATCGGGGTACTCAATGGATGTGCTTTATCCATATAAAATTTCTTTAAGATATTTTTCGTATAAGTTGACTGATGGACATGAATTCCATCTTTTAAATGCTCGATCTGTAGGCCAAGACAAAACTTTGTTTTTCCAAGATCTTTCATATCAAATTCTTTCTTTAAATAATTTACTGCATTTTGAAGCTCTTCAGGAGTTCCAATAATATTTATATCATCAACATATATAGCAATAATCACAAAATTTTATTCAGACCTTTTTATAAAAACACATAGGCAGATTGGATCATTTTTATAACCTTCCTTTAACAAATATTCACTAAGATGATTAGACCACATACGTATAGATTGTTTTAATCCATATAAACTTTTCTTTAATCTGATTAAGCAATTTTCCTGGGAAACTCTATATCCTTCAAGGATTTTAAATCCTTCTGGGATTTTCATATAAATTTCATCAAGTGTACCATACAAATAGGTTGTAACAACATCCATTAGACGCATGTCAAGTTTTTCACGTACTGCTAGACTAATAAGGTATCTAAACGTGATTGCATCCACCACAAGAGAATATGTCTATTCATAATCAATGCCAGACCTTTGTGAAAATCCTTGTGCTACAAGTCGTGCTTTATATGTCACGACTTCATTTTTCTCATTTCGTTTTCGCACAAATATCCATTTATATCCTACTGGTTTTACATATATAGATGTTTGGATTATAGGTCCAAAAACCTGACGTTTAGAAAGTGAATTTAATTACGCTTGAATTGCGTCTTTCCATTTTGGCCAATCTTTTCTATTTCTGTATTCCTCAATAGATTTAGGCTTAGGATCCTCATTTTCTTTTTCTATTTCAATAGCAACATTATAAGCAAAATTGTTGTCAACAATTATATTTTTTCGGTTCCATCTTTTTCCTAAAGTAACATAACTTATTGAGATTTCTTCGCTATCACCATTTTCAGGCACCTGAACCTCTTCTGGGGTTTTTTGATTAGTTATATTTTTGGCCTTTTCTTGAGCACTTGCCTCCACAATGTTATCATCTTGAATAATTGCTCATTTCCTTTTACGCGGATTTTTATCTTTGGAACCGATTAGCCTTCCACACTTCAGGCGTGGATTACTTTATTTTACACTAAAAATTTTCCCTATTGGGATATCAATTCGTATTGGAGCATTTTCAGCTGATATGTGAGATTTTGTAATTCTTTTTAGGTTAGTTAATGAATCTGACAGTTGATTAGTGATGTTTCGCAAATGTATGATCCTTTGAACTTCTTGTCCACATTGATTTGTGCGAGGATCTAATTGAGATAATGATGATCCATTCCATGTAATTTCTTTTACCAATTGTATTTTCTCTCCCCCTAATGTTGGGAATGTTGTTTCATCAAAATGACAATTAATAAACCGTGCAGTAAATAAATCTCCAGTTAATGGTTCAACGTATTTAATTATAAAAGGAGATTCATAACCAACATATATTCCCAACCTCCTCTAAATACCCATCTTTGTGTGTTGTGGTGGAGCAATTGGAACATATACTGAACAAAATTCTAAGATGGGAAATATTTGGCTCTTGACCAAAAGCCAATTGTAATGGGGAGTTCTTATTATAACTTGTTGGCCTTAAGCGCACAAGTGCTGCTACATGCAAAATAGCATATCTCCAAGCTGTAACAGGGAGTTTTGTTCTCATAAGCAATGGTCGAGTTATTAGTTGGAGGCGTTTGATAAACGATTCAGCTAAACCATTTTGTGTGTGAACATGAGCTACAGGATGTTCAACTTTTATCCTAATTGACATACAATAATCATTAAAATCTTGGGATGTAAACTCACCATCATTATCAAGACGAATAAGCTCTTAATCGAATTATTTGAACGAGTAGTCTCGCAAATGTCAGGTTGCGAGTCGATAATAAAGACACATGTGACCACCTACTAGATGCATCTATTAATACCATAAAATATCTGAATAGTCCAGATGGTGGATGAATAGGCCCACATAAATCACCTTGAATACGTTTCAAAAATGCAGGAGATTCAATTCCAACTTTAGTTGGTGATGGTCTAATAATCAATTTTCCTTGAGAACAAGCGACACAAGATAAATCCTTGAATTTAAAAATCTTTTGGTTCTTTAAGGGGTGTATAATATAAACCTGATGAAAAAGCAGGTAGCCTTTCCAAAACATATTTCTTTCCATGTTCAACATTTGTAATATATAGATATTCAATATTTTTCTCATTCATTGTAACACCCCAAACCCAGCCTAGACGTTATGGCCGAATCTGGCGAAGTCATATGATAGCGTGTTGAAAACTAAGTTTCTATGATAAAACCATTTGCATTTACTTACTTTTATTATCTCTTCTTAATTCCACAATCCTTACTCGTTTAGTCGATTTTTTTAATCATAATTCGTTGCGAAAGCTTTTAAAACCGTTTTAAGTAAATTATGTGTTTAGAGAAAACTTTACCTTTTTGAAAACCGAGTTTTCCTACGTCTAGCAAATATAAATCCATAAAATAAATACAAACCAAATTTAAGCAAGAGTCCCCAAATTACATCCAAATAAACCACAAATCATAAATTATAAATTGTAAAAGTCCAAAAACTGTGGTCACCATCGAGTCTTCTTTCGCACCGATCCATCTAGGTCTGGGGATTACCTATGCACATTAAACAGAGAGAGGTGAGTTTACGTAAACTCAGTGTGTAATTCCACAGAAAATAAATAACGATAAACACGAAGACACGATCGAAACAAAGATGTCGAGACGGTTTGGCCTTAGCCCAACTCAAGACGTGATCAAGATGCACAAGGGCCTTAGCCCATCACAAAGCATCAATAACGGATATCTGATGATTCGATAAAAAAGTCCTACCTAACCAGCCTCTACATACCATCTCCGTCCAACCCTACACTCCATGTGGGGATTAAATCAACCCACCCATCCCTACACTCCAGGTAGTACCGAATGCGGCACAAAACAGTAGTTTGCAGCTGAGCTGCCAATATATTAGGCTAAAACTCCTTTCAGTACACTTCCTCCAAATAAAATCAACCCAACCCTATGCAATGCATGACATGCTATATTGTGATATCATTACATATAATTAGTAAATGTATATATGCATACTATCATCATACTCAATATATATCCGTCAATCAATCAGTTCACACAATTAAGGGTCTAAGTAATGCTTACCGACCCTACTGTATGTTCACAGTCGACTTGGGTGACCTGTGCAATCTTAGCAATCAATTCAGTATTAATGGGCTCACACGCCCATGTGGCCCACCTGTATGACCCACACGCCCAGATTGGCCTTGGCCCGTGTGGATCACACGGCCTGACCCAAATTCCCACACGCCCGTGTGGACCCACACTACCCAAATTAGTTTAGCCCATGTGTCGCACACAGCCTACCTGGCCATCACACAACTGTGTTTTGCGCGCACGGCCTAGCCTCGTCGATCACACACCCGTGTGGTGTCGACAGTGGGGTTTTCGGCTTTCAGCGAAATCCTATTTTTTATGTAATCAAATACACACCTGCTACGCTTTGATGCTAAAACGATCCCTGAGCAGTCCAGAACCTAAAAATCGTCATTCCAACACCCAATTTCAGTAACATTAACAAAACCTAAACGGGATTGCAATGAGACATTCATCATTTAACTATCGAAACCCATACCTTTGATCGAAATGAGAATCTCACACGCTTAACTCACCGAATAAGAGCGATGTTCAGTCCCTTGATTACTTTCTAGACATAAAAAAGGAACCCTTCTTAGAAAGAATTCAAAGAACGTTTAGAAAAGCAAGCACTGAAACTTACCAACCTACCGTAAAGTAGAAAGGAGGAAAAATAAAAGAATCGGGAAAGACAAAAACAACTAAAGGAAATTGGCAGAAAAGGGTAGGGGAGACGTCAGAAAAAACGGTGGATTAGAGAGGAAGAGAATCCCGAAATTTTTCCAAAGAAATCCCAACTAAGCCGATAACTTCCACATCTCTCGATTTTCTCCCACTTACCCCTCCATCACAACCACTTCAGAATTCCAATTTCAATCGAACGCATCCATACGCACACACACCCCATGCAAAAAAAATTCCCTTGCTCACGCAGGGATTCGAACACAGGACCCTCTACTAACAAACACTCCCCTTAACCACCAGACCAGCAGGCCCATTCTAACATAAGCTTACAAACAATTAAATAAAAGCTTATTGACCAAAGATAGGGCTTATATCAGAAAAATACCAAAATTTTTCCAAAGCTAAGGCTTTAACTTGGGACCTCACACACACACCCAGAACACTTAACCACTGAATCAGATACATAGTTGTGTAACATTTAAACAGAACCAACAATATCAATTTTGGGGTGTTACATTCATAATCTCAATATGATATCCATTAAGACGAATATCTTTAAAACTCAATAAATTTCTTTGAGACTTAGTGGAATATAAAGCATCATCAATGTCAAATTTTGTACTATTAGGTAATAATATAATAGCTCTTCCAGAGCCTTCAATAAGTTTTGAACTACCCGATATTGTATTAACATGGGCATTACTCATTGTCAAATGAGAAAAATATTTTTTATCTTTGAGAATCGTATGTGTTGTAGCACTATCTGCAAGACACATGTCTCCATTGATTTTGGGTCCATCAAAATTTTGTTGAATATTCATATTCTTCATAAAAACAAACAAAATATAATATGAGAAACGTTGCAAATATTTATTAAATATATAAATTATTCTTTATGCAAGAAAACAAAACATACTTAAAACAACATAAAAATGTCAAAATAACATCAATTTTTCTAATGATTCTCAAAGAAATCTGCCACATCTAGGTGAGTTATATTATTAAGGTCATTAAATTTATCACCCTTGTAGGCATGGTCAGTTTTAGTATTATAGTGAATATCTTCATCTTTTGCCCCCATTTCATCATTCTAGGATATAAAATTTGTCTCCATATGCTTTCCCTTCTTTTTAATGGATGCTTGATAAAGTTTCACTAAATGCTCAGACGTACGACAGGTACGTGACCAATGCCCCTTCATACCACATCAGTAGCATATATTCTCAACAATCTTTGAAGGATTACTTTGACCACTTCTTTCTTATCTATCATTGTTATTCTTTTTCTGGTGGTTAGAAGTATCAGTGTTATGACCACTATGATAACAATTACTAATACGTCCTCAATCACGTCCCCCACTACGTCCACGACCACGGTCGCGACCTCTATATTTTCTATTTTCATAATTATTGTGTACTGCTACATTCACTTCAGGGAATGGTGCAGAACCAATGGGACGAATTCCATGATTTTTCATCAATAACTCATTATTTTGTTCAGCCACCAAAAGGCATGAAATCAATTCAGAATACTTTTTAAAACCTTTTTTACGGTATTGCTGCTGCAAGTGCACATTAGTAGCATGAAAGGTTGAAAATATTTTCTCTAATAAGTCCTCATCAGTTTTTTTCCGACATAATTTTAGTTGAGAACTAATTTTGAAAAGTTCTAAATTGTATTCACTTACAATCTTAAAATGCAACCATAAGTGCATCTAATCATAATGAGCTTTAGAGAGTATCACCGTTTTCTGATGGTCAAATCGTTCTTTCAAATTTTTCCACAACTCAAGAGGGTCTTTCACAGTGAGATATTTCATTTTTAATCCTTCATGTAGATGATGACGGATGAAAATCATTGCTTTTGCCTTGTCTTGATTAGATGCTTCTTTATCTGCTAATATAATATTTCCTAGACCTTTAGCATCTAGGTGAATTTCAGCATCTAACACCCATGACAAATAATTCTTGCCTGAGATGTCTAAGACCGCAAATTCAAGTTTGGTAATATTTGACATTATAATCACTTGAATCAAAATAAAATAATATTAGTAAAATAATAAGCATTCTTAATTGTAAAATAAGTCAATTAGATATACCAAATTTACTAAATAATAATATGTATGTCAAATATTGGCATAAAATAGTCATAATAAAAACTTAACACAAATTACATTAATTGAAATGTCTTTTAATAAAAAAAAACATGTATATATAATTATTATTATTAGATTTTAGTTTTAAAAATAAATGTGAAAATGTTACCCAAAGCAAATATTTTATCTAGAAAATAAAATAAAAGAATTATGAAAATATGTATACCGTATATAGTTTAACGAGAGTTATACGGACAAATTATATAAAGTCGAAATGACGTGAATTTCACTATGAATTCGTAGAAGCTCATGCTGATAACGTATTATAAAATAATCAAATAAAAGAATACTTAAAGTAAACAGATAATTTTCTCGTATCTTATTTAACTCAGGTAAGGATTCTATTTATAAGTAATTGAAATTCAATCCAATACAATAAATGAAGCTTATTTAAGTGTTTCATTAACACATTAAACAACTTGCATAATAAATTAGAGGTTTTACCTTATAAATGAGGGGTTAGAATATGAACATTCACATTTATTTATAACAAGACTTATTTTACAAATATATTTACTTGTTTAAATAATAAATTTATTAATCTAATAATTTTTAACAGATTAACCAATTTTTAGAAATTGATGAGACATGAGCCTCTAAACTTCTTAATTTTACATTAAAAACCATAGCTTCAATAGCTTACAACCAGTGGTTAAGTGTTGACACCCACATCCCCTCCCCTTATAAATATATTTAAATTTACGATCAAAATCTAATTTACGATCAAAATCTAATTTTGAAATTGAGTAAATTAATCATTTAAAAAAATTAGAATAATTTAATTCATATCAATTTTAAAAGTGAACAATTAATGACAATCAATCACGGCACTATAGTAACACATTTAATCTTCAAGGTTTATATATACTTTTAACAAATTCAACCTCAATATTTATAAAAATATTACAGGAGAAATTTATTAAAATAAGTCCAAATTGATAATGTGTAAACTTTAAAAGTTAAATTTATTATTTACCAAACAAAATTGATATGATGAATAGTCCTTAATTACTTATTTTTAAAATTGACAATAATTAAATTATGCTAATTTATTTAAAAGGAATCAATTTATTCAATTTCAAAATTGAGAACAGGAAAAATCCTCTTACCTAAATTTATCAATTATTTACTATATTTAATATTATTTAACATTAAATATTTAATAAAAATTAGTTAAATTGATTAAACCAACAAATTAGTTAAATTGACTAATCCAACAAATTAAACCAAGAATTTATTTTTGTTTTATCAGTTTTACCATGCAATCAAGTTGAGCATTGCTTCTAAAAAACAGATTTAAAACAAAAAGTACTTCTAAAATAAAAACATTACTAAACCAAATGCTTTTGAGCTTTTCAAAAGTGCTCTTGTGATAATAAAAAAAAAAATGCTTTGTAAGAACACTTTTTTAACCAAAAGCAAAAGCAGAAAATTTTAACTTTTGCTCTTGCTCTTTGCTTTAGGTTAAAGAAGTGTTCTTGCAAAGCATTTTTTTATCTCAAGAACACTTCAGAGGAACATCGCTAAACTCAGGCTTAGTCTCTACCCACAACGTTATGAAAAATGAAAATACAAGCTATAATTAAATCGAAATTTTTATAGACTTAAACTTTAAGCTCCAATCTGTTTTTTTAATCGTTTCATCATGTATATACATCACAATATAACATCAGGTATGAAAAACTAAAACGCAAAATCAACATATTTGATAGTGTTGGAAAGTTTTCACTCTCCAAAATCACGTCTCTCAACATCTTCGGCATCGGACGAACAAAGCTACTCATCAATTGAAAAGATGACTCCGTTTTCCTTCTTGAACACATGTGTTGTATGATCCACCACCTATTTTATTCACAAAACTCTCATAAATACTGACAATTCTATTCCTTACTTTCTTAAAACATACCTTACTTGGACTTGGGTGTTAATGTTAAACACAGATATATGTATCTTCCACAGGTAAGTTTAATTTTCATATCTCAATTGAGCCAAATCCTTGTATCTATGCTTGACCATGTGTCGAGAACAGATATTGGGTACTCGAGTATTTCAGGGAAAATAAAGAATCAAAGTAATACAGTATACCTACCTCCAGTACTATAGCTCATAACCACACTCATTCCAGCAAAGTTAATTAGGTTATTTATCCAATGAACATCTAAAAGCAAATTCTCTTAGTGAAATTCAACACTTGTGATGCAAACTACAGTTTTGAGTGAGTGTTGGACTTAGCTGAAAAAGATCAAAGGGAGAAAGGTTTAAGAGCACAAGAACTCACATTGGTATTGCTTAGCTCTAAGTTGTAGAAGTCCATAGCATCGGCTTTAAACAAAGGCCCAGCGTGCCATGTTCCACGATTAAGTTTGATAAACTTAGGACCTGCAATTCTAAAAACATGAACATCGTCAATGGCCGGAGGCACGTAGAAATGACCACAACGAGACTGCACCGCTATCTTCCCTTTCTCATTCTTAACTTCTTCCGAGTCCACCAAGGAAGGTTTAGCAATTCCGAGATACCAAACATGACCCCCTATAGATCCAAGGCATTGTGTCACACTGGCATGATGCGTAATCGTTGAAAAATTGAGCGGCCGGTTCTGAAGGTTCATGATGTAAAACCTAATACAATTGCATTGGGAAGTCAATACATAGAAAAGGATGTGAGTAAACAACCAAGACTTAAAGCTAAAATACCAAATCTGTAGTAATGATTGAAACCAGTAACTCAAATTGTGCTACTCGATGTCAAATTGGATTGGAATTATCAAAAATAACATCAAGTAGGGAATTTCTCCTCCTCCAAACTAGACAATTAGTACACTCCATTTACTATATTATCAGGTTCCTCTGATTGAAATAACCTAAAAGACTAGACAACTGCAATTAGTATGAATTTTTATCCAAAAAGAAAAAAAGGTTCAAAACCCAATAATTGAAATCCCATAAAAATCCCCAGAGCATGTAAGAAAAAACCACAAAATAATCGGACAAAAACATAAACTTGTAACAGAAATAGTTAAAGAAATGAAGAATTAAACCTGGGAATTCCTTTGGAAAGGTCTAGCTGAGCATCAGTCGGACCGAATTCTTCTCCATCTGGGGATGCTTCAGTGACTTGACCGAATTCTTTGAAGCTTTCTGGGGTTGCTTCTATTGGCTTTAACTTTATTACAGTCAGTTCTGATTTTGGGTTTTTGCTCTCCATTCCTGGTTTCTCAAGCTTCAATTTTCACTTTGGGGAAAGACTTATATTTTGCAATTTGTTATGATTTGGTTTAGCAAAAAATAAAGAACTAAGTGATGAAGAGGAAATTGAGAGGCGGCAGGAAAATATAATCTGATAGCCTTTTTATTTTTTATTTTTGTTATAATTCCATAAAAGGGATGCCATATTATCCATCGAGTCACTCTCTTTTGGCTTCTACTACCAGCTCACCTATCTTTTGTTTTCTTATAAAATCATATTTTCTTTGGAACATTCTCCGCCCAGCGGATTCGACTAAAAATATAAACTTAAAAAATAAGTTTGAATAAAATAATTAAGCCTATTTTTTGGTATCAGGTAAAACTTTTTTAGTTCATGTCTGGCTTGGCCTTATCTAAATATGACCAAAAAAAAAAAGAATTTACTATTTTTTATTATTTTGTTGTTATTTTTTTATTATTTTTCACTATTTTGCTACTTCACTATTATGTTGCTATTACTTTATTGTTATTGTATAACTCTTATTTTATTATTAATTTTATTATTATTTTAGAGGCATTTTTTTTGTTAAGTTAAATCTATCTTAATGTTATTTAAATATACATATTTTTTAAAATTTATTTATTTTTAATTTGTTAAGAAACATTTATTTTACTATTTTTAGTATTTTTAATGTATTATATTTTTAAAAAAATTAATACGGTCAGGCTAGGCCCGAATTTTAATATTTTTATTCGAACCAGGCTTAAACAAAATATTAGGCCCATTTTTCAAGCCGAACAGAGCATGAGCCTAACAAAAGAGCCTAAAATTTTGATTGGACTCGGCCCAACCCATGAACACCTCTAATTCTGCACAATGCATGAATTACATAAAAAAAAATTCATATCGCTGACCGACAAAAATAGAGAAATCTTTTTTAATCTTATTGATTGGACTTCAAGAATATACATCATATTTATAGAATCGTAATCACGTAAAAAAAGGAATGATATATAATATGTTCCTAAATATATGCCTAAAAAATATCTCATAATAATAATATCTTAACATGAATATATTAAAAATGTTTGTGTTGTTATTTAATTTTTTATTACTATAATATTTGAATTGTTAAATAAGTAAATATTTATTTGCAATGAAAAATGTTATTTACGCTGATTACAGTAATTAAAATACAATATTTAAAAAAATTAATTAAAAAATAACGCTTAAAAAATTACATTAGAATTTAGTGTATAAAAGTACAAGTGACCAAAATAATATTTTAATATTCTTTATATTATTGGATTTTTATAAATATTTTACTAAAATATTTGGTTAAATAAATTTACTTTAAAAGAAAATTTATCATACTTATAAAAACATAATTTTTAATTAAAAAACTTTTATTGAATGAATTTATATAATCGATATCTATAATATAATATAAGTACGAGTATGAAAAATCTTTTAAATTGACTAATATGATTTTTTTTTCATTATATTATTAAATTTACTTTTATAAAAAATATTATTTATAAGATTTATCGTATTTATAAATAAGAATTCGAATTCAACTTAGATAAATTTAATTGATAAATAAATTATCTTACTTATAAATAAAAATAACAAGAATTATAGAATTTTATTAAATAAAAAAAGTTTTATTAACATGATCAAAATAATTTAGTGATAGCAAGATAAATTCATATTTTTAATGCATTTATTTTTAGTTAATTATCGGATAAAATATTATTAAATTTAAATTTTTCTTATCAGGAATAAAGTTGGTGTGTTGAATTCAAACTCTTACAAAAAAAGAAGGCTAAATTGAAACAAAAAGCAAAGAGGAGGGCTTGATTGAAAGACTAAAGATTCAAAGATGACTGGATAATGATGGAAGGGTTGAAGATTTTTTTTTAAAAGTGACTGGATAAAGATTGAAGGATTTTTTATATTGTTACAACTTTGTAATTAGTTTAAATTTTATTTTTCTAAAATTTTTAATTATTTAGTGATAATATTTAAGAAAAATCTAACTAAATTTTAATACTAAAATGTATATAAATACCTAGTCACTACAACCAATTCAAGGAATAATGAAAGGAAGGCCCTTTCCTTTCCCACTTTCCATAATTCCATTTAAATCATTTATTATGATTTTTTTATGATTAACTAAACTTTTTTTTAGCTTTAGCCTGGAAATTACTCCAACAAAACAATTGTGAGATACAAACCCGCTCAAAAAACCTGCATGTTAGGTTGAAGTTGTTTGGCATGCAGTTGAGAAGTCGAATCGGTCGTGCTGTGTTCGAATTCCCGCAAACAAATTGGCATGTCTAGGTGAGAAAAGCCAGTTGGATTCCGTCAAAGGAGATAGAGATCGGATTTAAACGACCTACGCAATTGAGGCCATTGATTCGAGTTGGGCTTTACAAATCGTAAGGCTGTCGAAAACTTAAATTGTGTACACGTGTATCGCAGTTAGAAATTTGGCAAGAGCCAATTTGCAGGTTGTACTGGGATTGACTACATAAGGAAAAGTTGGCGATCAATATGTTCTTGGCCGCTATAGTTAGCTTATTGCTTGGAAGGGAAAATCTATTTTAAGGATCGATTTAAGATTGGAGTACACCGAGGCTAAGGCTAAGCTTAAAAAATATTTTATTTATCCATTTATTGTATTTTCTTAAATTTATTTTTGCATTTTCAAATATGTTTTTATTTTATTTTTCGTATTTCCTTATCTTAATCAATTTAAACCCTCTATTTTTATTTTTATTTTCAGCATTTCTATGCACAGGTCGTGGGCACGATTGTTACCATGACAGCAATTCTGGTTACGAAAAAAGGAGAAATTAGATAGTTAGTCCTTGTGGATTCGACCCTACTAGTCTATACTGCTAATTACTGTTATTTTGTCGTAAGAATTTATATTTGGTGATTTCGAGATTAATAGGTTGGATCAAATCGAAACTCGCCAAGTAAGCATACCCAATTCGATGTGAAACAGTGTTACTGAGATTAATGCAAGAATAAATCCTGAGTTCAATGTCCTTTATAACAAACAAGTGCACCGAAGCTGACATGATCAATGCATTTTCCCAGTTTGAATAAAATAAGAATCAAATTTGATATTATTCAAGCTCAAATTCTTTTTTAAGTAAATATATTTTTAATATTAAAATATTGATGATTCTTATTCAAAATATGGAATATTTTTTAATATTCATAAATCCACCAATATGTGTTTGAGGATCAATTTGATAGAATTTGTAAATATGAAAGTTAAATTTATTATATTGTTTAGAATTAAGACGAATTTATAAGATTTAAAGACTAACAATTAAACGTTATAATTTAATCTAAGTTTAAAGTTTCAAAAAATCAATAATGATAATTTTTAAAAATTTTAACAGTTTTACAAATTCATAATCTCAAAATATAAAATTTGTACTTAAAAATCTCACCAATTGAAGGATCCAATACTTGAAATGTTTCCAAAGGTTTTCTTCCTTTTACTTGCGGCAAGAACGTGAAGATCACAAGAAATAGCCTTTTTCTTTCTTTAGTTTTAGCTTATATAGTTTAATTAGGTGTTAATTAAGTTTAATTAATTAATAAAATGATGATTTAATTAACTTAAACCTCTTTTTAACCAACATTAGTGGATTCTTCCTCTATACTCCACTAGCACATAACATAAAGTTGTTTAATTTCTATTTTGGTTCTTTGGCTAATTGTAATTTAAGTATTTAAATCTTTGGTCAATTAAAAACTTAACGATAAGATTTTTATAATTTAGTTTCTATAGCTTAGTTAAGTAATTAATAGACAAAATTAAAGAACCAAACTTTAATTTTTTTATATTAATATTTAATATTTATAAATTCGATTTACGAAAATGAGATTTCAAAATCACCTTTTTCAGTACCACTAAAAGTCGGGTTATTACATATGATGAAATACATGACTTTAATGACATGTTTAAGCTATGTTTGGTGCTTTATTTGCACACTACTAAATAAGTAGAATTGACGGGTGGAACTACAAGTGTTGAGGACATGATTGTAACTGTGTGTTTGAATGTGGTTGTTTAAGCTTAGATAGTGTTTATTACATGATTTTAGTGTCTTATAATGTTGGGAGATGATTTGATATTGTTTTTGGGGTCATTTTTGGGTTTTGAAAAACTTTTATTTATACAAGTGGTTAGATGTGATGCGAGACGGCACGGGTTGATTCGAGTCGTTTCATGAGATGGCCGGTTTTGAAAGGTCTTCATAGTGTGAACATGACCGAACTGAATGGACATGGTGTGAACAGCAAGTATGAAAAGAATTGTGCTGCTCTGGGGAGAGGAACGACCAAGCCTTGGGGAGCTTAATGGCTGAACACCTTTGGCCGAATGGGTGCCTTGAGGAGCCAAAAGTGATCAGCTTTAATGCTTAGCACCAGCCGAACATGCACCTTCCACATTCATTGAACCTACATGCATGCATCTTCATAAATGGCTTCAACAAATTCGGCTGCACCTATTTAACACCAAGAAACACTTTAAATTAAGCCATAATCAGCTGAACATAATTAAAACACAATCTAGACATATTAAATAACACTTAGACAAATTAAATAAAAACTAACTAAGACACATTAAAATTCGGCTAAGGCTAGGACACTTTAAAAACATGTAATAATTCAAGACAAATTTAATTAACTTAAGACACCATAAATTAAGACAAAGCACTTAAAATATATTTATAAGCTGTATAAAAATTAACTAAATGAAATATTTAATTTATTCAAATATTAAGTAATGAGCTGAAAATAATTAAATGAGCTTAATGAGCTGAACTAAGCTCATGTGAGCTGAACCGAGCTAAATTCGAATCAAAGTGCACTGCTTGCTCAAATTTTGGGCTCAAGTTGGTCCTTTTTCTTCGGATTGAAATTCATGCCACAAATGACTCGACAAAGCTGTCACGGCCTCATGCAATTGCTTAGTTCGAGCTCAAGTCATAGGGCCTTTGGGAAGCTCAAAAGCATCGGAATTCGAATCCTTGGTTGCCCCGGGTATGCTTACATCAAGATGTATCGGTACAAGTAAGTTAGTAGCAAAAAATAAACAATAGTAGAGACTTCTACCAATACAAGTGTGTCAGAACAGGATTCCTCCCCTATTTTGACCTTTGAAGACCCGAACTTGATCCTAATCATTCCCGAACACTTAATAAAAATGTTTCTAATGCGTTTAAAACGCTTTTTTAAAAATCTAGACCTATAAATTTAAAAAGTTATAAAAATGATCCCATTTCAAGATTAATTATGAGAATGATCTAATTTTTACAGTAGAGTTAGATGTCGTCACTTTCCCAAATGGCACCACCCTAAAAATCCCCCTAATCATGCTTTAATCATTATAAAAATTAAAAATAAAATTTTTTAATGTCGCCTAATAAATTGATGACACCGAATTGAAACAGGACAAAACGTTCAAGTACCTGATTAAGTAATTACCTTCGAAAAAAATTGTTTTACTCATATTCAACGGCTCCACACCACTTTTCTTCACATAAGAGAGAAAGAGATGCAATCACTATATGACTGAACCCTCCGAATGCATACAAACATATTCTTCTTTCCATTCACACAATTTTCTAGTCATATCAAGCATGTTACGAATTTAGACCTATGATAATAGTTAAATAATTAGGACGGTAAGAAAGTAAATAAATAACATGGCACAGCAAGAGTGTAACGGAAAAACAAACTAGTTTTGACTGTATATAAATGTTTGATAGAACACATTCAAGCAGAAAAGCCCAGGACCAGACCTAAAACTCCTGAGCTGATTGTCATAAATAATGGGAACACAGACACCATTCAAAGTTTATAATACTCTCACAGACGCAGGCTCTGAAAAACACAAAAGCCTCACCACCGTCTATCAAGAACCCAGTTCTGTGAACAACATCCTCGACAAGACGGTGATGACTTAAAACTATTACCATCAAAACACATAACTAATCGCCCAATGATGGCTGACCTACCAATAAGAAGCAATATTTTATTGTAGTAACCATAATATAGTTCAGTTGGATCAATTGAAACCCGCACGGTTCACTTCCCACCCTTCTTAGCAGCAGACTTGGTCACCTTGGCTCCAGATGGATCTTTCTTCTCCACGTTCTTGATAACGCCGACAGCAACAGTCTGCCTCATGTCCCTCACAGCAAAACGACCCAGTGGGGGGTACTCAGAGAAGGTCTCCACAACCATGGGTTTGGTGGGAATCATCTTAACAAATCCTGCATCACCATTCTTCAAGAACTTGGGTTCCTTCTCAAGCTCCTTACCAGAACGCCTGTCAATCTTGGTCACCAACTCTGCAAACTTGACCGCAATGTGGGAGGTGTGGCAATCAAGGACAGGTGCATATCCATTTCCAATCTGCCCTGGGTGGTTCATGATGATGACTTGGGAAGTGAAATTAGCTGCCTCCTTGGCAGGATCATCCTTTGAGTTCGAAGCAACATATCCTCGCTTCAGATCCTTCACAGCAACATTCTTGACATTGAAGCCAACATTGTCACCTGGAAGAGCCTCAGGAAGAGACTCATGGTGCATTTCAACAGACTTAACTTCAGTGGTCAATCCAGAGGGACCAAAGGTTACAACCATACCAGGCTTGAGGATACCAGTTTCAACACGACCCACGGGGACAGTTCCAATACCTCCAATCTTGTACACATCCTGAAGTGGAAGACGGAGTGGCTTGTCAGAGGGTCTCTTGGGCTCATTGATCTGGTCAAGAGCCTCGAGAAGAGTTGGACCCTTGTACCAATCAAGGTTGGTGGACCTTTCAATCATGTTGTCACCCTCAAAACCGGAGATGGGGACAAAAGGAATCTTCTCAGGGTTGTAACCAACCTTCTTCAAGTAGGAAGACACTTCCTTCACAATTTCATCATACCTAGCCTTTGAGTATTTGGGGGTTGTGGCATCCATCTGTAAATGAAATAAATAGATATGTCATGCATAAGAATAATTACTAATTACAAGGCAACCAATTAGAAACTACTGAACATAAAAGCCTGAATGCAATGGCCTACCTTGTTGCAACAGCAAATCATTTGCTTGACACCGAGAGTGAAAGCAAGCAGAGCATGCTCACGGGTCTGTCCATCCTTGGAAATACCTGCCTCAAAACCTCCAGTGGTAGAGTCAATGATAAGGACAGCACAATCGGCCTGGGAGGTACCAGTAATCATGTTCTTGATAAAGTCACGATGTCCAGGGGCATCGATGACAGTGCAGTAATATTTGGTGGTCTCAAACTTCCACAAGGCAATATCAATGGTAATACCACGTTCACGCTCAGCCTTCAACTTGTCAAGCACCCAAGCATACTTGAATGACCTCTTGTTCATCTCAGCAGCTTCCTTCTCAAACCTTTCAATGACACGCTTGTCAATACCTCCAAGCTTGTAGATCAAGTGGCCAGTGGTGGTTGACTTTCCAGAGTCGACATGGCCAATTACGACAATGTTAATGTGAGTCTTTTCCTTGCCCATTCTGCAGTATTAGCTTCAAGCTGCACCAACATATATATAGTTAAACCAGAATCCCATGCATAAACAATCAGTAAAAAGGGTAACCAGAAAAACAATGAACATGTTTATCCCTGCATCCCAAAATTAAAAAAAAAAATGAACAAATTAACACAACAAGATACTTCAGCTAGTTTTGTGTTTAAAATTCAACAGAATAAACCATAACATCAATTCTAATAGCATAGTTCCTACTTCATGCTTTAGAAGCAAAAATTAAGTAGCATATCTATTTTTCGCCCTTACTTTTCTACAATTTTTAAGCATCAACTTTTTTATTTGGCAATGATTTAAGCATTAACTTTTATTGAACGAACAACTAAAGATACTATGATTTTACATTTGAATAGAAACCATTACAGCAAAGTTCTCAAAATGGAACAAGAAAACGCATTGATATCATAGTCTCCAAATTTTAAAAAAAAAAGTTGGTCAGAGATTGACTCACTTAAACAATATGCACAAATCCAGAAATAATTATTCATATGAACGAAAACAAATCTACAGCCACAAGAATCAATACAACGATCATAATAAACAACAATTTCTCTTAAAATCTCAAATCAAATCTCCAAATTATTATCATACGATAAATCTAACAACAGTATTACAGAAAAAAAAATCTCATCAGGAAAAAAAGAAGACAAAAATCAAAAGAGAGATCTAAATTACATTGAAATTAATATAAAAAGTTAAGCCAGGCGAATAAAAAACAAAGCAAATAAAAATATGAAAGAATGGATTGAATAAATTAGATCTGAGAATGGAACCTAAGGAATAGAAGCGATCTGAAGCTGAAATCGTCGCGGCAAAGCAGAAGAGAGATAATAATAGTAAGAGAGGTGATAGGGTTTTACAAGTGAGCTGGTCTCTCATTTTTATAGTCAGGTTTTAGCTTTCTTTTTCTTCCTAAAATGTCCTTTTTAAGATTTGTTTTGACAGATAAATCCTTCGGTTTCTTAATAGGGGCATCGAGGTTTAATTTTCACTTATGTGGAGTATGACGTGCTTGAAGATATAGGATTGTATAAAACTGTGATTCCACGTCATCTCTATCTTTTTTTTAATAGCAAAATGGTAAATTAGATTCTTCCTCCTGACTTTTAGCATTTTTAGTTGAATTTGAATTTTGACAGAATAAGGAAGAAAAATCTGATTTGTCATTCTCCTATTGGAAAGGGATAGGAATGAGGTGCAATCACAGTTTCATACAATCCATTCTCTGTGGTTGAAATGAACATTTTTTTTATTGTTAAGTGGATCTTAAGCGCTTATCTTGTGAGTGGGAGTTATTTGCTTTAGGTTTGGATTGGGTCCTTGGCTTACTATACAACTTGCAAGAATTAGTCATAAGGGATGGGCATGGCCTTGAGCAGAAGTCGTATGGACACCAGCCATTGGCAGGCTTTTTGTCTGCACAAATTGCAATTGCAAACAAAAGGCCGTCTCATCGACTGGGATGTACTTGAGCAACAAGAGATGAGAGATGAGCCACAGGTATTCCTTATTTGCTACTTGGATCTATGTCAGGTTATTCCTTAAGGATCCCAATTTTCCTTATACATTTTTAATATTTTTTCACAAACTTGCTTTTTTTTTTTTAATTTCTAATATTTTTACAACTTTTAATAATTCTTTTACATTTTTAATAATTATTTGCAATCAAGATTTTGGCATGGCATTATCGACAGTGAAGGTTGATTTTGAATAATCCCAACCTACCGCATAAATATCGTGGACACTATATATTTATTCTTTGTCGAAGTATCTTTACCATAACATATTTAGTAGTTATTTATTTATAAAATATTTGGATATCACTCTCATATTTGTCATTACTGTAACAGCCCGATTTAGGGGCTAGCCGGAACAGTGATCTCGGGATCACTAATCCGAGGTTAGAGAAAATTATTTCCATGATATTTTATGAGTTAGAGGGTTATGGTATAAGTGTATGAAAATTTTGGTGCTTTAATTTTAGCAATTTCTTGTTTAATCGCGAAAAAGAACTAAATTGCATAAAGTGCGAAAGTTTAATTTTATAAGCTAAAGGTGTCAAATAGTCATAGATTGTTAATTGGGGGTCTTTAAAAGGCAATTAGCCCTTTTGTAAAGGACATGCCAGCCATAGGGGGACAAGATGAGTAAATTAGGCAAGTTTTGGTGGTGTTAGGTGATTAATGAATAAAATAAGAGAATAATAAAGAAAAGAAAAAGTATCATCTTTTCTTCTCTTCATAACCACCGAAAATTGGCAGCAAACAAGGGTTAGAAAGCTCAAAAATTTTAGCTTTTGAAATATGTACTTTTGGAACCCCTAAAGCTTAAGCTTTCTAAAGAGGGGACTAAATTGTGATATGGTGAAGAGTTTAGAGAATTGCCATGAGAGCTTTCATTGTTATTTGCTGCATTTTTATGGGAGAAAATGAGTCTTGGTTGTTAGATGAATAACTTTTGTGAAAGGGGTTGCCATGAAAACACCTAATTGGACCTTGTTGTAAAAGTTATAAAGTTTGTAGTAAATGTGTGAAATGTTGGATTTTGATGATACCCATAAGAGAAATAAATGTTCACCTAGGCTCATTAAAGGTAGAAATTTGATTAGAATTAATTTTTGAGCCTAGAGGTAAAATGGTCATTTTGCCAAAGTCTAAGGGCAAAATGGTAATTTTGCCAAAGTATTATTTTTGAAATACATTTATTAATGTGATGATTAAAACGAGCTAATTTTTTATTATAGATCAAGAAGAACTAAGAGTCCACCTCGATCGGGGAAAGAATAAAGTCTCAGACTAGATCGACGATATAGCTTATTTTGAAATCGAAGTAAGTTTATATGTGATGATTCAATATTTATGCTAGCATGTTTGAGAATGGTTGATATTATAACAACATTCTATGAAATTGAATATTAGTGTTATATGAGAAAGTTGATAAAAGTTGAGATGTTGAAGTCCCGATGGGACTATAATAAGTGAGAGAATGATATCATCAAGATATGAGATGAATAAGGTCCCGTGTAAGACCATGTCCGGGACATGGCCTCGGCACCGAATTGAGATTCCGTATAAGACATATCCGGGATATGGCTTCGGTATTGAGTATGAGAGTCGTATAAGACCATATCCGGGATATGGCATCGGTACTCAGAAATGATCCCATGTAAGACCACATTCGGGATGTGGCATTGGTTTCATGTTATACTACTGTTATGAACATACATCCTTGAGTATCCCTAGTGAATTACCGGGATGAATTGATTAGCTTAGAAATAGTGAAGAGGATTTTACTAATAGTTATGTGATTGAGTTAACACAAGTACTCATGAGTAATTCATGAAGAAACAATTACGATATATGGCATGGTATGTGCTAGATAAGGGCAAGTATGAGTATGTATAAATATGGCAAGAAGCCTATGACTTGTGTACGGTTAATTAATGCCATGGATGAATTATATTGTGAGCTTATTATTGCCATTTATTTCCATGCAAACTTACTAAGCTTTATGCTTACCCCTTTTCATTGCCCTTTTCCTTGTAATATTGCAAAGTTAGCTCGAGAATTTGTGGACATCGGAATTGGAGATCACACTATCGACCACATATTGGTATAGCCAAATTAGATTTATTTTGAATATGACATATATAAGACTTGAGTATTTTGTTATGTCATATTGGTAAGCCATCATTTTGTAAATGGTCATTAAAGTCGGGCAAATACTTGGCTAATTCTTATGTTAAATGAAGATAAATTTCATAAAGTGTATGCTTTTGAGGATGTAGTAATTCTTTTGAGTTCATAGAGGTACCATTTGGTCATCTTATATATTGAAATGTCTTGGTATGAGTGTGATTACTTGATTGGGTGGCAAATGGCTTGGCAGATAGCCATCTAATTGTCCACTGTGTCTAGGCCGTGTGTGACACACGGTCAGCCTTATGGGCGTGTTGATCGGCTGTGTGTCTCCTTACATGCTATAATTGCAAGTCAGTATGCTTAGTAATAAACACATGGGCAGAGACACAGCCGTGTGTCTCAGCCATGTGGGAGGCACGGCCTAGGACATGGGTGTATGCCCAGGCCGTGTGAAGTCTGCACCTGAAATTGAGAATTTAATTCGACACACGGGCTAAGGACACGAACGTGTGCCTTGGCCGTGTGACCTTAGTGAGATGATGGCGTCATAAATAGAATACCAAGGTTTTGGCACACGGGCTAAGACACGGGGGTGTCGAGACCGTGTAAGGGACACGGGCCAAGGACACGGGTGTGTGTCCAACCTTGTGAAATAAGTCAGTGTCGACCACGGGTAAGGGACATGGGTGTGTATGACCACATGGCCTGCCCCTACTGGCGTGTCCCATTTCACACAGGCGTGTTGCCCCTGTTCAGGCAAAATTTTTCTATGTGCATAAAAGTTTCCAATTAATTCCTGAAACCTTTCGGAAGTATGTTTAAGGCCTCATAGGCCTAGGATGAGTAGGTTATGGGATTGAATGGGAAGTTTTTAAGATGAAACAAAATTTTATAGCCCGAAACATCATGTTTAAGCAAATTGAGTTAGGTAATGCTCGTATCCGGTTCCGGCTTCAAACATGGGTAAGGGGTGTTACAATTACATTCCTACTATCACATTTGCTATAGCATTTCCAATTATTTACTAATTCCATATATTACTCATCATTGCATATTTACCTTAGTTTTGCCATAACATTTCATTCAATCGTTTTGCCATAGCATTAACCTGACTTTATTAAAATAACTTGACCAACTTTGTGCCTCAATTCGGTCCTCGTGGGAACGATACTCACTCATCACTTTATTACTTGAACCGACGTGTATACTTGCACAAATCGCATATCATTTCACACGTGACACGTTTTTGGCGTTGTTGCTGGGGATCGGTAATTTGGTGAAATTTGGTTTGGTTATTTTACTTATTAGTTTTATTTAATTTAGTTTAATTTAATTTTTATAGTTTTGCCATCAATGCATGAGAGAGGCATTCCTGCTAATACAAAATACCTTTTTGATCCAGATATTGACAGAACTTTGTGAAGAAAGAAAGAATTGAGAAAAATGGCTAGAAACAAGAATAATCACAATGGTAATCTAAATGATTACAATGAGAATCCTTACATAGGGTGTGTGGTGGATGATCGAGATAGGCCAATCAGAGAGCATGTTGTCCCGATGCTAGATGACTTGAATCTAGGAATAGTCAGACCGACTATACAAGGTCAGCAATTCGAGTTGAAACCGATAATGTTCCAGATGTTACGAACTGTAGTGCAATTTGGTGGTTTACCCACTGAAGAACCACGACTACATTTAAGACATTTTCTAAAAATCTGTGACTCATTCAAAAAACAAGGTGTTCCTAAAGACGCATTAAGACTTAAGCTATTTCCGAATTCCGTAAGAGATTGTTCCAGGGCATGGTTAAATGCTTTGCCGTTAGGAACAGTGGCATCATAGAATGACCTTTGCCAGAGATTTCAGTTATGGTATAATCCTCCCACTATGAATGTTAAGTTGAGAAACGATATTACATTTTTTCAACAATTTGAAGATGAGACACTATATGAAGCTTGAGAGTGATTTAAGGAGTTAATCAAGAAATGTTCGATGCATGGATTCCAGCACTAGACTCAGATAGAGATATTCTATAATGGGCTGAATGTGCATACGAGGATGGTAGTTGATGCCTTCGCCAATGGTACTTTGTTGGACAAAACTTGTAATGAAGCATACGAGATTTTGGAAAAGATTACCAATAATGATTATCAGTATCTGATCATGAGAGTTGGGACTGTTAAGAGGACCGCTGGTACCATCTAGCTTGATGAAATCACTTCGTTGATAACCCAGGTATCTTCTCTAGCTAATATAATTAAAACCATGAAACCTTTAGCTACTGTACAGGAAATAAAAGCAATTGAATCATTATATGTTTATTGTGTTGAAAGTCACATGTTTGATGAATGTCCATCCAATCCAGTGTCAGTATATTATATGGGGAACTCTAAGCGAAACAATAATCCACACTCTAATACATATAATTCCAGTTGGAGACAATATTTGAATTTTAGTTGAAATAATCAAAGTGTAGGAAATTTTAATACTATCGCAAGGCAAAATGTCAACAATGCATCGCCAGGATACATTCAACCAATGCCTCCAAAAAATAATCAATATGGTCAGACATCACCATCTACTTCTATGGAAGTTTTGTTAAATGAGTATATGGTCAAGAATGATGCTGTGATCTAGAGTCAGGCTACATCTCTCTGAGTGCTTGAGAATCAAGTGGGGTAGATAGCCAATGCTTTGAACACAAGATCGTAGGGAGCATAACCCAGCAACACCAAAAATTTGAGGACATATGGCAAGGAGCAATGCAAGGTTATTACTCTCAGAAGCAGGATTCAGCTAGATGATGTTGTTCAAAATAGCGCGATAGAAAAGGATGACTCAAGACTTGACCAGGTAAAGATCCTAGAGCCATTTGAAAAACATACTACACTTGAAATGGGTAAGCAGAAGAATGCTGTGGCAGAACCAGATCAAGCTGCCAACTAATATGCCACAGCAAAATAGTATCAACAACCTGAAGGACGACCACTTTTACCATTTCCTCAGCAATTTCATAATTCTAGGCAAGATGCTCAGTTTAAAAGATTTTTAGATGTCTTGAAACAACTCCATATCAACATACCGCTAGTCAAAGCATTAAAAAAAATGCCCACCTATGTAAAATTCATGAAGGACATATTCTCAAAGAAATGCAGACTAGGAGAATTTGAGATTGTTGTTCTTATTGAAGGGTGCACATCAATGTTGATGAACAAACTACCACCAAAATTGAAGGACCCAGGGAGTTTCACTATCCTATATGCAATCAAAAATTTTTATGTAGGTAAGGCATTATGTGATTTACGAGCGAGTATAAATCTAATGCCTATGTTTATTTTCAATAAGCTAAGAATTAGGAAAGCGAGACCTACTATGGTTACATTGCAATTGGCCGATCGATCCTATGTCCATTCGAAAGGTAAAATTGAAGACGTATTGGTAAGGGTAGATAAGTTTATCTTTCCTGTGGATTTTCTTATTTTAGAATGTGAAGCTAACCATGCCTTGCAACTATTCTTGGAAGACCTTTTCTTGCTACTGGTAGGACTTTAATTGATTTGCAAAAAAATAAATTAACCATGAGGATGAATGATCAGTAGATTATGTTCAATATATTCAATGCCTTGAAATGGGTTGATGAGAATAAAGAATGCCAAGCCATTAATCTGATAGAAACAACAGTGGAGGAAGAGTTTGCAAGATTTTGCCATAGCAATTCCAATAGTGATACTGATTTACTTGAGCTAAATGAAACGGGGACTTTTGAAGAATTCAGTGAATTCATGGAGGTGAAGCAAATTATGGATAGACTAAGGAAAAAGTGTGAATCCTTGGATTTATCATATCGCTCTTTAAAGCTTCCTAAACCTTCTATAGGAACCCCCACAATAGATTTGAAGCCTTTACAGTTGCATTTAAAGTATTCCCATTTTGGGAGAAAATAACACTTTGCTAGAGCAAAATAGACCTTTCAGTTTTGATGAATATTGTTTGGGAGCTCATGTATATCCTCATGGAGTTGTTGATATTAAATATATAAAGATTGGGATCACATTCAAAGTCAATGGACAACACTTGGAGCATTGTTGGGGTGCTTATGTGGAGCGAGACAAGCAGTCCATTAATCTCCGAGATGTTTAACTTTAACATCTTGATACTTCTTTTCATTTTATTTTTACCATTTTTAAGTTTTTCTTAGTTATTTCATTTAATTTGTTCAATAATTTTGCTTCCTTTGCATACAAGTATCTTTGTTTTCTTGAAAGTTGTTGAAAGAGGACCTAGATCACCTGAGAAGAAAGCAGGAAAGACTGAATTAGTTAGCATAGAAACCGATCACGAGGAAATAGAAAAAGAAAATCCTACCTCTGCACCACCAATGGACAATACTGAAGCTTCTCCACCTATGCCAACAGCAACAATAACTGAACAAGATTGCAAAATCAATCGCATCATTAATGAGATCATCGAGCCTGACAAAGACAAGAAGGACGTGCCAGTCTATTCGCTGAAAAGGAAGATGCATTATAAGCATTCGGCACGCAAGTCTAACCATAGACAGTGAAGCAACAATAACAAATATCCAAGTTAAGGGAGTTCTCTTTCCCTTATTACACCATGCATTCATATTTTGCCATGACATTTTTAATATATCCATGCATTCAGGTTACATGTATGTTCATGCATTGAGGACAATGCATCTCTTAGGTTTGGGGGTGTGTTGCGCATCTAGACTACATTAGATATTTCGTTGAGCATGATGTTTTAATATTATTGTTCATTTGTCATTCATTTTGCCATGTCACACATAACTGTCAGTAATTGTTTAGATTGTGATGAGTGTATTTTTGTTTGTGATGTTCTATGAGGAGCTTAATTCTTCAATATATTTTGAAAATTGTGACGGTGGATTAGGTGATTTTAGTACATGATAGTTTGCTTGTAATTTGACCCCTAAATATAGGTTGTCCTAATTCTGATTACAATTGATCTATAGTAAGTTTCTTTTAATAAACTTAGAGACTCTTGAAACTGAATTCAGTAACATGGCAATACTCAAAAATGAATAAAGTGGAACTGTTAAAAAAAAAGAATTTAGGGGCACTTCACTCTAGTAATAGGGTGAGTAGCTAAGGGGGTAGTTGTTTGCTCTATCCATCTTTTTAGCAAAAAGCCTTAGCTTCATGATTGAGTATTCAAATCATGGCATGATTGAGTATTTGACAACTCGGTGTCCACTCCACTGTGATTGTCGCATCAAAAATCGTGTGACAAGCTGAATTCCCTAGTAAAAAATATTTATTGGCATAATAAATGGATATGTATGTATAAGGGCAGTTAAAAAACTGAGTTTAGTTAAAAGATGAATTGAGTAAATAAGGAGATACTTGTTATAGTGACAGTTGCATAAGTACTTAGGATTTCTTATTTTTAGGGCAATATTTTCTGCACTGCTTTTGCTGAATGAGCTTATGAGACTTGATCAAATCTTTAGACATAGAAGATTGCTGAGAACTAAAGTACAGGGATGCTCTCTTAATGGTTTGACAGTATAAGGCTGATTATGTTGCTGTGGCAATTCAAGAATTCTAGCATTCATTTATATCTTACTTAAGGACAAGCAATAACTCCGGTTTGAGGGTGTGATAACTCTTGAAAAGATTTATATTTCATGCCTTTAAATCTAGCTAATTGTTTGTACTTAGGTACATTTAGTTCCATTTTAGGATATTGTTTTAGCATTTTTTAGAACATTGCATAAGGAGCTTGGATGGTGCTTAAATATTGTAATTTGTTACTTTTAATTGCATGTGGAAGGGTTGTGTTTGGTGGTTTTGAAAGTGTAGGATGATGAATGAGAAATAAATGAGTGAAGGTTTGTCAGAGCAAAAGGGTGGACAGTTTGCTCACTTATATGTCGTGGCAATTCACGATTCTGGGTAGATGGCTGAGTCAACAGTTAACGCGTACCGGTTTCAGCCAACTCTACCTATACCAGATAAATCTGCCTAAAAAGAGGAGATAAATTTTGGGCTGTTAGTTTTATCTTGCAGAAAAAGAATTTAAAAAGAGGAAAAAAGATCATGAGATAATGAGTTGATAACCACCTACCCAAAAGGAAGAGATTTTTAAACCAAAAAGAATTTAAAAAGAGAAAAGATAATCTTGGGCTGTTGGCTAAACCCTAGTACACTTTCTTATAAAAGGCTAATGAAGGAGACCTCAAGAGGACAGAGAACAACAAGACGGGAAGATCCTGAGGCAAACGTAAGAGGGTTCAATTGAAAGAAGAAGTCATCCTTTTAGCTAACACAGGGCACTGTGCTGCTGAAGTGTGGACCAACAGAAGCTGTTCTCCCGACGCTTTTCCATTATTTCCATCGTGTTCTCTTGTGAATTGATTTGGTTGTAAATGATGGTGATGGTTTGGAATTTTATTTCCCAATCGATGAGTTAAATCTCATCGAGTTGGGATTATTTTGATGACACTTAATCATTTTTATTTTTCAGGGTATAAATCTAATTATTTTACTGCCCATTCAATTGTTTAAGTGCAATCCTTAGGAATAGTCGATGGCATATTATTCTTGTTAAGTTAATTTAATACAGAAAAGGTTATATTAATTTAACTAATATTGGATGGCATGAGCAGGCATTCAAATGATGCTTGCATCATACAAAAAGAATTACACAAGCTGCTGTAGTAATACCCTGTATGAGCAGGGACAATAACTTGAGGTTTTGCCCCCGAAAGAGACAGACCACTTTAGGACTCTTCTGCATAGTAAGTCCATCAATATTTTTCTAGGGCATTATTGACAGTGAAGGTTGATTCTAAATAATCCCAACCTACCGCATAAATATCTTAGACACTATATCTTTATTCTTTGCTGAAGTATCTTTGCCACAACATATTTATTAGTTATTTATTTATAAAATATTTGCATATCACTCTCATATTTTCCATTACATTCCTACTATCACCTTTTCCATAGCATTTCCAGTTATTTACTAATTCCATATATTACTCATCATTGCATATTTACCTTAGTTTTGTCGTAACACTTCATTCAATCGTTTTGTAATAGCATTAACCCAACTTTATTAAAATAACTTGACCAACTTTGTGCCTCAATTCGATCATCGTGGGAACGATGCTCACTCATCACTTTATTACTTGAACCGACATGTATACTTGCACAAATTGCATATCATTTCACACGCGACAACAAGATCAACTGGTCGGAGTACCGAACAATTTTTGGTCCGAAGAAAGAAATTAGATTGCTTGATTCGGGAATCGATATAGAGCGATTGAACCACACAAAAAACCGATTGAACCAAATTTTTAATGATTAATTTGATCGAATCAGATAGAACAGTCAAATCAATGGCCTGATCGGTTGGATTACTAATATAGTTCTGAAAGCCTTGTGATTCTGTAAGTATTATCAAAGTAAATAATAGTAAAAGTATCAAATACCAATTATAATAACTAAAAATATCAAATAATAAGGAAAATCTGTTTTTTTTTTTTTTTTGATGGAAACATGCGTATCAAATAAAATTAAAATATGTTTCTTTTTTATTATTCCATAGATGTTATTAGAATGAAAATGGCTTAACGCATCTACATGTTATTTTTAATTGGTATATAATTCTAATACTAATTAAGTAATAATTAATTTAAAATATTAAGTTTAATTTAATATGAATCCAAAATTTAATTATGTAACACTAAGTATAACACTAATAATAAAAACATTATTAATAAAATAACTACAATTATTTAATAACTTGTTATCGAAAATAAACATAAGATTGTAATAAAAAATATTATTGATAAAACAATTATAATTATAATTATAGTTAATTATTTTATATTACATTCATTATTTTTATATATTTTAAAAAAAAATACGAGAAATACAACTAACATAAAATATTAATTAATAATTGATTAATTTTCTTTATCTTAATTTCTCAAATAGATTTCAGTTATGCTAGTTACTGAGTTAAGATTTGTTTTGATTTAAATGATTTGACTAACTGCAATTAGTATTTATTAAAAAATAATTATTTTTAATTATATAATATATTTATTTTCTTTTGAATTTTTATATAAATTAAAAATAAATAAATATATACAATATGTAACACCCCGATTTTGGGCCTAGTCGGAACAATGGTTTCGAGACCACAAATTCGACGTAAGAAAATTTATTTTTATTATATTTTTATGGTCAACAATTTCACGGAACAATTTCGTGAAAATTTCGTTCGGGCACTCAATTTAGTCAAAAGGACTAAGTGCAAAACTTGAGTTCTAAAAGCTAGAGGTGTCAAATTGCTATGAATATTTAAATTGGAGGTCCTTAAATGGTAATTAGACCATTGGTTAATTTGTTGGACAAAAATGGACATGAAATAGGTGAAATAGAATATTTTTAAGTTAGGGGCATTTTGGTTATTTAGTAATTAAAATGAATTAAAAACAAAATTAAAAGCCAATTTTTGTCCATCTTCAACCCCATGGCCGAATTTCACAAGGGGAAACCATGGCTAGGTTTTTTCAAGCTTCCAAGCTCGATTATCAAGGAAAACGAGGTTTGGAACTAGAACGAGGGAAAAACGAGTAATTGACAAATAAGTCATTTTCACCGATTTTGCTTGCGAGGTAAGTTTGTATGTAAATAATACGTCGTTTTTTATTTATGTTTAACATTTTGTTATATTATATGAGATATGGTTGAATATGGAGTAATTATTTGATGTAAATTATGAATTGTGATTGATTATGCATGAATTGGTAAAATGTTGAACAGTGAGAATTCCCGGTTGAACCTTCGGAATAGAAAAGATACGAATGAGGTAGCTAGGTCACATGTGTGGTACTAAGTGCAGGCCACTATGTGTACAAGAGAGCTACTAGATGGTTTTAGGTCACGTATGTAGTACTAAGTGCAGGCTACTATGCGTACCTGATAGCTTCGATCACATGTGTGGTACTAAGTGCAGGCCACTATGTGTAAGTGATGGTTTTAGTCACATGTGTAGTACTAAGTGCAGGCTACTATGTGCACCAGATAGCTTCGGCTACAAGGGTGGTACTATGTGCAGGCTACCGTGCATCTGTTATTATTCCGATGAGTTCAACAGGAAATTGACTAAGTGAAAATACATTTGGTCATGTAACGAGTAAATGTAATTGAATATGACTATGTGATGAATAAGTGCAGTTATAAGTGTGAAAATATATGAACAATGTGCTCGATATTTGATCGAACCTTTGGTAAGATGAAATGGAGTAAGTGAAATTATGAAAGAGTAAATTTAGCAACAAAACAGTTTTGGACAGCAGCAGTTGTGTGATTTTGAAAAATCACCAAAAATGGTGGAAATTGAATTAGAGGTTGAATAAGATATGAAATTAAAGATTAATGAGTCTATTTTTACATAAAAGAAGCAGTGTAAACAAAAAATTTCATATTCTGTGATATTTGAATTTTTTTTAGACAGGGTCAGAATGATGTCGGAATCCCCTGTTCTGAATTTGGAAAATCACTAAAAATTATATAAAAATAATTATGGTTTATAATTTATATTATTAAATTTCTTAATGAGTCTACATTCAATAGAAATAAACAGAAACATCATCCAAATCTCGCATGAAGAGATAATTAATTTTTAGTGAAGAAGGGTCGAAACTGTCAGATAGTAGAATAGGGGAGACTTTAAAGAATAAAATGTATTTATTGGATAAACAAAAAATTTTAAAATTTTATGGTAATAAGATATGTGAGTCTAGTTTCATGGAAAATTAACGGATCTTAATTTCGAGTTCTGTAGCTCGATATATAAAAAATTTAGTGACTGTGACTCGAGTAGACAACTTGAGATGAACATGAATAAATAGTGGAACTATGTGCAATTATGATTGTATTATCTTGAGAACATATTGTGAAGATTTATAAAGGCCTGTTAATAAATCACTTATTATTTACATACCTACTTACTAAACTATAATGCTTACCCCCTCCCTTTCCTTTTTCATATAGTGTCACAGAGGCTAGCTCGGGTTGGAGATCGTCGGAGATTTTATCGCACTATCAAGCTTTTGACTGGTATCAATGCCTTCAAGTAATTTAAGTCTATGGCATGTACAGCGGCTTAGTCATTTTGTGTATGTGTTATTATGTTTTGGCCAAATGTATTGGCTTGTAATGGTTAAAGGTTATTGTAGTATGTAGCCATGCTAATTGGCTAATTGATTGTAAGCCTATATATATTATTTATATGCCAATGTCTTGTGATGTGAGCTGTGTTTGCATGATACATGATGAGTTGTGGGTTATGGCCTAAATACCTAATGGTTGAATGTTCTTGTAGTCTTGATGTCGAATGGCTAAGTTTGGCTTAATGGTCTGGTATGATAAATAGATAGAATTATGCATGTATAAGAGTTGTTGAGGATGCATATTGAGTGTGACCCTGTTTTGAAGAAAAATTTTCTAAGTGTTGTGAAATTTTCCAAAGTTGTCGGTTTAGTTCCGAACTGCTTCCAAAGTATGTTTTGGGCCTCGTAGGTCCATATTAGGGACTCTATGATTGAATATGAAAAGTTTTAAATTTGGATAGAAATTTGTGACTCGAAAATGATCGGTTATATGTGATTAAGTCCGGTAATACCTCGTACCCTATTCCGGCGACGGATACGGGTAAGGGGTGTTACACAATATATAGTATTAGATTATCAATATATTAATATTATGTCATTTACATATAATGTTAATCTCATTCATTTAAGTTCTATTAATTATAAAAGAATAATATTAAAATGATTTAATTATTATCATATTTAATAAATCATAATTATAAATAAAAATTTATATTTATTTAATTAGAATATTTAACTACAAAAACATGATTTCTTATTATTTATAATTTATTCAATTATATCCATTGATATAAATTTAAATTTTTATTAATTAATAATAATATATGGTGATATTATTTAAGTATAATTTTTAAAAGATATGACCAAATTCACCAATTTCAAATTAATAAATAAAAATTAATTTTAACATGATAAAAAGTTATATTTATTTAATTAAAATACTTAATTATAAAAACTTTGTTTTTTTATTTTAATTTATTCAAATATACTCAATGATTTTATAAATTTAAAATTTTACTAATTGTTATACATCAGTAATCACCAACCCGAGTCCTAGATAAGATCTGGGTCACTACCCGTGACCCGGATAGGTCCCACCAGATGATTGAGTGCGAGGTGAACTTCAAGAAGACAACAAAGGGAGTTCGTGGACCCAGCTCGTAAGGCAAGCTCGCAGATCTAGCTCGCACGAACTAAGGGAAGGCCACGGTCTCAATTCATATGCGTCCAAGGAGCTCGCAGAAGGGGGACTGCATGCTCTGCAAGTAACTTAGAGTGAAATACATATCCAGTAGGCCTGAGGTCCACACGAAATGTCAGTTTTAGGAACGACGGAGTCAAGAGAAAATAGTGGGGTCATATCGTGAGCTGTAATAGCATGTATAAATACCTGAATACTCCCATTAATAAGATAAGAGATAAAATTATTCAACAATTGGTGAAGTGAGCATAAATCGAGCACACGACCTTCAGATGACCGAGGAAGATTAACGATCTAGATGCGAGCAGATAGAAACGGTTCAATTTTCAACGGTCAAATACATGCACTCAAAACCCATTCATACACGTGGTAGAATAGCCGTTGTGCATCACAGCTTGGAGCGTACCCAACAAGCTGCATTTAAACTCAATGTGATGGATTTAAGAAGCGCCAATTTGTAACCCTCCTTAGACCCACTAAGGGGGGACTATTGTTAGACATCAGTGATCACCAACCCGAGTCTTAGATAGGATTCGGGTCATCTACTCGTGACCCGGATAAGTCCTACCAGATTATTGAGTGCGAGGCGAACTGCGAGAGGATAGCAAGGGAAGTTCACAGACCCAACTCGCAAGGCAAGCTCGCAGATCTAGCTAGCACGAACTAAGGGAAAGCTACAATCTTAGTTCGCATGTGTCCAAGGAGCTCGTAGAAGGAGGACCATGTGCTCCGCAGGCAACCCAGAGTGAAACATGTGTCCAACAGGCCTGAAGTCCACACGAAATGTCAATACTAGGAACGACAAAGTCAAGACAAAACTGTAGGGTCATATCGTGAGCTATAATAACATGTATAAATACTCGAATACTCCCATTAATAAGACAAGAGACAAAATTACTCGACAACTGGTGCGATAAGAGTGGATCGAACACGCGACCTTCAGATAACCGAAGAAGATCAACGATCCAGATTCGAGCATATGGAAACGATTTAATTTTCAACTGTCAGATACATGCACCCAAAACCCATTCGTACATGTGGTAGAATAGCTGTTGTGCATCACAACTCGTAGCGTACCCAACAAGTTGTATTTAAACTCAATGTGATGGATCTAAGAAGTGCCATTTTATAACCCTCCTTAGACCCACTAAAGGGGGGCTATTGTTATACATCAATGATCACCAATCTAAGTCCTAGATAAGATCCGGGTCACCTCATGACCCAGATAGGTCCCACCAGATGATTGAGTGCGATGTGAACTGCGAGAGGATAACAAGGGGAGTTCGTGGACCCAGATCGCAAAGTAGGCTTGTAGATCTAGCTCGCACGATCCAATGGAAGGCCACGATCTTAGTTCACATGCTTCCAAGGAGCTCGTAGAAGGGGGACTGTGTGCTCCGAGGGCAACCTAAAGTGAAACATGTGTTCAGCAGGCTTGAAGTCCGCACAAAATGTTAGTACTAGGAATGACGGAGTCAAGACAAAATAGTGGGGTCATATCGTGAGCTGTAATAGCATGTATAAATACCCAAATACTCCCATTAATAAGACAAGAGATAAAATTACTCAACACTAATTAATAATTTATGATGCTTTATTAGTTGAACTTTTAAAAGATATAACCAAATATACAAAATTCAAATTAGTATAAAAAAATATTTTGACATTATTTAATTATTATAATTTAAAAATAAAATTACATTTATTTAATTAAAATATTTAATTATGAAAAACTTTGGGTTTCATTTTTTTAATTTATTCAATGATTCTATAGATTTAAATTTTTATTAATTAACAAAATATTATATTATTTTTAAATAGAATTTTTAAAAGATATTATCAAATTAATTAATTTGCACATCAATATACTATTTCACTAATTAATAGTTTAATCAATATTACTTTTTTATTATCTCGTAATAATTATTAATATGCTAATAAATTATTTTTAATGATTATTTTGTAATATAATGAACAATAAAATGTATTCTCATCAGTTCTAAAATTTCTTCAAACTCATACTTTATATATATTATAGATTACAAATAAAAAAATAATTATATGATATTATAATAAAATCTATTTATGTATTTTCTGAAAAATAACTATTTATGTATTTTAACTTTTAAAAACCTTGTTGCAGGTATGATAACATCATATAACCTTTTTGTTTGTTAAACATAGAGTTAATGAAAACATTAGTACTTGAACTTTATTAATTGGCTCAAATTGATATCAAAGTTTTAATTGGATCAACTTGGTACTTTTGATTGACTTTTATCGACACACATTTTGTCCTAATTTTTTTAACATTGTTATCATTTTCTTGATTAGGTATTGTAGGGAATTAACCCGTGTATGCAACAAACAAGTAAATGAAGTACATGTAAATTTTACGTGGAAAAACTCTTCAAAAGAGGATAAAAAATCACGGGAAAAAAGAGATTTCACTATAATAAAGGAGAGTACAAAAGATTGTGAGAATCAAAGGAAAACTCGAAGCCCCAAAGAAAAACCTTTCAAAATAAAGAACAAAATTCTCTCAATTTAAATATTTCTGTTATGTAAAACCTAGAGTAACTAAGGCCTATTTATAGGCTGAAATTTATAGCATATATGATTAGAATATCCCTAGGTTAATCAGAGTTTAAGTGGGAATCTAAAATAGAGTTTAATTGAGAGAAGAAAGTCGAGAAAATTTGTGCACGTTGCCACGTCGTGACGTGGCATTTGTGTTGTTGGGACGAGGGGGCGTCGCGTCGTTCGGACGAAAGCTCTCTTCTCATCGTGACGTCAGATGTTTGTGGGGACAAAGAAACTTCCTTGTTGTGATGTCACACACTGTTTGGTTCGAAAATGTGAGGCATAACTCCACAAATGATCTTCTCCACTATTTTCGTACCACAAATTGCTTCGAGTGTGGGCTCGAACCTATTGAATAGAAACACAGAACTAGAAAAATGTTTTCTCTCTTTTATTTAGGGTAAAAACAAAAATTTCCTCTTCTTAATATAAACCGGTAGAATTATTACTCTGGAAAAATATATTTGATAGTTGAGAATAAATTCTCTTTATTCTTCGGTAGCATAACAATCTCTTAAGGTTGTGTATTATGTCTTACCGGTACCAACTATTTATAAGAAAAAAAGGTAGAACCTTTCTTGAGTTGTAATGATTAATTTCAAATAGAAAAACAACTTCCTACTTAGAGTAGGAGTGGGGTGGACGACAGACCCTAGTATTCCTACTAAGGTTGCTACCCCCTTCATGTTATATGAGGGGTTTTGGGCCTCTCTCATATCGGGTCCAATTACGAGTACTTTTTAGGCCTTTTGACCCAGTACTCTGTAATGTGATCTATCGAAACCATTTTTAGATTTTTATGAAGAACGGGGATCGACTTTAAAAAACGGAAATGGAGTCGCCACCAATCCCTTTTTACTTAGGTGTGATTGGATCACCTTATAAAACATTTTATCTCGAAACATTGATTTTGGGTCCACGAAATACAAGAAAACGGGTTCGGGGGTCGGTTACGTATGAGGAAGGATTAGCACCTTCATAGCGCCCAAAAATTGGTACCTAATCGATAAAATCATGTCCGAATGTTAAAAATTTGAAAAATTTTAAAATATGATCCTTTTATTAGAAAGAAAACCAAGACTTACCTATTTCAAAGAAATAAAATGTTATATCCAGTAAGTTAGGATATAACATCTCACGACTTCGAAGTTAGGCTCACCTTTATTTGTAAAAAATTCTTATCTCGAAACACAAAACATCATATCCAATAAGTTAGGATACAACGTTTTGAATTTTCGAGAATAAGTTTTGATTTGGAAATTTATGAATTTTAATTTTAAAAGAAAAGGGACACTTAATATTTTAAGTTCAACGATAAAAAACGAAACCCAATGAGTTAGGGCACAAATTTTCTCGAAGTTCTCAAATATTAGATATCACCGTTTTTTTTAAACTATTTGAATAAAATCCGTCAATTCAAAAGGTGTTTTTATAAAACAATAGTTTGAATAAGATATTACGACATACATATTTAATAGCAATTCTACATAACTACAAATTATACTAACAATAAATAATAAAAGAATAATATAACATAAATATATATAGAACTATGTTAAGCAATAATAACGATTAAAAAGATATAAATAAAAAAACATGGGATAAAATAGTAGCAATAGTTAAGATTTTTCATGAAATAACAACATCAAACAAAAAGGGAAAGATATATTTGAACATTGAATAAAAAAAGTAAAAGAATATGACGATTTTTGAAAATAATTTAATATATGTATATATATAAAAAAATTAAAGTAAGAAAAAAATAAGAGTACTTATAACAATTACATAATTACATAATTTAATATATATAAATGATTACATATAATAAAAATAATTAGTAAATAGTATATAATAATTTTAAATAAAAACATATATATAATACACTAATCATAAAAATTACATATGTAATAAATAATATAAATAAAATAGGTTATATAATGTAAATAGATTTTATACAAAACAAAAATTTTAAAAAATATATATAATATAATATAATACTATATAATATACAAACTAAAAATGTATAATTTAATGATTAATATATAAATCATAATATATAATAAAAATAATATTAAATCGAATAAAATAATAAATAATAAATAATAATTTAATATATATAAAGATAATACATATAATATATATATGAATTTTATACTATTAACAAAATTAATAAAATAATGAAAATAACATAACATTTTAATATGATAAAAATAATATAGTATTTGAATAATTTAAAAATAAAATAAAATAAAATAATAAACAAAGAAAAGAGGATTAAATGAAAATAAATATAAAAGGATTAAATTAAAACATGTGTCATATTATAGGGATCAATATGGCAATTATGCCAATTTTTTAAAACGACATCGTTCTGATTTTGGCCTATAAGTGGCCCAAGGACTCAATTGAAACAGAATATAAGTTTAGGGCTAATTTAATAAAAAAATAAAAATTCAAATTGGACTGAATTAAAGATATTAAAATTACGGAAGGGCTAAAGTGACAAATTGCCTTTTTATAAAAAATGCATGGATCCTCCCCGGGTTTTCAGGTCAACGCGCGGATCCCCTCTTGAAATGATGCCATTTTGGTCATTAACAGACCACACCAAATTGACGTCATGTGGTTGAGCTATAAAAGCTAAAAATCGGCCCCAAATTCATTTTAAACACCGAATTTAAAAAAAAAAATGGCAGAAGCCAAAAAATATGCTCTACCCTTACAGGTCGTCCGACCTCAAGCCATCATTGCACACACGCTTCACGCGCCTCACGTGTCGTCGCCTACAGCGGGCCAAAAGTAAGAAACTTCGTCCCCTTTTTTATTTTTATAGTATTTATATATAAAAGATTAGCGCAGATCTAAAAAATAAACAAAATAAGATAACACGAAAATCACCTCTGCTAAAGAAAAAATCTTTGTATTCTGTTTCAATGTATTTTTTTTGTCTGTACTCCTCTGTGTATTCTTGTTTTTCTCGTCTCTGTGCCATTTTACAGATTATTATAGGTTTTTATAACCCTCGAAATGAAAAATAAAAAAGGAAAAAAAAATATTGTCCATATTTCGTTGCTGTTTTTCCTTGTTCGTGCAGGTCAAAGGCAAAGATCTCACGACGGAGATGAGGCGCACTAACTGCAGCGTGAATAGTGGCGGCGTGACCGAAGGGCTGTTGGGACACTTGCGGCGTGAAGGCTGGAGCGCTTGCGGCCCAGTGGAAACCTAGGGTTTCCTGCGTCCGCAAGCCAATTGGGCCTCTTGGGCTTAGGTTTAGATTGGGTCTGGGCTAGGGTTTAGTTTTAGTGTCTGTTTAGGTAATTAGGCTCAGGTGTAACGGGTTTGTAATTGGGTTTTGGGTATTTAATTTGGGCCAAGGGTCTGGTCTGGGTTTGTAAAAATGGACTGTTTAAAAACACATTGGTTTTTTTATTTTTATTATTTATTTTTTGTTTTTGGACTCTGTATGGGCCCGGGCAAAATAGGTTATTACAGCTGCCCCTCTTTGCTTATTTTCGTGTAACGAGAATGGAGCAAAGACTATAAAATGACCAATTTTGCCCGGTCTTGTCGAATCTTGACTTCTTGGTCCTCGTCTTCTTCAAATGGCTTCCAACTCCACTGCAATGGTATTGGAACTTCATCTTGATTTCAAATAAGTCTGATAGCTTCAATTTGCTTCACTGCAACTTTAGGAAGGCAATATCCACTATCTTTTAATCTGCTTCGCTGCAACTTCAGGGAGGTCAGACTAATACATTCGATTTGTTTCCTGCAACTTCAGGAATGTCAGATCTACTATTTTTTGATCTGCTTCACTACAAATTCAGGGAGATAAGATCTGATATTTTTTATCTTCTTCACTGCAACTTCTGGAAGATGAGATCTACTATCTTTTTAGTCTACTCCACTGCAACTTTAGGGAGACAAGGCTGAAAGTGTCTTCGATCTACTTCCTGCAATTTTAGGAAGATGAGATCTTCTGTCTTCAGTCTACTCCGCTGCAACTTCAGAGAGACTAGGCTGAAAGTGTCTTTGATCTGCTTCCTGCAACTTCAGGAAGATGAGATCTTCTGTCTTCAGTCTATTCCGCTGCAACTTTAGGGAGACTAGGCTGAAAGTGTCTTTGATCTGCTTCCTGCAACTTCAGGAAGATGAGATCTTCTGTCTTCAGTATACTCCACTACAACTTCAGGGAGACAAGGCTAAAAGTGTCTTTGATCTGCTTCCTGCAACTTCAGGAAGATGAGATCTTCTGTCTTCAGTCTACTCCACTGCAACTTTAGGGAGACAAGGCTGAAAGTGTCTTTGATCTGCTTCCTGCAACTTCAGGAAGATGAGATCTTCAGTCTTCAGTCTACTCCGCTGCAGCTTTAGGGAGACAAGGCTAAAAATGTCTTTGATCTGCTTCCTGCAACTTTAGGAAGATGAGATCTACTGTCTTCAGTCTACTCTACTGCAACTTTAGAGAGACAAGGCTGAAAGTTAAAAATCTACTTCCCTACTACCTCGGGAAGATAAGACTACGAACTTTAGCTTGCTCCCTTGCTACCTCAGGGAGATAAGGTTGGTGGCTAAAATCTGTTCCCCTGCTACCTCAGGGAGATAAGATTCGCCAAATTGATCTGCTCCACTACTGCTTAGGGAGATAAGATCTGCAAATTCACCAATATTGCTACACCGTCCACTGAGGGACATGACCTGTAGACTCGGTTCCATATGTTTATGTCACATGACCAAGATGCTATGATCAGAATAAATCAAATTCTTCTAGCTACATATGTTATGAGTGACATGAATGCAACATGTCTTGAAAATGATTCCTTTTTTAACGTTTAAGGGTTAGGATGCAATGATCAGAATGAATCAAATGCTCCTAATGAGATTTGCTATGATACATGAAAAATGTTATGAGTATGATTCCTACTCTAGATGTCATCACTCATTTGTTTTTCATTCTTGTTCCTCTCGAAACATCAACCATGTTCTGTTCAACAAGCTTGCCCCGCTATAATTTCAGAGTCAAATCCACTTGAAACTTGAAAACCCAAGGCTTGTACAATTCTACTATGATAAGAATTAAACCTTTTCAGTCCGTCCCATCTGTAATTTTAGGGTATAGGATTTATTTCAAATTCAACCCTTTCTAACCTAATTCAGGAGTTCTAAATTTTTCATCAACTTAGTTCGTCACACCATTCCCCGAATGTTATGACCTGATCATATCAACTCATTATTTGGTCCATTTGGACAAAGAATTCAGAGAAATGGTCTCTAACCAGACTCTTCTTTCTCAAATATTTCCAATCTATGCACATGGAAATTCTAAACAATTATCCTGTTTTGGTTCCTTGTTTTATCTAGAAATTTCCAAAGTAATATGTAGAACTTCTTTTTGTGAAATTATTAGTTCGTCAATCATTATTTCAATGCAAGACATTTATGAATAAAGGGTAACAAAAAAATTGATCTTAAGGATAGTCAAAGTCAAATAAATTATCCAAAATACAAAAAAAATTAACTGGGAACATATCTTTGAAAAGTAAAAGAATCTAAAGATAGTAAAATAAATAGGGCAAAGATCAGATGCCCTAGATATCGCAAATTGAGCTTCTATATACAAACTTCATGAATACTGCCTTGAGCTCAACATGTGTTTAGAAGACCCAAAGTACTTTGTTGATGCCCCGATATGCAACATACTTCATTCTTGTTGATTCAAGTAGAGCAAGATTACTACATGTCCATTCAGAATTTAAGCCGCCCTTTTTGGGTTTTCAACTCATAACCCCTTTGGTCTCAAGGCGCCCTTTGCGGGTTTTCACCTTGTCCTCTCCTTTTTTTTTTCAAAGTCTCAAAGCGCCCTTTGCGGGTTTTCACTTTGGCCTCTTCTCCTTTTCAAGCAAAATACTTTTTGACTGAGTCCGATTTTACGGGATTAGGTAAGCTTTTCCCATCCATTTCTATCAAGATCAGTGCTCCTCCAGAGAAAGCCTTCTTCACCACATATAGTCCTTCCCAATTCGGCATCCATTTTCCTCTGAAATCCTTTTGTATAGGAAGAATCTTTTTTAGTACAAGGTCACCCTCATGAAACTCTCTTGGGCGAACTTTTTTATCGTAGGTTCGCATCATTCGTTTTTGGTACATCTGACGGTGACAAATAGCCCTTAGCCTTTTTTCTTCAATTAAGTTCAACTGATCATACTGAGCCTGGATCCATTCAGCTTCATCTAGCTTTATTTCTGACAAAACCCGAAGAGAAGGTATTTCCACTTCAATCGGTAAAACTGCCTCCATTTCATAAACCAATAAGAAAGGCGTTGGCCCAGTAGAGGTTCTGACGGACGTCCGATAAGCATAGAGTGCAAACGGTAGTTTCTCATGCCAATCCTTATAAGTCTCAGTCATCTTCCCTACTATCTTTTTGATATTTTTGTTAGCCGCTTCCACTTCCCCATTCATTTTTGGACGATATGGAGACACGTTGTGGTGCTTAATCCCAAATTGACTACAAATTTCTGCTATCGTGCTGTTGTTCAAATTCAATGCATTGTCTGATATGATCTTATTGGGCATTCCATATCGACAAATGATCTCCTTCTTCAAGAGTTGACTAACTGCTGACTTAGTGACGCTAGTACATGAAGCAGCCTCTACCCATTTCGTGAAGTAGTCAATTACCACGAAGATGAATCGATGCCCATTCGAAGCTTTTGGTGAGATCGGTCCAATAACATCCATGCCCCACATGGAAAATGGCCATGGGGAAGTTATAACGTGCAAAGATGATGGAGGCACATGAATTTTATCTCCATAAATCTGGCATTTATGACATCTCTTAGCATAGTTGATACAATCACCTTCCATGGTGGACCAATAATATCCAAATCTCATTATCTGTCTAGCCATTGTGAATCCATTAGCGTGTGTTCCACAAACGCCCTCATGAACCTCTTCTAGGATTTTCCTAGCTTCAACTGCATCAACGCACCTTAATAGTACTTGATCTTATATCTTTTTGTACAAGATATCCCCGTTTAAAACATAGTCAGAGGCCAATCTTCTTAATGTCCTTTTCTCATTCTCATTTGCATGCTTTAGGTATTCACGATTTTTTACATATTGCAATACATCATTATATCAAGGGTGGTCATCTTTTTCCTCTTCTTCCAGATTATAACAATGAGCTAGAACTTCGAAAATACTCATCTGAATCGGTCTCATATCCTCTGGTTTGTTTACTTTGATCATAGAAGCCAAGGTTGCCAAAGCATCCGCCATCTGGTTTTCATCACGCGGGAGATAATTAAAAGTGATGTCATCGAACTCCTCAATCAATCCCAAAACTATTTTTCGATAATCAATTAGTTTGGGATCTCTTGTCCCCCACTTTCCTTTAAGCTGGTAGATTACTAAGGCAGAATCTCCATACACTTCTAGTACTCTAATTTTACGATCCACAGCCGCTCGAATTCCCATGATGCATGCTTCATATTCTGCCATGTTATTTGTGCAATCAAAATCCAATCTACATGTAAATGAATAATGATCACCACTAGGGGATACCAAGATTGCCCCAATTCCATTTCCCACAGCATTTGACGCTCCATCGAAATTTAGCTTCCATGGACATTCTTCAGTATTTGCTACATATATCAACTCTTCATTGGGGAAATGAAAGCTCAAAGGTTCATAATCCTCTAAAGCTCTGCTTGCCAAAAATTCTACTACTACGCTCCCTTTTATAGCCTTTTGGTTCACATAGACTATATCGAATTCAGACAACAAAATCTGCCACCTTGTCATTCTTTCATTCAAGTCGGTTGACTTTATCATATACTTTAGTGGATCAAGCTTCAAAATCAACCAGGTTTTATGATATAGCTTGTACTGCCTCAACCTCCGAGTTGTCCAAATCAAGGCGCAACACAATTTCACGATTGATGAATATCTCATTTCACAATCAGTGAACTTTTTATTGAGATAGTATATCACTCTTTCTTTTCTTCATGACTCATCGTGTTGACCAAGCACACATCCCATGGAGTTATTGAATACTGACAAATACAATATCAACGGTCTATCTGGATTAGGCGGAGATAGTACTGGTGCATTTGACAGATATTGTTTGACTTTGTCAAAAGCTTTCTGGCATTAATTGTCCCATACACCTTGGTTGTGTTTTTTGAGAAGACGAAATATGGGATCACATTTCTCAGTTAATTGTGAAATAAACCGAGCAATGTAATTTAATCTTCCAAGAAAACCTCAGACTTCCTTTTGAGTGCGCGGTGAAGGCAGTTCTTGTATAGCATTGACCTTATTTGAGTCAAATTCAATTCCCCTTTCACTGACTACAAAACCCAATAACTTCCCTGCCCGAGCTCCAAATGTACACTTTTCCGGGTTGAGCTTCAATTGAAACTTTCTTAATCTTAAAAACAACTTCTTCAACACTTCAATGTGTTCTTTTTCTGTTTGAGATTTGGCGATCATGTCATCAACATACACTTCTATCTCTTTATGCATCATGTCATGGAATAAAGTTACCATTACCCTTTGATATGTTGCCCCAGTATTCTTTAGTCCGAATGGCATTACCTTATAACAAAAGGTACCCCACAATGTTATGAAAGTAGTTTTCTCCATATCCTCAGGGTGCATCTTGATCCGATTGTGTCCCGAAAAATCATCCATGAAAGAAAACAATGAGTATCCTGTCGTGTTATCCACCAGCGTGTCAATATGCGGCAAAGGAAAATTGTCCTTTGGTCTGGCTTTATTTAAGTCCCTATAGTCTACACACATCTGGACCTTTCTATCTTTTTTAGGGACAGGGACAAGGTTGGCAACCCACTCTGAGTACTTGAAAACTTGTAAAAAACCAGTATCGAACTGTTTCTTGACCTCCTCCTTTATTTTCAACACCACATTAGGCCTCATCCTTTGTAACTTTTGCTGAACTGGCTTGCATTCTTCTCTTTTGGGGAGATGATGTACTACAATATCAGTACTTAGCCCAGGCATATCTTGGTATGACCATGCAAAGATGTCCTTGAATTCCCATAACAACTCAACAAGATCTTGTTTTGTCTCCTCGCGCGTTCCAGTTTTCACAACCTTTTCTTCCTCCAAGGCTATGTTCTCTACCTCCTCTTCATGGGGTAAAATTTGTTTCTCCTCTTGCTTTACCATTCTTAACAAATCTGGAGATAAATCACAATCTCGGTCACCTTCAAAATCTTGAGATTCCTCTAAACACATGTCTTGCTCAAAATGGACCTCTAGGTCTGTAGTATCATTGCTCATATTATTGATATCTAGAGACCTGTGGTGGGCACTAAAGAATATACAAAGAGCAAATGAATTCAAGGACAACTATTCACATGATATGACTGAGAAAAAAAATTTGGAATGAAATTAGAAAGTCAAAAGAATGAAAGAATATTTGCTAGAATTGGTCATTAAAGATGTATTTTATTGAAACAAAATATCTGAACATGAGCCTAATTCACAAAAGAAATCTTATTGTTCCTAGGCTAAAAACAACAACAAGAGCGTTCTGAATATTACTCTGTATAATCTCTAAAAACTACAGGAAGTTCATCTCAGTCCAATTGTTCAAAACGCTTCCATGTTCATAAGGGCGAATGCCCAACAGGTTTCTTTGCTCAACCTCTTCTCCATGTATGGCATTAATGTGAGGACTTTCCAATAACCCTATCTTAGGGTGAATTATCCCTCCGGATATAAAGGTCTGGGATATATGGGGGAATATCATCGATTCCCACTGGATTTCTTCTCCATTCAGATGTACTCTTCTTCTTTCCTACTTCTTCTCTATTTCTCTCTTCTTTTGTTTAGCATCTGGCCTGAAACCCAAGCCAAAATGGTCTCTCTTCTCTTTCAACATCGGCACTTGAACTTCCCCTTGGAGATGTTTGCCCAATCCTTTTCCTGGTATGACCCCTTTCCCTACCATTATTTGTAAGCCCATTCTCATGGTCCTGGATATCTTAGGCATTGGAACATCATTCCCCTCCAAAATAAATATCGCGTTCACGAACTCTAAAGATCGAAAAGAGCATTTAGTTGCTTTTTTACTTGCCTCTAAATATGGCGCATCATTGGTAACAGTGGCTATGATGTCCTCCTCCACGTTTACGGTAACTAGCCAACCTTCTGTCACCAGCTTCAATTTTTAGTGCAACGATGAGGGTACTGCTCCTGCCGAATGAATCCAGGGCCTTCCCAGCAAGCAACTGTATGAAATCTTGATATCCATTACCAAAAAATCCACTTCATACGTGTTTGGCCCAATTAGTAATGGTATATCAATTCTTCCCATCACTCTTCTCTCGGCGCCATCAAATGCTCTCATTATGTTCTGGCATGTCTTTATGTGAGAACTGTCTATCGGTAACCTCTTCAGTATGGACAACAGTAAGACATTCAAGGCTGATCCATTGTCAATTAACACACTTGGAAGAGTGTATCCCTCGCAACGAGTAGTGATGTGCAAAGCTTTGGTCGATCTCATACCTTTAGGTGGAATTTTATCATCACTGAAGTAAATGAAATTGTTAGCACTTATATTACTAACCAATCGGTCAAGTTTATTGACAGATATATACTTAGTAACATAAGTTTCGTTCAGCACTTTCATCAATGCTTCGCGATGCACCTCTGAACTTAAGAGTAAGGCTAGCACTGATATGCGAGCTGGTTGCTTACGCAGCTACTTTACCATGCTGTATTCACTGTGCTTCAAGAATTTTAAAAATTATTTAGCCTCTTCTTCTTTCACCGATTCATTAATAAGGGCCTCAGGTCCTTTCTCTTGTTCAACTGCTACAGTCTTTGACCTTGCTGGTTCTGTTTTGGCTTTTACCGAGTCATAAAACCTTCCACTTCGTGTGTAGAATCCCTCACTTTGGACCTCCTTGGAAGTGCTAGCTGAGTTTTCCCCTCCCGGTATTGTCACTTTACAGTCGTAATTCCAAGGCACCATTCTGTTATCCTTGTAAGGAAAGGAAACAGGTTTTTTGATTACGACTTTAGGCGTGATTTGTGTTTCGCCTTCTGTGTTTCTCGGTCGGGAAATGATGATCCTCGGATAATTGACTTTTTGGTTTGTCAATTCTCCTTCTGTTACACATATATTTCCTTTCTTTGAGCATTCTTCATAAAATTCCACTTCCTTATTATCCATAAGGCTTTGCACCAAGACCCTAAACTCGGCACATTCCTGGATCTCATGCTCCTCTATTTTGTGAAACTCACAGTAGTTCCTTATTCCTTCACATCCTTTTACAGAATCTGATTCTATTAGTCATTTTCTCATCATTTCTCTCCATAGCATTCTCAACAGGGTTTTCACCTCTAAGATATCCCCTTTGGTCCTTTTCACGACATCCTCTCTAATTGCGTTTATCTCCTTATCTCTATGATTGGGTAATGGGTTCTCCGAACTAGGTGTATCATCGAATTTCACAATCCCCATCTTGATGAGTCTTTCAACTACCTTTTTGAAGGCAGTGCAGTTTTCTATCTAATGCCCCGCTATTCCCGCGTGGTAATCACATTGAGCGTTTGAGTAATACTATTTAGGATATGGGGACTATAATGGCTGTAGATAAAATAGGGACACTACGTGCGCATCGAATAAACTTTGATATAGCTCCTTATACGTCATTGGGATTGGCGTAAATTAGAGCCTTTCAGGATTTTGTCTAGTGTTTGATTCTTGTCTTGTTGACCCTTGTTGCCCGACGGTAACTACTTTCGGCTGGCTCATAGTAATTGCCTTTGAGTACCCTTTGTTGTATGTACTCATATTATTCACCTCATTGTCCTTTTTCCTAGGAGCGGATCTTCTAGTGGTTTTTCCCGCTTCAATCTTACCACCCCTTATGTCATTTTCTATCATTTCTCCTGCCATCACTATATCCGTGAAGCTCTTAGTGGTGCTTCCTATCATATGGGTGATAAATAGTGCCTTTAAAGTGTTGATAAACAGCATGGTGGTTTCCTTCTCTAGGAGAGGTGGTTGAACTTGCATGGCAACTTCCCTCCATCTTTCTGCGTATTGCCTGAAGCTTTCATTTGATTTCTTTTCCATGTTTTGCAACATGATTCTACCAGGCGTCATATCTGTGACATGATTACATTGCTTCATGAAGGCTTGAGCTACGTCTCTCCACGAGCTAATATTAGCACAGCTGAGTTGATTGTACCACATAGACGCTGCCCCCACCAAACTGTCTTGGAAACAATGAATCAAGAGTTGATCATTGTTAACATAACCAATCATCCGTCTACAGAACATAGTGATGTGGTCTTCGGGGCAACTAGTCTCATTATACTTTTTAAATTCTGGCATCTTGAATTTATGAAAAAGCACCAAATCTGGAACCAAACTCAAGTCTTTTGTATCAATCTCATGGTGATGATTGGCATTTTCCAGGGCTTTGAACTTTTCTTCTAGCCATCTACAGCAATCCTCTAACTGTCTTGAGGATTCAGTTCTTATCCCCTCCCTCTCTGCTATGTCTAGGTCAAGGATAACTGGATTAGCAGGGTTATCTCCGGGATTAGATCCTGAGCCAACTTGGAAGTTCATGGGCGGTCTATTATCAGCTTGCCCCTGTTGAGACCTAATCGTGACAGATGGCCTTTGGGGATATTCTTCAGGTTGTACATGCGGTAGGGTGAAACCACGAGGAAAGTCCTCATTGTCTTCAGCGTTAACTATGAGACCTTTTCCTTTGTCCATTGCCCCACTCAGCATCTGGGCCATTTGAGCCATCATGTTCCTTTGAGCTTCCAACATTTGATCTCTTTATTAGAAAACAAAATCCTTTACATTAAACGGATTACAAATATGCTTTTGCCCTAAGGCCCAAAGTTTTGATTTTTTTAAACAGCAAAGCTAACTCTTGGCCACGATCTGACTGCAGCTCATACTTCGTGCTCAATGTATCAGCTTGTACTGCCAAAGTCTGTAGGTGGTCAGCTACCTCTCGAATCTGGACTATTGCTTCACCCATGAGATAATCTCGACTTCTAACTTGATCATGAGAATGGTGAAGTTCTTCCTTCCAACGCCCTTCTCTTGTTTCAAGAAGCTCGATCCCAAGTTCATAGCTATGTAATGCCGATTCTAAATTTTGATCTTACCCTTGATTCCTCAATCTTGTTCAAACTCGACTTTAGCTCGATCGCAGAATTGCGGCTTTGATTGTGATGAAGAGATCGTCCAAGTTCAGCCACTCTAGCTTTTAATTCTTCCTTTTCACTTCGACTTTCTGCCAAACTCTTCTCTAGGGCCTCATTTTGCGCTTGTATTTCTTGAAACTTCCTCTCCCAATAGTCAGCTTTAGCCTTTTCCTCCTGGACCTCTTGTTGCCACTGTTCTGAAGTCTTCCCCAATCCGGTATTCTTCATCGATAGAAGTATCTTCTTATGTTCTGTCTTTAAACTATCTCGATCTTCCTCAATCTTTCTCTTCACCTTTCTTAATTTTTCGGTCTCTAGTTTCTGAACATCCACGTCTAAGCTTAGGTACATTTTTTCCTCTTCCAACTTCTCTATCTTCTTTCCAAGTTCTAAATTCCTCTTTTCGAAATCCTATTTTATCATCTCCAATTCCGATGGGACCACTCATAAAAATTCTTCAATCGATCAAGCGCTTTCTGAACTTGGCACAGGGATATTGTCATTGACTCTTCTACTCCACCATCCACTATACTCTAGGGTCGTCATTGGGCTTACATCCACTCTCTTCAAGTGATGGGTCTGATTCCAAGCACTAGAAATCTCCTTAACCCTTTTCTTGTAGCTATCCCCTTTATATGAAAACTCACTTTGAGCTAATCCGTGTGTAGTTGGTACAAACTGCCTTGATTTGAATTGCCTTAATACGAGCAAAGGCGCATATCCAATGGCTCCCCAAATTCCAAGTAGAGGGACCCAATCAAAACTCCCACACCGATACAGAACTTTATTAGGAACCATCCAGGGAGCTCTCCACTCAACATCTTCTTCTTGGAGATTTCATAGAAGCGCTATCCAATTTTCTTCAACTATGTCATCTCTCCTTGGGGTAGCCACTATCTCTTTTAATGGAGAGTAATTTTCTGAGAAGACCTGATAAGAAACCTTATCCACTCTCCAGAAGTGACTATGGAACCAAGCCAACAACAACTGTGCACATCCTATAAATCTGCCTTCCCTAGCTCTCCTACATGCACTCAATGATCGAAATGTTTCCGCCAAGATCACAGGAATAGGTGTGACTTGTTTGTCAAGTCGATTAAAAAGATCTGAGATAGCTTCATCCACGTATCCTAATGCCTTAGGGAAGATCACTAATCCTTATATACTCAAAGTAAATACATCGACTTTCTTTTTCATATCAGAATGCTCTAAAATCAAATCCTTCAAAGCTTTCCATGGGATGCACTTATATTCACCTTTTTGCTTAATTCTAGCTGTGACCCACTATTCACTCATCCCTGTAATATTCATCAATTTTCTCACAAAGTTTGGAACATTAGGAGCCCTTGAGTAAGCTTTATCTACTTAAATCTTGGGACAACGCAATAGAACTATATACTCCTCCACCGTAGTCACCAAATCAACTCTTCCGAAAGTAAAGCAACTATACGCAGAATTCCAATATTGGGAGATGGCTCGAAACAGATGTTCATCTACCTTAATGTCCAACAGGTACGACAAATCCCCATAGCTGCAATAAAACAAATGCTTGGTCTTGTTACTCCACTGATCCCATATCTCTCTTAATTCCTGAAGATTGTTCTGCGTCACACTGATGCGAGTGTAGTCCCATAGCTCTGATTTGTACCCTTTGGCTAAACTATCTCCTTTTCCTAACCGTGTTTGCTCTGACCACCTACGGACAGTTGCACCGTCCTCCACTTTATCAAGGAATTCGTTCTCCATAACCAGCTTTCTAATTTAGAAACTGACCATGAATTGATACCTATTTAAAATATGAAATGACATGTAACAAAATAAAACACAATCAATTAGTAACATGAAGTAAAATATAAAGCAAATAATCAATCGCATATCTGGGTATTTGCTAAGGTTTGGTATAGCTCTTCCTAGGGTAAGTCCTTAGGTTTTCTATATGTGTTGAGCTACCTGAACCAGCAGATTCCTCGATCCTCACCCATTATAGGGTCATATGGACCGAGTTCAGTTCAGGGGAATACATTTCCCTATGGCTGCACGGATGTGAAAATCTCACGAAGATATAGGTACGGATGTATCCCGAAAGCCATTCACTATCCTGTACGGAGGTGAAAACCTCACGAAGGAGTAGCTTCTCACTCCCATTTAAGGGTGCGACCATAACAGTCATGCAATGCAATGCAGAGATATTTTATAAAAATAGAACCACATGCAATAAAAAGGATCATAATTTTTAAACCAAATTTTTAAATTCAAACACAAGGACATGAAATTATCGATTTTACTGCTTGACTCTCTTATTGTCCCCAGTGGAGTCGTCAAGTTGTCGAAACCATTTTTAGATTTTTATGAAAAACGGGGATTGACTTTAAAAAACGAAAATGAAGTCACCACTAATCCCTTTTTACTTAGGTGTGATTGGATCACCTTGTAAAATATTTTATCTCAAAACATTGATTTTGGGTCCACGAAATACAAGAAAACGGGTTTAGGGGTCGGTTACGTATGAGGAAGGATTAACACCCTCATAGCGCCCAAAAATTGGTACCTAATCGATAAAATCATGTCCGAATGTTAAATATTTGAAAAATTTTAAAATATGATCCTTTTATTAGAAAGAAAACCAAGACTTACCTATTTCAAAGAAATAAAATGTTATATCCAGTAAGTTAGGATATAACATCTCACGACTTCGAAGTTAGGCTCGCCTTTATTTGTAGAAAATTCTTATCTCAAAACACAAAACATCATATCCAGTAAGTTAGGATACAACGTTTTAAATTTCCGAGAATAAGTTTTGATTTGGAAATTTATGAATTTCAATTTTAAAAGAAAAGGGATACTTAATATTTTAAGTTCAACGATAAAAATCGAAACCCAGTGAGTTAGGGCACAATTTTTCTTGAAGTTCCCAAATATTAGATATCACCATTTTTTTTTAAACTATTTGAATAAAATGCGTCAATTCAAAAGGTATTTTTATAAAACAATGGTTTGAATAAGATATTACGACATACATATTTAATAGCAATTCTACATAACTACAAATTATACTAACAATAAATAATGAAAGAATAATATAACATAAATATATAAAGAACTATGTTAAGCAATAATAACGATTAAAAAGATATAAATAAATAAACATGGAATAAAATAAGTAGCAATAGTTAAGATTTTTCATGAAATAACAACATCAAAGAAAAAGGGAAAGATATATGTGAACATTGAATAAAAAAAAAAGAATATGATGATTTTTGAAAATGATTTAATATATATATAAATTAAAGTAAGAAAAAAATAAGAGTACTTATAACAAATACATAATTTAATATATATAAATGATTACATATAATAAAAATAACTAGTAAATAATATATAATAATTTTAAATAAAAACATATATATAATATTTAAAACATATATATAATACACTAATCATAAAAATTACATATGTAATAAATAATATAAATAAAATAGGTTATATAATGTAAATAGATTTTACACAAAACAAAAATTTTTAAAAATATATATAATATAATATAATACTATATAATATACAAATTAAAAATGTATAATTTAATGATTAATATATAAATCATAATATATAATAAAAATAATATTAAATTGAATAAAATAATAAATAATAATTTAATATATATAAAGATAATACATATAAAAAATATATATATGAATTTTATACTATTAACAAAATTAATAAAATAATAAAAATAACATAACATTTTAATATGATAAAAATAATATAGTATTTGAGTAATTTTAAAATAAAATAAAATAAAAAATAAACAAAGAAAAGAGGATTAAATGAAAATAAATATAAAAGGATTAAATTAAAACATGCGTCATATTATTGGGATCAATATGGTAATTATGCCAATTTTTTAAAACGACATCGTTCTGATTTTGGCCTATAAGTGGCTCGAGGACTCAATTGAAACAGAATATAAGTTTAGGGCTAATTTAATAAAAATAAAAATTCAAATTGGACTGAATTAAGGATATTAAAATTGCGGAAGGGCTAAAGTGGCAAATTGCCCTTTTATAAAAAATGCGCGGATCCTCCCCGGCTTTTCGGGTCAACGTGCGGATCCCCTCTTGAAACGACGCCGTTTTGGTTATTAACAGACCACACCAAAACGACGTCGTGTGGTTGAGCTATAAAAGCTAAAAATCAACCCCAAATTCATTTTAAACACCAAATTTTAAAAAAAAAAAATTTGGCAGAAGCCCAAAAATCTGCTCTGCCCTCACAGGTCGTCCGACCTCAGGCCGTCATTGCACACATGCTTCATGCGCCTCACGCGTCGTCGCCTACGGCGGGCCAAAAGTAAGAAACTTCGTCTCTTTTTTTATTTTTATAGTACTTATATATAAAAGATTAGCGTAGATCTAAAAAATAAACAAAATAAGATAACACGAAAATCACCTCTGCTAAAGAAAAAATCTCTGTATTCTGTTTCAATGTATTTTTTTTGTCCGTACTCCTCTATGTATTCTTGTTTTTCTCGTCTCTGTGCCTTTTTACGATTATTATAGGTTTTTATAACCCTCGAAATGAAAAATGAAAAAGGAAAAAAAATCTTGTCCATATTTTGCTGCTGTTTTTCCTTGTTCGTGCAGGTCAAAGGCGAAGATCTCGCAACGGAGATGAGGCGCACTAATTGCGGCGCGAATAGTGGCGGTGTGACCGAAGGGCTGCTGGGACACTTACGGTGCGAAGGCTGGAGCGCTTGTGGCGCAGTGGAAACCTAGGTTTTCTTGCGTCCGCAAGCCAATTGGGCCTCTTGGACTTAGGTTTAGATTGGGTCTGGGTCAGGGTTTAGGTTTAGGGTCTGTTTAGGTAATTGGGCTCGGGTGTAACGGGTTTGTAATTGGGTTTTGGGTATTTAATTTGGGCCAAGGGTCTGGTTTGGGTTTGTAAAAATGGACTGTTTAAAAAAACATTGGTTTTTTTATTTTTATTATTTATTTTCTGTTTTTGGACTCTGTATGGGCCCGGGCAAAATAGGTTATTACATGATCCAACCCGATTCGATTTTTCTATTTCCCAAATAAACTTTAATATTTTATATTAAACAATTTTCTCATCCCTATTTTACTCCCATTAAAATTTTGATGATTTTACCCTCGATAAAATTTTACCCCCAATATAATTTCGAGAAAATATGTTCAATATTTCATAACTCAATATGTTCACTGTGACCGAATGATTTATTTTTATTTTCGGGCTTCAAAATAGTAAAAGCATAAACTCATTCTTCTAATAATTTTGAAGTAATCCATATAGAATTGCAAATGGATAATTTCCATTTCCATTTTTGGAAACCTACATTTATTTCCAAATGATTTCATTTTTCCATTTCGAAAAAAACCATAATTATTGCTGAATGTTTTCCATTTCTCTTTTCCTATTCATTCTTTTCATTTTTATTCAAACTCGCAATTCATTTCTGGTTTCAATGAGCTATCGAAGGGATCGATTAGACATATGTAATTAGGGCTCAAATGATTTATAATTAAGTTTCAACTTTTCGCCTATTAATTATAAACCCATTTAGCCACGAAGTCATTCTGTTATAGTATCGTGACTGAGCTCTCTCTAACTACATACCATTATGAAAGAAACTACTTAGTGCTCGTCCAATGACCTTGTCATAAGTGTGTTACCTTCATAGGATATCCTTGATCTCTTTGGGATAAATTTCGTTCTCCCAATATGATCCTATTTTACCTCATAGTAAGCATTTACATCTTCCTTCATGAAAAGTCATACTATCGAATAATAATTAAGTCATTCATCATAAAGACAAAGACGAAAGACCAATGGTCATGTTTACTTTTCATCAACCATGTAATGTCAATGAGAGGATATCATTTACCCATGTCCCGGGTTATGAATTGCACTATTGTGAATGATTCTACATACTACAGAAGTCGTACACCCAATGCACTAGCTTTCGATTCCTTATCTATTTGAACTCAGGTTTTTACTTAAATCAAAGTGTACAAGTCACACATACATAGTCCTTGATCCACTTAAGATTTAGGTATGTCACACTATAAGTGTCACAAGTGAATAAATCCATAAACGGATCCAGGATCTATTTCGCTTGGGTCTTGTCTGATCTACTGTCAATCCAGTTAGTCACATCTATGTCTCTATCTTCTGGAAGTCATTTGCTCCGGTGCCCAAAATAATGCATCTCTTCAATTAGACTTGATAGACATTATATTAACCTTCAATCGATTTGCTCATATCTGATTAGATTAAGGACATGTTTAGGTTTGTCTACTAATACAAGCTATCTTTTCGTATTACGATCCGACCACGTAATACTGCTTAGTATTAGTTGAATAGTAGACAACCAATAAACATCGTTTGTTTACATTTTGCTTTGCATGCAAAAACCATTTGAGGACAATAATACAAAGTATTCATATAATTTATAAATAATTTTATTAACCAATCTGTTCAAAAAAAAAATTACAAGTGTACTTAGACGAAAATATTACACTTAGGGCACTTAATCTAACAGTAAGAAATAACGGCTCTAATTCCTCTACTCATCTTCACTCAAATAACATGTTCCACATGACATTATATAGAAAAATAAGTACTCATTATCCAAATTAAAATAACGACACTTGAACTAATTTACTTTGTTGGATTGATTTTTGAACTTCAAATTTTTAACATCAATAATGGCATCCTTATGCAAACCTCCTTATAAAAACAATCTACTCGAAATTTAACAATGAAAACCTCTACAAATAATGCCTTCATTTTATAGGAAATTCTGCCAACGAATATAAAACATAATTTTAAAATGTTTTTAAAATGTTGACATGACAAGTAACAAAAAACGCTTCTAACTTTGTCTAAAAAGTTATTAAAAATAACATTATTATCTGTCACGGAAAAGATTGGATGAGATGTGTGAATTTTATCTTAGGATTCTTGAATGTAGGGTTAGAGTTTAGGGTTGGGGTTGAGACATAATTTTAAGAAACGTGTCGTGGGAGACACATTTAGTATTCTCTCTCCAAAAATGACTTATTTTCTTAAATTTAAAAAAAAAGCTTAAAATCCTAATTAATTTTCATTTAAAATCGGCATATTTACCTGATTCTCCCTGTTTACTTACTTCGATAAATTGAAGTTGTAAAGACCAAAGAACAAAACAACGGACAAGGAATATGTTAATGATGAATAAGTTAATACCTAAAAGACAAATAAAAGAAAAGCTAATTTTGTCGTAGCAATTTTTTTTTTTTACTTTCCATCCATATGCGAAAGTAATTTTCTCTTTATTATTAACGGAATCAATTTTTCTATTATTTGCAGGAAAATGACTTCCAAGGAAAAGGAAAATAATCTAATTTTCACATATTAAATACAGTAATCACATTTCAATCAATTAAATTCTTTAGAAAATAATAACTTCCCATCATACTAAGTAACTTTTAAGTGATGAATAACTCTTATTTACTTATCATTTTTTACACTTTTTAATAGAAATATTATATTATTTATATTTTAAAAGAATAAATTATTGAAAATATTAAATTTCAACTAATTTAAGTTTTTACATGAAATTTGAACTTCAACTTATATCCCATTAGCCAAGTGTCACCTTCTTTAAAAATAGTTTGAGTTGAAATTATAATTATATAAAAAAAATATGAAGTATAACAATTAGTTATAATTATGTGTCAAATGAGACAAAAATAGCGTTTTCTACTCGAAGTAGACTTTATTTATTTATTCATAATTTAAAATAAAGAAAAAGAGTTGAAAATATTCCAACACGTGATGCTATTAATGTAATCACCCAAAGCACGCACATCTCATTAATACTATTTGCTTATGAAAAAGTAGTGATCTTTTTTCTTTTCCACCTCTACTCCCCATATTTCACTCGTGATGTAGACGCGCTATGTTTGCGAGTGGTAGGTACGAGGACCCACCTATGTGCGTTTACCTTACGAAACGGGGTATATAAAACAATATTTCGTTATAAATAGATTTCTGGTAATTTAAATTAAAAATTAAAAATCTGAAAACGACATGCAATAATGCAGTTATGAACAAACCAAACTGAACCGACCAATCCGGTTCATTCAATTGAAAATCCACGGTTCATTTAATACCGATGTGCTCATCATTTCAAACAAAAAAAAAAAAAAAACTTTCTTTTCAATCCAAATCTTCATTTTAAATTAGAATTTATACCCAAATCAAAAATTTTAGTTTTTAAAAAAGTATCTTCCATCAAGGCCTTGTTTAGTATTACGTAAAAAAGTAATTTTGGCTTAAAAAGTATTTTTGAAAAAAAAATTATACTAAATAAATTGTTTTTTATTGAAATTTTTGACTTTTAAAAAAGAAAAGTTAAAATTTTTAGCTTTTTCTCTACTAAAAAGTACTTTTAATGCTTAATTACTTTTTCATTTACCCAACAATATGATACTTTCCCTTTTTCTTCTTGGTGCTTAATTACAAATGTGTTAAAATCATTAATTAAAAATTAAAAATATTTTTTAAAATAATACAAATGTGTTAACATCTAATTACAAATATTTAATGATTATACTTAATTATTTAAAATATAGCTTATATATTCTAATTAAATTTTATAAATAATTAATATTTATTTCTTAAAAATATTTAAAATTTATATTTCATATATTAAAATATTAACAAGTTATAATAAATTATTTTTATATTCTTACAAAAGTATAATATTATTAACTAATTTGAAAATTATTTAAATACATTTTTATACTTGATAATACCATACCTAAAATGGACATTTTATTTTTTATTTCTTAAAAGTAATTTTTGACAGCAATGCTAAACACTCAAATTTTAAACTAAACTTTTTAAAAGTAATTCTCAAAAATACTTTTCCACCATACTTTTTAAAAACATTTTTCAAAAGTAACACTAAACTGTCCTAACTCTTCCACTTTACAACAAAATGTTTAAAATTGTCATTTTATCTTATTGAAAGCACTTTTTAACAATAATAATAAAGACTATCTAAATTTTCAAAAGTACTTTTTAAAAGAATTCTTTTCATAGCACTTTTAAACCTTAACGGTAAACTAGCATTAAATGTCAAATGATCCACATCTAGTTCAAGTCTTGTAGATGGAAAACTAATATTGAAATACTTATTTCTCTACGTCTAAGGATTAAACCCAGTTCGACTTTGAACTTAGTCGAGGCTTAATGTGACTACTAATTAAATTATGTTTTTTATATCTTTTTATTATGATCTCATTTGAGATTTAATTTTTATATTTTAATTTTAAACAATTTAGTCTCTCTATTTTTATAATGTTATTAATAATTAGTCTATAACGATAATAAAATTAATTATTTTGGTTAAATTAAAAAAAAATCACCCTTTCAACTCATTATGTTGACATGTCTTGACTTATATTAAACAATAGTTAAAATTTTTGTCAGACACCCATTTAATATAAGTTTAAACTGTGTGACCCTATCCCAAACCAAATATTGTATATATATATATATATAAACTCATCATGTTGACATGAATTTTTTTGTTAAGACAAGTACTTTTAAGAAAATTTTATACCAACATTTGAAATTGAATAGATAACGATGTTAATTCTTGGATTAACTAATAACATCATAGAAATAGATTAATCACATTATGTCAAATTAAAATACTTTAAGTTAACAAGTTCAAGTTACACTTAGACCTATTCATGGGTTGAGCTACCCGTTAAGGCTTGAAGGCCTGTCCAAAATTTGGGGGGGTTTGGATAAAAATATTAAACTTAAAAATGGGCTTGGGCAAAATAATTAGGCCCGTTTAAAATATGGGTCGGGTTCAAGCTTGAACATTCAAGGTCTGAGCTCGGCCTGACCCATATTTAATTTTATAATACTTTATATTATGTTATTTTTATATATTATGTAATTTAGAACACATTAAAAAATAAACTTATACTAAATATATAATATTACTATAATGTAAATATTAAAATAATGTTAAGATGACTGTAAAATTTATAAATTTATTAAATATTAAAATAATATAATATAATATAAATGTTTTTTAAAAAAATTAAAAAATAATATGGGTAGGCCTAAAATGGGCTTGGGTTAGTCTTTCGCAAATATGGACGGGTTTGGGCAAACTTTTAAGCCCATATTTTGGGTCAGGTCGAGCTTAGGCAAGCATAATGTATGTTAATATCATGCTTAGGCCCGACCCAACTCAAAGTGGCCCATGAACACCTCTAGCTACACTATATGTAAATATGTGAGTTCTATAACGCCCTCAACCTGATCCGATTAACCAGATCTGGATCTTGGGCATTACCACACAATTATAGACACAAGCCTAACTTACTTTTAACATTTACAGATAATGACAACTTACTTAACTACAAATTTCAAACTAAAATACATGAGTAAATACAATGAGTAAATACAAATATAACATGATGTAATTAAACTACAATGATATCCAAATTGAAACCTAATTTATTACAGGTACCCCAAATTGAATTTCTAAGGAGTATTATTCTCTTTGAACACGCCGCCAACTTGCTCTGTATGCATAACAGCCTAATACGCCACTCTTAAGGCTTAGCCCTAACATTGTCCCTCCTATCGCAGGCTCATATCAATTTGCTTGTAACAAAACACACACTCATATAAGTTTGTAAGAACTTAGTGAGGAAAACATCATTTACCTGTGTCATTTCTGCACATTTTAGCTGTTAACTTATTTAGATAATCATATTGTTTTGAACCTTCAACTTAGTCACTGGCGAATACTCCCTCAATTTATATTCTCATTTAAATGTCAAATACTATATCTTGTTCAAAACTCATTTCTTACCCATCATCTTTGATATGCCATTTACCTCTTTCAATCTGATTTTTCATAAGTCTTTACCCATTTCCTTTACGGTGGTCCATATGATTGAATCACCCTTACTCTTATATACGTAACTTTAAGCTGTCGTTTCCTTTACAGGCACATTCCTTCTGATATATAATTAGAAAAATCATTATTTAGAATATGCTTTTTTTTTACATTTATCCATCACTTCTTCTATATCTCATCACTTCATTATTCATAGTCGAATCATGGTCTTGTATAACATTTTATCGTAACCGATAGAGACACTGCACCTTACTGATATTTCTAATCACACTTACAAGCCATACTGAACGCGCCAAAGCAATTTAATATAGAATTTTCCAAGAATCATTCTTTTAGGTTACGCCATTGCGAGCCTCACTAGGATACGCCACAAAGAAACTGCTTTCAGATTTCGCCATGTACATTGTTCTTTCAGGTTTCCGCCATAAAGGCTATCACGTTAGAATTTGTCACACAAGCTATTAATTCATTGTTCGCCACAAGGGCGGTTCTTAAGATTGAGCCACGAAGGTGTTTCTTACAGAGTTTGTCACAAAGACATTCCTTTCATATTCCGCCACAAAAGCTTTCTTTCATATTACGCCACAGGCTTTCATTGCAGGGTTCGCTACAAAGGCGTTCCTTTCATATTGCACCACATACGCATTCCTTTCCTGACATGTTTACGAAATGGATTTGCTTAAGCTCACATTATGTGAGGTTTGCCCATCATTGTCCCGGAACACGCAGAGAACCCCATTGGGTAATCACCGTCCTTTAGTTCATTTTGGAAGGTGCCATGACTATGGAATTTTCCTTCCATATTCATATCAGAGATCATGTTTTTAGTCCCAATGGACCCCTTTAGACTTCACCGCGGTGAACAAACACAGACTCTCTTAACATATCCTTCATGCACTGACATGATTCACTTTTATTTTTAACTCCTCAACTTTCTCTTAACAAAGCATATCCATAGCACACATCTAAGACACACATATACGACCAAACCTGCTTCTTAGATTCCATATCATATTATGCATTCAATCATATAGTTACATGACCATCATACTATACTTTTCTAGCTTCGATTTCACCGTTCAATTAGTTTCTATAGAGATATCTCAGGTGAACGGTATACATGCAAGAGCCGGTGTTGAGACTCACCTGACAACCATGAACAACATCTTGAACTTCAAATCCAACAAAGAATTGCAACAACAACTGCTTATAAATCAGAAGAACACCATTAAAACTCATTCGTAACCTTTACCATCATCACAAATCCCGATAACCCTTATACTAAGCCTTAATTCTTCAACTTTCTATTCATGCACTCTTACAGATCTACCATTTCATAGCAGAACATGTAGAGTCATAAAACCTACCTTGACATGGAGCAATCATTGATAAAATAGGGGATCTCAACTTTAGCTTAGAGAAATGCCTTCAGTTCCTCAAGCCTCAAATGACCCTGCCTTAGAAGAAAGAAGAAGAGAACTCCCCTTTCCCAAACTTGAATATCTATTATTATAATCTAAGTTCTTATTGGAACTTGACAAATGTCACATCATTATTGAATTGTCTTATCAAAAGTCTACAACTTCTGAGAAACCTAATTGAGTATTCCCTTATCTTTTAATTATTCTGGTTGACATTCAGTTGGTTCCTAATTAGCTTACCTTGCAACTTAACTTGCACAGTACTATAGTTAACGGACGCACTATCCCTAGTGTGAACTCATATTCTCAGTACCAATTTTACTTGGCCGCTGATCTTATTCTAACTAACATAGCCACCTAACAAGAAACATTTATTAACTTAACCACATAACTGTACACGCCCGCTCTATACGTCGAAAGATACACTTGGGCAAAGCCTACTCCGCCAATCATACTACCTTAGGACTATGCGTCAAACCTTATGCCCACCAGAATCGGGATGTTACAAGTTCAATGTTTATAATAATTAATTTTATTTTCAAAGCATAAAAAGGAACAAATTCAACCATAAAAAATTGCAACATAGATTAAATGAATAAAAAAATAGATTTTTCCAAGTTTCTTATCTTTCATTTATTTATGAATGATAAAATAGAAAAAAAAAATTAAATTCACTATTATTATATAAAATAATCGTTTAATATTTTATTTATTTTTATTTGAATAATTCAAGTCAGGCATTCTTTAAATTTAGACTTTATTTAGTCTAATAATAATGATAATAACAATATATAAAAGCATGAATTTTATTTTTTTTAAATTTGGCAAGGATATTTTTATTTTTCATCATATTACTAATTTCATATATTTTTAACAAAAGTTAAATTAAAGAAGAAGTTGTGATAATTATATATTTAAAGATAATTACAATTTAATTTGTTATTGTTAGTTAAAAATGTTATACGCTAATTTTAATATAGAATTATTACTTGAATAGAAGTCTAAGCATAAAATATAGGAAAAAAAAGTTAAACACAATTATTAGCAATTATTAATTTAAAAAGTTGACGTAAAAAGAAGTTAGCTAATTTTATTAATGTAAAATCAAGTTATTACTGAATAGAATTCTAAGCATATTAATAATTAATTAATATTAGAATTAATTATGTTAATTAGTTATTTTTTTGAATAATGTTACTTTGCATTAATTACATAAATAAAATTATATTATATTTTAAATATGTTAAAAAAACTTTAATTATGATTCAAAATTTTCTATTATAATATTTGAATCTAATCAATTTACCCAAAAATGCCCATTTCCAAACAAAATTACGAAAATGGGCCAACTAAATCATTATTTACAGAAAAGGGTCAGTTTTGGCAAAACGCGCCTACGTGACATCATTTTAGGGGGAAATTTTCAGCAAAGTGCGCCCCTGGGGGAGCGCTTTGTGCCACGTCAGCAAATCGCTCGTATGTGGACGCGTTTTGCTCACGTGGCAGAAAGCGCTCCTCTAGGGGCGCGTTTTGCTCAGTGTTTTTATATTTAGGGTTATTTGCATGTTTAGTCCCTAGAGTTTTTTAGGGTTAGTGTTTTACTTAAATAAGTTAGGGTTTAGTGGTTATTTTTTTAAAAACAGTTTAAGGTTTAAAGTTTTAGTATATTTTTAGAATAAATCAGGATTTAGTGTTATTTTATAAAAATTATTTAAATTAGGGTTTATGATTTTTAAATAAATTAAGTAAATTAGGGTTATAAGGTTTTAAATAAATAAAATTAGGGTTTTAAATAAATTAAACTAGGGTTTATAGTGTTTAAATAAATAAATTAAATTAGGGTTCTAGGGTTTTAAATAAATTAAATTAGGGTTTAGGGTTAAAATTAATTAAATTAAGGTTTAGGGTTTTTAAAAATAACATTGTGTTTTTTAAACAAAATTGACTATTTTGACCCTGAAAAAATAATTTTGAGAAGACGTTTCTGAATAAATAGTGTCAAAAATGCTTTAAGAAGGATGCATTGTCAGCAAAATTACAGAAAAAAGCTTCCACGTGGACGTTCTTTTTCTACAGTAGTTCCTGAAAAAATAATTTTGAGAAGATGTTTCTGAACAAATAGTGTCAAAAATGCTTCAAGCAAGATGCACTGTTAGCAAAATTTTTGAAAAAAGCTCCCACGTGGACGCGCTTTTTCTACAGTAGTTCCTGAAAAAATAATTTTGAGAAGACGTTTCTAAACAAATAGTGTCAAAAACGCTTCAAGCAGGATGCATTGTCAGCAAAATTTCTGAAAAAAGCTCCCACGTGGACGCTCTTTTTCTACAGTAGTTTATGCTTGGCCTTAGGCTATAAACGAGGCAAATATCATTCTCAGGTTGCATAAGTTACAGCAAGAAAAATTAGAGAGGCTAAGTAGAATAGAAATTGAAGATGAGTGAACGTATTAGTGCTGTTATTTACTATGATGGTGAAGTCTGTGACATCGAGAACGGTGTTTTTTTTATTAGAGAGCACAGAGCGAATGATTTTTAACCAGAGTATAGATTTTACAGAATTTAGTAAAAGAATTAGGCGAAAAATCTTCGGAACGACGCCAAGTAGGGTTTATTCTATTAAGTATTGATTTTGTGCTTCGATTGATCCCGTGACATATGATGCCTTTGATGTCAAAGGTGTTCGTAGCTTTGAGGAGATGGTGCAGACTCATCTCGCTAGTGGATCACCCTATCTTGAGATATATGTTCAATTTTCATCGCCAAATGAAACATTTGCAACTTCAACATCAACTGTTGTTCAAGAGGAATACATAACCCCTAGTCGACACTCCGTGAGTAGGAGGCAGAACACGGAAGCGCCCGTGTTTGGCGGCAGTATAGAAAACATAACTCCTGCACGACACTCGGTTAGTGGATGAGACATGCACATCGGTGGGCCGATGTTCGATGCTGGAAATATGTATTGGGGAATGACATCAACTTCTAGTGGTTAGCAATTCACATCTGATTGGGGACGTTATGAAACGTCCACAAGAAGGGACGATGTACTTCCTACAACGTCCACTGACGAGGGGACCTCGTACGTTGCAGATCATAGTGGGTTGGATGATGAGTCCGATGTGGATCTACCTCGAGAGCCCGGCCTCGATGGTGCAGAAGTTGATTTATTTTTTGAACCGGAGCCTGTTCCATCTGAACTTGAAGATGTTGAAGGGGGTTTAGATAAAGAAGAAAAAGATCTACGATTCAGGGCATACTCGCCTCCAGCCCACATGCATAATGTTGACATATCGGCAGATGATGCGTTGGAGTTTCTAGAGCTACCACACAGAACCCGTGATCGTACAAGTTCGTTATTTGATTCGGGTGGTTTGGAAGTTGGTAAGGAGTTTTCCAGTAAGGATAGTTTTCTTGGTGATTTGAAACAATATAACATCAATCACGGAGTTAACTACAACTTGGTTAAATCTAAATCCGAGAAGTTCGAGGCCAAGTGTGCAGTGCAAGACGGTACATGTTCATGGAAAATCATGTCTTCTCTTAGGAAAAAGACATGCTTGTGGGAGATAAAAAAATACAAAGGTCCACATACCTTTGATGCCGGTACAGTATCACTGGGTGTTTAAGGTTTTGAATAATAATGTTATTCACAAGATCATCTTAAGATGGATTCAGGCATGATAGCTACCTTAATACTACCGATGTTGAAGGCGGATCCTAGGACTTTAGTGTCATGCATAATTGCCAGTATTCGTAGTCAATTGAGGTACACGCTATCTTACCGCAAGATAGCTAAGCAAAAGACGTTGGAAAAGATGCATAGTGGGTGGGGCACTTCACATAATGAAGTTTGGCAGTGGTGTCAGGTGTTGGAGAGGTACGTCCTAGGTTGCATAACAGACCTTGAAACGGTCCCTGCGTACTACAACGACCGATTGCTCCGTGGATGCCAAGTGTTCAAACGTCTGTTCTGGAGCTTTAAGTAATGTCAGGATGCATTTGTGTACTGCAAGTCATTGATACAAATTAACGGTACATTTATGTATGGTAGATATACCCATCGACTATTGCTAGCTGTGGCACAGGATGGCGGTGGGAGAATCCTTTCAATTGCGTTTGCAATAAAACCGGGGGAGTTAGCTGATGACTGAGATTTTTTTCTTTCTAGGTTGAGGAGGCATGTATGCCCTAACCTAATATCTGCGTTATATTGGACCAGGGCATTGGAATACTAGCTGTAATTGAGCAACATGGAAGCCTTTGGGATCGCACACGCTATCGGTATTGTCTAAGGCACGTTGCATCTAACTACTACGGGTAATATCAGTCTACGACTGAACGAAAGCAAGTGACCAACATGGGTATTTAATCTCTATTAATATACTTATCGTTGTAATATTCAATTTATTCTGAATAGAATACTGGCATGTAATTTTCGCTATCAACTTATATTGGCAGGGTAAGAGATTAATAAGGACCGTTTTCATGAGATATTGGGAAATTTGCGTTCAGTTAATGATCAAGGTGCGGACTACCTCTGTAGCATACCTTTCGAGCAATAGACACAAGCATAGGACGGCGGCCTACGATATGGTCATATGACCACAAACTTGGCTGAATGCATAAATTTTGTTCTAAAAGGAACGCGTCATTTGCCGATAACCTCAGTTGTGCAAGAGACATATTTTCTTTTGGCGAAAGTATTTCCAAAGTGAGCAGCGAGTTATAAAGGCCAAATGTAGAGAGGACATGTATGGTCCAGGAAGGTATTGCAAGAAATTAACAAGGCGAAGGCGTGGGCAACACCATGCACACAGTGTGTTACGATCGTGACAACCTATGGTTTCGTGTGATGGGGTTTGATAGACCGAGCCAATGTATTACTGGCGGACAATATCGTGTACACTTGATTAATAAGACTTGTGACTGTGGGACTTTTGACGCAATTCGTTAGAATTGTAGCTTGTTAGAATCTCTATTTGGATCCCATGAGATATGTCGACAGAGTGTACAAAATAGAAAACATGTACAATGTGTGGAGACACGTATTCCCACCGGTCCCAAATGAACGTAAGTGGCCGTCTATATCGCTTACTCCGTTTAACCTGTTATCGGATAGAGAATTGCGTCGCAAACTGAAAAGTCGACCTTGCTCGAGTAGAATACGTAATAATATGGATATCCAGGAAAGAACAAACCAACGAAATTTGTGTGGATGGTGTAGGAACCCAGGTCATACAATTCGATCATGTCCAAACCGAAATAGTTGATAATTGCTGTAATGAAACGATGTTGCATTATTTCTATTCTGCCTTATTCAAAAGAACTTATATTTTATTAAAAATATAAAATTAATTTACAATTAAAATATTAAAAACTTCTTTTTTATTAAATGAAATAATGTCTACAAATATATTAAAGAAAATCAATGTATATGTCGGTCGGAATCAGTGCCACATGGGGGTGGATGACGATTATGCGCTGGATTCCTCCTTGGTTGCTTTAGTGGGGGTTGTGGTTGCTCTAGTTGTTGGTGTTGGAAGGATGACCCACCTTGGTAGAATAAAGAATGTGGAGGTGTTTGCATCACCCACAGCGGAGGTGTTTGAATCCCATAAGGTAATAGATAAGCTCGCCGATGATGCCTCGTGCGATCCCTCCGATGATGATGGCCTATATATCATCGGTTGAGTCGTCAGAGTTATCAAAAAATGAGATGCACCGGGCTATGCATTCCAACCTGTTATAGGACTGGGAAAAGGAAACATATAAGGGTTAGGATACGTATAAGGGCTAGGATACGCACCTGGCATAATCTAAAAGGGCTATGATGTGGGTGTCGTCGATTGAGGCATTGGGCCTGGTGATTATGTGGGTACTGTTGATGGGCTATATGATTGTGTGGGCACTATTGATGGGCCCAGTGATTGTGTGGGCACTGTTGATGGGCCCGTCCCATTATTCCTTCTCCTTAGATTTAAAGGGCTCCGTTGTTCCTTTCCCACACGGATTTGCTGACGCCTCTGCTCTTCTAACAGTAAATATGGCTTGCCATGGATCCTAAACCATGGCATGTAATCCGGGGTGCACGCTAATTCTGGGACGACAATCGGTTCGTGATCAGGTATATGATCATACCGATTTTTCCAAATTTCGATATATTCAGACCAGAATATCGGCCAATTCGTATTCATTTACCGTAAGTCTATTCTATGCTAGTCATCGAGCACTTCAGGTTCCTCAGGAATCTGTTGTCGAAATCCAAATTACCGCAACACTCTATCCGTCTGGTTCATCTCGACAATAGCATAGTTGACCAATAGGACCTTAACATGCCAAATGTTTGGATTTTGAAAGAATTCTTCCGGAATTACTGCCCGTATTGCCGGATCCTCGTATGGTGTTCATTGAAACTATATGAACGGGTTAAAAATATTAATTATATACATAATACTAAATGCTAAATACTAAGTACTAAATATGAAACGACTATTTTATGTATATATATTTTATTTAATACTTACTTGCGCTTCCGACCGTTGGTCTAATAGAAGAGTATATCTTCAAGAGTAGTAGGTATTCTAATATAACTCGCCGGATGGTTCCGCCTAGTTAAATAAATTTTCAACATACAATTTTATTTTAAATCTATGGAATAATCGTAAAATCAAATAAAAAATTTACCTCGTTATGAGTGGGAATGTATATAAGTGGTTCACTCGAGGACATAAAAATGGAAAGCAAAATCGAGCCCATGATTGTAATAGTGATAGGCAACCTCCGATTTTGGCTTTATTTGGTTACGTCGCCCCACACATCTCCAGGTACAATGTTGCCAACACGGTAAACCAATAACTAAGTCCCCTAGCTACTCTAAAATCAATGAGTTTCAGCAGTTACCTCAGATGTACGAGGTTTCGTGACAAGTCCGCCATCAGATAACCTCCAATCATCTCAAGGATGTATGCCTGAACATATCATATTCTTTCAACTTCAGCTGAATCATTCCCCGGCTCCGGGAATGTCTCTCGTAACCAGCCCATCTCAATCTGACCTCCGTAAATGTAACACCCCTTACTCGTGTTTGAAGCCGGAACCAAATTTGAGGCATTACTTAACTTAACTTTCTTAAACATATCACATTGGGCTATAAAATTTCTTTTTACCATAAAGAGTTTCCATATAAACCCATATTCTACTCATTCTTGACCTACGAGGCCTTAAACATACTTCCGAGAGGTTTCAGAATTAAACCGATAACTTTTAAGAACTTAGAAAATTCTTCATCAAAACAGGGGCCACACACCCGTGTGTCTACCCATGTGGACATTAAAAAGGTTATATTCCAAGCCAAATGCCACACTGCATTGCAAACATACTTACTCCAACTCATATCAACACAACTTATAACCCAAAGGCACATCCAAGAACTCAATTCAAAACATTCGTACAAGCATAAACTTCATAATTTCATCCTCATAGAATATATATATACTTATCAAGTATTGGCCCAATTCCAATGACTATTTACAAAATGACTTTAATAACATACATAGCCAACACTTTGGCTAACAATTATGACCTAACAAAATACCCAAGTCTTATATATGCCATACTCAAAATAAGTCTAAATTGTTATACCAAAGTGAGGTCGATAGTGTGATTTTTGAACTCCAACGTTCCACGTTCCTCGAGTTATCTTGGCAACACTGCAAGGAAAAATGGCAACAAAAAGGGGTAAGCATAAAGCTTAGTAAGTTTGCATGGAAATAAATAGCAACAATAAGTTCATGATAAAATCCATCCATGACAATAATTAACCATACACAAGGTTATAGGCTACTTGCCATACTTACTCATACTTGTCCTTATTTAGCACATACCATGCCACATATCGTAATTATTTCTTCGTGAATCATTCACGAGTACCTCTATCACTCATTCACATGTCTTTAGTACTAATCTCATTTCTATTTCCAAACTCATCTATTTATCCCATTAATCTCTAGAGATACTCAAAGACGCATTTTCATCGTCATTAATATAAGTACAAAGCCAATGCCACATCCCAGATGTGGTCTTACATGGGGTCACCTCTGAGTGCCGATACCATATCTCGGATATGGTCTTATACGGAATCTCACATCAATTATTGATGCCATATCTCAGATATGGTCTTATACAATTCTCATATTCATTACCGAAGCCATATCCAGAATATGGTCTTATACGGGATCTCAACTCAGTGCCGATGCCATGTCCCGGACATGGTCTTATACGAGACCTTATCCATTTCATGTCTCAATGATAGCATTTTCATATTCATTATAATCCACTAGGACTTCAACATCTCAACTTAGTAGAACATCATGTATCAATATAATACCAAGCATTCTCAAACGTGCTAACATAAATATTGAATTCATCACATACAAACTTACCTCGATTTCAAAATAAGCTAGATCGTCGACCTAGTCCGAGACTTTATTCTTTCCCCGATCGAGGTGGATTCTTGGTTCTTCTTGCTCTATAATAGAAAATTAGCTCACTTTAATAATCACATTAATAAAAGTATTTTAATAATCATGCTTTGGCAAAATTACTATTTTGCCCTTAGACTTTGGCAAAATGACCTTTTTATCCCTAGGCTCGGAAATAAATTCTAATCAATTTTTTTCCTTCTACAAGCTTAGGTGAACATTTATTACTCTTATGGCAATCATCAAAACCCAACATTTCATACATTTACTACAAACTTTATAATCTTTACAACAAGGTCCATTTAGGTGTTTACATGGGAACACCCTTCACAAAAATTGTTTATCTAACAACTAAAACTCATTTTCTTCCATAAAAATGCAGCAAGCAATATAAAAGCTCTCATGGAAAAACCCTAAACTTTTCATTAAATTGCAAGATAGTCCCCTCGTTAGAAAGCTTAAGCTTTAGGGGGCCCAAAAGTACAATTTTTATCAAGAAATGATCACTAGTATACTTACTAGTAAGGAGAGAAGCTTGTTGAAAATTTGAGCTCTAAAACCCCTTAGTTTGCTGCCAATTTTTGGTGGAGAAGAAGAGAGAAAAAGATGATATCTTCTTTTTCTTTATTTTAATATAAAACACCAATTTAGTCCACCTGATATCAACAACTTTAACCAATTTGACAATGTTTGTCTCCTATGGCCGGCCACTCTTGGGGGTCTAATTGCCTTTTAAAGACCTCCAATTAATTTTCTTTAGCTATTGAACACCTTTAACTTATAAAATTGAACTTTTGCACTTTATGTGATCTAGTCCTTTTTTCGCGATTAAGCAAGAAATCGATAAAATTAAAGCACCAAAATTTTCATACACTTATACCATCACACTGTAACTCATAAAATATCATGGAAATAATTTTCTCTAACCTCGGATTAGTGATCCCGAGATCACTATTCCGACTAGCCCCTAAATCGGACTGTTACAGTAAATATTATCCGGAATCGCACCCAAAAGATCGTACCATATGCCTCCCCAATCAACAGATTGAACGGACCCGGTGTGCGCGGACCCATCCACCGACAATCCTAATTGTAATTAGACGTCCTCCAAAGTGATAGTACTCTCTCCGCATGGAAGATGGAATGTATGTGTCTCGGGTCTCCACTTCTCTATTAACGCGCTGATGAGTTTCGGGTCCAACTTGCACCCCTGGCCTATAGTAGCCGCGTGCCAAAAACCCGTTTCCCTCAAGTAATTTTCTATCAACGGTGATGACAGACTAGACATATTATAAATATAACATTGTAACACCCGATCTACAAACTGTTATAAAAAATTATAAAATACAAATTAATTAAAATTATATAAATGAAAAAAATATTAAACAATATTCAAAAATTAAAATTAATTAAAATTACATAAATGAAAAAAATATTAAATAATATTCAACATTTAAAATAAACCGTTACCATTTTCATTTGTTCGACGGATATATGTTTATGATCGAGACGAATTAATTCCCCGGCCATTGCTAACACGATAAAATATTTTTGAAATTACAAAAAAATAATATTAATTTTAAAAAATAAAGTAAATAACTAATTATAAAGAGCTTTGAGAAATTTAATGAGAAATTTGAGAGCTTTAGGGAGAATTTTTAGAGATTTTTGGCTAAATTTTGAAGAAATTAACTGTGAAATATAAGAAGGGGGGTTTTATAGTTTTTTTTTTACCGGTGGACCCCCCCAACGGTCAAAAAAATTAAAAAAAAAAGCCGTTGCTACCAGCAAAGCGCTCCCCCAGGGGCGCGCTTTGCTGGATTTTCCCCCCTAAAATGTGGCCACATAGGCACGTTTTGCCAGAACTGGCCATTTTCCGTAAATAATGTGTTAATTGGCCTATTTCCGTAATTTTGTTTGGAAATGGGCCTTTTTGGGTAAATGGGTCTTTGAAACGATAAGTTAACATATTTTTAATTATATTCAATAATTCAAATAAAAAAAATATTGTTTTATATTAATTACTACAATTAGGAATACAATATTTAAAAAAATAATCAAATATTAAACGCGTAAAATTAAACGCAACTATGTGGCATTAGTAGTTAGTATATATAAAAGTATAGGTTTGAAAAAACTTTTGAACTGATAAGTATACCATTTACTGTTCATTATATTATTGAATTAGGTTTAAAACAATAATTTATTAATATATAATTGATAATTATTAGATAATAATAAGAGTGATATTAATTAAAATTTAATTTATTGAATATAATTAGATAAATTAAAAATCATAAAAATATACACAGATATTTTATACATTATTAATATTATTATATAATAATAACAAAACTAATCTAATCATGTATGTTGTTTTCTTAAAAAAGAAGCAAGTTATTATCACTTATTTAATGTTATATACAAACTAAACTAAGATTTAGCACTACAGATAAATGCATTAGCGAGTCATTTTCATTCAAGTAGTATTATTTATTGTTTTATTCTCACTTCAGATTTTATTTAACTTTTATCTTGTAGAAACTTTTCTATGTTTTTATCTAATTCGTTTGTTTCTTTTCTTTTATTTTGCCCGGTAGAAGTGTTAGTTTTTAAGCTGGTTACCGTATGTCTTTTTCTCATTTCCACTAATTTTTTCTTTCTTTTTTCTTGTCTTTTACTTCACCTGCTTCTCTCTTTTTAATTTGTAAATTTATTTTATGGATATTTTTACTTGTTTCACAAGTTTTAATGGACAAATTACGATACCTGTCGTCGTTGAAATTTCACCAACCAACAATAGTTTTAAAGATTTAAAAGTAAGTGACTCTTTGTTGGCTTCTTAATCTATTTATGTTTAAGAGTATTTAAGAATAATAAATTATTTCACGAGTCGGTTTGGACCTTATTGTTTTAAGTTTTATATGTTTTTTTTTTGTTTGTTTTGCATTGTTTAAAAAGATTGCTTTTATAAATTTTTGTCTGCTCTTGTAGCACATTTCTTAGTCTTACTCTTGCAAGTGATTTTAGAGATTGTTTTGTCGCCGTCCTATCCAGTTTGATAGATTCTCAGTTCTTTTGTCTGTTTTTACTCACTACTTTGGGCCATTCAGGGTTGATTTCTTTATTCTATTAACTATTTGCAATCACTTTAAATAGTCATGCTAGAATTGTGATAAAGTTAATTATCAACATACAATAATGTTCTACTGATGTTAAGGCCAAAGCGTTTATTGTGGTGATAGAACTTATACTTCACTACCTACTACGTGTGTTTGTTATTTTTTTTTTCAAATTGTATGATACTATTCTTGAAATGAATTAATAAATTTTCATTTAAAAAAAAAACTTTTATCTTAATTTCATCCCCAGTCATCAGAAATTTATTCAATTTTCGACATCACTTTTTATTCTTTCGAAATAAATTTGGTGAAATGCTGATCGATCAACATGAAAACGATAGATGATTTTTTATTTCTAAAGGGATTGCTTATTAAATAAGACATTTTCACTTTTTGTTCTTAGTTCGTTAAACCCCTTTTTCTTTTCAATTCACCAAAAATATTGAAATTAAACTACTGATGTTAACTTATTATTACTTTAAGTGTCATAATTTTATTGATTAATCATTATCTATATTTCTTCACTTCAACGTCAAAAATAATATGAATATTTATTTAAATTATTCTTTTAAAAATATAAATAGAGTATTAAAATTAACATGAAATCAAACTTATCACGAAAGTCTACAAAGGATCTTCAATGAATTGATATTGTTCTCGTTCGAGTTGCCTATTAATTCTGCCAAGAGCTCGATGCTTGAAGTAACAACAGGTTCACAGAATAAGAGCACCTTGTCAAGTATCTGATAAGACGAATTATACATGTTACGTAGGGTGTTGGTTGGAATCGAACCTATGCGCCATCGCATATATGACATTACTGGGGAAGAATTATTAGACTCCTGATGAGGTGTTCTCGCTTTGTGAACTCATTGCTTCCTTTGACCATCTCTTCAAACACTCTGGCTCTTAGTAAAATTGACAAACAAAACCCCTTACCGAGGACAATAACAACCTGTTGAGGGATCCATCAGTTCCCGACGAACTTCTCCAGATGGAGTCGGGCCCCCTCAATAAATTGATATAATGAGTGTGGACAACATAACTTACTCTAGCTTAGGTACCCCTACTGCTAAAGAAGAAGAATCAAGACAGAATACACAACCCCTGCCTCAGCCAAACAACCCAAGACCACCCTGGTCATCCCATTAGCAACCATAACCTCAAGCTTAGGTAAGACACCATTATGATCCATACAATTCCTATAATAATCTACATTATTCTTATTAATCACTTGCACATAGCACCCGCCACCTAGATATTACACAGCTTACCCAAATCAACAACCTTATCCACTTTTTCCCATGCCTATCCCTACTTCACTCATAGGGAACAAACCTCTCAAAACCCTAATATCACCTCACTACAATTGATGAAAATGCAAGAAAAGATGAAAATCCTTGAAAAACAGCTCCCAAATAACAATAATTATACCACCAACAATACGAAATGAATTTATGCAACAAAAAAAAAAAATATTAAAGAGTTGCGAGCAAACCAAAACTCTTAACCACGAGCCCTCAAATAGGAGTACAACACAAGGAAATTGCTTAATCTTTTTCTCATACACAAAGTAACCTAATTTCACACCAATTATATCAACTAGAATTGAGTAAACTTCGATTTGATTCGAAAATAAATAAATAAATAAAATAAAATTTCGAATTAATTGAATTGAATCAACTCAAATAAGTAATTTGAGTTTCGTGTAGTCGAATTTTACAATTCGAATAATTCAAATAATTTGAATAGTAGATTGGTGTAAATACCTCTTTGGTCCTTGTTAATTTTGAAAATTAGCAAATTAGTCTTTCTCTCAACAACAATTACAAAAAAAAAAAAAAAATCTAAATAATCTTAAGAAATTCAAAATGTTTATAAAAATTTCAAAATTTATATTTTTAAAAAATAATAAAATTTTAAAATAAAATCTAAAGAATATATAAAGAAATTTAATTTTTTTAAATAATAATTTTAGAAACATAAATAAGTTAATTAATGATTTAAGTTTATCATACTAAAGTATCTTATTTTTATTATTACTTTGCTTTGAAAAAATTTTCAAATATATATGGTTTCAAATTTATGTGCTCTAACATGAAATTAATTATACTGTAACAAGATTAGTTATACTATTACAAGATTTTATTTCACTCGACTCAATTCGAAAATTTTTAAATCGAATTAGGATGATAAAATAGGACTCGTCAACTTAATTAACTCAAAATTTTTTTTTATTCAATTCGACTTAACTTAATCCAACACTTACCCCTAATATCAACCACAGATGCAGAACCTTCAGCAATAGGTTGATCTCTCTGAGGGCCAAATGCAATACTTAAAGGAAAGAAATGGAGTCTTTTCAAAAGTCAAGATTAACATATATGGAGTGGGATTACTCCAATTTGGCCCTAAAATTAGTAACGGAATACATGTCTCAAGCCTTCAATTACCTAAGGATATATACGATGGTCAAAAGGACCTCAAGACCATCTTTTCCAATACAACAATTACGTGAATATTCTAATTACTTAGTTACAAAAATATAAAATAAATACTAACATTTTATATTAATATTAGTATTTTTAAATAAAAACTGATATAAATTAATAAAAATATATTATTAGTGAAACTAACATTTTAAGAACACAAAAATATTATTAATAACAAAATTATAATAATATAATTTAAAACATAACATATTTATAAATAGTATTATAAACAATAAATTAAAAATTTATATAATCATTTGTCAAAAAATTAAGGTTTAAATAAAATTAGGTTTTTTTTATCTGCTACATATAAGGGTAAATGGTATTTAATGGGAGAAGAGGGTGAGGTGGTGTAACACCCTATACCTGACTCAATCATTAGGTCTGAGTTACGGGATGTCACATCTGTTTTTGAAGTAACTATGATAAACTAAATTCAAATTCCATTATTAAACACTTAAATACAAATATAACATGCTTAAAACATGATATATGATCATTTTCGGGCCATATACGAGCTTTTGAAAGCTCAATACTACCCCATGGTTGAACCAAGACTAAATTGCAATGTTTTCAAAACTTCCCTAGTTGGTGCCGTGCCTTCCATGGTTGGGTGTTGTGACATTGAAGGCAGTATATAAGCTTTCCAACTTAAGGACCAAATTGTAAAATTTTCAAAATAAAACAGAGCCAACATTGTGACACCAAATAGGGGACGTCACGACTAGTGTCGTGACATTTAGGGTGTGAAATCACGACATCCTCGGTAATCAACTAACTCCCAATTTTATACATTCCCAAACTAACATATGGCAATCATGGTTGCCCTCAAGGCCTCAAATGACCATTTAACATATGCACAACCTATTTAACATACAATTTCCAAAACATCAACACCGTTCATGCATAACCATTAACTATTTCATTCATGTACAATATCATTACTTAAATTGACCATTTGCAACTTAATAACTTTTCCAACCTTACGAACATGCCGCTAAGTCAAAATAAAAAAGCTATACAAACTCTTTTGAGTTGAGAATTACTGACTGGATGTTGAATCAAGACTTAGGGCTTCGAGGATCACTTATACATTCACACTGAATAAACAAATCGTACGCTAAAAGATAAATCTCAATGCTACTTTTATGATCCAAATCAATCTAATAAAAAAAAATTAACCATATAAACAATCGATTCATATTCCATAATCAAGCAAGTTACAAACCATTCATGTCAATGCCAAACTTATACCAAGTTTACATTTAGCCAAAGTTGTATGCACATATTATTCTTATATTGTAATAACATATCATAATCAATTCTTCCCATTTCACCCTATCTATTCACCCCTTTTTAGTTGAACTTTCTTGAAACACTTGATTCGTTTCATTATCACATCAAACATATAATCTCAATTAACAATTCAACATGACTATGTTAGAAAATTCATTCAACCCACAACATAATTTCCTACATCATGAACCAATGTATATATCACTGACTGCATGTGCATGTGTGCAAAAAATAAATAGTTTTATCAAACAATTTAAAAGTGCGGTTTTAACTGCAAGCGTACATTGTTAGTTGTAATATTTTTATTGTCAATAGGACAGCCGAATATCCCAAGGATCGAACCCAAAGGATTTCCAAATTAGGTAATTGTGTTTTATCAAGTTAATTTCAAGTTAAGCAATTACTAATCTAATCGAGTCAAAAATTATTAGTGCAATTTCAAATAAAATACAATTTGAACTATACCTAAATTAACAAATAAAAATACTAAACTAACTTTTCCTTTTTACTAGAAATAATGCAAGTGGATTGAAATAATGGTTGAATGATTCATGGATTACTAACTAAGCTAATAAAACTATGATAAATATATATTATTTGCTACTCTTAACTAGGAATCTCCTTTCGGTCTTATTCTAAACTAAAAGATACCACCTAAGCTCTCCTCTTTGTCTCACTAGGCAAATAGATCTCCTCTTGGTTTCACTATTCGACACAAGTGTTTCAAAGTCCTACACGATAGACTCTCCTTTCAGTCTCATCTATCTAAATCTTCTACTAGAAGCATCAATTCTAGTGTAATATGTAATTTAATACACTTCAACAAACCACCAATCAATGTATAAATCATAACTTAGTTAAATAACTCATTCATCAATCAACCAATAAAACAACTCAAAAAGTGATTAAACTTGAATTCCACACAAGCATTTTAACAAACACATGATAGACAAAAAATATAAAAGATAAGGGTTGAGAAAATTCTCATTAATAAATAAACATTCGATGAAGCACAAGAGTTTGACCATCTTCATTTACAAAATCTTTAACAAGAAGGAAGAAAGAAAAAAACCAACAACGAAAATCTATTCTAAAAAGAAAAGAGAAAAACCAAAACTAAAAAATGAAAATAAAAGAAAAAAAAATCCTAAAACTATGAAAACTAAGGAAAAATGTTCCGCCACCAAATCTCTTATCTAAAAGCTTATAAAGTTGTATTTATAGGCAACCTAGATTTAACCATTATGCCCTTGGACGTTATATTTTGATTGGTGTTGGACAAAAGCTACTCCCGCGATCATTTTTCTCCTTGTTAGATAGGGATATCGCAATACCCATGGTAGTCTCAAAATGGGGGTTTGCCTTGGATGTTGGGTATTGCGATGCCAATGCAGGTGGTCTCCATTCTCTTCATTTCAGGACTATTAAGGGTATCTTGACTTCCATGCTTCGATGTCGCGGTAACCCTCTTCTAGGCAATATTTTTGCACACGTTCCGGCCACCGTTGACTTCCTAAAACACTTAATCAAATTGTTAGGTTTCTCATGGCACAATCTGCCAATTTGGGTCTTAAAAGAGTATAAAACTCACAAAAAAAATTATTAACAAAAAAATTAAAAATTGATAAAAGTAAATAAAAGACACTTAAAATGCTTTAGAATAAGCTCTTTAAGTGTAATGGAGAGCCTTGATGCATCAAATTACAGCATGTCAAACTCCCCCACACTTAAATTTTTGCTTCTTCTCAAGTAAACACCTATGAAACATGCATAAAAGACGACCCTTGAACAATGAACAAATTTGACAATCAATTAATGGGTATGTACAGTGTAATAAATTCTTCTACTATACAACTTAAGAATGAAACATTGCAAATTCACACCTTTGGGAGAAAATCATTTTATTTCACAAAGTTACATGATAAACAAATATAGAGGTAATCTATCAAGACAATAATCTTCACATTATTCTGTAAAAATAAGGTATGCAGATATGATGCATTTATACACGAACAAATTTAACTTATTTATTCTTACTAAGTTCTGCAAGTTTCGATTTTACAAACATCAATGCTAAGGTCACATAGGGCTTTTTGGCTTGTAATGTTCTGAGGCTAGGGTTGATATGAATTCAAAGAAAATGTCAACTCAAAACGGTTCGAGAACCATGAAAGTATACCACATGAAATTGGTCCCATTTCCCCCATATATAATCATTAAGCCTTGCGCCTTATTTCTTATTCTCTCCAATAATGTAGACGATATGGTTCAATAATATAGCTAGTATAAACAACTTAATGAGTACTTGTGCCCTATGACAGTGAAAATCTAATTTTATGCTTATTAATTGATTTCTCATTTTGAGCATATTTTTCAAAAAAAAAAAAATATTTTCACTCACAATTCTTTTAGCCCTAACCATGCTTTTATTCGTTCACTTTACTTTTTTTCGCTCATATTTTTCATTCTAAACACATATTTGTAAGAGCCTATACATGTCATATCAAACAATCTCTTCACTATTCACTCAATTCATTTTAAAGACCTCCAAAATGTTTCTACCTAACCCTGAATGTTTGTGGTATGACATCAATTCTATAGTGCAATTCCAGATTAGGGACCGTGAAGGGTTGAGTTTTTAAACTTTAGGCTCGAGGTCTAGAAAAAAAAAAAGTAGGTTCATCAAGAAGGAATAATTAAAGGCTCAAATCATGAGACTAAGGATAATGTAGCAAATAATTGGTCATTTAGGCTAATAAACAATGCCTTAGGTCATCCTTTAACAATTTAATGAATATAAAACCAAAGCATGCTTTTACTTATTTCCAAGAATAATGTTGAATTCTAATACATGCATGTACATATTTATCTACACACTTATTGATAATTTGGAAAAAAATTCACACCTTTTTAACTACCTCTACTCTATTAGGCAATGTAATTAATTGAACTAAACAATTTGCTTATAAAGAATAGAATTCATCGAGTATCATTCAAAATTTGTACAACTCAAAAAATATATTACACAAAAACATACCACAATTCACCAATGGTCAATCAAATCATGTTCAAGTACCATGCAATAACTAAAATAGAAAGATAAAATAAACACACAACTATAAAAAAATTGACTAAGCATGCAATTTTTCTATAAATGGTCCCTATGCTTAAGTTACACATTTTCCTCAATGTGTCCCAACTAAAGATAAAGTTTAAGGAGACTCCCCTTATCCAATGTAAGTGCAAAAAAATGTTGGAGTAGTCCTCAAACTTCATTAAAGCTCTTAATGTTGTGTAGCTCCCAGTTGGTCGACCTACATAGAAAAACGAACACACCAAAAACAAAATATGCAATAATAAAAAAAACTAGAAAAAAAATACTTATCAAGTTTTGGGTGATCCGTACCCCCTACATAAATGAACTTCCAAGAGGTCATTGACATCTTGAATCGTCGTTCGTTCTTCATGACTAGAATAAGGACCCTCTTGGCATTTGAGCATATTTTCAATGTCTTATTTTTTACCTTCTAAACAGTCACATCACGAGTCACTTTTTCCCAAAGCCTAACCAACTCCAAAATTCATTCTAGGGTACTATAACTTCGGTCAATGAACTCAATGTGATATAAAGTTGTGTTACCTCGAACCGTAGTTCCCTCATCAAAAGAAAGATAAATGTGATCGTGAAGTACTTCGGATGACTCCTCCACAAAAATGTCAAAAAATGTGTCAGCTCTTCCACAATTTCACTTAATTCTGGTTTACACTCTTCCTCTACATGTAATTCTACTACTACTCCAATTTCCATGTCATTCGGAGTGAAGACACCACACCATCTTTGCCTTTCACAATCTCGTCATGATCTTCAACTCCAAACTCTTGTTGAACACCTATGTTCAACTCATTATGCTCAATAACGGTGGAGTGGCCCTTATCCTCGAGCTTGGGGATATCATGCTCGACCTCTTCCATCATAATGTTCATTACAGCTCAATGTTGGATGAATTTGAATATTTACTCCACCATCTTGGACATAGAGGACACAGTAAATTGTAATGAAGGCATGCTCTCCTACAACATTCCAACTCGTATAGCAAGGGATGGATCTTCAATATACTCGTCATTCTCTATAATACTTTCCAAATAGTAATATAGAGAATACGAGTCATATGTCGGGTAATTATCCGACCACTTTTGATTGTAGCTACCTATCTCGGTTGCATATACATATGAACTCTAATTGCCATAATCACCATATGGATACTCTTGCCTTCCATAATTGCCATCATAAATCCAATGGCTCGTCGAATCTCTATTTGTTGAACACATTTTCTCTTCCTATCCATATTGGTCTCCGACCACCTATATCCATTGTTATTAAACATGATTACGCTAAATCTTCAATAAGGCAAATTAAAGTAAAGACACAAAAAAGTAAAACACTATACAACGAAATAAAAAGTACTATCTAATTTCCTTGTCTTCTGACTAATATTGTCTCAAATGTAACTAACTTGACTATACATTTACACCATTACAATCCCCAGGAACAACCTCAACAACTTGATCGCATGCACAAAAAATAAATAATTTTATAAAACAATTTAAAAGTGTGGTTTTAACTACTAGCTTGCAGTGTCAGTTGTAATATTTTTAGTGGCAATGAAACACCTGAGTATCCCAAGGATCGAACCCAAAGGATTTCCAAATTGGGTATATGTGTTTTATCAAGTTAATTACTAGTTAATCAATTAGAAATCTAATTGAGTCGAAAATTATTAGTGCAAGTCCAAATAAAATATGATTTTGAGCTATACCTAAATTAACAAATAAAAATACTAAAATTTCTTCCTTTTTATTAGAAATAATGAAAATGGATTGAAATGATGGTTGAATGATTCATAGATCACTAACTAAGCTAATTAACCTATGATGATTACATTGTTTGCTACTCCTAGCTAGGAATCTCCGTTCCTTCTCATCCTAAACTAAAAGATACCAATCATTGTTTGCTACTCCTAGCTAGGAATCTCCGCTCCTTCTTATCCTAAACTAAAAGATACCACCTAAGCTCTCTTTGTTGGAAAAAAATCCGGTTTGAAAACGATTTTCTTACATAATAGAAAATTAAAATTTTGAAAATCGACCCAATTTGTGATATTTATAGCAATAAACTCTAACTGCATTCATACTTGTGTTTTCACCTTAGTGGGCATTCATTGTTCCCGGCTTTCAGCCAAACGATCTTCTCCGCTATTCTTGTACCACGAACTGCTTTGAGTGTGGACTCAAACCAATTGAATTGAAACATAGAACTAGAAAAAGTTTTCTCTCTTTTATTTTGGGTGAAAACAAAAATTCTCTCTTCTTTAATTGAAAACAGTAGAATCGTTATTTTGGAAATATATATTTGATAAATAAGAAAAAATTCTCTCTATTTTTTTGGTAGAGTAATAACCTCTCAAAGTTGTGTAAATAACTCCTACTGGTGCCATCTATTTATAGGAAAAGAAGGTAGAACCCTTGTTGGGTTGTAGAGGTTTCTTTCAAATAGAAAAACAACTTCCTACTTAGAGTAGGAGTGGGGTGGATGACACACCCTAGTAATCCTACTAGGGTTGTCGTTCCTTTTATGTTATATGAGGAGATTTTGGTCTCTCTCACATCGAATCCAATTACGAGTACTTCCTAGGCCTTTTGACCCACCCGTTTTAGTTTTTCTATTTCCAAAAATAAACTTTAATATTCTGTATTAAATAATCTTCTCATCCCTATTTTACCCCCATTAAAATTTTGACGATTTCACCCCTGGTAAAAACTCGAGCAAATATGTTCAATATTTCATAACTCAACATGTTTACTGTGACCAAATGCTTTATTTTCATCTTCAGGCTTCAAAATTGCTCAAAAATATAAACTAATTCTTCTGATCATTTTTAAGTAATCCATACAGAATTGTAAATGAATCATTTCCATTTCCATTCTTGGAAACCTACATTCATTTCCAAATGATTTGATTTTTCTATTTCTAAAAAAATCATAATCATTCCTGAATGTTTTCCATTTCTTTTTCCCATTCATTCTGTTCATTTCTATTCAAACTCACAATTCATTTATGATTTCAATTAGCTAGTGGAAGGATCGATTGAACATATGTAATTAGGGCTCAAATGATTTCGAATAAAGTTCCAACTTTTCACCTATTAATTACAAACTCATTTAGTCATGATGTTTACCTATCGTCAAATGTAATAGTCAATTCGTTTAATTCTGCATTTAAGAAGCTTGTTTTCTATGCAATTTAGGATTTTATATTTTGTTTTCAGTAATTAGGCCTTAGGATAGAATATTAATAAAATAAGTGTTTTTTAATAGATTTTACAAGTGTTGTGACCTAATAAGCTGACACGGGCTTTAGGTTGTGCTAATATGTTCAAGTGAGTGCGTAAGATGAAGATATATATATATATATATATAGAGAGAGGCCCAATTGACGTAGAAGGAAGGTATGAGTGATGCACAAGCTTCCTGGGATGTCAAAGCACAAAACAATTGACTAAGGCTGGAATTAGGTGTTGTGTTCACCAAGTAAGGGGCGTAGCACAACACACGTCGACGTCTTGCCCAAGTAATATGGAGTTATTTTTTTCTGCACAATCAAACTTATATAAAGACCTAGCACATGTCGAAGACCTAATTTGGGCTGCCAAGACCTTTATAAATAAGACGTTAGGGGATTGATGTAATTAAGTCGTCCTAGACGCCTTAAAAAACCTTTGTAGTTTAGGAGTAGATTTAGTTTATTTTCTTTTCAACTTTTCAGAACTCTATTTTATTTGTATTATTCAAGTGTTTCAGTTTATATTTTCTGTTGCATTTGATTTATTTCTTTACTCCACTTGAGAGATTTGCTACTTTGTTCCCTATTCAATATTACATCCATGATTATTAAAATCTCTTTTCTCTTCTGAATCAATTGTATTCTTCATATGATTTATTCAATCGGAATTGAGATTATTAATAACATCAGTGGCTAAATTCCTTAGGGGAGATTAACGAGTGGATAAGGATGTGATTAACGGAGTATTTAGGGTTTTCCAAGAGGGATTAGTTGGTATGAATTATATGTGCTTAAACAATTAGGCTTGACAACCCTAGGAAGTTATCATAGGCTAGATGAGGTCGAGAGATATGCCACACCCTAAAATTGGGGTTAGAAGTATTAAAGTCTATTGGTTGGTCAATGGTTCAAATGGACCTTTAAGTTAGTTTTTGCGTTTTAGGAACAAAATGAGCCTGCTGGTTCAGTAGTAAGGTGTTAGCTTGCCTTTAGGTCTCGTGTTTGAGTCCCCGTGTGTGCTTAGAGGAGGTTAATTTTTGGTTCCAAATCTAAAAAAAAACTGATAGGATTTTGTTAAAATTTTATTTTATTTTTAATTTTTGAAAAAGGAAATCCCTAAAACTCCTCTCATGTTCCTCCACTTTCCTCACGTTAGCTTGTTTTTTCATATTTCCCTAAATTTAGATTTTTGCTCCTTTTGGCTACTGTGTTCTCTTTTACACCACTTTTTCTTTTTCGTTGATTCTTTCTTAACTCCTTAGTTTGTCTTTTGTATCGTTTTTGGGATACTCCAAAGTCTAGAAACACCACATTGCCTTCGTTGTTTAAATACCATTTTCGATTTTCGGCTCTTTGGGGGTTTGTTTGTTCTTTTGCTCCTTTGCTTAACTAGGAATGGAAGTAGGAAAAGTGTAAGTATTGCTGTTGAGTTTTAATCCGTCTGCTTCAAATCTTTTCTTTTTATTTTATTTCGTTATGATTGATTTTTCTTATAGGCTGTGGTGTATTTGTAAAATTAAGGTTTGGATTCTTTTAGTAGAAAGGAAGTGATCGATAGTTAGGGCTTTATAATCAAATTTTCAAGTTTGTTTCTCAAACACTAGTAATTAATGGTGATTTTGGTGTTTTTTTTCGTGATTTGTACTAGTATTTAGGGTGGTTTTTAAACCATATGGGCATGTGCCATAGACCGCCGGTCCACATGACCGTGTGCCATTTTAGAAATCAGTTAATTTTCTTGTCACACAGGCTAAGTGGGCCACACAGGCTGGCCATATGGCTGTGTGACCTCTGTTAGGGATTTTATCGATCGCATATGGCCTGGTGATATTTCACGTGGCTTGAGACATAAATGTGTCTCCCCTGCTTCATAACTGTAAATTTTGTCACACGGGGTTAGAGAGTTACATGGTTTGGTTACACGACTGTGTACCTCATTCACATGGGCGTATGTTTCAGCCACATGTCCATGTATTTTAACCAAACAAGCGTGTCCCTCATCCACATGGTTATGTACCCCTGTCACATAGTCTGAACCTTCTGCCACATCTATGTGGTTCTATTTTTACAATTTTTACTTTTGTGTCACTATTTGATTTGTTTTAGTAGTTTAGAGATCCGTTGCATGTTTAAGCCTTTGTAGGAGTGTCCGGGACTCCGTTACTACTTGTAAAAATTCCTTAAGGGGTGTACTTTTGCTTGAATGTTTTTTTATATACATGTACTTATAATATCTGATTTTGAAATTTACATAAACTATTTATATGAAATGTCTGGATGTGATTAACAAAAATTGTGCATTTTATTAATTCAGAAATTTGTAATTGATTATGAGTATGTGTGGAATACTGGAATATGAATATGAGTAAGTCTAATTCAATTTATATTCGTATGTACTAAGAGTTTTGTATATGCACTATGTATTATGGTTGGGGGTTTGAGTTTGAAGTGAAGGAAGTTTGATTTGGCAGTTTAAATACATTATTATTATTATATTTTAGCAGCAAAACCGCAATTATGTTAGTAGCTTGACTGCATAACTTACAAGTGGCACACAAACACTTTAAGGTGTGATTTGGTTGGATGGGTCCACCATAACCCAAATAATGGTTCGTAGAGGTTGGAAAGGGTCAAGTATACCCTTAATGGTGTGTGATGGATGATGGAGTTGGTGTGTAGCAGCTGGATAGGTGGGGTCTTGTGTCATTTTGCATTGGAATAAGATTTGCATATTTGTTAACGTTAAAGCATTTTGATGCTCTACCCTGATGTGATATCTGATTATGTTTTGATCTCAGCTATGGTATTTTTTAGCAACTGTAGTTACTGCTTTGGTTACATTATTTGTTTCTCTACGACTTTGCTTGATTACTTTTGTTTTAAGACTCATACTGAGCTTTATAGCACATCCTTTTAGTTTTTACCCTTTCAGGTAACCCATATGATTAAGTTTTGGACTCCGCAAGCCGAAGGTCTCGGAGTAACATGTTTTGGTTTTGTTCTATAAATACTTTCATAAGTTTTACTAAATTATTTTCAGTTAGGTTGTAATGAAGTTATATGAACTGTTGTATGGATTTCGAATTTCGGTCTCGTAAAGTTTTGGGTTTTGGTTTCGAATTAAAATGGTGAGTTCATGCATGGGTTGTAGCTAACTGGTTGGCTACTTTCTTTAATAATCACATGGTTTTGAAGTAACTGTTTATGGTTTTAAATCAAGGTAAAAGGTTATAATTGTACGTTGCATATTTTGGTTTGAAACTTTAGTTAAGAAAAACTACCAATCTATTTTGGTCGCAAAATTAAAATATGAGATGTGAATTTGGTATCAAATTGTTTTAAGTGATAATTAAATTTAATGTTTGCAAAACGAAGCTTACTATCGGTTTCATTAAAATTCTAGTAAAAGATGATTTTTGGATAAGTTTAACAAATTTGAACGGTGTTTTGTTTAGGCCATTCTGGTGGCCAATGTGACCTCCAGAATCTAGTTGAAACTTCTGGGTTGGGTTTTGAGGTGTTACATTTAGTGGTATCAGAACCAGGTTTGCAAAAAATCGACCTGTGTTTTTAACGTATCTACATGCATGGATTTAAAAAGGGTTTTAATAACAACATACCACAATGTTTTGAAATTTTTTCTCTTCAAACAAAGTGTTTGAGACTCCGATGCTAGTCCGTATTGAACTCTAAAATAATAAGATTAGAATTGTAGGGTTTTAGATTATTATCTCTGATTATTTTTTTATGGAATTGTAGATACCTTAAGATTTTAGACGCAAGGAGTGTTATGGAATTTGAAGATAAGATAAATTGTGAGGATCAGCCTAGTGGGACTTTAGATGAGTCGTCTGTTTCTCTGGGGCGTGTGTCTGCTCAGGAGACGGAGATCGTTGTGGTTATGCCAGCTACTAGTAGCGGTAATTTGGTGACTGATGTTGATTTATTGACCCAGTTGGTGTTGGGAGTCTTGGAGAAGGTCTTCAAGACTATGTGAGAGAGTACTAAAGAGGTAAATGTGAGTAAGTGTATTGAGTGTGAAAGTAATGTTCAAAATAAAAGAGGCCCTAGTCCTTCTAGCTTAGAGTTGCGATCTACGAAGCATGCTAGGTCTTATCATCATGTTGAGAAAAATAATACGAGTGGTTCTAGCAGTGGCACAAATATTTTGGTATGAGGGTTCTGTAATAAGCGCCATCCGGACGGGTTTTGGAAGAGGTCAAGAGCGTGTTTCAAATATGGGTGCATAGAGCATCAAGTTAAGGATTGCCCTCGTCGACCATCTAGTTAGAGGTAAGCTACAAAAAGGCTCAAAATCTGGGAGCTAAAACTAATACCGAGACAGGTATTGTTGTATGTTACTTTAATATGTGTATTGTACTATTAGGATTCAATTTGACTGGTTGATTGATTAGTTGTGGTATTTGCATGTTAGTAAATTAGATATTTAAGACTATTTGTAAAAGATTGTAAGGGTAAGTGTTATTTGGTAGTGCATTGGGATTAGACTGTGCAGCGAAAGTGTGGTAGCGAATCGTGCGAGTCAGTGCTTGTGTAGTTAGTGGGAAATTTTAGGGACGAAATTTCTTTAAGGAGGGTTGAGTTGTCACACCCGAAATTAGGGTTAGAAGTATTAAAGTTTGTTAGTTGGGTTAGTGGTTTAGCTGGACCTTTAAGTTAGTTTTTGCATTTTAGGAATAGAATGAACCTACTGGTCCAGTGGTAAGGTGTTAGGTTGCCCTTAGGTCTCATGTTAGAGTCCCCGTTGGTGCTTAGAGGAGGTTAATTTTTTGTTCCAACTCTAAAAAAAATGATAGGGTTTTGTTAAAATTTTTGAAAAAGGGAATCCCTAAAACTCCTCTCACGTTCCTCCATTCTCCTCACGTTAGCTTGTTCTTTCATTTTTCCTCAATTTCAAATTTTTTTCTCCTTTTGTCTATTATGTTCTCTTTTCCACCATTTTTTCTCTTTCGTCGATTCTTTCTTGACTCCTTAGTTTGTCTTTTGTACTATTGTTGGGATACTCCAAAGTCGAATAACATCGTGCTGCCTTCATTGTTTAAATACCATGTTCGATTTCTGGGTCTTTCGGGATTCATTTGTTCTTTCGCTCCTTCACTTAACTAGGATTTGAAGTAGGAAAATTGTAAGTATTACTGTTGAGTTTTAATCCGTCTATTTTGATTCTTTTCTTTTTATTTTATCCGTTATGATCGATTTTTCTTATAAGTTGTTGTGTATTTGTGAAATTAAGGTTTGGATTCTTTTAGTAGAAAGGAAGTGTTCGATTGTTTGGGCTTCAGAATCACATTTTCAAGTGTGTTTCTCAAACATTAGTACTTAATGGTGATTGTGGTGTTATTTTTTGTGATTTGCAGTAGGTCTAAGGTGGTTTTTGAACCACACGGGTGGTCCACACAGCCCTGTGCCGCTTTAGAAATCAGATTAATTTCCTTGTCACATGGTCTGGGGTGGGTAACACGACTTGGCCACACAATCGTGTGAACCTTTCATCGATCGCACATGGCCTGGGGAGATTTCACACGGCCTGAGACACGATCATGTCTCCCTTGCTTCACAATTGTGAATTTTGTCACACAGGGTTAGGGAGTTACACATTTTGGTCACACGACCGTGTACCTCAATCACACAGGCATGTGTTTACCCACAAGATTGTGTATTTTAGCCACACGAGCGTGTCCATCAGCCACACGGCCATGTACCCTTGTCACACGGTCTGAACTTTACAACACGGCCATGTGGTTCTATTTTTACAATTTTTACTTTTGTTTCACTATTTGATTCATTTTAGTCCTTTAGAGATATGTTGCATTTTAAAGCCTCTGTAGGAGTGTTTGGGACTCCGTTATTGCTTGTAGAAAGTCCTTGAGGGGTGTACTTTTGCTTGAATTTTTTTTATATACATGTACTTATAATATCTGATTTTGATATTTACATTAGCTATTTATATGAAATGTTTGGATGTGATTAACGAAAATTGTGCATTTTATTAATTCAAAAATTTTTAATTGATTATAAGTATGTGTGGAATACTAGAATTTGAATGTGAGCAAGTCTAATTCGATTTATATTCATATGTACTAACAGTTTTGCATATGCACTTTGTATTATGGTTGGGGGTTTGAGTTTGAAGTGAAGGAAGTTTGATTTGGCCGTTTAACTACATTATTATTATATTTTAGCAGTAAAACCACAATTACGTTAGCAGCTTGAATGCATAACTTACAAGTGGCACACGACCATTTTATGGTTTGGTTTGGTTGGATGGGTCCACCATAACCCAAATAATGGTGCGTAGAGGTTGGAAAGGGTCAAGTATACCTTTAATGGTGTGTGATGGATGATGGAGCTGGTGTGTAGCAACTGGATAGGTGGGGTCTTGTGTCATTTTGCATTGTAATAAGATTTGCATATTTGTTAATGTTAAAGCATTTCAATGCTCTACCCTGATGTGATATTTGATTATGTTTTTATCTCGGCTATGGTATTTTTTTTAACAACTGTGGTTACTGCTTTGGTTACATTGTTTGTTTTTGTACGACTCTACTTGATTTCTTTAATTTTAAGACTCACATTGAGCTTTTGTAGCTCATCCCTTTAGTTTTTACCCTTTCAAGAAACCCACGTTATTAGGTGTTGAACTCGACAAGCTGAGGGTCTCAGAGTGACACGTTTTGGTTTGGTTTTATAAAGACTTTTATAAGTTTTAATAAATTATTCGAAGTTAGGTTGTAATTAAGTTATATGAACTGTGGTATGGGTTTCAAGTTTTGGTCTCGTAAAGTTTCAGGTTTTGGTTTTGAATTAAAATGGTGAGTTCATGCATGGGTTGTAGCTAAGCAACAGGCTATTTTCTTTAATAATCACATGGTTTTTAAGTAAATACTTATGGTTTTTTGGTTGAAAGTTAAACGACGTTGTATTTCGTTGTACTAAATTATATCGACAAAGTAAAGACTTATTCTATCCTCCCTTTGGTACGATCCTTAGAATACTGCCAAAGTATTTCATTATACTAAATTTTATTACAATTTGACCCATGCACTTGCAAACACCGCCGTTTTTAATTCATATATTTTTGGTGTCATATTTTATTATAAATGATAACTCGTTTATAGGCAGGTAGAAGCCATTCCATTATAGTTTTGTGATTGAGCTCTCCTCCAACGACATACCATTACAAAAGCAACTACTCAATGCTCGTCCATTGACCTTGTCATAAGTGTGTTACCCTCATAGGATATCATTGGTTTCTTTGGAGTAAAATATGTTCTCCTAGTATGATCCTATTTTATCTCATGGTAGTCATTACATTTTCATGAAAAGTCAGTTACTATCGAATAGTAACTAAGTCATTCATCACAAAGATAAATGACCCTTGATCATGTTTACTTGTCATCAACCATGTAATGCCAATAAGAGGATATCATTTACCCATGTCTCGGGCCATGAATTCTACCGTTGTGAATGACGCTACATACTACAAAAGCCGTACACCCAACACACCAGCTTTTGGTTCCTTATCTATTCGAGCTCAGGCTTTTACCTACATCAAAATGTACGAGTCACACATACATAGTTCGCCATCCACTCAGGATTTAGGTATGTCAAACTATTAATGTTTCAAGTGAATAAATCCATAAATAGATTCAGGATCTATTCTACTTGGGTAATGTTTGATATATTGTAAGTCGTCAGTCACATCTATGTCTCTATCTTCTGGAAGTCATCTGCTCCAATGCCCAAGACAAGGTATCTTCCTAATTGGATTTGATGGATGACATATCAGTCTTTTAAACCGATTTGCTCATTTATGATTAGACTAAGGACATGTTTAGGTTCATTTACTTATACAATTTGTCTTTTCGTATTACGATTCAACCACGTAATACTAAAGGTGTTAAGTCAGTTAACTGAATCGAACTAGCATTAACTGAACTTTTTAAACTCTTAACCGTTAACTAACCCAAGCCGTTTTCAAAACAAATTATTCGAACCAAACTATTTTGGTTAATTCGGTCAGTTAACCGAATTAACCAAAATTTTTATGTTTTTATTTTTTTTTGTTGAAACAAGTTTAAAACATATGAAAAAAAAAATAAATTGGTAATGTTCATTTAACCGAATTAACCAAATTAAAATTAACCAAATTGGTAATATATAATATTAGTTTTTTTAATGTTCAATTAACTCGGTTAATTACCCGATTTCGAACTGAATTAACCGATAATTGAACTTTTAAAAAACCATTAAATGATCTCTGACCGAATTAGATTAGTTAACTGGCCAAATAACTGAACTAGTTTAGTTCAATCAGTTAATTCAGTTTTAACCAAAATTTGAACACCCCTACGTAATACCGCTTAGTAATAGTTAAACATTAGACAACTAATGAAAAACATTACCTTCCATTTTTCTTTGAGTGCAAAAATCATTTGAGGAAAATAATGCAAAGTTTCGACACTTAAGGAAATTAATGCCCTAAGTGTAGTATTTTAATCTAAGTACACTTGTAATTTTTTTGAAAAGATTGATTAATAAAATTATTCGTGAATTAAATTAGCATACTTTGTATGATTGTCCTCAAATGGTTTTTGCACGCAAAGCAAAATAGAAGCAAATGTTTCTAATTGGTTGTCTAAATGTTTAACTAATACTAAGCGGTATTATGTGGTTGGGTTATAGTACAGAAAGACAACTTGTATTAGTAAACAAAACTAAACATGTCCTTAGTCTAATTAGAAATGAGCAAACTGATTGAAAGACTAATATGTCATCTATCAAGTCCAATTGGAGAGATGCCTTGTCTTTGGCATCGGAGCAGATGACTCCTACAAGATAGAGACATAAATTGACAATACATCAGACAAGACCTAAGCATAATAGATCTTGAATCCATTTATGGATTTATTCACTTGTGATGTTTATAGTGTGACATACCTAAATCCTATGTGGATGGTGAACTATGTATGCTGACTCGTACACTTTGATGTAAGTAAAAGCCTAAATTCGAATAGATAAGGAATCGAAAACTAGTGTGTTAGGTGTACGACTTTTTTAGTATGTAGAGTCATTCACAACAGTGGAATTAATAGCTCAAAACATGGGTAAATAATATCCTCTCATTAGCATTACATGGTTGATGAAAAGTAAACGTGGCCACGGGTCGTCCGTCTTTGTGATGGATGACTTGATCACTATTTGGTAATGATTGGCTTTTAATGGAGGAAAATGTGATGGTTACCATGGGATAAAATAAGATCATATTGGGAGAATGAATATTATGCCAAAGAGATCAAGGATATCCTGTGAGGGTAACACACTTATGACGAAGTCATTGGACGAGCATTGAGTACTTGCTTTCGTAATGGTATGTCGTTGAGGAGAGCTCAGTCACGATACTATTGTGGAATGGTTTCGTGACTAAATGAGTTTAATTAATAGGCGAAAAGCCGAAACTTAATTATAAATCATTTTAGCCTCAACCATATATGTCCAGTCGGTCGCTTCGCTAACTCGTTGAAACCAAGAATAAATTGCTTGTTTGAATAGAAATGAACGGAATGAATAGAACAAGAGAAAATGGAAAATGATTATGGTTTTCTCTTAAATGGGGAAATGGAATCATTTGAAAATGAATGTAGGTTTTCAAAAATGTAAATGGAAATGAAAATAAAAATGAAAATGGAAACTTGCAATCCTATATAGGGTTACCTAAAAATGATGGAAGAATGAATTTATGTTTTTAGATTGTTCTGAAGCTCGAAAATGAAAATAAACCTTTCGGTCATAGTGAACATGTTGAGTTGCGAAATATTGAATGAATTTTCTTAAAATTTTGATAGGGGTAAAATATGGCTGAGAAAATTATTTTAAATATAAATATTAAAGTTTATTTTGGAAAATAGAAAAACTGAATCAGATTGGATTACATCACAGAGTACTAGGTCAAAATGGCTCAGGAAGTACTCGTAATTGAACTCAATATGAGATGGACTCAAAACCCCTCATATAACATGAAGTGGGTAAAAACCCTAGTAGAAATACAAGGGTGAGTCGTTCACCCCTCTCCTAGTCTAAGTAGGGTGTTGTTTTTGTATTTAAAATAAACTTCTACAACTCTACAAGGGTTCTACATTTTCTTCCTATAAATAAATGACATCGGTAGAGCTATTTACACAACTTTTGAGGGATTGCTATTCTGTTAAAAAATAGGGAGAATTTATTCTTAACTTTTAAACATATTTTCCAGAATAACAATTTTATCGGTTTCTATTAAAGAAGAGAGAATTTCAGTTTTCATCCCAAAAGGAAAACTTTTTCTAGTTATTTATTTTGATTCAATTAATACGAGCCCATACTCGAAGGAGTTCGTGGTATGAGAATAGCAGATAAGATTGTTTAGTTGAAAGCCGAAAAACATCAAGGATCTGCTTATCCAAAACGTAGGTACGAATTCAGTGAAAGTTTATTGATATAAATATCACAAACCGAGTCGATTTTCAAAATTTTAATTTTACGTTGTGCAAGAAAATCATTTTCAAACTAGGTTTTTTCCAACAATTACACCTTATGGGTTTTATCCCTTCTGGTAATTCTACAAGTTCCTACACTGAGTTGGAAAACATAGAGTCCATCTCAACTTTCATAGATATTTCTCAAACCTTGGAATCATCACTCTGCATTGCTTCGTTATATATGAGTGGGTCATCATCTTCCTATTCGGCAAACTTAGTGTTAAAAACACTTTCGGCCTATTGGAAGAACTCAGGCCTACAAGAGATGCTCCCATTGCGACGAAGCACCATATGTTGCTGGTCATTTGCAGGCCTACTATTAGGAGTTGGTTCTTGAACCATTTCAGTAAGGTTTTGTATATTTCCCAAAATTTCCTCGAGTATTTCTTTACTTCGAGGTTTAAAGTCATTCATATAACTTTTTTCAAGGAAAGTAGCATGAGTTGACACTATAAAAGCTTGTTCTTTTGGTTTATAAAACAAACTACCCTTTGTTCCCTTTAGATATCCTACGAACATGCACAATTTTGTCTATAAGTCCAAGTCCTCACATCTTTTTCCAATATCTAGGCTAGGCATCCCTGAATCCTAAAATGATTAACATTTGACTTCTTGTTGTAACATGGTTTGTGTGCAAGTGTACACAGTCGTTCAAGTAGTAAGTAAAATGAGTTATCTCTCCACAGGGACTGTGTATGTTAATCGATTATTTGTAAAATTATAAACTCACAATTTGGTATAAAAACACAATAATTTGAATGATGATGTTTAGACTAAGTGAAACTAACTTGATGCAAAGAGTGATCCCTAATGCAATTTTAATCTAGATGCAATTTACCTAAATGTATGAATGAATGGATTTAGCAACAAAAACAATCAACATTAAATGGGCTAGGATAATTATATTAATCAATTCAATTTACTTTATCATGCTTAACAATGTTGAAAAATACTTCCATGGCATTTCGATCTTTCATGAGTTTGGAAACCAAATTAAATCCTCTCGGATCTTTTACTTAGGGAAACATGTATTTTACTGGTCATATTAGACTAAGGGTTTCTTAGCATTTATGCGAGGTCATAGGGACATTTACATTTGCAACAATTTAATCACATAAACCTAAAAACTATACAAGATAATAGAGCTAACAAAAGATATTATGAACCTCAACTTAGTTGGGTTTAATGATCTAAATTGAGCATTGAACTTTTCAATTATGTGTCTACTAGCCATCGTCTAGTTAGGATCGCTTAGCTAATCTGAATGCACCCAAAGACATATGAATGAAATGCATCATGATATTAAATGAAAACATGATCGACTGAGGCCCAAACATATTAAACATAAATAAAATAAATCTTATTGAATTAACATAATCATCCTAGCAAATAGGATTTAAAATACCATAGCTGATGTAAAAAATAATAAACTCAAAGCACACATAATTAAAATAAATAACAAGAGGAAAGAGTAAACTCTATTCAGTTCAACAACCTTTTGGATCTATTCTGACTAATGCGCTCCTCTATTCTGATTGATGCTTCTTTGTTAATGGTTTCAAGGTGGCCGACCAAAGAATGCTTTTGAAAAAGCTTATGTTGGCTAAAAGATGGAAAGAGAGATGGTGGCTATGCAAGGAAAATGAAAAGGGAAATGAGAGAGAATGATGAATAAGAGAATGAGTGAGAGATGAGTGTTGAGGGATGATTTGAGAAGTGGGGTTTGTATGGTATTTATAGGTGAAGGTAAGGGGTAGAGTTTGCTAAAAATAGAATTTAAATTCCTTCCTTTTCTCTCACATATGGCCGGCCACAATTCATGGAAAAGAGGATGACTTAGTCTCCTCATTTTGAATTCAAACCAAGGCTATTAATAGCCATAGGGTGGATGGTTTTAACAACAAAGTTGCTGGGCTGATTTTTATTATTATTTTCCAACTGTAAGGACCTTCAATTAAATACCCCAAAGCTTACTTTTAGATAACCATATACTTGTGCTGAAACTGGGCTTTAATTCCCTCTTGTTGGACGGTTTCTTAGTCAATAATTAACTAGACATGTCCATCTTTTACTGGGTCAAATTATCAACCTCATGACCTAATTTGCATGGTATTGCAATCCACATGAATTTATTTGTGCATGTCCGTGTTTCATTCATATTAATCACATCTTCAATGGTCCTCCTACATAGTGAAAAAATCATATATTAATAAATTAACATGAAATAATATAAAATATGTACAAAAATAATGTAATTAAGCATAATTTCTCATACATTATAAATTCATGTCCAATATTAAGAATTAAGTAAAATTCATTTATTTTAATAACAATTACTCAAGATTAACATATTTATTAAGTAAAAAGGTGGTAAAATATATAGAAAAACCTTATATAATTTCGAGTTTACACCTGTGATGCCATAATTCATATGGGGTTTTCGATGTTGCCTTAGTTGGCATACCATTCTGAATATAGCAAGTCATTTGAACAACATATCCCCAAAAAGATATTAGAAGCTTCGAATTACTTAACATCAAACGTACCATATCTAACCATGTTTAGTTTCTTCTTTCTGTCATGTCATTCTATTATGGAGTGCCCGGCACTATTAACTAGGATAGAATCACATTCTCTATGAGGTATCCTAAGAACTCATCAGATAAATATTCCCCATCTCGATCAGATCGAAGTGCCTTTATGAGTAAACCTAGTTGTTCCTCCACTTCTGCACGAAACTCTTTGAATTTATCAAAGGTTTCACTCTTGCAGTGTATTAGGTATACATACTCATATCTGGAATAGTCATCAATGAAAGTTCCATAATACTCGTAACCACATCCATCACAAACGCTCATGGGGCCACATACGTCAGTATGCACAAGTTCTAGGGTTTTCTGGCCTTCGTTCCTTTTGTATTAAAATATCGCTTAGTCATTTTACCTTCCAAGCAAGATTCACATTATGGAAGATCAACTTCCTTAAGCGACCTTAAAATGTCTTCTTTCACAAGTCTAGTGATTCTTTCTTGGTTAATATGACCAAGTTTCAAATATCAAAGGTACACCTCATTAGAGCAAGAAGTTTTAAGTATTTTATTTGATATTTTAGTCTCAATTAGTGTGTACATCTTTGGTTTGATAAAATAGACCTTATTTGACATCCATCCATTTCAGATAAGATTGCGATTTCTAAATATTGTGATTCCATTATTAAAAGTCACGATCAAATCGTCTTTATATAAACATGCAATAGAAATTAAGTTTCTTTTGAAACTTGGTACATAGAAAATGTCTCTTAAAATAATCTTCCTAAAATTATCAAAATAAAGATGGACATCCTACTGCTTCACCTGCGATACTTGTCCTGTTCCCGGTTCACAATGATAAGCTTTTATATCTAAGATCTTTTGTCTCTTTGAACCCTTGTAAAGAAACACAAATATGATTAGTGGCTCCCCAATCAAAGACCCAGTGGCCTATTGAATCCTCCACTAAATAAGCTTCTATCATAAAGAGTTGCATAACTTTACCTTTGGTAGCCAGGTATTCTTTCCACTCTTTGCAGTTCGCCTTGAAGTGTCATTTTTTATTGCAGAAGAAGCATTTGGACTTAAATAAATCTTTAGGCTTCCTGGTTCTCTTCCTTTCCACTTGTGGTGGCCTAGAGACCTTACTTTTGTCTTGCTTAGCACTTTTTATCTTCCCTTTTGAGGAAAAAGAGATAGCTATATTTGCTTCTGCTCTTCAGACTGGCTAATTACTATTCAACATAAACTCATAAGATTATAGTTCTTTCTTGAGTTGTGTAAGCGTCAGATTCTTGTTTCAAAGGTTATAAGCGGCCTAAAAACCAACAAAATTCTTGGACAAGTTTTTGAACATAATCTTTATTTGGGTGTTCTGGTCCAAATTTTTCTCATGGTCCACGACCTTGAGAAATTAACCCATAAGAGTGATCATATGGTCTTTGACCGGAGTGTCGGGCTTTTGCTGGGCATTCATCAAGCTAATTATTGTAGATTGTCAAGCTAAGGCAAATTGGCCTCTGAATATGTCTTCTAGCTTATCTAAAATTTCTTTAGCAATCTTATAGCTCTCTAGTTGCTTATGCAAAGTGTTGGTCACGCTTGCCAGTATATAGCAATGAGTTATCTCATTAGAATCTTCACAGTGCCTTCTAGCCTCAACTTGAGTGGCCGGAAGGCACTTAGTATCAAGAACTGTTTTAAGTTTTTCACAACTTAGAACAATTATTAGGTTCCTTTTTCGTTCCTTGTAGTTATTTCCATTCAGTTTGTTTTCAGTGAGTATGTTCAATAAGGGAGTAGGTGTCATTTTCGAATTGAAAATGAAATATTCGTCTATTAATATCTTTGTATAAGAAAGTGTTCGATAAAAACATTTTCCACATTACGATATGCATTAAAATGATGCATGCATTTTACATTAAACCTTGAAAAACATTTCTAAGTCATTGCAACGATAATTCCCATACTCATTGAATCAAGCCACTATAGAGTGATCATAATCAACTAGTAAGAACATGGATTTCCATCCAATTACTACATGAACCTAATTACTTAGGCATTAGTCTAGCAAAATAAAAATAAAAATAGATCCATGTACGAGGAACGAATCTAGTTGAAATAGGGTTGAAGATATACCTTTTAAAAATGAAAATGGAAAATAATGTTGTTGGTTGATATCTGAAAACTCTTGAAAAGAGTTATATTTCATGCCTTTAGACCTAGCCAATTGCTTGTACTTAACTACATTTTGTTGAATTTTAGGACATTTTAGTTAGCATTTTTGATATTGCATTAGGACTTGGAATATGTTGGAATTAAGTGCTTTTAATCATTTAAGGTGGAGTTTTTTTATGTGGCAGGAACATGTTTTGGAACGAGGAAATAAATGTGTGAATTTTTTGCCATGCAGACAGTTTGCTAGCACAGATGCCGTGGCAATGCCGAAAAGACCAAGTCAATATTTTCTGCGCAACAGTCCCTGTTCAAATTCAAATTCAAACTTGTATCAGATAAATCCCCCTAAAAGAGGAGAATATAGTCATGAGCTATTAGCCGACCCTAGCCTAATTTATCTATAAAAATTGATGAAGAGGACCTGAAAAAAGGGCAGAAAAAAGTGGGAGAGATCCTTAGGCGTGAATAAGGGTTCAACTGCCCAAAGGACATGAAGTTGAAGGCAGTCTTTCTTAGCCATCATAGGACGCTGTGCTGTCGAAGTGTAGACTGGGCAAGTGAAAGTTGCTTCCTGTAGTTCTTCAATTATTTCCATTAGTATTCCTTTGAAAGATTGAACGCAATATCAGATAATATTTTGGTTTGGAATTTTATTTCCCAGCCCATGAGCTAAATCTCATAGGGTTGGGATTACTTTTGATGAAACCTTAGCTATTTTTATGGATGCAGTATATATCTAATTTATTTTACTATTTCATTTGATCATTCTTATTTCTTAATTAAAATGCAATGATCTCTAAACATAGAAGGTTGTTCACATGCTATAAACTGATTCTAATTCTGAAAGGGTTGGATTGGTTGGATTAAAATTGAATGAAATGAGCAAGTATTCGATAGAAACTTGTAGTTGACTTTAGACATAGAGTCACAATCATACATAAGGAACCCATACAAGATATCTAAAAAGCCTATAGACACAGGCAAGGTAACTTGATGTTTTATCCTCGCGAGAGGCAAACCATTTTAGAGCTCTTCTGTACAATAAAGTAAATAGATTTTACCAAGGCATTATTGATAGTAAGGGTCAATTCTGGGAAATCCTGACCTTTCAAAGCAACATCACTCTATCCTTAGTCTTTGTCGTAATATCTTTGTCACAACATATTTAATTGCTTATTTCTTTGCTTACATTCTATTCGGATAATCTCTCTTGTTATTGCCATTGCATTTCTGCTTCACTTTTGCCATAGCATCTTATTCATCATTCTTGTCATATCATTAACTAGATTATAATAACATGACCACTTTTGTGCCTCAACCCGATACTCGTAAGAACGATACTCACTCATCACTTTATTACTTGATACGACGTGTATACTTGCACAAATCGCACATCATTTTACACGCGACAATATCCTTTGCATGATGTCAATCCTAGCCGCAACATAGTCCACCCAGTTAATTACAAAAAAAAAAAAACTCTACTGAACTTTTCAGAGAGTATCCAAACTTTTGGCTGCTAGAACTAGTTTGATTTTCTTACTCACCCCTTCATAATCTGGGATTGTATTCCTTTAATAATATCATGTATATCAAATACGAAATAATTCCATTTTACTTTTTAGAGAAAATCATGGAAGATATTGAAATTATATTCTTTTCAAAAGAATACTAACTTTCATAAATATTAACTCTGGAAAGAAGTTGTGAATCGTATTCGTTAGGTAACACTGTCCGCCAAGCAATACTATTCTCTAGACGATGTTGTCCCATGGGTGATACTATCTGTCGGGTGTTACTGTCCGCCAGGCGAAACTATTCGCCTCATGGTACTCATCCGCCAATGATAAGAATCTGCCATTGTTGTATGTAGGAAGGTTTGTGCCCATTCTATTGGCATGAAGTCTATTCGCTTTAACCATAAGGTGTAACCCTGTAGGTTCTTGTAACGTTGGTAGTAATACTAGAACATTTCTAATGTTACAATAAATAAGTGACATCTAGCAATGCATCATTGCTACCCAGTTTACACTAAGTCGTAATTTGACATAACCTTTTCATGATAAACATTTCATATACTATATCCTTTTATCCTTTATATTTGGATTGGACACAAGTTATGGTTTAGTCATATTTGTATAGTTCAATCTCATATTTCTTGATATTATGAGTAGAATATAATAAACAAATAAGTGTGATATGTCATATTAACTTATTTGAGCATGGTTATGCATTTCTAGTCTTACTTCATCAAGTAGCCCAAGATATTACTCCTATTATATCGGAGGGGTAAATCTTATCTTGATCAATCATTTCCCATTAAATGGGTTGTGGTATATCCAATATTAGTTTTTATAGTTCAACTTTTTATGATAGATGTTTGACTATATCAAAATATACAACTCATGATGTTGGGACAATGATAATTCAAGAAACATACTCATGGCAGGTCAGTCTAGTATGTTGTTCTCTAGCACATACTCAAGTATTGATTTTGACATCCCTATGTCAATGACAACACTTTGTCATCATTCAACTACACATTAGTCTTAAAGCATTATTATTGTCCAAGCTCACAATAATACTTGACTAAGAACCTTTTAAGTATAATCATATTATTCTTAGGACTTTATTATTTTTTTAGTTTGTTTATATACACATAAAAAGAAACTAAAATAAAAATGGCATTGGCTTATATTAATAAACAAGATAAAACAGGTATGTAATTACAACCATTTCATGATTAGCCTTTGGGCATACTCAAACAATAACACCATTTCATATCATGATTCAATTCAAATAACATTTATCTTATTCATATTTTATATTCCCTATTACCTAGAATTGGGCTCAGGACACATACATGGATCATTCAACCAATACACCAATTAGGAAAACTAGCACACAAATTGCATACTGGTGTATAAGCGCATCCTGACACACGAAGTGCATACTGGCGCAATTCAAAGACGCAATTCATTTTTGGTTTCAACGAGCTAGTGGAGGGACCGATTGGGCATATGTAATTAGGGATCAAATGATTTATAATTTAGTTTCGATTTTTTTGCCTATTAATTATAAACTCATTTAGTCATGAAGTCATTCCATTATAGTATCGTGACCGAGCTCTCTCTGATGACATAACATTATGAAAGCAACTATTCAGTGCTTGTCCAATGACCTCGTCATAAGTGTGTTACCCTCATATTATATCATTAATCTCTTTGGGATAATATTCGTTCTCCCAATATGATCCTATTTTATCTTATGGTAACTATTACATCTTCCTTTATCAAAAGTCAATCACTACCAAATAGTGGTCAAGTTATCCATCACAAAGACGAATGACCTGTTGCCATGTTTACTTTTCATCGACCATGTAATGCCTCTAAGGAGATATCATTTACTCATATCTTGGGTTATGAATTTCACTTTTGTGAATGACACTAGATACTGTAGAAGTCGTACACCCAATGTACCAGCTTTCGATTCCTTATCTATTCAAACTCAGGCTTTTACTTACATCAAAGTGTACGAGTCACAAATACATAGTTTGCCATCCACTAAGGAATTAGGTATGCCACACTATGAATGTCACAAGTGAATAGATCCATAAACAAATGTAGGATCTATTCTACTTGGGTCTAGTCTGATGTACTGTTAGCCCAGTTAGTCACATCTATATCTCTATCTTATGGGAGTCATCCGCTCCGATGCCCAAGACAAAGCATCTCCCCAATTGGACTTGATAGACGACATATTAGTCTTTCAATCGGTTTGCTCATTTTCAATTAGACTAAGGATATGTTTGGTTCATCTACTAATACAAGTTGTCTTTCTGTATTACGATCCGGCCATGTAATAAGTCTAAATATTAGTTAAACAACAGACAACCAGTGAGCAACATTTGCTTCCATTTTGCTTTGTGTGCAAAAAACCATGTGAGGATAATATACAAAATATTAATGTAATTCATGAATAGTTTTATTAACCAATCTGTTCGAAAAATTACAAGTGTACTTAGATGAAAATGCTACATTTAGGGCACCAAATCCAACAATTTATTGATTCATCAGACATTTTCAACTATAAAACAAAAGAATTTACAATCAACGTCTAAATCCCGACTCAAACTCGACTCGACTATGACATGTACTTCTAGACTAAATTACGGGCTCAATTTAGTAAAAATCAGCTAAACCTATAACTTTGATCACTAAATGTAACACTCCATACCTGACCCGATCATCGGGTCCAAGCTACGAGATGTCACATTCGTTTTCGAAGCAACTACTGTAAACTAAATTCAAATTCCATTATTAAACACTTAGATACAAGTATTGCATGTTTAAAACACGATATATGATATTTTTCGAGCCATATACGAGCTTACAAAAGCTTAATACTATCCTAGGTCGAACTAGGACTAAACTGCAACGTTTTCAAAACTTCTCTAGCTAGTGTCGCAACTTCCATGGTCAGGGGTCGCGGCATTGAAGGCAGTACATAAGCTTCCCAACCTAAGGACAAAATTGTAAAGTTTTCAAAATAAAACAGAACCAACGTTGCACTACCAAACAAGGGGCGTTGTGATCAGGAGGGCTAGTGTCGCGACATTCAGGGTGTGAAGTCATAACAAAAGCCAAGGAAATTTTGAAAACATTGCATTTTAGTCCTAGTTCGACCCTGGGATAGTATTGAGCTTTCGTAAGCACGTATATGGCCCAAAAATGATCATATATCATGTTTTAAGCATGTTAATACTCGTATCTAAGTGTTTAATAATGGAATTTGAATTTAGTTTATCATAGTTGTTCTGACAACGGATGTGACAACTTGTAGCTCAGACCCAACAATCGGGTTAGGTATGGGATGTTAAGGTGAGAACAACTGTGACTCTAAGGTTGCCAGGGGCCTTTCCCTTCAAATGAAATTTTTTTATTTAAGTTGCCTATAAAATAATTAAATTAAAAGATAATTTATGGAAAAATTGTACTTTTGGCCCTCGAAAATGAAGAAAATGATGTTTAATTCCTTAAAAAAATGATGAAACCATAAATTAATAGATTATAAAATTTATTATTCAATTCCACCCTCCTAAAAAATTTCTAAATTTGCCCCTGGGTGTGAAACCTTTTTTGTCAATCTAAAGGGGTCTGGTTAGGGTCTCATTAATAGGGATGATAATGGAGTAGAACAAGGGTGGATGTTGTCAAATCTATTATCATTCTATAGTTGGCATCATTTGCCCCACCACTTGCCCCGCTCCACTATGGACGTGTAATATTAAAAATCACCATCATCTCTATAGACGTTGGATGCATCCATCCTCACACCATACCATCTTGATTCGATTTAATTTTTACTAGTTATTTTTAATCTTTTTAAAAGGCAAGTAAATATTTAAACATAATTCTTCAAAAAGAATGTCTAAACATAAAACATATGAGTTTTCTATATCACATTTCTATATTTTTACTCTTTTACTAATTATATATATACAAGGGTAAAATAACAATTTTGTGTAGTGGAGTGGAATGGGATAAGCCAATTAATTACCATAATCATTTCATACCCATTGTCAAAAGAAAATCCAACTTGTTCTGCATCCATTAAAAAAAATCTCTCCAATCGAAATAGAATGGTTCAAAATCTATTGAACGGTTTATATTTTTTTATCCATACTCATCGAGAAAAAAATTCCTCTAGTGCCTTGAAGGTTAAATCACCAATGTTTAATAAAATTAAATCACTTTTATCTATGACGATTCAAGGATAAATCGAAATAACACTGATCATTTCATACTATTTCAATAAATAATTCATAGAATGTAACAACCCGTTTTTCAGTAGTGTCAAAAACAGTGGTTTTGAGGCCACCAAATCTGACAAGTAAGTTTATAAATATTATATTTGATATTTACGAGTTAATTGTGATTTTCAAAAGGTTTTTGATATAGTGATTTTGTTGTATAGATGATTTATTAAGTTCAAGTGGTTTTAGAAAATGAGGTATCGGGACCTCGTTTCTATAAATCGAGCTGTAAATATTTTTATAAATATTTACGGAGTGTCATTAAGGTGGTATTAAAGTTTTGTTGGAAAATTTTATCGTTTCGATAGTTAATTAAGCAAAAAGGACTAAATCAAGTAAAGTACAAAAATTGTGTTCTATAAGTTAAATGAATTAAATAGCTATAGAACTTTAAAGTGGAAGTCCTTTTATGGTAAATAGACCATTAGAGGTGATAGTGCATGTGCATGTCTTGACATTAGTGTAATTTTTAAGGTTAGGTAAGGGTTTTGTAAATAAGTAATAAAAGATAAATAAAATAAAATAAAATAAAACAAGTTGTCATCTTTAATTTCTCTTCACCAACCGAAAATGCGAAGAAAAAGAAGCCATGGAAGCTTGAAAATTTCAACTAGACAAATTCCTTGCATATCAAGATCGGGTGGAAATCGAGGAAAATAGAAAATTACGAAAATGCCCTTGAACTTTTATTTTTGCAATTAAGCCAGGTAAGTTCTATGAACTATACTATGTATGTTTTTGATTAAATTGAATGTTATTATATGAAATTTTATTGAAAATGAATTGATATATATATATGTTATTATACAATTTGGCTTATAACGAAACAAGGAAAATTCAACGACGCACGACGACTATCGAGTCCCATTTGAACCTTAGGAATATTTAGGATACAAATGACATGTCATTAAGGGTTATCATGTTCAGGTCTTGATCTGCGTGCGTCCTACTGGGTGGTTTGAGTTTCCGGTATTTGTTGCAGTTACTTGACGACTTGTGAAGCGAAGACCAGTGTAGCTACGTCTTGACTGATAGCTTGTGTGAGCAGACCCATTTATGGCTCGAGAGAGAGCACTGATATGAGATATGAGATAGTAGTGGTTTCGACCACATGTTGGCACATAATGTGCGAGATTCTCGCGTATCTGATATTATTCTAGTGGTTCAACGAGAGATGTTCTGTTAAGAGACTATATGAGTTCGATACGAACTAATACATGTATATATATATATATGAAATACACAGAAATGATGGTACATGATATATTGATATATTGAAATGGATGATATATATATGACGAAATGACAAGAAAATGATATGTATCATGACATGTACATATATGAATATCTTTGATATGTTCTTACATGGAAATTATGTAAGTGGAGACGAGTAATAAAATCAAGTATGACATGTTGAGAAAATAAGGTTATCAATGTTGAATTTATATGAAATATGTTCAAGTAAGCTAACATGTGTTGTTGTTTGATGCTTAGGCAAGTGTCAAGCTGTTGGTTGAATGGTATTTTGTTTACTTATAAGTTGCATTGAAATGGTAAGTGCTCAAATGAAAATATGCTTGTGCTCATGAAAAAGTGGTAAGGTTTAAATTATGCAATTACTTATGAAATGGCTTATCATGCGATTAATTCGAAAAGGTCTATGTTTAAATGCACTAGCTTGTGGCTATGGTTGAATGATATGCTTATGACTTGTATGTTATGCATATGGAATGGATGTAGACAGTAATGAAATGAAAATGAAAATAAAGAAATTTGGAAGAGTTTAAAGTTGTCTAAAATCCTACTATGCTATGGATAATATGTATAAGTGAGGAAGTGGATTTACTCATTTTGTGAGTTGTTGAATTTGGTTTCATGAATCATGTGGTATCAGTATATGATTATTCTTGATATGTATAAATTTTATATTGGAAATTGATTAATCTGATTAAAGTTTATACGAGCTTACTAAGCATTCATTGCTTACGTAGTTATTTTCTTTACTTTTCAAACTATCGAAAGCTCGATTAGGTTGGAAGCTCGTCGAAAATTTATCACACTATCCAGCGATTATATCAGTAGATTTTGATATCTTGGTTAAGGTTATAATGACATGTATAGGTATTTTTGGCTAATGTTAGCCTATGTGTTTTGGTTGTGGAAATGACCATTTGGTTAGTTTGCATTTTGGCCTTGTGTTGGTAAAATGATATATATTATAATGTGTATATAAGTAGCCTTGTCATGGTTGATATATGACTTTTTATGGTTGAATGATGATAGATAGAAAAGTAGTTGAATGTGCATATTAGATATGACATATAACTTGTTGTGAGTTGGTGTTTTGCTATAGTAAGCATATATGTATTTTAATGCTAATGATTATGTGGTACAGTTGGTACCAAATGGTATGTTTTGGTAAGTGATTTACATGTTGTGTAATGATGCAAATTTAGTTAAAAGTTAATCAATTATTTTGGCCAAATTGAGTCCATGGTTATACATATTTTAATGTTGTCATTTGAGGTGCCTTTGGGCATATTTGTTGGATGTTATTATACCATATGTGTTTGGCTTGATTATGCATGATTTTGGTGCCTTTTGAGGGCTTATGTATATGTGTAAAAGGGATTATAGGTACATGTTGAAAAGAGCGAGAAAAATGGCTTGTAAAATAGCCTATTTTCGTCCACACGGGCAGAGACACGGGCATGTATCTCAGCTGTGTGTGACATATGGCCTGGTAGCACGGCCGTGTGTCCCCTGTAGTTTTCAAAGGGTTGTAAGTCAAGTTTACACGGCCTAGCACACAGCCTGGCACACGGGCGTGTAAGGTTATTTCGAAGGGTACACGGTCTGGCACAGGGCGTGTGGTTTGGCCATGTGGCCCAAGTCAGTGAGTTACACGGGTTGGGACAGGGCTGTGTGTCCCTATTTCGAATGCTTACACGGCCTAAGACATGGGTGTGTCTCTTGGCCGTGTGACCCCAACAGTTTGTAAATTTCATCTTTTCCTTAAAATTTCTATATGTTCCTAATTTAGTCTCGATTTGTTTCTAATGTGTTTTTAGAGCCTCGAGGGCTCGTATAATGGACAATATGTGTGCTATTGATTGGTTTTACTGTAATTGATGATATAAATTAAATGTACTAAAATTTTTTATAGTTTTGAAATGTAAACTTCGGTAATGCTCCATAACCTTATTCCGACGATGGATACGGGTTAGGGGTGTTACATAGAATATATTATCTTGCTTTTTATTTATTTATTTGTGTACTATTTACAAAAAAATACCAAATAATAATAACAAGAATAACAACAGCAATAAGGGTAAACTAGACTTGTAGTTACTCAACTATTAGTAAATATTTTTTTGGTCACTCAACTATTTGATTTTTTTTTGTCACCAAATGTTAAATGACTTATGGGAAGATGATGCGACAAGTTTTAAAATCGGTAAATAGCAAATTTAACCATCGACATTTATGCATTGTGTCAATTTAGTTTTGATTTTAAAAAAATTAATCTTCAATGACTACACATTGTGATTTGTTTTTATTTTCAATTTTGATTTTTGTTTGTGACCCTTTCACCTTAAAATCTAAAAAAAATAAATCTATCAACTAATTTTGATCGAAAATATATCAAAAATAAAAACACCAAATTCAAGATAATAGTTTTCATCTTTCAAATAAAAATAAAATTAAAAAAAAAATCTAATTATAAAATGTGTAAATATTGAGAATTAATTTTTCTTAAAATTAAGATTAAATTAACACAAGTTATAAATATTAACAGTTAAATTTTAAAAACAGTGAAATTATATTTGTGTTGGTAAAAACGGATGACAATTTTGGAATATTGGAATGACTAAAAAAGTTAAAAGGAATTTGACGAGTAACGCTAATAATAACAATAATAATAGTAAGACAACCTTTTGTAGTGTACTTGCTTGGTGTTGCCGCAGCAGTTATGTTTTTGTTGCTTGTTTTGATTAATTTATTTTAAAGTGGTCTGGGGGAGATGCTGGGTCCCAACTTTTCTTAGTTATCCTCCGCAAATGCCAACCTGTTCTTTTATTATTATTTTCCGCCATTTTTGCTCTCTTTCAAGCTTTTTTTTTTTTTTGCCTAGATCCACTTCTCTCTGTTTGATTTTTAATTACTGCATTTTTGTTTTAATGCACAATAAGAACAACTAAGAGATAGAATGTGACTTATCAATCTTTTAACTGAGATCTGTGAGAATTTTTCTATGTACCAAGGTATTGTAAATTTTCAGTAGTTTCCTGGGTACATTTTTGTTTTCATTTTGAACGTATTTATTGAGTTTTTTTCTTAATAAAACTGTTCAAATTTGGAAACTTTGATATGGTTTTTTTCTTTTTTTTTTTTGTTTTTAGTGAAGATCTTCTATTTCTGGAAGCTGGGTTGTTCTTCATTTCTCAGATTGAATTCATTTTTCTTTTATAAATATTAATTCTCATTGAATTTCATGTTCCTGAAGAACAGGAATTATTTACAGATGGGAAAAAAAGGTGGCTGGTTTTCTATTGTGAAGAAAGCTTTGAGCCCTGAATCCAAGAAATCTCAGGTTTCAATGATTTAATTCATAATTTAATGGATTTATTTTTTCGGTTTGGGTTTTCTTAGATTTGTTGTTTTTAATTAATTTCAGCACCAAACTCCAAAGCCAAAGAAAAAATGGTTCGGAAAAAGCAAAGATTTGGGCCCTGTGTCTGTGCCTGAAGAAACTGAAGTGATAACTGAAGATGTAAAGTTAAAAGAAGCTGCAAACGAACAAAGCAAACATGCCTACTCTGTGGCTCTTGCCACCGCAGTGGCGGCCGAGGCAGCGGTGGCAGCTGCTCAGGCGGCTGCTGAAGTTGTCCGTCTTACTTCTCAACCGCGCCATCTGGGGAAGTCAAAGGAGGAAATAGCTGCTATCAGGATTCAAACAGCATTTCGTGGATATTTGGTATATGTATATATATATATATATATCATTCCTTTTTTTTTTTTTTTTTTGCTTAATTTTGATGTTTTATGTTCTTATTTATTACTTAATGAATTCAAACATTTTTGAAGGATCCGAAAATACATTGTGTTCGCCTGTTGTTTATATAAACATATATGTATGAACTTTTACTGGATTTTCCATTGTTGTCGTCCATGTCGGTGCTATTGCTTGAATTGAAAGTTGTTATTGATTTTGAAATGATCGTTGGACATTTTGTTCGTATCGGCCTTTCTTGATGATTACTTGTGCCTAATTATGTTGATGATGATTACGAAAGGTGTTCTTGAGTAATGGTGTAGAATAATCATAAATTCTCCTGAATCATTTGTTTTGTGAGCGATTAATCATATTCATGCTGTGAGTTATGGCATTTGAGTTCTCAGGCTAGGAGGGCACTGCGAGCTTTGAGAGGGTTGGTAAGGTTGAAATCGTTGATCAGAGGGAAATCCGTCAAACGCCAAGCAACTACAACTTTAAGATGCATGCAGACTCTAGCTCGTCTGCAGTCTGAGATTTCTGCAAGGAGGATTAGAATGTCAGAAGAGAACCAGGCTCTTCAGCGCCAGCTTCAACAGAAATGCCAGAAAGAGCTCGAGAAGTTGAGAGCTCCCGTAAGTGCCTCGATTTTAGCACATTTTATGATTTGAGCTCATGATTTCCTATATCTTCTTCGACTTTTCAGCTTTCCTTTGACCATTTTTTTATGGATCTTGACCCTATTTGGACTTTACTGTACCTTTCACCAAACTCATAACACAATCTGTCCTCTACAGTTTTGCATACAAAGACTGAATTTCTAGAGGGTTGAGCCCTCATGTTTTTCTTTGAAGTAATTTTCTTCCATTTGACGATCGGTTTTGGTGTATTTTCCACTACCTTCAAAACTCCTTTAGTGAAAGATCCGACCTTCCGGAAAACAATGAAGATGGTATTATGTATGAAACTTGTGTCATACTGAAAGACTACCTTTCCCGACATTTGGACTTTGTGGAAAACCTTTTAAGGCTGATTGCAGAAGCATTTTACTTATAGGGCCTACTGTTTCTACTATTTAAGCAGTATGTATATGAACGCTGTTGAATCTACGGATTTGTTGTTTAAACGTGTAATTTGCAGATGGGAGAAGACTGGAACGATAGTACACAGTCGAAGGAGCAGATTGAAGCAAGACAACAAAATAAGCAAGAAGCTACAATGAAAAGGGAAAGAGCATTGGCTTATGCATACTGTCACCAGGTATCGGGTTCTACAGACTTTTTGTTTGCAAGAATGTAGATAACTGTGTAATGCTTTTCATATTTACAATCCAAATGTAGAATCATGAATCTAAATTTGAGTTAAATGACCCTTGTTTTTATTTTCCTTTAACAGCGATCGTGGAAGAACTGTTCTAGATCAGTGAATCAAACATTTATGGATCCGAGTAATTCGCACTGGGGTTGGAGTTGGTTAGAGCGATGGATGGCAGCCCGACCATGGGAAGTCCGAAGCACAACTGGTAACAATGACCGTGGCTCAGTCAAGAGTATGGGTGCTCGTTCGATATCGATAAGTGAAATCAGCAGAGCTTATTCTCGAAGAGATCTTAACAATGATAACAAACCATCTCCAACACCTCAGAAGTCAAGTCGAGTTCCTAGCCGCCAGTCTCCATCGACTCCACCTTCAAAGGCACCTTCGATTTCATCGGTTTCTGGTAAAACAAGACTGCCAAGTCCGAGAGGAAGTCAATGGGGAGGGTATGAAGACTCAAGGAGCATACTCAGTACCCGCTCTGATCGTTATAGGAGACATAGCATTGCAGGGTCCTCAATGAGAGACGATGAGAGCCTTACAAGCTCACCTGCAGTTCCGAGTTATATGGCACCAACACAGTCCACAAAGGCCAGGTCCCAAATACCAATCCCCTTAGGAAGTGGCACACCAGATAGGAGAGTGGCAGGGTCTGCAAAGAAACGGCTTTTGTTCCCAGCATCCCCAGCCAGTAGTAGGAGACATTCAGAGCCTCCTAAAGTGGACATAAGTGAGGTTAGAAAGAATCAACATGCACCAAGCAATGGAAGGCAAGTGGTTTGGTGAAGAGTGCAACAAAAGTTAGATTGAATAAACATGGAAGGGTTATTACAACTTGAAGCTCTTGTAGTGTGTTCGTGATTATCTTTTTCTTCCTAGGTTTTATGATTATTAATTATGAAAGGGTTACTTTTTTCTGGGTGAGATTTATTTTATTGTTTGTGGTTGACAAACATTCTTAAAAATCTTCAAGTTTAGTTTCAATTCATGAAATTTGTAATTATTATGAGTAGACCTAAATGAATTTATGTCCAACTTTGCTCTCATAATCAATACTTATAATTAACTTATTTACTTTGAATTTAATATTTTGCCTATCTTTAAACAATAAACAATGACTCCAATTTGATATCTTATAATTTATTTATATAAAATTTGCAATAAAAAAGTTTTTTTATATTATTAAAAAATTAAAATAAATTATTTTTAAAAAAAAGAGATATTTAAATTATCATATTTAATTTTTATTTAAAACTATTCAAATTTGTTATAAAATAAAGAGAGATGGAGAGAATAAAAAACAAAGAAAATATGAAAGCAATAGAGAATGTACTTTATTAATAAAAGGGATTATTACAATACTTCATCAAAGTCTCTATTTATAGGAATAAAAAGTACAAAAGAAGTAGAGATCTAATTTAATAACTATTAGAATTTAAAGTGCATCAAAATTTTATATTGGTTATGATAGACATCCACTTAATAAGGTGTTCATAACACTCCCCATTGGAAGTCCATTGGTAGTTAATGTGCCTCGTTAAAACCTTATTAGGAAAAGAACACTCTTGATGTTTTGCAAAAATATTAGCTCACGGAAATAGTGTCTGCCGCTTGGCACGGTTTCTCTGTCTGCTGTTTGGCATGTCTTTTTTCTAAACTTTTCTTTTTCTAAATTTCTTCTCAATCTTTTCTTCAATTTTTGTTCTTTTAACGAGCCCCCTGACACATATGGAAAACGATATGGCGAACTTGAGTATACTAGATGATGATGAGGAGGCTATCCAGGAGGGAGCAGAAATGGTGGTAAGGTCATTCCAATGCTCCTTAGTGGGACGATGCTTAATGGATAGTGTCGTTCATTTTCCCTCATTGAGAAACACTATGGCTGATCTCTGGCACCCCATTGGTGGTATTTGTATAACAGATGTAGGGGATAAAAGGTACCTTTTTCAATTTTTTCATGAGGTGGATCTGAGGAGGGTTCTTGATGGCACGCCATGGTTTTTTAATAACCATTTACTTATTTTGCAAAGAATTCCTATTGGAGGGAACCCTTTAACGTTGCAATTGAATCAAACTGAATTTTGGGTGCAAGTTCACGAATTACCCCCTGAGTTGATGACTGAAAACATGGCGAAAAAATTTGGTAATTTTTGTGGAAAATTCATTGATTATGATGCATCCAATTTATTTTTGGGATTCAGGAATTTTATGCGTATTCGTGTCTGTCTTGATATTTCGACGCCTTTGAAACGTAAAAAGAAGATACAGATTGGTTCCTCAATGACTGTTTATGCAAGATTCAAGTATGAAAAACTTAGTTTGTTTTGCTTCATTTGTGGTAAGTTGGGTCATGGTGAAAGCTTTTGCCCATATCGACTAAGAATTGATTCTTCACAAATTACTTTTGGCTGGTATATTTCGTTGCGAACGGAGCCTCGACGGTGGCGTACGGTGGAGAGTAGGTGGTTAAGGGAGGCGGATGGCACAAGACGGGAAGGAGTAAATTTGGAAACAATCAATCACAATGCAGCAATAAATGTGGGGGAAGATTCTAGGGCAAATATGGGTGGAAATCATGGTAATCAGATTTCTAATCCTAATTTGAAGCAAAAAGGATTTAATTACCAGATTACTACTAATGAGCAGATTCATAGGAGTAAATGGCGTAAATATGAAATGAGAATTGAGGGTGCGAAATTTGGGCCTATAGAGTTGGGCTTAGAAGAGGAAAATATTCCAGTGGATGGTAAGAAACGACAGAGGCTTGTGGATAGTTCATCCGTTACATTGGGCCCAAAGGTTGAGATTGGGTCGTTAATCTTATTGGCTAGCTCTGGTGATCAGAGCAGCCGGGAACAATAAAAATATTAAGCTGAAACGTTCGTGGTTTAGGGAGACCACGAACCGTTAAAAGGCTCAGAAACAAGTTACGAGCCATCAATCCCCGCATTTTGTTTATTATGGAGACAAAATTAGGCGCGAAAAAAATGGAGCTAATTAGACTAAAGTGTGGGTATGAAAATGGCATTGATATTGGTGCTATGGGATCTAGAGGTGGTCTGTCTTTAGGGTGGAAAGGAAATTCATTGGTTAGTCTTAAAAGTTTCTCCTCATTCCATATTGATGTGGAAATTCAGGATAGTGATTGCGATGCACCATGGAGGCTAACGGGATTCTATGGGAACCCGATTGAACAAGAAAGGAGAAGGTCTTGGAATCTTCTCAGACAACTAAGTGGTGACCTTAATGATCCATGGGTTGTTGTGGGAGACTTTAACGAGATCATAAGTTCTTATGAAAAGAGGGGTGGACGCCTTCGGCCTGAAAGACAAATGTTGGATTTTCGCATGGCATTGGAGGAATGTAATCTTATCGACCTTGGTTTCATAGGGCGTTGGTTCACATGGGAAAGAGGCTGATTCAAGGCTACTAATATTAGAGAGAGATTGGACCGTGGAGTAGCGAATCCTAATTGGATTGAATTTTTTCCAAACTATCAAATCGAACATTTGACACACTCTTTTTCAGACCACTGCCCTCTTCTTCTAGACACTATGGGTGGGAGCCGATGGATATGCAGCATAAAGGAAGGAAATTCTGTTTTGAGGCTAAATGGTGCTTGGATAGTTCTTTTGAAGGTACGATTCGCAGATGGTGGGAAGAATTTTTCTGATAGCGTTCCAATTAAATTGGAGATTATGGGAAACAATTTATTAAAATTAAACAGACTCAAGAGTAGAGAAGAGCGGAGAAATCGGGTTCAACTTGAAAAGAGGTTGGATGGTCTTTATTCTCAAGATGTTTCAGATGACGTCTTAGTAGAGATTGTGGAGGTTCAGCTGGATCTCAACTTGGAAGCTGATAAGGAGGAAATATTCTGGGAACAAAAAACCCGTGTTAACTGGCTAAAAAATGGGGATCGCAACACGAGTTTCTTTCACAATATGGCTGGACAACGTCATTCTCATGGTAGAATTTTTGAGTTGGTGGATGATAATGGTATTCAGCATTCAGAGCCTGCGGAGTTGCTTAAAGTCGTATCGGATTATTTTGTTGATTTATTTACCGCTTCAGAGATGGGTATGGACGAGCATCTCCTTAGTCTAGTGGAAAAAAAGGTTACTGATAACATGAATGATTATTTATTACAACACTTTACGGAGGAGGATGTTTGGAATGCTGTCAAATCAATGTCACAGTTAAAAGCACCAGGAGTTGATAGCTTTTCAGTAATTTTTTTCTAATGCTATTGGCACATAGTAGGTCCGGAGGTTTCGAGATACTGCCTTGATGTATTGAATGGACAAATGGAAATTGGTGATATCAACAAAACAAGAATTGTGCTTATTCCAAAGGTAGATAAGCCGAAATCGATGTCTCAATTTAGACATATCAGCCTTTGTAATGTTGTTTATAAAATTATTGCAAAGGTGTTGGTTAATCGTATGAGTAACATTTTGGGAGAATGCATTAACGAAGCTCAAGGGGCTTTTATACCAGGGAGACTCATTTCAGACAATGTTCTGATTGTTTATGAGGTTCTATATTCTCTAAAGATAAAAAAGAGTGGAAAGAAAGGACACTTCGCTATTAAATTGGACATGGGTAAGGCGTACGACTGAGTAGAATGGGATTTTCTAGCAGGAATGATGACGGCTTTGGGGTTCCATGTTGATTGGATAGTGCTTATTATGAGGTGTGTCAGCTCCGTTGTTTATTCTGTTTGTCTTAATGGTGAGGATAGTGAAAGTTTTTCACCATCGCGAGGTTTGAGATAAGGAGATCCCCTTAGTCCCTTCCTTTCCTAATTTGTGCTGAAGGCTTTTCTACTCTTCTAGAAGATGCAAAGCAGAGAGGGTGTATGAAAGGTGCTCCTATTGGCAGGGAAAAATTTTCGATTAATCATTTTTTTTTTTTTGCAGATGATTGTATTCTTTTTGAAGATGCTACTCGAGGGGGAGCTGCAACCGTTAGAGACATCATTCAAGAGTACGAGATGTGTGTAGGGAAAATGGTGAATTATGACAAATCTTTAGTTTATTTTGGGGCCAATGTAAACGAAGGGTTGAAGGAGGAAATCACAAATTTCTTGGGAGTTCGAATGGCTTCTAATCCTAAGAAGTATCTGGGACTGCAGATGATGGTGGGGAGAAGAAAAAGATGGGCTTTGCGAACTTTATTGATCGATTTAGAAAGCGAGTTGCAGGATGGAGTCTCCGTTTTCTTTCAATGGGGGGAAAATAGGTATTCATTAAATCTATCTTGCAAGCTACTCCTCTTTATGCCATGTAGTGTTTTCTTTTTCCAAAAACGTTATGCCGAAAGTTGGAAAACATCATGAATAAATTCTGGTGGGCGAATAACAAAACGACGAAGGGTATTCGTTGGACTTGCTGGGATACGCTTTGTAGGCCAAAGTCTTATAGTGGGATGGGTTTTAAAAATTTATTCTTGTTTAATAAGGCTCTATCAGCTAAGCAAGTTTGGCGCATTTTAGTTCAGCCCAAGTGTTTGTTAGCCAGAGTTTTAAAAGCTCGTTATTTTCCGTTTTCTGATATTATGTCAGCTAGGATAGGTGCTTACCCTTTTTTTACCTGGCGAAGTATCTGTTATACTCGGGACTTGATTGCGGACGGTATGCTCTGGCGGATTGGGAAGGGGGATCGTGTTAACATCTGGAATGATCCCTGGTTTCCTGGAAAAGAGAACAACAGGGTTTCAGGTCATGAGATTTTTCCAACTTGGACACATGTTAGTCAACTAATAGAGGAAGACTCCAATACCTGGAACAGGGAGTTGATATACAACATTGTTGATAAGAATACTGCTGAAAGAATTCTTTCTATCCCGATTACTAGTAGTCGAACGAAAGATACAATGGTATGGAAGCATGAAGGGTCAGGGGTCTACTCAGTCAAAAGCGGATACTGTGCCCTAGTTACATCTATTGATTTATCTACTACAATATGCTCTAATGAGGAGGAATACAAAGATTTTTACAAAGCATTATGGCCACTGAATATTCCAGAAAAAATAAAAATTCATGTCTGGAGACTGTTTAACAATTTGCTACCCCATTCAAGCAATTTGGCGAAACGGATGTTAACTGTGGAGTCTACTTATCCTTTGTGTAGGGTCGAACTAGAAGACTCTAGTCATTTGATGTGGTCCTGTGGCGTCTTGAAACGTGTGTGGTCTTACTTGCAAGTTTAGGTTCCAGTTCTGGAGGAGACCTGGTGTAATAAGAAATGATTAGCTCATACCTTTATTATGGCAGATTAACAACAAAGATGCAATATTGCAATTTCACTTTGGAGCCTATGGTATCGAAGAAACAAACTTATTCATGAAGGAGTCCCTTTTAGTTTGCAAGAGGTCTTGGGTTTTATTCAAGGGTATTTAAAAGAAATCAACATATTTCAAAAGACCTTTCAACCAATAATCAGAATCGGATTGAAGGAATCATAGAGACCCCCGGATAAAGGTATAATAAAGCTTAACTTTGACGTGACTTACAAATCAGACGAAAAGATAGCTACTACAGCAGTCATCTCTAGGGACTCCACTGGAATCATAAGAGGGGCAGAAACTTATCTTTTTGAACATATAGCAGATCCTTTTGTGGCGAAAGCTAGGGCGTGTGAATGAGCGCTAATTTTCGCGATGTTTATGGGTTTTAGGCGTCTGGTGATGGAGGGCGATTCACTGATAGTCATCAAAAGCATTGCAAAGAAAGATGAAGATAGATCAGTACTGAGACCGATTACACAGAATATCATACAATTGGGTTCGAGTTTTGATGAAATCTCTTACCTGCATGTCCGGTGGTCCGCAAACGGAGTGGCTCACACATTGGCACTGGAGGGAAGGCGGACGACATTTTCTGGGAGATGGATTTGTGAGTTACCAGTTTCGGTGCAGAGGATTGCGTTGAGGGAACGAACGGAAGGGAGTTTAGGACTTTAAGATTCATTGTTGGCCTTGTTCTTTTGGAAGATGAATCAACTGATTTTTTTTCCAAGCGTGTTCACTGCGTTTGAACAAGGGATGTTTGACTTTTCATCTGGGTTTGAAGAGGCGGACATATTGATGGCTTATTTGGGTTTTCGAGAAGATAAGGCGCCTGATAGATGTTATTCTGTCTTTTCTCTCTGAACTGCATTTATTGTTTTGTTTGATGTTAGATATTTTCGGTTTTTTATTTTTGTTGGGCTTCGGTTGTTATTTCTTTGTTTCTGGACTTCAGTCAGGCCTTTAATAAATCAGCCATATTTTGATTCAAAAAAAAAACCTTATTAGGAAAAACCCCATGGGATAAAAAACCTAATGAAGGAAAAAGAGTACACAATCTTCTATTACAAGCTGCCTTGTTAAAAAATGGGACAAAACCTTGGTTAAAGGAAAAGAGTACAACTTGTTTTTAGACTCCCCGATGGCAACATTACATTACATCTTTGAGTTGACACATTGCAATCTTATGTAGTAGTCTTTCAAATGTTAAAGTTGGCAATGCCTTAATAAAAAGATCTGTTAAATTTTCATTAGAATGAATTTGTTGAACATTTATATCACCTCTTTTCTCAAGATCATGGGTGAAGAATAATTTCGGCGAAATATGTTTCATTCTATCACCTTTGATGTAATCACCCTTCAATTGAGCTATACATGCTATATTATCTTCATATAAGATAGTTGGCATCTTTTCCTATAAAGGTAAATTACATATCTTTTGGATATGTTGGGTCAATAACCTTAGCCAAACACACTCTCAACTTGCCTCATGCATTGTAATTATTTCCGCATGATTTGAAGAAGCAACAGCTAATGTTTGCTTTGTTGAACGCCATGATATGGCAGTACCCCCACATGTAAATAAATATCTTGTTTGAGATCGACCTTTATGTGGATTTGATAAGTATCCAGCATCAACATAGCCAACTAATAGGGATTTTGAATCATTTGAATAAAATAACCCCATATCAATGGTCCCTCTGAAATATCTAAATACATGTTTAATTCCATTCCAATGTCTACGTGTTAGAGAAGAACTAAATCTTGTTAACAAGTTTATAGTGAAAGCTATATCAGGTCTTGTTTTGTTTACAAGATACATCAATGCCCCTATGGCACTTAGATATGATACTTCAGGACCAAGAAACTCTTCATTATTCTCGCAAGGAAAAAATTGATCTTTATTCACATCTAACAATCGTACAACCATCAGAGTACTTAATGAGCGTGTTTTGTCCATGTAAAAAAGTTTTAATATCTTTTCTATATAGGTTGATTAATGAATATGAATTTCATCTTTTAAATGCTCGATTTGTAAGCCAAGAAAAAAATTTGTTTTTCCAAGATCTTTCATCTCAATATCTTTCTTTAAACAATTTATTATATTTTGAAGCTCTTCAGGAGTTCCAATAATATTTAGATTATCAATATAAACAACAATTATCATAAAATCTGATTCAAACCTTTTTCTAAAGACACATGGACAAATTAGATCATTTTTGTAACCTTCTTTTAACAAATATTCACTAAGACTATTGTAACACATACGTCAAGATTGTTTTAATTCATATAAACTTTTCTTTAACCTGATCGAGCAATTTTCTCAAGAAACTCTATATCTTTTTGGGATTTAAATGATTTAGGGATTTTCATATAAATTTCACTATCACGCGTACCATATAAATAAGATGTAACAATATTCATTAGATGCATGTAAAGATTTTCACGTACTGCCAGACTAATAAGATATCTAAACGTGATTGCACCCATTGTAGGAGAATATGTCTCTTCATAATCAATGTCGAGCCTTTGCAAAAATCCTTGTGCTACAAGGTGAGCTTTATATCTTACGACTTCATCAATTTCATTTCGTTTTCGCACAAATACCCATTTATATCTTACAGGCTTTACACCTTTAGATGTTTGGACTATAGGTCCAAAAACTTCACATTTAGAAAATGAATTCAATTCTGTTTGATTTGCATCTTTCCATTTTGGCCAATCTTTTCTATTTTTACTTTTCTTAGTAGACTTAGGCTCAGGATCCTTATTTTCTTTTATTATTTCAATAGCAACATTGTAAGCAAAATTGTCGACAACTACATTTTTTTTGTTCCATCTTTTTCTCGTATTGACATAACTTATCGAGATCTCTTTATTTTCATCATTTCCATTTTCACTTTTAGGTACTTGAATCTCTTCTTGAGTTTTATAATTAGTTATGTCATAGGTTTCTTCAGGAACCCCCGCCTCTACTATATGACTATCTTGAATGTTTGCTTCTTTTTTTACAAGGATTTTTATCTTTGAAACCGACCGGTCTTCCACTCTTCAAGCATGAATTACTTTCTTTTGCACTAACATTTTGCCTTATTAGAACATCAATTCGTATTGGAGCATTTTCAACTGGTATGTGAGATTTAATAAATTTGGTAGTTGATTTGTAAAATGAATTATCTATTGAACTTTTGGTTCACATTGCTTTGTATGAGGATATTAGACATTGATAGTTCATTTCAAGTACTTTATTAATCCAACTTTATATTCTCTCCCCCCTAATGTTGGGAAAATTGACAACTCATGTCATAACCAAATATCAAATCAATAGCTCAAAAATATTATAAGGAGACTAGTATAAATATAGATTCTCAATCTCTTATGATGACCCATCTTCGTGTGTTGTGGTGGAGTAGTTGGAATATATATCGCACATCCAAAAATTATAAGATGGGAAATATTTGGCTCTTGACCAAAAATCAATTGTAATTTATTGGCTTGATACGTACAACATGTAAATCAATACAATCTCATGCTGAAATAGAAAATTTTGTTCTCATAAGTAATGATTTAGCTATTAGTTGGAGGCATTTGGTAAAAAATTCAGCTAAATCATTTTGTGTGTGAACATGAACTATAGGATGTTCAACTTTTATCCCAATTGACATGCAATAATCATTGAAAACTTGGGATGTAAACTCTCCAACATTAGTAAGATGTATTGTTTTAATTGCATAATCTAAAATTAATCATTTAAACAAGCAATCTCGCAAACGACAGGTTGCAGCATGTGATTATTTTGTAGATGCATCTACCAAAATCATATAATATCAAAACCATCCACATGGTTGATGAATGGGCCCATATTCGTTTCAGAAATGCAAGACATTAAATCTCAACTTTAGCTAGTGAGTTTCTAAAAATCAATTTTCATTGAGAACAAGTAACAAATGAGAATTCTTTAAATTAAAGCATCTTCTGGTTCTTTAATGAATGTCTATATGAATTCTCAATTAATTTTCGCATCATATATGATCCAGGATGGTCTAACTGGTTTCATCAAGTAGTAAATGCATTTGTATTAGTAAACTTCTAGTTTACTTTAAAATGTGTTTCAATTGTACTAAATTGTAACAAATTGATAATTTTATTATCATTCATTTTAATTTGTATCCACATATAAGTACTATTGTGACAATTACTATTGGAAATGTCTAAATCAATGTGAAGTATATAATGCCACTAAGTCAATAAATAAATTCCAAATAATTATATGCAGTATTCGCTTCAAGGAATGATCGTGTCTGAGAGTTTTAATATTTATATAATGAATGATCGAGCCTAGAAACTAACTATCACCACGATTGATGCAAGCGCACCTATCGAACAGCAATATAGCTTAGTGACAAGACCGGAATGTCGAACCCAAGGGAACCAAAAGTATTAGTACTAACTTTCTTTCTATTATCTAGCCTAAAATAAAAGGGATTAATGTTTATCTAACTAATTCCAAAGCTAAGGATGCCAAAACACAGAGAATGAATTGGAAAAATACTTTCGAGAAAATCAATTGATTAAAACAATACCCGAGGAAGAATCCACCTAGACTTCACTTGTTATTTAACTCTGAACTAGACGATTTATTCACTTGACTTGATCCGTAGGATTCCCTAATTCATATTAATACCTCTTTTCATGGCCACTAACGTCTAACCTTAAGTTGATTAATTGAAATCTCTTCCTAATTAAAACCCCTAGTGTTGCATTAACTCGATTTATGGACTCCCATATTAGGTTTGACCCTAAGCCGCAAGATTTTTGTCGTCCTATCTCTAGGAGTGCGATCAACTCCGCTTAAATATGCTAGATCTACTCTTAAACAGAGAATTTTGCTCCTCTGAGTAAGCACATCAATACTTAAATCAATATCCTGAAATATTAAAGTAAGAATTAAGAACACATAATTAAGAACAAATCAAGTATTTATCATGCAGTTCAAGAAACAATAACAAGATCCGTCTTAGGTTTTATCCCCCTCAGGTATTTGAGAGGTTTAGTTTATGCTTATAAAAGAATACATCTCAGAAGAAATTAAATAACAAAACATAAAGAAAAACCCTAAAACCCCCTGAAGGAAATTGAAGGGAAAATCCTCAGTATTGAGCGTGATTCTGGCTTCTGAGATGGATCAATTGGCTTTGTTTGAGTAATTCCCTATATTCAGCCCTCTCCGGCTTCACTCTCTGTCAAAAGCCCTGACAAAGGCCTTCTATCGAACTCCCCTATTTAGGTTGCTCTCTAGGGTGTTTATATAAGCTTTCGGGATGCCTTACTTGGCCCACAAGTATCCTATTCTGAGTGGAATTAAAACAAGTCACGGCAGGGACACGCCCGTGTGAATTGAGCCCAGGGCCGTGTTCGAGTCTGCTAAAGTGGCATGGCCGTGTGGTGAACTCTAGGCCATGTTGATTTCTTACTTTGGCCCATTTTCTCCGTTTTTGGCCCGTTTCTTGTTCTTTTCATCCTTTTATGCTCTCCTAAGTATAAAACATGAAATTAAAGGATTAGGAGCATCAAATTTTACAAGTCAAGGGATAAATCATCCAAAAATATGTCAAAAGTGGGATTAAAATATGTATATATTACGGTTTATCAAATACCCCCACACTTAAGCATTTGCTTGTCCTCAAGCAAAATCATCAACTCACAATTAAAATTCATTCTTCTCAACTTATAACTCCTATCAATAATGTTTCAAAATAATCCATAGGTAATCATACATTGAGAATTCAACTAAAAGAACATCAAAGTTTCCAACAATCCAAGTTGATCATTTTATTCATAAAAACATAGGTATTCCCCCTGATCTAAGTAATCACCTTTGATTCAAAATATCACAGAGTTAACATCCTCACTAAGGATTCACTCAAATCACTCGAAGTGTTTAAGGGACAATAAATTTAAGCACTCAATAGTCAACAAGAAAAGTTATTACCATTGGCTTGCATGAAAATCAAATCTCCACCACTATAAATTGAGATGATACATTGATCAAAAGGTCTTTGAAAAGGGTTGTAACGTAGCTTGGTTAGGGGGCGTGGTCACAAGCTGAAAGAGGAGGTTAGAATCGAGATTGAATTGAAAAATTACCTAACTAGAAAAATAGACTAATAATGAATAATTACATTAATAATGCGAGCTTCTTCTAAAGATGTGAGATTTACTGTTCAAGCTCATAAAAAAATAGAACTAATAATGGATAGACTTTCAAATTTTTTTTAAGAACAAATCGAGTGAAATGGAAAACATAGTTAGGCAACTTCTCAAATCAAACTTCGATAAAAAGGTTAATACAATATGAAAAATTCTTAATGAATCAAAAAGAGTAAGTCTTGGGTTAATATTAAGGGTAAATCGGTGAATTGTTTATTAGGATCAAAGGGGTTCACTAGGGGTTAATTATGAAGGTAGGCCTTTTGGGAAGTAAGTGGGTTAAATCCTAGGTGCCTTTATCATCTCAGTATATCAAATCAAAAGTGTGGTCTTGACATGCATAATTGAAGCAAGTTCTAGAACAACAAATCAATATTGACTCACTCAAAGCAATAAAAAAAATGAGCAAGAAAAATATATGCTCTCCAAGGCTCAAGATCTCACAAAAATTATGGTTTTTGATGTCAACCCTATGAACTTCAAATTTCAAGATAAAACCTAAACTTGGGGAAACAACCTAGCAAAACTTTTTTTTTTATTTTCAAAAATCAATTTATCATGCTTGATTCTCTACAGCCTTCAAGTATAAACAATCAATGCTCAACTGCCTATATTTTAATTCAAGACATATCAATAAAAATCATAAATCAATTAGAATTTGTTCTAATATTGATATGAAAAAGAAAAGACAAAATTCAGGGATTTGAGAATAATGCAAAAAGTTTTCTGAATAAAATTCACCCCCCACACGTAAGATGTACATTGCCCTCAATGTACAAAGATAGATATCTACAATATATAAAATCATAAGATAAGGAGAGTAGTGAACTTCCTGAATTTTGGATGAAGTCAAGGAAAAGAAACGGTAAGTTGGGCATAGATGAATGTGGCTATGGTGTCTATAGTCATGGTGTGGTGATTCCCAAGTAGCCTTTAGAACCTAAATCAAAGAAATCAAAATGTAATAATAAAAATTAAAGATAAGAAAGATAAAGGGAAGAAAAATAAAGGAGAAGAGAAAAGAAAAAGAAAAATTAAATGGACTTAAATGTCCTTAGTTTGTTGGATAGATGAAGCGGCCGGCATGAACTTATGTAGATCGGTCTCGCACAGGGAGACTGTGCTTGGGTCCTTTCGCTTCTTCGACATGGGAATGGTGGTGTAAACAAAGAATGAGGAAAAGGGGAAAGAAAAAAATGAAGGGGGAGAGATAATAGTCAAAGAAAGGGTGTGGTGGATAGGGTTTGATTGAAGAAGAAATTGGGGAGAAAGTGAGGAAAGGGGGGTTTAAATAGGAAAGAGGGATCTGATGGCTTCCCACACTCGTGTCCCATGGGCGTGTTAGGTCACACGGCCGTATCGCATGGCTGTGTTGTGCTTCATTCTTTTCTCCCATACCCGTGTAGAGGTCGCCACGCCTATTTTGATAAATCAGTGTCGACCACGGCCGTATCGCATAGCCGTGGTATTTTATCGCCGCCCGTGGTTTTAAAGATTTTTTGTCACTGGTTCGTACGATCCCTGCCACGCTGTTGTGCAAATTCGTGGTATCCACATGGCCACGGCCACGCCCGTGTGTAAGGTCGTGTGGTAGAGAAACCTATGTTTAATTAATTTGGTTAGTTTGTAGTTAGGTGCTAAAAGTAAAAATAAAAATAAAAATTGAAAATTAATGGGGTTAGTGTTCGGGCTGCCTCCCGAGAAGCGCTCGTTTAAAGTCTTAAGCTAGACTTACCTCTTATTTGAGTATTCATGGTGGTTTGAGGAGTTGAAACTCCTCACCAATGCTATCAGTTCTATGATCGTTATATAATTCAAGTCAAGTAGTGTTTACCTTAAAAGTGCCAAACTTGGAATTAGTTACCTCGACTGTTCCATATGGGGTGATATTCAGTACCTCAAAAGGGATTTCTTCGTTTGTATCAAGGTCTGAAGTGGTGATTCGAGGGTCTGTTTTATCCAACAATGCCTGATCCCCAATCTGAAATTGGTTTGGCTCATCTTTAAGTTTGCCATGGAGTTGCCTCGATTTTGCTTCGTGTGTTCCTAGTTTCTCCTTGAAATGTGTCTTCCACTCGTCTAGTTCATCGATCTGAAGCCTTCGTTCCTCATGAGCTATTTCCTTGTTGGCATGAGGTCCAGGATCTGGCTCAGTTGTGTAGTTCCGCGGTGTTTCCTGAAAAGAAAGTTTAACCGAATGGTCATTAATAGAGTTTATGTTCTCACCCTTATTACTTGATGTCCTAGTCGAGTCAAGAGCTTGAAGAGTGATCGTCTCGTCACCTACACGAAGTATAAGTTCTCCTATACCAACATCAATTTTAGTTCTAGAAGTTGCTAAAAAGGATCTTCCTAAAATTAAAGGAACATTATTGTCCTCATCCATGTCTAAAACGACAAAGTCTACCGGGAATATAAATTTATCAATTTTCAAGAATACATCTTCAATTTTACCCCTAGAAATTGTAATAGTTTTATCAGCTAATTGAATGCTCATCCTAGTTTGTTTGGGTTTTCCTAGACCTAGCTGTTTAAACATTTTATAATGCATAATATTTATGCTTGCCCCTAGATCAGCTAAAGCATTATCAACAGATAAACTACCAATTAAGCATGGAATTGTAAAAATCCTTGGATCTTTTAACTTTCGTGGTAGTTTATTTTGTAGAATTGCTTAGCACACTGCGTTTAGCTCCACATGTGACGCATCATCTAACTTCCATTTGTTTGTCAAAAGCTCTTTTAAAAATTTCCTTGAATTTGGCATATGCGAAAGAGCTTCAAGAAACGGTAAGTTAATATGTAATTTCTTTAGAAGTTTAAGAAATTTACCAAATTGTTCATCCATGTTGTCTTTCTTTATCGTATTGAGGTATGGCACACAAGGTTGGTACTCTGTAATTACCGATTTTGGCTTATCATGGCTTACCTCAACCTTACTTTCCTCTACCACATTCTCTTGCCTTACTATGGGTTCATCTAACCCTTCACTATCATGAGCGGTTATGGCTTGAAGTTGCTCCTTTGGGTTAGGTTCGGTGTTACTTGGCAAGCTACCTTGTGGTCATTCTGAGATCAGCTTAGCAAGTTGTCCAAGTTGGTTCTCGATCCCTTGGATCGATGCTTGTTGATTTTTAAGTGTTGTTTCAGTGTTTTGGAAACGAGTTTCTGACATCACAATAAATTTTGTTAGTATCTCCTCAAGGTTCTGCTTCTTTTATTGTGGGTAGAGTTGCTGTTGAAAGCTTGGGAGGGGTTGTTGTCTTTGATTTCCTTGACCACCCCATGAGAAATTGGGGTGGTTCCTCCAACCTGGATTGTAAGTATTACTATAAGGGTTATTTTGAGGTCTAGAATTATAACCCATATAGTGAACTTGCTCGTTTTCAGTGCTCGGGTTGTAAGGTGGATATTCTGTATTGCTCATCCCTCCTCCATTCGTATCGCACTGTATAACTTGATGTACCTGTGAAGAACCACACAAACCATCAATTTTCTTACTTAAACGTTCTACCTGGTTTGACAGCATGGTTACTGCGTTGAGGTTGAAAACACTAGAGGCTTTTGTTGGCTTTGTCCTCGTAACTTTTCATTGATAGTTATTCAGTGACATCTCCTTTATAAACTCATAGGCCGCTTCAGGTGTTTTGTTGTTTAGGGTACCGCCGGTGGCTGAATCAATCAACTGCCTAGTTGAGGGGTTCATACCGTTGTAAAAGGTTTGAACCTGTAGCCACAAAGGTAACCGATGGTGAGGGCACCTTCTCAGTAGATCCTTGTATCTTTCCCATGCATCATAGAGTGTTTCTAAATCCATCCGCACAAAAGAAGAGATATCATTCCTCAACTTAGCCGTTTTAGCCGGCGGAAAATATTTAAAAAAAATTCGGTCATTTGTTCCCATGTAGTGATTGATCCTCGTGGTAAGGAGTTCAACCACTGTTTAGCTTTGTTTCTCAATGAAAAGGGAAACAACCGAAGACGAATGACATCATCAGAAATGCCATTTATTTTGAAAGTATCGTAAAATTCTAGAAAATTCGCCAAGTGATTGTTTGGATCTTCATCCTGCAAACCATCAAACTGAACAAATTTCTGTATCATCTGAATTGTGTTAGGTTTCATTTCAAAATTATTTGCAGCAATAGTAGGTCTAACAATACTTGACTCAGTTCCTGTTAAATTAGGTTAAGCGTAACCATACATAGTACGAGGAGCAGGATTTTGATTCACCGGATTTACGGCAACCATTGGAGGTAATGGATTATTATCAGCCATCTCTTTGGTAGTGCTGGTTTCGTCTTCTTGCTCTTCTTCTATGTACTGTAGGCTTCGCCTTATTTCTCTCCGATTTCTGCTAATTGTACTTTCAATTTCACTGTAAAAAAGCAACGGTCCTGAAGGGTTCCTCCTAGTCATAAACTAGAAAAACCTATCAGAACAAATAATAGAGAGATTAGAAAACTAAAAATAAAAATTAGAAATAAATAAATAAATAAAATAAAAATGGCTAAAGTAATAAAAACTGAACGTTCCTAATATTTCAATTTCCCGGCAACGGCGCCAAAAACTTGATCGTGTTTGAGAGTTTTAATATTTATATAATGAATGATCGAGCTTAGAAACTAACTATCATCACGATTGAGGCAAGCCCACCTATCGAACAATAGTATACCCTAGTGGCAAGACCGGAATGTCGAACCCAAGGGAACCAAAAGTACTAGTACTAACTTTCTTTCTATTATCTAGCCTAAAATAAAAGGGATTAATATTTATCTAACTAATTCCTAAGCTAAGGATGCCAAAACCCAGATAATGAATTGGGAAAATACTTTTGAGAAATCAATTGATTAAGACAATACCCGAGGAAGAATCCACCTAGACTTCACTTGTTATTTAACTCTGAACTAGACGATTTATTCACTTGACTTGATCCGTAGGATTCCCTAATTTATATTAATACCTCTTTTGATGGCTACTAACGTCTAACCCTAGGTTGATTAATTGAAATCTCTTTCTAATTAAAACCCCTAGTGTTGCATTAACTCGATTTATGGACTCCCATATTAGGTTTGACCCTAATCCGTAAGATTTTCTTCGTCCTATCTCTAGGAGTGCGATCAACTCTGCTTAAATATGCTAGATCTACTCTTAAATAGGGACTTTTGCTCCTCTGAATAAGCACATCAATACTTAAATCAATATCTTGAAATATTAAAGCAAGAATTAAGAACACATAATTAAGAACAAATCAAGTATTTATCATATAGTTCAAAAAACAATAACAAGATCTGTCTTAGGTTTCATCTCTCTCAGGTATTTGAGAGGTTTAGTTTATGCTTATAAAAGAATACATCTCAGAAAAAAATTAAATAACAAAACATAAAGAAAAACCCTAAAATCCCCTCAAGGAAATTGAAAGGGAAATCCTCAGTCTTGAGCGTGATTTCGGCTTCTGAGATGGATCAACTGACTTTCTTCGAGTAATTCCCTATATTTAGCCCTTTCTGCCTTCGCTCTCCGTCAAAAGCCCTGACAGAGGCCTTCTATCAAACTCCCCTCTTTAGGTTGCTCTCTAAGGTGTTTATATAGGCTTTCGAAATGCCTTACTTGGCCCACAAGTATCTTATTCTGAGTGGAATTAAAACAAGTCACGGTAGGGACACGCTCGTGTGAATCGAGTCCAGGGCCGTGTTCGAGTTTGCTAAAGTGGCACGGCCATGTAGTGAACTCTAGGCCGTGTTGATTTCTTTCTTTGGCCCATTTCTCGTTCTTTTCATCCTCTTATGCTCTCCTAAGTATAAAACATGAAATTAAAGAATTAGGAGCATCAAATTCCACAATTCAAGGGATAAATCATCCAAAAGTATGCCAAATGTGGGATTAAAATATGTATATATTACGATTTATCAGGGAATATGTTAAAATCTTCAAATACCTAAAAATCTATTAATATCAAACTTTAAGAGTGGATATTCTTTTCCAGGTGTACAACAGGTACACAACTAATAACTTTTCATACATAAGTTTTCTCTCTTACAAGTTCTAATCAGTAATATTTTACCACATAATTTTATTTTACCACATAATTTTAATTGAGAACTTATTCTGAATATTGTAGAGTTATACTCACAGTTTTTTAAAAAACTTGCAACTTTAGGTGTATCCAACCATAATAAGCTTTAAATAGAATTATCATATTCTATTGCTCATAAGTAAATTTTTCACAGTCAAATATTTTACTTTCAACCCTTTAATAGGGATGATGACAAAAGAATATCACAAAGATTATAAAATAAATATAAATTAATAACCCAATCCCCTTTTTTATTCATATGAAATATAATATTTTTCTCATTCACAATCTCAATATGAGATCCATTATGAATATCTTTTAAAACTAATGTATTAACCATCACAAAATTTGTGCTTTTTATATATTGATATATTAGCTCTTCTAGAGCTTTCAACTAATTTTGTACTATCAAATATTGGAATAATATTTGTTTGTTTCAATACCAAATAAGATAAATATTTTCTATTTATAATGATAGAATTCATTATTACATTTTCATATCCTTCCTCAAAGAATATTAACAGAAACAAAATATTTGGGCATACACCACATATGTGGCCAATAATATTTCATATCACATTGATAACATAAATTATCTTTACCCTTTGAAGAGTTATCTTGGGAACTCTCATTGTTCTCTTATTTATTACTGTATTCCCACTTTTAATGGTCCATAATTTTATCTTTTATTTTCTTTATGTTCGCATTCACTTCAGGGAATGTAACAAATCTGGTAGGGCAAACTTCTAAATGCCTCTATTGATTTTTTTTATTTCATAATCACTATTGTAAACATACATGGATTTTAAATCAGAATCTATCCATTCAAAATAAACCTGAAGATCTTTAACATCATCGTCACCACCTTGACTATTATCACGAGCATCCATTCTAAGATTGAATCTTTCAACATCCTAAAGATGAAGTTGTAAGGGTGAAAGTTTAAGGTGAAAAGGAATTTGACTTGTGGGACAACTTCGAAAGATTTTGAAAACATAGAGAAGATCGTGCTGATAACGTGTTATAAAATAAAGAGAAATGGAGAGAATAAAGAACAAAGAAAATATGAAAACAATAGAGAATATACTTTATTGATAAAAGAGATTATTACAATACTTCATCAAAGTCTCTATTTATAGGCATAAGAAGTATAAAAGAAGTAGAGCTCTAATTCTAATAACTATTAGAATTTAAAGTGCATCAAAACTTTATCTTGATCATGGGACATCCACTTAATAAGATATTCATAACAAAAATAATATACTAATAAAATTAGAACTAAGAATACATGTTATGAATATCTTATTAAGTGGATATCCATCAAGATCAAGATAAGTTTTGATGTACTTTAAATTCTAATAGTAATTAGAAGTATATCTCTATTTTATTTATACTTTTTATACCTATAAATAGAGATTTTAGAGAAGTATTGTAAATATTCCGATTGGTCAAATAAAATACGCTCTCTTTTGCTCTCTCATTCTCTTTGTTCTTTATTCTTTGTCTTTTATTTTATAACATGTTATCAACACGATTCTCTTTTAATTATTTTTCTCTATAAGTCACAAAAATATCCCAAAATTTATTGTTGTTGATTGCCTCCTAAAGCTATTGCTATATCAATTGAGGCCTGCGCACTATAGGTAATCTTTAGATCCTTTAACCACTAAGGTACACATAAAGTTTTTTAAATTTTTATGCCCTTTTATGCAAATAAATTTATATAATCCTTACGTGGTATATTTTTCTCCTTTTTTTGATTAATTTTTTGATAAATTTATTTTTATGGGAAAAAATTATTACTTTGATGTTTCTTTTAAACTAAGATTCTTTTATTAAATTATAGCATGCATAATATTTAGATGTTTAAATATTTTATTATTAAATTATTGTTATTAAATATTCTTGTAATTTGATTAAAATTATGGCGGAAAGTTTTATTAACCTACCATAGTTGATTAAAGGGAAATTTAATACAACCTATTGAGTCTGTAACGCCCTGATTAATTTATCCCTGTTTTTGTGTTATCTGACACAAATATCTGTCTGCTTCAGTGGTTAAGTGTTCTGGGTGTGTGTGTGAGGTCTTGGGTTCATGTCTCATCTTTTTCAATTTTGTTATTTTTCTAATCCTAGCCTTACACTTGTTGAATGGGCTTTTACAAAATTGTTTGTTAATCCAAAGCAGAATGAGCCTACTGGTTCGAGTGGTAAGGGGGTTAGTGTGTTGGAGGTCCTGTGTTCGAATCCCTACGCAAGCATGAATGTTAATTTTTTTCTCAGTTGACTGATAGAGTTATAGTTGTACTAAAAGTCTAAGGAGATTGAGATAGTGGGTTGTTGGGAGAAAGTCATGGGGTAAGTGTCATATTCCTGATTTTATTCTATTTTGTTCTCTTTTTTTTTTCAAATTTTCCAATTGGTTTCTCTTTCTTCCAAAACCAAATGGCGTTAGTTTCCTGCTTTCCCAACCGTTTACTTTTCCTCTTTTTTCCTTTGGTTTTACTTACTTTTTTTCTACTGTCGTACCTCAATTCTCATTATTTCTGTATTCGTTGCGCAATTCTGGTAAGTGAGCCTATGATATTTTATAACTTGTGAATTCCAAAACGTTGATTGGGATTATACTTTTGGTTTTGGCAAAAGGGTGAGTAATTAAAAGGTTGATTTCTGTATTTTTATGGATTAGGAGAATGTGGTGAGCAGTGAAGTTGCATTCGGATAGCCTAAATCGCGCTAGGATTTTTTTGTATTATCGGTAAGTTAGTTGTGTTATTTCGGGTTTATGTGCTAACTCGTAAATCTATTGCTAAGTGGTCAAAGGGTTGTTGTTTCTTAGGTGTTAGAGGGCTCGGGGTTGCTGTAGCATCTTAAACGAATTAGGTCTGTACCCGAAACGTAGAAAAACAAGTTTTGGCAAAAGTCGAAAAACTGTTTTGTCGATGCTACATGGGCGTGTGGTCACCCGTGTGGTTGGCTGTGTACGAGACACAGTCGTGTGGTCTATGAAGGCATGGCCGTGTGCAAGACACGGTCGTGTGGAAGTTGGAGTGTGGCCATGTGAGCCACACAGGCTAGGCCAAGTTGGACGTGTGGGCCCACACGGGCGTGTAGGTTTTGGGCCAGGCCATATGGGCCACACGGCAAGGCCAGTCTGGACGTGTGGGCCCACAAGGGCAAGCCACACTGGCTTGTGGGCCCATATTTCTGAAATTTTTCCTAGGGTCATACGGGTCATTTCGATTGACTGTAGGCCTACTGTAGGGTCGGTAGGGGCTAACCAAACCCCAAAACTGTAGATCTGATAGTCTGATATTCTATTATAAGTATGATAATGCTATTCATGTTTGATTATTCTGTTCTATGTATATAACTGTTTAATCTACTATTTTTGTATCTGTTTTATGTATCTGTTTTGAGGTGGGATTTGTATATGTGGAGGAAGTGTTCTGTATGGCGATTATCACGTATATTTTGGTAACTTGGCTGCACATTATCTGATATGTGACATAATAGCTTGATATGGTGTGTAGGGTTGGGTGGGTGCTTTTAACCCCACATGGTGTGATGGGATGGTCGGAGCGGGTGTGTAGGGGATGGGGGTAGGATTCTGATTATCTGATCTGTATATCTAACTCTGTTATCTGAATCTGAAATGGGCATGAGCCCAAATCTGTATCTAATTGTATGTGAGTTTTCTGCATATTTGCATGTCTACTTCCGTTGGGTTACACACTGAGTTTACATAAACTCACCTTTGTTTGTCTGTTCTGTTCAAATAATCCACACTTAGACGGATCGGTGCGGTGGAGTCTTGCGGTGACCACTAGTATTCGAACTAAATTTAATTAAAGGTTTTATTTTCTTAAAGATTATTTCTAGGAGTTTTGTATTAATTGGACTCTCCAGACTGTTGATTTAATTTTTGGGATTAGATTTTTGTTTAAATATGTTGTTTGGATAACTCGCCAAAAATATGGTTTTTATTAAAACAAAGGTTTTCTAAAAACATTAACTGCCTTCATGATATACAACGGTTTTCTTGTAAGCTTCCGCTAATAAACACGTTTTAAGGTAAATTAATTAACTGAACAAACGTTTTGGCAATGTACAAAAGAAAATAAGAGTTGAAAAACTGAAACGGTTTTATTGTATGAATTTCATTATCAAAACCCATTCTTTGTGATCCCTCCGGATTCGGCCATAAGGTCTAGGCTGAGTTTGTGGTGTTACATTAAGTGGTATCAAAACCAGGTTACAAAACTTGGGTTGTGAATTTTGGGTTCCAAAATTGTGATTTAAAAAGAATTGGGTTACAAATATTTTGGATAATTTGAGAAAGTATGAGGTACATCGAGTCTCCGACGCCAATCCTGTAAGTATCCCTGTACTTAGATAGAACTATTCTGAAAACATTATAGTTAGTATTTTTTGAAACTGTACTAAAATAGTTAGAGACTGAAACTTCTGAAACCATCTCTGAACTTCTGATAATTTATGCATAAAATATCTGTTAATAAATACTGGAACTGATGCATAAAACTTTATAATGTAGATAAAATTCAAATTATACAATGAGCTCTTGTGGAACTCGCAGATGTGGTATTCGTGGCCGTGGTAGAGGCCGTAAGGGCTCGAGCTGAGTCTTCCTTCTGGGTAGTATGCCAAATTTAGATATGAGTGAGACACTAATTTCTCCTACTATTGATACTGGGTCTCAAAGCCATTCAGCTGGAGACGACGCACTGTCCTAAGCCATATCAAGGATACTAGAAGGGGTCACTGGACCTTATTCTGGATCGGGGCCATGGGTCAATAACTAAACAACTCCGGTCTAATGGAGCTGAGCCGTTTAGAGGTGTCATTGGAGTCGCTCCTACTGTGGTCGAGTATTGGTTGGAGGCTACAGAGAAGATTATGAATGACATTGAATGTACTCTCGACCAAAAACTTAAGGGTGTAATCTCATTGCTTCGCGATGAGGCATATCTGTGTTGGTTATCAGTTGAGGAGGGTACTCAGCCTGATCATCTGAATTGAGATTTCTTCAAGATTGCCTTCCAGGGAAAGTATATGGGCGCGAGCTATGTAGATTCTCGTAGGCGTGAGTTCATGAATCTCACGCAAGGTGATAGATCTGTGGCCGAGAACGAAGCTAAGTTTCTGAAGCTGAGCCTCGAGGCATAGTGGCGTCTGAGTATGAGAGGTGCGTCCGCTTTGAGGATGAGCATGATGAACATCTTAGAGTGGTACTTCAGATACTCCGTGAGAAACGGCTCTATACTAAGTTGAGCAAGTGTGAGTTCTAGTTGCGTGAGGTAACTTTTCTGAGGTACGTGGTTTCGACTGAGGGGATCCGAGTTGATCCTAGAAAGACTAAGGTTGTGCTTTATTGGAAACAACATAAGAATGTATCTGAAATCCGTAGTTTTCTAGGTCTGGCATGTTATTATCGGTGATTTTTCGAGGGGTTTTCTCCGATTGCAGCTCTTTTGACTAATCTTCTGCGTAAGGATGTTCCTTTTGTTTGGACTGATGCGCAACAAACGAGCTTCGAGAAGCTCAAGTCTGTTCTGACTCAAGCTCTTATTCTGATACAGCCTGAATCTGGAAAAGAGTTTGTGGTGTATAGTGATGCGTTGCACGCCGATTTGGGATGTGTATTGATGCAAGATGAAAAAGTTGTGGCTTATGCATCCCGTCAGCTTAAGATACATGAAGGGAATTATCCAAAGCATGATCTCGAGTTAGCTGATGTGATCTTTGCATTGAAAATATGGAGACACTATCTATATGGTGAGAGGTGTATTATCTACACTGATCACAAGAGCCTGAAGTACCTCATTACTCAGAAGGGGTTGAATCTTAGGCAGTGCTATTGGATTGAGCTGCTCAAAGATTATGACTGCACGATAGAGTATCATCCTGGTAAGGCCAATGTAGTGCCCGATGCTCTCAGTCATAGAACGATGACTAATTTAAGAGCGATGTTTGCTCGTCTAAATTTGTTTGATGATGGGAGTCTTTTAGCTGAGTTGCAAGTTAAGCCGACTTGGATTGATGAGATTCAAGATTAGTAGTTGGAGGATGAGTCTCTGGGTTTGCAATTTCGTCAGATTGAGAGTGACAATACTTCGGACTTTGGGCTAAATAGCGATGGGGTTCTGTGTTTTTGAGGTCAGATCTGTGTGTCGAATAATTGTAATTTGAGGCAGTCGATTCTGAGCGAGGCGCACAGTAACTCTTATGCTATGCATCTTGGTGGTAGTAAAATGTTTCATAACCTTCGCAAGTTGTATTGGTGGCCGGGTTTGAAATGTGAGGTTACAGATTTCGTTGCTCGTTGTCTAACGTGCTAGTAAGTTAAAGCTAAGCACTAGTTGCCTTCAGGTTTATTACAGCCAGTTAAGGTTCCTTTATGGAAATGAGAACGAGTGACGATGGACTTTGTTAGTGGGTTGCCCTTGACACCCATTAAGAAGAATTCTGTTTGGGTCATCATGGATCAATTGACCAAGTCTGCTCATTTCATTCAAGTTCAGGCGGACTATTCTCTGTAGAAGTTAACGAAGCTGTATATTTCCGAGATTGTAAGACTGTACAAGGTTCATGTTTCGGTAATTTCTGATAGAGGTCTTCGCTTCACTTCTCGGTTCTGGAAGAAATTACATAAGGCTCTGGGTTCAAGATTGGACTTCAATACTGCATTCCATCCTTAGACCGATGGTCAATCTGAGAGGGTGATTCAGATATTAGAGGATATGCTTCAGAGTTGTGTGATTGATTTTTGAGGTAGTTAGGAGGATTATCTGCCGCTAGCTGAGTTTGCCTACAATAACAGTTTCTAGTCTAGCATCCAGATGACACCTTACGAGGTTTTATATGGTCATAAGTGTCGTAGACTAAGTTGGGTGAATGTCGAGTTTTAGTACTGAGCTAGTTTCTGAGACTGAAGATAAAGTTAGACTGATTCGGGATCATCTAAAGGCAGCTTTTGATAGACAAAAGTCTTATGCAGATTCAAAGAGATGAGATATTGAGTATTCTATGGGTGATTCCGTGTTTTTTAAGGTTTCTCCGTGGAAGAAGGTCTTGAGATTCAATCGTAAGGGCAAGTTGAGCCCTGGGTTTATTAGACCGTATTGGATTCTAAAACATGTGGAATCGGTCACTTATCAGTTGGATCTACCTCCAGAGTTGGATCGTATTCATGATGTGTTTCACGTCTCGATGTTGAGGCGATACCAGTCCGATCCATCTCACGTTGTCTCTGTTAAGGAGATCGAGGTTAGACTGGATTTGACTTTTAAGGAAGATCCGACTCAGATTCTAGATCGTGATATTAAAGTTCTGAGGAGAAATTTCATACCGTTAGTGAAGGCTCTATGGCAGAATCATGGCACTGAGGAAGCCACGTGGGAACCTGATGACTCAATGTGTCAGTAGTATCCTTATCTATTCTGATCAGGTGAATTTCGCGATCAAAATTTCTTTTAGGGGGTAGAGTTGTGATGCCCTGATTAATTTATCCCTGTTGGTGTATATATCTGACACAAATATCTATCTGCTTCAGTGGTTAGGTGTTCTAGGTGTGTGTGAGATCTTGGGTTCAAGTCTCATCTTTGTCAATTTTGTTATTTCTCTAATCCTAGCCTTACACTTATTGAATGGGCTTTTATAATTTTGTTTGTTAATCCATAGTAGAATGAGCCTACTGGTTCGAGTGGTAAGGAGGTTAGTGTGTTGGAGGTCCTGTATTCCAATCCTTGCGCGAGCGTGAATGTTAATCTTTTTTCTTAGTTGACTGATAGAGTTCCAGTTGTACTGAAAGTCTGAGGAGGTTGAGATAGTGGGTTAGTGGGAGAAAATCATGGGATAAGTGTCATATCCCTGATTTTATTCTATTTTGTTCTTCTTCTTTTTTTCCAAATTTTCCAATTGGTTTCTCTTTCTTCCAAAATAAACTAACGTTTGTTTCTTGTTTTCCCTGTCGTTTTCTATTCCTCTTCTTTCTTTTGGTTTTACTTCTTTTTTATTTGTTGTCGTACCTCTATTCTCATTATTTCTGTATTCGTTGTGCAATTCTGGTAAGTCAGTCTATGATATTTTGTAACTTCTGAATTCCAAAATGTTGATTGGGATTATACTTTTGGTTTTGGCAAAAGGATGAGTAATTAAGAGGTTGATTTCTGTATTTTATGGATTAAGAGAAGGTGGTAAGCAGTGAAGTTGCATTCAGATAGCCTAAATTGCGCTAGGGTTTGTTTGTATTATTGGTAAGTTACTTGTGTTATTTCGGGTTTACGTGTTAACTTGTAACTTGATTGCTAAGTGGTCAATGGGTTGCTATTTCTTAGGTGTTTGAGGGCTCGGGGTTGCTGTAGCATCTTAAATGAATCAGGTGTGTACTCAAAGCAGAAAAATGAGTTTCGGCAAAAGCCAAAAAATTGTTCTGTCGACGCCACACGGGCGTGTGGTCACCCGTGTGGTTGGTCGTGTGCGAGATACGGCCATATGGTCGCCGTGTGCAAAACACAGCCGTGTGGTGGTGGAGTGTGGCCGTGTGAGCCACACAAGCTAGGCCAAGTTGGGTGTGTAGGCCCACACGGGCATATAGGTTTTGGGCCAGGCCGTGTAGGCCATACGGGCAAGGCCAATCTGGGCGTGTGGGGCCACACGAGCATGTGGGCCCATATTTCTAAAAATTTTCCTAGGGTTGCACGGGTCATTTTGATCGACTGTATACCTACCGTAGGGTCGGTAAGGGCTAACCAAACCTTAAAACTGTAGATCTGATAGTCTGATATTCTGTTCTGAGTATTGTAATGATATGCATGTTTTATTATTCTGTTATATGTATATAAGCATGTTGAGCATGTTTAATCTACTATTTATGTATCTGTTTTCTGTATCTTTTTTGGGGTGGGATTTGTATATGTGAAGGAAGTGTTCTGCATGGCGATTATCACCAATATTCTGGCAGCTCGGCTACATATTATCTTATATGTGTCATAATGGCACGATATGGTGTGTAAGGTTGGGTGGGTGTTTTTAACCCCACATGGGGTGATGGGATAGCCGATGTTGGTGTGTAGAGGATGGGGGTAGGATTCTGATTATCTGATTTGTATATCTGACTCTGTTATCTGAATCTAAAATGGGCATGAGCCCGAATCTGTATCTGATCGTATGTGAGTTTTCTGCATGTTTGCATGCCTACTTTTGTTGGGTTACACACTGAGTTTACGTAAATTCACCTCTGTTTGTCTATTCTGTTCAAGTAATCCCCAGACTTAGATGGATCAGTGCGGCGGAGTCTTGCGGTAACCACTAGTATTCAAACTAAATTTAATTAAAGGTTTTACTTTCTTAAAGATTATTTTTGGGAATTTTGTATCAATTGGACTCTCAAGACTGTTGATTTAATTTTTGGGATTAGATTTTTGTTTAAATATGTTGTTTGGATAACTCGCTAAAAACATGGTTTTTATTAAAACAAAGGTTTTCTAAAAACACGAATTACCTTCATGATATACAACGGTTTTCTTATAAGCTTCTGCTAATAAACACGTTTTAAGGCAAATTAATTAACTGAACAAACATTTTGGCAATGTATAAAAGCAAATAAGAGTTGAAAAACTGAAACGGTTTTATTGTATGAATTTCGTTATCAAAACCCATTCTTTATGACCCCTCCGAATTTGGCCATAACGTTTAGGCTGGATTTGGGGTGTTACAGAGTCTTATTAACTTACTAATGTTGAATGATTGTATTATATCTTTTAAATTGAATTTACAAATATTTGATTAGAAGCTTCATAAGATTTTATAACATATATGTGATATTGAAATTTGGTATAATGTGTATCAGATAACTTTCAAGCATCGTACACGAAAAATTTAAAAATTTAATTGTTTATTAAATGATTTTTACTATTAGATTATAAATATTATTACGAAAACAAAGTTGTTTTACTACTTGCAATAGTACCCGTGATAATTGCAGAGCGATGACAATGATGTTAAATATCTTCATGTATATTTTACTATAATTTATTTATTATATCGTGATTATTATAATTTAAGACTAATCATGGCAACATGGATAGATATATATTGATTTGAAATCCATACATGTTTGCAATGGTGATTATGAAATAAAAAAATCTATTGGGACGTTTATAAGTTCGTCCTAGTAAATCTGTTGCATTCTCCGAAGTGGATGTAAGCACAAAAGAAAATAAAAACCAATATTATTTCAATATTTGGTAGTATAAAATTTGCTGAAAGCTCCAAAAGAACTAATATATTAATATCTTGTGATGGTTAATCCATTGGTTTTAAAAGATATTCATAATGGATCTCATATTAAGATTGTGAATGAAGAAAATATTATATTTCATATAAATCAAAAGAGGATTGAGTTATTGATTACTCTTCTTATTAAATTGAACTGGCTGTTAGTATATTTGTGATCTTCTTTTGTCATTATCCCCATTAAAAGGATGAAAGCAAAATATTTGACTGTGAAATATCTACTTATGAGCAATAGAATATGATAATTCTATCTAAAGCTCGTTATGTTTAGATGCACCTGAAGTTACATGTTTTTTAAAAACTTTGAGTATAACTCTATAGTATTCAGAATAAGTTCTCAATTAAGATTATGTGGAAAAATATTACTGATGAGAACTTGTAAGAGAGAAAACTTATGTATGAAAATTCATTGGTTATGTACATGTTGTACACTTGGAAAATAGGATCCACTCTCAAAGTTTGCTATTAATAGATTTTGATTGGATTCTGATGGTATTTGATAAACTGTAATTATAACATATTTTAATCCCACATTTAGTATGCTTTTGGATGATTTATTCCTTGATTTATATAAAAAGGTGCTTTTAATCCTTTCTTTTCATGACTTATACCCAGGAAAGCACCCGAGGACAAAAAGAACGAGAAATGGGCCCAAAACAGAGAAAATTGGGCCAAGGAAGAAATCGACACGGCCTGGACTTAAGCCCACACGGCCGTGCCTCATTAAAGAAGTCTGAGCACGGCCTGACTACGATCCACACGGACGTGTGCCATGGCTGTGTCCCTGTCGCTGGAAAGAGCAATTTCACTCGGATTTGGATACTTAGGGAGAAAGAAATGTATTTTTGAAAGCCTATATAAACCCCCTAAGTGCTACCAGAAAAGGGGGGCGGTTAGCTAGGCCAAGGAGCCAAGCCGAAAAGGTCAGAATTGTAGGAATCACTCGAAGATAGCCACTTGATCCATCTCAAGAAGCCGGAGTTCTACTCAAGACGGCTGATTTCTCCTTCAATTCCTTCAGGGAGTTTTAGGGATTTCTTATGTTTTGTTTTATCTTTTCTCTTGAGATGTTTTCTTTATTTGTTATGAACTAAACCCTTCAAATACCTGAAGGGGATGAAACCTATGATGGATCTTGTCATTATTTTCTGAATTATATGATAAATACTTAGTTTGTTCTTAGTTATGCATGCTTAATCCCAATTTGATGTGCTTAGGTGGAGGAGGAATAGACCCTTCCTAAGAGTAGATCTCTGGGAAAGCTTAGAAAAATTCTCGTCAAACAGTCCATATGCCCATGTGGAAGAAGGGACACACTCATGTGACATACCATATGCCCGTGTTCCACACCCGTCTAGATTTATCTCTCAATTCGAACCTAAAGGGGTTTTCATTTGGCCTGACACACGCCCGTGCCTAGGGCCCGTGTCCCTCACATGGCCATGACACGCCCGTGTCTTCTCCTGTGTAAAAACCTTGACATTCTGTTTCTGAGGTCATCATCCCAATAAGGTCACACGACCAAGGCACACACCCGTGTCCCTAGACCGTGTGACGAATTAAATTCCTAAATTCAGGTGTAGACTTCACACGGCCTGGGCACATGCCCATATCCTAAGGTTGTGTCTCTCACACGGTTGAGACACATGGTCTTGTCTCAGCCCATATGGTTACTACTGGGAATTCTTTTTTTGCCAACTTAGGATGCAAGGGGACACAAGGCCAAACCACACGCCCATGGGGTAGATCGTGTGTCACGCACGGCCTAGACACACGCCCGTATGTCTACCCGTGTGGACAAGAACAAGGCTATTTACCAAGCCCTTTTTGCCACCCTTACTTGCACCAACATAAGTCACATCAAACAACCTACTTATTCATGCAATAATATACCAAATACTCAACCATGCAATTTGTACATCCATGAAAAACATCATCATTTTCATATAACAGTAATGAGTAATAGCCATCAACTGTGGCCTTATACAAAATGAATTGAGTAACATTAATAGCCAACATCTTTCCTAACCAATATGACATATAACAAAATAACCAAGTTCCTATACATGCCATACCCAAAATAATCAAACTTTACTATACCAAAGGAATAGCTTGATAGTGTGAACCGAGCTCCAATGTTCTACGATCCCCGAGCTAACTTGGCAATACTACAAGGAAACGGAAAAAAGAGGGAGTAAGCCTAAAGCTTAGTAAGTTTGCATGTAATGAATAGCAACATAAAGGCTTATGGTAACATCCATTCATCACACTAAATAATAACACAAGTTTTCAAGCACATCGGCATAACTTACTCATGCTTACTCTTACCAAATCACACATCACATTTTGCATTCTTTCCTCGTAAGTTACTCATGGGTACCTATATCACTTCATCACATAACTTTAGCACTTTTGCTCTCTTGAACATAGACTTCTTGGAATATCGAAGGATACTCAAACTCGTCATACACGCAATACGATGCTAATGCCAAATCCCAAATATGGTCTTACACGGGATCGCATCTTGATGCCGATGCCATATCCCAGATATGGTCTTACACGAGATCGTATACTGATGCCATGTCCCAGACATGGTCTTACAAGATTTTCTTATTCGATGTCGAGGCCATGTCCCAGACATGGTCTTATATGGGACCTTACATATCTTATGTCTTGACGATGGTATCCTCTCACTTCTTAAGATTCAACCGGAACTTTAACATCATAATTTTCATCATATTCTCATCGAAACATCATTGATCAATTTTATAGAAATAATATACATCTTCACAAAATGTCAAGCATTTTAAAACATAATAACATGATGTTGAATTATTACACACAAACTTACATCGGTACCAAAATATGCCAATTTGAAATTTTAGTCCGAAACCTTGCCTTTTCCTCGGTCAAGGCTAAATCTACGTTCTTCTTGATCTATAACAAAAAAAGTCACTCATTTAATCACTACATTGATCAAGACATTTCAAAAGTCATACTTTGGCAAAATTACTATTTTGCCCTTAGACTTTCACAAAATTACGGTTTTGCCCATATGCTCGTAAATTGATTCTAATCAAATTTTCTCCTTTAACAAGCCTAGATGAACATTAATTACTCTTATAGCAATTCACAGTACCAATTGTTTCACACATTTACCACCTATTTTACAACCTTTACAAAAATGGTCCTTTTAGGTGTTTTCATGGTAATTCATTTCATATTAGTTGTTTATTTAACAACTAAGATTCATTTTATTCCATAAAATTTTAGAAATAAACATGAATACTCACATGGAAAAACCCTAGACTCTTAACCATTTTGCAAAATAAACCCCATCATTAGCTAAACTAAGCTTTAAGGGTTTCAAAAACACAAAAATCATCAAAAATGATCATCAAGATGACTTACTTGCAAGGATGAGAAGTTGCTGAAAACTTTAAGCTTTCAAAACCCCTCTTTGGCTGATATTTTCCTTGGAAGTATGAAGATGAAAAAGATGATATCATTTTTCTCCTTATTATATTTTATTTCCTCAATTTAAGCCACCTAATTCTAACTACTTTGACCAATTTCTTATTTTCTTGTCCCTTATGGCCTGCCAACCCTTTCCTAAGGGTCTAGTTGTACATTAAAGACCTCTAATTTAAGGTTCTATAGTTATTTGGCACTTTTAGCTTGTAGATTAAAACTTTCGGAATTTAAGCGATTTAGTCACTTTTCGTAATTAAGCATGCAATCGCTAAAATTAATACACCAAAATTTTCATACACTCATATAATCATGATGTAGCTTATAAAATAATATTTAGAATAATTTTATCTGACCTCGGATTAGTGGTTCCGAAACCACTATTCCAACTAGCCCCAAAATCGGGCTGTTACAATTCTCCCCCTTAGGGATTTTCGTCCCCGAAAATCTTACCGGTAAAAATGTTGGGATATTGGTTTCTCATAGCCTCCTCGGGCTCCTATGTAGCCTCTTCTAGCACATGTCTTTGCCATAGTACTTTCACAAGAGCTATACTTTTATTTCTTAACTATTTAACTTCTCATGCCAAAATCTTAACCGACTCTTCGCCATAAGTCATGTCCGGTTGAATTTCTACCTCTGTTGGTACAATCACATGCGAAGGGTCTGATCAGTAGCGATGCAACATAGACACATGGAATATATCATGAATCTTTTTCAACTCAAATGGCAAAGCCAAATGATAAGCTACCGACCCTATGCTCTCGGTAATCTCATACGGTCCGATAAAGTGTGGACTCAATTTGTTTTTCCGGCCAAATCTGAGAACTTTTTTGCATGGTGATACTTTCAAAAATACCTTATTACCTACTTGAAACTCAATCTCTTTCCATTCAAATCCGCGTATGACTTTTGCCTATCCGATGCAGCTTTTAAACAATCACGAATTACTTTTACCTTCTCGGATTCTCTGTCCAGGTCAACCCCGTGAATTTGATTTTCTCTAAGTTCAGACCAATACAATGGCGTTCAGCACTTACGCCTATAAAATGCCTCATAAGGCGCCATTTTCAAACTCGACTAAAACCTGTTATTGTAGGCAAATTCCACTAACAGTAAGTATTTTTCCTAACTGTCTTGGAATTTCAAAACACAGCATCGAAGCATGTCTTCAAGTATCTGTATTTCCCTCTTCGACTGCCCGTCGGTTTGTGGATGGAAAGCTGTACTAAAACTCAACTTCGTGCCCAAGGCCTCTTGCAACTTTTTCCAAAATCGTGATGTAAATCTCGGATCTCTATCCGATATAATCAACAATGGTACCCCATGTAATCCCACAATTTCTGACACATACAAATCCGCCAACTTATCAAGCGAATAGTCAATGCGTACCGGTATAAGGTGGGCTAACTTTGTAAGTCTATCAACTATAACCCATACGGTATCCTTATTTTTTGGTGTCAAAGGAAAACTTGTCACAAAGTCCATAGTAATACGGTCTCACTTCCACTCAGGAACCATAATAGGCTCAAGTAGACCCGAAGGTACTTGGTGTTCAACTTTCACTTACTGAAAAATCAAGCATCTCGATACAAACTTGGAAATATCTTTCTTCATACTCGACTGCCAATACCATTTCTTCAAGTCATTATACATTTTTGCGCTGCCTGGATGTACAGATAAACACCCACTATGTGCTTCGTGCAAAATTTTTCGAATAAGCTCATCATCTCTGGGTACACAGACCCTATCTCGAAACATCAAACATCCTTTGGAATTAATTCGAAAGTCTGACTCAACACTCAACTCACACTAAACTCTCTTGGCCTGTAAGTCACTGTTACCTTTCTGAGCTTCACAAATCTCTTGGAGAAACATCGGTCTAGCTCTCAAATCAGCTAGAATAGAACCATCATCGAACAAAGCCATCCGTGTATTCATGGCTCTCAATACAAACAAGGATTTCCTACTCAAGGCATCGGCGACCATATTCGCCTTTCCTGAATGGTAGTCAATTACTAGCTCATAATCCTTTATCAACTTTAACCATCTTCGTTGCCTTAGGTTCAACTCCTTTTGAGTCATCAAGTACTTTAGGCTTTTATGATCAGTAAACATCCGACAATTCTCACCATACAAATGGTGTCTCCAAATCTTCAATGCAAACTCGATGGCGGCTAGCTCTAAATAATGGGTTGCTTCTTGTGCGACTTTAACTGTCTAGAGGCATAAGCTATTACTTTGCCTTCTTGCATGAGTACACAACCCAATCCATTTAAGGATGCATCACTATAGACCACAAAATCTTTTCCTAGTTTGGGTTGTACTAAAACTGGAGCCTCAGTCAACAATGCCTTCAATTTTTCAAAACTCTATTAGCACTATTCTGTATACTCAAACTTCACTTCTTTTTGCAACAGCCTCGACATCGGAGTAGCTATCATAGAAAATCCCTTGACAAACCGTCTGTAATACCCAGCTAGGCCCAGAAAACTTCTAACCTCAGATACTTTCCTTGGAGACTTCCAATCCACAATTGCTGAAATCTTACTTGGGTCAACTCTAATTCCATCTCTCGAGACAATGTGCCCCAAAAATCTGACTTTTTTAAGCCAAAATTCACTTTTACTAAACTTGGCATATAATTGATTATCCCGTAAAATTTGTAAGACTGTCCTCAAAATGCTCAACATGCTCATTCTCATCATGAGAGTAAATCAATATATCATCAATGAAGACTACAAAAAAATTATCCAAATATGGCCGAAAGATGCGGTTCATTAAATCCATAAACACGGCAGGGGCATTTGTTAAACCGAAAGGCATGACTAAAAACTCGTAGTGACCATACCTTGTCCGAAATGCGGTTTTTGACATATCTAAGTCTTTGACTCTCAATTTATAATATTCAGACCTCAAGTCTATCTTGGAAAACACAGTGGCTCCCTTCAATTGGTCAAACAAATCATCGATCCTTGGCAAGGGGTACTTATTCTTTATGGTTACCTTATTAAGTTGCCGATAATCTATACATAACATCATAAAACCATCATTCTTTTTCACAAATAATACGGGAACACCTTACAGAGAATAACTTAGTCTTGCGAAACCTTTATCCGTCAACTCTTGTAACTGTGCCTTCAATTCTTTCAACTCGGTTGGAGCCATTCTATACGGAGCAATTGAAATAGGGGCAGTACTAGGGACTAACTCAATACCAAATTCAATCTCTCTTACTGGAGGCAACCTTGGCAATTCTTCCGGAAATACATCTAGATACTCACATACTATGGGCATTGATTCAATTCTTAAGTCAGTCTCTTTGGCATTCATCACAAAGGCAAGATAAGCTTCATATCCCTTTCTTACATATTTCTGAGCAGACAAATGAGAAATCACTACAGGTAATATGTCCTGTTCATCTGATTCAACATGAAGAATATTCTCATCTTTACATTTTAACTTAATAAATTTCTTTCCACAATTTACTATCACATCATGAGTAGTTAACCAATCCATACCAAGAATTACATCAAATTCATCAAATGGTAATAGTATGAGATTTGCCAGAAAATAATGACCTCTAATCATCAAAGGGCAATCTTTGCATACTTTATCAACTAACACACATTTACTTAGGGGATTTGACACTTTTATAACAAATTCTGTAGACTCTACAGGCATACTCATACTAGATACTAGTTTCATACAAACATATGAGTGGATAGATCCCGGATCAATTAAAGCTACAACATGAGTATCATAGAGAGAAAATGTACCCGTGATCACATCAAGGGATGACGCCTCTTCACGAGCGCGAATAGTATAAGTCCTCGCAGGTGCTCTACCCTCAGATCTTGCAGTCTGCTCTCTAGGTGTATTCTTACTACTCGTTTCGTTCCCCGGATTTCTCTGTGACCTTCCTCTAGTATTATTTCCTGAACTTGCACTCTGAGATTTCTCTTTCTCACCCATCTCGGGGCAATCTCTAATAAAATGATCTGGAAAACCACACTTGAAACAAGCTCTCTCATTTGCTCGACACTCACCAGGATGACATTTACCACACTGTGGACATTTCGGGCTACTAGGTCGAGCGTTACTAACACTAGCAACCGAAGTGGTCTGAGCTTTAGACCCCGAGTACTGTTTACCCTTTCTTCTGTTTGAAAACCTAGCTGAAGTGGCTAATCAAGTAGTAAACTCTCTTGATTTCTTGGATGAGGATTGAAATGACATGCTCAAATCTCTTTTCCTTGAGTCACGAGACTCGATTTTAGCCTTTCTTTTCTCTTTGGCCAACTCCTCGGCCTTGCAAGCTCTATCTACTAGCACAACAAACTCTTTTAATTCTAGGACACCAATAAACGATCGGATATCCTCATTTAAATTGTCCTCAAACCTTTTGCACATAATGGCTTCAGTGGATACACACTCTCGAGTGTATTTATTGAACCTTACGAACTCACGCTCATATTCAGTTACCGTCATTCGACCTTGCTTTAGCTCAAGGAATTCCTTTCTTTTTTGGTCGATGAACCTTTGGCTAATATACTTCTTTCAGAACTCTTCTTGGAAAAATTCCCAATTAACTCTCTCCTTTGGTACAACTGACACAAGGATGTTCCACCACTGATAAGTTGAATCTCTTAAGAGAGACACCATACATTTCATGCACTTCAGGTGTGCAAGACAGTTCATCAAATACCCTGATGGTATTTTCAAGCCAAAATTCTGCTCTTTTTGGATCATCATCTTTATTAGCTCGAAACTCCTCAGCTTCTTGCTTCCGGATTCTATCAACAGGGGGCTTTTCCCTTCTTACTACTTCTACAACTTGGGGAGCTACAGGGGTAGGCTGAGAAATAGTTGGGGGTGGAGGGGGTTGCGCATTCGGGTTCGTTCGAATGAACTCCGTATACCAAGCATTCATCATGTGGAGAAAGGCTTCCTTAGTCTCTTCTCCTCCTCTCTGACTTACAGTCGCTGGTCTATTCTCATTTTCAGTTGGCACCGTTCCTTGGGCAGGGGCCGGCGCGTTACTCTCTACATCATCCGCCATTGCTCTGTTGGGATCCATTTATTATATGAAAACATAATTTAAAACGCCAGGAGTCGTCACACTATCATTATGTAAATACTCATACGTATGGCATGTATAGCTAGACTCGTGTATACGCTACGTTAATTCGAGAATCGACTAAACTGTAGCTCTGATACCACTAAATGTAACACCCCTTAACGTATCCAACTTCGGGACAGGGTACGAGGCATTACCTAACTTAAGCTCATGCATACATACAATTCTGAATCATAAAAGTCCGTTCAAATTTAAAACTTTTCAAACTTCCTCTTAACAACCTTAGTATAGGCCTACGAGGCCAAAACACATCAAAAAACGTTTCGAGATCAAATCGAGTTCTTTAGAAGATCTCTGGGAAAACTTAGAAAAGTTCTCATCAAACAGTCTACACACCCGTGTGGAAGAAGGGACACACCAGTGTGACATATCACATGCCCGTGTTCCACACCCGTGTAGATTTATCTCTCAATTCGAACCTAAAGGGGTTTTCACACGGCCTGACATACGCCCGTGTATAGGGCCCGTGTCTCTCACACGGCCATGACACACCCATGTGTTCTCCCATGTGTAAAAACCTTGACATTCTATTTCTGACGTCATCATCTCAATAAGATCACATGGCCAAGGCACACGCTCGTGTCCTTAGACCGTGTGGCGAATTAAATTCTTAAATTCAGGTGCAGACTTCACACGACCTGGGTACATGCCTATATCCTAAAGTTGTGTCTCTCACACGGTTAAGACACACGGCTATGTCTCAGCCCGTGTGGTTACTACTGAGCATTCTATTTTGCCAACTTAGGATGCAGGGGACACACGGCAAAATCACATGCCCATGGGGCAGACCGTGTGTCACACACGGCCTAGACACACGCCCGTTTGTCTACCCATGTGAATAAGAATAAGGCTATTTACCAAGCTCTTTTTGCCACCCTTACTTGCACCAACATAAGTCACATCAAACAACCTACTCATTCATGCAATAATATACCAAATACTCAACCATGTAATTTGTACATCCATGAAAGACATCATCATTTTCATATAACAGTAATAAGTAATAGCCATCAACCGTGGCCTTATACAAAATGAATTGAGTAACATTAATAGCCAACATCTTTGCTAACCAATATGACATATAACAAAATAACCAAGTTCCTATACATGTCATTCCCAAAATAATCAAACTTTACTATACCAAAGGAATAGCTTGATAGTGTGAACCGAGCTCCGACGTTCTACGATCTCCGAGCTAACTTGGCGATACTACAAGGAAACAAAAAAGAAAGGGAGTAAGCATAATGCTTAGTATGTTTGCATGCAATGAATAGCAACATAAAGGCTTATGATAGCATCCATTCATCACACTAAATAATAACACAAGTTCTCAAGCACAACGGCATAACTTACTCATGCTTACTCTTACCAAATCACACATCACATTTTGCATTCATTTCTCGTAAGTTACTCATGGGTACCTGTATCACTTCATCACATAACTTTAGCACTTTTACTCTCTTGAACATAGACTTAGCTCTTTATTCCGTTGAACCACTTGGAATATCGAAGGATACTCAAACTCGTCATACACGTATACGATGCCAACGCCATATCCTAGATATGGTCTTACACTAGATCTCATATCAATGTCAATGCCATATCCCAGATATGGTCTTACACGAGATCGTATATCGATGCCATGTCCCAGATATGGTCTTACACGATTTTCTTATTCGATATTGATGTCATATCCCAGATATGGTCTTATACAGGATTTCAATTCGGTGCTGAGGCATGCCCCAGACATGGTCTTATACGGGACCTTATAAATCTCATGTATTGACGATGGTATTCTCTTACTTCCTAAGGTTCAACCGGAACTTCAACATCATAATTTTCATCATATTCTCATCGAAACATCATTGATCAATTTTATAGAAATAATATACATTGTCACGAAATGTCAAGCATTTTAAAACATAATAACATGATGTTGAATTATTACACACAAACTTACCTTGGTACCAAAATATGCCAATTTAAAATTCTAGTCCAAAACCTTACCTTTTCCTCAGTCAAGGTTAATTCTACGTTCTTCTTGATCTATAACAAAAAAAAAATTCACTCATTTAATCACTACATTGATCAAGAATTTCAAAAGCCATACTTTGGCAAAATTATCGTTTTGCCCTTAGACTTTCACAAAACTACAGTTTTGCCCCTAGGCTCGTAAATTGATTCTAATCAAATTTCCTCCTTTAACAAGCCTAGCTGAACATTTATTACTCTTATAGCAATTCATAATACCAATTGTTTCACACATTTACTACCTATTTTACAACCTTTACAAAAAGGTCATTTTAGGTGTTTTCATGGTAACTCCTTTTATATAAGTTGTTTATTTAACAACTAAGATTCATTTTCTTCCATAAAATTTTAGAAATAAACATGAATGCTCACATGAAAAAACCCTAGACTCTTAACTATTTTGCAAAATAGCCCCCTCATTAGCTAGACTAAACTTTAAGGGTTCCAAAAACACAAAAATCCTCAAAAATTATCATCAGGATTACTTGCAAGAATGAGAAGTTGTTGAAAATTTTAAGCTTTCAAAACCCCTCTTTGGCTGATATTTTCAGTGGAAGTATGAAGATGAAAAAGATGATATCATTTTTCTCCTCATTATATTTTATTTCCTCAATTTAAGCCACCTAATTCCAACTACTTTGACCAATTTCTTATTTTCTTGTCTCCTATGGCCGGCCAACCCTTTCCTAAGGTCTAATTGCACATTAAAGACCTCCAATTTAAGGTTATATAGCTATTTGACACTTTTAGCTTGTAGATTAAAACTTTCGCACTTTATGCGATTTAGTCCTTTTTCGCAATTAAGCATGCAATCGCTAAAATTAGTGCACCAGAATTTTCATACACTTATATAATCATGCTATAGCTTATAAAATAATATTAGAATAATTTTCTTCGACTTCGGATTAGTGGTTACGAAACCACTGTTCCGACTAGCCCCAAAATCGGGCTACTACACATATTCCCTGAAGCAAATATTGTATATAATTGTTTATAAATTATATTTTGTTGACTTGGTAACATTATAGATTTCACATTGATTTAGATATTTCCAGTAGTAAATGTCACAATAATACTTATATGTGTACAAAGTAAAAGGAATGACAGTAATATTGTCAATTTGTCACCATTTATATTGACATTATTAGCACAATTGAAGTGAATGTTAAAGTAAATTAGAAGTTTGCTAATACAAATGCATTTACTACTTGGCGTGACCAGTTAGACCATCTTGTATCATATATGATGAGAAAATTAATTGAGAATTCATATGGACATTTATTAAAGAACCAAAAGATTTTTTAATTTAAAGAATTCTCATTTGTTGCTTGCTTTCAATGAGTTAAAGTTGAGATTTAATGTCTTGCATTTCTAAAACGAATATGGGCACATTCATCCACCATGTTGATGGTTTTAATATTATATGATTTTGATAGATGCATCTACAAAATAATCACATATGTGTTACCAACTTGCAACTTGTTGTTTGCAAGTTTAATTGTTTAAATAATTAATTTCAGATCATACAATTAAGACAATTCATATTACTAGAGCTGAGGAGTTTATATCACAATCTTTTATTGATTGAATTTGAAAAACTTCCATAAAAGCTTGTTATTTATGCCCATAATGGTTTAGAGAAATCATCGATTGAACGCATCTGATTAATATCTAAACCATTACTTATAAGAGCTAAACGTCCTATTTCAACATGAGATTATGTTGATTTATGTGTTGTATGCATCAAACCAATATGTTATAAATACACCCTATTACAATTGGTTTTTAGTCAAGATCTAAATATTTCTCATCTTTGAATTTTTGTATGTGCATTTATGTTCCAATTGCTCCACCACAATTCGCAAAGATGAGTGAATCCTCAAAGAAAGTTGGGAATATATATTAATTACAAGTCTCCTTGTATTGATTAATGTTTTGAATGTTTTGGAGATTTAATTATGACATGATTTGTGATTACTATTTTGATTTAGTTTTCCCGATATTAGGGGAGAGAAATAATAGCTGAATGAAATCACAGCTTGTAATGAGTTATCATCATCTAGATCCTTATAGAGAGTAATTTGAACCAGAAGTTCAAAAAGGATAACTCATTTTATTACAAGTTAACTGTCAAATGTATATACCATTTAATATTTTAAACGAAAGTTCCAGTAGGACAATCAATTAGAATAAATAATAGATTGACCGGTTCCAAATATAAAAATACTTCTAGATGGTCATATAGTGGAAGGGGTGCTTTAGAAGAGACCTAAGACATAACTAATAATTAAAACTCCAAAAGAGATTTAGGTACATAAAACTGAAGATTAAAATAGTGAAAATAAGAGGTCCCGATAAGTTATGTCAATCTGAGAAAATGTGGAATCGATAATAAAAGTGGTCAATAATGGTTTTGCATGCAATATTATTGTTGAAATAATGAAACAAAAAGAGGATCTTGAATAAATCTATGGAATATATTGTTCAAAATAGAAAGATACAACTCGAGTACAATTAAATTCGTGAAGTTTTTAGACCAATAGTCCAAATATCTAAATGTATAAAACTAGTAAGGGTACAAATAAAGTAGTTTTGCAAAAACGAAATAAAAATATGAAGTTTTTAACTTTTGCTAAGTCCTGGCATTGATTATGAAAATATATAATATTCTTTTGTGGTGGATGCAATAACATTTAGCTATATTATTAAACTGACAGTTCATAAAAGATTTAACTTGAGTCTAATGGTTGTTGTTACAACCTTTTATGAATCGCTATATAGTAAAGTTTATATTAAAATCCTTGAAGGATTTAGAATGCTAGAAACATATTGAAATTCTCGGGAAATTGTTCATTTATATGAATTGAAATAATTTGAACATATGTAGTAAATTTGACTGAGTGAATAGTAGTTGAAGGAGGATTATAAAATGATCCAAAATACCTATTTATATTTTTATAGAATAATTATGATTAAAGTTTCCTATGATTATTGTTGAAACTCCTGAAGAGATCAACATATATTTCCCCCAAAATTTTTTCTCACTCATGACTTTCAAAAGAACGGTGATATAAATGCTTAACAATACATTCAAATGGTCATTTGAAAAGCTAGTATTCAAGATTGAATACGCAGAATATGAGATATTATGTGATGTTTTTATGAGGGGAAGTAAATTTGCACTGTACTCTTTTTTCCTTAACAAAGGTGTTGTCCCATTGGATTTTCTTGTTAAGGTTTTTAATGAAGCAACATATTATGCGTATTATAGATATTGTACTCTTTTTCCTTTACTAGGAATTTTTTTTCCCACAAGATTTTTATCTTAGTAAGGTTTTAACGAGACACATTATCTACCAATGGACATCTAAGGGGGAGTGTTATGAATATTTTATTAAATGAATGTCCATCAAGATCAAGATAAATTTTGATGTACTTTAAATTCTAATAGTGATTAGAAGTATACCTCTACTTAATTTATACTTCTTATGCCTATAAATAGAGATTTTGGAGAAACATTGTAAATATTCCTAATTGAACAATAAAATACATTCTCTCTCATTCTCTTTGCTCTTTATTCTTTGTCTTTTATTTTATAACAATATATAATTTTTAAATATTAGCATTTAGTTTTATCAAGCAACATTTATATTTACTAAATTATCAAATAATTTTTTAATATCAATTTCAGTATTAATTATTTAGTGATTAAATTTTCAATTTATTTAATATTAAAAAGTAAAATAAGTTTATATTACTAATATTCATAAATAAAATACAAATATGAAGTAGTAACATTGAAATTATAAAAGATTAGGGGACCCTAAAAAAGTTAAAACTGGTGAGGAGCATAGCCGGTCTAGAACACCTTTTAAATGAAACCAAATTACCTAAACAGAGCCCAAAACCTCGCTCGATTTTTCGTTTCACTGACAGAGCCTGAAATACGAAAGCCGGAAGCCGTTTCAAAATTTTCATCTTTGGATTTCTGAGGTTGTATCCCAAATCCCGTTAAGAAAAATGGTAAATTTCTAGATCCTTTTTATTATAATTATTTCATTTTCCCATTTTTCTCTGTTTTGCCATTTTTTTTAAAACTGTTTTTGTTTGAACCTAATTAAATGCTTAATTTGGAGTATGAAAGTTCACCTTTTTTTAGGAATTATTTTACTATGGATGCCATTCAGTTTCATAACATGAACAAAGAATTTGTTTCAGCTTAATATTTCTAAAAGAAAAAAGATCATTTTTTGGGGGGAGAAGTTGTTATGGCGTTGTGGACTTTCTTTTTAGTTCCAAGTATAAGCCGAACTATGTTACCTGAGTTATTATTATTTTAATATTCTGTGTCCAACACATATTTTGACAAATATATGGAATAATTGAGCTTATCTGTGTCGAAACATACCCATTTTAGATACTCACCTTCGCGTCCAGTTACAATTTATTTTGAATCTGATGCTGATAGACTCCTCTGAGTTCAGGCAAAAGCCCCTTTTGTTTATGGTGTAGTTTAAAGTATGTCTGTTGATAAACTCATGGAGATGTTGGATTTGGCAGTTGATGTGATTTCCATGGTAGAGAAAGAGCCAAGGGAAGCTTCAGCCTTAGCTTATGTTTTCAAGTACTTGAGAGATATTTAATCTTCTTATCAATTTATTGATTTCATGGTATGAAACTTTAGTTTCTTGTTTATTCTATGACTAGATTTCTTTCTAATGTTGCTCGAATTGAATATGAGAATGTGTCTGCCATAGGTATGTGTGCGTATCTATATTTAATCTTTTCATGTATTTTGGGGGTCATATCTCCATATCTAAATACACATTGGACACAGATACTTCACAAAAAATGAAAGAGTTGAGGAAACTTTTAGGTTATGGCATTTGATCAGTTTAGGGTAGCTGTGTGTTAGCCTTCAAAGAATTAGTAAAAAGATGAATCTTGAATGAATTAATAGCTTGTTGGCATTCAAAACCTATGTAACCTGGTCTCAAGGGGTGAGTATCAAATACAGGTATGTGTTTGACACGGATACTTTAGAGAGAATGAAGAGTCTGGAAAACATAGCTTAAAACTTATTAGAATTTGATGCGACGTTAAAGAACTGCTTATGCTCACTAGTTGAACTCAAATTGTCTTTATTATGTGTCTGATATGGGTACTTTAAGGAATGAAAAATCCGGAAAGCATAGTGAAAAACTCGGTGGAATAAAATGTGACTTTCAAGAGCTGCTTATGCTAAGTGATAACTTGTCGAACTAAAACTTTTTAGCTGCAATTGAGGGTTAATAGTGTTTCTTTTCTTCTGTAAAATAATTAAAGACTTGATTCTTCTGCTGCAATATATATAAACTTTAATTAATGAATTTCTAGATGTTCATCAGGCTACACCATTTTTCGCTGGGCTTGCAGTTGCTGCAGCAGCTCTTGCTGGTAGATATGGAATACAAGCTTGGCAAGCATTTAAGGCAAGACCACCAAAACCTAGAATGCGTAAATTTTACGACGGTGGTTTTCAACCTACAATGACAAGAAGAGAAGCCGCGTTGATCCTTGGTGTTCGGTAAGCTTTGTTCCGCATAAATCATCAAGGCAATGATATATTATGAATCTGTTATATATTTGTAATATCTATTTGAGAGCTAATATTATGATTTTAGATTCTTGAGCATACATGAATGGCTCATTTATGAACTTTATTCCCTAGAATATTAAGGCAATCATATACTTTGAATATGTTTTATATTGGCAATGTCTATCTGAGAGATAATATTATGGTCCTCAAGTTTTTGGTGATGGGAGTTCTTATTTGATTACTTCCTAAGTTAATGTTTGAAGTTTCGAAAAATTTTCCGGCATCTGAATCCAACCCTTGTCACTACCTTAGTAAGACCAAAGGGTGATTGAGAACTATGAAGTGAGCCCCAATACATGTATCTTCAATTAAAGTTTTTTTTTTTTTTTCCATATATTTGCCCAAATATATATGTGGGACACGAGTACTTTAGGGACATGCAGTATAGATTAGGATTGGGGAAATGAAGAATGAAAGCAAGCATAGATGATACTTGTGGCATGCATTTCTTTAGTGTTTTTACAGATTTCCATCTTTGTGATGATGTTTCTTTTCTACACCATATGATTTAACAGGGAGAACGCGACAGCGGAGAAGGTGAAGGAACAACATAGGAAAGTAATGGTAGCGAACCATCCGGATGCGGGTGGGAGCCACTACCTGGCCTCAAAAATCAATGAAGCTAAAGATGTGATGCTTGGGAAGACGAAGGGCAGTGGATCTGCATTTTAAATCCAAAATGGCCTTTGCTTTTTATGTTGGGTGTCAAACTTCTAAACCATTTGCCTACTTATATGGAAGCATATCAAAATTTATTTTTAATGAAATAATATTAAAGAAAAAATGGTATGAAAACTGTGGCTTTGCAAAAATATTTAAAGTGGTGTTGTTACACTGAAAAATATGCCGATGTTACGTCAAAATATGGGTGTCGTTGGGGGAATAAAATAAAAATTAAATACCACACCCAACTTTCATCTATAAATACCTCAATTCTTTCATCTAAAACACAAACAATCAATTTAAGAAATCAAGATCAAGCACATTGTTTTTGGTGTTTTAATTATTATTTAATTTAATTTGTTTGTAATAATATTTATGTTTTTATAATTTTTAGTATTTGTTTGTTGATCAGATATTTGAATGCTTTTTATTTAATCTGTTCTTTAATGTTTGTTAGAGCCATGGCTGTTTTAGGCTGATGACTCGTGTGTTTCAACATAACTCGTTTAAATACTTGTTCAGAACGATGTTGGTATTTTGACTAATGGATTCCATGATGTGCTTCTTTTCATCTTAAATCTCGGTGATCGAGAATGGCCATTTATGGGAATTAGGGATCGATATCCCTTATCGCATTAGGCTTATCATTATCCTTTAAGCTATTTATTTGCTGAATTTACTTGGATAATAAATTTATATTTTGAGATAACTTTTGGAGGTTTTTATCTTAGATTATTATGCACCAAATTGAAGTCTTCATATCAACAAAAACTAATTTGAAAGGTTGTCTTATTTAGTCTATAAATAGGTAACTTATTCATATGAATGAATGCATCTTTTGGAGAGTGTTAGTGCTGATTTTGTTAGTTTATTTGCTGTCGATTTTCTTTGTATTTATGCACTCGTTTTATAGACATTATTTGACTGTGTTAAATATAATTGTAAGTGAGTATTGGATAAGTAGCTGTAACAAGTTGAGACTAGTTACTAGGGTTGCAATTACTTCTTACACGTGTAAGGGTGGATTGAATTTTAACAAACAAGTAATTGGATCAATTGTTGAATGAACCATTCACTGAGTAAAGCTTGTAAAATAGGATCATTTTCGATAATGTAAGTGTTTATATATATATATATCTGTGTGTTAAAGACAAAAATGTTGGTATTATATTGTTGTATTTACTTATTACATCTTTATGTTAGTATTATATTAGTTGGTTGAAATTTTTTATATTTTATGTTTGTTAAGGTTTGAAAATTTGGATATGATAATGTGATTTATAGTAAGGTTTTGAATTTTTATGATATAATTTGTTTTAATTGTAATTAATATTTTTTTATTTTTAATTATTTTACAAATTTAGTATAAAAAATGAATAATCAATTCTACCTATATGTCTATTTCGATGGGATAATTCATCAGACAGAAATTGGTTGTGTATTTGAATCACGTCATCAATAGAATGAAATTTAACATAAAAGTAAAACTTGATGAAATGAAAGAAAAAATCGATACAAAAATCACTTAATACTGTGAGAGAATGATGTCTAAACTATTTTACAAATTTTTAATTTACCAACAATTATTTTTTTTTAATTGAAATTTTTTAATACATAAAGTATCAGAATGTGTTAATATGATAGTGAACTCACCGCCTAACATTGTAGTTTCAGCTTACACAAATAAAAATGTGGACTTTTTAAAATAAATTAAAAACTAACTTTTATGTTTAAATAGTTTCTTGTTAGGGTATATATTTGTATATAAAAAACCCAATAATGGTCACGTAAATTATTCACTAAGCAAAACAAATTAAAATATTAGTTATTATCTATTTTCACCCAGCACATGAAAAAGTCCAATATTATGTGGTTTTCATTTTTTTTAGGCATAAATAATATATATTTTTAATGTTAAATTTAGTCATTAATGTTTATATATTTTTTTGTCAATTTAGCTCTTATTCTTTTTTTTTTTAGTTAAAGTTGACCCTCAACCTTTTAAAACGAGTCAAATTTGATCATCAACATTTTAAAAGAGTCAAATTATTTTTTTTAACAATAATACTGACTATAATGTTAAATTTTTAAACATTGAAGACCACATATCCACATGTACTCGAAAAATAGTTTCATGTCAACATCAAGTATACGTAGACTGCCACACAAGTTGCCATTCCAACATCGTTTAAAAAATTAACGTTTTAGTTAGTATTTTCGCTAAAAAATGTAATTTGACCCTTTTGAAAAGTTAATGGTCAAATTTAGCTCAAAAAAAGAATTAAATGTCATATTGATAAAAAATTGTAAACCTTAAATGCTAAGTTTGACATTATGTGTTTGCTTTTCAAGGTTAATATGTAGTTTGTCTCCTAACTTGTCCAAAAGTACATAGGTGGTACTTGAACTTTTTTTTGGATCTAATTGGTACTTGAACTAATACTATTAGTTTGTGTTGACATGGTATTGATAGTCAATTTAATGGTGACACATGACAGCCTCTCAATATGCCATGTGGTGGACATAAATTAAAAAAAAACTAAAAATATTTACAAATATATAAATTAATAAAAAACATATATATAAATTTTTTCACATCAAGAATGAACTTGTACAAATAGTTGTCCAGATACGTCTAGATGTATCATTTAGTTTGTATATTTTTAATTCTTTTTGTAAAATATTAGTTTGTAGGTTATTATTATTTTAAAAAAAAATATAATATATATATTTAAAATATAAAAAAGTATATAATATTTTTAAAATATATAAAAGTTTGTAATATATAATAAATGTACTAATTAAAAAAAATAGAATTTATAAAAATATATAAATACATAAAAGAACTAAAAAGAACATCCCGATGAATTTGGATAAATGATTGTTTAGATGCACTTGAATCAATAAGTTCATTCTTGAAGTAAAAACTTTTTTATATTAATTTATATAATTTAAAATTCCAAAATACTAATAATATATATAACCTGATATTTTATAAAAAATAAAAAACACTTATTAAAAAATACATATAGAATGAATCTAAACAAATAAGTATCCAAATTCAACTTTATCTAAATAATATTTTTTCTTTATATATATATATTCTTTTTTATTTTTAATTTTTTAAAATTTATGTCTACCAAATGATGTATTGAGAAGATACCACATGTCTCTATCGAATTAACTTTAATGTCACATCAGTAAACATTAATGAATACAAATTCAGATATCATCTAAATCCGAAAAAATAATTCAAGATAAGTTCAGAGATCAATTTACATATTAACCCTTCTTTTTAATTGGGTACAAATATTCAAATAATAAACATAAAACAGAATGGAATGAAGAGGGCAGACAGTAAAAATTTTGCCATGAAAGTATGACTGCGGATGCCTGCTAAATAGAAAGCATGTCTTACAAGATCCACCTTGTTTCTCAAATGATTGGATAAATTTTTCTCACACAAAAAATTATTTTCTTATCATTACAACCTAATCTTTCCAACCCAGATCACCACACAAAAGGGATTAAAACAACAGAAACGGTTCAGAAATTCTAGTCGAGACCCAAAGCTTGGCCATTAAATTCACAAAGATGTCAATAGCCCCAGTAGTCATTCCGGATCTCATCATCGAATTTCTTTTTAAGCTCTGGATGTTTCTCAAAGTACTCGTCTGCGGTCATGGTGCTGATCTTTTGCTGTTCATAAAAAAAGAAAAAAAATTCAGCAATTGTGATTTGGAACACAACAACACACATTTCCGCATTGTTTTATTTATTACCTTAAGTTCTTGAACCTCAGCAATTTCTTTCTCCAATCGCTCAGACTCTTTCAAGGATTTCTCCTCTGCCTCTTTCAATTCTACAAGCTATAACCACAAATAAATAGCACATCATTCAAGGAAAAAACTTGGAGACAGGGTAAAAGAGAGTCAATTATCCTGTTGATTCTCACCAATGCATCAAATTTTGGTTTGTATTGAGGAGTGACGGTGTCAACGAACTTGGGGATCTCTACACCTGAAATGGAAGAGTATAAAACATTTGTAACAGTGAATCCCTCAAAACTCCATCCAAACCTTATAACAAGCATGATAAATATGATTACTTCGACTGCTAGAAATTGCAGACAAGTGAGAATTGAGTAGCTAGATGTCTATATTTTCTACATTCTACTTTGAACATAAGTATAGGAGTATCTCAAGTTTTGGTGTTCAGAAGAATCTGATCACGTAATAGCATTATTGAAATGAAACATCTACAGCATTAATCTGAAATTGTTAAATGCTAATAGCATTCTACAAGTGAAATGCATTAGCATACACAAATAAGAAATGTATTTGCAAACAAAATAGCAGCCAATTTAAACAATGTCCTCATTGGCAATTGATTTCCATTTAACTTTCAGTGAAGTATGGGGCATGGAACTGATCTAGGAAAGATCAAGGAGATCTGGAGCTGGAAAATGATTGATAACTGTGTTACGCAGACTCGAGTGCAAGTGTCAGATCAGGCTAAATGTCCAAAATGGGTATGTTCAACCTTTTTCCAAGAATTTGTAGGGTCCTTGAAGGGTCATATCCCCATATCTATGGTCCAGATATAGGTCAGGCATTGATATTTCCGTAAAAAAGAGTCAGAGAAATATAAAGCAATAGCAATAAAAATCCATACTTTGCTAATACCCCTTTCAAAACCCCAACAACTGAGAGTGAAGAAAGGAAAGAGCTAGCTACTTGAGGTGACCATATCAGCATCCAACTAAGTAATAGTTCCCTTGTACCATAGAGATGATCTTCAAAGTAACAAATTCAGGAAGTGGCACCGCATGAGGCACACAAACATGAGGAAGCCAAACAATTTATGATTTTACAGACCTGCAACTGATCTAAGCATAACCATATATAGGATGACTGGAAAATTGGATAGAGAGTAAGCCAAATATGATAACTATCAAATTAACTTACTCTCATATGCCTCTTTGTACACATCTACCAGGCGAGAGCCAATTCCTTTTCTATAATACTCCCAGTCAATGGGTTCAGGTTCCTGCTTAAGAAATCGGATTATTAACAAGATAGGACTGAAACCTTGAACAAAACTAAAATTTCCTTAAAAATGAAAAAAAAAAAGTTCCAAAATCAAACCTTGAACAAAAAAATTCAACCTTACTGAAAATTTAATTCAATATAAAATATTAAAATCATCATTAAAAAACTAAAACCCTAAAGATCTAATCAACGGATTAACCCAACAAATCTATGAAAAAAATCAATAAAAATGCTAAAAAGGAGATAGGGATCAGAGAGAATATAAGAAATATAAGAAAAAGACCTGGCTGAATTTGGTTTGTAAAGTAGAGTTAACTTCATCAAAAGTGCGACGAAGAGTGGCGAACTCTTTTCGAGCCTCATCGGAGACCAAAAGCTTAGCCATCCCTTCCCAATCAATGTTCTTTGATGCTTTGAAAGCCACATCGACGACTTTCTTCCCCGGTCCGCTCATTTTTCTCGCACTTTCTCGCTTCCCAAACGCTAAAATTTCAGGATTTTGTCTTCCTCGATTGCTGCACTATGAAATAATAGTCTGAATTGGGATAAAATTGGAACTTGAGACAGTTAATGGAGCCGGTTTGAACAACTTAAATTGAGCTTGACCCAATTCGATGATAGACCGGACTTTGGTCCGAAGGGTGGCTTGTTTTATGTCCAATTATAATTTTGGACGGAGTTATTAATTTCGTAAAGACTTTTGGGCCCAAGATTTTTATATTTAGCATTTTAATTGCCCTGTATTAAATTGAAGCTGGAACAATGGTATGGGGCTGGGGAGAAAATTTTCCTGTTTTTCCTCAATAAAAATTTTTATAATGTTTTTTATGGGTGATTTGAAGTACTCTTCCCTTCGTAAAAATCTTAGCAAAATAGTTAATGAAATGTTATTATCCTAAAGTCTTTTATTTGGTGCGAAGATGGTGATTTTTAATTTTGTTTGAATTACATCTTAAAAAAGATGGTATAAATCGGTGATTTTACACACCCAAATGTTTATAATCAAGATTAATCCACAACTTAACTTTAAACAAAAATAAAAACCTACATAATTAGACGTTATTTACAAAACTTTAAAAATTCATAAATGCAGTAAGAAAGTATGATAAATTACATTGAATACTAATTCTTGATTTAAATCATGTATCCATCTCAATTTCTAAAATATATTTATATTTCGAAACACATCTTGGGGTAAATAAGCATTGCATGTACGCAAAACTCACAAGTTAATTACATCATACATATTTAAATTATAAATTCGTCTCAGTATTCTAATTACATGACTAAATTATAATGATATATCATTAAGGTCTTTCTATTACTAAGATCGTTCATTTAACCTGTAAATGATATATTAAACCTTATGTGAGAGTTTAAAGAAAAATATAAATGGTCAAAAATCTTAGTTTGGAGGTTTTCAAAGCTTAAAAGCTGTAACGCTCACTCTTTTTTTTTTTCTTAATTTTCACTTTTAAAAATTATTTAGTAACATTTTGTTTTTCTTTAAAATTTTCATTTTAAATTATACTACATAAAATTTAATTATGTCATTTAAAAATTAAATTAATGATTTTAATAATTGAAAGACTTAATTGATATAATATTGATAATTTAAGAATATAATTAAATTCTTCACCGTATATCCCAAACAATGGCATGCATGCATGAAGAAAGTCATAAATCTTCATTCTTTTCATAAAAAAAGAAGGTAAAATTGAATTATTAAATAAATATTGTGAAAAAGAATGTGCGCTGTAAATTAAAGCCCGTCAAGTGGGTAGTTTGCATATTCTCATATTCATATGTGAAGTCAACTCTGCCTCTGAATGCTTTCCAATTTGTTTCATCGTAGATGCCTCATTTCATTATCTTTATTTACACTTACCTCTTCTCTTATTTATGTTCATATAAAATTTAATTTAGTGTGTAACGTGTTGGATTTAATATAAACAAAAATATTCTTTTTTCAAGTAATTATTTATTTGAGTGTAATTGTTTATATATGAAATATTTAATTGTAAAAGTACTATTACGTCTATAATAAATCAGTAAAATTAAATTTTCATGTATGTAATTATATAAAATTAAAGTTTATGTATCACATTACATATCGAACCAAAATTTATATATAGTTTTGAAACTTATCTCGTTTATTATAAATCTTTTTATAATTTATAATAAAAATATTTTTAAAATAATTACATTTAAAAAAACATGGGATGGAATCAGAGTTGTTTGTAAAAATTATATACTCATAATTATCAATTATATTATATTAAAACATAAAGAATGAGCTCTAGTACAATATATCTTTTGAAAGCCTAGTTACGTTGCAATTAATTTAATGAAACTTTGTTGATGAAATTAATTTTTCGGTATATATACATAATTAGTTTTTTTTTTTTTTTTTTTTTTTTTTTTTTTTATCTATGCGATTGCGTCAATAAGTTTTTTTGGAATATATTATATGCTTTAATGTTAAGGAAGTAAATTATTAAGATTAAACACTTAAAACATGTAAAAAAAATTGAGAATATTTTAATTAAGTATTATTGAAAAGGAATAAAAATATTAGCTAAAACCTAAAAAGGAAGAAGCATATATTCGATTAATAACCTATAATGCATAAAATTAAAATTAATTAACAATAGACTAAATAAAATATAAACAGCATATGTATATATAAAAGAATAGTATATCATAAATATAAATAATCAGATTTATAAATTGAGTGCAGTTAGAATTAAATGATGACTAAATTGAACTAGGGATTAAATTAAAAATATGACCAACTATGAAGGACCAAATAAAAATGATCTCATTTTCCCAAAAACACATCAATCCTTTTAAGTTGTACTGTTTTAGTATAAAATTATTTCTCATTTGGTTTCTTTTTTAAAAAGTTTTATTAATATTAAGAAAAAAATGAAGTCAGCTGAGCTGTTATGAGTCAATAATCAAAAGGAATAATTAATAGTTAATGCCGCCAATCTTTGCTGTTATCAATTTTCATTTATTGCACTCATTATGTCCTACTTTCACCAAATTTTGGGTCTTAGCACTTTAATTCAATTTTATATATAAACCTTAAATCTACAATTTAAAAAAATAAATACATTTATTTATTTTTATATTAGATAAATGTAATTGTTTGTATATCAAATATTTAAATATCAAACGTCATTATAAATATGTTTGTTTCACGAAAAATAATTTTTAAAAAATAGGTAGATTTTCTAGTATTTAGATGATTATAAATAAAATATTTTTTATTATTTGATAAAATTTCCTAAAATCATATTCCAAAAGCTATTCTTTGTAAACAAACACAACATAAATATATTTGTTACAAAATATTATAGTAGCATCTTCTTTTAACAATCAAAATTTATTTTATAATAAAATAATAAATTATAGTGATTAATATCATAAACTTTTTATTGGCCAAATATATCTCACACACACACACACACACATATATACTTAATAATAAACAATGCTTAATTAAAACTTAATTTGAATTATATATACTACATATATGAGAGTGGATAATGGCACATTAGAGTTGGGATGGATAAATAAAGCTAAGTATGCTTTAAAGAAAAACCCATATTTATAAGATTAAAATATTTTATTTTATACTATAAAATATTTATTATTAAGTATTTATAAATTGTAATATATATTCATTATTAAAATATCAATATCGATATTTTTCAACAATACATTAAGAATATTATTTAAAATTTAAACTTAACATTAAAATAAAATTGTGATATTAAATAATTTATTAAAATAACAATGTTATTAAACACAAATAATTAAATATGAACGTTTAATAATGTTGAAAATTATAATATTTATTATTAAAAAAAATTCTTTATAAACAACTATTACGATTTCTAGCCAAGAATCAAAAGTTAAGGCGGAGTACAAAAAAAAACAAAAAGGCTGTGACCAATGGCGGAGGGTGGTAGTGACCAATTTGGGAGGGTTTGGGCAAAATATAAGCCCGAAAAATGGGCTTGGACAAAAAATAAGGCCAGTTTAAAAAATGGGCCAGGCCTCGGATAAGGTATTTTTGGCCCGGGCTCGATCCAGCCCGGCCCGAATTCACTAAATGACAAAAAAAATCTGCTTTTTTTTTTAATGTTATTTTCTTGTTGTTTTCTCTCTATTTTGCTACCATATTACTATTATGTTGCTACTATGTTGTTGTTATTGATTGAATATTGTATAAAACTTATTTTATTGTTAATTTTGTTATTATTTTAAAGGCATTTGTTAATTTTATTATTATTTTAGAGGTATTTGCTTGTTAAGTTACATCTATCTTAGTGTTATTTAAGTCTACATATTTTTTTTTAAAATTTATTTTCAATTTGTTGGGAAATATTTATTTTGATTTTTTAAGTATTTTTGATGTATTATATATATTTAAAAATTATATAAAATAATATAAAAATTTAATACGGGCAGGATGGGCCGGGCCCAGGTTTTAGCATTTTTATATGGGTCGGGCTTGGGAAAAATTTTAGGCCCATTTTTTGGGCCCGGCCCAGCCCAAGCCCGATGAATGTGCCTAAATTTTTAGTTGAGCCCGACCCATGAACACCTCTAGTAGTGACAATATCTCGACTGAAGATCACAATACCATAAAAGTTCAGTTCAAAGGTTTGGAAGCGGATACGAGTAGTGACATGGCTGGGGATTTGTCTCCAGTGCCGATGATGTCATGGAGGGATAAAGTGATGGGGAGGGGCTCTCCTAATCCTGTCTGTGATGAAGATTTTAAGTTTTAGAGGGAGAGATAACTAGATCTACTGTAAATGGGTTACCTACTGTTGAAGGACTCAACGTATGAGAAATAATACTCCATACATACATCATTAAGAGAACAAGCTGAGTATTTAATGAAGTAGTGTAACTACCTTTACAATTGTTTAACTGCTTTAGTTCTTTAGTCACCAGACTAACTAACCTATTTAATACTGTTAGACATATCCTAACATGCCCCATGCTTATCGATCTCTTCCCTCTGGTAATATCACTTCTCCCTTGAAAACAACACGAAGTTTCTTCCTAAATCTGTCAAACAAGCCAACTGACAGAGGCTTAGTCAATATATCGGCAACTTGATCTTGTCTAGACACATGACCAACTCCAAAAGAACCATCCGCAACTTTTTCTCTGACAAAAAACAAATCCAACTCTACATGTTTAAATTTTGAATGCATCACAGGATTGTTCGCCACAACAACTGCAGCTGAGCTGTCACACCAGAGCATGGCTTTATTAAGAGTAGAAACACCAAGTTCAGCCAGCAACGATTTAATCCAAACCATTTCCGCAGTGACCTGAGCTAAGCTCCTGTATTCTGCCTCCGTTGTGGAACGGGACACAACTGACTGTTTCCTATTTCCCCAGGAAACCAGATTACCTCCCAGGAAGACACAAAACCCTGAAGTCGACCTACGATCATCAGTGTCTGATGCCCAACTCACATCAGAGTATCCTTCAAGTAATAGTTTCGAGGTCCGAGTGAAATGTAAGCCAAACTCTAGTGTCCCTTGTAGATACCGCAGAATTCTTTTTACAGCTCTGTAATGAGTGTCCAATGGCCAATGCATAAATTGACAGGCTTTATTTACTGAGAACGCAATGTCAGGTCTCGTTACAACCACGTATTATAAGGCACCTACAATGCTTCTGAATAGTCGATCATCTTCAATAGGAGCTCCTTCATGAACAGACAGTTTGCATGTAGTGACCATCGGAGTAGGAAAGGTGTTCGACTTCGCCATGGAAGCTCGTTGAAGTAAGTCGAGAATATATTTATTTTGACTCAAGAAGACACCATTCGAAGTATGAATGACCTCAATACCAAGAAAATAGCTCAACTGGCCCAAATCTTTTAAAGAGAAATTAGTCTCAAGTGATTGAACAAAACTATCAATACCATAGGAATCACTGCCAGTGACTATTATGTCATCGACATACACGAGCACATAGAGAAGTTGAGTGTCTGTTTGTCGAATGAAGAGTGAACTATCGACATTAGAAACCACAAATTGATTTGCAAGCAAAAATTCCCTCAGCTTGTGAAACCAAGCCCAAGGGGCTTGTTTAAGACCATAAAGTGCCTTTCTTAACCTGCACACAAGTTGTTTCCCATCAACACTATGCTGTTCAAACCCTGGTGGCTGTGTCATGTATATCTCTTCATACAAATCTCCATTAAGGAAAGCGTTGTTGACGTCCACTTGCCGAAGAGACCACCCTCGAGATATAGCAAGAGCCAACACTACTCGGACAGTTGTTGGCTTAACAACAGGACTAAATGTCTTAAAGAAATTGACTCCAGCTTCCTGAAGATAACCTCTTACAATGAGTCTACCCTTATATCTAGAATTGAACCATCTGCATGACGCTTGAGCTTAAAAATCCATTTACAATCAACTGCTCAACGACCTTTAGGTAAGCAAACAAGATCCCACATGTGATTCGCTATTAAAGCACTATATTCAGCCTTTGCAGCAGCAGTCCAAGTAGGACTTTGAAAAGCTTCAGTTATCGTGGAGGGCTCCTTTTCATCCAAGATAGAAGTGAACATTTTTGGTTTAAAAATACCACTCTTCGACCGTGTTTGCATAGGGTGACGGTTGACATGAGACGATGGTGGTACACTGACAGCGTCAGACACGCTATGCAAAGGTACAATCACATCCTCAGCATCACTTTCAATAGAAGAGAATGAATTTGTAGACCTCAAGATAGGAGAAGGGAAATGAGGAGATGAAATTGGACTATTAACAACTACATCGAAGCCCAACATACCAGAGCCAGAATCGGGTATCGTGACCACAGGTACAGGAGACCGATAATGATTAAACTTGACAGAACTAGACCCTTGTGAGAAAGGAAAACCAGCTTGAAAATGAAAATCCATCTCATCAAATATTGCATGACGAGAAATAAACACACGGCCATCAGCAGCAAGACACCTAAACCCCTTCTGATGATATCCAAAACCAAGGAACACACATTTGCTGGACCAAAACTGAAGCTTATGCCTTTGAAAAGGTCGGAGATGAGGAAAACAGGCACTCCCAAAGACCTTCAATTGAGTATAGTCAGGCTGAACCTTATAGAGCTTCTCATAAGGATAAATATGTTGCAACACAGGAGTAGGGAGTTTGTTGATTAAATGAACCGCATGAGAGAAGGCATCAGACCAGTATTCTAATGGCATAGAAGCTTGTGCCAACAATGTCAACCCCATTTCAACTACATGACGATGTCTTCTCTCTACAACCCCGTTTTGTTCAGAGGTGTGAGGACATGTAATTCAATGACGAACACCAAGGCGATTAAGCTCAGTCGAGAGAACACGAAACTCTCCCCCTCCATCAGTCTATAACATTTTGATTGTCTGGCAAAATTGAACTTGGACCATCTTGTAGAAATGAGAAAAACATCGAGCAACCTCTGACTTAGTCTTGAGAAAATACAACCATGTAAATCTACTATACTGATCAATAAAGGAAACATAATAAGAGTATCCACTGGACAACACGTGAGCTAGACCCCAAACATCCGATGTCACTAATTCAAAAGGAGCCGAGTACACTATTTTTGAAGAAGCAAAAAGCAATCTATGAGATTTGCCTATTTTACAAGCTGTACACATAAGAGGCAGGTCACTATTTTTGAAGGAAATATTACAAGAACATAATATACGATGAAGAACATTCGTGCAAGAGTGTTCAAATTTATTATGCCAAAGATCAAGAGTAGAGGAAGCTTCCACATTGTGCACCAGTGGAGACTCCAAAGCAACAGCAGGACTAGGTTTACATGTTTCAACTCGAAAGAAATCAAAATGATATAGGCCATTATGCATGTGGCCCACCAGAAGAATCTTCCCTGTCTGAATATCCTTCATAAAACACAGAATAGGATGAAACTTGAAATAAACATTGTTATCTTTTGCAAATTGCCCTACAGAGATCAAACTTTTACATACTGTAGGCACATGCAACACACTGTTTAGATGTAACAATCAAGAACCAGCCAAAATTTTAGAAGAGCCTATATTATCAATGGAAATAGACTCACTATTACCCATGGAGACTCGACTTGTACCCGTGTATGGAGAGACATCAGTAAGAGTGGCCATAGTTGGAGTGACATAATTAGTTGTACCCGAGTCTGGATACCAGTGTTGAGTTGCCAACGAAGATTGTGGAGCTGGAGCAACTTGTGAGAGAGTGGAAGAAGGTTGTAAAAAATGACCACAACATTGAGATGATGAGTAGTGAGATGAAGAATTCTCATTTAGATGATGATAATTGACTGACGGTGAAGAGTTTGAGCCAAGACCAGAGAAACTCTCATCAAACCGATGATAACATGTTTGCACCATATGAACCATTTTACCACATAATTGGCATTATGGTTTAGATCTCGACCACCCTCGACCAGAACCTCGAGTACGTCCACGAGACCAGCCACAACTAGTACCTCTGTGGCTTTGATGTGCACCACGAATAGAACCCGAATCCAACTTTATATTATCATGATCGCCTCGCTGAGAAACTAAGTTAGCTTGTAGAGGAACATCAGTTAACATAGCCATTTGACGAGCTTCACAGTCTAGAAGCATCTCAGTAATTAAGTCAAGACTCACAGGAGTAGCAGAGGCAAAAACGCGAATAGACTCAAATTCAATGGGAAGACCAGTCAAGATTATGCTAACCTGTTCTTGTTCAGGGACAAGACTTCCAGCAGTAGTCAGGCTATCACTTAGACTTTTAACCTTAGCCAGATAATCTTTGATAGAATGATTTGATTTCTTGATCGGGTACAAGGTATGACGTATACTCGAAATTTTAATATTAGACTTTGCGCCAAACCGTCTACCAATAGCCGCTGTCAGATGAACCAAAACATCATCCGTGACTGTGGATAGAAGCCAGGATGCCAAGAACTTATCTTGCTTCTTATGCATAAGAACGCCGGATTCTCTATAAGACTACCATCAGCACCAGATATGAACGAATGGGGAGGAAGAACCGTGCCTAATACAAACCCTTCAAGACCATAGCCCTCAAGAATTAACAACAGCTGATGTTTCCATAATAGAAAATTGTTTTCGTTAAGTTTGACAGTATCATGCTTAGTAAAATACTGAACACTCGATGAGGCAAGATTACTCGAACTCAGAGGATGAACTGTTTCACCAACATTTACAGACCGGGGCGATGTGTCAACAGGGGGAATACCTTTAGTAGCCATGAAGAAAAAATTATATCAGAAAAAAAAAACCTAAGCTTATGATACCATGTTGAAGGACTCAACGTATGAGAAATAATACTTCATACATACATCATTAAGAGAGTAAGCTGAGTATTTAATGAGATAGTGTAACTACCTTTACAATTGTTTAACTACTTTATTTCTTTAGTCAACAGTCTAACTAACCTATTTAATACTGTTAGACCTATCCTAACACCTACGATAGATTTCTCTGAGAGAATCAAGCAACTTTTGGTAAGGGGTATAGAGACCACGGTGGTGGTGAAACTACTAGGACGAAATTTAGCATATAATTCTCTCCATAATATGATCTTTAGCCTCTGAAAACCTGCGCACCGTTCCATCTTATAGACTTCAAAAATGGTTATTTTCTAGTTAAATTCCAGAGTAGAGAGGACTATGAAATGGTGCTTACCCAAGGTACGTGGATTATTTTTAGGTAGTACCTCATGATCCAACCATGGACTCCAAACTTTAATCCCCTCCAACCATTTCCTAAAACTGTCATGGCTTAGGTTTGGCTACCTGGATTACTAGGTTTTCTTTATAAGCGTCGAATTTTGGAAGAAATTGATGGATTGGTTGATAAGGTAGCTAAACTCGACTTCAAGATGGATAGTGGGTCAAGGGGAAGATTCGCCCGAATGACAGTGTTTATCAACTTGGAGAAACTACTGATCTTGCAAATTCTAGTTAATAGTACGGTACATAAGGTTGAGTATGATGTGTTATCGGCAGTTTGTTTCGCTTGCGACAGGTATGGTCACGTGTAGGATTTATGCCCTTTTGTCAGTTCAATAGCAGACGGCGGTGGGAGAAAACCTGAAACAACAGTTAACATACTTGAGAAATATAAGATAAAGGAGCCATCATATTCATTTCGACCATGGATGCTCGTCGAGAGGAAATCTTAGTGTAACCGGAGGGCGAACCTTAGCAGTAATGTGATAAATCCAACTATAAAGGGGGTAGGTTCCATATTTAACGCTCATTCCTCTTTAGAAGAATAAGAGGCTGAAAATGAAGCGGTGGCTGCTAATTTATTGAGAGTTAAATTTAAAAAATGAGAGTTTTTGAAGAAGAAGGAATGTGTTAACCTATATGGGCTGAATGTTCAGAATGTTAGATTGTCAACACAAAGATCAATTTCTTTGTGTAAAGTGGGCCTGACTTTCAAAACAAAGCATGAAGCTTTTAATAGGGATAAGCTCTCAGTTGGTAAAGGAACTTCTAGGGAGTGGTCCAGTTTGGGTTCTGGGCCCCCATTAAAAAAACATTAACTCCTTAATTGATGGGGCTACTAGACAGATTCAAAGTGGCATGTTGGGGGTCGGGTCCCTTTGATTAATATTTTGGAATCACAAGGGAATGGTACAGTGTCAATGGCTCCTTCAAACCCCATTGACTTAAATAATCCAGTCATTCTTTTTTAGGATAAAAAGTCAGTGATTCCATCAGTTATTAATTCTCATTTTAATCCCAACTTTGAAGGTACGGTGGAAACAATGGTGGAATTAAATTTGGGTGTGTTTGATCCTAAGAGGCACTCGACTGTATCTTTTAAAGAGAATTTTATTCCCATTTATTCCAATTCCTCAGTTAATGTTGAATCGATTGGGATTGGTAAAGGTAATTCAACAGCTAAACAAGAGGGGCTCCAAGGGGAAAGGTGGTGTCTCCCGTAGTGGTAATGTAACAACCCGTTTTCCAATGTTGTCAAAAACAGTGATTTCAGGATCACAAATCTGACAAGTGAGTCTGTAGATATTATTATTTAATATTTATGAGTCAAATATAATATTATATAGAATTTTGATATGATAAATTTTGCTATTTGAACGAATAGTTAAGTATAAGTGAGTTGTCCCTAAAGTCAAGTGATTTTGGAAAATAAGGTACTAAGACCTCATTTTTATAAATCGAGCTCTTAAATATTCTTATTAAATATTTTCAGAGTTACTATGTAGGTATATTGAAGTTTGGTCTGGAAATTTTAGTGATTTGATAGTTAATTAAAGAAAAAGGACTAAATCGTAAAAACTGCAAAAGTTAATCGCTATTAGTGTTTAAGTGCTAATTGAGTATAAAAGAAAAATTGGGTTGATTTAAATGTCAATTAAGACATTTATAATGTTAATGGTCGGTCATATACTTTGAGAATTGATTTTTATATTGTTAAAATGTTTATTAAATTAAGTTAAAGTAATATTATTAAAAAAAAACCAAAAAGAAAACATGCCATCATCCTGTTCATTCTTTTTGGTTAAAACCAAAAACTCCATTTTTAGAATAGAGAAGAATCGACCTAGCTTTAATGTTCATGCATGGTATGTTTTCAGAACCGTTTCTCGTAAATTTATGTTTTTGAGATCGTTGTAGCTTAATCTATCTAGCTTAGAGACTATTTTATGAAACTATCAAAGTTTTGAAAACTTTCCATTGATTTTCTTGAAGTTGATGTTTGATTTTAAAGCTTGATGATGAAATAAGACTATTTTGTAAAGTAATTTTGAATAGTTTTGAAGTTAGGGACTAAATTATTAAATTGTTGAAATTGGCTTAAAAATTTTGTAAATTTTAAAAATTGAGGGCTGTTTAGGGATGTTAATGAATTCAATACAATGGTTTTGGGTTTAATTGTAAAATAAGCTTATTTCGATTTTAGGGACTAAATTGAATAAAATGCATAAGTGTAGAGAAATTGTGAAACATGTCAATAGAGAAGTCATATTCATCAAATGGACTTTTTTAATGATATCGAGACTGATTAATTGAAATAAATACAGTATAGATCAAGAACCGGTAGAAAATTATGGAAAAGAGTAATTTGTTGACTAGTTCCTGATATTACTATTTTTGCAGTTTGGCCTGGTAAGTTCATACGGTTTAATTTGGTATAATTTGTAATATTATGTTGATTTCTAAATTGTGCTATGCTTAATATATATGTATATATATTTGAATTTTTACAAATTGGTACAATGTGAGAAAATGGATTGAATTGAAAAGTGTTACATGATTACTTGTATCAAGCCCAGATGAACATAGGATAGGATACAATTATCATGCCAATAGGTTATTCTATGCGCTGTACGAGATTGATATATGATGAGATTATGTTACATGACTTGATTTTTATACACTGAGTATACGGGAATGTAGCATTTCTTGCAGATTTTCAATTTATATGTACAATGATTCTGGCATGTTTCTAGGGGCGGATGTAAAGCCTATGGGCTTGACACTTGGTGCCCAGACGTGTTACAAGAAGGATGTTAGCCTACGAGCTAGGCACTCAGTGCCTAGGTGTGTTCTTGGTTGGACTAGCTCGGTTGAGCATTCTGGCATGTCTTGGGTGGATAATCACATATTTGTATTTATTTATACCGTTCATTGGGTTGAATTTTAATGGTTAAATGATTTAATGATGATATGTAATTGATATTTGGTTATGATTTCTTGTGAAAGACTTGTAAATGTGTTCATGGTTTTCGATATTATATCGTGACTTGATAATGGTCGATACTGTATAAATTACGTGATTAAATGACTCATATTTACAGAACTCACATATTTAATAGTTGTGATTGAAATGGTTAATGTTAGCTGTTGGTTTTTTTAATTATAAAACTATGATTATACGGTAAGTTATAACGTTTCAACATGTGAAACGTTATTTTCCTTTTTTCTTGTAGATCTCGTTTTGCATAACTGGGCGATCGGATCAACTTGAAGATCACGCTATCCACCTATCTTTTGGTAGACTTTGAAAATGTTTAATTTGGGACATGTGGCATGTAATAGGAGTATATCGTATTTGTTTATAAGTGTTTTTTATAAGTGGCATATTTTGTGCTTGTATATAAGTTGAGTGTTTGTGGCAAATAATGTGATTGATCATAGCTTGGTTTAAATATTTGAATGTGATATTTGCTTGATATGTGATGGTATATCTATGATGGAATGAAATGCATATAGATGAAATAAATATGATGGGTAATACTTTGGTTAGAGTTGTTTTGGATGCTATGAATTGTTATATATATGTATGGCTTTTTTTGATAGTTAATGTGTGGTACATATGCTTTGTCAAAGAGTGTAATTGGTGATTATGTTATAGCATATTGTCATTTTATATGACCTTGTTTTGTTAAGTTTGAATTGGTTAGAAAATGACCTTAGATATTGGATTTGATTATTATACACATTGGTTAGGTATTTTTAAGTTGAAATGTACCGTGTTCAAGTTTGATTAATTTATAGATGATGGTGTATGGAACTAAGATATAGACTTGGCTTGAAATGAATTTTCAACCTGTAATTCTTCACTAAATGATAAAAAGTATCGATACCTAAAACCTAGAGTATTGGCACTATATCAAATGAACAATTTTCAAATTTACAGAATATAAATTTGGTATCGATAGTTTTATTTAGTATTGTTACTCTATAACTTTTACAGATACCTTGATAAATGTTATCGATACCTAAATTTGAAAGAATGCCAAAATGGTATCGATGATGTTTTTCGTATTGATACTTGTTAGAAAATATCGATACTTCTTAATTCAGTTTCGATATTTTATACTTAGTTTTAAAACTTTATAAATAGGTCTTTATTCATGTTTAAATCTAAATTTAAGTGGTTTAAGCTTGATATAACTCCGATAATGTATGAATAACATGTCTTTGATTAAATGATTGTTATTCAAAGAAGTATGAATTGATATCACTTGATTTTGTTCTATTATGTGTTGTAACATCTTGTAACCCTAACTTGGTGACAAAGACAGGTAAGGGGTGTTATAGGTAAGACTTTTAGTAAAATTATCTGGGACTGTGGGGGCCGTTTTAAAAATTATGGTAATGTGAGAGACCCTTTTTATGACACAATGAACTCCATGGTCAAACTTATCAGTTCACAGATCGAAATGAGATTGGTAAGGAGGTGTTGAACAGTAATAGGAAAGGTTATGAAGAAAAAACATTTGCTTGGGCATTAAAGGCTAGCCTTTGGTTTTTTTATTATATCTAAATAATGTGTTTATTTATTTTTTCTAGAATTGTCAATGGTGCGCCAGTAGTAAATTTCCACATATTTTTTGTCAGTATAATTGGGAGCATAAGCTTGATATTGTGGGTATTTTAGAGACTAAAGTTAGTGGTGGCAAAGTTGATTCAATCATCGCTAATCTCAATTTTCAATTTTCTCATCGAGTAGAGGTAATTGGTTTTTCTAGGGGTATTTGGATAGGATGAAATGAGTTAATTTGTGTTGAAGTCCTTCGGAGTCATCCCCAATTTGTTTTGATAAGGGTTTCTCGTAATTTTTTAGAATGACCTACCTTTATTGTTTTCATTTATGGCAGTCCTGATAGTCGGAAAGACACCTTTGGGAAGATTTGGAGTTGATCATTCCGAGCGACGGATCTCCTTGGTTGGCAATAGGGGACTTTAATGCATTTCTTTCTTCTAGTGAAAAGAGAAGTAGGCAAATTAATGGGAAAAGATGTCTCTTTTTTGGTGATTTTATGGATTTGATTGAATTGCATGATTTGGGGTTTAAAGACTCTTCCTTTACATGGCATAGAGGTGGAGTGTTTGAGCGTCTAGATATAGCCATTGGTAATGATGAGTGGATTGCTTATTTCCCAAATTGTTCGGATACTCATCTTTCAATGCTCAAATCTGACTATAGACCTCTCTTATTATCTCTCAAACCATCGTTACGCTTTTCTAAGGGTTGTCCTTTTCGTGTTTTGGTTGGATGGGTTAAGCATCTGGATTTCTCTAAGTTTGTCATGGAAAAGTGGAGCCTTAATGGGCATATGTCGGATTATCTATCTCACTTTACGAGTCAACTCAAAAGTTGGAATAAAAATGTGTATGGTCATATTGGGACACGTAACAAAATGTTGATTGAGAAACTCTCTAATATTCAAAAGTTTATGGATTATTCTCAATCATATTTTTTATTTTAGTTAGAAATGGAGGTCCGGGATGACTTGAAAAATGTCCTTAACCATGAGGAACTTCTTTGGAAACAAAAGGCGAGGTGTGACTGGTTTCTTTTGGGAGACAGAAATATAAATTTTTATCATCGACGCACACTTCAAAGGAGAAAGTAGAACCAAATTATTGCATTGAAGAATGGTTTAGGAGAGTAGATTTTTTATGAGAATGAATTAAAAATGAAGTGATTAGGTTATTTTAGAATTTGTATGGAGAGGCATTAGGGCCAATGAGAGATTTGCTTTCTAGTTCGTTTCCACGAATTACAGAGAAAGATTTTTCGCTCTTCTATAAATCGATCTCTAATGAGGAAATAAAGATTACTCTGTTTGATATGGGTCCATTAAAGGTTCCAAGTAGTAATGGGTTTTATGCTCTCTTTTTTTAGAGTCAGTAGGATCGAGTTGATAATGTCATTTGTTCTTGGGTTAAAATGATTTTTGTAGAGGAGTGCATTGATTCTGAATTGAACAACACCCTTATAGTCCTTATTCCTAAAGTTCAAAATCTTGAGAAGTTTTTGCAGTTCAGGCCTATAAGCTTATGTTCAGTTCTATATAAATTGGTTATGAATATAATTGCTAATCGATTTAAAGTGGTCTTTCTAAGGATCATTGAGCATGAGCAGTCTGGATTTATTGCTAGAAGGAATATCACATATAATATTATAATCGCATAGGAAGTGATCCATTCTATGAAAAGCAAACAAAAGAATAGGAAATGGTCGGCAGTCAAGATAGATCTTGAAAATGCTTATGATCAGGTGAGGTGGGATTTCATTGATGCACCTCTCTAGGCTTTAAGTATTCCTAATTCTCCTATTAATATTATTATGTCAATCATTACAAAATCTACTATACAGATCCTGTGGAATGGAACTTTGACTCAGAAATTTCATCTGACAATAGGCATTCGATAGGGGTGTCCTCTATCCCCTTACCTTTTTTTCTATGCATGGAATGGCTTAGATATAACATCTATTTGGCTATGAACTCTAGGCAATGGGTTCCTATTCATCTGTCTCGATTAGGTCCCCCCTTTCTTGTCTCTTATTTGTTGATGACTTAATTCTGTTTGGTCAAGCCAATGTGAGTCAAGCTAAGGTCCTAAAATGTGTGTTGGATATATTTTGTGGCTATTCAGGGCATATGATTAAAGCGCACAAATATAATATATGCTTTTATGAAGGTGTCGATGATGTTTTAAGGGAGAAGTTATATAATATTCTTGGATTCCATAAAGTTCAGAATCTTTGGACCTATTTGGGTGTGCTTTTATTTTATGATAGAGTTACAAATAACACTTTGAGGTTTGTAGTTGATAAGGTTCGAAGAAAAGTACATAGTTGGGATGCTATGTAACATCCTGAATTTGGGCCTAGAATAAATGGGTTTAGTGTGTCGAGAGAATGGATCTTGTCGATTAAAAAAAAAAGAATAATGAATTAAGTGTGATTAAAAAAATTATGATTTGCATGTTTAGTTTAATTTTTAAGTGATTTAGGAAGGGTTGGTAGTGATGGAAAAGTCCTAGACTCGATCAAGGGATTTAGCAAAAAATTTGTTTTACCCTTAAGAGTGGTTCGTGTTTTAGTTAGAAGGCTTTTAAAATATTTTTGGGTTGAAGATAACCCAATGAAGTAGGTGGTCTGGTGGCTTGGGGCGTTCGCAATGAGCTGGAGGTCAAAGGTTCAAGTCTTGGGTATGGCAAAAAATTTTATTGCGCATATGTTAGTATGAAGGCCAGAGTTTAGGCCTTATAATTAGTTGTGGCTGTTTCATGACCCAAGGAAACGCCTGGCCCAGTGGCAAATGCGTTAGGAGTAGTAAGGGGAGCACGGTTCTAGCCGCGGCGCGCGCTAAATGTTTGTTTTTTTTTTTAAGTAAACCTGGAGCATGGAATAAAGGTTGATAATTAATTGGGGAGGAATTATGACTCAAATGAAACGGGCGACGCAGTGGCAAGGGATGTGCCTCATAGTGAAAAGGTCAGAGGTTCGAATCTGGGTGTTGGTTAATATTTTTGGATTTCTTTAGATGATTCGGTCATTGGAAAGTATACTTTAAAACAACCTGAGAATGGAATATGTCCCAATAACGGTTGTGGTGCAGTGGCAGGAGGAGTGTGGTGGTGCTTGGAGGTCTTGGGTTTTAGTTGCCTTGTGCACACTAATATATTATTTTGCTACTGGCGTGGGGAAGGTATTTGAAGTGGACCAAAATGCCCAAAAGATGGCTGCTGTTCGGGGAAGCTATTTGAATGAAATTCAAATTGAAATTTTTGGCTAAATAAAAGGACTTTTTGATGAGGATAAATTTTGGAGATAATAAAGGAATTTAATTAGTGATAGGTTTGAGTTGATTAGGGAGTGTAGGTTTATTCTATTTATTTATTTATTTATTTATTTTAGTATATATGGGTGCCGAATTTTTCCTTTTCATTTGCTTGCTTTTTAGTTATCAGGAAGGGGACTTTCGGGTTTTGATATGTGAGTGCCAAAATTTCTATAAATAGGGGGGTAGCTCATCAATTCTGGCATTTAAACCCTACTCTTTTCTTCATTCTTTGTGTCGAAAATTAGTGGCTAAGTTCTTGTCATCTTTTTCTTTCTCTGCCGAAATCACCACTCCATTCTTCCTCTCTATTTTTTTTTCCTTTTCCCATCTAGCCGAAACTCTCTGAAGCTTCATTCATTGCCAAATTCTCTGATAATTTCTTCCTCTTCCCTTTCAAATATTTTAGCCGAAATCTCTAAATCTCTCCTTACTTCCTTTCTTTCTAAGCCAAAGCCGAAACACTTTACTTAGATCTTTGAAAAGCCGAAAGCGCATCAGTTCATCTTTTCCGGGATTTTCATAAAAGTTAAAATCCTTAGATCTCATCTCCTGTGTTTGCCGAATTCTCTCTGAGGTGTCTGCTTGTGCCAAAATCTGAAGGAAGTTTTAGGTAAGTATTGATTCGTGGGATCCAAATCTTTTCCGGCTTTTCAAAGTGTCTAGCCGAATGGCTATTTAGTGACTAATCTATTGTTTTTCTCTTATTTTCGGCATTCCGGGATCTGAAGAGGAGTCAATCGCGTAGATCTCTAAGTCGTAGTTCAGTAACACTCGAATAGTGTTACTTTCGAGATTTCAAGGTAAGGAGATCTATTGACTTTTAACGTGTAAATTTAGGTATTTATTAACCCTTGGCCGAATGTAGGGGAGGTCAAATCTTTGTGATTTTCTGGTAGTTATAAATCCGGATAGCAAGGATACCGACTAAGAGTTTAGTACTTCGTGATATCAGGTGTGTAACATTTTCACACCATTTAGATTACCTGTTAAAATATGTTTATTAATCTGTTATATTCTGATAAATGCCGAAATCCCGGCATAATGATTGAAACCCAAGGAGGGTAAAAGCGAATTACCAGGTTAGTGATCTCTATCATTCCTAAGTGAATGATCCTGTTAAGATGGCATATGTGATAAGTATCTTTGTTTTTTCGATTGCATGGGGTTGGGTTTATTGAAAGGAAGTGTTCGTTGTCGCGGCCCGCCGTGACACATTACAGTGGCTAATGCCATTTCAGCCTGGTGACTCTATCACAACTCTGACGATGAGCAGCATGACTGCCATCAATGGTGTGTAGCGACGTAGGTTGATTGTAGAAATCCCCAATGGTGTGACTGGCAAGTAAGGGTAGCGTATAGCGGATGGAAACCTAGGACTTGGGTTGGGCTTTGCATAATTTCTGTTATATTATATTCTGTTATATATTTTGTGGGGCTAAGGCCCAAAATCTAATGGTGCACGAGGGTTGCACACTGAATCTAATGGTGCACGAGGGTTGCACACTGAGTCTCGCGACTCTCCCTATTATTTAACCATTTCAGGTAGCACCTAGTGCATCGGACCGGGCTGGAGAGGAGCACAAGGTGGCCATGCGAGAGAGACATTTGGTCAAGCAGAAGACTTTACTTAGAAGTTTTATTTTTAATATCTTTAATTAATGGGTTTTAAATTCTATTGTAATAAGGCCTTGGGCCACTAGCTTTATTTTTATTCCGGTTTTATTTTGGGCTTTTATTATTGTTAGACGTTTAAAATTTTCCTTTAATTAAGTTAAGGCAAGTAATAAATTCAGTTTTTTTTAACTCACCAAGGTATTCTATGAAATTTACATCTTATATGAATTAATAAATTATTAAGTTTTTTTTAGGTATTAATATTTAAACCTGAAAAATATTTCCCGAAATTGCGACATCTTTTATAAAATCTTTTTAATGACATGCCAGATCCGACTGTAGTGTTTTGCCAGATCCGACTGTAGTGTTTGGGCCGGGTTTGGGGTGTTACATGTTAGGAAGTTATTAGTAGTAGATAGGGCCACCTTGGCTCAATTGGTATTGTTGTCAATCCCCTAGTTATTTCATGCAATCAATGATGATCCCTAAATGGCTATGTGAGGTTATTTGGGGCTCTTCAATTGGTGAAAAAAAACCCAACTTTGGTTAGTTGGGAAAATATCTGTCAACCTTGGGATCACGGTGAACTTGGTTTTCAGAAGTTACAATATCAAAATACTTCATTTATGATGAAGTTGGGTTTCAGCCTTGTGTCCGATTTTAATGCTCTTTGGGTTCGGGTTCTTTGGGCTAAGTATGGAATTCCGTTTGGATTGCCTGTTACGTTATCAAGTGTAAGAGGTTCTTTCTTATGGAAAGCTCTCACTAAGGCTTGGCCTCTTATTCGGGAAAATATGCTTTGGTCAGTAGGGAATGGAACTAATAACAAATGTTGGCGTGATCCATAGATTCTGAATGTAAGATCTTTGGCTAGTTTGATTCCAAGACATTCTAATTTTAATATGGACTGCCTTCTTTGTGAGATGGTTACAGGTGATGGTGTGCGGAAACTTGATATCTTCCAGCTTTGGTTACTAGAAGAGATGATCTGAATGATTGTAGCAATTCCACCCCATCTGGATAGAAGGCGTGATAGGTTCATTTGGGTTTGCACATCGACAGGTTTCTTTTCTGTTAAAAGTGCTTATAAGAAGATTCAGGAAAGAACGTAAAATCCAAATGAGGCAGTATGGCAGATCCCTGGAAAGTTCAAGGACCCCAATGAGTTAGGTTCTTTATTTGGCTCATTCTTAAGCAGCGTTTGCTTACCAATATGGAAAGAGTTCATCGAAAGATTGGGCACGATTCGACCTGTGGTGTTTGTGGGCATGGTTTCGAAGATATACTTTATGCAATTAGATAATATTCTCTAGCAAAGAGTATTTGGGATCAATTAATTCCAATAGATCAACAAGCTTGGTTTTATTCTGTAATTTGTAGGAATGGCTTGTATCAAACTTGCAGAATCAACATGGTAGGCGTATGGGAGATGTGGATTGGAGTTGTCTTATTGGGATAACCATTTGGTGCATTTGGAAAAATTGACATCTTTTTGTTTTTCAAGGTGTGTCCTAGACTTCTAGTGAAATTATCGAGGTGTCTTATAGTTGGGCAAAACAATATATCTCTCTCAAAAGGGAATCCTTGGTTGAGATATGAAAATTAGGTCTGTTTAAATACTAATGGGTCAGTTAGAAATGAAATATGTTTTGCGACAGCGGGAGGAATTGTTCATGATCAAAATGGGAGGTGGATTCTTGGCTTTAATAGATACTTGGGGAACTGCTTTGTTTTAGATGTTGAATTATGGGGCATCTTGGATGGTTTGGCTATCTTGATCAGTCGAGTTTATGATAATGGCTTAATTCAATCTGATAATCTTGAGGAGACTAAAGTCTTTCAGGAAAATTCTTCCGAGGGTTCCAATTCTACATTGATTAGAAGAATTCATCAACTTTTGCTACAGTTTGGACAATGGAGTACATGTCACATCTGGAGGCGATTCTAGGGGGGCTGACATGGCCCCCGACCCCCCTAAAATGAAAAATTGCCATTTAGGCCCTCTAACTTTTTTAAAACTTTAAATTAGTCAAGGTAAAATTGCAGTTTGACCCCCTAAAATTATAAAAATTCAATTTAATACTTTAAAAATTATAAAAATATAGACTATAAAAAATTAAAAATTCATTCGCCCCACAAAAAAATTGTTCTGACTTTGCTCCTGGTCACATCTCTAGACAATATAATTAAATTGCTGATAGTCTGGTCAAACTAGTACAAGATAGACATAATGGTTTAAGCTTGTTTGAAGTCTCCTTGTTGGAGTGGAAGGTTTAGTTTTTTTTGTAACTAGTTTGTTTAATTTATTTTTCCATAAAAATATTCTTTATAAAATGTAATTTTATAAATAACCAATCACATCTAGTTAAAAAAGATCGATAATGACTCCTCTTTTAATTGAAAACCCTTCTATTTTACTTAAAGCCAAAGTTTTCATACTTTTATAATTTGTCAAGCTGATTTTTTAGATATAAGTGAAAAATGAGCACGAAAACAATATTTATTTATAATTAGGTGACAATTTTGTACTAATCCATTATTATTTTAATAAAATTTAATTTTAAATTAATTTTTATTATTAACCAAAATAAATTTAAAAGTATTGAACACCTCCGCGAAGAGTGGGTTAATAGTGTGAGAAGTGCAAAAAATAATGCACTTATTATTGGTCAATAATCAAAAAGAGCATCATTACAAATTCAATAATTAATAAAAATTCAACAAAAAAAATAATTAGTAGAATATGGTTAATGCCACCGATCTTTGCTATTATTAATTATTAATTATTAAAAGAATTAAAATTAATCTAAATTGTAATAAAGTTATCATTCATTGTATAAAAAAATATTTTGAAAAATATTTTTTCGATTGTGGTTGAATTCCAAAGAAAATATTTTATTTGCATAATCTTAAAAACTTTAAAAATATTATCTCTGTCGAAACCATTTTTTTGTTTGAAAAATTGGCCGACTTTAAAAAGGAAAAATGGAGTCGCCACCAATCTTTTTTGAAGTGTGATTGGGTCACCTTATAAAACATTTGGTCTACGAATTTTAGAAAAACGGGTCCGGGAGTCGGTTACGCACGAGGAAGGATTAGAACCCTCGCAATGCCCAAAATTGGCACCTTATTAATTGATTAATGTCATAATATCAAAAATTGGAAGAGATTTTAAAATATGAATCCTTTAAAAAATGCTTGGATAATTCGAACTAGATATTGAAATTCTCCTGTTCCAAAAGAATGAAATATCACATCCAGCACGTTAGGATACGATATTTCAAACCCTAGACACCAAGATCATTTCATGATTTCCAAAATTCATGCATTGCAATTTAAAAAAGGGTATTCCATTATTTGGCCAAACGAAAAAACCGAAACCCAGCACATTAGGGCACCATTCCTCGAATTTCTAAACGTGAAATTTAGCCTTATTTTTGAAGTTGAGAAAACACGGGCCAAATCTTAAGAGGATATTTAGTTATTTGGACGAACGAAAAATCGAAACCCAGCACGTTAGGGCACAATTTCTCGAACTTCCAAACACGAAACATTGCCTTGTTTTCAAAAGCTCTTAAATAAGGGACTATAAAATTGACCGATAATGCATTTATTCGATTTGTTTGGGACAAAAATGAAATGACCAATATCGGCCAAAACGTTGGAGTTTGTACCATAATGTAACAATAAGAACCACGCAAGCATAAGATCAGGCATGAAATAAAAATACTTGGTACTAATGCTACACAGAAGAAAAATAATACATAACAATCCAAATAATCAACGGACATGAAATGAGAGGAAAAAACTTATTATAAATATATATATAAGTAATAATATATAAAAATGTTTGAAATAACCAAAACTATACAATAAAATAAGGACTTTAAGGAAAAATTATATGTAATAGATTTTAAGAATATATGTACGTAAATTAATTTAGGAAAAAAATGTATACACAAAATAACATGAAATTAATAATATATATAGAATAAAAACTATTTAATATGGATAATATACATAAAAGAAGATGGTGATAATAAAATAATACTAATAATGAATAAGTACAATAATAATAAGGTTAGTTATGAATAAAATAAAAATAATGGTAGTAGTGATAGTAAAATAATAATTATACTAGTAAAATAATAATACCAAATTAGTAATAATAATAGGAATAATGATAATGAAATAATAATAACATAGTAAAAAAAAATGGTACTAATAATAAAAGAACAGTACTGATATTAAAATTGATAATAATGATACAAAATAATAGAAATAATGAAAATAAGAGTAATATTAATAATAAATAAAAAAAATAGTAACCATAACGCTGAAGAATATAATAATGATTATAAAATCAAAGAAAAAAATAATTAGAATATAAAGATAATTAGAAAGAATAAATAAATAATGAACCAAAAAAAAGTCCAGATTAAATAAGTTAAGGACTGAATCATAATAAAAAGGAAATTTAAAGCCTAAATTGTAATGAATCTAAACGAAATAGAACTAAAATACAATTCGCGCCAACAAATAGGGACTAAAAACGCAATTATTCCAAGCTCCTGAACGCAGCGCCTGAATGCGGAACCAAATTGAAGTGGCGGACAAGATTCAGGGAAAATTTAAATTAAAAAAATGAAATAGGATGCAATTAAAACAATGGCTCGAAAGGAGAGGACTAACCGCGCAGTTTACCCATTTGGGGTAAAATTGCGCGGATCCAGCTGTGGATAGGGTCATCGCGCGGGGCTCCCCACCCTTTAAACGGCGCCGTTTCTTTAGTGTTAAAGAAAAACCCCTTTTTCTTTTGCAGAAACATTTAACCGAAAGTTTCAAAAAAAAAATGAGGTCCCATCTTTTCTCTGCTAGGGCAAGCACATCCTTGCAGCAAGTCCACCATGCGCGCACCGTTAGCGGCGGCCGGAGGAATCAAGGTAAGATCCTCCCGGTCTCTTTTAAAAAACATTGTTTGCCTTTGAAAACAAGTGAGATAAATCTGTGAAAATGGAAAGGGTTTTTTACTACCCTTTTTTTGTATTTTCGCATGAAATGAAAAAGTATAGGGAAAAGCAAAACGAGATTTGAAAATCGAAAGGCAAAACACAGTAATCACCTTGTTTTTTTTTTTTTTTACTGATTTCCTATTTCAGTCTATGCGCAAGTCTTTTTTTTTTCTATTCACTGTGTTTGTATTTGCTTCTGTATCTATCAAAAAACCGTCCCCTGTTACACTGTTTTGAACGACTTTATATAGCTGGAAAAAATAATAGAAAATCTATATTCTGTTTGTTGTGTTGTATTTCCTTCTTTTCTGTAGGTGAAGGAGCACACGACGCGGAGAGCGAGGCAACATGGCCGAGTGCGTGGCTGCTGGCGGCGCATGATGCGGAGGGCTGCTGGGGGCGCTGGGAGCAAGGTAATGGCTAGGGTTTTTGATTTTTTTTGTTTTGGGCTTAATGGGCCTCGTTTAGGGTTTGGGTCTACTGTAATTTTTGGGTTATAGACTGTTTAATTTTTTTAATATGGGCCCGGGCAAATTTTGCCCATTACAGGTGCCCTTCTTTGCTTATTGTCGTGTAGCGAGAATAGAGCAAAGACTTTAAAAGGGTCAACTTTGCCCGATCTTTCCGAATCTTGACTCCTTGATGCTTTCTTCCTTCAGGTAGTCGCGCCTTAACCCACTGCATCTTTAGAGGTATAGGGATTCTCATTTCAATCTATTCCACTACTGCTTAGGGAGGTATGATCTATAATATTAAATCTACTCCATTGTCGATACATAGAGATAAGATTTGCCAACTTCGATCTACCCCACCGCTATCTCGAGGAGACAAGATCTACAATCTCCAGTCTGCTTCCTGGAGATAAGACTTGTAATTTTCAATCTGCTCCACTCCTGCTTAGTGGAGATAAGATCTGCTATCATTAGCCTGCTCCGCTCCTGCTCAGGAAGATGAGGCTATTTGCTTAGTTATGCTCTATTGCCTATACATGGAGATAAGATTTGTCAACTTCGATCTGCCCCACTGCTATCTCGAGGAGATAAGATCTACAATCTTCGGTTTGCTCCATTACCGATACATGCAGATAAGACTTATAATTCAGTCTGCTCCCTTGCTATCCCAGGAAGATAAGGTTAGTGGCTTAAATCTGCTCCATTGCCGATACATGGAGATAAGATCCGCCATTTTCGATCTGCCCCACTTCTATCTTAAGGAGACAAGATCTACAATCTTCAGTCTACTCCATTGTCGATACATGAAGATAAGACTTGTAACTTTAGCCCGCTCCCTTACTATCCCAGGAAGATAAGGCTAGTGGCTTAAATCTGCTCCATTGCCGATACATGGAGATAAGATCCGCCATTTTCGATCTGCCCTACTTCTATCTCGAGGAGACAAGATCTACAATCTTTAGTCTGTTCCATTACCGATACATGGAGATAAGGCTTGTAAATTTCAGCTTGTTTCCCTACTACTTAGGGGGATAAGGCTTATTGTCCTCAACCTACTCCATTACTGCTTAAGGAGATAGGGCGGTATGTCATTTTCCAGCCTGTTGAATTAGTGCTTAGGGGGTTAAGGCTCATCGTCTTCGATCTGCTCCACTACTGCTTAGGGAGATAAGATCTGTAATTTTCAGCCTATTACCCTACTACTTAGGGGGTTAAGGCTCACTGTCTTCAATCTGCTCCCCTACTACTTAGGAAGATAAGATCTGTAATTTTTAGCCTGTTACCCTACTGCTTAGGGGGATAAGGCTCATCATCTTTGATCTGCTCCACTACTGCTTAGGGAGATAAGATCTGTAATTTTCAGCCTGTTACCCTACTGCTTAGGGGTTAAGGCTCACCGTTTTTGAATCTACTCAACTACTGCTTAGGGAGATAAGATCTATAATTTTCAGCCTGTTACCCTACTGTTTAGGGAGTTAAGGCTCACCGTCTTCGATCTGCTCCCCTACTGCTTAGGGAGATAAGATCTGTAGTTTTCAGCCTGTTATCTTACTGCTTAGGGGGTTAAGGCTCACCGTCTTCGGTCTGCTCCACTACTGCTTAGGAAGATATCTACTCCATTGCCGATACATGGACATAAGACTTGTAATTTTTGATCTGCTCCACTCCTGCTCAGTGGAGATAAGATCTGTTATCATTAGCCTGCTATGCTCCTGCTTAAGGAGATAAGGCTAATGGCTCAAATCTGCTCTATTGCCAATACATGGAGATAAGATTTGTCAACTTCAATCTGCCCCACTGCTATCTCGAAGAGACAAGATCTACGCTCTTCAGTCCGCTCCATTACCGATACATGGAGATAAGACTTGTAATTTTAGCCTACTCCCTTGTTATCTTAGGGAGATAAGGCTAGTGGCTTAAATCTGCTCCATTGCCGATACATGGAGGTAAGATTTGCCAAAATCTATAATTTGAATCAATTTTGCTACATCGTCCTCTGAGGAACCTACCTGTAGAATTGATTTCATGGGGTCTATGCTTATGCCAAATGATCAGGATGTCATGATCTAAAAATGCTTCTAACCAGATGTATTATGATTGTTATATGAATGAATGCAAAATGTCATGAGAATGATCCATTTTTAGCATTTGGGCTATCTTTGTTCACCGTTTGTTAAGGTGATATCCTTGATGTATTTCTTCTTGTTCAGCTGATGTTTTCAACAGAGAATCTAAACATGTAGCCATTGCTTGAACTCTTATTTCCCAAGCGTTCCAAACCCTTTAAGCCTGGTGAGTTCTAAATAATTGTCCTGTTTTAGATTCTTGCATTGTTTAGACACTTTCAGACTAATATGCAAAACTTCCTTTGTGAAGGCATTATTAGTTCATTAATCATTATTTCAATATGAAATGCTTGAAAAAGATGATAGAGATGAATAAAACTGCAATTTATTCAGGACAAAATCCGTAAAGAATGTATTGAGAAAATGAAGCAAATTTTGGTAAGGTACAAAAATGGGTAAGGGTGGAATTGGTGCCCCAGATATCACAGCCTGAGTTTCTCTGTACGAACTTCTTGAAGACTATTCTGAGTTCAACATGTGTTTAGGAGATCTGTAGTACTTTGTCAATGCCCCTAAGATGTAGTATATCTCCTCATTATTAACTCAGGTGCAGGATGGTTAGCGCATGCCCTATTTCTCCTCAAAAATTTGAATTGCCTTACGGGTTTTCAATTCAAAGCTCCTTTGGTCTCAAAGTGCCCTTTGCGGGTTTTCACCTTGGCCTCTTTGTTTTTTTTAAACTCAAGACGCCCTTTACGGGTTTTCGCCTTGGCCCATTTTCCTTCTTAAGCGAAGTACTTCTTGACGGAGTCTGCATTAACTGGGTTTGACTGACTTTTGCCGTCCATCTCGGCTAGTATCAATGCCCCTCCAGAAAAAGCCTTTTTTACGACATAAGGTCCCTCCCAATTAGGCATCCACTTCCCTCTGAAGTCATTTTGTATAGGGAGGATCTTTTTCAATACCAAGTCTCCCTCATGGAATACTCTAGGGTGGACTTTTTTGTTGTAAGCCTGCATCATTCGTTTCTGGTACATATGACCATGACGGATGGCTCTTAACCTTTGTTCCTCAATTAGATTCAGCTGATCATATCGAGATTGCATCCACTCTGCTTCGTCTAACTTCAACTCTGATAAAACCCGAAGAGAAGGAATTTCGACTTCAATGGGCAAAACTACCTCCATTCCATAAACCAATGAGAAAGGTGTTGCCTCGGTAGAGGTTCTAACAGATGTTTGATAGGCATAGAGGGTAAGCGGTAACTTTTTATGCCAATCCTTGTAGGTCTCAGTCATTTTCCCATAATTTTTTTAATATTTTTATTAGCTGCCTTAATTGCACCATTCATTTTTGGGTGATAAGGCGACGAGTTGTGGTGCTTAATTTTGAACTGACTGCAGACTTCTACTATCACGCTATTGTTTAGGTTCAACGCATTTTCAGATACGATCCTTTCCAGCATACCATAGCGGCATATGATCTCCCTCTTCAAAAACTTGCTAACTTCCGTCTTCATGACATTGGCATATAAAGCTGCCTCTACCTATTTGGTGAAGTAATCAATGACCACGAAAATAAATCGATGTCCGTTAGAAGCCTTCGGTGAAGTCAACCCAATGAAGTCTATGCCTCACATCGAGAAAGGCCACGGAGAAGTCATAACATGAAGATGTGAAGGAGGCACATGGATCTTGTCTCCATAAATTTGGCACTTGTGGCACTTTTTGGCGTAACAGATGCAGTCTCCTTCCATCGTAGACCAGTAATACCCGAATCTCATGATTTGCCTGGCCATTGTAAACCCATTGGCATACGTCATGCAGACACCTTCATGGACTTCTTCCAGAATTTTCTTAGCCTCAACAGCATCAGCGCATCTTAACAGCATCTGGTCCTTCCTCTTTTTATAGAGGACCTCTCCGTCTAAGACATAGTCATTATCCAGTCTTCTCAATATTCTCCTATCATTTTTTGTTGCTTGATTAGTGTATTCCCAGCTCTTCACATATCGCAGAATATCATGATACTAAGGATGATCATCTCTCTCCTCCTCTTCGTCGATATTGTAGCAGTGAGCTGGAGCCTCACAAATACTCATTTGGATAGGCTTCATACCTTCCTGTTCATTTACTTTAATCATAGAGGCTAATGTAGCCAAGGTGTCAGCCATCTGGTTTTTATCAGGCGGGAGGTAAGAGAAATTAGTATCATCAAACTCCTCAATTAGCTCCAAAACTAACTTTCGGCAACTGATCAATTTGGGATCTCTTGTTTCTCATTCTCCTTTGAGCTGATATATCACAATGCGAAATCTCCATATACCTTTAGCACCTTGACTTTGCGGTTTATGGCTGCTCAAATTCCCATGATACATGCTTCGTACTCTGCCATATTGTTTGTGCAATCGAAATCCAACTTGCAAGTGAATGGATAATGATCTCTATTTGGGGATATCAGGACTGCCCCAACTCCATTACCAATGGCATGTGACGCTCCATCGAAATTCAATTTCCAAGGACAATCTTCTAGGGTACCCTCCTCAATAGCTGCTACGAACATCAGATCTTCATTAGGAAAATCGAAATTAAGGGGCTCATAGTCGTTTAGCGCTCTGTTGGCTAGAAAATTTGCACCCCCTTCACAACCTTCTAGTTCACATAGATTATGTCAAATTCAGAGAGCAAAATTTGCCATCGGGCCATTCTTCCATTCAAGGCGGTTGACTCCATCATGTATTTAAGAGGGTCTAGTCTCGAGATTAACCAAGTTGTGTGGTACAACATGTGTTGCCTCAACCTCCGAGTTGTCTAGACCAAAGCACAACATAACTTTTCAATTGGTGAGTATCTCATTTCACACTCAGTAAATTTCTTGCTAAGGTAGTATATCACCTTTTCTTTCTTCCCTGTCTCATCGTGTTAGCCGAGCACACATCCCATTGAATTATCGAATACCGTCAAATACAGAATCAATAATTTATCAGGACTGGGTGACATTAGCACTGGAGTATCAGACAAGTATTATTTAATCTTGTCAAAATCCTTCTGGCATTCGTCATCTCAAATGCCTGGGTTGTGTTTCTTAATAAGACAAAATATGGGGTCACATTTCTCAGTCAATTGTGAAATAAACCAGGCAATATAATTTAGTCTTCCTAAAAAGCCTCGGACTTCCTTCGGAGTGCGTGGCAAAGGCAATTCTTGTACAGCCCTGACTTTATCTGGGTCGACCTCAATTCCTTTTTCACTGACCACGAAACCAAACAGTTTTTCCTGACCTAGGCCCAAAAGTACACTTGTTTGGGTTGAGCTTTAGCTGAAATTTCCTCAACCTCAAGAATAGTTTCCTCAAAGCCTGAATATGCTCCTTCTCCGTTCGAGATTTTGCAATCATGTCATCAACGTAGACCTCGATCTCATTGTGCATCATGTCATGAAACAAGATTACCATGGCCCTTTGGTATGTTACTCCCTTATTCTTTAACCCAAATGGCATCACCTTGTAACATAAAGTTCCCCACAATGTTATGAATATGGTCTTTTTCATGTCTTCAGGATGCATCTTTATCTGATTGTATCCAGATAAACTATTCATGAAAGAGAACAATGAATATCCTGCCGTGTTATCCACCAAGGTGTCGATGTGAGGCAGCGGGAAGTTGTCCTTTGGGCTAGCCTTGTTTAAGTCCCTGTAATCGACACACATTCACACTTGTAAGAACCTAGCGTCAAATTGCTTCTTGACCTCTTCTCTTATATTTACTACCACATCGGATCTCATCCTTCGGAGCTTCTGTTGGACCGGCTTGCATTCTTCTTTTATAGGGATACGATGTACCGCAACATCGGTACTCAACCCAGGCATGTCTTGGTATGACCATCCGAAGATATCTTTGAACTCGAGCAGAAATCTAACGAGATCCTGTCTTGTTTCATTGGTTATACAGGTTCCAATTTTCACCTCTTTCCCCTATTCCAGAATCACATTCTCAATTATTTCTTTGTGAGGTAGAATCAGCTTTTCTTCCCGTTCTACCATCCTTAACAAATCTGAGGATAAACTACAATCTTTTTCATTTGCAAACTCCCGATATCCTTCTAGACATATGTCTCGTTCATAAGGGAGTTCTGGGTCCATAGCAGTGTTACTCATGACGTCAATATCTGGGGACCTATTGTAGGTATGAAAGAATATTCAAAGAATGAATCTAAGAGTGGCTTATTTGTATAACATGATTATGAAAGAAATGAGAGAATAAAAATATTTGCCCGATATGAAACAAAAAAATGCATTTTTTTATTAAAAGTAAAGATGTTTGAACATGAACCTATTTCACAAAAGATTCTTATTGTTTCTAGGCTTAAAACAACAAGTGTGTTTTGAACATTACTCAATGTTAGCTCTAAAAACTACAGTAATTTCTTCCGCGGTCCAATTGTTTAGAACACTTCCAGGCTCATAGGGGCGAATGCCCGTTAAGTTTCCTTCCTTCAGACCCTCTTCAAATACGGCGTTGATGCTTAAAGTTCTCATCATATCTTCAGCCATTTCTTTATTCGTATTCTCCGGTCCTGGATGGATAATTCCTCCCGATACGAAGTCATTGATCCCCATTTGACCTCAGCACCATTCATCATGCCTTTCGTCTCTCTCGCTTCCTCTCTAATTCCTCCTTTCTCTATTTGGCGTCTGGCCTATGCCCCAAACCAAAACGATTGTGCTTGTCAACCAAACCTGGCACTTCGACCCGTCCATGGAGGTATTTCCCGAGTCCCCTCCTAGGCAATGCTCCTTTTCCTACCATCAGTCCCAGGTTCATCCACGTAGCTTCGGATATTTTGGGCATCGGGATCTTATTTCCTTCACTAATGAAAGTCGCATTTACAAACTCTAATGACTGAAAGGAGCACTCTATCACCTCAGTATCATTTTCTGTGTATGGTGCATCACTAGTAACACCGCATTTATAGTTATCAGCCAACCCTCTGTCACCAACTTTAGCTTTTGGTACAATGATGATGGTACGGCTCCCGCTGAGTGGATCCAGGGCCTCCCCAATAAACCATTATAAGAGGGCTTAATGACCATCACGATGAAGTCTACCTCGTACGTATTTGGCCCGATCAGGAGGGGTATCTCAATCCTTCCCATCACTTTCCTTTCGGTGCCATCGAATGCTCTCACTATATTCTGGCATGTTTTCATATGAGAGCTATCTACAGGCAACCTGTTTAGTGTAGATAGGGGCAAGAAATTCAGTGCTGATCCACTGTCAATCAATACCCCCGGTAGTGTATACCCTTTACATCGGGTAGTGATGTGCAAAGCCTTGGTGGTCCCATATCCCCTGGCGGTATCTCATTGTCACTAAAAGAAATGCACTTATGTTGCCGACGAGGCGGTCTAGCTTGTTCACCAAAATATCACTCACGACATAGGTTTCATTCAATACCTTTATTAGCGCGTTACGATGTACCTCCGAGTTTAAAGGTAAAGCTAGTACCGATATACGTACCGACTGCTTGTGTAATTGTTCCACAATACTGTACTCACTGTGTTTTAGGAACTTCAAAAACTCTTTGGCTTTATTCTCTGTTACTGGTTCATTAACCAATGGTTCTGTCCTTTCTTCCCTCTGTTCAATCATCAGGGACTTCCCCTTTTCAGGTTCGGCTTTTGTATCTGGCATGCTGACCGGACTCTCCTTTCCCGAGCACTGCACATTACAGCTGTAATTCTAGGGCAGCCTTTTCCTATCCTTATAAGGAAAAGCCATGGGTTTCTGAATTACCACTTTTGGTGCCACTCTCGCTCCTGTTTCATTGATTCTCGGTCTTGTGATGATCATTACTGGGTGATTGACCTCAAAGACCTTCTCTGCTGACTTTCCTTCTGTGGTGCACACGTCATCTCCTTCAGTAGAGTCAAAGAACTTCAATTCCTTATTATCAATTAACCCTTGCACTAGGGCCCTGAATTCGTTACATTGCTGGACCTCATGGTCCTCTTTATCGTGAAACTCACAGTAGTTCCTCACACCTTGGGATTTGCTCCCCAACCCTTGCAGAACTAACCCCATTTTCTGTATTTCCTTCCAAACCTCCCTCAATGGGGTTCTTACTTCAGCAACATTTCGTTTGATTCTCCTCCCCATATTTTCAACTATTGCGTTTACCCCTTTATCAGTATGACTGGGTAACAGATTTCCCACATCAGGTGCATCGTTGAATTTCACAACACCCGCTTTAATGAGTCTTTCAACTAACCTTTTGAATGAGGTGCAGTTTTCTATCGAGTGCTCTACTATTCCCGCATGGTATTCACACTGAGCATTTGTGTCGTACCACTTAGGATATGGAGGTTGCAACGGTTTCAAGTAGAAAGGGGCTACAACGTGTGCATCAAGCAGATTTTTGTACAACTCCCTATACTTCATGGTATAGGAGTAAACTGGAATTTCTCGGTATTCTGCCTCATGTTGGGCTCTTTCCTTACTGCTCTTGGTTGGCTGATAGTGATGGATTTCGAATAACCCGGGCTCACATTATTTACTTTATTTTCCCTTTTCTTCGGAGCCGATCTTCTCGTGTTCTCTCTAGCTTCTATTTTCCCACATCTTATCGCGTTCTCTACCATTTCACCAGCCATCACTATGTCTGCGAAGCTCTTAGTTGCGCTCCCCAACATATGATAAATAAAAGGTGCTTTTAGGGTATTAATGAACAGCATGGTCGTTTCTTTCTCTAACAGTGGCAGTTGGACCTGTGTAGCGACTTCCCTCCACCTTTGGGCGTATTTCCTAAAACTTTTGCCCGACTTTTTCTCCATATTTTGTAATGTGATCCTGTCAGGCGCTATATCAGTCACATGGCCATAATGCTTCATGAAGGCCTGTGCCAAATCCTTCTACGATTTGACTTGAGTACGACTCAACTAATTATACCATTTAGTCGCGGCTCCAGTCAGACTATCCTGGAAACAGTAAATCAACAATTGGTCGTTGCTGACATGTCCCGTCATTCTTCGACAGAACATTGTAATATGAGCCTCAAGGTAGCTGGTCCCGTTGTATTTTTCAAACTCTGGCATATTGAACTTTGGAGGGAGTACCAGATTTGGGACCAAACTCAACTTCTTAGCATCCACCTCGCATTGGTAATCAGTGCTTTCCAATGGTTTGAACTTTTCCTCTAACCATTTGCATTGATCTTCAAACTCCTTTGAGAGCTCCGCCCTTGCTTTCTCACCTTTTGCTGCATCATCGAAGTCAGAGACCATTGGTTTTGCCAAATTATCTCCGGGGTTGGAGCTTGAGCCTGTCGGGAAGTTTATCGGTGCTGAAGTACCGAATTGATACTGGGTTTGATATTGACGGACACTCTTGGTGGTTGTATTTGGGAATTTACTGGGCAAGGCCTGGAGGATAAGCAGAATCTTCATTATCATCTCCAGTATCGACCATAGGGCCCTTTCCTTTATCAGGCACTCCAGTCAACAACTGTGTTAACTGGTTCATCATACTTCTCTGGGATTCAGCATTTGATCCCTCATGTCCTGTTGGATCCTAACCAACTTTTCTTGCATCTGAGTTTGCAGTTGGTCCTATATCTCCTTTTGCATCTGTTCTAACTTTTCTATCCTTTGATCCATAGCTTTTGTTTTTCTTTGAGTGTAGTAGTGATGTTCCAGGGTAACTATAATACGATATCTAGTTAATAGGATTTTTTTATGACATTTAATGCATATGATGCGATGAAATGCAAATACATGAAAATGCAATGTAAAGGAATGAATGCAAAAAGAAAGAGAGGCGTCGATTCTGAATTCAATTTCATTAGAAGAAATTTTCTAGAAAATAAATTTCTTTACATAAAACGGATTACATATGTGGCTTCATCCTCATAGTCCAAGTGAAGACACCAATCCTTTTCTTCGTATCTGGATGTTATAGTCGTGTCCAATGAATTTTCTCAATAGATGCCTCATCTAGCTTCTTGTCGCTTGATCTAGGCCGCGAGCCTCATCTAGCTCCTTGTCGCTTGATCCAGGCCGCGACTCTTCACTCACTTATCCTCCGTAATGCTCGTAAGCTCTTCACTCACTTATCCTCAGCGATGCTTGTAAGCTTCTTTAAGAAAATTGAGAAGTGATGACTCTCGAATAATCCTTGTTGGCTTGAATCCCTGAACAACGAGGCAAAGTCATATACCATCAATTTTTTTCTCGTTGTGTTTACTTGGACTATATTCGGACGAACGTGTTATAACCACTTTATCAATAAACCCATTTTTTTATGACAAAATTTTTTATTAGCAATCGAATATGAATCAACACTTCCTTTCTATGATGATGAAATGCAATGTAGGAAGAAAGAAAGCACGTTAGTATCATATACAAATGGTAAAAATAAAAAAAAACCTATCTAGGTAACTGCTAAGGTTCAACATAGTTTTACCTAAAGTGAGCTCCTAGGGTTCACTATATGTGGTTTAGTTCTAAATGGAGGGTACCTGAACCAGCATATTCCTCATTCCTCACCCACTATAGGCTCATATGGATTGAGTTCAGTTCAGGGAATACATTTCCCTATAGCTATGCGGACGTGAAAACCTCACGAAGACATAGGTACGGATGTATCCCGCAAGCAGTCCACTAGCCTAGCGGAGGTGAAAACCTCACGAAGGCATAGTTTCTCACTCTCACTTAAAAGGTGTGACCACAACAGTCATGCAATGTGATGCAAGAGTGCCCTACGAGACTCAAACCCTAACAAACATATGACACGACACAAACTCATGCGGTGAAAGAATCAAAATCAAATTTTAATTTTCGATAAAAGGACAAAAAAAATCAATTCTACGGATTGACTCTCTTATAAATGTCACCAGTGGAGTCGCCAAGCTGTCGAAACCATTTTTTTGTTTGAAAAACGGGCCGACTTTAAAAAGGAAAAATGGAGTCGCCACCAATCTTTTTTGAAGTGTAATTGGGTCACCTTATAAAACATTTGGTCTACGAATTTTAAGAAAATAGGTCCGGGAGTCGATTACGCACGAGGAAGGATTAGCACATTCGCAACGCCCAAAATTGGTACCTTATTGATTGATTAATGTCCTAATATCGAAAATTGGAAGAGATTTTAAAATATGAATCCTTTAAAAAATGTTTGGATAATTCGAATTTGATATTGAAATTCTCCTGTTCCGAAAGAATGAAATATCACATCCAGCATGTTAGGATACGATATTTCAAACCCTAGACACCAAGATCATTTCATGATTTCCAAAATTCATGCATTGCAATTTTAAAAAGGATATTCCGTTATTTGGCCAAACGAAAAAATCGAAACCCAGCACGTTAGGGCACCATTCCTCGAATTTCCAAACGTGAAATATTGCCTTTTTTTTGAAGTTGTGAAAATAGGGTCCAAATCTTAAGAGGATATTTAGTTATTTGGACGACGAAAAATTGAAACCCAGCACGTTAGGGCACAATTTCTCGAACTTCCAAACACGAAACATTGCCTTGTTTTCAAAAGCTCTTAAATAAGCGACTATGAAATTGACCGAGAATGCATTTATTCGATTTGTTTGGGACAAAATGAAATGACCAATATTGGCCAAAACTTTGGAGTTTGTACCATAATGTAATAATAAAAACCACGCAAGCATAAGATCAGGCATGAAATAAAAATACATGGTACTAATACTACACAGGAGAAAAATAATACATAACAATCCAAATAATCAACGGACATGAAATGAGAGGAAAAAACTTATTATAAAAATATATATAAGTAATAATATATAAAAATGTTTGGAATAACAAAAACTATACAATAAAATGAGGACTTTAAAGAAAAATTATATGTAATAGATTTTAAGAATATATGTACGTAAAATGATTTAGGAAAAAAATGTATACACAAAATAACATGAAATTAATAATATATATAGAATAAAAACTATTTAATATGGATAATATATATAAAAGAAGATGGTGATAATAAAATAATACTAATAATGAATAAGTACAATAATAATAAGGTTAGTTATGAATAAAATAAAAAATAATGGTAGTAGTGATAGTAAAATAATAATACTAAATTAGTAATAATAATAGGAATAATGATAATGAAGTAATAATAAAATAGTAAAAAAATGGTACTAATAATAAAAGAACAGTACTGATATTAAAATTGATAATAATGATACAAAATAATAGAAATAATGAAAATAAGAGTAATATTAATAATAAATAAAAAAATAGTAACCATAACGCTGAAGAATATAATAATGATTATAAAATCAAAGAAAAAAATAATTAGAATATAAAGATAATTAGAAAAGAATAAATAAATAATGAACCAAAAAAAAGTCCAGATTAAATAAGTTAAGGACTGAATCATAATAAAAAGGAAATTTAAAGCCTAAATTGTAATGAATCTAAACGAAATAGGACTAACATACAATTCGCGCCAACAAATAGGGACTAAAAATACAATTATTCCAAGCTCCTGAACGCAGCGCCTGAATGCGGACCAAATTGAAGTGGCGGACAAGATTCAGGGAAAATTTTAAATTAAAAAAATGAAACAGGATGCAATTAAAACAGTGGCTCGAAAGGATAGGACTAACCGCGCAATTTACCCATTTATGGTTAAATTGCGCGGATCTAGCTGTGGATCAGGTCATCGCGCGGGGCTCCCCACCCTTTAAACGATGTCGTTTCTTTAGTGTTAAAGAAAACCCCCTTTTTCTTTTGTAGAAACATTTAACCGAAATTTTCAAAAAAAGAAAACAACAATTGGGATCCCATCTTTTCTCTGCTAGGGCAAGCCCATCCTTGTAGCAAGTCCACCGTGCGCACACCATTAGCGGCGGCCAGAGGAATCAAGGTAAGATCCTCCCAGTCCCTTTTAAAAAACATTGTTTGCCTTTGAAAACAAGTGAGATAAATCTATGAAAATGGAAAGGGTTTTTTAATACCCTCTTTTTTTATTTTCGCATGCAATGACAAAGTAAAGGGAAAAGCAAAACGAGATTTGAAAATTGGAAGGCAAAACACAGTAATCACCTTGTTTTTTTTTTTTACTGATTTCCTATTTCAATCTATGCACAAGTCTCTTTTTTTTCTATTCACTGTGTTTGTATTTGCTTCTGTATCTATCAAAAAACCGGCCCCTGTTACACTGTTTTGAACGGCTTTATATAGCCGGAAAAAATAATAGAAAATCTATATTCTATTTGTTGTGTTGTATTTCCTTCTTTTCCGCAGGTGGAGGAGCGCATGACGCGGAGAGCGGGCGGCGACGCGCCGTGTGCGTGCGTGGTCTTGGCGGTACATGATCTGCGAGCGGTCACTTGCCGTGGCTGGCACAAGGCAAGGGCAAGGGTTTCTGATTTTTTTTTGTTTTGGGCTTAATGGGCCTCGTTTAGGGTTTGGGTCTGCTGTAATTTTTGGGTTATGAACTATTTAATTTTTTTAATATGGGCCCGGGCAAATTTTGTCCATTATAATCTCTATTAAGCAATAAATGACATTTTTGTATGGTAAATATTGATACTATTCCAATTTAATATTATTTGATTCTTTTTAATAGTGCATATATTAAATTTATCTATTTAATATTAGAGGGACTAATTTGATCAGATCCCTATAATAGTGGGACCTCTCAAGCACATTCATCAATTATCAACACTACTAATTGAACAACCATCGAGGTAATGAGCATGTTGATTTATGGTAAATTAGGTTGAATACAATGTTGATAACTTACTCAAGAATCGTTCGTATAATATTAATTTATTAAGTTAAATAAAAAAGTATGAACAAATAATTTATGTTCATTTATTAAACGGATAAGTTTGAATAGAAGTGTGTTCAGTTTGTTTATGTTCATGAACAAGCTTGTTTATAAACTTATTCATTTAAAGATAATTTTTCCTATGAAAAATACTTTAATAATATTTTTTTCTCAATTTATACAATCTTCTCTATAGCCAACGCTAGTCAGTCGAATCGATTGGATCAATAACCGATCGAGGTATCAATCTGGAGAGTGACTTTGAATTAGTTAGACTGGGAACCGGAACAACTGATTAAATCAGCAAAAAATTGGTTGAATCGGCAGTTGAACTATTTTTTAATCTTTTTATTTGAAAATTTAATTATTTTTTAATTGGACCAGTTGGACTAATCGGGCCTGCAAACTGGTGGCCTGACTAGTTCGATACCGAAACATTGTCTATAATAGTCACCCTTTATAACAACATTTTGCTATAATAGTCAAGCTTTTAGTAGAACCGATTTTTAATGTTTTATTGTAATCCTATATAACAACTTTTCACTTATAACAACAACCATAGTTATTAAATTATAACTATTTCATATAAGCAAACCTATTGATTATAAATTATTAAATAAAAATGATCTTAATTAAAGTATTATTTGTTTAAATTTCACACTAAAAAAATCTATTAATCATATTTTATTAGATGAAAATAATATTTCACACTAAAAAAATCTATTAATCATATTTTATTAGATGAAATTAATCTTCGATTAATGGAATTAAAGATATCAATTCAATAAATTATTAAGTTCTCTAATTAAATATTTTACTACGAATTTGGAACATCATATAAACTTATATAAATAAATTACTTGAAAATAATAACTCTTGATAAATTAATTAATTTAATTTGATAATTCATACTGATTAATTAAAACTTGTTAGACTTATGAAATCATACGAAAGAGTGTAAAATAAAAGATGTATTAAAGAAATAATGAATGAACCTGGTATGCATCTTTTAATTTTATTGATTTGATTCTCACTTTCTTTATTTAATGAAGTTCGCGATATGAATTTTGTTATAGATTTACAACAATTATAACTTTATAACAACATGCTATTATAGGTGTATAGCAACCAACTCTTTATAATAGGTGAAATATTGATAAACAAATGGAGCTACTATAGGGAGGGTTGAATTATTTAATTTTGTTAGTTAGTTAGTTTATTTTTGTTTGGTTGGTTTATTGTTTGTAAATATATTCATTTAACGTTAAATGAACAAGTTTGTTTAACATTTGTAAATATATAAATGAATATACTTGTGAACATTAAATAAATCGAGTTTGAACATATCAAATAATAAACGAATTGAGTTAAAAAATAATGTTTAAAGTTTAAACGAATAGGATTCAAACATGAACAACTTCAAAATATGAACAACCGAACATGAACAAAACTTTCTGCTATTGAACCCCATTCATTTACACCCTTAATGGTACTAAAAAATACATTACCATAATAAAATCTAACCGGTTCAATTTAGTGTAAAATTTAGGGAAAAGTTTTCAAACCGTTTTGATAAAAAATTCCAGTCATTTGAAAATATTTATTTATCCACTAAGATTTGGTGAAAAATACATTAATCCCTAATAAATTTTAAATAAAAGAACATTTTTATCTTAAATCTTTGTATTTAATAATTTTAATTAAAATAATAAATATCGAATAACTACAGTAAAAAATTTAAGCTTTCTTCTTTTTTAAAGCTCCCTCCCTTAACTAGACCTACTCATGGGTTTGATTTTTTATTTATTAAAATTGTATTAAATTTTTCTTAAATTATTTTTTTATTACAAATTATTTCGTGTTTTTCAAAATTAGCAATGACAAAATCTCTAATTCATTTGGATGGCAAACACATTTCGGTCGATCAATTACAAATGGTAAGAATTTTTTATTATATTTAATCTAATTTAATTTAAATATTTTCTTGTTATATTGGAATTTAATATTTTGTACTTTTTTAAATATAGCCAAAAGACCGGATTTTGGAGACGTATATTCGTAATCTACCCGCTCCTCCATCACCCTTAATCGAACCCTACTTGAGAGATGCAAGATTTTTGCACGTGACCCTTATGGGTAGGGGGTGTAAATCAGACCCTACAGTTGTAAGCGCATTGGTAGAAAGGTGGAGACCTAAGACACATACATTCTATCTTCCATGCGGCGAGTATATTATCACTCTCAAGGACGTGCAATTATAGCTGGGATTGCCGGTGGATGGGCCGGTATTGACTAGGTTAGTTGTTGTAGTAGATTGAAGACACGTATGCAAGCAACTTTTGGGGAAGGTTCCAAAAATAATTTATGGAGCTTGGATAGATATTAATTGGTGAAAAAGAAATTTGAGCGAAGTTCAAAGAGAACAATACGCTCGGGTGTACATCTTTATGATCATCAAGGGTCTCCTAATGCCCGATAATTCACGAAATCTTATCCATTTAAGGTGATTACTAAAACTCGTGGACTTTAGGGAGGCGAACGAACTTAGTTGGAGGCCAATTGTATTAGCGACATTGTACAGGGAGATGTGTCAGGCGACAAAACCACAAAACAATTAAATTCGGTGGTAGCATGCTACTACTGTAATCATGAGCGTGGTACCAACTACCATTTTTATGTCCTCCAGCGGACTACCCTTATATATTTCCACTCGTAACAATGTAAAATTCATTAGATAATATATTTACCATAATAAAATTATTTAAAATTTAAATTATTGTGTTAACATATTATTTCAATAGATCGAACCATGGGCCGAGTTATGCAGGACTACTGGATGAGTTTCGAGATACACGACTTCTGTTAGACCAACATTTGGAAGCGGAGGTATATATTTTTTAAATTTGAATTTTATAATATTAAAGTAGTTGATTTAAAAATTAATAGTATATATATAACTAAATTTTTTGTTATTTTAATATAGTTTGAATGAATGTTATACTCTGATTCGAGAATTCAAGAATGCATCCCGTCCGAATTCTTGGTGAATCCCAACATATGGCACGTGAATGTGCCATTGGTAGTGTATGCTACAATGGAGCTGCATGAGTCCAATAGAGTGTTGCGACGGTTCGGGTTTCGATAAATGATTACATTGAAACCCTAAGACAGCAAAGATCTGCACCACATTGACTTATGGGGGAGAATGGGTGAGCATTGGCCTACATTACATGCGGAATATATCGACATTTGGAACAATAAGTACGAGTTTTTACCTACTTGCGAGGCCATTATTGCTCCGGAGTACATACTATGGTTTAGGGTTTGTGGCAAGCCATACATACTAAAGGAAGCGGCGAGGGGTAGGCAACTACATACGAAGAGACCACGATGGGTGCCTAGATATCCTAGGCTTGGAGTAGCTACTGAAGCGGGTCCGTTATCTACACCTACGTAAGAACCAACACTGATGGCCACACCTTCCCCGAATCAGTATGGCTTGATTTATTTTGGTATTTTCACTAACCTCGTTATTTTTACATAACCACCATATGTTGCACCACGTTTTTTTGTTTTTACATCAATACCAGGTTTTATTTTTGGACATTCGTCCTCGGTATATTACACGTCGATGCCATCTACATTTTAGATGACAATGGGTTCAATGAAGATGTATAGGTGTCGCAAACACCTCTAGGATCATTGTTCTACCAAGGTGGAAATCTTCGTAACCACATGTTTCCAAAACAGAGGATACACGATGAAAACTGATGAGGAACTTATCGCAATCAACTACGAATGAAGGCGAAGAAGAAGAGAGGCCGAGACCACAACTTGAACCAAAAACAAATTTGGGTCGCAACCATCGACCACCCCAATATGGCACACATTCTGGCTGAGGATATGAATGATTAATTTTTTTTATACTTCTCATGTAAATTTAATTGTTTAGCTAAGTTATAGTCAATAAGATTGTATCGATATTGGATATGAAATGTTTTTAAATAAATATTGTTTTTGCATCAAAATTGGTTTGTGTTGTCATTTCATATTATTAAATCAAGTCTGCATGGGAAAAATGGAACAAAATTGTATATTTATTGTTTTCTATATAATAATAAAAATGTGCGTTTATAAATTAAAAAAATTTTGAGTATGAATGAAAAAAATCAACAAATTAATAAATATATTAATGAGGTGTTGTCCTTAAATCATCCTATCGATGTGGACATGACGACATTGTATGCCTTGGTTACCTACACCACCTGCATAACCTCAGTCGGTTTGTATTCTCCCAAATATCTATATTGTCACGTATTTGAGTCAATGTCGGTCGACCTTTTGGCTTGCGACGCAATGACATTTTGGGTAACAACTTGAATGGAGCGTTCGATACTGATGACCACATACTTTCATCTGGGACCAGTAGGAATACGTTTCTCCATATGTTATACATGTGTTCTAGTTTGTACACTTCATCCACCAAGGTTATGTGATCCAGACGTTGATTGCTACAAGCTACAATTGCATGAGCGTATAAAAAATGAAGTGCGTCAAATCTCCTATAGTCGCAAGTCTGTTATCTCAAGTGTACATGGTATGCTTCCTCAGAAATACCTCGGTTGGGTCTGTTGAACTACATAACCCAAAATAAAAGGTTATTGTGCTAGTGGCACACTAGATGCATACAATTTTCTGATGTTGTAGCCTTCCTAATTTCTTTACGTACATCCTCGCTCCAAATACGCCCGCCCTTCATCTGTCCAACATATTTTTCTGTTGGCTTTGGAAAAAGTTTAGCCAAACTAAAACATGTTTCTTTGACAACTGAGGTTATCAACAAATGACGTGTTCCCTTGAATACATAATTAATGTATTCTGTTAGGTTTGTCGTCATGTGCCTGTATCATGGACCCCCATCATACGATTTTGTTCATTGATCGAATAACATATTAGAGAGGTACTCTGCCCTGACACTGTTAATGGCCCGTAAGTTTTCAAATATTTTATGGAAATAGTGTTTCGCGAGCTCATACCATGTCGAGAAAAGTGAATAATTTATCCATAATGTCCAACATTTGTTGACTGGTTAAATGCCAAACAATTGAAATAGTGATGAATACATACCCATTGTTATCAGTTGTGTGCTGAGTTACAGAATCCTGTTGTTTGAGGTAGTTCACTACAACATCTCTTAGATAATACCTATGGCGTGTACGATCTCAAAGACTTCCCTACAATTCAATTGCGACCCGTATTCTAGGTCCCCTATTGGAGATGACGCATATATCAGGTCGGGGGCAAACATGCCTCCTCAACCTACACATAAAGAAATCCCAATCTTCTACTAACTTCCCCTGTGTGATTACAAAGGCAACCGACAGTATTTTTTTATTATCATCTTGTGCCATAGCCAACAACAATCGATGAGTATATCTCCCGTGCATAAAGGTACTTTTGATTTGTACCAGTGGCTTACAGTACTGGAACGTCTGTCAACATTGCTTGAAAGTCTAGAAAAAACGATGGAACACTAAGAATACATGAAGCAATCGATCATTGTAGTACTTAGGCATTATTTCCAGAATGGTTACACAACCTGTAACGTACCTCTCTAGTACCTGACACCACTACCATAAATTATTGTACGATACGTCCCACCCATTATGCATATTCTCCAATGCATTCTGTAACACCCCAAACCCAGCCTAGGCGTTACGGCTGAATTCGAAGATGTTACAGAGAAAGGTTTTGACAAATCATCCTAGTTTCATAGCCCATATTCGTTTATAACTATTACTGAAAACGTTACTTAATTAGTTCAGTTGCCAAAGCATATTTTATAACGGAATTGTAGAAATCGTTATATTTGAAAATTCTGTTCGTATTTTTAGAAAACATTTGTGTTTAATAAAAACCATATTTTTTAGCCAAATGTCGCAATTAAAAAGTTAAATAAAAAATCTAAATCCAAACTAAATCCAAACAGTCCAAAGAGTCCTTTAATTACAAAACTCCAAGAAATAAGCCTTAATTAAATGAAAACCATTAATTAAAAATAGTTCAAAAACGTGTGGTCATCGTGAGACTCCGCTATACTGATACGCCTAAGTCTGTGAATTACCTGTACAAAACAGAAAAAAATAGTAGTGAGTTTTTGTAAACTCAATGTGTAACCCAACAGAGATAGACATGTTATACATACAGAAATCACATATACAGTCAAATTCATATTCAGACTTAAGTCTTTTACAGATATAGATACCAAAACCAGATATGCAGAACAGATATACAGAATCCTACCTCCATCTTCTACACACCAACTCCAACCATCCCATCACACAATATGGGGTTAAAAACACCCACCCGTCCCTACACACCATATAGTGTCGATACAACATATAACAGATAATATGCAGTCAAGCTCTCAGAATATAGGCGAAAGGTCGTCGTATATATCACTTCCTCCGTATATACAAAACGTGCCCCAGCCACAGATATAGAATAACAAATATAGTAACATAATGCATAACATGCTCATATACAGATCACATTTATGTACTCAACAGAACAGATGTGCATATTAGAATCCTACACAAGGCAAGCTATCAGAATATCATATCAAATAATTTAGGATTCGGTTAGCCCTTACTGACCCTACAGTAGGACCACAATCGATTGGAACGAACCGTGCAAACCTAGGGAAAATTTCAGAGTTATGGGCCCACACGCCCGTATGGGCCTACACGCTCGTGTAGCCCCACATGCCCAGATTGGCCTTGCCCATGTAGCCTACACGACCTGGCCCACAACCTATATGCCTGTGTGGCATGCCCGTGTGGGCCCACACGCCTAACTTAGCCTAGCCTATGTGGCCCACACGGCCACACTTACACCATCACACGGTCGTGTCTTGTGCATGACCATGCCTTCATCAAACACACAGTCGTGTCTTGCACACGGCCAACCACACGGCCAGGCACATGTCTTTGTAGCGCCGGAAGATAGAAGTTTCGGCTCTTGGTTTTTTGCATTAGGAGTACACATCTGGTTCATTTTCGTAGCACTTGCAATCTTGAGACTACCAGAATCTTTGACGAAAAATTGATCGTTTCCAACCCCTCTCGTAAAACCCAACTTTAGAACCAACAATTAGAAGCACCCAAACGATTAAACAAAATTGATGACTTACCACCCTGCCTTTTGACCAAACGCAAGGAAAAATAAGGAAAAAGGAAACAATGTAAGAGATAGGGAAAAAGAACGTGAAATTGGGAAAAACAAAAATTTGGGAAAAAGAAATAAAAATCCAATAAAATAAAATAAACTAATCTTTTTAGTCACATCCCTAAAATCTCTCTAACTCCCCACTAATCTGAACCTACCATTTCAGTATTTCAGCCGCATCGGAACTCTCTATCAGACAACCGAGCAAAGATTAACATCCACACTCGCGCAGGGATTCGAATACAGGATCTCCAACACACTAACTCCTTATCACTCGAACCAGCAGGCTCATTCTGATATGAATTAACAAACAATTTAATATAAGCCTACTCAATAAGGGTAAGGGTTGGATCTAAAATAACAAAGTTTTTCCAGAAGTGGGAATTGAACTGAAGACCTCTCACACACCAAAAACACTTAACCATTGAAGCAGATACACATCTTCTGTCAGATTTCTTAAAAATAGACTTAATTTATTCAAGGCGTTACAACTCTACCCCCTAAAAGAAATTTCAGCCTCGAAATTTACCTGATCAAAGTAGATGAGGATACTTCTGACGCATTGAGACCTCAAGTTCCCACGTGGCTTCCTCAGTGCCATGATTCCGCCACAAAACCTTAACCAACGGGATGGACTTTCTTCTCAGAACCTTAATATCATGATCCAAAATCTGAACCAGCTCCTCCTCAAAAATCAAATCCGGTCTGACCTCGATCTCTTCAACAAAGACAACTTGAGATGGATCAAACCGGTACCACCTAAACATCAAGACGTGAAACACATCATGGATATGATCCAACTCTGGAGGTAGCTCCAACTGATAAACGACCGGTCCCACACGCTTCAGAATTCAATACGGCCCAATGAACCTAGGGCTCAACTTGCCCTTACGACCGAACCTCAGAGCTTTCTTCCACGGAGATACCTTAAAAAAAATAAAGTCACCCACAAAGTACTCGATATCTTTCCTTTTGAGATTCGCATAAGATTTCTGTCTATCAAAAGCCGCCTTCAGACGATCCCGGATTACTCTAACCTTATCTTCAATCTTGGAAACCAACTCAAGACCCAAAACCAGAACGCTCACCCAACTCAATACAATAGAGCGGAGTACGACATTTACGACCATACAAAGCCTCGTAAGGTGCTATCTAGATGCTAGACTGGAAACTATTATTGTAGGCAAACTCAGCTAGCGGCAGAAAATCCTCCTAACTACCTTGGAAATCAATCACACAACTCCAAAGCATACCCTCTAGTATCTGAATCACCCTATCAGACTGACCATCAGTCTGAGGATGGAATGCAGTATTGAAGTCTAATCTCGAACTTAGAGCCTCATGTAGTTTGTTTCGAAACCGAGAAGTGAAGCGAGGATCCTTATTAGAAATGATCAAAACTGGAACCCCATACAGTCTTACAATATCTGAAATGTAGAGCTCCGCTAACTTTTGCAGGAAGTAGTCCGTTTGAACCAGAATAAAATGAGCGGACTTGGTCAATCGATCCACAATGACCCAAACAAAATTCTTCTTAGGGGGTGTCAAGGGAAACCCACTAATGAAATCCATCGTCACTTGTTCCCATTTCCATAAAGGAATCTTAACGGGTTGTAACACACCCGAAGCCAACTGGTGCTCACCCTTAACTTGCTGGCACCTCAGACAACGAGCAAAAAAATTTGTAACCTCACATTTCAAACTCGACCACTAGTATAGTTCACGGAGATCCTGATACATCTTATAACCACTGGGATGCATAGCATAAGGGCTACTATGTGCCTCCATTAGAATCGACTGTCTTAGATCAGAACCATTCGATACACAAACTTGACTTCGAAAACACAGAACCCATCTTTATTCAGCCCAAAATCAGAAGTACTGTCACTCTCAATCTGACAAAACCACAAACTTAGAGACTCATCCCCTAACTGTTTATCCCGAATTTGGTCAGTCCAAGTTGGCTTAACTTACAACTCGACCAACAAACCTCTATCATTTAACAGACTAAGACGAGCGAGCATCGCTCTCAGATCAGTCATCACTCTACGACTGAGAGCATCGGCCACCACATTGGCCTTACTAGGATGATACTCTATCGTGTAGTCATAATCTTTTAGCAGCTCAATCCAACGATGCTGCCTAAGATTCAACTCCTTCTGAATAATGAGGTACTTGAGGCTCTTATAATCAGTGTAGATGATACACTTCTCACTATACAGATAATGCCTCCAGATCTTTAATGAAAAAACCATACCATCTGACTCGAGATCATGCGTCAGATAATTCCCCTCGTGTGACTTAAGCTGACAGGACGCATAAGCCATAACCTTACCACCTTATATCAGTACATGTCCCAAACTGACGTGCGACGCATCACTGTACACCACAAACTATTTACCAAGTTCAGGCTGTATCAGAATAGGAGCTTGATTCAGAACAAACTTCAGCTTCTCGAAGCTCGATTGTTGCACATCAGTCCAAACAAAATGAACACTCTTGTGTAGAAGCTTAGTCAAAGGAGCTGCAATCAGAGAGAACCTCTTGACAAACGGTAGATAATACCCCGCAAGACCCAGAAAACTTCGTATCTCAGATACATTCTTAGGCTATTTCTAGTCCAACATAGCTTCAATATTTCTAGGATCAACACAGATCCCCTCAGCAGAAACCACGTGCCTTAGAAAAGTTACCTCCTGCAACCAGAACTCACACTTGCTCAATTTAGTGTAGAACTATTTTTCTCGGAGTATTTGAAGCACTACTCTAAGATGCTCATCATGCTCATCCTCAGTCTTAAAGTAAACCAGAATATCGTTGATGAAGACCACGATGAACTGATCTAGATACGGCTGAAAAATTGGTTCATTAAATCTATGAATGCAATTGAGCATTCGTTAAACCAAAAGGCATAACTAGGAACTCGTAGTGCCTATAACGAGTCCTAAACGCAGTCTTATGAACATCCACTTCCTTAACTTTAAGCTGAGCATACCCAGAACAGAGATCTATTTTCGAGAACACTGAAGCCCCTCGGAACTGATCTAACAAATCATCTATCCTCAGAAAAGTGTACTTATTCTTCATAATCAATTTATTCAACTGTCGGTAGTCAATGTACATCCTTATAGAACCATCCTTTTTCTTTACAAACAGAATCGGTGCCTCCCACAGAGACACATTAGGATGGATGAAACCACGATCTAGAAGCTCTTGAAGTTGAGCCTTAAGCTCTGTAAGCTTCTTCAGTGCCATACGATATAGAGCGATGGACACTAAAGTTGTACTCGGTAGAAGCTTAATACTAAACTCAACTTCCCGATTCAGAGGTAAACCCGATAACTCTTCGAAAAAGACATCTAAAAATACCCTCATTGTTCTGATATCTCGGACAGAAGAGTCCCCAAAAACCGAAACACTGACGAAAGCCATATACGCCTCACACCCTTTTCAAACCAATTTCTTTGCCATAAGAGCGGAGATCACATTGGACAAATAATTTCAACGCTCTCTGATCACAACTATTTTCTTATTATCCACGGTCCTAAGAACAACCCTCTTAGTCGCGCAATCTAAGCTAACTCGGTGCTCAACTAACCAGTCCATACCCAGAATTAAATAGAACTTCTTAAACGATAGCTCCATCAAAATTTGCCTGAAACATAGCCCCTTGCACTTCTAACAGAACATTCCTATAAAGTCTATTAACCCAAACAGACTGTCCCACCGGACTTAGTACAGTAATCTCATTAGAAGTACAGTCCACAAATATCTTCAAGTTTTCAGAAACAATACTGGCTACATAGGAATGCGTAAAACCTACGTCTATCAGAGTAGTATAAGGAACATCAAAAATAAAGAACGTACCCGTGATTACATCAAAAGCGTCTCTATCCTCTCAGCATCGAGCAGCATAAACCAGTGCAGGCTACCTTACCTCAGAAAGACTAGCACATCTGCTTGGTGCTCTCTTTCCTCAGCCCATACCATTACCACCCCTAGCAGGTCCACGGCTCTAATTGGTTGCTGAATTGCCCTCTGAGGTTGTACAGAGCTCGATCCTAAAGCTTGCATCTGATCAGTCCGCTGTGGACACACTCTAATACAATGTTCTAAAGACCCACACCACAAACACGCCCTTAACCTCCTCCAACACTCGCCCGGATGGCACCTACCACAGTCACCACAAGGCTAAATCCCAGTAGGAGCGATAGGAACCCCCACTCTAATAGGCCCATCAGGTCTGACCCGTTTCTTAGGCCTCTAAATAGAACTAGAGAGCTCTGAATCCCTCTTATTCTTGCCTCTCTCACGATCCCTATTTTGGCGCTCCACGTACTTAACCTCCTCGGCGATCTTCGCATTATCCACCAGAACTGCGAACTCTTGCTCCCTCTGTGAGGCAATCAATACCTTTAGATTATCCCTCAAGGCATCCTCAAAACGAACGTATTTCTCATAATCAGTCGCTACCATGCCTCAAGCGTAGTAGTTCAACCTTAAAAACTCGACCTCATACTTGGACACAAATTTATCACCTTGCTTGAGATTTATAAACTCACGCCTATGAGCATCAACATAGCTCACGTCCACATACTTCCCCTGGAAAACAGTCTTAAAATAATCCCTGTTCAGACGATATGGTTGAGTACCCTCCTCAACCGACAACTACTACTGATACACCTCGTCGTGAAACAAAGAGACTGCACCCTTTAGTTTCTGCTCAGGAGTACAATCTATATCGTTCATAATCCTCTCAGTAGCCTCCAACTAATACACGGCCACAGTAGGGGCGACTCCAGTGACACCCATAAATAGCTCAACTCCATTAGACCGAAGTCGTTCGATTACCGACCCATGACCCTTAGATCTAGAATGCAGTCCAAGGACCCTCTCCAACACTCTCAACATGGCCTGGAACAGTGCTTCGTCCCCAACCGAGCAGCTTTGAGACCCAGTCTCGGTAGCAGGTGAAACTAGTGTCTCACTTGTATCTAAATTTGGTAGATTGCCCAAAGAGGAAGACTCAGCTCGAGCCCTCTATGGCTTCTACCGCGTCCACAAATACCATTATCGCTAGTTCCATGAGCGCTCATCGTATATTTCAAATTTGTCTACATTATAAAATTTTATATATCAAACCCAGTATTTATTAGCAAATATTTTATGCGTAAATTATCAGGAGTTCAGAAGTGTTTCAGAGATTTTAATCTCTAACTAGCTTAGTATAGTTTTCGGAAAGTGCTAACTACAGTGTCTTTAGAAAATTTCTATCTAAGTTCGGAGATACTTACAGAATCAGCGTCGAAAACTCGGTGTACCACATACTTACTCAGAGTGATCTAAATCATTTCAAAACCAGTTCTTTTTAAAACACAATTTTAGAACCCAAAATTCACAGCCCAATTTTTACAACTTAGCTCTGATACCACTAAATGTAACACTCCAAACACGGCCTAGACGTTACGGCCGAATCTGGAGATGTTACAGAGAAAGGTTTCGACAAATCATCCTAGTTTCATAGCATATATTCGTTTATAACTATTGCTAAAAACTTTACTTAATTAGTTCAGTTGCCAAAGCATATTTTATAACGGAAGTCTAGAAACCGTTATATTTGAAAATCCCGTTCGTATTTTTAGAAAATATTTATTTTTAGTAAAAACTATATTTTTAGCCAACCGTTGCAATTAAAAAGTTAAATAAAATATCTAAATCCAAAATAAATCCAAACAGTCCATAGAGTCCTTTAATTACAAAACTCTCAGAAATAAGCCTTAATTAAACGAAAACCATTAATTAAAAACAATTTAAAAACTTATGGTCACCATGAGACTGCGCTGCACCGATCCGCCTAAGTCTGTGGATTACCTGTACAGAACAGAAAAAATAGTAGTGAGTTTTCGTAAACTCAATGTGTAACCCAACAAAGATAGACATGTTATACATACAGATATCACATATACAGTCAAATTCATAGTTGGACTTAAGTCCTTTACAGATATAGCTATCAGAATTAGATATGCAGAACATATATACAGAATCCTACCTCCATCCTCTACACACCAACTTCAACCATCTCATCATACAATATGGGGTTAAAAACACTCACCCATCCCTACACACCATATAGTATCGATACGACACATAACAGATAATATGCAGTCAAGCTACAAGAATATAGGGGAAAGGTCACCATACAAATTATTTCCTCCGCATATACAAAACCCGCCCCAGTCACAGATATAGAATAACAGATACAGTAACATAATGCATAACATGCTCATAAACAGATCAAATTTATGTACTCAACAAAACAAATGTGGATATCAGAATCATACACAAGGCAGACTATTAGAATATCATATCAAATAATTTAGGATTCGGTTAGCCCTTATCGACCCTAAAGTAGGCTCACAATCGATCGGAACGAGTCGTGTGACCCTAGGGAAAATTTCAGAGTATGGTCCCACATGCCCGTGTGGGCTCACACACCTAGATTGGCCTTGCCCGTGTGGCTCAAACGGCTTGGCCCACAACCCACACGCCCGTTTGGCCCACACGACTATACACACACCATCACACGGTCGTGTCCTACACGGCCATGCCTTCATTAAACACACAATCATGTCTCGCACACGGCCAACCACACGGCCAACCACACGCTCGTGTGGCGTCGACAGATAGCAGTTTCAGCTTTCATTGAAACTCAGTTTTTCGTGTTAGGAGTACACACCTGGTTCATTTTCGTTGCACTTGTAATCCTGAGACTACCAGAACCTTTGACGAACTACGCTTCTCAACCCAAATTTGCTGAAGAATTGATCATTTCTAGTCCCTCTCGAAAAACCCGACTGTAGAACCAACAATTAGAAGCACCTGAATGATTAAACAAAATTAAAGACTTACCACCCCGCCCTTTGACCAAATACAAGGAAAAAGAAAGAACAGGGAAACAGTATGGGAGATGGGGGAAAAATGTGAAATTGGGAAAAATAAAAATTTGGGAAAAAGAAATTAAAATCTAATAAAATAAAATAAACAAACATTTTTAGTCACATCCCTAAAATCTCTCTAACTTCCCACTAACCCGAACCTACCACTTCAGTATTCCAGCCCCACCGAAACTCTCTTTCAGACAATCGGGCAAAAATTAACATCCACGCTCACACAGGGATTTGAACACAAGACCTCTAACACACTAACTCCTTACCACTCGAACCAACAGACTCATTTTGATATGAATTAATAAACAATTTAATATATGCCCACTCAATAAGGGTAAGGCTTGGATCTAAAATAGCAAAGTTTTGTCAAAAGTGAGAATTGAACCCAATACCTCATACACACCTAGAACACTTAACCATTGAAGCAAATACACATCTTGTGTCAAATTTCACAAAAATAGACTAAATTTATTCAGGGCGTTACACCTTTTGCTTTGCAATCCGCACCTTACGGTACAATGACGTGCAATTAAACTGGCTAAGAATATTTACAATTAAAACTGACAACAACTCTGGGACACGCTTTCACCATAGGTAGTATTATGTTTGCAATCATCTCTGAATCTAATTTTGAATGATCCCGTGAAATACCTGCAACAACAAGAGTACGTTAAAATTAAGAATTCAACACCCCAGATATAAGACATTCTTAATGCAGTACCTGTGACAGCATACATATGTGGAGCGGTATATTTCTTTTCATGATTTTCCATGTACATTTGTTGTCTCGCATTGCACATTTCGCCTCGAACTTGTTAGATCGAGATTTAACAATATGGAAGTTTAACTCGTTCTTGATGTTGTATCATTTCACTGCAGTGACAAATCCATCTTTAGAGGAAACTTTTCCACATTTCTAAATCACCCGAATCCAACGAACAACTCGCATAGCCCAATTTTCTGTGTGATAGTTCTGCAAACTCCAACCCATCATCTACTGATAGGTCCAAATTATGCATGTGCTTTGAAGGTGAGTATGCCCTAAATCGTGGATTTTCTTTTGCATCTTCGCCTGAACCTTCACTGTATGAACCTCCATCTTCTAGTTTAGTTGAAACTAACTTTAGTTAAAAAAACTAATACAATTTTTGAACCATCGGCATCGGGCTCTTGGATTGGATCGATATCATATTCAGTACCCTTTTCATTCTCAACCCCACCAGCATCTCCAAGGTTGGATGTCCCATCGTTAATGGACGTCGTAAGGAGTACATAATCCATTTTTGTATAGTTGTCGAAACAACCAAAATCACCTGCTGATTGCCAATCGATGGAACTTGATGTCATTCCTCTATAAGTGTTCTCGGCGTTGAACATCGTCTGACCAAAGTTCAAATCAAAACCACTAATTGAGTGTCATGCAGGGGTCCAATATTTTGTGTTACCACTAGACCCCAACTGTTGGACATTCTGCCTACCGCGGTTGAACAGAAACAGATGAGTGTCTTCCCGTTGGTAATTTTGGGATATCATAATGGGAACTTTCTAAGAAAGTAGTGAACCTATTGCACAACTATGTCTTTAGCCTTTCAGCTTGTTCTACCATTCCGTCCACTCGAACTGGAACATATGTTGACCTCTGAAGGCCTTTATCTGTGCTTCCAAACTTTGCATATAACTCGAGAATTGGTGATCCACTAGCAATATGCGCCTGCACTGTTGCCTCCAACCCCATTACGCTTATGATATCGAAAGCGTTATATATGATGGGGTCGACTGAAGCATAAAACCAATATTTAAGTGACGGTACTCTCATCTAGTTGGATCCAATGATTTTTCACCTAATTCTTCTAGGTAGCTATGGTAATTGTGTGTTCGGGTTAAAAGTCAACCGCATTATGTTCTATGATAAAAAAATGACCCCATTCTCGGTGGCATGCACTTCACGGTCATAATAAACAATAACATTAATTCGTCCACTCATTTTCAACAAAATAACCTATTTATCATGTTCGAAACAAAAACATTATGAAAATAGTGTTCTAGTTAAATATGAACAACAAAAATTGATCTTTACTATATGTAAATTACGTGGTAGCTCCAAATTATGCTTTATGTACGAACTTCCTCCGCTTCTTACAATTTTTTTTGCTCGAAAATGCCTTATGCCACTCAATGTTGAAAGCCATGCTTTTATAGAGTTGGGGTGAGTACAATTGATTCAGAAAATTTTCTCAGGTAAGTGGAGAGTTGAAAGTGCTAGAGAGAAAACGCTCTACGTTAGACGTGTTTACAGTGCACTGTCAGAAAAAAGCACTGAAAGCACGTTCATCTGGACGCGTTTTCAGCTAACATGGCATGAAAACATGTCTAGTTGGACGCGTTTTTAGTATTTCTTTTTCTTATAGTGCATTGAAAGCGCATCCTATGTGGAGTGTTTTCCCTCTACCACTTTCAACTCCCAACTTTTTCTCATTCACCCATTAGATATCCCGCGATTCCTAGGATATATTTTCTGAAGAAATCTAAAAGTTCGAAATTATTTTCGTAATGCACTGAAAGTTCAAAAATAATGCATTGAAAAATGCTTTGAAAGTTTGAAAATAATGCGCTGAAAAATCTAATCGACCTCAACCTCCCATAAAAAAATTGATCAAAACTCAGTTGCATCGAGAAAAGCAGAAAAAAAATTACAAACTAAGATTTAATCAAATCTAGTCATTCGAGTTTCGATTATGAATCGAATTGAATTTTAGAATTCAAATAATTTGAATATACAATTGGTGTAAATATGATACTTGTAAATATAGAATTAAATAATTATCAACTTTACATCTAAAAAATTTATAAAAAAAGTAAAAAGTATATAAAAAACTTTAAAAAATAAAAAACCCTACACAAACTTAAACCCTAAAATCCACAAAACCCTAAACCTAACCCTACTTTAAAAAAACAAACCCCTAACTCTAAAAAATGAATTAAAAGGAAAACGCTTCTAGCTCCGGTCTAACCCCATAATTTTTTGAAAAAAATAACCTAATCCAATAATTCTTTTTCTAAAATCGGTATTTTTAAGAAATTCAATCAAAATTAAAAGTTGAATTTTTATGTTTGTAATTTTCATACTAATGTAATTACTTGCTTGTATAAAAAATAATAAGATGTTACATTGTATATCAGATCCAATTTTTTCAACTTATATTTAATTATAACATTAATCAAGTGATGGAAAATTATATATACTTGTTTCTTTCAAAATTTTAATTACCAAATATTTTTAATAAAATTCCTAAAAATATCCAAAAGGAAAAAAAGACAAACAAACATATACAATTTTCCATCATTTAAGTAATCAAGTGACTAAAGGCTGTTGGGTTGGAATTTTCAAGAGAGAAAGTGATGAGTTTTTATTTGAGTAATTCTCTTTGAATGTGTGGGTATATTTCTATCCTACTAATATTTTAACTATAGATTAAAAAAATAGTAAAATTGTACTTGCGCTTCATATAAATGTAAACAAAAGTTTCATTGTCACTGAATATATATATTTCAAATTCATGGACTTATTATTCACCACTTATCAAAGCCAAAGAAAATGGGGGATGACAAGACTAATTAATTACAACTAGGAAGAAAAAAAAAACACAATAACGAAAGCATCCTTTTTCCAAACAATTTGGTTAAATAGACACAAATTTTCCAATTTTTATTGCTTTAACAGTCCCCTCATAGTCGTTCTCACAAGTGAAAACAAGTTTGAGTCAATACAGGAATTAAAATTCTCCATCTAGTTAAGAGCAATTTTCTAATTTTAAATATGAGTTAATCTCACTACATATTCTTAAATTATGACCTCATTTTAATTCCGTCCTCATGCTTTAAAATGTTCTAGTTACATCCTTAAATTATTAAGGTTATATCAATCAAGTCCTTTCAATATTAAAACTATTAAGCGTTACATGAAATTTTATGTAATAAAATAAAAACTAAAAAAAAGTAAAATTGAAAAAAGAGAGTGAATGATAAAGTTTCTATAAAATTTTCGAAAACCTAAAAATCAAGATTTTTACAATTATTTTTCTTTAGAATTTTCATTTTAATTTATACGACATAAGATTCGATGTATCATTTAATGATTAAATTAATTATTTTAATAACAAAAAGATATTATTGATATAATTTAGATAGTTTAGAAATATAAATAGAATGGTTTGAAGTTTGAAGAACGTGTTAGAGTTGTGCGACTCAAATCTTGTCATTTGTTAAAAAATAAAATAGAGAGGTAATAAGCACCAAACTAGACTAGGACTCCGCCCTTGTAGTATAGACCATGCCGCAGAAGTTGATTCTGTATAGGACGATACTTCTTCTATTAGACATTGATTATAATAGGGTTGTTTAACCCTTAAATAGATTTAATCGAATTCCTCTTGTATCGTGTGTTTTTTCAACATAGTGAATTTCTCCTTTTCTACTCGTGATTTTTCCCGATAAAAGTTTTCCACGTAAAATCTGTGTGTTTTTAATTTTCTTTCTTATTGCTTTGCGATTATTCCTATTACCATTATCGACGTTGAGTATAAGATAATGATTTAAAATGAAAGACATAGTTTAAAAAAATTCTGGTGAAATACGGCTTAATTATTATATGTAAATCAATCTATTTATTTATTTTATGATTACAAATTTATGGAAATAATTGTAGTACTTATGTCGAAATTCTTCTCTCATTTAGAAAAAGACTAAACTTAGAATAAGCTTAATTTGTGTTTTTGAAAGAGATTGATTTTCTTGCATGTTATGTTATTTTCAAGAAAAATCAAATAGAAGACAAAGTTGATGAATTTGGAGTACAACAATCGATTCAATTAAAATCCAGTATACTAAATATAATTAAAAATTAAAAATTTGCATTTATTGTATTATGTTGAAGTAAAGTTTTGATATTTGACAATTAGATAATAATAGGTCTTTTTAAATCAAATAAAAAGTACTTTACGTTTTGGGAAAATAATTATGGAAATAAGACTATGAATTATATTTCTCAAGTTTATTAAAAATTATTTTAGTATTTTATTATTATTTGGTATTTTAAAATTTATACAAGGTGAGATTTGAATTTATACCATCAATATTTTTAATTTTTTTATTACTTCAACTAAAGTTTATTTTCTATAAGTATTTTATATTTGAGATTTATTTCATCTAATTATTTGATATTTGTAATTACTTTATATATATATATATATATATATATATATATATATATATATATATATATATATCAAATGTTTTACAAAAATTAGTGATAAATCTGAAATAGTACATCAAAATGGAGCAAAGATGTAACGTATCAAGATTACCAGTAAAAAGCGATCGTCCACCAATATGGTATTAACTACCTTGAAAATAGTACGATTGTCAAATTATTTAGGGAAATAACGCCTTTTGTGCCACATAAGCTGCCCAGTCAGTCAAACCTGCTTGCCTTTTTTTTTTTCATTACTCACTATTGAATCCAAATAGTTGAAATTGATATACCGGATAAATTAGGCTTATATGTTGTTGTTTTTTTAATTGGCCTTTTAGGTTTTTTTTTTTAAATCAGAAATATAGGTCATTTTTTAAGAGAGTGTGAAAACGCGCCCAATTGGACGCACTTTTCTCCAACAGTCATTTCCCCAATGATTTTTTGAACGTTGGCAACGGTAAAATTTTTTTAAGGGCCAACGATAATTTTTTTTTTCCTATTAAGGCCATTTTTCATTCTTTTCACTCATTCAACTCTCTTTTCTCTCTAAACTCTCATTTCTCTCAATTTTCTCAAATTTTGTTCTAATTTTTTTGATACACTTGTTTGAAAATAATATAGTTTTATTTAATTATTTCATATATTATTCGTTTCAATTAAATTTTCACGAATGACAAGCTCTCTAATTCGTTTCGATGACAAGCACATTTCCATCGCCCAAGCGATAATGGTAAGACAAAATTTTAAATTTTGTTATTTTTAATTAAGTTAAATTGAAAGTTTTTATTTTTTCAAAATATTTTAAATTAATTTATTTTGTCAATATAAATAAGCAGATGGTCGTGTTTTGAAGGGGTTTATATATAACTTGTCAAAGAGCCCAGACACCGAAATTTGTGGCAAGACGCGGGATTCTTCCATGCATCTCGTATGCTCATGGCTGCAAACTCAATCTACACTCATCAGCGTATTGGTGGAAATATGGAGGCCTGTGGTATACACTTTCCATCTTCCATGCGGCAAGTGTATAATCACACTCGAGGACGTAGCTTTACAACTCGGTTTACCAGAGGATGGGCCAGTCATCACGAGGTCAATAGTCATTCCCCATAAAAAGGACCTTTGCAAGGGATTTTTAGGGAAGGTATTGAACAAGTTTCAAGGTGGTCAGATAAATATGAAGTGGTTGGAAACCAATTTCAAAGATCTTCCTTCGAATGTGCTCAACATCGTCAAAAAAAAAATATGTCTGAGCATTCATCCCAAGGTTAAACCAGGGCATTTTAATGCCCAATAAATCATAAAATTTGGTAAATATAAGGTGGCTATTACACATAGTCGACTTCTAAGAATGCAGACGGCTGGGTTAGAGATCAACTGTCGTGGCCATGTTGTACTGGGAGTTGTGTTAGGTGACGAATCGGATAAGATGTCAATCGGTGGTTGGCTGCTCCTACTGTTGTCATAGCTTGAATAGGTGGAACTATGGGCCAAGTTACGTGGGACTACTGGAGTAGCTCGAAGATATTCGACTATTGTTAGATCAACACTCCAAAGCCGAGGTAAGTTACTGAATTTTTTCAAACCTATAATAATTATGCAATGATTTGTAAGTTAAAATCTCATACATAATAGAATTTATAATTGTCCACTAGAGTTTGAATGGATACTAGACGTCGATCCGGATATCATAAAATATGTCTTGCCAGAATTTTTGTCCATTTGGAATATATGGGACACGAAGGTGCTATTGATAGTGTACGTGACGGTGAAGATGCATGAATCAGATCGAGTGATCCGACAGTTCGGTTAGAGGCAAAAAATTTCATCGCCACCGTGAGACATGGAAGCACTACACAAGCTGGATCTGCAAGAGAAAACCGACAAGAATTGGAAAGATTACCATAAGGAGTACATCGACATTTGGGATCGTAGGATAGAATTCTTACCCATTCACGAACACTTTTTCTCATCGAACATGATGGCTTATTTGGAGTACACAACTTGGTTCAAAATCATTTGTAAGCCATATCTGTTATCGGTGTAGGTGAGGAGTAGGAAACTTCGTCAGAAGAGTATGTTTTTTTTTATAACTGAGGTTATCAGCAAATGAAGCGTCCCCTTAAATATAGGATCGATGCATTCAGCTAGGTTCGCTGTCATGTGCCTGTATTGTAGACCCTCGTCATATGATTGCATCCACTGTTCAAAGGGTATGTTGGCGAGGTAGTATGAAATTGATGCATTCGGCTGCATCTTCTTCCTCATCTGTACCTTTATTGTCATCTTCAACCAAAAGATTTGATGCACCATCGTCTGATCCAGTCGTAAGGAGTAAGTCATCAATTTTTCTCTACCCCATGTGCTTGGTAAAACCTACACCGGATTATGAATCGATGTAGGTTGATGGCCTTTCTATATAAGTGCTTTCGCTTCAGGACATCTGTAATAGTTCAGTTTATACCTTAATCGAAACAGTAGTTTCGGGACCACAAATTCGATTCTGTTTAATATTTTAATAGTATATTTAGTATTGTTGATATGTGAATTATTATATGTGAAGTTTCTGTGTGATGAATTATCTGTCTGTGTGTTTAATTTGATAAAAAGGATTGAATTGCATTAAGTGTAAAACTAGCATGCTATTTGTTAAAGTACCAATGTGTTGTGGCTTTTAAAAGAAAAGGCCTTATGAGGAAATTTAACCACTATTTAGTTAGTGGATGAATAAAGGTCAAATATACCCTTGTTATATATATGTTTCTTATTAAATGAAAGGATATTATAGTAAATATGTTAATTTGTTAATTTATAGCAAAACAAAAAGGCTAAAAAGCCACCATATTCATCTTTTGTCACCGATTCATGAAAGAAAAAGAATGAGGTTGAGCTTTGTTACATTCGGTTATTGCAAGGCTTAATTCAAGGTATGTTTTTGATCGGTTTTTGATAATTTTTACGTTTTTGCAATCGTTACTTTGTCTATTATCAAGCCCATGTCTTAATTTTGTGTATTGATGATGTTTGTGAGATATGCCATTGATGATATGTTGAGCTTTGTAATGAATTTGTTAAATGAAAGATTTGAGATAGATGAACATACTTTGTTCAAAATTTTTGAAGAATTTAGTTAATTAGGGCTAAATTGAGAAAATAAGAAATTGGAGGACTAAAATGTGAAAAAAATGAAATGTATGAGCTTGTATGAGTATAGTGAGTATTCAGTTAAGCATGGGTGCAAGCTAATTATGTGTATTTGATGATTTTATGAATAAAGGACTAAAGTGTCGAAATATGAAAATGTGAGGGCTATTGTGTAAAATGCCCTAAATATGTGTGTTTGGATTAAAATGAATGATTTGGTAATTGAATGGACTGAATTTGAATGTGTATAGACCAAGAGAGAAGAGGTTCGGATCGAGATCGAGGCAAAGATAAAATGCTCGATTAATCGATCACTTCGATAGTTTGACGTCCGAGGTAAGTTCGAATATAAAAAGTGTACTTAGATATGTTTAAATGGTTATGATATTATTGAATTATAAATGTTATGTGAGAAATGAATCTATGTGGCACTAAGTGTGCGTAATTGGAAATGTGACCGAGATGATTAGCACTGTATGTGCGAAATAATATAAGCTTCGACTTTGTGGATGGCATTGTGTGTGTGATACCTGTTTAAGATCGGTTTATTATAAATGCACTAAGTGTGCGATGACATTTAAGCTTCGACTATGAGTTGAGGTACTAAGTGTGTGATTATAATTAATGAATAGCATTGTGTATGCGAAACAATAGAAGCTACGGCTTTAATGAATAGCATTGTGTGTGTGTGTGTGTGAAAAGGTAGAAGTTTTGACTTATCAATTTGGTACTCTGTGTGTGTTTTATCGAATTGGCACTATGTGTGCGATACCGACACAAACTCGGTTTATCAAATTGGCACTAAGTGTGCGATGACAATTGTGCTCCGATTTCGAATTTGGCACTAAGTGTGCGAATAAATCAAATGAGTAGCAAAGATTAATCGGGATGTAAAATTTAGTGGTTGAGAAGCTTGATTGGTGAGTATCTATGTGTTGGCAAAAATGTATGCATTTAACCTTTGTGGTTGATGAGATTGTGTATGAATCTTTAAACGGTTGAGTAGAACTATTGGCTATGAATGAAGGTATGTTTGATAAATAAATAATGGCTAAGGTATTTATGATAGCTATGTGATTGGTAAAGGTATGTTGAAACTATGTGTTGGTTAAGGTTTGAGTGGTAACTATGTGTTGGTTAAGGAGTATGTGATATCTATATGTTGGTGAATATGAAAGTAGAGGAATGGAATGATGTGTGAGCATTGAGCATAGTTGATTTGGTGCAACTTTGGTGGATTAATCTAAGTGATGACTTATTCTTGTATAATGATTTGAATTGTTAAATTACATGTATTATATTACGGACTTACTAAGCTATGAAAGCTTACTGTGTGATTGTTTCTCTGTTTTACAGTGTTAGTAAAGCTAGCTCGGATCCAGAGATCGTCAGCATTTTCTAACACACTATCGGCATTCTATTTTGGTACTTTTGGAAAGATGTACATAGTTGAAATAAGGCATGTATAGGCTAGTTATGTGGATCATATTTGATATGCGTAAATAGCCATGTGATATGGCTAGATATATGTTGGCTTTAAGCATGAATGGCTTTAATATTTGATGCATATTTGGTATGGCTTGTGGGTAAAGAGAATGACTAATGAATGGTAAACTTAGTGGTAGTTTAATAGCTTATGAAATGGTTAGGTTTATGGTGAGTGTATAGATGATTTATGGTTGTGTCGAGATGAGTTTTAGTCTTGTAATTTGGATGGTTATTTTGATATGTTCTTGTTTGCCAAATAGGCATGAGATGTCTTGATGATTTTTCTTGTAGCTATGACCCATGTGGGTGGCATTTTGGCCTTGCAAATGGCCTATTTTGCCACACGGTTGTGGCACACGGGCGTGCCTAATGACCGTGGGCTAAGTCAATAGCTAGCATAAGAGTACACGGCCTTGGCACACAGACGTGTCTGCTGCCTAAGGGCCGTCTGGTTTTTGACAGGATCGACCACGGCCAAAGTACACGGGCGTGCTTGGTGGCCGTAGAGCAAAGGTCAGTTTCGACCACGGGAAGGACACACGGGTGTGTCTAGCAGCCATGGGAGGCACACGGCCTACCCCCACGAGCGTCTATCCCCTAAAACCTAGAAAAGTTTTAAATTTCTGAAAAGTTTCTGTATATGTTTCGGTTTAGTCCCAACCCCTCCCTAGCATGTGTTTAAGGTCTTATACGTATTAATAAAGGACTAATTGTTTATATTTGATGGATTTTTATGATGATTGACTTTGTGTCGTAAATGGGTTGTGAAATGATTCTATTGTCCGGTAATGCCTCTTAACCCTATTTCAACAACGGTTTTGGGTTAGGGGTGTTACAACATCGATCCACTGAAGTTGAAATCAAACGTACTGACTGAGTGTCGTGCCCGTGTGTCGAGGTTTGGGTAACGCTCATACCCCAACTGATAATGGCCATCAGAGTTTAAATTGGTGTCAGAAACCAAAGAATGTCTACCCATTGATGCTTTGGGGATATCATAATAGGAGCTTTGTAACAAACTAGTGAACCCACTGCACAACTGTGTAGTAGGACTTTCTGTTTCAGCTTCGGTTCCAACATTAGCTGCAACGGTGGTTGAGGATGGACCAACTCCATCAGCTTAATTTAAAACGAATTAGATATTTAGAAAAAAAAATCTTTAAATGGTGATTCCAAGAAATGCAAACGACACTCACAACTCAACTCTTCAATGTTAGATATGAATTTGTTGCGTGCCTAAGTTCTAAATATTTCAGTACTTTAATAGCAAAATAGAACAAGGAGAGAGGAAATGCGTACTTCAAAATTTATTTCTGAATAAACGTTTTCATTGAATAATAATAATGAAACTCTTTTCAGTGCTCAAAAACACGTTTCACAAATCAAATAATTTCATCAGATGTGTGCTTCAGAGGGTATTCAATGCCTCAAAAATTGATTCAAATTTTACTCGGGATTCTCAAGATCAGGTACTTTTTTGGTAGGATTTAATGGAAATGTAAAGAAAACTTGTCCAGCTAGGCGAGCTTCCCTGTTGACATGATAGGAAAGAGTGTCTAGCTAGACGAGTTTTCCTACATTTACACTAAAACCTGCAAAAAAGTACTTTAATTTAGGAAAGTTTTTAGTAGATTTGAAGCACATTTGAAGATGTTCGATGAAAACACTGGTCCTGCGACGTGTTTTCGACCACAAAGATTTTTTTCTTTGCAATCTCACCCCTCCCCTGTACTTATAAAAGGGGTCCCCCCTCCATGCTCTATCATCCCTATAAAACATCATCTCTCTCGGCCTTCATCCCTCCACTTTACAATATTTCTCTCTATTGATTTTCTTCCCCGCTTCAATGTCAAAAAAATTTCACTAATAAAATTTGTGGTTTGAGGTATTCTTGAGTTTTCGGTGAAGCGATATTGCTCTAAGACGCTCACATTTCATATATCTTGCCGAGATGAGACCATTACCTCCAAAACCTATCATGTGGAAATCTAGTTTTGGGGTATTTTGCTTTATACAATCACGGGTGGAAATTTACGTGGAGGTCTCAATCGACGACCGTTATGTTGTCATGGATCATAGTATAATGGGGGAGCCGGTTAGCGGTTGTTATGCGAGCACAAGCTTAAACTTTTCGGATACCCAAAGAAATGAATTGTTCATTTTATTTGATATTGACCTCACTTAAATTTAAAGATGACCAGTTGGAAATAGACATGTTTGGTTCACATTACATGTAATTTCATGCTACACATTCATGATTAATCTATGTCATTTGACTATATTTGTATATGTGACCATTGATGAGTTTAGTCATGATTAATGCTTTGATCCTATATAGATAGTCGATGGATGATATTGTTATAGAATACCTGTGATATATGATATCAAATTTTGAGCTCATAAGGTTGTACAATTATTAGGAAACATATGTTGCCCAAGTGGGAGATTGTTGGATTAAGATTCTCAATTATGGGCACATATGTATAATGTATAATATTATTATACAGTGTGATACAAAATTAAATGACCAATTATGTTTAAGTGTAACACCCCTTACCCGTATCTGACACCGAGACAGGGTACGAGGCGTTACCTATCTAAGAGACAAGCAAACATGCATTTTTGAGTCATAAAATTTCGTTCAAAATTTAAAACTTTTCAAACTTCCTCTTAACAACCATAATATTGGCCTACGAGGACCAAGACACATCTTAGAAACGTTTCGAGATCAAATCGAGTTCTTTGGAAAACATTGGAAAATGTCAATAAAAACAGGGGCACACACCCATGTGAAAGGATAACATGCCCGTGTGACTGGATAACATGGCCATGTTGACAGATCATGTGATTCACACGGCCTAAGCATATAAGGATACACTCGAGTCCTACGCCCAAGTGGATTTATTTCCTCAATTTGAACCTATAGGGGTTCTCACACGGCCTGGCACACGCCCATGTTCATGGCTTGTGTCCCTCACTCTTAGCCCGTGTACAAAAATCTTGACATTTCGTTTCTGACATCATCAACCTAATAAGGTCACACGGCCAAGGCACACGCCCGTGTCCTTAGACCGTATGGCGAATTAAATTTCTAAATTCAGGTGCAGACTTCACACGGCTTGGGCACACGCCCATTTCCTATGGCCGTGTCTTCTGCATGGTTAAGACACACGGTCGTGTCTCAGCCCGTGTGGTTACTACTGGACATTCTATTTTGCCAACTTAGAATGTAGGGGGACACACGGCCAAACCACACACCCATGAGGCAGACCGTGTGTCTACTCGTGTGGACAAGAATAAGGCTATTTACCCAGCCCTCTCTGCCACCCCTACTTGCATCATCATAAGCCACATCAAGCAACCTAGTTATTCGTGTATAACTATACCATTTACTTAACCATGCAACTTGCACATTCATGAAAAACATTATCATTTCATATATTAATTAGAAATAGCCATCAACTATCACCTTATACAAAAGAATTTATCCTCAAATAAACCAACACGTTTAGCCAAAACAATATGAAATTCGATTAAAGGCTAAGTCCCTATAGATGCCATACTCAAAATACTAAATCTAACTATACCAAAATGTGTGAATAGTGTGGGTGATCCTCCGACGATCTCCGTATCCTGAGCTAGCTCTTTAACACTATAAAACAAGGGAAAAGAGAAGGGAGTAAGCTTTAAGTTTAGTAAGTCTATATGTAAACAATGAACATCATACCGCATACTTATTAATCAAAAACATTACATACTAATCAAGAACAATATAGATCCTCATAATCGTACTTTCTCATTTCAAATCTTACCTCATTCCAAATGCATAACACAAACATAGTTCACATTTATATGCACTTATACCCTGCACTTGTCACCACATAGCCACACATAATTTCACTTAGTCAAAGTTTCTCGATGAACACTTCGGAATAATACTGGATACACGGTGGTTTCTCACACAGCCCACCATTAATAAATAACATGGTGGTATCACACACAGCCCACCAATAATTATATAACACGGTGGTATCACACACAGCCCACCAACAATAACAAATACGGTGGTATCGCACACAGCCCACCAACAATAATGAATATGGTGGTATCGCACTCAGCCCATCAACAATCATTTATTCATGGATTCTATCCGTATCATTTTCCTATTCCAAAGGTTCATCTGAGAGTTTCCTCTTTTTCTATCATTTTAATGGATATCAATAATATTCATTCACATTTCACACAATGCATTAAAATGTAAAAACATAAGTAAAAAAAAGATGTATCATTTACATATAAACTTACCTCGATACAAAATATGTCAATTTGAGACTTAGTTCGAAACCTTACCTTTCTCTCGGTCAAGGTTGATCTCATGTTCTTCTTGATCTATAATTATAATGACATATTTAGTTAATTAAATGACCACATAAATCAAATCACTCTAAAAATCCTATTTTGGTAAAATTACCATTTTACCCCTAGGCTTTCATAAAATTACTATTTTACCCCTAGGCTCATAAAATGAAATGTGTTCATTTTTCACACACTCAAGCCTAACCGATTCATATTCTCTCTTATAGCAACTCAAAATTCCAATTATTACACACATTTACTATCCATTTTATAACTTTTACAAAATAGTCCTATTAGGAGTTTTCATGAAAAATCCTTTCACAAAAGTTGTTCATTAAGCCACTAAGATTCATTTTCTTCCATAAAATTTCAGCGAACACATAAATACTCAAATGGAAAAACCCCAGACTCTCAACCATTTTGCAAAATAGTCCCATCATTAGCTAGATTATGCTACAAGGGTCTCAAAAGTAAAAAAATCATCAAGAGTGGTTACCAAAATCACTTACCTGCAAGGAGTTTAAGTTGCTGAAAATTTCAAGTCTCCAAACCCCTTTTCTTGTTGATATTTTCGGTGGAAGAAGGAGAAGAAGATGGAAAGATGATAGCTTTTCTTTATTTTATTTTATTTTATTACTTAATTAAGTCACCAAATACTACCTCCCATTGACCATGTCTTTTCTTTGTCTCTATGGCCAGCCAACACTCCCATAAAGGCCTAATTGCATATTAAGGGCCTCCAATTTAATATTCTATAGCTATTTAACACCTCAAATTAGTAGAACACAAATTTTGCCTTTTATGCGATTTAGTCCTTTTTCGAAATTAAGCAAGTAATCACTACAATAAATTCACCAAAATTTTCATGCACTCATATAATCATGCTATAACACATCAAATGATATTAAAATAATTTTCTCTGATCTCGGATTAGTGGTTCCAAATAGCCCCAAAATCGGGCTGTTACAATAAGTGTCATAGGTATTAAAGTGTCATGGAAATAATGTGAAGATACCATAAGTAGTATTTATAATTTGATGATGGGACAAATTATAAATACCCAAAATTGATTTAATAATCAATTATTTTAAAAAGAGGTAGTGGTCCCCAAGAATATATATCTCGTATTTCTTTTCCATCCCATCAGAGAGTTATACAAAGAGAAACTATTTTCCTGAAAGATCAAAACTTTCTAGGGAATTTCCAACAATGGTTTCATGTACGCTTCCTAATATAATTTTGTTTTTAATGATTTGACATGGTAGATCCTATTTTATAGTTTTAAGTTTGTATCAAATTTTTACTGTTCTAGCACGCAGTACAAGAATTAGAAAATTTCACAACTTTTGATATAATTTATAATAAAAAAAACAAAAAAAATGCTTTATTCTCCTTCCTCCTTCCTTCTGCACGTGTGTGTTTAATAGGTTTTGCACAAATATTAAAAAGATATATATACTACCATTAATAGAGAAAGCAAACAGCTAGAGGGATGAGACCACTTCATTTATCTTCTTTTATTGTGATAACTGGCTGCAAGGATTAGGTGTGAAACACCCCAAACCCGGCCCACGAGCCTTGACCGGATCTGGTATGTTCCTCGATGTGAAACGGTTCAAAATTCTTTTGTTACTTTGGAAAAATTCGGATGGTTTTGAGGTAAAAGTGGCTTAGGCTGGGTTCAATTGGAAACCTTATTAATTTTGAAATCAGTGATTTACTGAAAACTTTGTTTTTATAATAAAAGACTTGACCGATTCTATTTTTAAAGATCTTTACCCTTAGATTAAGAATCAATTGAATTTAAGTGTCAAAACATTTGAAGATTTATTTTTTTAAAAATCGTTTTAACCTCGATTTAACATTTATCATATCGTAATAAAAGAATTAAAATGCATGCATATAGCAGTTCATACTATGGCCTTATTACATCAAATGAAAACCCAAAATAAATTCAAAAATACTTAAAATATAAAGAAAAGTCCAAATTAAATAAATTCCTTGCTGAACATGGCCACCCCTAAGCTCCTGCCGACCCGGTCCATCACTGATCGTTACCTGAAAAATAATCCCACAACGGGGTGAGTCATACAGACTCGGTGTGTACAACCAACACTAAGTCCAACAGATTCAAGCATATCAAATCATATACATATTCATATAGTATTTAAATAAAATGATGCAAACCCGATCCCAAAACCTAGGTACCATCCGCTACACATCACCCGTACCAACCTGCACACCATGGGGACTAATAAGTCAACCCTCCATCCGCTACACGCCATCGAAGGCAGTCGCTGCAGACAACATGCTCATCGCCCTTATAAAATTTGTGGCATAGCCACCTGATAGTATATTTTGTGTTATGAGACACCACATTCAGATAATTGTGACCGAAGTCACCACATTCAAATAATGTGACTGAAGTCACGACATTCACTTCCCCTTTCATAATCACCCAAAATGCCCTAGGTCATACAAGTATGCATATGTCACATTCCTATTTCTCATTCTTACAATTTCACATATGTCATAACAGATCACATTACAATCCTAGTAAGAGTAGGAAAACGTACCTGAGTACTTTGTACCATTGCATGGTACCTTAGCCATATTTTTCACATTCTTATTAACACTTATATTAAATTAAAGCCATACATCTATTAAGAAATAGTGTGGGGTACACACCTGGTATACTTAGCGAGTTTATTCCAATTCCGAAACCCGATCTCTCGATTTAGTTCTCCAATTCCTATATTGAGTCAATCACTTAATGTTAGCAAAAGCCTATTCGACCAAATAACCCAAATCCCGAAGGATTAACACGACCAATTCTCACCTGGCAATCGACTAATCCTTTAATCACATCACAAGTTAGTTTCCGGCTTTTTGAATAATATGAAACATATCTAATCATTGAACAGGGCCTTGGCCGAATGTACATATGTACTTTACCTTGTGATTTGAAATCCCGAAGTTGCTATTTACCCTTGGTATCTGTCGAAATCACCTTGACACATGTTAGATTAATTTCTAACATTTAAATACTAATAAATGGCCCTTGGCGAATACTTATGCGCTTACCTTAGATCTTTGAAATCCCGAAGAAAATCCCGAAAGATCCTTCCTTGTTGTCGACAATAGGCAAATCCCGAAACCTTCTCCATAGTTTCGGCCAAAGAACAATAATAACAATTAGATCTTAGATTTTGACAAGCCTATCGAAAAAGAATGGAAAACGAATTTGATCTTACCCCTACTGAAGAATTCGACAGCACCTAAGTCTGTCACCATTGAGATATTCGACTTTGAAACTTGATGAAAAATCGACTAGAAGTACCTTATGTATTCGGCTCTTGAAAAGGGTAGCAAGGGGTTATGGATTCGGCTTCCACAAGGGTCACAAAAGAAGAGGTATGAAGCCTTAAAGGTTACGGCAATGGTGAAAATAAGGGGATGGAGAGTTCGGCTAGAACAGATAAAAAGAAAAAGAAGAAGATGATGATAGCTTGGAGAGAAAAGAGTGCTTGAAAGAAAGGCAAAAAGTATTGAATGATATTCGGCTATCCCCTTTTACTAGCTTAGCCGAAATTACTAAGCTTAGAGTCCCTACTTGGCCATCACTTCTCCCTTATCATAGCCCACATTTTCCTCCTTTATCACCTCGTTTAAAATTAATAAAAATAACCCATCAATTATCCCCCATTTATCTCTAAAAATAAAAGGATTTAAGCTCCTAAAATCTAGCCTTGGTGCCGTCCCTTGCTGCTCATCCTTGCAGCAAAATAAAACTTTTATTTTGCTTCCCTTGCAGCTCGAACCTTGGCCCAATTACCCCTGCATGTGGCGTCATTTCCAGAGGCCCTAAGTGGAGCCTCCAAGCCACTTTTCCAAGCCTCTTTGTGTATCATATTCTCCCTACTAATTCTCTTAAGACCACCTTTCTTCAGTTCCCTCTTTTAAACTTTAAACTTAATATTTTCTAAAGCATTTCCTTACGTTCCAAGGTTCCAAAAATTCACATAAAACATTCATAACACATAGGACATGCTATCTCATATAATTAAGCAAAAATACATAAGCCCAATTTCAGGATATTACAAGGTGAGCATCCGATTAAATCGAGTTAAAAAATTTTGAGTTAATCGAGTTGATGGATCCTATTTTATCATCTTAACTCGATTCAAAAAAAAATTTTTAATTGAATCAAGTCGAGTCGAGTGAAATGAAATTTGAGTCAAGTCTAATCAAATGAAATTGTTCGAGTTAACTTAAGAATTAAATATGTAAAATTAAAATATTATTACAGTATAACTAATTACATGTTAGAGCACATAAATTTGAAACCATATATATATTTGAAAACTTTTTCAAAGTAAAAAAAAAAAAAGAAGATACCTTATTATCATTTTAAAAAATTTAACTTTCTTTATATATTATTTAGAATTTTAAAAAAAATTATAATGTTTTAAAATTATAAAATTTGAAATTTTTATAAATATTTTAAATTTTAAAAATTAATTTGAATTTTTTCTTGTAATTTTTGTTGTGAGAGAGACCAATTTGCTCATTTTCAAAATTAACAAATACCAAAGGGGTATTTACACCAATCTGTTATTCAAATTATTCGAGTTATTAGAATTGTAAAGTTCAACTCGACTCAAACTCGAAACTCGAATTACTTATTTAAGTTAACTGAAAAAATTCAAAAAATTCAATTTAATTAACCCAAAATTTAAATTTTTTGAATCGAATTAATTCTACTCAACCCAACCACACACTTATCGCTAAAATATGATATTTTATTTGAAAGGTGAGGCGTGTTAGGATCCCACTTAAAAAGATCACATTATGGTGTTGACCAAATTTATGACTTAAAAAGATTCACTTTAATAAGGAAACTGAAATTATTTTTATTCCTTATAAAAAATTTTCATTATAATTCGATTATTTGTTACTTCATAAATTGTTAATTGAATAAATCCAATCTGATTTTTATGCTAGTTGTGATATTAATAAATTATGATTTTATGTTATTTGCGAGCAACATATTATTAATACCCAGTCCAAGAATTTAATATATGATTTGTCCCACACCATTATGGAGTTCACAACTCACATTTACAATGCAATTTATTGCTTGCATGAAAGAGAATTTGATTAGTAAGAGCAAATTAATATTCATTAAAATCTTTCATTTTTAGTGTGATTTATTCTTAATTAACCTAAATGTTTCTATTTATAGTGTGAATGTCATTATTTCCTACAAATTAACCCTAATTCTAATTAAATGGTTATTAATTAGCACACCTAACCCCATCAATTTCATGTAGAAATATTGGTTTCAGAATGTGAAGAGAAGAAGAGAGGTTCAAAAATATGAAGGCCATCCTTTTTTATTTTATAAAATTTGAGAAATCATTCTTTTGAAAAAAAATAATCCCTCTAATTATATTTATATTACTATTATTCTTGTTTTATCAGCTTGATGTTAATAATTTTGAATTAATGAAAAATTAATTGAAAAACTTGTGGAATTTTATCATATTTTTATACAACATTAATGAATAGTAAAATGTTTATATCTTTTCTTTCTGAGTAGAAACTCAACCAGACATGTCGGGCGCACGTGTTATGGTAAGAGCTAAGAGCTCAAAACGCGTTTTTATTTATTTATTTATTCCTTTAGGGACAAATATAATTAAGATGGGAGATCCTTTTTCTTTTTCTTTTTTTTTTTCTAAATAATATAGAAAGTACCGATTTTCGCCTTGATTTTTTTTAAATATTTTTATTTTTTAATTCTGAATAATAAAAAGCAAAAAAGAAAAAATGTTTTATAGAATGAAAATTTTGCTTTTGAGGAGGAAATATTTTTATATTTGTATAAATTTCCTTTATATGATAAATTATTTATTCCTCTGGCTTTCTCTAACTAAGCTAATCCAAGAAACATTTTTATAAGGATATGAGAAACAATTTTTTTTAATACAATGTTTAACTATCCATATTCCATCTCAATCCTTAAATAGAAGGATAATATATTTCAACGCACTTAAACCTATGTTTTCCTACACTGGTAACAATGCCGATACCAATTGAACTAAGACTCAATCGGCAGAAAGAACTGATTCTAATCCCTACTAAAAAATATATCGTGTAATGAATTAATTAAATGTTGAAATATTAATGCAGTTCAATTGGTACAGTTGTTATTGTAAAGATAAAAATTTAAATACACTTAACTATATAATGTCTTTGGATTTAAGAGTTTGAGGTTGGAGTATCAAAAATCTATAAATCTATTTATTTTTAAATTAGTCAAAAAAAAAAAAATCTCCCAATCATAACTAATGTGGTTGGTTGATGCAATTATAATGGGTTAAATTGAAAATGAAATAATAATATTTATATAACTTCTTTTTTGTATTTTTAAAGTAAGACTTTTTATTATATTTATATTTAGATGTTTATATAGAATGTAGTTAGATAATCTGACACCATGAGTATAGCTGGAGATTGGATAATAAAGCTAAAATAAGTGAAGATTTTAGGAAAAGAGGAAGCTAGTTTGACAAGTAACCATACGAGAATCTATATCTAGGATATAAAATTAGGTAAACAAAGTTGCTTTAATAAAATAGTAGACATAGGGATAAAGACAGTCATGCCTTTTTCATTAAAAAGATTAGAAATTATAAATATAGAGAAACCTTCATATGAAATCAATTTCCAAAGGTACCTTTAGGTCAACAAGATCGATTGAAAAAAAAGCTAGGGCTACATATCTCCCATAACTAACCTATATTCCCATTCCCATATGGGTATATATCCGACATAAATGTATTAAATTATTTTTTTATATTTATATCGGAATATGTATTCATCACAAATATTTAAAAGAAAATCCTGATAACACCGTAATTAATTATTTTACTGAAAATTCTCAACCCATTCTTCAAGTCCAGAGAGGCTCCCAAGGTGAAACAACACAAGTATCATCTAGAAAACAAGTGGTGTCAATGGGTTCTTTAGATTGTGACATTTCCAAGATTAGGGTTAACACATTGGCTTGTTGGCATTGCATGGTCACAACCTCAGCTTGTGCCTTGGCCAGCTGTGCTTGGAGGTCACTCACTTGCTTTTGAAGCTGGAAAATCGCTCCGGCACACCCGTATACCGGATCTCGAATCCGAGAACTGGCCTCGTACACCATGCTACTTACTGCATCCGCTCTTTGGGACTCTGGTAGTTCCTGAGAATAGTTTCAGTTTTGTTAGCATAATTGATTGGAGATCCAAGGTTTTAAAGAAGATAATTTTCTTTTTCTTTTTTGGAAGATTACCAAGTTAAAAAATATTTGGAAATCTGGCAATCATGCCTTTGGTTGACAATATGATGCATGCCCTTGGCTAGTCAACTTTGATGTTTTTTTTCCCTTATATTGTTAGTACTTGTATTTTTTATATAAAAGAAATCGAAAAAGAAATAGAGATATTAAAATACACATTTTAAATTCTATTATCTATTTCACACAAAACATAATGAACATGATAAATTTAATGGAATATATATTGTAATCTTGACCGACTTGTATAAACCGTTAAGTTGCACATTTTATTGGCAATTGAAGTCAAGATTTCCCCATTGCATGTGGATTGTAATTGTGGCTTAGACCTTTTCACAATCAACACTGTGACCCTTTTTTCCTTTTCTAATTTGAGGAAATCAATTTATTGATGTTTTAAAAAATAATGTCATTTGATAATGAGATTAAAACAGGAATTTGGCAAGGGAAAAAAAGGGGGGTACCTGCAAGGATTTGATGATGTTGCTAGCTCCAAAAACTCTATGAGCAATGATGAACTTAGAAGGCTCAGTTGGTGGGAAATAAGGAGCCAAAACACACTTGTCGACACAGCGACGGCGAAGGATTTTGCAGGCAGCACAAGGGCTGAGAACAAGCTGAGGAGAAGCTGCTGCTGCTCGCGGCGGTGATGGTGGTGAAGAAGATTGAGAGTCTTGAGAAGGAAAACTTGGTGAAAACTGAGAAAGTGGTGAAGAAGGCGACGACGATGGAGAATAAGAAAACGTGGTTGGAATTGAGATTGGAGAGATTGAACCTCTCTCATTGTTTTCCATCGTTGCCAAATGAAGAAAATAAAAACCAAGTGTTGTTTGTTTCTCGAGAAAAAGAAAAGAGAGAGAGAGAAGGTGGTTTAGTTTAGTTGAAAGCAGGGAAAGGGATTTGTATAAATAGAGAAGGGAAATTGGAAAATAGAAATATCATAGATATAACCTCATCAAAACCCTTCGATGATGTCATGATTGTGTGGAAAGATATGCTTTTGTGGGCGCAAATTGTTACTATTGGTGTTAATTTATGAAAAATTACAGTTTAATGTATTATCAGTTGATAATAAAATAATGCATAGTCATTTGTGTAAGATAAAAATTATTGAAGGGTTTATAGAATAATTATTAATTATAATTGTTAAACATAAATAAATAAATAAAACATAAAATCTGAAATTTAAAATCTCAAATTTGTAATCCTAAATCTAAAAACTAAAATAAAAAATCTAAACTTCTAAACTCGAAACCTAAAATCTAAAATAAGAACAAAATAATTAGGGTTAATATTTAATTATATTTAATAAGGTTAGTAGTATTTATTTTCCAAATCTTTCGATATATTTTATTTTATAATAATTATTATATCTCATTTTATTATTAAATATTGATGGTGTATGAAATTTATGTATCAATGGTGCATCAAATATTAATCCTTAATTCATTAAATTTTTTAATAATATATTTATTTTAATAATTATTATAATTTAACCTAAATCAAATTATGAGTAACACTATTCATCTAAATTCAAATTGCGATACTAATATAAAATTAATTATTTTGCATGCTTCAATAATTTTATATATGATTTTGCAATAAAAAATATTAATAATTTAATAGATGAACAACTTAATCATGCAATATAATAAAATCTAAAGTCTCATATTTATATTATTACTAGTTTTTAATGTAAATGATTTTAAACATTTAATTTTTAATTAAATTTTAAATAACTTATTTTTAATTACTATTATCTATCATTAATAATGATAACTTCTTTTATTTTTTAAATAATATATAAATTTGGAACTATAAAGTAAATTATAATATTAATTTAAAAAAAATAAAAAAATAAAGTAAAACAACATGTAACAATTTTAATAATAGTTCATTATAAATACGAAAAATATTCACAATTAAAAAAATGATTTTGAGAGTGCTTGTTTCACACAATATAAAAAACTTATAGATTTTTTTTTAAAAACTTTTTATAATATTATATTACTTTATCATCAATTAAAATAATATTTGATCACTCTTCAGCGTCATTGTCGTTCGAATGTGATTCGATATTGCCTTTTTCCATGAAATGTTGATTTAATGTCCAATTAACTTTTTATATTATTCTAACTTATTAATATTAACTATTGGATGTTATTTATAAAGTTAAATTTAATTTTGATTTGCATATAACTCTAATATTAATTAAATGATTGTTAATATGCTTAGATATATATTTAAGTAATAACTCTATTTTAGATTAATAAAATTAGCACAAATTAAAAAAAAATAAATTAACACAACTTTTTTGTGTCAATTTTTTAACTAATAATTATAAATTTAATTTAATTATAATTATCACAATTTTTTTCATATATTTTATGTTTAAAGTTGTATTCAAATAACAACTCCATTTTAAAAAATAATACAATTTCTATCACATCCTAAAAATCGAGTTAGTAGAATTGAGTTTGTGAAATCGAGAGTGGTCATATCTTGATTTAAAAGGTTATCTTTATGCTTTTGTACTTAAAAGAGTTACTAGCCTCTCCTTCCCCTTTTAATTTTTGTGAATTTCAACAAGCATAGGGTAAATTGCTTGTTCTGGCCTTAAGGTTTACAAACCCTAGGGATTTAACCAGTTCTTTTCTAATTAGAATTTCACATTGCCCCTTTTCAAATCCTAATAGAATTTGTTCTCCATCTTCTTCTTCTTTTCTTTTTCTCTTCTCTTCTCTCATTCTTGCACCTTATTTCCTTCTTTGTGCTGTTAATTAATTTTCTTTCCCTTATCGAATCATTCCTTGATCATTTAATTTCTATTGCTATTTAAGAATCGTCATCAATAGCACTCGTTATCTTTTCCAAGAATTGATAAGTATACTTCGTTTCAATGATTAGATTTTGTAATTCCATTGTATGAATAACCAACATAAATCTTTCTTTCGATCAATCAATCTTTTTCAAATCTTGCCAAATCTTGATACCAATAGTTAATTGCGTGTAATTTCCATTAAAGGATAGGATCTAGGTGAATCGAATAAGAATTGATCGTGAGGAGCGTCAATCGGACCTGTGGTGAAAGGTGTGTGTCTTTTCCAAGTGAATTAGTGGTGATCATGTGTAGGTTTACGGCCACACGATCTCCCATATGGGCCTGTGGACCACACAACCATGTGCACCTATAAATCGTAGAGTAATTCGTGAACCACACAGTTTCAAGCCTGTTACACGGCTTGCCACACAGTCATGTCCTTATTGTAGGGTATTTTATTATTTTCCACACGACATCAGGCTATTACATAGCCTGGCCACATAGCCGTGTATCCCTTCCACACGGTCACAAGGCTCTCACACGGCCTGACCACACCGTGTGACCCGTGTTTTACAATTTTGCCTAGAATTTTATGGTATATTCAGTTTAGTCACTATATAGTCCACGAATTATTTTAAGAGTTTCTATTCACTTAATTGAGTCCCTAATATTATGTATATTCTGGAATATGTGATTTAATGTCTGAATTGCTACTATTACAATGTATAATATGTGAATGTTACATGCCTACTATCATTATAATTATGATAAATTGTTACTGTTATTACTACTTCTTCCTTACTGAGTGCATGTTAAGCATGTCTACTGCTAATGTTGAATTGAATACATGTTAAGCATGTCTATTGTTTATGATTGTTCTGTTACAAGCATGTCATATTGCATTGTATGGGGTGGGACGATATGGACGGAGGAAGTATTGGAAGTTTAATAATCTGAAAACATGGGTGGTTCATCCACAACTTACTAGCAGTTTATCTGAAAACTTTTTATCTGAAAATAATAGTGGTTTACCCATTTTTACTGGAAGTTGATCTACAAACTACTAGTGGCTTATCCACAAAGTGATGTGCAGGGATGGATGAGTTATGAGAAACTCTTATTGTGGTGTGTAGCAGAGTTGGGTAGGATCTTTTCTGATAAATTGATATTGCATTGTCATTCATAAGCATTTACAAACAAATTGAAAAATTCTGAATAGCTATATTGATATGTTGATATGAAAAATTCTCAATTGGACCCATGGTGAAAGATGTGTCTTTTCCAAGTGAATCAGTGGTGATCGTCTGTAGGTTTAAGGCCACACGGTCTCCCACACGGGCATGTGGACCACACGACCATGTGCACCTGTAAACAGTAGGGAAATTCATGAACCATACGACCACACGACCATGTTAACTTGCTAGTTTTTCTAAAAATAGGCTACGTTTTTTTCTAAGATAAACAAATGTTGTAAAATGACTGATTTATAACCTCCGATCGTACTAGGTTGTCTCAGTGGACGATATAATCTCTCGAATTTGGGTCTAACGTCTAGACCAAGTTAAGGAGATTACATATTTAAGAATTCAGATATATATATTTTAAAAAATTTCAATTACAAGTACAATCATAATTGCAATTAATATATTTGAATCACTATAGTCGATATCAATGTTACAATGTATAATTTTATTGATAGCTAAAATATTTATAATCTAAACTAAAATAAATTTGGACAATGAATATATTGTGAGATTTAAATTAGAATAAATTTAGAGAGAACCCAAATATAAGATCTTAAAAATATATAATTTACTCAAAATTTAATGTGCACGAACATAAAAAAAAAATATAACAATCAAAATTACACAAATACAAATTATATAATTTAAAACAAAATGTAAACTAAATAGCTTTATACTATTTTAATTGAGTCTCTCCTTATCTATTTAGTAAATTTTATCATATAAAAACATACATATTAATAAAGTTTTAAAAGTTTTAAAATTTCAATAAAAAATTAAAACTAATAAACATAAAATAAAATAACATGTATATAGTTTTTTTTTATGAAAAAATATGATTATTTACTTGTTATTTTCTGTGCTTATTTTTCAACGAAGAAACTAGACGTCCATTTTCTTGATTGCATACCATTTTCGGTCAAAATTCGTTTAATTAGAGCCAAATACCAAGTAAAAGTTAAATCTTTCAAATAAGGCAAAATAGTTAGGCCGATTTTTGTTTTAAGGGAAATGTTTTCTTGACTAGCTTGTCACTTTTTTAGACTCCAAGTTTCCCTTTTTTTTGGTACCATTCAATTAGTTACATAAGTAACCGCTTAAATAAAGGTGTTTTACTTATTTTCTTAAAGGCTCGAACTCGTATGAATTTTATAGTTGAATATTCCTTAGTTATCAAGCCAATTATAGGAGTTCAAATTTGAATCGGAGATAGTAAAATTCCACCCATCCCATCAATAAGTTATTTTTATTATATATATATATATATATATATATATATATATATATATATATTATAAAAACACTCTTATAAAAATATTATTGAAATTGTATAATTGTTTGTGATTGAGCTGTGATATTAACTCAATAAAATATTTTAGTAAAAATTTTATATATCTTTTAATACTTTTTGATACAATATTAAGATTGGGAGGATGGAGATAACATAGTTCAAACCTATGCCAAATGAATGTCTAATAAGAGCTTTAACCATCGCTCTAGATAAACTAAGACATATTTTTATATTTTTAGTATCTATACTATTAACAAAATTCTTGACTGAGTTGGTGTCACAAGTCAACCGGGCATCAACTCGATTAGTAAATTACAAAAATAACTTTTTACATTTAAAGTAAGTTATATTATTGGAGAGTACTTTAGCCTTTTTAATTAAAAGAACAATAAAAATATGCAAATCGTGGAATTTGAAACCATGCCAATTACATTGGAAAAAAAATAAATTTACCACTCAACTAAAACTTTAATTAATTAATTAATACATTTTAATTTTATTAAGCATACTTTATTATCTCCATTAATTGTATATCTATACTATTAATAAATCCCTAACTAAGTTGATATCATGAGTCAACTGGGCACCAACTCGATTAGAAAATTACAAAAATGACATTTTCTATTTAAAATAAGTTATTGATAGGGGATCGTGCGGAAGAAGGGGATTGTATTCAAGTTGTTCGACTTGAGAAAGAAATATTTAGATCTAAAAAGAATATACTAAACAAATTTAAAAAAAGAAAAAGAAAAACAAAGAAAATAAAAAAAAATTAAGAATAAAGAATAAATATTCAAAGTAATAACTCAATAAAGAAAAAAAAAAAACTAAAAGTGGAAGATGGATCGAAAAAAACCAATGGATATGATGGATAAGTGTCTAATTGAACCCTTTGAGATATAAATCTCAACAAACTCAATTAACGACTCTAATCAACCCTTCAAGAAATAATCCTTTGACAAATTGAAGGATGAAGAATAAATTCTCACGATTCCTTGAAGAAAATCGAGAAGAAAATTACTTCTAAAAATCACAAGAAAAAAATCTCGCACAAAGAAACTAACTCGCAGAGTTGGAAACTTTATTAATGAAAACAATTGTATCCTTTATGAACAATGAGGAAACCTTTATATAAGCTAGCTAAGTACATTCAAATAAATCTTGCAACTATACTGAAACTCTAATTAATCTAAAAAAAAAGTAGTTTTAAGCTAAACTTTATTGTTAATTAAGAAACATAAAACTCCTAAATAACTTAAAATACTTAAAAAGATCCAAATTTCATAATAAATAAATAATAAGATAATAAAACCTAATAAATAAAATATCCGGCTCCTATATAATACAAATTAAGCTTAAAAATCAAAACCAATATGATTTAGACTCGAATTAAAAGCCTGAAACTCGTAATTTCTGTAATAATCCTGTCCAGAAATTTTACTCGTACGGTCTTCACTAAAACGATCATAATTTGAGCTCCCAAATTCGAAATTGAGTGATTCAAAGTGCGTTTCAAAGTTAAGAGATAGATATTTGAATACTATGAATACATCTCAACCCAGAAATGCTTGAATTCCATTCAAAAAGTCATTAGAAGTTGATTGATTTTTCAAAATTGAAAATTGACAGCTTCGATGAGTGGAACTTAATAAATTTCACCCCATCCATGCATGTATTAATTATATTATTCGAGAGTACTTTAAACATCATCTATGTTCTAACTACACGCTTTCTACATGCATACGCGTGCAATAGAATTTCTAGTATACTATAATAATTAATATATATATATAATGCACGAATATTTTATAGTCTTTATATTTGTATATTAGATAATTGTAGATATTGAAAATATGTTCATTAATAAATTATAATATATATTTACAATATAAAATTAAAAACATATGTAACATGTTAATAATTCTTAGTATTATGATAAATTGGATCGACATCTTGTGAATTGAGGGTATAAAATATCAAGTTATTACATACATGATGTACAATGATAACAAATTGAATAATTTTTAGTAACAAAATATCTAATAAAAATAACGCTAATTTACTACAAGAGCAAGTAAAAACAATCACATAACTTATAAAATATAAAATATATAATTAGCAAATGATAATAATAATATTCACCAAATAATATTGAATAACATTAATACCATAACAATGAAAAAATTGGAATAAGTTTGAGGTTTGTAGATTTTGATTGGAATTTTGAATGAATATTTTGAACAAACATAAAAAGGGAAGATGGAGTGGGGAGATCAAGTTCCCTCAAGAATCCTAAAAAGAAGTTAAAAAACCTCAATATTAATGGGTATTGAGGTAAGTGCAATGTCCACAATTCTTAAAAAGGAAAAAAGCTAAACTATCTCAATATTCTTGAATGTTGAAGTAATTTTAAAAATTAATCCCAAACTTCACTTATCATATCGTATAAGGTTTAAGTCCAAAGTTGACTTAACTCACATTTGAATAATTATTATCTTTTTAATAATTTTAAATAAATAAAATTTGAAAGGGTTACTATGTTAGATTCTTTAGAATTAAATTAAAAATATGTTGACATCTGCATTATTATTATCTTTTTAATAATTTAAATTTTAATTAAAAATATTGTATTTTCCTAATCACTATAGAATACATCTCAAGATTATATTTCAATTGTTACCAAATTTTCTCAAAATTACTTAAACTAAAATAAATTTTTATCTGTATTGTATTTAAATAAAAAATTTACGGGATTACATTTTTATTGTTAATACACTAACTAAAATATTTATATTTTTTATACTTTATAATTACATCACATAATTAAACATGAATTTAATGTATATTTTTATACTAAAATTATTACTGTATATTTTCTCATAGTCATAATCCAAACGTATATAAATAAATATATGTTTAAATATTTATGCTATTTGATTTCTTTAACATGTTCTTTTTTAATTCATCAATGAAATCTTCTGTGAAATAGTTTATGTTTTTATTATTAAAAATTTCATTCCTATTTTCCTAATAATTAAACTTAAACCAAATAAATTTCATGTGTTATCAAATATTTTAATCTATTAGAATCAATTAAATTAAAATTTATTTTTAAAAACTTTTATACTCATTTTGTTTATCACTATTTATCCACTAATTATTAATACCTTAAATCCCTCAAGTTGATGTCAAATTTATTTAAAATATATTTTCTTTATTTTTAAACAAATAAATTTATAAAACTAAACTTCTTTAATAATTTGTCTACATTTATAATATATTTTAATTGTCTAATTCATTATATTTTTTAAAATATAAATATTTTTTAATATATTTAATTTATAGATATAGTTTGTAACTCCCCAACCTGGCCTAGACGTTAGACCCAAATTTGGAAGATTACGTTAGCCACCGAAGTGAGCTAATAAGCTATTGGAGTTGTAACAATCCTATTTAAGGGCTAGTCGGAATAGTGGTTTCGGAACCACTAATCCGAGGTTGGATAAAATTATTTTTAATATTAGTCTATGTGTTATAGCATGATTATATGAGTGCATGAAAATTTTGGTGCATTAATTTTAGCGATTGCGTGCTTAATTGTGAAAAAGGACCTAAAAAGACCTAAAATACAACACCTAAAAAGACCTAAAACATCTTTTGTGAAGAGATTTTTCATGAAAACACCTAAAAAGGACCTTTTTGTAAAGGTTGTAAAATAGGTGGTAAGTGTGTGAAATAATTGGTATTGTGAGTTACTATAAGAGCAATAAATGTTCAGCTAGCCTTGTTAAAGGAGGAAATTTGATTAGAATTGATTTACGAGCCTTAAGGTAAAATCGTAATTTTGTGAAAGTTTAAGGGCAAAACGATAATTTTGCCAAAGTATGAATTTTGAAATATGTTGATTATTTTGGTGATTAAATGAGTGAATTTTATCACTATAGATCAAGAAAAACGGAGTCCGGACTTAGACCGGAGGAAAACCAAGATAGTGGACTAAATCGAAATAATCACTCAAATTTTGTATATCGAGGTAGGTTGTATGTGAATAATACAACTCTATTGCTATTATGTATTCAACCATTGATATTGTATCATATGTCTGATTATTGTTATGATTATTGTTGACATCTATTAAAATGATAGAAAGTGAGGAAATTCTTGGATGCACCTTCGAAATAGGAAAATGATAAGGATAAATACCATGAATAAGTGATTGTTGGTGGGCTGTGTGCGATACCACCGTAGATATGTGGTTATTTGGTGGGCTGTGTGTGATACCACCGTGTTATTTATTATTGGTGGGCTATGTGCGAAACCACCGTACATTCAGCATTATTCCGAAGTATTCATAGAGAAACTTTAATAAGTGAATTTTACGTGAGATTATGAGATGCCAAGTGCAGGGTATAAGTGTATGCAAATGTGAGCAATGTTGATGATATGTATTTGGGATGTGGTGAGATTTGAAATGAGCACGAATTGTGTTGTATGATTAGTAAGGATGGAAATGAGTAAGTTATGCCTTTGATTATATGAGAATTTTATGCAAGTTTATAATATGTTGTGAGGATGATGTTGCAAGGTAATTGTTGTTGATTATTTACATGTGACTTACTAAACTTTATGCTTACTCCCTCTCTTTTTTCATTTTCTTATAGTGCCACCAAGTAAGCTCGGGGATCAAAGAACGTTAGAGGCGCGATCACACTATCAATTAGAACATTCGGTATAGTTAGACTTATCTTTTTGAGTATGGCATGTATAGAAACTTAGTCTTTGTAAAGTGTCATATTGTTTTAACCAAATGGATTGGCTTAATTTGGAGACGAATTCATTTTGTATAAGGCCATAATTGATGGCTAATTCTTATCATTAATATATGAAAATGATGGTGTTTCTCATGAATGTGCAAGTTGTATGGTTGAGTCCAAAAATTGAAAACCATGAAGTCCAAAAATTACTGTGGTCACAGCTGAGTCCTCCGTCGCACCGATCCTTCTAAGTCTGGCGATTACCTGTGCACATTAAACAAAAAGGGTAAGTTTACGTAAACTCAATGTGTAATCCCGTAGAAACAAACAAACAATCAGTATTCACAGTGTGCAGTTGAACAGTCTTGGGCCTAAGCCCTTTTCAGTATCAGTGACAGTTTGAGCTTTAGCCCATCTCAGTATAGTGTTAAAAATGCAATAGGGCCTTAGCCATCACACGATGATCGATGAGTGATATGATTATGCAAGAGCAAAATCCTACCCAACCAGCCTCTACACACCATCTCCGTCCAACCCTACACTCCATGTAAGGATATAATCAACCCACCCATCCCTGCACTCCAAGTAGTACTGAATGTGGCACAAAACAGTAGTTTGCAGCTGAGCTGCCAGTAAATTAGGCTTAAAGCCTTTCAGTACACTTCCTTCGAATAACAACCCCCAACCCAATGCAATGCAACATACGATGGATGATATGCTATTATGCAATTTCAGTACATATATTCAATTTAGGTATTAACATGCTCAGTACAGACATCATTCAGTCAATTTCACACATTTAGGGGTCTAAGTAGCGCTTACCGACCATATAGTAGGTTCACAGTCGACTTGGGCGACCCGTGTAACTTTAAAAACATTTTGGTAAAAATGGGCCCACATGCCCATGTGATCTGCCCGTGTGGGCCCACACTGTAACAGTTTGAATTTGACCCTAATCAGAACGGTGGTTTCGGGACCACGAATTCGAGTTTGAAAATTTTTTTTAATATTATTTTCGGTGCTAGTTATATGTGATTTATGATGTGAAAGTTTCGTATAAAAATTTGATCGTTTCTGTGTTTAATTAGACAAAAGGGCTTAATCGCGTAAATTATAAACTTGATAGTTTAAAGTGTAAGGACTAAGTTAAGGTTGTTTTTCTAATTGGGAGCATTTAAAATGAAAATTACCCAATTTAAAGGATAGTGTACGGCAAAAGCTAGTGGTGTATCATTTTATGACATGTTTATTTTAATTATTTAATAATTAAAGTTATATTTTATTTATTATAAAATATTGTTTATATTATAATAAAAGAAGGATAGAAAGTGGCCTTATTTTGCATGGTAAATTACCCAAAAGCTAGAGGAGTGGACGGTAAGATGATGGCTTTATATGTTTATTTTTATTTGTATTAGTAAAGGATTTATAATAATATTTTATGCTTTGAATAAAATAAAAAGAAACATAAAAGAAAGTGGGTGTTCATCTTCTACCTTGAGCTCACCATTGCCGAAACTCATAAGGAAGAAGAGAAAATTTAAGCTCTCATTGTTTGGTTGTGCATGTCTTATTGAGGTTAGTATTTGAGCTTGATTCATGAAGATTTTTGCACTTTTGAGTTCCTTGTTATGAGAGCTATCAAACCCATGGTGAAAAATTTTATTTTTATGCATGTTCATAGTTCGGCCATTGATGCATGTTATATTGAATAATAGTAGTTGGCTGTAAACAGAATATATGTGTTAGATTATCACATTTTGAGTTGGAAAATTTTGAATAAATAGAACAATTAAGACTAAATCTTCAAAATAGTAGAGTGAGGAGCTAGATGGTTGAAATTATGAAATATGGGAACTCAAGTATAATTAAGAACCATTCGGCCCTAGCTAAGATTTGTAAGTTTGGCATTTTTTTTTTTTTAGTGAAGATGAGATTAATTAACAAAGGTGCGAAACATGTGAGATAAGTTGGAAGATTTCTTAATTATTTATTTTGAGCTATATTGAATGAAATTATAGTTGGATGAATTTATTTCAAAATTATTTAGATCAAGAAAGGGGAGAACCGGAGTCGGATCGGGGGAAAAGCGAAACTAAACGAATAGCCGGAAATTTCGAATCTATCGACTTCTAAGGTAAGTCTTTAAGTAAATTAATTCAATAATAATTGATTATAATTTATCGTATATGTTGGATTATGAACTTGTGGAGTTAAACATGTTAGAACCGAATGTGAGGAAGTAATTTAGCATTTACGTAATCGAACTCATTGAGGTAATACGTGAAAGTGATATTGAATTAGATAGAATATATGAAATATTGGTATGGTGTGAAAATGATATTGAATTATATGAAATATATGTGATATTGATAGTATGTGATGTGAATGAGATGACTCAATAATATGAATGTTCGGGCTTCAAGCATAGCAGGCCTTGTGTCGGTGAAAGTTTATCGGGCTAAACGCCTAGCAGCCTTGTGCCGGTGAAAGTTTATCGGGCTTATTACCTAGCAGGCCTTGTGCCGGTGATTTATATCGGGCTTCAGGCCTAGCAGGCCTTGTGTCGGTGATCCTTAACGTGCTAAATGCCTAGCAGGCCTCGTGCCGGTGAACTATATCGAGCTTAGTGCCTAGCAGGCTAAATGCCGGTGTTTGAACTACGGACCTTGAGTCTAGCAAGTCTAGTGTCAGTATGTGAGATTCGGGCAAATGCCTAGCAGGTTTTATATCATTGAGTTGAAATCCCAAGCTTAGATTATGTCCTAGTAAACTCATGAAATGAATTAAGTGAGCCTAAGCATTTGAAATGAAATGGGTTAAATTCGGCTGCAAGGTATGTGTTATTCATATTCATGTATTATACATATATACATGTTATGATAATAAGTAAATGAATTGATGAATGAAATGTGATATACAATTGGTAGATGTAAATTGTTATAAATTAAGTCATGAGAAAATTGGTTATATGAAAGCATAATGTGGTTAAAGGTATTCGTATAAGTATATTGATATGAAGGATACAAATTGAACCTGTATATTTGGCCTTATGCTTATGATTACATGACATATTGGGATTACTTTGATGCCATATATACAAATGTATGAAATGTCAAATGGGTATACGTACAAATATATGTGAATATATTTTTCCTTTTATGTGAAGTTACTAAGTGTGAAGTATATACTTATTGTATATATATTAATATGTGATCCTATGGAATTATGTGTATCGAAAATATGAATAGTTGGAAAAGAGTATTTAATCTATATTATGTGAACTATATAATGAGATTATAAATTGAAGTTTAAAGGTAAAACAGTGATGATGGTTAATCAAAATGAGCATCAGCATTCGACATTAGTAGATCATTTAAGTACTAAGCTTTGAAATATTGATATTAGATGCTTGGATATATGAGAGTTTAAATGAACATGTATTTATGTAATTGAAAAGGTAAATTGGATGTCTGTGACCCTTTACTTGCTCGAATATTTATATGAAATTATTGAGTTTCATGTATGGGTATTATGATTATATTATAAAGAAAGGATGTTTTATATTTTGAATTTGATGCTGAGTTGGTAAGTTGTATACTAATGGTAAGGAATTAAATGATAAGTGTTATGTTAAGTGAGGTAAAAGTATTCGGTTTTGAAGGATTTTCGAGTTAAGCTATTTTATTCCATATTATTTCTTGAGTATTTTAAAAAGCTTGAATGTCCAATTGGTGTATTATGATTGCTTAAGACTTACTAAGCTAAGTTAGCTTATTCCGTGTGTTTATCAAGCTACGGGCTTGAGGAATCTTCACTGAAGTCACCCACACTATCAACTTATTTTGGTACTAATAGAAGTCGAACTTTAGGTATAAGGCATGTATAGGCTAACTCTATGTTTGAATATCGTTTTGATAATGTATTTAAGCTATACGAAAATGGCTTGATTTTGATTTTAATGGTTATGTGTTTCAGTCATATTTTAAGCTTATTATATATATATATATATGGCATGACATATATGATTGTGATGTTTGGTTATGATTCGGTGATGATAATAAAAATGTTTATATATATATTTTGGGTTGATCATTGGAGTTTTAATTTCAGTCCAGAATATATGGTAAAGAAACTTGATCTTTAGTTAACAGTGAGTGATGTGATTTTGAAAAATCACCAAAAAAATAGGATAAGTTGAATTAGAAGGTGAATGAGGTATAGAATCAAAGCTTATTGTGTCTATTTTGATATGAAAGAAACAGAGTAGGCAAATGAGTTCTATGTTACGAGATATTTAAATTTTGGTGTGACTTGTTCTGAATGAATTCGTGAATCCATGTTCTGTCTTGGAAAAATTGTTAAAAATGGTACAAAAATAATTAGGGAACCTATGATGAGTCTATTTTTGATTGAATTAAACAAGAACATTATTGGAAATGCGTGCTATGAGATAAATGAGTTTTTGTAATGACAGGTCAGAATTGTCAACAGTGAAATAGGGGAAACTTTGATGAATAAACTGTACTAATTGGCCACATGAAAAATTCTGGAAAAATTATGGTAAATTCATATATGAGTCTAGTTTCAAAGAAAATTTACGGATCTGAATTTCGAGTTTTGTAACTCGAGTTATGGTCAATTTAGTCAGTATGATGCAGTTTGACAGCTTTAAATTTTTATGTCCCGAACTTGTAATCAAGTCTAGTAATGCCACATACCCGACTCCGGCGAAGGTCTCGGGTAAGGGGTGTTACACACACGCTTGTGTGGCCCACTTGGTCCAAATTGGCCTTGACAGTGTGATCCATTTTTAAAGTAACCTATGCTAGCTCAATACTTATATATGTTTTCACTATTTACTTATATGTTTATTCTAAGTTGTCTGCTTGAGTCATTATGACTAAATTATTTATATCTTGAGCTACAGAATTCCAATTTAAGACCTGCTTGATGTTTTTGAAACTAGACTCAATTACCTTTCTACCATAAAATTTTCAGAATTTATAGTTTATCAAATAAGTACAGTAAAATCTTTAAAGTTCCCCTATTTGCTGTTTGACAGCTTCATCCTTTCCTTACTAAAAATTATTTATCTCTTAGTATGAAATTTAGATGATGTTTTCGTTTGTTTCTCTTGAAAATAGACTCATTAAGGATTTAAAAATATAAATTTAAGCCCCTAACTATTTTTTTTTACAATTTTTGATGATTTTCCTAAATCAGAATAGGGGAACCCAAAATCATTCTGATCTTATCTCACAAAATTTATTATAACTCATGATTTACAATTCCATTGCTTACACTGTTTCTTTCATGAAAAACTAGACTCAATAAAATTTAATATCATATTTTATTCAACCTCTAACTCATTTCCCACTATTTTTGATGATTTTTCAACGTTAGACTACTGTTGTTGTCCAAAACTATTTTAGTGCAAAATGTTGATTTCCAAGTTTATAACACCCTTATTTCCTTTCTATACAATTTTTTCGCATCATTTTCTCTTATTTCTCGACAGCAAGCAATTTCAGCTTTTCACTGAATCCTGTTTTCTGCGTTTCGGGTACACACCTGGTATCGTTTCTGATGCGTAAGCACTCCTAAGCCCCTAGAACCTAAAAATCGACCAATATATCTCTAGATTAATCACTTAATTCGTTTTTAATTAACCAATTTCGGAAGGAACTCGACTAAAAACCTAGCAAAACCCTTACCTCGCTTGAGTAACCATGACTTCACATAATCACAGTGTCAATTCAAAACCATTAGCCCCTTAATTAACTCCTAAACCCCAAAAAGGAAACCCCCTTTTAGAGATTAACTAAGAACAATTAACAATAGACAAAACCGTTACTTACTGAACATGCGCAACCAACGGTGAACAACTGAATCAATTGGGAAAAAAGAAAGAAACGGAAGGGGAAAAAATAATGGAAATTTCGGCAGCAACTAGGGGAAAGAATCGGCAGAGGAGGGAAAAAAGAAGAAGAAGAAAATGTCACAAAAAGTTAGGGGAATTGGAGAGAAAATCGAAACTCTACTCTTTCTTTTTTTTTTTTTTGCAACAAAAAGATAATTAGATTATTTTCTAATAACCTCTCCCCAATTATCTCCTAAAATCACTCCCTATTAACTGACTAAAACACAACTACTCAGAATTTTTCCCTAACACAACTCTTAGCTGAAATTGGAGCAAAAATACTGTTTCCACGCCATTACAAAGAATTGAACACAAGACCTCCAACACTCCAACACTCTATTTAACCACCAGAGCAGCAAGCCCATTCTGTTATCTACTTATCAACAATTAAATAAAAGCCTATTGACCAAAGATTGGGACCTTCACACACTCCCAGAACACTTAACCACTGAAGCAGATACATATTTGTGTCATACATCCGCAAAACAAAAATTTAAATTTTGGGGCGTTACAATGATAGCAATAAAAAGATTATGAATGCACAGCAAAAACGTCACAGATGGAATCTACCTATGGCTGTGGGTACACAGCAAGACCATCACAGATGGAGTTTGCCTATTGCTATGAATACACAACAAAATAATTGCAGATAAACTGCCAATACATCCTCCATTCATAACGTCGCACCCCATGCAATGTAATATGGCATGTTCGAATAGATCAATACAATAGCATTTAATATGCTTTTAACATAACAACATAGTAGCAAATAGTATGCTCATAACAGTTTGATTCAGTAGCAATTAATATCCTGTGACAAATAAACTCAATAGAAATATTCATGCATTTTATGTGATTGGTTTAACGGTGTCATACTATATATACAATCACAAACACCTAAATAATAGCCATACGTATTGTTCACAATTCATGCAAATATATATAAGCATCATATTAATACGACCAATCAATTCATAATTCATATCATCAGGGACTTAATTGAATAATATAATATACTAAAATAGTTCGGGAATCAATTAGAGACTAAACTGAACAAAGCATATAATTCTAGGGCAGAATTGTAAAATTTGAAATCGTGTGGAATGCTCTGGATCGTGTGTGTGTAGGGGGTATATGACCGTGTGGCTGGGCCGTGCTGTAACACTCTTAACCCGTATCCATCACCGGACTAGGATTACTGTAACACCCCTAACCCGAGACCATCGCCGGAATAGGGTTAAAAGGCATTACCGAACAATCGAAACATTTCATTACTATTTCATGACACAAAGTCAAACATCAATCAAACATATTCATTCATAAGTATAAAGTCCCTTATGGAGGTCTTCGAGACCTCAAACACGTATTAGAAAGGGGTCAGGACTAAACCGGAACACATATAGAAATTCTCAGAAATTTAAAACTTTTCAAAGTTTCAGGGGTTACACGCTCGTGTAGGCAGACTGTGTGCCTCCCAAGGCTGGTAGACACCTCTGTGCGTCTTCCCCGCGTTCGAACCTGACTTTACTCCACGACCATCAAGCACGCCCATGTACTTTGGTTGTGGTAACTTGGCTCCACGACCACTAAGCACGTACGTGTGCCAAGGTCGTGGTCGATTCTATTGAAACCACACAGCTACCAAGCACGTCCGTGTGCCAAGGCCGTGTACTCTTAGCTAACTACTGACTTAGCCTCACGGTCACTAGGCACGCCCGTGTGCCACAACCGTGTAACAAAATAAGCCATTAACAAGGCCAAATTGCTACCCACACAAGGGTCAATCCTACAAGTACATTTAAGCATAAACTCACTTACAATTTAGCAACCAATTTCATGTCAAGTGATCATTATATCATCACATACAACCTCATTACTAAATATGTCAACTTATAAACTAACATACACCACTTGAACACATTCAATACTAACCATGATCCATTCCCAAATTCACTAAATCATACTAGCATCATACCAACACAAAATTTACCATTCATAGGTCATTCTCTTTACTCACAAGCCATACCAAAATATGCATCATATATTAAAGCCATTCATACTCAATGCCATTATGTATCTAGCCACAATCACATGGCTATTTACACATCTCAAATATGTCTCAAAATAACTAGCCTATACATGCCATATTTTAACTCTGTACATCTATCCAAAGGTACCCAAAATAGTTTGCTGATAGTGTGATTGAGAAGTTGACGATCCCCAGATCCGAGCTAGCTTTACTGACACTGCAAAGCAGAGAAACAAATCACACAATAAGCTTTCCAAAACTTAGTAAGTTCGAAATACAATACAATTATCTCATCAAATCAAACCAATGTATATAATAACCATCCCATAGATCAATTCTCTCATATTCATACCATATCATCCATAGCTAAAATACCCATTCATTCATTCATAGCTTTGTCTAAAAACTCATCAACCACAAAGGTTCAATACATACCTTAGCTAACACATAGTTATTCAATTTTCGAGCTACTCAATGCTTGATATTACATGTCGGTCATCCTCTGATATTCTTTCAATTTAATCGCACACTCAGTGCCATATACAAGATTGAAACATATTCGTGATCGCACACTTAGTGCCTATTCTTTCAACCAACTTATCTCGGTATCGCACACACAGTGTCAAATCAAATAAGCCGAAGCTTTCATCACATCGCACACACAGTGCTATTCATTTCTATTTTGATTTCAATTTCGCACACTTAGTGCCATCTAATTAAATCTTGCACATAGCATCACATTCTCATAATTATATACATATTCATTCCATAATGCTAAAACATATCTTAATAACATGTATTATATCCGAACTTACCTCGGATGTCAAACTATCGAAACGATCGATTAATCGAGTACTTTATCTTTACCTCGATCTCGATCTAAAACTTCTCCTCTCTTGGTCTATACACATTCAAATTCAGTCCATTCAATCACCAAATCATTCATTTTAATCCAAACACACATATTTAAGGCATTTTACAAAATAGCCCTCACATTTTCACATTTCGACACTTTAGTCTCTATTTCACAAAATCATCAAATACACAAATTTCAAAACACATATGCTAGCCGAATTCTTCCCATGCTAATACAAGTTCTACATTTCATTTATTTCACATTTTAACTCTTCAATTTCTCATTTTCTCAATTAAGTCCAAAATACTCAATTTCACTAAAAATCTCAATACAAACTATGTTAATTCAACACCAAGTTGCATATTTCACTATCAACTAGCACATAGCTCAAGCATTCATTAATGGCTTATCACAAGAACATCATCAATTCACAAAATTACAACATGGGTTAGCTAGAGCACTAAGCAACAATTATGAAAACGTAGAAATTATCAAAAACCGACTCAAAATCATACCTCAATCAAGATGAACAATGGCCGAATATCACAAAGCTTTTGCTCCTTTTCTTTTTGTGTTTTCGGTGGACAAAGATGAACATATTCATCTTATTTTCATCTTTTGTTTGTTTAATAATGTGTTATTAATCTAATTACTATATTATCCTTTCATTAAACATATAAGACAAATATATATTAAGGCTAATATGTCATTTAGCCATCCACCGTCTTTAATAAAGGCTTAATTGCCTTTTAAGGCCATCCTATTATGAAGACAAAAACACTTAGGTACTTATGAATCAGCACATAGCTTTTACTCTTTGCGCTGTTAAGTCCTTTCTCTTAATTCGGCATACAATCGATAAAATTATCACACAGAATTTTCACACAGACTATGTCACATAGAATCAACACCAAAGATAACATTAAATTATTATTTCAACCTCGGGTTTGTGGTCTCGAAACCACTGTTTCGACTAGGGTCTAAACCAGGCTGTTACAATTATGAGGTATTACCGGTCAAATCATAACATTTAAACAACCATTGCTCACACATCAGCATATCATAGTTAGTCAATAACATAAAGTCCCTTTAGAAGGTATACGAGACCTTAAACATGCTTTAGAAGTGGTTCGGGACTGAATCGATCACATTTAAAACTTTTATGAAATTTTAAAATTTTTTCTACAAAACAGAGCACAGACCGTGTGGCTAGACGGTGTGCCTCACACGGCCATGCCTTAAACCATGTCTTACCCCGTGTACAACATTGACTTGGGTTACACGGCCTATCACACGCCCGTGTGTCTGGCCCGTGTGCAAGTCTGACTTGCCTTGAATTGGGACATTGAAGGACACGGTCGAGACACACGCCCGTGTGCTCAACCGTGTGGGAAATTATAGGTCATTTACAAAGCCAAATTTCCACCCATTTTGGGTCATTCCTACAAGCATCACTCTATACTCAATTCCTGCCCAATTAATGGTCAAAACCCTACAAAACATGCACAATTTATGCTACAATATCCTCATTCATTTCCATATACAATTCCAACTCAAAACATGTTCATTTCATGAACCAATTCCATACCTAAAGCATATGGTTCACATTTCATTTCAAACCATTTCAAACATGCAATATATTCACCATCTCAACTACCAAATCAAGTATATAACATACTATTTCTATTTTACTAAAGCATACCATAATGGCCATTCACACAAGACCATATATACACATCACATACACCATTTTCACATAGCAAAACATATACCAAAATCAATCCAAAGTCTCATCCATTATCAAGCCATATCACATGGCAAGATTTATACATCTCAAAACATTCACAACCTCACTAGCCTATACATGCCATATACCATATATTCAACTTTCAAAAGGTACCAAAATAGATGTCCGATAGTGTGATTGAGTCGTTGACGATCCCAGGATCTGAGGTAGCTTTAAATACCACTGTAAAACAGAGAAAGACTTCACACAGTAAGCTTTAAAGCTTAGTAAGTTCATAATATAACACACTTAACTCAAGAATTCAAATTCAATATGCAAAATTCACTAACAAAATTAACTAACACTTAGTTCAATTCACATCACTCCTCAATCACATCCATGGCTATTACTCACTTTCATTCCATATCTATAGGTTCATATACAAGCATTTGTAATGCTACTCAATCCAACTCATTTCATCATTTACTCACATAGTCTTCCATCTATCTCATACAAAATATCATCAACCACTTAGTTTCTGTACATACATGTACCATCACGTATTTATCTATTACATTTACCACTTCAATGCTCAATGCTATAATTCATTCGATCCTCTTTAAACGTTCGATGAACTCGCACACTTAGTGCCAATTAATTAGCAGAAGCTATAATAATATCGCAAACTTAGTGCCATCATATTAAACCAAATTTGTCTCGGTATCACACACGTAGTGCCAAATAATACAGTCGATGCTTTCTTTATCTCGCACACTTAGTGCCATTCATCACTGTAATGATTCTATTTACGCACACTTAGTGCCACATATCTTTTAACTCGCATTTCACGTTGCCAAACTCCACAATCACATTTCCATTCATTTCATCACATATGAACATTGTTTAAACAATACGTATTATACACAAACTTACCTCGGACTTAGAAATGACGAGATTAGTCGATCAATCAAGCACTTTGTTTTTGCCTCGATCTAGGTCCGAATTTCTCCTTTCTTGATCTATATAATATCAAACTCAACTCATTCAATCACATTTTTACTCAATTTAGTCCACAACACATAATTAGGGTATTTTACACATTAGCCCCCTAATTTCCATATTTTTATCAATTTAGTCCTTTTTGCATAAAATCACAAATTCAATAAATTTCTTAGCAACCCATGCTAGCCGAATTTATCACATGCTACTAGCAGCCCATAACTTTTATTTATTTCACATTTTAGCCCCCTCAATTTCTCATTTTCACAATTTAATCCTTAATAGACAATTTCATCAAAAATCATTATACATAACATGTATATCAACAACCAAACACTTAGTTTTCATCATCAAACATTACAAAACTCAATTATTCAACAATGGTACTTCACAAAATCATCATCTATTTCGAAAATCAAGGGACAGACTAGCTAGTACTCAAAGCAACGATCACAAAAACATAAAAATCATCAAAAAACCAAGCTCAAAACATACCTCATTCAAGCTTAACAAGTGTCGAATGCTCAAAGCTCATAAACCCTATCTATTTCTTCAATTTGCGGTGATGAATGCATGAAAGAGATGAGTATTTGACTTTGTTTTAATAATAATATCATGATTTATCAATTACCAAAATTAACCTTTCATAATCACATTAAAAATCCAATAATATAAACCCATTTTTGTCCATCCAAGCTATTAATGGTCTAATAACAACATAACAACCTCTCATTTAATAAGACATAGCTTTTAAGCACTTTCAACTTCTAGCACACAACTTTTGCACTTTACTCGATTAGGCTCATTTTCCAAATCGAGCACACAAACGTTAAAATTTTCACACAGAACTTTCACACATTTATCACATGCCATAAACATCAAAAATAATATTAAATTATTTCTCTGACCTCAAATTTGTGGTCCTGAAACCACTGTTTTGACTAAGGTATAAATCGGGCTGTTACACGTGTGATAGGTTATAGCCGTGTGTTATTTGCAAAATCAACCTATAAGGGAGACACAATTGTGTGGCAAGTCATATGGAGGGTCCTAGGCCATGTGAGAATAAAAAAACCTATGGTTTTAGGGGGGCATGGTTGTGTGAGGGGTCGTGTGGTCCCCACGGGTGGCCCATACACCTGTGTGGCCCTATTCCAAAGTACAGTTTACCCCGATTCATTTGTAAAAGAACACACACCTTTCATCAAGATCTCGAACGATGTCCCTCACATTCAAATCTGGTCTGATGCACCTGCAATGAATCCTTCAAACAACATTTATACAAGAATTAATGGTTGGATTTGAGACTAATCAAAGATTACTAAGAATTTTGTCAATATTTGTATAAGATCTATTAATTCAAATGAAAGATTAGTATCAGATATAAATACTACAAGAATTTGGGATTAAGTATCGGGATTGAATTGAACTTATCGATTCTTGACGAGGATTAAGAACGTTTCTAATGGCGACTATGAAGCTGGTTGAAAAATGTCTTAAATCGAGGATAGATTTTGATTTAGGAAACAAAGAAATTATTTAGCAACAAAATAATGTGAAATATGATGTAAAAGAAATGAGAATGAAAGAAAAGAAAGAAGAAATATGGAAGAGAAATAAAATACTGGTTAGGATTGGAAAAGAAAGAAAAATCTAGTTTAATTAGGAAAAAATTGATTAAAGCCTTGTTTATCATTGCTATGGAGAAGCACATTTAGAAGAAAATTTGTGTTAAACAAGCAACTTTTGATTGAAATTTTTGGCTTTTCAAAAGCACTTTTGGCCAAATGGAGAAGCTAAAATTTTTAGCTTTTCTTCTCCCAAAATCAGTTTTCAAAGCTTAATTACCTTTTCACCCCTCCAACACATGGTACTTTCCCTTCTCTGGTTCTCCCTTCTCTTTCATTTTCTTTGCTTTTTCCATTTTCTCCAAGGTTTTTGTTGCTCTCTCCTCCTCTTTCTTTCTACTCCCCTAATCTCATCTTCTCAGTTGAACTCCCCATTTAACTTTCTCGTTTCACTTTTGATTTTCTTAGGTTTTTTGTTTGGTTACTGAGTTTGATTCTTTTTTTGGGTTTTTTTCCCCATTTCACTTTGATTCTTTTGCTGGTATTTTCTCCTTTGATTTGTTGGATTGTATCCCATTAATACCTTCTAGAGTTTTGTTTGATGCTATGCTAAAACTTTTGAAGAACATAAACGGTTAGAAGTTCCTTTTTTTCAATCTTGTTTAACACTCGAATTTGCTTATTCTTGCCTTTAAAAGTTCTTGTTTAGACTTAATGGACCACTCTTTTTTTCTGGAAGAAATTCCCAAACCTTCTATGACGAGTATTTGACTGCAATTTGTTCCAAAAGAACATACCTTATTGTCTAGAGTTTATAGCTTGTGGAATACGAGATTTGGAAGATAGCTGGATATAGTGGTAGTTATAGAAAGCCTTATTTTGAATTTGGCAAGAGCTTGACTACTTTACACTATTGAGCTACAACGATATTGACATGGAAATCAACAAGTAATTCATATTGCTGTTGGCCATCCTAACCACTTTAGTTTTAGATAAGAATCCTTTCACTGTATGTTATAAGCTTTCATGTTCTCTTTATGGCATGTGATTATTTATATTATTGTTATTTGGTAAATTTCTGCTGTGGATAAACCTTATATCTAATATACTGGACATTGTGATGATAGCATGTTCTTTCAATTTTAAAATTGTATGAGCAAAATGAAATGAATTAGGATACTGCAAATGAGTAATCACTTTGATAATAAGTATTATTTAATGAAATCTCCTACAATGGTGGCGTTAGTTTGCTTGGATTCTCTTATTTTCATTAACATCCTGATATGCTTATAAAGTAATCTAAGAAAATTAGTGCCATAGTTGTCTATTTCTCCAAGTTTCACTTTTTCTTCTCTTTTCTTAATGACGTCCATCACAAACTTATGTATTACACTTAGAGGCTTGTCTGCTTCAATCTCATCAGAAGTTTTCCAAATTTTATTGCAAAAAAATAAAAAAAAAAACATGTATTGTTATTTGCAACAACAAAAGGGACTAATTATGAGTGAAAACTCTCGAGTATAAAGGTTTCTATTTTTCCCCTTCATGTGTGTAAAAACTTCACATTTAATGAGTAAGGTGCCATTGGTAACCAACGAAACATCTTCTGTGTAACATCCCAAACCCGGCCTAGACGATATGGCTGAATTCGGATGTGTCACAAGATAGAGTTTTGAGTATAAAGTTGTCTCGTCAAAATTATTCATGATTGAAAATTCGTATTCATTTATTCCAATTTCTGAAAATGTTACTTAATCCCAATTATTTGCTAAAGAATGCAATTTACAACGGAAGTTTAATAAAACTATTATATTTTAAAAATGCAGTTCATAATTTTAGAAAACCTTTGATGTTGGAAATCGTGTTTTTAGCGTGTGGTCAGATGAAGTATTAAACAAAATCCAGAACACGAAAATTTAGAAAACAGTCCGTAGAGTCCAATTAATACAAAACTCCCAAAATAACCTTTGAAATAAATAAACAAAACCCTTTATTAACTCAATCCATGGACTAGTGGTCACCGCAAGACTTCGTCGCAACGACCCACCTAGGTCTGTGGATTACCTGAACAAAACAGAAAACATATGTGAGTTTACGTAAACTCAGTGTACAACCCACAAAATTAAGCATACAAGCATACAAATTTAGATACACAGTCAGAAGTAGATACAGTTCTAGATTCAGAATCAGATCTAGATCCAGATTTAGGTTATAGATATACATATGCATAAGTCCTATCCCCATCCTCTACACACCATCTCCGACCATCCTATCACACTATCTGAGGTTTAAAACTCCCATCTATCCTTACACACAACATTGTGCATTTAAGACACATATCAATATTTATATATGCAGTCAAGCTGCCAGAATATAGATGATTAACACCTATCGGATACTTCCTCCATACATACAAATCCCCACCCCAATAACAGATACAAATATCAGATGCAGACATAACATGCTCAGCATGCTTTATATTGATAACAAACACACATACATTAATATATTTAGGCATACATTTAGTATCCTACACAATTCAGTCTATCAAAATATTCTAGCATACAATCTAGGGTTTAGTTAGCCCTTACCGGCACTACAGTAGGCCCACAGTTGATCGGAGCGACCTGTGCGACCCTAGGGAAAATTTCAAAATTATAAGCCCACATGCCCGTATGGCTTACTTGTGTGGGCCCAGATGGCATGGCCCAAAGTCCACACGCTCGTGTGGCATGCTCGTGTGGGCCCACACGCCCGTGGGGCCCACATGACCACACTTGAGCCGCCACACTATTGTTTGCTATGTACGGCCATGCTTTCGTCGTCCACACGGTCGTCTCGAACACGGCCTACCACATGGGCGATCACACGCCCGTGTGGCATTGACAGAATCATTTTTCGACTTTTGTTGAAACCTTGTTTTCAACGTTTCGGGCACACACCTGGTATCGTTTTGACACTACTGCAAACACGAACCCTCCAGAACCTAAAAATAGTGTATTCCAACCTATTAGCAACCACACCAAGAGACTAAAACAATACCTAAACACATAGAATAGACTTACCGTTAATGAAAACAATCCCCAACTCGAATCAAACTGTTGAAGCACGATTTCCTACATCACCACCTTCCCTTAGACATGAAAAGAACTCCATTAACCCATTATTTATTAGCCAAAATAAGAATCGTACCCACCAAACTTACCGGTATCTCATAAAAAGCACCGAAATACGAAGACGCGGAGATTCAATAGAAAATAGCAAAACAAAAAATTAAGAATAGCAAAACAAAATTTAAGTCGACGACAAGACAGAGAAGGCAAACGGCAGAGAGCAAAAAGGAGAGAAATTTTACGTCAGAAATTTTAGGAATTTTAGAAGAGAGATAAAAAATTCGAAAAAAAAAGTAACAAACTAAAATAAGATATTATCAAAACCCCCCAAATTCCTCCCCACTAATCCCTTAAACTCAACTACCTCAGAATTCAAATCCCACTAAAACTCCTCGAGAAAAATCGAGCAAAAAAACTCCTGCTCTTGTGCAAGGATTCGAACACAAGACCTTCAACACACATACCCTCTTACCACTCAAACCAGGAGGCTCATTTTGAAATGGATTTACAAGAAATTAAATAAAAGTTCATTGAACAGGGATAAGGCTTGGATTTAAAAAAACCAAAATTTGCCAAAGGTAGGACTTGAACTTGGGACATCTCACACACACCCAGAACACTTAACGATTGGAGCAGACAGATATTTGTGTTAAAATTATACAGAATCAGAAATAAGAAAATTAGAGCGTTACATTCTGACTGGCATTTATATCTCACCAACTAATACTTTCAGTCCATTTACTTCCCAACCAAACTTCTTTTATCCAAAGCCATAAGTAAAAAAAAAAAAAAAAAAAAAAGACACGTAATTAGAAGACAAAAATTTTACATGTAATGAAATGAAAGTTAAGAGAGATGTAGTAATAATTTTATATATAAGATTGCTTGGATCCATTAAAAAAAAAACATCTTCATATTCCAACACTTATACAACTTTTTTTATTGTGTCTGCTTTATTCAAAAACACCATGTCGAAGGTTCCATTCTATTCTCTTGATACCCTATTTAGCTTACTATATTTGCGCTTTTCATTTATGTAATTTGATGTTTGTTCTGTGAAAGCATTTAATTTTGAACTTACCAATTCCTGCTCTGCATTCTTTCCTTGTAGCCTGTACTGAAATTATGTAAATTTTAATATAAATTCTGCACATAAATTTTTGGTGAGAATAGATGAGTACTTCGGTTGTTGAAGTTAGTAGTGAAAAGGTCAAAGTAATGTGGGATAAGAGATTGATAAAAATATTCTATGATATTTGTATTAAAGAGATATTGAAAGACAACAGACTTGTTACTCATTTCACAAAAGATGGATGGTTGAAAATAATGACCAACTTCGAGAAAGAAATAGGCAAAGCTTATTCACAAAGACAACGTAAAAATAGGTGGGGTGCCTTGAAAAAAAGAATGGAAGGCTTGGAAGAAACTTAAAAGAGAGATACTGGTCTAGGGTGGAATCCTATAAAAAGAACCGTTGATGTATCGAATGATTGGTGGGAGAGTAGGCTAAAGGTACATTAACAATTCTTAACATTTTTGTTTTTTTTTTTATTTATGAGGTTATTTATAATTTCTTATTAAACTACCAATTTATACGTAGGTTGTGACTGAAGCTAAAAAATTTATAGCATTGGGCATTGACCCTGAATTCGAAGGGAAATTGGATTAGATGTTCATGGGTTAATTGCAACCGGTGATAAAGCATGGACACCTTTTTCTAGTACACTCCGTAGTGAATTTTTTCAGGATGTTGACAATGACATACCTAAAGAGAATGAGGAAGAAAATGCGAGAAATGATGTTCACATTTCAAGTGATGTTCACATTGTTGGAAACGGCCAAAAAAGAGAAACATCTCTGATTTCTACTTCACATTTTAAAACTGGAAGGAAGAAATCCTTAAAGCAAATTGGAGGGGCTGCAAGATTGTCTGATCAAATTGAAAAATTATGCAATGCAACTGACAATATGAGTCAAGCCACATTTAGTTTGACTCCTAGTATGGATCCGTATGGTATTCTATAAGCAGTCAAAGTACTTGATAGTATGTCAAAGAAGTTCCAGAAGCTAGTCCACTATACTTTTTCTCACTAAAATTATTACTCAATAAGGACAAGCGAATTATGTTTTTATCAATTAATCCCAACATTAGAGTTTTGTCGCTTAAGACTAGACTTGCTTATGGGCTGGGCCACCTGGCTCGACCCGAAAGCCTGCCCGAAAAGTGGGAGGGTTTTGGCAAAAATATAGACCCGAAAAATGGGCTTGGGGAAAAAATAGGGCCATTTTTAAAAATGAGTTGGGCCTAAGGTAAGACATTTTTTGCCCAAGCCCAGCCCGACCTGACCCAAATTCACTAAATGAAAAAAAAAAGATATGCTATTTTTTTTGTTATTTTAATGATATTTTCTTATTATTTTCTCCCTATTATGCTACCATTTCACTATTATATTGCTACTATTTTGTTGTTATTGTTTGGATATTATATAACACTTGTTTTATTGTTAATTTTGTTATGATTTTCGAGACATTTTCTTGTTAAGTTGCAATTATCTTAGTATTATTTAAGTTTTTTAAAATTTATTTTCAATTTGTTCAGAAATATTTATTTTGATGTTTTTAGTATTTTTGATGTATTATATATATTTAAAATTTATGTAAAAAAATAATATAATATAAAAAAATTTAATATGGGCAGGCCGGGTCGAGCCTGGGTTTTAGCATTTTTATCCGGGCCGGGCCTAACAAATGGACCTAAATTTTTTGCTTGGGCCCGGCCCGACTCGGCCCATGATCACCTCTACTTAAGATAGAAATGGAGGAGAGTTGAAACTTTTCTAGCCTTCTAGGGTCTAGAGATATCTACTATGTGACTAAACAACAATGCTAAACTAGTTTTATCAATAGTTGTTTATGTTTGGTTTTTGGATATTGAATTTATGTTCTATTTATTTATGTGTAATCTAATTTTATCAATAGTTGTTTATGTTTGATTTTCGATATAAAATTTGTTCACAAGTGATGAGTATGGTTGACAATTCCAGCGGTGATGAAAGTGATGATGAAAGGGAGAAGAAAGAGATTTTACAATGAATGAGATGTTTTAACCGATTATTTGTTGTTGCATCTTCTTCTTTGAAATTATATTATGAGAAGTTTATATTGAAGCAACCATGCATGGATTCAAAACAATCAGGTGAGGCATGAATCTGAAAGATCCTTGATGGTCATGGATCAGCTGTCTAATTAATTTTAGGATGCCAAAAATTATATTCATAAGTTTGTTGAGAGTTTTGGAGACAAGATACAAATTTCAAACTTCAAGACACATATCTTCTAGTGAAATGTTGGGAATTTTTTTGTACATCTTGGGCACTGGTGCAAAAGTTTCCCAATGTTAAGAAAGACTTCAAAGGTCCGGAGCAATAATAAGTCGATACTTTGCAATTGTGCTTGAGAAAGTTTCAAAGATGGTCATTGATCTAATTGCACCCAAATGATTTTTTTAGCTCAATACCCAAAAAAATACGTAATGATTCTAGATATATGCCACATTTTAGGGTTAAAATTTAATGTTATATTATTATATTCTAATATTTTTATCGATTAAAAATATGCATAGACTAATATGATTATTTATTCAGGATTGCATTCCAATTGATGGTACTCATATTACCGCTATTCTTCCACCAAAAGAACAATTTCCCTACATTGGAAGAAAATGTGTCTCGACTCAGAATGGTATAACAATATGTGATTTTATTATGTGTTTCACCTTTGAAACATCCCATACCCGGCCCACGAGCCTTGACCGGATTTGGTATGCTCCTCGATGTAAACCAGTTCAAAATTCTTTTGTTACTTTGAAAATTTGTGTGTTTTGAAAGAAAGATTGTTTGCACTTTGAAAAATCTTAAGTGATTTTGGGAGAAAGTTCGAATTGGGTTGGGCTCGAGTTGAAAACAGGTTTATCTTATATTGAAATCTCTTTATCTTAGATGTCAAAACATTTAGGGTTTAGTTTAAAAGAAATTTACTTAAACTTTAATTGATAAAAATTTGTAAACATAATAAATAAAAATAAATGTAAAGTAGCTCAACTATGGCCTTATTACATCAAATTAAACCCAAAATAAAATTCAAAGTACTTAAAATATAAAGAGTCCAAAATAAAGTAAAATCTGAACTTCACATGGCCACCACTAAGCTTCTGCCGACCCGGTCCATTACTGATCATCACCTGAAAAATGTTCCCGCAACGGGGTGAGTCAACAGACTCAATGTGTACTACAACACTAAGTCATTTCATAGCATACATATTCATATATCATTAGATTAAAAATGATGCAACCCGAACCCAAACCTAGAGAGCCATCCGCTACACGTCTCCCGTACCAACCTGCACACCGTGGGGACTACTAAGTCGACCCTCCATCTGCTACACACCATCGAAGGCTGCCGCTGCAGACGACATGCTCATCGCCCTTATAATTTTCGTGGCATAGCCACTAGATAATATTCGTGTCATGTGACACCACATTCAGATAATGTGACCGAAGTCACCACATTCAGATAATGTGACCGAGGTCACCACATTCTTATATCGTGACAATAGTCACCACATTCACTTCCCCTTTTCATATAACCCGTATGCCCCATACTATACATGCCATGCATTTCACATTCTTATCACTGATCACATGTTAAATATAACATATTTCATAATCCTAGTAGGAGTAGGAAATGTACCTGAGTACTTTGTACCATTACATGGTACCTTTGCCACATTCTTACACTTTCAGATTAACACATATAATAAGTTAGAGCCATAAATCTAATAAGATTAGTGTGGGGTACACACCTGATTATCTTAGCGAATTCACTCCAAATTCCGAAGATCTCGATCTAGCGTCCTAGATCTTTTGTTCCTATATTCGGCCAACATATAGTAATTTACTAAAAACCATTCGGCCATAAAACCAAATCCCAATAGGATTATGGTAATTAAATCCTTACCTTGGTGCCGTTTCCACTGCTAACCAAATCTCGAAAAGCTTTGCTATACACTTCTGTCGATCTGTCCCTAGAAACCAAGGTACACAATCGGTCATCACTTATACCAAATATATGGCCTCAAACCTGGTATCAACACTTCCTTACCTTGCTTGCTTTGATGAATCAACTCCCGAAAACTCCTTAGTACACCCTTATCGTTAGCTACACAACAAAAACACTTATTATGGCACTAAAGCCATTCGGCCATCTCACATAAATCTAAGCTCACTCATGGTTTCGGCACATCCATGAAGGAAAGAATAAAACCGATTGCTTAAAGAAATACTTACCACTATTGCTTCCTTGGAGAGACAAAAGAGAATAGTCAACAAGAGGGAAAAGTGCCTGACTTTTGGCTTTTAAGACTTGCGACAGAAGAAAGAGGATAAGAGCTCTTGAGATTCGGTTATGGCTTTTAATAAAATACAAATAGAGGAATGATCACTTACCAGATTCGGCTAAGCCTCCAAATGAGGTTGGAATATTCGGCTACCACAAGTATATTTCGGCCTTTGAGAAACTTATGAGAATAAGAGAAGAGTTTGAAGTATTTTGGCAATGGTAACAAAGGGAAATTCGGCTTCAAAGAGATAAAAAGGATTTGAGGTTGAAAGAAATTAAAGAATAAGAAGTGAGAGTAGGAGAATTTCGGCACAAAGAAATTTAAAGAAAAAAAAAGGTATCAAAGATGATTACTCCCCCCTTATAAAGAATTCGGCTACTATATCCTTGCTTTTATCAAACTCTTTGATAATCTCCTATATTATCTCTATATCACCTATTCAAAATAAATAAAACAACAATTTATCTCCTCATTTATCTCTTATCTACTTGTTTAAACTAAATAAAATAAAACCTCAATTATCATAAAAAAACAAACTAAATCCACATATATCCTATTCTTAGCCGAATTTTAAAAGGATAAATAAGCTTAATCCTCATCCAATTAGAAGTCCAATTGCCAGTCAACTTTTCCCCATTCTTGACGTCAAAAGCCGTAAAAATAAACCCCACTCCTTCACGCCCATGTGAATCGAACATGAGACTGTGGTGGTGTCACCACACAGTACCCGACCACTTTGCTACTAGCTCCTTTGCGTCATAAATCCCTAACAATTCTTTTTAAGGCCTTCTTCTCCCTTAGCGCCAACTTGGAAAAATAAAAACATGCTTATGCTGCCCACAAGACTCGAACTTGAGCCCTCCTGAAGCTCCCTTTCCCGCAAGCGTCCAAGTCACTTTGCTGCTGGTTCTTTTGTGTCATCAACTCCCCATAATTTCTTTTAAAACCTCCTTAACCAAGCTCCTTATTGAGGCAAAAATAGATTCTCCTTCCTGCTTCCTTCGCAACTCGAACCTGGGCCCTCTACCCATTGCTTGAGGCGTCACTTGCCCAAGCCTTAAGTGGCGCCTTGCAGCCATTTTACCAAGGCACTCTTTGTGTCCAAAAGCGCCTATAACTTCCCTTAAGGCCTCCCTGGCCCAATTCCCTTTTTAACTCTAAAAAAATAAAAGTCCCTAATGCTTCCTACGTCAGTCGAACCTCTTCCCCTGGGCACTCCAAGTGACGCAACCACCCTTGCACCTTAGGTAGCGTCCCTTGCCACTTTTCCACATCACTTCTTGTGTCCTAAACTCCCCAAAACTTTTCTTAAGGTTACCTTAGCCTAGCTCTCCCTTTTTAACTTAAAAACCAATAATTGTCCAAAGCTTTCTCTTCCATCCTAGAATTTGAAAAACCCTTAATTCACTTCCAAACACTGCCAAAACCTACTACTCATGAATTATGCACGAACGCATAACCCCTAATCTAGGATGTTATAGTTCTACCCTCCTTAAAAATAATTTCGTCCTCGAAATTACTTACTAACGAATAATCGTACATCTTAACTCACCGCATTACGCTTATGCTGCGCACTCTGATCTTAATAGAACTATCATACTTCCTAGGCACAATCTCTAAGTTCACGTCCCCTAGAACTCATTTCTAACGCCGCGATTTAATCTGATTAAAAAGTTTTATGCATCAGAATTTTGTTCCACTTATTAACCGTGAACAATTTTATGAAATAAAGATATTTAGGAGTAGTTCTTTCGATCACACAAAGTTTCAGTTCAAGTTCACTACTTTAATTCAAAGAATCACATTCACATTCATCAACAGGGACACCTTCATTCCTCAATAGAGGCACATTCATTCATCAACATAGGCATATTTATTCAGTGGTATCTACCACCCACATTCACTATTCGAACACTCTTTGCCTTATTCCTATCCCAGGGGTATTTTTGTAATTTGTCCTATAGGGTATTTTCGTAATTTTTTAAAATAAGGTTCCTTGGGAATTTTGTCAATAAGTGTATTTTGGTAATTTTGCGTTCCTGGGGTATTTTTGGAATAAACCAGGGTAAATTTGTAAAGCTCAATAAATTAGGGGTATTTTAGAATTTACAAAACTTGAGGGTTATCTTTGAGAATTCATTTTTTCCAAATCGGTGATGTTGCAAAAAATTTGGAAATTAGGGTCATTTTGGTAATTTTGTATGTTAGGGGCAATTTCGTAATTTCCAAAATCAAGATATTTTGATATTTTATAATTTAGAATTTTTGGTCATTTTATAAAGTAAGGAAAATTTCATTGAAATCGGGGTAGTACGGTAATTTTAGAAACCAGGGGCATTTTTGTAATTTCGCCACTAGGGGCATTTTGAAATTTTTTTTTTATAAATTGGGAATATTTTGAAAATTTTCTAAAGGTAAGTTTTTGTTACTATTCAAAGGGGTACTTTGGTGATTTTTAAGACTAGGGTTTCCATAAAAACATGGCTAGTCCCTTCCGGGTTTTAGTTATTGAGTTTAGCCTGTGACTGAGTCCTCTTGGTTAGGCTGAACCGTAGCTACGCACTGTAGGATTCTGTGAAGAGGAGGTGAGTCACTAGGATCGCTTAAGTACCGTGGCTCTTAGGATCCATTCCTAGACATGCGCACCATGGTTGCCACACCCTGACTCGGCGACTTAACCACAGGTTTGTTTAAGTTAAGCACTTAAGTCTTAGGTGATTGTTGGGGTAAACTAGTCCTAGGGTTTAAATACTTATGATACTAATTCTATGTTCCATTCTTACCCTTCTTCAATTTATAATTCACACAATAGATAGAAGTACTTACCTGGTGGACTGCGGGTCGGAGACTTGGGTGCCATGCCAAAAACCTGCTTATTTCAAAAAAAATGTTTTCATAAAACTTATTTGGGCTCGCTTTGAAAACATTTTGGGCCTTAAACCTCAGGCTGAGAGTTTGAAACGGGCTCTGATACCAAATTGAAACACCCCATACTCGGCCCACGAGCCTTGATCGGATCTGGTATGTTACTCGATGTAAACCGGTTCAAAATTCTTTTATTACTTTGAAAATTTGTGTGTTTTGAAAGAAAGATTGTTTGCACTTTGAAAAACCTTAAGTGATTTTGGGAGAAAGTTCGAATTGGGTTGGGCTCGAGTTGAAAACAGGTTTATCTTATATTGAAATCTCTTTATCTTAGATGTCGAAACATTTAGGGTTTAGTTTAAAAGAAATTTACTCAAACTTTAATTGATAAAAATTTGTAAACATAATAAATAAAAATAAATATAAAATAGTTCAACTATGGCCTTATTACATCAAATTAAACCCAAAATAAAATTCAAAGTACTTAAAATATAAAGAGTCCAAAATAAAGTAAAATCTGAACTTCACATGGCCACCACTAAGCTCCTGCCGACCCGGTCCATTACTGATCATCACCTGAAAATTGTTCCCGCAACGGGGTGAGTCAACAGACTTAATGTGTACTACAACACTAAGTCTTCACAAATTCAGGCATTTCATAGCATACATATTCATATATCATTAGATTAAAAATGATGCAACCCGAACCCAAACCTAGATAGCCATCCGCTACACGTCTCCCGTACCAACCTGCACACCGTGGGGCCTACTAAGTCGACCCTCCATCCGCTACACACCATCGAAGGCTGCCGCTGCAGACGACATGCTCACCGCCCTTATAATTTTCGTGGCATAGCCACTAGATATTATTCGTGTCATGTGACACCACATTCAGATAATGTGACCGAAGTCACCACATTCAAATAATGTGACCGAGGTCAGCACATTCTTATATCGTGACAATAGTCACCACATTCACTTCCCCTTTTCATATAACCTGTATGCCCCATACTATACATGCCATGCATTTCACATTCTTATCACTGATCACATGTTAAATATAACATATTTCATAATCCTAGTAGGAGTAGGAAACGTACCTGAGTACTTTGTACCATTACATGGTACCTTAGCCACATTCTTACACTTTCACATTAACACATATAATAAGTTAGAGCCACAAATCTATTAAGATTAGTGTGGGGTACACACCTGATTAGCTTAGCGAATTCACTCCAAATTCCAAAAATCTCGATCTAGCGTCCTAGATCTTTTGTTCCTATATTCGGCCAACATATAGTAATTTACTAAAAACCATTCGACCATAAAACCAAATACCAATAGGATTATGGTAATTAAATCCTTACCTTGGTGCCGTTTCCATTGCTAACCAAATCTCGAAAAGCTTTGCTATACACTTCTATCGATTTGTCCCTAGAAACCAAGGTACACAATCGGTCATCACTTATACCAAATATATGGCCTCAAACCTAATACCAACACTTCCTTACCTTGCTTGCTTTGATGAATCAACTCTCGAAAACTCCTTAGTACACCCTTACCGTTAGCTACACAACAAAAACACTTATTATGGCACTAAAGCCATTCGGCCATCTCACATAAATCTAAGCCCACTCATGGTTTCAGCACATCCATGAAGGAAAGAATAAAACTGATTGCTTAAAGAAATACTTACCACTATTGCTTCCTTGGAGAGACAAAAGAGAATAGTCAACAAGAGGGAAAAGTGCCTGACTTTCGGCTTTTGAGACTTGCGACAGAAGAAGAAGGATAAGGGCTCTTGAGATTCGGTTATGGCTTTTAATAAAATACAAATAGAGGAATGATCACTTACCAGATTCGGCTAAGCCTCCAAATGAGGTTGGAATATTCGGCTACCACAAGTATATTTCGGCCTTTGAGAAACTTATGAGAAGAAGAAAAGAGTTTGAAGTATTTTGGCAATGGTAACGAAGGGAAATTCGGCTTCAAAGAGATAAAAAGGATATGGGGTTGAAAGAAATTAAAGAATAAGAAGTGAGAGTAGGAGAATTTCGGTACAAAGAAATTTAAAGAAGAAAAAGGTATCAAAGATGATTACTCCCCCCCTTATAAAGAATTCGGCTACTTTATCCTTGCTCTTATCAAACTCTTTGATAATCTCCTATATTATCTCTATATCACCTATTCAAAATAAATAAAACAACAATTTATCTCCTCATTTATCTCTTATCTACTTGTTTAAACTAAATAAAATAAAACCTCAATTATCATAAAAAAAACAAACTAAATCCACATATATCCTACTCTTAGCCGAATTTTAAAAGGATAAATAGGCTTAATCCTCATCCAATTAGAAGTCCAATTGCCATCCAACTTTTCCCCCATTCTTGACGTCAAAAGCCAAAAAAATAAAACCCCACTCCTTGCTGCCCATGAATCGAACATGAGAGACCTGCTGTGGTGTCACCACACGCTACTGTACCACTTTGCTTTGCTAGCTCCTTTGCGTCATAAACCCCCAACAATTCTTTTTAAGGCCTTCTTCTCCCTTAGCGCCAACTTGGAAAAATAAAAACACGCTTATGCTGCCCACAAGACTCGAACTTGAGCCCTCCTGAAGCTCCCTTTCCCGCAAGCGTCCAAGCCACTTTGCTGCTGGTTCTTTTGTGTCATCAACTCCCCATAATTTCTTTTAAAACCTCCTTAGCCAAGCTCCTTATTGACGCAAAAATAAATGCTCCTTCCTACTTCCTTCGCAACTCGAACCTGGGCCCTCTATCCATTGCTTGAGGCGTCACTTGCCTAAGCCTTAAGTGGTACCTTGCAGCCACTTTACCAAGGCACTCTTTGTGTCCAAAAGCGCCTATAACTTCCCTTAAGGCCTCCCTGGCCCAATTCCCTTTTTAACTCTAAAAAAAATAAAAGTCCCTAATGCTTCCTACGTCGCTCGAACCTCTTCCCCCGGGCACTCTAAGTGACGCAACCACCCTTGCACCTTAGGTAGCGTCCCTTGCCACTTTTCCACATCACTTCTTGTGTCCTAAACTCCCCAAAACTTTTCTTAAGGCTACCTTAGCCTAGCTCCCCCTTTTTAACTTAAAAACCAATAATTGTCCAAAGCTTTCTCTTCCATCCTAGAATTTTAAAAACCCTTAATTCACTTCCAAACACTGCCAAAACCTACTACTCATGAATTATGCACGAGCGCATAACCCCTAATCTAGGATGTTACAACCTTTGTTATGGTTGGATGGGAAGGTTTGTCGCATGACACTAGAATATTTCTTGATGCAATTTGAGTTCCAAAATGCAAATTTCTGCACCCACTAAATGGTAAGATATTTCATTTATTTCTTTTTTTTAAATAATAAATTATAAGTTCTTTAATTGATATTTTTTTAAAAAATAAACAACTCTAGAATTAATTATTTATCATATTATGACATGTAGGAAAATATTATCTTGTTGATTTTGGATATCCTCAAATGAAAGGTTATGTTGGACCATATAGAGGACAACGATATCATTTACCTGACTTCCATAGAGATAGATCTATATCTGGTAAAGAAGAGATATTCAGTCATTCACATTCATCATTATGTAGTGTGATTGAACAAACTTTTGATTTGTTGAAAAAAATGGGGTATTTTAAGGGATATGCCAAGTTATAGTTTTGAAAAGAAAACGATGATCATTGTCGCTACAATGGCGATACACAATTTTATCCAAAAACATGTCGGTCGAAATGATACAAATTTTATGGAATACGAAAATATTAATAGAGCATATGAGAATATTATTGATCCAGAAGATGTGCATGATGGAGAAAGTGATGATGATGGTGAATCAAACAATTCAAGTGGTTTTGAAATGGAATTAACATGAGATGCTATAACTTCTAGTTTAATAATTCACTTTAAATTGCAAATGCTAATGTAAATTTTTTAATATTTATATTTAGTATATAAATATTAAATATAATTATTACCCCCTTTTGAAACTTTAATCCAAAGGCATGTAATTTTTTAATTTGTTAGGTTTATGTTTTCTATGTTAGGATAATATTTAATATGAGTTACATATTCAAATTACATTTTAGAATAAAATAATACAAATGTGTTAAAATCATTAATTAAAAATATTTAATGGTTATATTTAAATATTTAGAATATATTTTTATATATTCTAATTAAATTTTATAAATAATTAATATTAATTGCTTAAAAATATTTAAAATTTATATTTCATATATTTAAACATTACAAATAAGTTATAGTAAATTATTTTTTATATTCCCGCTAAAATATCATAATACTAACTAATTTGAACATTATTTAAATGCATATTTGTTATTTTATAATATCATGTCTAAAATAGACATTTTATTTCTCAAAAGTACTTTTTGACAATAATACTAAACACTTACGCTGCGTTTGGTTGGCATGAATAATTAAATGGTTCCTAGCTAATTCAGTGGTAAAAAATCATTCATTAGTTTGGTTCTCTGAATCCATCATTTGACGAAATCCCATTCATCCCCCATTCCATCTTCTCTCGTAATAGCCATTCCCCACCAGACCCAAAGAATAACAATATACAACCTCTACCGAATAAAGAAAAAACATATCCTACCATTCTTGCCCTTCATCACTCTCCCTCAACAAACACCTCAAGCCACCACACAGTAGCCTTGTCTCTTCATTCCTGTTCGATTATTCTCATCACACGATAGAGTTTTTGATTTTGAGCTTTAAATCAATTACAAAGTTTTTGAGCAAGAAAAATAAAACAGAGACAAGGGAGATGAGGAAATTGTTCAAGGATTCTCTCAAGGCTCTTAAAGTTGATATTCATTTTGCCAATACCCTGTAATTTCTTCTTTCTTTTTCTTTTCCTTGATTTTCTATAGATGAGCATGACCAGTACTGATTCATCATGATTTTCTTTTCTTTTCTTTTTCTGTAGATAGCAAGGGATTTCAATTTCAAGTTTGGGTTTGTTGGGATTTTATCTACAAAAACTACAATTTTTTCTACTCGTTAATTGCTTCATTACTCTGCTGCTTGAATTTGCTTGTTTGCATATTTGTTAGAAGGTAAATTGTTTGATCACTTGCCTCAATAAAAAATGAACATTGTTTAATTAGTTAACTTTTATATTCCTGTTAAACCCAACTTTTTTTAATTAATCTCAATTTTCTAAATTTGGGATCTTTGGTCATTGAGTTTTTGATTAAGTGACACCTTCTCTTTTGAATGAAATATTTAAGTTCAAATGGAAAATATATGTTTTAGTTTCTTGTTTGTGTTGTTTATGTGATCCTTTGGGACCATCCCTCCCATTCATTTGTTTCAGATTTCCCATGGGAAAATTATCCTAGGCCTTTAGGAGTAGAGTGTTGAGAACAACTACAGTCAGTGCATTGTTTAAAGAGTTGAAAGAGTGAGTGAAGGTTCAAAAGCGGTACTCACGCATTGCTTAGTGACCAATGTCCCCTCTCTCTCTCTCTCTATTACCCCCTTCTATATGGTTTCCAGATGTGCTGACTATAGTACTCCATCACTTAGATTTCCCCATTCCTTCTTCACATCATTTTCTTTCCTATTTCTTCGGGTAAAACTCGAAAAAAGAAAAGTTCTTTCCTACTCTACAATGGTGGTTTATGCTAAGGCACTATTGGGGTTCTTGACTTTTCTCGGTTCTGACTTCCTTTGATATTGGCAGGTCATGTTTCAATCCATTCTTGATTCTAAAGCTGAGCTCTAGTTTTCTTTCTAATCAAGTTGCATTTGCTGTTAACTTGTTTTCACTTCTGTTTCTTTGTTGTAAAAGATGCCATTTTGGGTCATTTATTATTTTTTCCCTTTTCAGTCTGTGTAAGAGTTGAATCTTTGAAAAATGGGTTTTGGGTTTTGAAGTAGAAAATTTGTACATGATTTGCATTTATATAAAGATGTAGTCTTGTAAAGTTTATCCATTGTTTTATTTTGATTGTAACTTGCATAAGAATGTTTTAGCTACCTTCACTTTGTACCAACTTATGTGGCTCAGATGATTTATGGGTACTTTATTTCCGTTTATTGATCAATTAATTTTAAGACAACACCATGTTCAATTCAACATATATTGAATTTTTGGATTTAGCTTAATGGATACCTAGAGCTTTGTGTGAATAATTAATGGCTAAAGGGTTATTGTTTCAACTAGATATTTCTGGCTTTCATTGAATTTTTTTGTTGAATAAAAATGATATGGCAATTTGATTCCTATAGTATACTGTCGATTTATAGATTTTCATGTAAGGGTAGTCAATAAGTCCATTAAAGCTTTTTAGGATCAAGTGTTGTTGATGATATAATATGATATCCGATAAGACGTTACATACTATTTTCTTATATGTGTAATGCAAAACTTATATTCTATGTACCAGAACTATTATGGCTTCCTTTATTTTGATTTTAAACTTATACTTTGGGGTTAGTCACTTCAATTGAAGTGTGTGATATTATGTTTTTATATATTTGAACTATTCTTTGTTCAATGCTATATTTTATATTGAACTATTCTTCCAATCGAATTATTGAACCACAATATCTCACTGCCTTTGTTCAATACATCATTATCATTATTAGTTGGGTTATTCATAAGCAGGCTTCTTCTTTTTTTAATTGAATCCTGCAAATGTTACAATGAAATTATTATTAAGGAATTGCTATTGATTTATCTTGTATTTTTTTTTTCAATGTTAAAAGCTTACACCATGTTTAATATTTTAAACCAACTGGTTGTATTAATTGAATTATTGAACCACAATATTAGAAGCTTACACCATGTTTAATGTTTCCTATACTATTAACTATTATGAAATCTTAGCTTTTCCCTATTATCATATACATTTAACACAAATATATTCTTATATATTTGAAATATCATAGATCATTTATATATATATTTCAATTTCATTGCTTAGAGCAGGAGACAAACTTGTTATGTGAATGTATGTTTGGCTAGGCTGACTACTAGAACCATTGTAAGAGTTGCAAGAGAATATAGTATAAGAAATGACTTTCTTTAGTTGATTGAATTCTCTACTTTTTTCCATTTTTTATATTCTATTGTAGAACATTTTCATGAAACTCAAACCTTATAGGCTCAATTGGAAGGTGAAAAATATGATTTCAAAATTACTGTATTGGTGCACTTGTTTCCATATATGTTTTTCTTCTTGTTCTTGCTGTAGTTTGTAATGTAATTTCTATAGGATTTATATTGTTCTGGTCATGATACTCATAACTTTAAATTGGATACCTAAGATATGCTTTAATAATTGCCAGTGATATTGTCCTAGCTACTCGCAAGGTTTATACTAATGTTTTATTGAAAATAATGTTATATTTATGTCTTTGTTGATTATTCTTTTAAATTATCATTAAAAAACTACCTTTTTACCATGTCCTATTATCTTTTTTCAAACATGTTTTTTGAAGTTGTCCTCGATGATTGGTTATTTTTATAACTTGGATTAAAAATGTTTTACTCATCAAATCCAAGTGAATACTAAATGGAATTCTTGAGTGTGCACCATGTAGCATTGATTTTATTAGACCGTAAGTTGTAATAGCATTTGTTGAAATTAGAGTAATTTGAATATTCCACGGAACTTTGTTTTGTTGCTTACAGATTTAGTGCTTTCCAACAAGCTGGTTTTGTATGATTTGGAAAATCAGACCATTGGATGGACTGAGTACAATTGTGAGTATTATGTTACTTTTCCTTTCACAATTGCTTTATAAATTTTGTACTAATTGGTATAAATCTCAGTGTATTATTATTGTTTCTTTTGTTTTGTAACATCCTGGAAAAGGCCTATGCATTTTCGGTTTAATTGTATGAAATGACAAGTCTTAAGCATTATGAATAAACTTTTGATATTTTTGGAAACTCAGAAATGTATGAAAATGCATGGAAATGAAAATAAACATTTTTGGAAACCTGAACATTTTTGGAAACCTGAACATTTTTGGAAACCTGGAAATGCATTAGGACATGAACATTTTAGGAAACCCAAAAATGTAAGAAAATGGCAAGTAAACAGAGCCGATCGAAAATTTTAGGAAACTTGGAAATGACCCTAAAATGATGAGTTTTAAAGTTTAAAATAGGAAATCAAGGCAAGAGGGCCTTAAAAGAAAAAGTTGGTAAGTTTTGACACACAAACGGGCTAGGAAAAGTGGCCTGAAGATGGCACTTAGGGCCTATGGAAATGACGCCATGTGCAAGAGGCATGGGCCTGGGTTCGAGTCAGAAGGGAAGCAATTAAATGAAGGTTTTAATTTTGTTTCCAGAAGCACAAGGAGTGGACGGCAAGCATCTTGGAAAAAAAGAGGTTTATTCTCTTTAAAATTCGGCTATTAAGTGATAAATAAGAGATTTCTTTTTAGATTTTTAAATTTGGATTATTTGAGGAGATAAATGATGGATTAAATATTTTTTATTTGAATAATATTATCACATATGTGGAGTGGTGGCCAAGTAAGGGACTCCTTGGTGATAACTTTGTCTATAAAAGGAAGGAAGGAGGGCTACTCCTCGGTTTTGCTTCTTTTCGCTCTGCCGAAATTCCCTAGCTCTCTCTCTCTCATCGAATTTTTCCTTAAGTAAAATCCGTCTTCTCTTCTTCTATTTTCTTCTCTGTTTCTACTATCAAAGCCGAATCTTTGTCGATTCTAAGTAAAGGAGCAATCAACTACAACATCAAAAGGGTAAGATCTGTGGTCAATCAATTTCTATTCTTTTTTTCTTTTACCAAAATCGTGGTACTAATCTTATTGTTGTGAATGGCCGAATATACAAGGGGTTTATCGATTTCGACTGGACATACAAGAAAAGGAATATTTTAGGGAACTCGAGGATTCACGGTAAGAAGTTATATTCGGCCTAGGTTATCTCTTTAATAATTAGATCTATTCGTTTTAATCAAAGATTTATCAAATCAGTGGATCTAGTGGGTAGCCGAAATTCAGAGAGGAATACCACAATTTTGGGATTTGATTTGGCAAACAAGGTAAGTTTTAGTAATTCTATTCCTAGTAGGATTTGGTTTTAAAATCAAAAGGGTATTAATATGTTTATATATGATGGGCCAAATATAGGAGTTAACAGATCTAAAGTCTGAATCTGTGATCGATTCACTTCGGGAATTCAAGGAATCCATTAAGCGAATAAGGTGTGTACCCACACTAACTCCCAATATATTACGGCAATTATTTTATATGTATATATATATATATATATATGAATGTGCATGCGAATAAGAATGTGGCTAAGTGTCACAAATGAGGTAAAAGTACCCAGGTAAGTTTCCTACTTCCGATAGGATTACAAATACGATATATATATATTTTTGAATATGTAATATGAATAAGAAATAAGATATGCATGATATAAATATTTGGGGCATATGGGATATATGTGAAAGGGGAAGAATAGGTGTTGACTACGGTCTCACCAACGAAATATGGTGGCTACGGTCCCATTAAGTGAACATGGTAACCTCGGTTACATTATCTGAACATAGTGTCTAATGACACAACGTATATGGGCGATGAGCACGTCGATCGCAAATGATCGCTTCGATGGTGTGTAGCGGAAGGAGGGTTGACTTAGTAGTCCCACGGTGTGATTGGCGTGTGCGGGTGGTGTGTAGCGGATGGATAATTAGGCTTGGGTTTGGGTTGCGTCATTTTGATATGTATATGTTACGATATGAATATGTATGCCTGAAATATTGTTTGTTAGTTGGTGTACACATTGAGTCTGTTGACTCACCCCTTTGAGGGACTATTTTTTTGGTGATGAGCAGTAATAGACCGGGTCGGCAGGAGCTAAAGGTGGCCATGCGTAGCAAAGAAAATATTTATGAATTGGACCATCATTTTTATAAAGTTCTTTAAATTTTAAGTTTGGGAATTATTGATGTAATAAGGCCTAAAAAGCCATAGTTTTATTTTCGTTACCATTATTTACTTGCAATTATTATGCTTCGAAATACTTTACATTTATGATATTAAAATTTTATGTCTTTACATTTAAACCCTAAATTATTTTGCCACCCTAATTAAATGATTTCTAAATTAAATAAACGGGTTTTTAACCTAAGCCCAGTCCAAAATGAACAGATTTTCTAAAAATACACCAATATTCTCTAAGTAATAAAGGACTACAAAACCGATTTTCTTAAGGAACATACCAGATCCGGTTCAGGCTCGTGGGCCGGGTGTGCGGTGTTTCAGTTTGGTATTAGAGCCCAGTTTTAAACTCTCGACCTGTGGGCTAAGGCCCAAAAACGTTTTCAAAGCGAGCCAAAATGATTTTCTTTGAAATTAAGCGAGTTTCGGCATGGCACCTAAGTCTCCGACCCATGATCCACTGTAAGTACCCTTAACTCTATGTGTGATTATGTGATTTATATAGGGGTAGAAAAGGCATGGGGCGTAGAATAGTGTGATAGGAATTTGAACCACAGGATTAGACTACTCAAACACATGAAACTCATAAGACTTAATGAACTTAACAAACCTATGGCTAAGTCATTGAGCTAGGGTGTGGTAACCCCGCAGACGCATGTCTCAGGATTGGATCCGGAAGAGCACGGTATTTAAGCGATCCTAGTGACTCACCTCCTCTTCGCAGTATCCACCCACAGTGCGTAGCTTCGGTTCACCCTAACTCGAGAGGGCTCGGTGGTGTGGCAACCTCTGTGCGCATGTCTAGGAATAGTTTCGGTGAGAGCTTGGTATTTAAGCAGTCCGCGTGACTCACCTCCTCTCCACTCGAATCCTGCCTGGTGCGTAGCTTTGGTTCACCCTGACCAAGGGGACTCGGTCATAGGCTAAACACAAAGACTAAAACCCGAAAGGGAACTAGCCATGTTTTAAAAAAAAAAAAGAGAACAAAACAACAAACCCTAGTTTTAAAACCTTTAAAATCACTCTTTTAATTTGTGAAAACCATCTTTACAAAGTTTTCCGAAAAATTCTCGATTTTCAAAAATTACAAAAAAAAAAACCCTAGTGGTAAAATTACCAAAATGCCCTTGATTCACAAATTGTCAAATTTCTCAACGATTTTGCCAAAACTTCATTATTTTATAAACATTCAAAAACCCTAATTTGTAAAATATCAAATACCTTGATTTTGGAAAATTTTACAAAATTGCCCCTAACTTACAAAATGACCAAAATGACCCCAGTTTCCGAAATCTTTGTAAACATCACCATTTGAAAAGAGGAACTTTCAAAAAGAACCCACAAAGTTTTACAACTTTTAAAATATCCCTGATTTATTAAATTTTACAAATTTACCCTAATTTGTGAAAATTTACCAAAATACCCCTGAGGTCGAAAATTACCGAAATACCCCCGGATTTTGAAATTTCTCCAAATTACCCCGAGACTTTGAATTCTCAATATACTTTTCGACAAAAGCACCAAGGAACGTTTTTTCTTTTGAAAAATTACAAAAATGCCCCTGTAGGACAAAATTACGAAAATACCCCTGGGTAGTGGAAAACAACAACGAAAACTATAACGTTTATCTGAATGAACGAAAGGTCATACTTGTTTGATGGGTGAATGAATGAATGGAAAGACCGTGTGATTGTATGAATGCGAAAGAACCACTTTTAAAACTCTGTCATAGCTTCGCGGGTAAATAAGTGGAAACAATAGGCCTAGACTCAGAACTCTCCGATAGACAGATGACTGTAGTAAGCCCATTAGGCCAAGCTATGATGATAGATAAGATCTTTCGAAATGTACCCCTAGAGATTCAGGGAGTGAACTTTCGGGCTGACTTAATGGAGTTACCTTTCGGAGAATTTGAGCTTATACTTGGCATGGATTGGCTAGTAGAACATCGACCCGTGTTGGATTGTGCGGCTAAACGTATGGAACTAAGAACCCCCGAGGATGAGGTAGTAGTGATGATCGGAGAAAGGAGGAACTACTTGTCTAACGTGGTTTCGACGCTGAAGGCCGAGAAGATGGTTAAGAAGGGGTGTAAAGCGTTATTAGCCTTCGTAAGTGCGTTGGAAGGAAAAGAGGAAGGTTGTGTCAGATTTAAGGGCTTTGTTCGCTCATTTAAGTCTGTATGATGATGGAAGCCTGTTGGCAGAGTTACAAGTCAAGCTCACAGGGCTGAATGAGGTGAAAGAGGGACAAATGGCTGATAAAGATCTAAGTGCTAAGTTTCAACAAGTACGGAGCGGAGAATTAGGGGATTATGGCGAAGGAGTGTTGTGCTACAAAGGAAAGGTCTGTATGCCGAAGGATAAGGAGTTGAGACAAAGGATTCTTCGGGAAACGCATGGTAGCCCTTATGCCATGCATCCCGGAGGTATTAAGCTGTATAGGGATCTAAGAGAACAATTTTGGTGGTCTGATCTTAAGCGAGAAGTGACTGAATTCGTGGGAAAATGTCTGACGTGTCAGCAAGTTAAGGCTGAACACCAAGTTCCATCGGGATTACTTCAACCAATTGAGATTCCCCAATGGAAGTGGGAAAGAATTACCATGGACTTCGTTAGTGGGCTTCCCCTTACGCCTACTAAGAAAGACTCGGTATGGGTGACAGTGGACCGTTTGACCAAGTTCGCGCACTTTATTTCGATGAAGGTTTACTATTCTCTCCAGAAATTAGCAAAGCTGTATGTGGCGGAGATCGTAAGGTTACATGGGGTACCAGTATCGATCATCTCCGATCGAGACCCAAGGTTTATGTCTCGGTTTGGGAAGGCACTTCATCAAGCTTTAGGCACTAAGTTGGACTTCACTACGGCTTTTCATCCACAATCAGACGGGCAGTCTGAACGAGTTATACAAGTGTTGGAGGATATGCTGAGAGGCTGTGTGATGGATTTTCGAGGAAGTTGGGAAGATTATTTGCCTTTAGCTGAGTTTGCCTACAACAACAGCTATCAGGCAAGCATTCTGATGGCACCATACGAAGCATTGTATGGTCGGAAGTGTAGAACTCCTACTTGTTTTACTGAGTTAGGAGAACGTCGCGTTTTGGGCCCGTAGTTAGTGGTAGAAACTGAAGAGAAGGTTGAAATAATTTGGGCAAGGTTGAAGGAAGCCTCTGATAGGCAAAAGTCGTACGCCGACCTTAAGAGGAAGGAAATTGAGTTTGAAGTGGGAGACCAAGTGTTTCTAAAAGTCTCACCTTGGAAGAAGGTTATGAGGTTCGGTCACAAAAGGAAGTTAAGCCCAAGGTTTATAGGGCCCTATCGAGTACTACAAATGAGTTGGACCCGGTGGCATACCAAGTGGAGTTGCCACGAATTGCAAGCAAATGCACGACGTATTCCATGTATCCATGCTACGTCGCTATCGATCGGATCCGTCTCATGTGGTTTCTTTGAAGAAGTGGAGCTAAGGCCGGATCTATCCTACGAGGAAGAGCCGATTCGAATCTTGGGCGTGATGTGAAAGTACTACGGAGGAAGTCAGTACCTCTAGTCAAGGTGTTATGGCGCAACCATGGATCGGAAGAAGCTTCGTGGGAGTCGCAGAGACAATGCGACGTGACAATACCCTCGGTTGTTTAGTTAGGAAATTTCGAGGACGAAATTTTGTTTAAGGGAGTAGAAGCGTGTAACATCCTGGAAAGGGCCTATGCATTTTCGGTTTAATTGTATTAAATGGGGTATTTTAAGGGATATGCCAAGTTATAGTTTTGAAAAGAAAACGATGATCATTGTCGCTACAATGGCGATACACAATTTTATCCAAAAACATGTCATCGAAATGATACAAATTTTATGGAATACGAAAATATTAATAGAGCATATGAGAATATTATTGATCCGAGAAGATGTGCATGATGGAGAAAGTGATGATGATGGTGAATCAAACAATTCAAGTGGTTTTGAAATGGAATTAACATGAGATGCTATAACTTCTAGTTTAATAATTCACTTTAAATTGCAAATGCTAATGTAAATTTTTTAATATTTATATTTAGTATATAAATATTAAATATAATTATTACCCCTTTTTGAAACTTTAATCCAAAGGCATGTAATTTTTTAATTTGTTAGGTTTATGTTTTCTATGTTAGGTTAATATTTAATATGAGTTACATATTCAAATTACATTTTAGAATAAAATAATACAAATGTGTTAAAATCATTAATTAAAAATATTTAATGGTTATATTTAAATATTTAGAATATATTTTTATATATTCTAATTAAATTTTATAAATAATTAATATTAATTGCTTAAAAATATTTAAAATTTATATTTCATATATTTAAACATTACAAATAAGTTATAGTAAATTATTTTTTATATTCCCGCTAAAATATCATAATACTAACTAATTTGAACATTATTTAAATGCATATTTGTTATTTTATAATATCATGTCTAAAATAGACATTTTATTTCTCAAAAGTACTTTTTGACAATAATACTAAACACTTACGCTGCGTTTGGTTGGCATGAATAATTAAATGGTTCCTAGCTAATTCAGTGGTAAAAAATCATTCATTAGTTTGGTTCTCTGAATCCATCATTTGACGAAATCCCATTCATCCCCCATTCCATCTTCTCTCGTAATAGCCATTCCCCACCAGACCCAAAGAATAACAATACACAACCTCCACCGAATAAAGAAAAAACATATCCTACCATTCTTGCCCTTCATCACTCTCCCTCAACAAACACCTCAAGCCACCACACAGTAGCCTTGTCTCTTCATTCCTGTTCAATTATTCTCATCACACGATAGAGTTTTTGATTTTGAGCTTTAAATCAATTACAAAGTTTTTGAGCAAGAAAAATAAAACAGAGACAAGGGAGATGAGGAAATTGTTCAAGGATTCTCTCAAGGCTCTTAAAGTTGATATTCATTTTGCCAATACCCTGTAATTTCTTCTTTCTTTTTCTTTTCCTTGATTTTCTATAGATGAGCATGACCAGTACTGATTCATCATGATTTTCTTTTCTTTTCTTTTTCTCAGTAGATAGCAAGGATTTCAATTTCAAGTTTGGGTTTGTTGGGATTTTATCTACAAAAACTACAATCTTTTCTACTCGTTAATTGCTTCATTACTCTGCTGCTTGAATTTGCTTGTTTGCATATTTGTTAGAAGGTAAATTGTTTGATCACTTGCCTCAATAAAAAATGAACATTGTTTAATTAGTTAACTTTTATATTCCTGTTAAACCCAACTTTTTTTAATTAATCTCAATTTTCTAAATTTGGGATCTTTGGTCATTGAGTTTTTGATTAAGTGACACCTTCTCTTTTGAATGAAATATTTAAGTTCAAATGGAAAATATATGTTTTAGTTTCTTGTTTGTGTTGTTTATGTGATCCTTTGGGACCATCCCTCCCATTCATTTGTTTTGATTTCCATGGGAAAATTATCCTAGGCCTTTAGGAGTAGAGTGTTGAGAACACCTACAGTCAGTGCATTGTTTAAAGAGTTGAAAGAGTGAGTGAAGGTTCAAAAGCGGTACTCACGCATTGCTTAGTGACCAATGTCCCCTCTCTCTCTCTCTCTATTACCCCCTTCTATATGGTTTCCAGATGTGCTGACTATAGTACTCCATCACTTAGATTTCCCCATTCCTTCTTCACATCATTTTCTTTCCTGTTTCTTCGGGTAAAACTCGAAAAAAGAAAAGTTCTTTCCTACTTTACAATGGTGGTTTATGCTAAGGCACTATTGGGGTTCTTGACTTTTCTCGGTTTACAACTTCCTTTGATATTGGCAGGTCATGTTTCAATCCATTCTTGATTCTAAAGCTGAGCTCTAGTTTTCTTTCTAATCAAGTTGCATTTGCTGTTAACTTGTTTTCACTTCTGTTTCTTTGTTGTAAAAGATGCCATTTTGGGTAATTTATTATTTTTTCCCTTTTCGGTCTGTGTAAGAGTTGAATACTGAAAAATGGGTTTTGGGTTTTGAAGTAGAAAATTTGTACATGATTTGCATTTATATAAAGATGTAGTCTTGTAAAGTTTATCCATTGTTTTATTTTGATTGTAACTTGCATAAGAATGTTTTAGCTACCTTCACTTTGTACCAACTTATGTGGCTCAGATGATTTATGGGTACTTTATTTCCGTTTATTGATCAATTAATTTTAAGACAACACCATGTTCAATTCAACATATATTGAATTTTTGGATTTAGCTTAATGGATACCTAGAGCTTTGTGTGAATAATTAATGGCTAAAGGGTTATTGTTTCAACTAGATATTTCTGGCTTTCATTGAATATTTTTGTTGAGTAAAAATGATATGGCAATTTGATTCCTATAGTATACTGTCGATTTATAGATTTTCATGTAAGGGTAGTCAATAAGTCCATTAAAGCTTTTTAGGATCAAGTGTTGTTGATGATATAATATGATATCCGATAAGACGTTACATACTATTTTCTTATATGTGTAATGCAAAACTTATATTCTATGTACCAGAACTATTATGGCTTCCTTTATTTTGATTGTAAACTTATACTTTGGGGTTAGTCACTTCAATTGAAGTGTGTGATATTATGTTTTTATATATTTGAACTATTCTTTGTTCAATGCTATATTTTATATTGAACTATTCTTCCAATCGAATTATTGAACCACAATATCTCACTGCCTTTGTTCAATACATCATTATCATTATTAGTTGGGTTATTCATAAGCAGGCTTCTTCTTTTTTTAATTGAATCCTGCAAATGTTACAATGAAATTATTATTAAGGAATTGCTATTGATTTATCTTGTATTTTTTTTTTCAATGTTAAAAGCTTACACCATGTTTAATATTTTAAACCAACTGGTTGTATTAATTGAATTATTGAACCACAATATTAGAAGCTTACACCATGTTTAATGTTTCCTATACTATTAACTATTATGAAATCTTAGCTTTTCCCTATTATCATATACATTTAACACAAATATATTCTTATATATTTGAAATATCATAGATCATTTATATATATTTCAATTTCATTGCTTAGAGCAGGAGACAAACTTGTTATGTGAATGTATGTTTGGCTAGGCTGACTACTAGAACCATTGTAAGAGTTGCAAGAGAATATAGTATGAGAAATGACTTCCTTTAGTTGATTGAATTCTCTACTTTTTTCCATTTTTTATATTCTATTTTAGAACATTTTCATGAAACTCAAACCTTATAGGCTCAATTGGAAGGTGAAAAATATGATTTCAAAATTACTGTATTGGTGCACTTGTTTCCATATATGTTTTTCTTCTTGTTCTTGCTGTAGTTTGTAATGTAATTTCTATAGGATTTATATTGTTCTGGTCATGATACTCATAACTTTAAATTGGATACCTAAGATATGCTTTAATAATTGCCAGTGATATTGTCCTAGCTACTCGCAAGGTTTATACTAATGTTTTATTGAAAATAATGTTATATTTATGTCTTTGTTGATTATTCTTTTAAATTATCATTAAAAAACTACCTTTTTACCATGTCCTATTATCTTTTTTCAAACATGTTTTTTGAAGTTGTCCTCGATGATTGGTTATTTTTATAACTTGGATTAAAAATGTTTTACTCATCAAATCCAAGTGAATACTAAATGGAATTCTTGAGTGTGCACCATGTAGCATTGATTTTATTAGACCGTAAGTTGTAATAGCATTTGTTGAAATTAGAGTAATTTGAATATTCCACGGAACTTTGTTTTGTTGCTTACAGATTTAGTGCTTTCCAACAAGCTGGTTTTGTATAATTTGGAAAATCAGACCATTGGATAGACTGAGTACAATTGTGAGTATTATGTTACTTTTCCTTTCACAATTGCTTTATAAATTTTGTACTAATTGGTATAAATCTCAGTGTATTATTATTGTTTCTTTTGTTTTGTAACATCCTGGAAAAGGCCTATGTATTTTCGGTTTAATTGTATGAAATGACAAGTCTTAAGCATTATGAATAAATTTTTGATATTTTTGGAAACTCAGAAATGTATGAAAATGCATGGAAATGAAAATAAACATTTTTGGAAACCTGAACATTTTTGGAAACCTGGAAATGCATTAGGACATGAACATTTTAGGAAACCCAGAAATGTAAGAAAATGGCAAGTAAACAGAGCCGATCGAAAATTTTAGGAAACTTGGAAATGACCCTAAAATGATGAGTTTTAAAGTTTAAAATAGGAAATCAAGGCAAGAGGGCCTTAAAAGAAAAAGTTGGTAAGTTTTGACACACAAACGGGCTAGGAAAAGTGGCCTGAAGATGGCACTTAGGGCCTATGGAAATGGCGCCATGTGCAAGAGGCATGGGCACGGGTTCGAGTCGAGAAGGGAAGCAATTAAATGAAGGTTTTAATTTTGTTTTTCGAAGCACAAGGAGTGGACGGCAAGCATCTTGGAAAAAAGAGGTTTATTCTCTTTAAAATTCGGCTATTAAGTGATAAATAAGAGATTTCTTTTTAGATTTTTAAATTTGGATTATTTGAGGAGATAAATGATGGATTAAATATTTTTTTATTTGAATAATATTATCACATATGTGGAGTGGTGGCCAAGTAAGGGACTCCTTGGCTGATAACTTTGTCTATAAAAGGAAGGAAGGAGGGCTACTCCTCAGTTTGCTTCTTTTTCTGCTCCGCCGAAATTCCCTAGCTCTCCCCCTCTCTGTCGAATTTTTAAAAGTGGATTGGACCATCATTTTTATAAATGAATTGGACCATAGCAAAGAAAATATTATTGATGTAATAAGGCCGAAATTCCCTAGCAAAGAAAATATTTATGAATTGGACCATCATTTTTATAAAGTTCTTTAAATTTTAAGTTTGGGAATTATTGATGTAATAAGGCCTAAAAAGCCATAGTTTTATTTTCGTTACCATTATTTACTTGCAATTATTATGCTTCGAAATACTTTACATTTATGATATTAAAATTTTATGTCTTTACATTTAAACCCTAAATTATTTTGCCACCCTAATTAAATGATTTCTAAATTAAATAAACGGGTTTTTAACCTAAGCCCAGTCCAAAATGAACAGTTTTCTAAAAATACACCAATATTCTCTAAGTAATAAAGGACTACGAAAACCGATTTTCTTAAGGAACATACCAGATCCGGTTCAGGCTCGTGGGCCGGGTGCGGGGTGTTTCATGTTTTATAAGAGGTGTTATCTCTCTGCAATTGCCTTAGCTAGAAAATTTATCTTATCAACAGAGTTGATCCTCGAAGCTTCCCCAAAGTTGATCCGAGTAGCACTATTTACTGATTCTTGCTGCTTTATATAGTATGATGTCTTTCTAAATTTATGGATTTAATATCTCAAATCATTGCCATTATAAAATATTCAGTACCCTGAATTTCGCGAATGGGAAACTATCATTTTATGAAGTGCTGGATGAGTTTATGAAGTCTTGTTAAAATACTCAGTTCTCTGTTAGCTTGTAATGTTTCATTTTATTCATTTACAGTGGATAAGTTATTTCCTTTTGGATTCTTTTTTTAATTTGAGCTTTCGTTTTTTTTTGATAAGTTTAATTTTTTATTTTTGGCTTTCTGTTGATCGTGAAATCATTACAAACATGTATATAGGGTTACACATTTGCTGTAGTTTTTAGTTGAACTTTTTTAACTTGGTGTACATATAAGTTCATGAGCATCACAACTGATCATACAACTTGTAACATCCCTAACCTTTGTCCGTCGTCGGCTTAGGGTTAAGAGGTATTATCGATCAAACACAACATTTAACTAACATTCCACAACTCAATAAACATTCATTATTGAATAACATTCATTAACATACACAATGTCCCTTAAATAGGTCTATGAGACCTTAAACATGCTTTAGAGAAGGTTCGGGACTAAACCGATCACATTTTCAAACTTTAGGAATCACTTAAAATTTTAAAGCATTCAGGGATCACACGCCCGTGTGAACAGGCCGTGTGCCTCACACGGCCAACAGTCACGCCCATGTCACAGGCCGTGTGAAAACAGGGCATACATTTTGACTTGCACTACATGGCCACAAGACACATCCGTATGCCAGGTCATGTGAAAATTAGGGAGGCTACTAGCTTGGTCACACAGCCTAACACAAGCCTGTGTGTGCGACCATGTGCTCCGCCCAGGCTCACTTTGAAGTGGCCCTCGAGCAACACGGCAGAGACACAGGCCTGTGTCCCTGCCCGTGTGGGTAGAAAATAGGCCATTTACAAGGCTAATTTACCACCCAATTTGGGTCCTCCCTACAAGCATCAAACAAGCAACAAATATGCCACATTTCCAGCCAATTCCAATACCAAAACATGCATCATTCAAACCACAATATCATCAATTAATTCCACATTCAATTACCAATCCAAAGGCATATCACATCTAAAGTCACATATTTCATATCCAAATTAAACCATTTCATACATAACCAAAACATAACAATTCATTCACATCAGGACATATCAAATTGGCCTTTTCCCTTGACCACATATATACCTCAAAATGTACCATTTCATAACACATATTATATACCCAAAATTCGTTTGTAAACTCAAACTTAACCAAACCATATCTCGTGGCTAGATATACATATCCCAAAACATATCTTAACATTTCTAGCCTATACATGCCATATAACCAAGTCATAAAGGGTATAAATACCGAAATCACTAGCCAGATAGTGTGATGCGATCTCCGCCGACTTCCAACCCGAGCGAACATTCAAAAGTCTATAAACATAGGAAAAACACACAGAGTAAGCTTTGAAAGCTTAGTAAGCTCGTATCTTAATAAACTTAACATAACAAATAATTTCATTACAATGCCATAAGCATGATATGCTATCTCACCCAACTTTTCTAAATTATATAACATGTTCTCATATCGAATTATCATCATTTAATATTATACTTGCTTACTAACTAATTTTAGCTTTCACAAGCTTATTCAATTAAAATTCTCATATATCATTCAATTTACACTTTTATATATCCAAATAAGCACATTATGGAAAATAGCATATCCAATCATATATCTTTTTCATATGAATCTCATTTCATCATTTATACCCAAATTCACCTTTCATTCATATAGTATCTGACAATTTCACATACGCCACTTTATAAATCACATCTTATTCATTTGTTCATGTTTCATTTGCACATATTCACATTTCATTTGCATATACATCACATAACATTCTTTGCACATATATACTTACCTTTCATTATCAAATATTGTATACATTTCAACGTACCTGAATAGGAATGTCATTCACTTAATCATTTATTTCTTAGAACGCTTGTTGAACCGTTTGGAATCAAATATCAATGCCACTGTCCTAGACAGGGTCTTACACAAAATCATACACGATGCCGATGTCCCAGATATGGTCTTACACGTAATCTCTAATCAATGCCAGTGTCCCAAACACGGTCGTACACGATATCTCAAATTGTTGCCAACATCCCAGATGTGGTCTTACACGAAATCATATCTTGGAATCCTATGTCATGACACATGTATCCTCTACTATTCCTAGGGTTAAATGACGGGCTTTTTTTGAGCGGCGTAAATCACGTTATCAGAACTTTCTTGTATTCATATATTCCGCTTCTCGAACAATTCAATATCATAATAACATATATATAACTTATTCAAAAGACATACATATGCATTACCATTTGACATTGAATTCAATTATACAAATAATATGCATTTATAACATAATTTTGTAATGTCTATTAAAATACGAACTTACCTTGTTCGTAGTAATGACAAATTAAGTCGACTAATCCGATATTTTAACTTTTCCTCGATCTAGAACCAAGTTCTGCTTTTGCCAATCTAATTAATATCAAAATTAACTTATTCAACATTTCATTCAATTTTCATCCAAGAACATATAAATGGGCAATTTGTATTTTAGCCCCTAAGATTTCACATTTTTGCAATTTAGTCTCTATTTCATAAATACACAAAATTCCCTATTTCCCATGCTTGACCGAATATTCATGTACTCTCTAACAGCCCATATATTTCATTTGTTTCACATTTTAACCCCTAAATTTCTCATTTTCACAAGTTAGTCCATAATTAGCAAATTCATCAAAAATCCCAATACAAAACATATTCATCTATCACCAAGCTTTTATATTTCACCATTTAATAACACAAAACTCATATTTTCATCAATATCATCTCATGAAAACATCAACAATTCCATGAATTAAGACATGGGCTAGCTAGAACAAGATGCAACAATATCAAAAACGTAAAAATCATCAAAAACCGATCAAAGAACATACCTTAATCACCCAATTTCCTAGCTGAACCCTAGCTTGCTTTTAAGCTTTCTTTCTTTTCCAATTTTCAGTAGTGGAAACATGAATAAAAGATGAACATTTGTTTTCTTTTAATTTAATTAAACTTATTTCATGAATTACCAAATTAACCTTAATTAATAAACAAAAACGTCACTTAATGGTTGTCCATAAAAGTCCATTAACCATGTTAATGGTCCATTTGCTTAATAAGGACCTCACACCTAATATGTCTTAGCAATTTAGCACTTCATCAAATAGAACACATCTTTTGCATTTTATGCGATTAAATCATTTTATCAAATCGGCACACAAACGATAAAATCTTCATACGAAAGTTTCACACATATCAATTTACATACTATAAACATGAAAAATAATATTAAAATATTTTTCTGAATCGAATTTGTGGTCCCGAAACCACTATTTCGACTAGGGTATAAACCAGGCTGTTACACAACTCTTATCTGCTCTCTTTCAACTATTGTCAAACGAAGACCCGAAAATAGCAACTTGGTTTGTTTTGATGAAGCATAGTTTAGTTTATTTTTGTAAGTAAACATTGATATATTCAAAGCATATATGTAGGCTTCATATATATTTTTGGTGTAAATTTGACATGTATTGGTAGGTTGTGGTGGTAGCTGGTGAGCCCTGGGGCATGGTTGACTGATATGTGCCAATAAAGATATGAAGTTAGGGAGAAGAAGAGTTTTAAGAAGGTAGCATATGATTTGGTTTCTCTTCTTTTACATTTCCTACAATGTAATAATTTTTCTTTTTGCTATTATTCATGTTTCTAATGTGGGGGTTTTGGCATGATGTAGAGACCAAGAGGATTGAAGGTCATAGGGGAGTATGGAAAGTGATTCAAATTGGAGATACATCAATGGTAGCAGCAGAGCCCTTTTTCTTTTCTGATATTTTTGAGGGAATATTTTTGGAGTTGATGTTAATGGGTTGGGGAAAAAATATAGAGAAGTTAAAATAGGGCCTGCTTGCTGGGGTTTTTTTTTTGGTGTATAGATGTTTGATATTTTATATATATAATAAGAATAATTATTTTTTTTGGACCAATATTTGTAATTTTGGCAACTACGGTCCCATGAGATTATGTTTTGTCCTTCATATTAGGCATGCAGTAAGATGAGGCACTAGATTTGGTAAAAGAAATTATGTCAAATTTGATGGTTGGAATCACCCATATGGAAAAAGTGTGTGTGGGATGAGAGGGTAGCATTTGTTAGGGACTGATCTGCGTAAATTATTTATTAGCATTTTTTATTAAATTGTATTTAATAATAATTATATTAAAATATGATTAAATTATTTATTATTTTTATAAAATTATATTTAATAATAATCCTATTAAAATTTAATAACAATAACAATAACAATAATCATCTACCTAATTTTTTTTTTTTGCTAAGGGTATTCTGGTCATTTAAGCATTTTCCTTATGCTATTACAATATCTATTCCATTCAACCAAACACAAGAATACTATTACAACTCTATTCCATTTCATTCAACCAAACAACTGAATTACTGATTACAGCTCTATTACATTACAACCTTATTCCATTCCTCCCAACCAAACGTGGTGTTAAATCTTAAACCAAATTTTTTAAAAATACTTCTCAAAAATACTTTTTTAGAGTACTTTTTAAAAGCACTTTTTAAAAGTAATGCTACACTAGTTCTAAATAGTTAGGGTTTGAAATCCTAGGGGTAGTTTGACAATTAACCCAACATTTGGGTCGAAGTTGAAATAATAAAGAAAATGGTGGTAAAGATGGGGTGATTCAAACCTGGGCATATAAAGGAGGTGTTAGGCATGTTAACCATTGGGCTTCTGCCCATAACTTACTAAGTTTTTACTTTAAATTATATTATAATGTGATTTTCATCCCGAGTTGCTGAAAATAAAAAGAAAAGAAATGAGAGAGGAGTGGATAAAACCTAGGAGCCTTAAAAAGTATGATAATTACTTAACCATCAAACTAAGGTCATTTCTTAATTATTTATTTAATCTAACTCTATATATTTTGGAGTGTTATATAATTAACCGGTACGTTATACAGATATCACTACACAAAACAGACTTTTAGCGGCGTTTTTAAGCGCCACTAATAGTATTTGCGGCGCTTTCGAAAGCGCCGCAAAAAACGCCGCTAAAGCAAGCGCCGCAAAATTTAGTGGCTTTTGTTGTGAAAAAACGCCGCTAAAAGTAAAGACTTTTAGCGGCGCTTTTCAAAAAATCGCCGCTAAAGGCCCTACCTTTAGTGGCGCTTCAAAAAAAACGCCGCTAAAGGTATGGGCTTTTAGCGGCGCTTTTTAGGAAAATGCCGCTAAAGGTAGGGGCTTTTAGCGGCGCTATTAAGAAAAATGCCGCTAAAGGTGAGGGCTTTTAGTGGCGCTTTTCAAAAAAACACCGCTAAAGGTAGGGGGCTTTTAGCGGCGCTTTTCCCACAAACGCCGCTAAAGATCAAAAAATTAAAAAAAAAAATAAAAATTATATAAAAGAACAGCACTATTATCACATCACCAAACAAGCTTTAATTAGATAACAATTTATATACAAATCCATTCCTATCCCTTTACTCGCTTAAGCAAATCCTTTAGCATTACTTTGATAACAATTCCTATATAGAGAATACAAAACATCATGGTAGAAATTACTCATGGTGCAATTTCCAAGAATATCTGGCCTGCAATGTAGAGAATACAAAATAAACTTCAATTAGGATGCATTAACTTGGATTGAGCAAAAACACTGTTGATTAACTGTTTGTATAGCTAACTTACTTGGATTGAGATAGAACAAACTTTCACAGCTTCCTGAGTAAAAAAAAGCACAAAATTGATCCTTTAAAAGTCAAATCAGCAAAGGAAATACTACTAGAAATTCAGTAGATAAACAACTCGGGTTGAGCATCAAGTTTGCTCTTGTCCATCAAACTCTCGAATCTAATCTTGTCCAATGCCTAAAACTACAATTTTTAATAATTAAATTAAATGATACTAGCTTTAAATTTATCATAAAACCTAAAATTAAAAGCCACTTCTATGCTAACGATTTGCAGGTTTAATCAAACTTCGAAAACCATAGATTCAAAGACTACCATTTACATTTAATCTTAAACTTTCATACTATAAATTCCTAAAATTATAATAAACAAATCAAATGATGAATAATGACAAAGATTCATTAACAAATGTAATTTTCAATTGAAATAAACAACCAACAGAGCAATCGCTTATAAATTAAATATTGGTAGATATAAAACCCAAATTTTGTTTCTATACAAAAAAGCAAACAAAAGCAACAAGCATTAAAGCAAAAAAGATTAGATCCAATTAACCATACCTTAAAATTATAATGATAGAGACAAGAACTCAGCAAAATAATGAAGGAAACCATATATAACACAAGTGTATACCAACTCGATAGTTTCTAAAGGAGGAGGACGACTTTGGTCATAGCCCCACATAAAAAGTGCATTAAGAAACTCACCAACTTCTCTAGTCCTCAAGAAATCTCGAATCATAATCAAAACATGTTTTTGTGATACCGGCAACAATCATTTTCATGAAACAAAAGATAATGGTTATTTGAAACTGTAGCCTTCTAAACTTCAGATCTATATATTTCCATAACAGCTATTTTGATGCTGCTGGCAAATGGGAGTAATTCGCACATTCCCAACACAATCACTGTCCTGGGAGTAATTCAGATTTACACATTCCAATAGCACAACCACAAAACTAAAATTTGATAATTCACACATGGACAAACTTTAAAAAGTTTCACATATGAAAATCAATTAAACAACTCATTCCTCAGTTAAAAACAAAGCACATGTTTGCAGGAAAGATGCCAACAGGGAATACAATAAGGCAATAAACATAAGATAAGTAAGAGTACTTTTTCCCAATTAAAACAGGGTAAGCTATTAGAACACTGGAAGTGCGCAACCATATGAAAAATCAATTCTAGCTGATGAACAAAAAAAAAAAATTCAATTGTTCTAAATTTTCTTTTTCTTTTCCTTTGTAACTTTAATGTCAATATAAAACGTATGCAAATTAATACATACATACATACATACATACATACATACATACATATAATACAAAAATTTCACGAGTACAAGAAGAAATCATGATGTACTTGATGAAGCATTGTAGATGGAATTTGAAATAAGTCTAACTTCATATAGGTTATTCTGTCCCTTCCCTGAGCCATATAAAAAAAATATTAAACAAATTTTACATAATTAATTTTTTTTAGTATTTTTAATGGTTGAAGTGGTTTGTATCTGAAAAATATTTTTAATTATTCAAAATTTGACATAATTTAAGTGAATAAATATGAATATGAAGGTCGGGTTGACAAAATATAAATCATATAAAAAATTATGTAAGTATAAAATTAATTTCACCAATCATATTTTATATTCTATTCATGTAGATCACACACATCAAATTTTTATTAAATTAAAAATAATTTGAGATAAAAACTTTCAACTAATAAATATATATTGATAAATATAATATTCTTGATTATATAAAAAAAAATCAGATTGATTCAAAATTGGCATGCATGATGAATGCAAATATATTACTAAATCCAATGGTTGGATAATTAAAATTTTAATAATATAGCATTTTATATATAGCATTTTATATGTATATATGTACACAGGCAATTTCTATGGAGTAGAAAAGTGAAAACGCACCTACTTCAGCAGAGATCCATGGTCCAAAGAATGAAGCAAATTTTGCCTAAGAAGCCATCATTTTAGTTAAAATTAAGGAATTAAACAATAATAATGTCTTAAATTCACATACTAGATAGACATGTTCATTTGCTTGATAGATAGACATGTTCACGAGTCGGGTCAAGCAGCTAAGCTATGACTTAAAATTTGTTTTTGGCCGATTCAATCCAGATTCTTGACACGAATTTACTAATCATTTAATATAAAAATAAATTTATTTTTACTTTATTTGATTGGCCAACACAGTCATTCGTTTGGATCGCTTTTTACACTGAAACGGAATAAGCTATTCCTCATTCATGGATAATTATGGAAATGGCATAAGTAACCTTTCAGTGAATCCAAATATGTTTTAATTATTTCAAGCTTTTTCCCATTTTTGGAGGGTTATATATCTATCCCTATGTTCAAATATGTTTGACACATGAGTGTTAGACATGGAAACATCAAATAAATTAAGAAATCAAAATAGTACGAGCATATTAGTTTACCTGTCTCTTTTCGAAATCCGACAACTCCAAAGCTTTAGCCTCAAACACATTACATAGCTAGGTAATTGCAAAATTGGGAAAAAGTAAAAAAATTAAAAAAATTGAAGAAATTGTTTCAGGCTTTAGAATAAATTTCAGCTTGAATCAAATTTACCTCCTCGAAAGGATCATCCAGTGTCCTTCAAAAGCCAAGAATCAAGACCCTCAATGTATGGTAGTAAGCTTCAAACAAATATATGAATTAGCATCTTATATTCATTCCTCTGAAATTAGCATGAGCTCTAAGTTTGTATTTGTCAGATGTTTATACAAATCTGGAGAATCAAGAACAGTAATCAACAATGAGAAAATAGATACAACCTCACCACATTGTACGAGGCATGCTTCATCAAGCTTTATATAGAGATAGTCAAGGATATAAGTAGCAATGTCAGCAGCTGAAATATTCGAAGTAGGCTCAAATTATGCTTGGGGAATGGCTCCATGAACTATTTGCAATAGATATTCAGCACCTGAACAAAGGCTAATATCATTGAAAAATAATCAGAAATTTTCAATATAATAAGACAAATAATGCAATGACTTGACAAATTTATAAATTAAAGGGAAAAAAACAATGACAACTATCACCTACTTTTCTTTGTATTTTCATTTCATGTAGTTCATGAAACCACTACTTATTTTATATTTACTATTTATTTGAAAAGTTGGTCACATTATAAACTTTTGCTTTTACCTCTTTTAATATTTCAAGCTTCTTTTCTTTGTTATTCCCGAGTTTCCCGTTTCTTCTCCAAATATGGCTGAATACTTTTGAGACAAAGCTGCAAATACAACAAGACATCCCAAACATCAAAATATAGTGTAAAACACCTGAAGGAAAATGAACAAGCCACAAGCCCCAGAACAAGGGAAAAGTCAAAATTCTCAATTGAATGTAATAAAACAGGGCATTCAATTCAGAATCTGAACCAAGATGAACCCCAGAATCAGCTATTCAAAGAATTCACAGTTTGGGAAACAATTGCTTAGTTTCTATATAAAGTAAGCAGAGGTTACCAAACCCAACTGAAGGATTTAGTGGCAAGATTTTCATGTACTGTAAATGTAGTACAAACATGGTTTGCAGTACATTGATAAACCATCTAATAGTGGACTTCCCAATCCATTTAAACAAATGTTTAGCCATAAATTTCGAGTCATATCATTCTGCCTATTTTCTAGTTGTTTGTTGAAATGCCCACAAGTCCCCCATCTCACGCAAACACTCAACCAACCCACAGCAATTAAAAAGAATATTTTTTTCTCACTATAATGAATAATCCCACAGCCCCACCCTTCCCCTCTTTTCACATTACACCGTCCCGTTCCCTTCCCTCTTTCTACGATGAGCCGACAAATTCAGAGAACCAAACAACAAAGAACTAATACTAGTCGATAACAAAGATCCAAACATATATTCTGTTCACTTGCATGTTACCTTTTTGAGAATCTGAGATGTGCATGCGTCGACAGTACGGCGAAGGAGAGGTAAAGCTTGAAGCCGAAGGAGCGTTGGTTTAGACGATAATAGTGGAGCCGTGGAGGACGAAGAGATTATTGATCTGATGAAGTACGATGGTGGCGGACTGAAGAGAGGTATGAAATGAAGAGAGGGATGAAAGAAACTAAACCTTTAGAAATTTAGGGATTTTAGAAGAAGGGGGAAATGAATTTCAGAAGAAGCCTAGGGGAAATTCAGTCAATCGGGTTTAAGGGTTGGGGGAACTGGAGGAGAGCAAAACGGCGACGTTTTCACTAAAACAATTCAAGCATTGCGGCGTTTACAAAAAAAACGCCACTAAAATATACAAAACAATGTCGTTTTATTTACAATACACAAACATATTTGCGGCGTTTTTTATAAGCACCGCTATATCCCAACTTTTTGCGGTGTTTACCAGAAAAATGCCACTAAAATATACAAAAATACGCCGTTTTAATTACAATACACAAGCATATTTGCGGCGTTTTTTTACGAAAACGCCACTATTCTCAATTTTAATTTTTTTCATTTTTTACTTATTTTTTTCTTTCACAATTTTTTTGCTGATATTATCATTTTTTTGAATTTTTATTTTTTAAAAATTTTGAATATTAAACTTTTAAAGAAAATTTCGAAAATGTTTGAAGATTTTTATAATTTTTAAACTTTTTAAGAAAACTATATTTATCTTACTGTACATGTAATATCCTCTATCCGATTTCAACCTATATTTTGAGTAAGAAATATTACATTTAAATACAACCATCGTTTAATTTAAATATTTATCTAAACACTTCATTTTAACATATTTAAGCTTATTTGAAGTTTTTCAAATCATTTCTATACTTTCTTTTAGAGTTAATTTGATTACAAATTATGGGAACTATTTAGGTCTTTTAATTTGGGTCAAAATAGAGTCAATGTCAGTAATGAGTGCTGATGATAGAGCGAATATTCCAATGTTGTGACACTGACTCGTGGTGTAGTGAAATGGCATTTAATTATATGTATATACACCTAAATTTTGATATAGATACATCTTATTTAGAATTATATATATATATATATATATATATATATATGAATTTTGGTTTAATGTGTAATTCTAGATGTGAAATTCTAATTGTGGTTTAAATGTATAGTTGAAATTTTAATTTTGATTTAATCATACACATTATTTTAAAATATAAATACATCAATATATTTTATATATATTTTTTTAAAATAATAATTTACACTTATCTTATTTTGATTTATATTCTAAAAAATCCAAGATTAATCCCTAAATCATAAACCCTAGACCTTAAATATTATATCATAAACCACAAACACTAAAACCTAAACAGCAAACTCAAAACCCCAAAACATAAATCTTAAACCATAAAACTCGAACCATAAACTCTAAACTGCAAACCTTAAACCATAATCTGAGACTAAATTGGGAATTCATGTGGCCAATGTTAGTGTAGTACAAAACATATATTTTAATAGCTAACACATTAACCATTAATCCCTCATGAGGGATTTCGATTTCGAGATTTTGGGCCATGAACCCTAAACTTTAAACCCTAATTAAACCCTAAAATCCTAAACTTGAACCATAAACCCTAAAATCAGAAACCTAACACATCGACCATTTCCCCTAAACCCATAAGCTATAATCTATAAACCCTAAACCTAAAACCCTAACCCATTAACCATTCCCCCAAAACCCCTAATCACTAACAGTATTTAAACCTTAATACCAGTAAACACTAACATATTAAACACTATACAATAAACCCAAACAACAAACTTTAAAACACTAAACCCATACACCAAAATAACAAACCCTAAACCACAAAATTAACATACTAAACATTAAACCCTTAATCAATTTGAATAGCTTAATTTGTAACTTAAATGAAAACTTTTAAATTGTTTAGTTAGCAATTTGTAACTTTTCATAATTAAGTAACTAAAATGAAACTTTCTCATTGCTTATAAGTGAATGTATCAAAATAAAATATAATTCAAAGCAAGAATGAGGAAAAAATATGAAAAACTTCTAGCGGCGTTTTTCCAAAAGCGCCGCTAATGCTCTGACTTTTAGCGGCGTTTTTCCAAAAGCGCCGCTAATGCTCTGACTTTTAGCGGCGTTTCTCCAAAACCGCCGCTAATGCTCTGACTTTTAGCGGCGTTTTGGAAATAAACGCCGCTATTGCTCATTTTTTTGTATAATATTTGCGGCGTTTTTCTTTAAAACGCCACTAAAAGTCTGTTTTGGTGTAGTGTATGCAAAGACATATTTTATAAAACCACAATACTTCGGTCAAAATGCCTAGTTTCTTTAAAGCCTGTTTTGGGAAATTCTTTAAAGTCTTTTAATATATTTATTTAAATCTTTCTTTTTATAATTTAGTCTATATCAGCCCATGCATTGGATTATTGGTCTAAATGTAAAAGATTGGTTAAATATTGGTATGAAACTAATTAGTTTTACGTGCTTTATTATTTCATGTTACAATATCATAAAAGTCGAATAAGTTTGATATCTATATCTATATCTATATCATATTATTGAGAATTTCATCATATTTAATAATTTTTTTCTACATAAAAAAGTAATTTATTGAAAAATTGATCAACATAAAAAATAAATTACAACAAATACAAATTGTAGGTTTAAAACTAAATGAATCCCTCCTTACGTAATTTACGAAAGAATAGGTAAAGTTTTAAAAGTTGTAGAATTTAAAGATGAAAGCAAATAGCCTATGTATATAATATAGGTTTTTATCGGAAAAAAAAAAGTGATTACTTGTTATGGGTGCTTATTTTTGTAGGAAGAAATTTGAAGTCCACGTTCTTCATTGCTTAAATGACGAAATCATGGAAAGCAAAGTTAACGTGACTCATGTCCCAAAGACCAAGTAAAGCGTACCATAAAATAAGGCCAACTTTTGTTCAAGGGGAATTTGTTTTCTTGACTAGCTTCATGACCGCAATAGGGAGAGCTTTCACGACGGGGTCGAGGTTACCTGGGTGCTTCGCGTGATCTAGGGGCTTTGTGAGAGTAATGAAGAGGTCCTATGATTGGTTTAAACACTCCTCCAATTCCTCAAACTCCTCTCACTTCTCGAAGCTTCTAAGGAAAAAACTCTAAAGTAAGTTGAAGGAAAAGTTGCGACTACTCTAAATAGGGGAGAGTGTTAGTCAATTTGAACTGATTAAACCAATTAAATTAACCAATTCCGTGTTGATTTAATTAGTTTTTACAGTTGGAGTTCAATTTTATAGGGTATTTAAGCTGATTTTTGATTTTTAAATTCTCAAACCGATCCAATAAAAAGAACTTATTTTTTTATTATTTAAAATATATTTAAAATTTATAATATATCATAAATATATTTTATTAAAATCTAATCATCCAACCCAACAACTAAAAAAACCATTAAATAACTAGCCCAAATATCAAAATATCCAATTAACTTAAACCACATTAAAAATAAAAATTAAATTAAAAACTCTTATCGTTCCTTTCTTCAACAATCCTAAAAAAAAAAATCCCTAAACTAAACAAGGGCCCCTTCTTTATTTCTTCTACCCAATGCCGCTCTTTCCTCTTCGCCTCTTCATTTTTTTTTTCTAAACCCTAAACCTCTAATGCTATTTGATTTTATATCGTTTTTTTTTCCTTTTTATAGTCGGTCAGAATTTTTCTCTATATGTAAATCTAAGGTTTGAGTTTAATAGATTTTTCTTTTTTGTTCTATAATGAGAAATTCCGTACATGTTCTATGTATTTTTAGATTTTAATATTTCACTCTCCCAAAGTTCCAGGTTGTTTTGTTGTTCATTTCATTTCCAGTGTAACCTTCTATATATTTTTTCTTACATATATTTGCATCTAAGGTTGTAAATCTAAGGTTTTGTTTTGTTGTTAGACATTTTCTTTCTATTGGGCTTTTTATTTGTACGAGTTCTTGGCTATAGCAAAATATTTTACGGTTGAAAAAATCGATTTAGAAAAAATGTCAATAGGCACGATAGAAGTTTAAAAAATTTCTTAGAAACCAAGTCATTGTGTTATACTTAATTGAAATATACATGTATTTTGTACAAGACGATAAAGCAAATACTAACTTTCTATTGAAAAACCTTTTTTGATATTCTTGAATCATGAATTACCTCGAATATGGGCTTAAGTAACATGAACCAAATCATAGAGGGGAAACTTTAATCTTTCTTTCATAAGAAAAGTTAATTTTTTCTTTAATCAGAAACTATACGTTATTTCCAAAAAATAAATTTCCAAATCATAGAATGGAAACTTTAATTTTACTTTCAGCAAAGAAAGTTTTTTTTTTAATCGAAAACTAAATATTATTTCCAAAAAATAAATTTCACTATTTTTTGTCAAAATAACGATATATGAGAAGTATGTGTAACACATAGTTCCTACTTATATAGAAATAGTACCAGAATTTTGTTCAAATAAAATTTGACTAAATAATAATATTTTAATAGAAAATATAGTACTCTAAGTAGGATTAGAGTATTAGGGCCGGCAACACACACCCTTATGGAATATTAGAGTTGTTGCCCCTATCATGTTTCATGGCTATATTAGGCCTCTTCAAGTATTGAGTTCAATTATATGTGTTTATTGGACTTTTTATCCACCACTCTATAATTTATCCAACCATATTTTTTTTATTTCTCAAATATTATTTATTTAATAAATTAATTTAATTAACTAAATTAAATTATCAATTAAATTATTTTCTCAACCCACTTTTAATTTCGTTAAAGTCGTGACAATTTTACCATAATAGAATCTATAATGTAAATATATTTAATTGTCTTATTCAACAAATTCATAATGACTAATTAATTTAATTCATTTATTTGAACTTCAATTATTTAATAACAATTTGATTAAATAATAATTCGAAAAGCTTAAATTAACTCTCAAGTCATCTTTTGTACTTAGCGAGAAAACCTATTCATTACGGACAGTGAAACAAGCGATCTATTTCTCTACTTCATCGTTTTCATTCATTCATTATTATTGGTTCTACATGTACTTCATTTCTGGTTATCTTGAGTTAGCAGAGAGACCGATTGGACATATACAATTAGGGCTCAAATAACTTGTAATTAAGTTCTAGCTTTTCTATTGGATCTAATGTCTTTAGTGTAGTATTTTCGTCAATGTATACTTGCATTTTTCGAACAAGTTGGTTTAATATAATATCCATTGATTACTTTTGTATATTGTCCTCAATGATTTTTGCACGCAAAACAAAATGGAAGCAACTATAGGTTCACTTATTATCTAACACTTAACTAATTCTCTTGTATTATGTGGTCGAATTGTAATACAAAAAGCAGACTTGTATTAGTAGATAGTCCAAACATGTCTTTAGTCTAATCAGAAAGGAGAAAACTGATTGAAAGACTAATATGTTGTCTATTATGTTCAATTGGGGAGATGTTTTGTCTTGAGCATCGAAGCGGATGACTCCCAGAAGATAGAGATATAGATGTGACTGATTAAACTAATAGTACATCAAACATGACCCAAGTAGAATAGATTCTAGATTTGTTTTTGAATTTATTCACTTTTAACGTTCATAGTGTAACATACCTTAATCTTAAGTGGATGATGACCATGTATGCGTGACTTGTATACTTTGATGTAAGAAAAACTTGACTTCAAGTAGATAAGGAACTGAAAGCTGGTGCATTATGTATTGACCACCTTCGGACATACTAACGTCCAAAGTGTGAATACTGCAACTAAAGATATAGATTTGAGGCAGTGTCTGCAAGTATACAAGTCAGGTTGTAACATAGTTACAACGAAGTATGCAAGTACTTTGAGGATTGTATCCAAGGGATTGCAGTTTGGGGAAGACTGTCATCAAACCAATAAGGGGAAATAATTACTAATCTACTTGAGTTACAAATTAGTAGTGTTAATATGGAAGCAAGATGATAATAATATTAATAAACTAAATAAGTTGAATTAAACTCAAATCTACTCCTAAGTTCATGTATCGGCTTCTCCTATCCCTTGTTTCGACTATGCAAGTTCCTTTAGCCTAGACCCAATTGTTTTACTTGATTAATTATTGATGTAGGGTTCTAATCAATCAACTAGTCATTACTCTAATAAGATCTCTCGATCTTCTACTAAACTAGCGAGTTGACAACAACTATATATTTCTCGACCTCATAGTCTAGACTGGTTCAGGGTTAAGGTATTTAGGGATAGGCCATACCATTTTTGGGTTAATTCCCACCTAAATGACTTCCTAGGGTTATCAAGCCTAGGGTTTAAGTTCTTCCTTTCCCAAACAGCTAATTCACTAATAAACTCTGTAACAGTCTGGTTTAGACCCTCGTTGGAACAGTAGTTTCGGGACCACAAATCGAAGTCAGTGAAATATTTTAATATTATCTTCTGTGCCTTTGATATGTGATTTAGCCTGTGATAAAGTTCTGTAAGATAATTTGTTCGTCTGTTTGCTTAATTTGATAAAAGGATTAAATTGAATTGAAGGCAAAATTTGCATGGTTTATGAAAAGACACCTATTTGATGTGACTTTTAAATAAGGAGGCCTTGAGAGGCAAATAAGCCAATATTTATTTAGTGGATGATTAAAAGACATTAGTGACCTTATGTTTATATATTACTAAATGTTTATTAAAAGGTTAATATGGTAAAATGTATATTAATATATTTGTAATAAAACAAAGAAATGAAAAAATCAATGTTATCATCTTATTTGGGTGCCGAAAGTTTGAAGAAAAAGAAAGAAAATATCCAAGCTAGGTTTCAGCTATGTTCAAGCAAAATTGAGGTAAGTTTTGACTTCGATTTTTGATAATTTCTACATTTTTACAATTGTTGCTTTGTAAATTATAAAACCCATGTTGTTATTTGAAGAATTGATGATGTTTATGAAATGTGCCATTGATGAAATGGAGAGCTTTGTGATGAGTATTGGTGTTAAATGAATGATATGTGTTTAATGAACATGTTTTGTTCTTGAATTTTTGGTGAATTTAGCTAATTAGGGCTAAATTATGAAAATAGTATTTTGAGGGACTAAATTATGAAATAAATGAAATGTTTGGACTTGTAAGAGATATATGAATATTCGGCTAAATATGGGTATAAGCAAATTTGGTGTAATTTGTGATTTTGTGAATTAGGGACTAAATTGTCCAAATGTGGAAATGTAAGGGCTAAATTGCAAATTTGCCCTAACTATGTGTTTTGGATTGAATTGAATAATTTGATGAATGAATCAGTTAAATCTGTATATGTATTGATCAAGAATCGAAGAGAACGGATTTAGATCGGGGAAAGTCGAAAATCATTGAATAGCCGTACGTTTCCGTTAAACTGAACTCGAGGTAAGTCGATATACAAATAAATGTATTTGCTTTGAATTATTTAAGTATTTATGATATTTGAATTGCCATGACTATCCATTGAGATGGAATGTATGTGAAATCCGAGTTTACTAATAAGTCGACAAATTGTGAATGTCCGAGAAGTCCCGTGTGAACCTAGGAATAGATAGGAATTACATATGTCATGACATAGGTGTCCGTTACGTGATATCATATAAGACCATGTCTGGGACGTTGGCATTGATTCAAGATTTCGTGTAAGACCACGTCTGGGACGTTGGCATCGATATGAAACTTACGTGTAAGACCATGTCCAGGACATTGGTATTGTAATGATTCGTGTAAGACCCTGTCTGGGACAGTGGCATCGACATCTGACTACATGTAAGACCACGTCTGGGATGTTGGCATTGTATGACTATTCCGACCATTCTAAGTATCCTATTAGATTCCGAATGGTTCAACAGGAAAATTCGAGATACGAACGATTATGTGATTGTATATCCATTTCAGGTATGTTTGATACGTAAACTAAGTGTGTATGAAAGGTAAGTATCTATATGAACTTACTAAGATGAATATGTGCAAGAGAATGATGAGATGATATGTGAAAATATGCTTGAATGAGTTATGTGTATATGCGATATTTGGGTTGAAGAATGTGGTAAGATATGGCTAAGCATATGAGCCAAAGAATATGAGCTGAATTTGCTATGAGAACTATTAATGTCATAGTATTAATATGGCTATGTGCATTTTATGCCAAGTTTATTTGTATATGGCTTACTAAGCTTTTGAAAGCTTACTTTGTGTGTGTTTGCTCTGTTTTATAGATCGTCAAAGCTACTGAAGGCTCGGGGACCGTCGAGGATTGTCATTACACTACTCAAACTTGTTTTGGTACTTTGAAAATGTGTATATAGCTAGATATGGCATGTATAGGCTAGTCACTTTGAGTTATATTTGAAATGTGTAAAATTAGCCATGAGATGTGGCTAGATAAATGTTGGTATTATGCTTGAGTAAATATGATACATGATGTATGTTTGGTATGGCTTGATAGTTAATGGAATTGCCAAGGCTATGGTAAGCATATGAATGCATTATGAGTATGTATGTTTGAGCAAAGAAATGGTTATATGAAAGGTAAATGTGGATGAATCATGCTTGTATATATATGTGTTTTAGTTGAACAAATTGGCATGATTGGTAATGAAATTTAATGTGGAGATTGGTTGATTGTTTGACATGTCTTTGGCTGTCCAATGTACCTGAAATGAATTGGTATTTTCCTTGTAGGGTTGACCCTTGTGTGGGTGGCATTTTGGCTTTGCAAGTGGTTTGTTTTGCCTACATCGCCACGACACATAGGCGTGTCTGGTGGCCGTGTGAATAAGTCAGTAGCTAGCCTAATTATACATGGCCATGGCACACGTGCGTGTCTGGTGGCTGTGTGGATAAGTCAGTATACATGCTCTAATTTGGCACGGCCAGGGCACATGGTTGTGTCTATAGTCGTGGGAGGCACACGACCTGCCCACACGGGCATTTGGCCTCTATAACTTAGAAAAGTTTTAAATTTTTGAGAACTTTAGTATGTGTTCAGTTTAGTCCTGATCCTATTTTAAAGCATGATTAAGGTCTTGATGACCTATAAAAGGGACACTTTGATTATGATTGATGAATTGATTTATGAAATGTTTGTAAAATTTTCTGATCTATCCAATAACGCCTTTAACCCTAATCCAGCGACGGATACGGATTAGGGGTGTTACAAACTCTATCTTTCAATCAATAAGATTAGAGCAATTGAAACCATGCGAGATATGTATAAAGCATAAATTGATTCTAATCTTTACACAAACATTCAATTAAATAATGTTAAAAAAAGAGAGATAAAGAATAGAATAAATGAAAAGAGATACTCATGGATTTATCGATGAAAGCGTGGCTCCAGAACAATCTCCACTCACGAAAGTCTCACTTCTGAATAGGATCTTCCGATTACAGGAATAAAAAATACCCTAAGTAAAAACTAAGAATGAAATAAAAACCCTAAGTATATTTTTTGTCTCCCTAAAATTATGTGTTTAAACTGATTACAATGTCCTTTATATAGGCTAAACTAGAAATATTAAAGTGCCTAAATCGTCCTTGAAGTCCTTAGAGTTCATTTGGGAAAAATACACCTAATTTCCCTCTAAAAGATAATTATCACATGGAAGACTTTTTGGGATGTGTAGGGGCTAGGTTGCAACACAGGCATGCGATGTTGCAATATAACACAGGGGTTATGTCGGGACATAAGAGGGTCGTGTTCCGACATCGATGTTAGTTTTACTGCAGAACTTGTTTGTCTTCTGTCTTTGATGTTGAGACATCAGTGTCTTGGTGTCACGACATAGGCATCAGTTTCGGCATGAATATGCATCTTTATCTCCCGACTTGACCTACAAGACCATGTAACCTTATTTAGATATATAAAATGTAATAAAAACTACTTAGAAAGCATAAATTACTGCTTTAAGTAAGAAAATCTACTTAGAAAGCATAAATTACTGCTTTAAGTAAGAAAATCTAAATATATACTAAGATGCTTTGATTTAGCTATTAAACAAGCTAAAGTTATGTGTAAAAATGATGTAAATAATAGTGGAATGCATGACAGATCAGATATATAACTTTTGCAGCATGTAACATCATTCCATAAAGTGGAATTCATAGCCAAACTAATGGGTAAATGATATGCTCTCATCAACATTACATGATAGATGAAAAGTAAAAGTGGTTACGGGTCATTTGTCCTTGTGATAAATGACTTGATTACTATTTGATAGTAATTGACTTTTCATGAAGGAAGATGTAATGGTTACAATGAGATAAAATAGGATCATATTGGGAGAACGAATTTATCTCAAAGAGATTGATAATATCCTATTGGGCTATGAGTTCCACTATTGTGGAATGATGCTACATACTATAGAAGTCTTGTATCCAACATACCAACTTTCAGTTCCTTATCTATTTGAACTCAGACTTCTATTTACATCAAAGTATACGAGTCAAGAATACATAGTCCATCACCCACTTAGGATTAATGTATGTCACACTATGATCGTCACAAGTGAATAAATCCATAATTGGATTTAGGATCTATTTTACTTGGGTCATGTTCGACGTACTATAAATCCATTTAGTGACATGTATGTCTCTATCTTCTGAGAGTCATTTGCTCCAATACCCATGACAAGGTATCTCCTCAATTTGGACTTGATAGAAATAATATTAGTTTTTTAATTAATTTACTCAATTTCGATTAGACTAATGACGTTTTTTTGGTTAACTACTAATATAAGTTGTCTTTCCATATTACGATTCAACCACGTAATACCACTTAATATTAGTTGAACGTTAGATACACAGTGAGCCAATATTTGCTTTCATTTCAATTTTAGTACAAAAACCTTTGAGGACAATATACAAAGATATTAATGAAACTAATGGATATTTTATTAAACCAATTTGTTCAAAAAAAAAAAAATACAAGTACATATAGACATAAATACTACACTAAGGGCATTAGATTACATAAGAGTCACGAATACATAGTCCATCATCCACTCAGGATTAAGGTATGTCACACTATGATCGTCACAAGTGAATAAATTCATAATCGGATTTAGGATCTATTTTACTTTGGTCATGTTTGATGTACTATAACTCCAGTCAGTCACATGTATGTCTCTATCTTCTAGGAGTTATTCGCTCTGATACATATGACAATGTATCTCCTCAATTGGACTTGATAGACATCGTATTAGTCTTTTACTTGATTTGCTCAATTTCAATTAGACTAATGACGTGTTTAGATTAACTACTAATATAAGTTATCTTTCTATATTACGATTTGACCAAGTGATACCACTTAATATAAGTTAAATGTTAGATACACAGTGAGCCAGTATTTGCTTTCACTTTACTTTGCGTTCAAAAACCTTTGAGGATAATATACGAAGATTTAATGAAACTAATAATTATTTTATTAAACTAATTTTTCTAAAAAAATACAAGTACATATAGACGATAATACTACACTAAGGGCATTAGATTCTAACACATACAACTGTGGATAAAGCCTGCGTGGTACATTTGTTATATAATTTTATGATTAAAGTATTGCATTGGGTTGTAAATTCTTTTTAAATTTGCTTTAATTTGTAATGTCATTATATTTTTTTCAATTTACTTAATTGCTTTAGTATAATGCTTTATTCACCAAAAAATTCAATTAAGTTGGTTAATTGATTGAACCGACCAACCTAAAATCGATTTAGTTAAGTTGGTTATTTAGTTGTAGTTCGACCTAATAGATTTGATTAAATTTTTGTAAATTAAGTCATTTAATAAAAAAATGATTGAATCGACTGAAAAAATTTAATGCACTCCCTTAACTCTATGAGTGAAAATGCTAGATACCAAAGGGGTTGTGGAAGGACCTTAAGAGGGCTTGTAGGTTCCTCGAACTCCTCAGACTCTTTGGTGGAAGGATCAGTGGTTCCCCAAATATCTAAGGGAAAGAAACCTAGGAAATGCGAGAGAGATAGGCGAGGATGTAAGGTATAGATTTCATAAACTCATCTTGATCTTAGAGAGTTGTAACTCTAAGGTTTGTTGAAGAGTGGACCATAGAGACCCTGAGAAGGCCACATGTTAGGCAATCCGGGGGGGATATGTAAGGATTTTAAGGGGGCTTGTAGACTCCTCTAAATCTTTTGAGATGAATGGACCTAAACTCTTTGGCCCAAGCTTTTGAGGTAGAGAGAAATTATGGGTGGAAAAATGAGCTATTGGTATCTAAGTTTGATTTTAAGCATTGGAGGTGTAACACCCATTACTTGTATTCAACGCCAGAATAGGGTACGAGACATTAACGGACATAAACAGAAGCAAACATATATTTTCGAGTCATAAATTTTCGTCCAAATTAAAACTTTTTGCATTTAATCATAAAGTCCCTGATACGAGCCAACGAGTCCTAAAACATGCTTTGGAAGTGGTTCGGGACTAAACCGAGAACTTTGGAAAATTTTTCATGATACAGGGCTCACACGCCCGTGTGGTCCAAGGGACATGCTCGTGTGACCCTGGGACACGCCCGTGCTTCAGACCGTGTTCAAATTAGGGTGCTCTCTGACTTGTGCCACACGCTCGTGTGCTAGGCTGTGTAGCACACACGACTGAGACACACGCCTATGTCTCTGCTCGTGTGCACAATTCTAGACATTCTGTTTTTTGAAAAATTAAGGTGCAGGGGACACACGGCTGGAACACATGCCCGTGGGGCAGACCGTGTGCTACACATAGCTTAGACACACGCCTGTGTAGATAAAAGCAAGGCTATTTACCAAGCCATTTGCCACCCTTATTCACACATACACTTACTCCAATTCAAGGCACAAACATAAAATACTTAGGCAATCAAAACATCAACAACTATGACCAACATAATACCATCATCTATCATACTCATAACAATTATTATACCACAATTGACTACTTTCAAGGTACCTAATTGTACGCCACTTTACCATCTCATCAATAGACCACATTTCCAAACATCTCACATTCACGTCATAAATAACATTTCTATCATTCACCAAGCATATCATGACCATATCACCAAAGTCAATAGCGTACGCGCGCACGCGCGCGCGCACACACACACACACACACACACACATATTTAGGCTTACAACCATGATAGCCCAAATAAACCAATCTACATGGCCAATTATGAAAACAAGCATTTGACAATCACAAGCCAACACATTGGCTACAATCACAGTGACACACTTAACAAATGACTAAGTACCTATACATGCCATAAACTTAAAATACTTGAATTCACTTATACCAAAATAATGGCTTGATAGTGTGATAGGATCTCAGGTGAACTCCAACCCGAGCTAGCTTAATAACCCTAAAAGACATGGGAAAGGAAGGGGGCAAGCTATATAGCTTAGTAAGTTCATATGCAAATAAGACAAACATTATTCATACACTTGGCATACAAATAACTTAACAAATATTAACGTAAATGTCATTAAAAATTCATAAACACAACTTACTCAATCCCAATCTTACCAACAGCTCATCATATAAGTAACATAACACATTTCAACATGCATGTCATTAACTTTATGAGTATAATTTACTCAATCACATTTTTGCCTATAGATCATCTCATGAATAACATAACATATATCAACATGAATCTCATTAAAACTTCATAAATGTCATATGAACATAAATGTCATTTGATATCAACACAACACATATCAAAATAATTGTCATATACCAATAGCTCATCATATGAATTACATAATACGTTTCAACATAAATGTCATTTAAGCTTCATACGCACAACTTACTCAATCACAGTCTTACCAATTGTTCATTATATATTGAGCTTATTTTCTTTGAGTTTTTCGTACATACCTGTACCATCTCATAACATATTTAGATACTTTCTCATCTTTGACCTACCCATTGAATTTCCCGTTGATCCACTTGGAATACTAAAGGACACTGGGGACATATCGCACACACATAGTACCATACCAATGCCATATCCCAGATATGGTCTTACATGAGATTTCGTATCGATGCCAATAGCCCAACTATGGTCTTATACGAAGTCTCACATCGATGTCATTTCCAGATATGATCTTACACGTAATCTCAAATAACTTTAATGTCATGACATTCGTATCCTACCTATTCCTAAGGTTTAACCGGGATTTCTCACTTGTCAAACTTTATCGATTATATCCAAGGAGTAAATCATAATTCATACAATATTAAAGCATTTAAAACATAAATAAAACAATGCATTATTTACATACGAACTTACCTCGACTTAAAAATGGCGAAAAGGATTAAATCATGAAATAGTCGTTTTTCCCCCGTTCTAGGTCTGAACCTCATTTTTTCTTGATCTATAATATCACATTTAACTTATTTAATCAACATATTATTCATTTCAGCCCAAAATCACATTAGGGAAAAATTACATTTTTCCCCTAATGGTTGACATTTTTACAATTTAGTCCCTAGGCTCGTAAAATAATTTTCATTCAATTTCTTCATTACCGATGCGTAGCTGAATCTTATACATGCTCATAACAGCCCACAATTTTCATTTATTCACATTTTTACAGCATATTTTATAACTTTTACAAACAAGTCCTTTTAGGCTTTTTACCGAAAATCACTTAGCAAAAGTCATTTATCATATACCAAACATACATCTTCTACCATTAGACATCAAAATTCACAAACATCCATCATGGGTAAAATTTTAGACCTTGACTCTTCAAATTGTTGGTAGAAATAGAAAGATTGAGTTACAACGACTCTAAAAATGTAAAGAGCATTAAAAACGGGGCAAGAACGGACTTACAATCAAGCTTGGAAGTGGCCAAACCCTATCCCTGGCTTTTCCCTTGTGAATTGCAGCCAAGGATGAAGAAGATGGACAAATTTGGCTTTTTAATTCATTTAATTACTAAATTACCAAAATGCCCTTAATGAAAAACTTAACCAATGGTCTAATTATCATTTAAGGACTTCTAATTTAAAATATCATAGCAATTGGACACCTCTAACATATAGAATTCAAGTTTTGTACTTTTTGCAATTTAGTCCTTTTGACTAAATTGAGTGCCCAAATGTCAAATTTTTTAACTGAAATTTTCACGAAATCATTCCATAAAACTATAGACCATAGAAATATAATAAAAATAAATTTTTCTTCGTCGGATTTGTGGTCCCGAAACCACTGTTCTGACTAGACCCAAAATTGAGCTGTTACAACTCTCCCCCCTTTAGCTATTTTCGTCCTCGATAATCTTATAGGAATATAAATTCTATTTCCACGTAGGATCCTCTATCTCGTGACACTGCCAAAGAACTCTCACTAAGGTTATGCTTTTATTTTCGAACTTTTTAATCTCTCGTGTTTCGATCGATTCTCTGTTATACAACACATCGGCTGAATCATAATTCCTATTGGAGAATTCATACTCAAAGAGTCCAATCGATACCATCGCAACATATATAAACAAAACACATTTTGAATATTTTTCCCAGGTAATACTTTCGGAAGTATGCTATCGCTGAACGAGAATTTCATATCTTCACGTTTCAAGTTCATATACATTTTCCGACAATCTGAAGTGTATTCTAAACTACCACAAATCACTTTTACTTTTTGTATGATTTCTGATCGGATAGTCTCTGAAACATATAATTCCACCAATCTATCATGTTACATATCCGATCACCAGAACATCTATTTCAAATAACTGTACATTTTATTACTCCTTGAATGAACAAACAAGCTACTACTGAGCTTCGTAAAAAAATTTCTCCATAAGCTCTGAATTACTCAGTGCGCGTATTCTATCTCGGAATAATGATAACAGTCATCAAGTAAGATTATTCATGTATCCAATACTCACAAAATAATCAAAGGTTTTCCATTCAAGCATTTGCAACTATATTTTCTTTCGCAAAGGTTAATCGATAACTACTCACAATTTTTCAATAGTTCAAGCCATCTATGAGTTTTAAATTCAGATCCTTCTGTGACATTAGATACTTTAAACTCTTGGGATCAGGAAACATATGACATTTTTGTTTTCGTCGGACAACCAATGTCATCAAATTCTCAACACAGACATAAAAATTGACCGACTCTAATCACCCATAGGATAGTTCCTTTCATGTGACTTTAACCTTCTGAAAGCATAAACTATCACTTTACATTTTTGTTTTAAAACATATTCCAATCCTTTCGATAGTGCATCGCTGAAAAAAATAAAAAAATCATTACTTAATTTAAACTGGACTTAGAATCAGTGCTTCAGTTAATAATACCTTCAATTATTTTCAACTTTGCTAACATTCAATAGACCATTCAAACTTTCACAAATGTGATAACTTTATCAATCAAAACAGCTTTAACTCATAATAATTTCATCCAATTAGAACTGATCTAATAGGCACGTCCTTGTATCACACTCTTTTTGAATATAAATTCTTCATTCAGACTGTTCGTCAATTTTCCCATGAATGTACAAGGTTTTATCTTCTTACCTGAGGATAAACTTAAATGCATATAACTCAATTTACCTTTCAACTAACCAGCTCGCTCAGATAAAAACAACTGAGTCATTCTCAACAATCAAATAACATCATATCAAGTATTCCCTTCTTCATGCTGTTAAAACAACTCAAACATACAATCTTTCAAAATATTCTCACAAGCTAGTCAAAAGATCTTTACAAACATATTAGCTCAAGGAAACAAAATATCTTAGTTGAACTCATTGATCTTAATCAAACTTACCTGAGAGAAGAAAACCACCATACAATTTGAGCTTGAGCTTCCACTATCCATACCTTTGCCGATGTCAATTCTTTTCACAAAAATTAGAGAAATCATGATATCAGAATCATCACGTTCCCATAATCTAACCAGAAATACAACCATAATAGACATAGTTATCACAAGCCAAGGAACACACTTTAAAGATGAGCCATGATTGATAATTTAGGAAATAAGGATGATAAGAAAATCGAGATTCAAGAACATAACATCATAAGAGAATAATAAAGATCTTGATGATTTCTCACAGAAAACTAGAAGAAAAACAATGCTTATACACTCTAGAATCAATTGTAATAGAGATAATATGTTTTCCAAATATATAAAACAAAACAACGTCCAGTAGAAACAGAAGAATAGCCTCACATAAATTTTCACCAACTTTTATTCCAAATATAGTAGAATAGAATCCCATAGAGAGAGATAAGAAATGCTGTTCATCAACCAACCAGATCAACAGTGCTCTCATCTAACATTATAAGCAGTTAGCATTCTCATACGATGAGAATTTCATCAAAAAACGAACAATCACACATATCTTTGAGGATAAATGAATATATAAGATACCCAGGAGAGATCATCATAATCTATTTAATTACAACTGTTACATTTAGACATCTTTACGATTTAAATATCATTTCTCTGACTAATCCTGTCATCACTAATCCCATATTATTCCATTTACTAACAAAAATCAATCCGGAAGAAATTCCAGCAAATACATACTTTAGACATCATACCTGAATGAGTCGATTAGCCGAGATTAACTTTTTCTTTAACCGTGACATCGTGAAATCTGAATGATCTTTAGACTAACGTGGCATCTTTTCCAGAACTATATTCACTTGCCAAACTATTCTTAACTCTGACCACATTATTAGTCATTTCGCTACAGAACTCTGTAGTCTCTTCTGAGCTCATTCAACTTAAATCTCGTGAAATTTCGTTATAAAATACCACATTGGTAAGGGGGTGAGGTCATAAAGCCTCTAACTCGACTCTCATAAATACACACATATAGCTTAACATTCATCATCAACATAATATGTAAGACCCCTTACCCGTATCCGATGCCGGCACAAGGTACGAGGTGTTACGTCACTTAAAAGCATGCATACAAATATTTCTCGGTTATGAAATTTCATTCAAATTTAAAACTCCTCAAACTTTGCCTAAAAGTCCTTAATATCGACCTACGATGCCCAAGTCACACTTTGGAAATGTTTCAGGACTAAACTGAGTTCTTTAGAAAACTTTGGAAAATGTCACTAAAAACAGGGGCACACGCCCATGTGATCTAATAACATGGCCATAATGAAGGACCGTGTAACTCACACGGCCTAAGCATATAGGAACACACCCGTGTCCCACGTCTGTGTGGATTAATTTCTCAATTCGAGCCTACTGGGGTTTTCACATGGCCTGGCACACGCCCGTGTCCATGGCCTGTGTCCCTCACACGGCCATGGCACGACTATGTCTCAGCCGTGTGCAAAAACCTTGACATTCTGTTTCTGACGTCAGCAACATCATATGGTCACACGGCCAAGGCACACGCCTGTGTCCTCAGACCGTGTGGCGAATTAAATTCCTAAATTCAATTGCAGACTTCGCACGGCCTGGGCACATGCACACGTCCTATGGCGATGCCTTCCACACAGTTGAGATAGACGGCCGTGCCTTAGCTTGTGTGGTTACTACTAGGCATTCTGTTTGGCCAACTTAGGGTGCAGGGGGACACACGGCTGAACTACATGCCCATGGGGCAGACCGTGTGTCACACACTGCCTAGACACACGCCCGTGTGTCTACTCGTGTAGACAAAATCAAGGCTATTTACCAAGCCCTTTTTGCCACCCTTACTTGCACCAACATAAGCCACATCAAGCAAGACACATTTACACATACTTTATCAATTCAATCATGCAACCTACCCATTCATGCATTAACATACCAAATACTCAACCATGCAATTTTCACATTCATGAAAAACATTATTATTTTCGTATATAAAAAATAAGTAATAGCCATCATCCACGACCTTATACAAAATGAGTCAATCTTCGAGACAAGCCAACAATTTGGCCAAAATAATATGACACTTGACAAAGACTAAGTCCCTATACATGCCATACTCAAAATGATAAATCTAACTATACCAAATGTTTAGATTGATAGTATGATCGAGCCTTCGACGTTGTTTGATCCCCGAGTTAGCTTGGTGGCACTATAAAAAAAAGAAAAGAGAAGGGGTAAGCATAAAGCTTAGTAAGTTGCAGGTAAACATTTAACAACAATTACCATGCATTCTAATTCTCATAACATATTATAAACTTGCACATGATTCTCGAATGATTAAAGACATAACTTACTCATTTTTAGTCTTACTCATTTCTCATGAATCTCATGTAGGTACCTGTATCACTTACAACATAGTTGTAACTTTTCTCACTTTTGGCACAAGCTTTAATTTACCCGTTGAACCCATTAGAATACCAAAAGATATCTGATAAGCCTCACACAAGAGGGTAAAATGCTGATGCCATGTCCCAGACATGGTCTTATGCTAGCTCACATATTGATGCCGATGCTATGTCCCAGACATGGTCTTACACTACCTCTCATCTCAATGCCGGCTCCATGTCCCATACATGGTCTTACACTGGCTCTCATAATGTGGCCGATGCCATGTCCAAGACATGGTCTTACACTAGCACACATATCAACGCCGATGCCATGTCCTAGACATGGTCTTACACTAGTACACATATCAATATCGATGCAATGTCCCAGACATGGTCTTACACTAGCGCACTGACCAATTTGTATTTTCTTGTCCCCTGTGGCCGGCCAACACTTTCCTAAGGTCCTATTGCACATTAATGACCTCCAATTTAAGGTTCTATAGCTATTTGACACCTTTAGCTTGTAGAAAAAAACTTTCACACTTTATGAAATTTAGTTTTTTTTCAAAATTAAGCATGAAATCACTAAAATTAATTCACCAAAATTTTCATGCACTTATATAATCGTGCTATAACACATAAACTAATATTAAAATGATTTTCTTTGACCTCAAATTAGTGGTTCCGTAACCACTGTTCCGACTAGCCCCAAAACCGGGCTGTTACAATTCTCTCGCCTTAGGGATTTTCGTCCCCAAAAATCTTACCAGCAAAAAGGTTCGGGTATTGCTCTTTCATAATCTCCTTGGGCTCCCATGTGGTCTCTTCAACCCCATGTCTATGCCATAGTACTTTCACAAGTACTATAATTTTATTTCTCAATTGCTTGACCTCTCAATCCAAAATCTTAACTGGCCCTTCACTATAGGTCATGTCTGAGAAAATCTCAACATCTGTTGGTGAAATCATATGTGATGGGTCAGAACGATAACGGTGCAGCATAGACATATGAAATACATTGTGGATCTTTTCTAACTCGATTGGTAAGGCTAATCGGCAAGCTACCAGTCCAATTCTCTCAGTTACCTCATAAGGTCCAATAAAACGTGGACTTAATTTGCCTTTCCTACCGAATCTGAGGACTTTCTTCCACGGGGTTTCTTTTAAAAATACCTTATCACCAACTTGAAACTCAATCTCTTTCTGTTTCAAGTTCGCGTAAGATTTCTGTCTATCCGAAGCGGCCTTCAAACAACCACAAATTACTTTTACTTTCTCTTCTATTTCTCTGACTAAGTTAACCCCGTGTCTCTGATTTTCTCTGAGTTCGGTCCAATATAAGGGCGTTCGAAACTTACGCCCATACAAAGCCTCATAAGGTGCCATTTTCAAACTCGACTGATAACTATTGTTGTAGGCAAACTCTACCAACGGTAAGTACCTTTCCCAACTGCCTTGAAACTCGAGAACACAACAATGCAACATATCTTCAAGAATCTGAATTACTTTTTCCGACTGACCGTCTGTTTGTGGATAGAAAGTCGTGCTAAAATTCAACTTTGTCCCCAAAGCTTCTTGTCACTTTTTCCAAAATCGTGATGTGAACCTCGGATCTCTATCCGAAATAATTGACAAGGGCACTCCATGAAGTCTCACAATTTTAGAAACATACAAATTGGCCAATTTCTCAAGTGGATAATCGGTACGCACTGGTATAAAATGACCCGACTTAGTTAGCCTATCAAACACAACCTATACAATATCTTTCTTCTTTGACGCGGCAACCCAGACACAAAATCCATGGTAATACGATCTCATTTCCATTCAGGAACCATCATGGGTTGAAGTAAACCCGAGGGTACTTGGTGTTCAGCTTTCACTTGCTAACAAATTAAACACTTAGAGACAAACTCTAAGATATCTCTTTTCATTCTCGACCACCAATATATTTTCTTCAAATCATTATACATTTTCACACTACCCAGATGGATAGACATACAAATGCTATGGGCCTCATGCAAAATTTTCTGAATAAGCTCGTCGTTTTTGAGTACACAAATTTTGTCTTGAAACATTAAACAACCATCTGAACCAATTCAAAAATCTGATTTTATACCCGTTTCGCACTAATTTATCTTAGCTTGCAATTCTTTATCACCTTTCTAAGCTTCGCAGATCTCTTGCCAGAACATTAGTTTTGCTCTTAACTTGGCTAAAATCGAACCATCGTCAGTCACAGACAACTGGGTATTCATAGCCCTCAAGGCAAACAATGCCTTCCTACTCAAAGCATCAGCGACCACATTTGCCTTTCTAGGGTGATAGTCAATTATCAACTCATAATCCTTTATCAGCTCTAACCATCTTTACTGTCATAAGTTTAACTCCTTTTGAGTCATCAAATACTTTAGGCTTTTATGGTCTGTGAATACCCGAAATCTCTAGCCATAAAAATGGTGTCTCCAAATCTTCAGTGCGAACACTATGGCGGCTAACTCTAAGTCGTGAGTCAGACAGTTTTTCTCATGCAGCTTCAATTGTCTCGAGGCATATGCTATTACCTTGCCTTCTTGCATAAACACACACCCCAATCCATATAAGGATGCATCACTATACACCACAAATTCCTTTCCCAGTCTGGTTGCACTAAAACTGGGGCTTCAGTCAACAATGCTTTTAGTTTCTCAAAACTCTGTTGGCACTTCTCTGTCCATTCGAACTTGACATCTTTTTGTAGCAACCTCATCATAGGAGTAGCAATCGTGGAGAATCTTTTAACAAACCATCTGTGGTATCCTGCTAAGCCCAAAAAGCTTCTAGACTCTGACACATTCCTCGACGGTTTCCAATCAACGATAGCCGATATCTTACTCGGGTCAACTCTAATTCCATCACCCGACACGATGTGTCTTAAGAATCCGACTTCTCGGAGCCAAAATTCACTTTTGCTAAATTTAGCATACAATTGCTTATCTCTTAAAGCCTGCAAAACAATTCTCAAATGCTCCGTGTGCTCACTCTAATCATGGGAATAAATCAATATATCATTGATAAAAATAACAACAAACTTATCCAAGTACGGTCGAAAAATACGATTCATTAAATCTATAAACACGGCAAGAGAAATTGTTAAGCCAAAGGGTATGACGAGAAACTCGTAATGGCCATACCTTGTCCGAAATGCAGTTTTCGGTACATCTTGTTCTTTAACTCTCAGCTGGTAATAACCGGACCTCAGGTCTATCTTAGAAAACACTGTGGCTCCCTTCAATTGATCAAACAAATCGTCAATCCTTGGAAAAGGATACTTGTTCTTAACTGTAACCTTGTTGAGCTGTCGGTAGTATATACATAATCTCATCGACCCATCTTTCTTTTTCACAAAAAGTACCGGAGCACCCCACAGAGAATAACTTGATCTTGCTAAACCCTTATCCCTTAACTCTTGTAGCTGAACCTTCAACTCTTTTAACTCCAACGGTGCCATCCTATACAAGGCAATTTAAATAGGTACTGTACCAGGGACCAACTAAATACCAAACTCAACTTCCCTAACTAGAGGCAATCCAGGTAACTCTTCCGGAAACACATCTGGATACTCATACTCGCATACCACAGGCACTGACTCAATCTTTATTTCTGACTCTTAGGTATTCAACACAAATGCAAGATAGGACTCATACCCTTTTCTCATGTATTTCTCAACAGTCATAGAAGAAAATAGTATAGGTAAGCTATCCGGTTCACCTGATTCAACCCGAATAATATCCCCATTTTTCACTTTTTAGTTTAATAAATTATCTTCTACAATTTACTATCACATCATGAGCAGTTAACCAATCCATACCAAGAATCACGTCAAATTCATCAAACGGAAACAACATGAGGTTAGCCGAAAAACAATGACCTCTAATTGTCAAGGGACAATTTCTAGACACTTGGTCAACTAGCACATGCTTGCCTACAGGGTTTGACACTTTTACTACAAATTTGGTAGACTCAACAAGCATATTCATGCTAGACACCAATTTCATACAAATATAGGAATGGTTAGACCTTATATTAATTAAACCAACAACAGAGATATCATGAAGAGAAAAAGTACCAGTTATCACATCTGGAGATGATGCCTCTTCGCGAGCGGAAATGGCGTAGGTCCTTACAGGCGCTCGACCCTCGGACCTCATGGTGGGCTCTCTAGGCGAACCTCTGCTGCTAGCCCCACTTCTAGGGTTCTTTTGTAGTCTACCTCTAGAAGGAGCACTACTCGCTCGCACATCTTGCTTTATGTCTTTCTCATCTATCTCTGGACAGTTTCGAATAAAATAGTCTAGTGGTCCACATTTGAAACAACCTCTTTCATTCCCTCGATATTCACCGAAGTGACGTCTACCACATTGTGAGCATTCCTGTCTATTAGGTCGGGCACTACCAACACTCGCAATTGAAGCGGTCTGAGCCTTAGACGCCGTATACTGCTTATTCTTATTTCTGTTCGAGAATCCAACTAAAGCATTGGATCGAGTAGTGAACTCTCTTGATTTCTTAGATGAGGACTGAAACGATTTCCCCAATTGTCTCTTCTTTGAGTCACGAGACTCAAGATCAACTTTCCTTTCTCTTTGGCCAATTCCTTGGCCTTACAAGCTCTTTCAACGAGCACCACAAACTCCCTTAGCTCTAGGATGCCAACTAAGAATCGAATGTCTTTATTCAATCCGTCCTCAAATCTCTTGTACATGATGGCTTCGATGGATACGCACTCCTGAGCATATTTGCTGAACCTTACAAACTAACGCTCATACTCGGTTAACGTCATACAACATTGTTTTAGCTCAAGGAACTCTTTTCTTTTCTGATCGATAAACCTTTGGCTGGTATTTTTTTTACGAAACTCTTCTTGGAAAAATTCCCATGTTACCCTTTCCCTTGGTACAACCGACACAAAGGTGTTCCACAATTGGTAGGCCGAGTGACACTACACACTTCATGCACTCCTCTGGTGTGCAAGACAATTCATCGAATACCCTAATGGTATTTTCTAGCCAGAATTCCGCTCTCTTTGGGTCATCATCTATATTCACTCTAAATTCCTTAGCCCCTTGTGAAACACCTCAGACCCGGCCTACGAGCCTTGATCGGATCCGGTATGTTCCTTGAGTAAAACATTGAAAACCCCATTTGTTACTTTGGAAAACTTTGGGTGATTTTGGAGAAAAATTTAATTTGTGTTGGGTTCGGTTGAAATCTTGTTCTTCTTGAAATCAGGGATTTATTAAAACCTTGTTTTTATATTCCAAAACCACAAGTTAAAAGATATGCTGAATTTGTTTTAGATTTTACCTTTAAATTGGAAATCATTTGTGTTTAGATGCCAAAACATTTAACGTTTATTTTTAAAAACAATTTAGTTAACCTTTAATTTAACAATACCAATATCGTGATAGAACAGATAAAAGTAAGCATAAAATAGTTATTAGCTATGGCCTTATTACATCAAAACAAAACCCGAATGAATTCAAAATACTTAGAAATAAAAAGTCCCAAAATTAAAATAAAGTCTGTATTGAACACGGCCACCACTAAGCTCCTGCCGACTCGGTCCATCACTGAGTGTCACCTGAAAAATATCCCACAATGGGGTGAGTCAAACAGACTCAATGTGTAACCAACACTAAGTTTCAACGATTCAGGCATATCATATCATATCACACATACATATATATAACAGATAGAAATAGTGATGCAAACCCGAACCCAAACCTAGATAACCATCCGCTACACATCACCCGTACCAACCATCACACCGTGGGGACTACTAAGTCGACCCTCCATCCGCTACATATCATCAAAGGCAGTCGCTGCAGACGACGTGCTCATCGCCCATATAAATATTGTGGCATTGCCACCAGATAAAATTTTGTGACATGAGTCACCACATTCAGATATTTGTGGTATAAACCACCAGATCACTTCCCCTTTTCATATAACCCATATGCCCCATGTCATACAAATATGCATAAACCATGTCATATTTCTTATTCACATTCTTATAATTTTACATATGTGCTGTACAGATCATATTATACTCATAGTAGGAGTAGGTAAACGTACCTGAGTACTTTGTACCATTGCATGGTACCCTTAGCCACATCTTGCATATTCATATTAATACAGTTATTAAGACATAACCATAAATCTATTTGGGCTTAGTGCGGGGTACACACCTGATTCACTTAACGCCTTCACTGAAATCCCGAAAATCCCGATCTAGCGTCCTAGATCCTTACTTCCTATGTTCGGCCAACCCTAAACATGTTAGCAATTAGCCTATTCGGCTATATAACCAAATCTTGAAGGATTATCACAACTTAATATGTCCTAAGGCATTCTTCTATATTCTAAGGTTCTCAAAATTCACATAACATATTTATAATGCACATAGGCATGCTTCCACACAAAATTCAACAATAATTCATAAGCCCAAAATCCCAGATGTTACAATTCTACCCTCCTTAAAATAATTTCGACCTCAAAATTACCTGGCTAAAATAAATGAGGGTATTGTTGTCGCATTGCTTCTTCTGGCTCCCACGAAGCTTCTTCCGATCCATGATTACACCATAACACTTTGACTAGAGGAACTGATTTCTTCCGTAATACCTTCACATCTCGTTCCAAAATCTGAATCGGCTCCTCCTCGTAGGATAAATCTGGTCTTAGCTCCACCTCCTCAACTGGCACTATATGAGATGGATCCGATCGATAACTACGTAGCATAGAAACATGGAATACGTCATGCATCTGCTTCAACTCTGGTGGCAACTCTAATTGGTATGCCACTGATCCAACTCGCTTCAATACTCGGTAAGGTCCTATAAACCTCAGACTTAACTTCCCTTTGCAACCAAATCTCATCACTTTCTTCCAAGGCGAGACTTTAAGAAACACCTGATCTCCCACAGTAAATTCTATTTCCTTCCGCTTAAGATCTGTGTACGATTTTTGCCTATCAGATGCCTCCTTCAACCATGCACGAATTACTTCGACCTTTTCCTCAGATTCTGCCACAATCTCTGGACCCAAAACTCGACGTTCCCCTAATTCTGTCTAACACGTAGGAGTGCGACACTTCCGTCCATACAACGCTTCATACGGTGCCATCTGAATACTGGCTTGATAGCTGTTGTTGTAAGCAAATTCCGCTAACGGCAAATACTCTTCCCAACTTCCTCTGAAGTCTATTACACAGCCTCTCAACATATCCTCTAACACTTGGATTACTCGCTCAAATTGACCATCCGATTGTGGATGAAATGCCGTAGTGAAATCCAATCTGGTGGCTAAAGCCTGATGTAGCGCTTTCCAAAATCGAGACGTAAACCTTGGATCTCTATCTGAGATAACCGACACTGGTACACCATGCAACCTCACGATTTCTGCCACATACAATTTCGCCAACTTCTGCAAAGAATAATCAACCCGTACTGTAATGAAATGCGTGGATTTTGTCAAACGGTCCACTATCACCCATACCGAGTCCTTCTTAGTAGGCGTAAGGGGAAGCCCACTAACGAAGTCCATGGTGATTCTCTCCCACTTGCACTGCGGAATCTTGATTGGCTGAAGCAATCCTGACGGAACTTGGTGTTCAGCCTTAACTTGCTGACACGTCAAGCACTTCCCTACAAACTCGGTAACTTTTCGCTTTAGACCAGGCCACCAAAACTGTTCCCGTAGATCTCTGTACAACTTACTACCTCCAGGATGCATAGCATAAGGGCTACTATACGATTCCCGAAGAATTCTCTGCCTTAGGTCCTCATTCTTCGGCATACAGACCTTTCCCTTGAAACACAATACTCCCTCGTCATTAATACCATAATCCTCTAACTCTCCATTCTGTACTTGCCGTAACTTATCACTTAAATCATCGTCTGCCCACTGTCCTTCTTTCACCTCATCCAACCATGTCGGCTTGACTTGTAACTCTGCTAGTAGACTTTCATCGTCATACAAGCTCAGATGTGCAAACATCGCCCTCAGATCTGACACCACTTTCCGACTTAGGGCATCTGCCACTACATTCGCCTTGCCCGGATGATACTCTATGGAACAATCGTAGTCCTTTAATAATTCCACCCACCTTCACTGTCTCAGGTTCAACTCCTTCTGAGTCAACAAATACTTAAGGCTCTTGTGGTCTGTGTAGATTACCGACTTTTCTCCATACAAATAGTGCCTTTATACCTTAAGAGCAAAGACCACTGCCGCCAATTCCAAATCATGCGTCGGGTAGTTAACCTCGTGAGGCCTTAATTGTCGAGACGCATAAGCAACTACCTTCCCATCCTGCATTAACACGCATCCCAATCCTGTGTGAGAAGCATCACAGTACACCATGAAATCCTTCCCTGCCTCCGGTTGAATCAAAACCGGAAGCTCTCCTGTTGCTTATCTGTCCACACGAAAGGTACCTCCTTCCTTAACAACTTCGTCAAAAGTGCGGCTATTAATGAGAATCCTTCCACAAACCTTCTGTAGTAGCTTGCCAATCCCAAGAAACTATGGACTTCAGCCACAGACTTAGGTGGTTTCCAATCCAACACTGCCTCAATCTTCCTAGGATCCACCCTTATCCCTTCTGCAGACACTACATGCCCTAAGAACGCAACTTCCTTCAGCCAAAACTCACACTTGTTGAATTTGGCATAGAGCTTCTTCTCCCTCAACACTTGCAACACTATCCGGAGATGCTCATCATGCTCCTCTTCAGACTTGGAGTACACAAGGATGTCGTCAATGAATACAACGACGAACCGATACAAGTAAGGTTGAAATACCCGGTTCATTATATCCATGAACGCGGCTGGGGCGTTCGTCAATCCGAACGGCATTACTAGAAACTCGTAATGGCCGTATCTTGTCCGGAAAGCTGTCTTATGGATATCTGCTTCCTTTACCTTCAACTGATGATACCCCAACCTTAAGTCGATTTTTGAGAAAATCAGGGCCCTCTTAAGCTGATCGAACAAATCATCTATCCTTGGTAATGGATACTTGTTCTTGATGGTTAGCTTATTCAACTGACGATAATCTATGCACATACGCATAGTTCCGTCCTTCTTCTTCACAAACAAGACCGGTGCTCCCCATGGAGACACACTGGATCGGATAAACCCACGATCAAGCAACTCTTGGATTTGAGCCTTGAGCTCCACAACTCCTTTGTTGCCATTCTGTAAGGGGAAATTGACACAGGAGCTGTTCCCGGCAGCAAATCAATTCCAAACTCCACCTCCCTATCCGGGGGTATTCCAGGTAACTCCTCCGGAAACACATCTGCAAATTCCCTTACTGTTCTAACTCCACTAACTCCCCCTTCTTTTGCATCCAACGCATTGATGAAAGTCAAAAATGCCTTGCACCCTTTTCGAACCATCTTATCAGCTTTTAGCGCTGAAACTACGTTAGACAAGTAGTTTCTTCTCTCCCCAATCACAATTATCGACTCATCCTCCGGGGTCCTTAACTCCATTCGCTTAGCTGCACCATCCAATACAGCCCGATGCTCCACTAGCCAGTCTATACCAAGTATAAGATCAAACTCTCCGAAGGGTAGTTCCATTAAGTCGGTAGAAAATGTCACTCCCTGAATCTCTAGGGGTACACTTTGAAAGATCTTATTCACCACTACAGTTTGACCTAATGGGCTTACTACAGTCATCTCCCTATCAGATAGTTCAGAGGCTATGCCTAGAGTTTCAACTACACTACATGCAACATAAGAATGGGTCGAGCCCACATCAATCAGAGCAAAATAAGGCTTGTTCGCTATAAAGAAAGTACCGATTATGACGTCCGGCGCGTCTTTATACTCTCTCCGGTGAACTGCATAAACCAGACCCAGTTGTCTAGCCTTAGTATTACGTCCTCTTCCAGCACCATTACCTCTACCATTCGGACCACGACCTCGCTGAGGCTGCTGTCCACCTCTACCGGCTTGATTAACACCCTGACCTGTTGGGCGGCTCCCGTCTATCTTAATAGGACAGTCCTTAATCATGTGATCCTTAGATCCACACTTAAAACATCCTCTCGTCTTCTTCCAACACTCTCCTAGATGCATCTTCCCACACTGGGTACAAGTACGATACTGCCCTCCTGTTCCAGCTTGCTGACCCCGCAGCCCATCAACTCTAGGCCTCTTCTGCACATTCCCAAACGATCCTGATGGTCCAAAACCTCTTTTCTGCCTGTTCCAATCAGTGTTCTACCTTACAGAGTCCTTAATTCCCTCGGCTACCTTAGCCTTCTCTACCAACGCAGCAAACTCTTACTCCTGATGTGGAGCTATTAACAACCTCGGGTCATCCCTTAGTCCGTCCTCAAACTGGACACATCGCTCATGCTCCGTAGCCACTACTCCTCGAGCATACCGGCTCAACCTTTCTTCGTACTCTGCTACGGATTTATTCCCTTGATAACACGTGCCGACATACTTCTTCTGATATGCCGCCTTAACGTACTCCCAAGTCAGATCCTCAGCTGTGGCACCATCTCGAACTGTGAGCCACCATTAATATGCTTCATCGCGTAGCAGGCCACCATTCCTTTCAGTTTCTCCTCAGAGGTCAGATCCAGCTCATCCATAATTCGTTCCATCGCCTCCAACCAATACTCAGCTGTACTGGGTGCCACACCAGATACGCCACGGAATACCTCAGCTCCGTTGGCTCGGAGTCGCTCGGGTACAAATTTTCGAGCTCCCATATTTCCACCTGCTTCAGCCACCATCTCAAGAACTCGCAGCGCCACCTGCGATACTGCATCATCCCCCGTCTGATCTTGTTGTTCAACACCAACAGTTGGTGGTGGGGGTGGCGGTGGTACCTCATTCTCAAACCCTTGACTCGATCTAACGGGTTCAGATACGGTCATTCTGCCTCTACCATGTCCTCGCACATTCCAACCACGTCCCCTAGAGCTCATTTCTACTATCGCGCTTTTAATCTGATTAAGAAATTTTATGCATTAGTATTTTGTTCCACTGATTATCCGCGAAGAAATTTTATGGAAAAGAGATTAATAGTAGTTCTTTCGATCATTCAGAGTTTTCGTTCAAGTTTTCTACCCTAATTCAGAGAAGTACAGTCATTCAGTAGTACCTACCACGCACATTCATCATCCAAACATTGTTGTCTGTTCCTACCCCAGGGGTATTTTCGTAATTTGTCCTACAAGGGTATTTTGGTAATAAACCAGGGTCAATTTGAAAAATCTCTATAAATCAAAGGTATTTCAAAATTTGCAAAACTTGGGGTTATTTTTGAGAATTTGTTTTCCAAATCGGTGATGTTGCAGAAATTTTAGAAATCGGGGCTATTTTGGTAATTTGTAAGTCAGGGGTATTTTAGTAAATTTTTCCCAAATCAAGGTATTTTGATATTTTACAAAATAGGGTTTTTGGATATTTTTGTAAAGTAAACAAATCTTAGTAAAGATCGAGGGTAGTATGGTAATTTAAGATTTTTCAAACCAAGGGCATTTTAGTAATTTTACAACCAGGGGTATTTAGGTAATTTTGTAAATTGGGAATATTTTTGGAAAATTTTCGAAAAATAATTTTCTCAATTCAAAAGGGCAGTTTGTTGTTTTTTTTTTAAAACTAGGGATTTCATAAAAATATGGCTAGTCTCTTTCGGGTTTTAGTCACTGAGTTTAGCCCGTGAGTAAGTCCTCTTGGTTAGGGTGAACAGTTACTACGCACTGCAGGATTCGAGCGAAGAGGAGGTGAGTCACGAGGATCGCTTAAATACTGTGCTCTTCCTAAATCCAATCCTAGACATGCGCACAAAGGTTGCCACACCCTAACTCGGTGACTTAGCCACAGGTTTGTTTAATTAGGCATTAAAGTTTTATGTGATTCTATGTTGGAGCAAACTAATCCTAAGGTTCAAGTACTTAATATACTAGTCTACGTTCCCGATATACCCCTCTACAAATCATAATATAAATCACACAATAGTTAGGAGTACTTACCTGGTGGACTTCGGGTCGGAGACTTAGGTGCCATGCCAGAAAAACCTGCTTATTCACAAAATCTTTCACAAAATTCTTTTGGGCTTAATTTTTGAAAACGTTATGGGCTTTAAACCCAAGGCTGAGAGTTTAAAACTGGGCTCTGATACCAAGCTGAAACACCCCAGACTCAGCCCACGAGCCTTGACCGGATCCGGTATGTTCCTTGAGTAAAACATTGAAAACCCCGTTTGTTACTTTGGAAAACTTTGGGTGATTTTGGAGAAAAATTTAATTTGTGTTGGGTTCAGTTGAAATCTTGTTCTTCTTGAAATCAGGGATTTATTAAAACCTTGTTTTTATATTCCAAAACCACAAGTTAAAAGATATGCCGAATTTGTTTTAGATTTTACCTTTAAATTGGAAATCATTTGTGTTTAGATGCCAAAACATTTAACGTTTATTTTTAAAAACAATTTAGTTAACCTTTAATTTAACAATACCAATATCGTGATAGAACAAATAAAAGTAAGCATAAAACAGTTATTAGCTATGGCCTTATTACATCAAAACAAAACCCGAATGAATTCAAAATACTTAGAAATAAAAAGTCCCAAAATTAAAATAAAGTCTGTGTTGAACACGGCCACCACTAAGCTCCTGCCGACCCGGTCCATCACTGAGTGTCACCTGAAAAATATCCCACAACGGGGTAAGTCAAACAGACTCAATGTGTAACCAACACTAAGTTTCAACGATTCAGGCATATCATATCATATCACACATACATATATATAACAGATAGAAATAGTGATGCAAACCCGAACCCAAACCCAGATAACCATCCGCTACACATCACCCGTACCAACCATCACACCGTGGGGACTAATAAGTCGACCCTCCATCCGCTACACATCATCGAAGGCAGTCGCTGCAGACGACATGCTCATCGCCCTTATAAATATTGTGGCATTGCCACCAGATAAAATTTTGTGACATGAGTCAGCACATTCAGATTATGTGACCGAAGTCACCACATTCAGATATTTGTGGTATAAACCACCAGATCACTTCCCCTTTTCATATAACGCATATGCCCCATGTCATACAAATATGCATAAACCATGTCATATTTCTTATTCACATTCTTATAATTTTACATATGTGCTGTACAGATCATATTATACTTATAGTAGGAGTAGGTAAACGTACCTGAGTACTTTGTACCATTGCATGGTACCCTTAGCCACATCTTGCATATTCATATTAATACATTTATTAAGACATAACCATAAATCTATTTTGGCTTAGTGCGAGGTACACACCTGATTCACTTAACGCCTTCACTAAAATCCCGAAAATCCCGATCTAGCATCCTAGATCCTTACTTCCTATGTTTGGCCAACCCTAAACATGTTAGCAATGAGCCTATTCGGCTATATAACCAAATCCCGAAGGATTATCACAACTTAAATTCTTACCTTGCTGCTGATTTGACTACTAATCAAATCCCGAAACTTCGTAGTATTTCTCCTTGAAATCGGTCAACACTAGATCACCTATATGGTTAGTATTCGGCTTTTAAGTAAATAAGTATTAGATCTAAGTCACTAAATAGCCCTTAGCCGAATGTCAGATTCACTTACCTTGTGGATCTAAATCCCAGAATATCACTTGTCCTTGGTCTCACTCGAAATCCTTATAACATATGTTAGATCCAATCTAACATTTAAATAAATGGCCTTCGGCCTAATCTCATAGCTCACTTACCTTAGATCTAAAATCCCGAGGGTCTTCCCCTTGTAGTCGACAGTCACAGAATCCCAAAACCCTCCTTCAGAGTTTCGGCCAACATACATTAGTAAGATTAGTCTTTAACTTTCGGCTAAAAGGAAAGAAAAGAAATTGAATAGCACTTAATCTTACCCTTACCACAAAAATCGATAGCACCTATGCCTGACACCACAGAGATTCGGCTTTGAGATTTAGAGAATAGTCGGCTATGGGTCACTTGTGTATTCCGCTTCAACAAGAATGAAAAGAGAGGAATATAAGGCTTAGGGAGAATCGGCAATGATGGATTTTGAGAAATGAGTATTCGGCTTTTGGTCACTTGGAGAGAAAAGGAAGAAGAAAGCAGAGAAAACAAGTAGAACTCCTAGGAATTTTCGGCACATGTGAAACAAAGATGAGAAGAGAGAAATTTCGGCACATATCCCCCTCCTAAATTCGGCTAGCATTCAAACACTTAGCTATTTCTTGCTTTTCTCCTATTTTCTCTCTTCTGTGCACACTCAAAAGAATTTTAAATAAATCACTAATTATCCTTAGTCTTTAGCCGAAAATTTAAAAAGAATTTGACTTGATCTATACTCATCCACTCAGTGCCCCATTGCCGTCCATTACCTCTTCCCCTTGGCTCAAAAATAAACTCCCATTTGCTTCCCTTTTGATTCGAACCTAGGCCCATTGTACATGCTTGTGGCGTCACTTACTGGGATTTAAGTGGCGCCTCCTTGCCACTTTAACAAGCCTATTTGTGTGTCATATTCCCCTTACTAATTTTCTTAAGGCCCTATCAAGCTTAGCCTTCTCTTAAAATTCAAAGACTTAATATTTCCTAAGGCATTCTTCTATATTCTAAGGTTCTCAAAATTCACATAACATATTTATAATGCACATAGGCATGCTTCCACACAAAATTCAACAATAATTCATAAGCTTAAAATCCTAGATGTTACACCTTGTTTCCGAATTCTGTCAATTGGAGGTTTTTCTCTTCTAATCGTTTCTACTACTTGGAGAGTTGTAGGGCAGGCTAGGAAATTGGAGGGGGTGGAGGAGGTGGAGCGTTCAGGTTTGCACGAACAAAATCCAAATACCATGCATTCATCATATGGAGGAAGGCTTCTCTAGCCCCTTTGCCCTGACTCAATGTCACAGACGCACTTTCCACTGGCGCAGTCCCTTCTCTGGGAGCCGACACATTACTTTCTATATCATCCGCCACTACTCCGTCGGGATCAATTTTCTATATAAAAATATATTTTAAATTATCAAGAGTCGTCACACTGTCATAATTCATATATGGCATGTATAGCTAGACTCGTACACACACTAGGTTAGTCCGAGAATCGACTAAACCATAGCTTTGATACCACTAAATGTAACACCCCTTACCCGTATCTGACGTTGGTATAGGGTACGAGGAGTTACTTCACTTAACAGTATGCATACAAACATTTTCGGGTTATGAAATTTCATTCAAATTTAAAACTTCTCAAACTTTGCCTTAAAGTCCCTAATATGGACCTATGAGGCCCAAATAACACTTTGGAAATGCTTCGGGACTAAACCGAGTTCTTCAGAAAACTTTGAAAAATGTCACTAAAAATAGGGGCACACGCCTGTGTGGAAAGGCGACACGCCCGTGTGATCTAATAAGATGGCCATGAGGAAGGACCGTGTAACTCACATGGCCTAAGCATATAGGAACACACCCGTGTCCCATGTCCGTGTGGATTAATTTCTCAATTCCAGCCTACAGGGGTTTTCACACGACCTGGCACACGCTTGTGTCCCTTACATGGCCATGACACGCCTGTGTCCAAAAACCTTGACATTCTGTTTCTGACGTCAACGACATCATATGGTCACACAGCCAAGTCACATGCCCGTGTCTTTAGACCTTGTGGCTAATTAAATTCCTAAATTCAAGTGCAGGCTTCACATGGCCTGGGCACATGACCATGTCCTATGGCTGTGTCTTCTATACCGTTGAGACACACGGCGTGCCTCAGCTCGTGTGGTTACTACTAGGCATTCTGTTTTGCCAACTTAGGGTGCAGGGGGACACACGGCTGAACTACACGCCCATGGGGAAGACAATGTGTCACACACGGCCTAGACACATGCCCGTATGTCTACTCGTGTGGACAAAATCAAGGCTATTTACCAAGCCCTTTGATACGGGCACGCCCGGGGCACCCACTAAATTTTCAAGTCGACAAAGCTCGATGCCAAATTTTAATTTTTATTGCTTTAGAATAAATGTGTTAATAAAATTGGACATTTTACTTTCAAGTATTAATGTGTGTTAATTATTGCATGTGTTTAATTGTGTTTTAAAGTTATTACATTATTTTAATATGTTTTAGCCGAATTGAATTCAGCTTATTGCTAAATTTATGAAATAAAGTTGTGAATTTAATTGTGCAGGTGGGAGAATAATGGAAGCTTGATGCGTGGGAAGCCATAAAGGAATATCATGGGCCCTTGAAATTTCAAATTCAAAATAATGGGGTTAAAAGGGAGCATGTGAAATTAATACATGATAGTGGGATTTGAAGAGCATTGTGTGTGTGGGTGTATAAGAATGGAGCATAAAATGAAGATTAAACAATTCTTAATTGAAAGCATTGGACGGCAAAAGAAAAGCATGATACAAATGGAATAAACAATTAAAATGATATAAGTCCCATGGAATAAATAATTGTGGCATGTTTGACTTGAAATAAATAAATGAAAATAAGCACATGAAAAGCTATAGAATAAATAATTAAGCACACAATGTTGTTGGGGGATAATTATTTATTCAATTGTTGGAGCATGCATAGAGCAAAACAAAGCAAGGAATTGGAGCAAATGGAGCTTGAATTGGACGGCACAATTGGAGGACAAAGCATCATGTCATGCATGAAAATAATCAAAGAAATAAAGTATTGAGATCACAAAGGTGGACGGCATGAAGAATGGAGAAGAAAATAATTACTTTGTCTTTTTTGTGGACAATATGGACGGCTAGTGGGAATTGGAAAATTGAAAATATGCTAATGGTTGGTTATGAAAGGCATGAACGGCAAAGTGGAGAGAGAGCAATGACAACATGTGTGTGAGTAAAAAAAATTGTCATTAAGTGATTTGAGAGGTCAGCCAAGGGACGACACACACAAAGGAAAGCATGCATAGTGGAAGAGGAATTTAGCCTTTCTCTTGTCCGAATGCTACTTATGGCAAATAAAAGTGGCAGCAAACTTTGGTGGAGTTTAGGTTGAACGGCCACATAAATTCAAGTGTTTTATTTTAATTGCTTCTCCTATTCGGCTATCATTTGAAAGAGCCTATAAATATTTTGCACATTTCATTTTGTAGAACAGAACTTGAATTTGAATGAAAGAAAATTTTCTTTTGGTGAGTATTCACTCTCCTAATTCTCAAGGTTTGAATTGACTTATCTAGTTTTCTAGTGGCGTCATGCTTTCCTTATTTTGAACTTATCATCCTTTCGGGTGTGGCGTTCATCTATCTATACCGTTGGTTCCTATCTCGCTAGATAGTGGGTCTCGGTTTTATTTCGAAAACTCATTCTATCAATTTGAAACTTATAAGATTCGGGTTTTTAATTTTTATTAAAGGTTCTTTCTTCTTTCAAATACGTACCCATTTCAACCTATCACCTATCCTTACATTTCAAAGATATTATTTCCAATAAAATTATCCCTTTTGATAGTTGAAAGAGAAACTGTCTAATTTACGATCGGGCAACATTTACGATTCGCCTCCTAACCCGAGACAGACCGTTATCACCCTTTTTGCCACCCTTACGTGCACCAACATCAGCCACATCAAGCAAGACCAATTTACACATACTTTATCAATTCAATCATGCGACCTATTCATTCATGCATTAACATACCAAATACTCAACCATGCAATTTGCACATTCATGAAAAACATCATCATTTTCATATATCAAAAATAAGTAATAGCCATCATCCATGGCCTTATATAAAATGAGTTAATCTTCGAGACAAGCCAACAGATTTGGCCAAAACAATATGGCACTTGACAAAGACTAAGTCCCTATACATCCATACTCAAAATGATAAGTCTAACTATACCAAATGTTCAGATTGATAGTATGATCGAGCCTCCGACGTTCTTTGATCCCTGTGTTAGCTTGACGGCATTATAAGAAAATGGAAAAGAGAGGGGGTAAGCATAAAGCTTAGTAAGTTTCAGGTAAACGTTTAACAACTATTGCCATGCATTCTCATACTCATAACATATTATAAACTTGCACATGATTCTCGATTGATTAAAGACATAACTTACTCATTTTCACTCTTACTAATCATATGACATAACTCGAGCATATTTCTCATGAATCTCCTGTAGGTACCTATATCACTTACAATATAGTCGTAACTTTTCTCACTTTTGACACAAGCTTTAATTTACCCGTTGAACCCATTGGAATACCAAAGGATATCCGATAAGCCTTACACAAGAGGGTAAAATGCTGATTACATGTCCTAGACATGGTCTTACACTGGCTCACATATCGAGGTCGATGCCATGTCCCAGACATGGTCTTACACTAGCGCACATATCACTCAAATGTCATGGCTTGGATATCTAATCTATTCCTAAGGTTCAACCGAGAGTATACCATATCAAATTTTGTCATGCGTATTCATAGCAATAATTAAACATTTTATGCAATATATATTGTTTAATGCATAATAACAATAAAGTTGTATTATTTACATACAACTTACCTCGGTATGCAAAATTTGGGTGACTAGTTCGATTTAGTCCACTATCTTGGTTTTTCCCCGGTCTAGGTTTGGACTCCGTTTTTCTTGATCTATAATGACAAAAAATTACTAATTTAATTACCACATTAATCAAGACATTCCAAAATTCCTACTTTGGCAAAATTATCATTTTGCCACTAGACTTTTACATAATTATGATTTTGCCCCTAGGCTCGTAAAACGATTTTCCTAAAATTTTCTCATTAAAAAAGCCTAGCCGAACCTATCTTAACCTTATAGTAGCTCACAAATCCAATTATTTCTACATTAACTACCTATTTTACAACCTTTACAAAAGTCCATTTTAGGTGTTTTCATGGAAACCCCTTTGACAAAAGTTGTTTATTCAACATCCAAGATTCATTTTCTTCCATAAAATTTCAGCAAACAACATGAATGCTCACATGAAGAGATCCTAGACTCTCAACCATTTTACAAAATAGTCCCCTCATTAGCTAGATTAAGCTATAGGGGTTCCAAAAGTACAAAAATTGTCAAGAACAACCATCAAAATCACTTACTTGCAAGAGAAAACCTTAACTAAAATTTGAGCTCTCAAAACCCCCCTTTTTGCTAAAAATTTCAGTGGTGAAGAGAAGATGAAGAGATGATATCTTTTTCTCTCTCTTTTTTTTTTATTTTTATTACATCAATTTAAGTTGCCTAATTCCACCCACTTTGACCAATTTGTATTTTCTTGTCCCCTATGGCAGGCCAACACTTTCCTAAGGGCCTAATTGCACATTAAGGACCTTCAATTTAAGTTTCTATAGCTATTTGACACCTTTTGCCTATAAAACAAAAATTTCGCACTTTATGCGATTTAGTCCTTTTTCAAAATTAAGCATGAAATCACTAAAATTAATTCACCAAAATTTTGATGCACTCATATAATCATGCTATAACACATAAACTAATATTAAAATAATTTTATCTAACCTTGGATTAGTGGATCCAAAACCACTGTTCCGATTAGCCCCAAAATTGGGCTGTTATTTAATATCTTCACAATCATATAATTCACTTCAAGCTAATTAACATACATATTCATGTTGCACGAACCTTTCGATTATCTTATTCAAACAAGTGCACTTATACATACATTCGATAAATTTTGAGTAAGTTTACTTATCGTATTCACTTAATCAAACAAGTCTGACACATAACATTATATGAATGCCAAACAACATGGATACTTGTCACAATATAAACTTTCATTTCACTTCACCTTTCATATTTCAAGAATAATTCCCATTGAACTATTGTAATTTCGATGGATACTCGAGTAGTATACTCAAGGTATGCATGTCATCAATCCGTTAATTCATATTAAAAAGTGCTCTTTTGACACATATTCATAGAGCACACTCTCGAGCCATATATGACATAACAGGATTGCCAATTTATGCTAAATCCATTCGATAACGTATGCTCTAAAGGCTTAATCTGGATTACTCATCCGGGCTAAATCCATTTCAAAACATATGCTCGAGCGGGCTTAATTCAGGATTGTCGTTCCAGGCTAAATCCCTTTTTCAACGTTTAAAACCTTATATCCGTTTCATAAAATCATCATAATCCATCGAAATACAACGTTCAACCGGAACAATGACATTTTATCCATATTTCTCAACTTATGATTATTTCATTTCGCACATCATCACATACATATCATGAATTCTTATTGATACCTTTCCATGTTTCAACTTATCACAAACACATTTTCAAATATCTTAATATCACTTTCCACTTTTTTGAAACTAGCTCAGTTGGAAAGCATCTCTACCTCAACAAAACAATTTCATCAGAGTCGGGAGATATCACACTATCACAGGTAGTAATATGGCATGTATAGATAGACTCACATACGCTACGTTAGTCTCAGAATCGACTAAACCAGAGCTCTGATACCATTAGATGTAACACATCTTACCCGTATTCAACGCTGGAAAAGGGTACAAGGCTTTATTGGACATAAACACAAGCAAACATACATTTCTCAGTCATAAATTTTCGTCCAAATTAAAACTTTTTAGATTTAATCATAAAGTCCCTAATATGAGCATACGAGGCCCAAAACATGTTATGGAAGTGGTTCAGGACTAAACCGAGAACTTTAGAAAATTTTTACAACACTTAGAAAATTTTTCATGATATAGGGTTCACACGCCCGTGTGACCTTGGGACACACCTTTGCTTCAGACCGTGTTCAAATTAGAGTGCTCTCTGACTTGTGCCACAAGGCCATGCCACACACTCGTGCGTTAGGCCGTGTAGTACACAGGGCTGAAGCACACGCCTATGTCTCTGCCCGTGTGCTCAATTTTGGACATTCTGTTTTTCATAAATTAAGGTACAGGGGACACACGACCGGAACACATGCCCGTGGGGCAGACCATGTGTCACACATGGCCTAGACACACGCCTGTGTGTCTACCCATGTGGACAAAAACAAGGCTATTTACCAAGCCATTTGCCACCCTTATTCACACATACATTTACTCCAATTCAAGGCACAAACATAAAATACTTAGGCAATCAAAACATCCACAATTATGACCAACATAATACCATCATCTATCATACTCATAACAATTATTAGACCACAATTGATTACTTTCAAGGTACCTAATTGTACACTACTTTATCATCTCATCAATAGACCACATTTCCAAACATCTCACATTCATGTCATAAATAACATTTCCATCATTCACCAAGCATATCATGACCATATCACCAAAGTCAATAGCGCACACACACACACACACACACACACACACACACACACACACACACACACACACACACACACACACATATTTTGGCTTACAACCATGATAGCCCAAATAAACCAATCTACATGGCCAATTATCAAAATAAGCATTTGACAATCACAAGCCAACACATTGGCTACAATCACAATGACACACTTAACAAATGAATAAGCCCCTATACATGCCATAAAATTAAAATACTTGAATTCACTTTTACCCAAAATAATAGCTTGATAGTGTGATAGAATCTCCGATGAACTCCAACTCAAGCTAGCATAATAACCCTAAAAGACTTGGGAAAGGAAAGGGGTAAGCTATATAGCTTAGTATGTTCATATAGAAATAATACAAACATTATTCATACACTTGGCATACAAATAACTTAACAAATATTAACATAAATGTCAATAGAAATTCATAAACACAACTTACTCAATCCCAATCTTGCCAACAGCTCATCATATAAGTAACATAACACATTTCAACATGAATGTCATTAACTACATGAGTATAATTTACTCAATCACATTCTTGCCTATAGCTCATCTCATGAATAACATAACATATATCAACATGAATGTCATTAAAACTTCATAAATGTCATATGAACATAAATGTCATTTGATATCAACACAACAGATATCAACATAATTGTCATATACCAATAGCTCATCATATGAATTACGTAACACATATCAACATAAATGTCATTTAAGTGTCATACGCACAACTTACTCAACCTCAGTCTTACCAATTGTTCATGATATATTGAGCTCATTTTTTTTGAGGTTTTCGTACATACCTGTACCATCTAATAACACATTCACATACTTTCTCATCTTTGACATACCATTGAATTTCCCGTTGAACCACTTGGAATACTAAAGGATAGTCAGGACATATCGCACACACATATTACCATACTAATGTCATATCCCAGATATTGTCTTACATGGGATTTCATATTGATGCCAATAACCTAGCTATGGTCTCACACGAAGTCTCATATTGATGTCATATCCCAGATATGGTCTCAGACGAAGTCTCATATCGATGCCATATCCTAGATATAGTATTACACGTAATCTCAAATAACCCTAATGTCATGACATTCGTATCCTACCCACTCCTAAGATTCAACTAGGATTTCTCACTTGTCAAACTTTATCGATTACATCCAAGGAGTAAATCATAATTCATAAAATATTAAAGCATTTAAAACATAAATAAAACAATGCATTATTTACATACGAACTTACCTTGACTTAAAAATGGCGAAAAGGACTAAATTGTTAAATACTCGTTTTTCCCCCGTTCTAGGTCTGAACCTCATTTTTTCTTGATTTATAATATCACATTTAACTTATTTAATCAACATATTATTTATTTTAGCCCAAAATCATATTATGGAAAAAAATACATTTTTGCCCCTAAAGTTTGACATTTTTACAATTTAGTCCCTAGGCTCGTAAAATGATTTTCATTCAATTTATTCATTACCCATGCCTAGCTGAACTCATACATGCTCATAACAGCCCACATTTTTCATTTATTCAAATATTTACACCATATTTTATAACTTTTATAAACAAGTCCTTTTAGGCTTTTTTACCAAAAATCGCATAGCAAAAGTCGTTTATTATACACCAAACATACATTTTCTACCATTAGACATCAAAATACATAAACATCCATCATGGGTAAAATTTTAGACCTTGACATCTCTTCAAATTGTTGGTAGAAATAGAAAGATTGAGTTACAACGACTTCAAAAATGTAAAGAGCATTAAAAATGGGGCTAGAACGGACTTACAATCAAGCTTGGAAGTGGCCAAACCGTAGACATGGCTTCTCCCTTGTAAATTTCGACCAAGGATGAAGAAGATGGACAAGTTTTCCTTTTAATTTCATTTTTTAATTCATTTAATTATCAAATTACCAAAATGCCTTTAATGAAAAACTTTCAAAACATACCAAACCATGTCCATTTTTGTCCACCAACTTAACCAAAGGTCTAATTAGCATTTAAGGACTTCTAATTTAAAATCTCATAGCAATTGGACACCTCTAACATATAAAATCCAAGTTTTGTACTTTTTGTAATTTAGTCCTTTTGACTAAATTGAGTGACCAAATGTTAAAATTTCAAATGAAATTTTCATGAAATCATTCCATAAAATTGTAAACCATAGAAATATAAGAAAAATAAAATTTTCTTCGTCAGATTTGTGGTCTCAAACCACTATTCGACTAGACCCAAAATCGGGCTGTTAGAGGAGGGCCATAGGGCTTAGAGAGGTTTGATCCCAAGGTTATGTAGTAATATATGGGTGCTTTAATGTTTTTAGGCTTTTCCTAGAGAGTAAGGGTGTCGTGGCTATGATTTCGAGGCTATTTGGGCATGTAGTGTTGGAGGTTCAAAAACTTGATTCGTGGTTTGTATACAGTTACAATGACTTATAGTCTCTCCAGACTCAATAAACCCATGAGAGGGAAATTAGGCTCAATGTGTGCAAGAGGTTTTAGATTTACTTTTGGGGTACACTACAATGCTTAAGTTCGATATGTGACCAAATTGAAGAATTTTTATAGAGAAAACGAGTAGATAAATAAACCTTGTGATTGGGTGACTTATAGGGTATTTACAAATGGCAAGTGAGCTTGCTATTTCATGGTATTGGTGGCAACTTGGGTGCTAGGTGGTGTACCTCTAACACGAGACTGTCTTTCATGGGCTTCACAAGATGTCCTCTAGGCTTATACTCTCTAACACTCAATCCCTCATCAGTTTGAAATGTATAAATATTATCGAGGTTTATGGGTTGCCTTAGTCTTTATTTCCTTAAAGCATGGTAACTCGTTCTCCATTTGCGGATAACATCAGGACTAACTTGGTAAATGTCCTTATCTTCAATGAATTATCTTATGCATATTCCACATTCCTCCTTCCGTGGCTCTTTGAAAGTCGAGGTGTGTCCAAGGTATCTTTTGTTGGGAGCAGCAATCCTTTTAGTTGGGGTTCTTTTTCCTTGCTTTGAGGCTTCATTTCTTCATTTTTTTGTCATTTATTTGTTCTTTATATTTCCTGAATGGATGCTCAACTTTAGTTGTGATACTTTTGTCAATGATGATCTTTAGTACGTAAAGGACTCCTCAAATTTCTTGAAGCCCTTTTAGGAGGGTCCCTCTGTGAGTTGCTTTGGTGTATTTCCTAGTGAAGACAATAAACTTTTGGATGAATATTGACCTTGAACACAATTCTTTTTTAAAGAAGGAAAGCTTGGTATAAGGTCTATCCCTATTGTTAATGAATTGCTTCTTGTTTATATTTATATGGTTTTTGGTAAAGGGTTATGGAATTTCTGACATTCCTTTTGAGTGTTAATCCCTTGACTCAAGGTTTCTTCATTTTTATGAGGTTTCCTTTTATTATTCACCACATCACCTCTATCTTTGTTGTGCCCTTAGATCAAGGCCTTTCTCACGCAGATAGTCTTCTTGGTCTGACTTTTTCAATCGATGCTTTTTCAATCCTTTCTCAACTTTCTCTTTCCTTCTAATGTTTCCCTAATCTGCATCCTTGAGAAGTTGTTGTATAATATTTTTAAGATATCCATTCTTGATATGATTCTTGAGGTGGACACATTCTTTAATGTCGTAGTCGTGGTTGTGATCTTTGTGGAAGAGGAAACACCTGTTACTATAATCCCTACAAGATAATCATGATTCGCTTCTAAACTCCAAAGAATATTTAATTGTATTGAAATTATTATAGTTTTATAATAATAGATTGAGATATTTCTTTATCCATGATTGAAGTATATGATATTTAACACTTGTGTAGATAAATCCCACGGAACACATTAGACTATGTAAGGGAATTATAAAGAGTTATAATTATGAGATCTCTAGCATTAAAGTCGTGATTCCTAAATAGAACCTGGCCATTGTATTGTTGGGTTGAGGCATTGGTAATACTCAAAGTTTGGAAAATGTTAAGCCTTCGTGCATAGTGTAACACCCCAAACCCAGCCCAAACATTACGACCGAATTTGGTATGTTACAGAGGAAAACTCTTTGTAAAATCTCTTTAACCGATTTAATTTTTAGTGAAAACACCTCATTTTTAATTATCTTGTCAAAAACATTAAGGTGTATGAAGAAAACATTACTTAGTGTTGTTTTAAAAATATATTAAATCAGGTTGTTACAGAATTCAAATGTACCCGATGGCACAATAAAACATTTTGCGTTTGATTTTGAGAAAACATGTGTAATCACTTTAAAGTCATTAAATGGTTTAAATAAATTATCCAAACATGTAAAATAATAAAAATGCAATCTTAGGAGGCCTTATTACAACTTGAACAAATAAATCCAAAATAAAACAAAAACAACTCAAAGTTCATTTAGTTCACATTGTCACTGCATGGCCACCTCGAGTCCATCTGGCTCCTCATCCGCAATCTACGTGTCACCTGAAAAATGTTAAAGGAGAAGGTGAGTCACCAAGACTCAATGTGTAACCCTTCCCCCGGTTTAATGCCACATCATACACAATTTATAATGAATAATCATGCACTAAGTTTAACATGCACCCATCCTAGCCATCCAAACGCCTTTCTTTACCCCGTGTCGTATCAAACCACTGGTGGTGCCAAACCACTGGTGACTTAAAGTCACGATATCCATCATATTGTGGTTCCAAACCACTAGTGGGGCCAGCCCACGTGTGATACCAAATCACTGGCGTCAATCCCATAATATAAATCGTGGGGCCAACCCACTGTGGTGCTAAGCCACTGGGACGAGACGCTATGAGGTGCCAAACCTCTGGTGACCGAAGTCACGAAATGTGGTACCAAACCAATGGTGTCCGTCGACACGAATATCACTTCCCCCTCCACTCATATATCCCACATCAATCCATGATATTTAACAGAAATCATGCCAACATGCTTATTTAGCAACATACACTGGATTTATCATTAACCAAATATTTAAGTCACATATACCAAATATGTCATGCTTCCCAAAAGCATCATAAAGAACTCATAACGACAAGGACTTACCTGAATCCTTGCTTATACCATTATGGTATTAAATCCGAATCTACACAATTCGATTAAGCATACACATAACACTTAGCACATTAAATAGTTATAAAGTGTGTATGTACACACCTGATGCCAACGATAGCTATTAAATCCCGAAGAAACCAATCGGCCACACAAGATTCCCTTGCCCTATATTCGGCCATTACCCAAAGTTAGTACCAAGGCCATTCGGCCAAACCAAAATAATCTCAATGGGTTATCATTTGAAACCCGAGACCTTACCAACACGCCTTTTGATTATCAACCACCACACACTATGTGTTTCTGCTTCCCTATAATCGGCAATCACATGTTAATAGCCTTCGGCTTTTTAATCACTAAATAAATAAAATAGGTCCTTACCACCACTTACCAAGACCGATTGACAGAGAATGGAGGCTTGGATCGAATACCTCAAAATCCCGGGCACCTAAATAGAATCGGTTTCAAAACAGGTGATTAGCACCCTTGCTAACAAGTGCCGAAATCGGCTCTTACCATCATCAAAGTCGACAAAGAAAGGGGAGGGGAAAGAATAGGTATTCGGCCTAGAGCATTTACCTTCATCAATCGATTGACAAAGAAAATCCAAAGAGATCTATCCCACTTTACTATTCGGCCAACGAAAGTTTAACAGGAAGAAAAGAAATTTCGGTAGAGAGGTAGGGTGTAGGTTCGGCTATGGTTGATGACAATCAAGGCTTGGCTTTGAGTGAAAAGATGAAGAAAAAGAGAGGGAAAGAGGGTAGGTGATTCGGCCAAGGATCAAAAAGAAGAAAAGAGGTAGATGGCAATGGTGTTTCGGCTTTGAGAGAGAATGAAAAAGAAAGAACAAAAGAGATGAAATGCTAGCCGAATTTGTGAAGTAATTCACTAGGAAAATTCGGCCTTCCCCCCTACATAGCTCCCTTACCGTCCACTCCTCTCCAAGGAGTTCAAATTTCGGCCAACTCCTTGAATTACTCTTGGCCAATTGTTTGAAAATATTCAAAATAATTTGAATAAATCAAATGCCTATATTTTCTCCTTAGAATTAATCAAATAAAATCCAATTAAAAACATTATTATCCTTATTATCCTAAAATCAAAATTGAGCCTTTTTCTCTCTCCCTTTGCCGTCCAAAATAAAGAGCAAAAAGGGGAATTCTGCGACTCGAACATAGGCTCCCCTTGCTCCCTTGATGGCGTCAACTCTATCACTTAAGTGGCCTCCTTTTTGCCACTTTTCCAAGTCCTTTTCAATGTCAAATGTTCCCTCTTTCAACCTTGTAACCCCTACTTACTAAGGCTCCCTATCTTTAAGCTTACAATTAAAATTTTCTTCTATTCCGAGCCTGCTCAAGACCCCTAATTAGGTCTTATTACACCACAAATAATATCACCGCAATTCAAACACAAGAAAGATAATCCAATCACAAATAACCCCTATTTTAGGATGTTACAGTTCTACCCCTCTTAAAATAATTTCGGGCTTGAAATTACCTGATCAGAAGAGGTGGGGGTATTGCTGCCGCATCACATCCTCGGGTTCCCACGTAGCTTCCTCTGCACCATGGTTTTGCCATAGCACTTTCACCAAAGGTACTGACTTCCTACGCAGAACCTTGATATCTCGATCTAAGATCTGAACTGGTTCTTCCTCGAAAGATAAGTCCGAGTTTACCTCAATCTCAGCCACTGGCACAACGTGTGATGGATCTGACCGATACCGTCTAAGCATTGACACATGAAAGACGTCATGAATCTGACTTAACTCTGCTGGCAGCTCAAGCTGATAAGCTACCGGTCCCACTCGCTTCACTACTGTATATGGGCCGATGAACCTTGGGCTTATCTTTCCTTTTCGCCCAAATCTTAATACCTTTTTCCAAGGCGACACCTTCAAAAAGACTTTATCTCCTACTACATATTCCATTTCCTTGCGCTTAAGATCAGCGTAAGACTTCTGCCTATCTGCCGCTTCCTTGAGACGAGCCCGAATCACCTTAACTTTATCTTCAGTTTCTGTTACCAACTCTGGACCCAAAATTTGTCGTTCTTCCAACTCCGTCCAACACGTAGGATAACTATTGTTATATGCGAATTCCGCCAACGGTAGATACTCCTCCCAACTACCACTGAAATCCAAAACGCATCCTCTTAGCATATCTTCTAAAATCAGATGACCTCTTTCGATCGCCTCGTCGATCGTGGATGGAAAGTCAGATGAAATCCAATCGTGTACCCAAAGCCTGATGCAACATTTTCTAGAACCTCGACATAAATCTGGGATCCCTATCTGAGATGATCGATACTGGCACACCATGTAACCTTACTATCTCCGCCACATACAGTTTTGCTAGCCACTGAAGAGAATAATCCACTCTCACCGGTATGAAGTGAGCTGATTTAGTCAGACGGTCCACAATCACCCACACTGCATCCTTCTTGCTGGGCGTAAGGGGTAGCCCACTGACAAAGTCCATGGTGATCCTTTCCCACTTCTACTGAGGAATCTTCACTGGTTGAAGTAACCCTGATGGCAACTGATGTTCAGCCTTCACCTGCTGACACGTCAAACACCTACCCACAAATTCAGTTACCTCACGCTTCAACCCTGGCCACCAAAATTGCTTTCGCAAATCTCCGTACATCTTGCTTCCTCCAGGATGCATAGCGTATGGGCTGCTATGTGCATCTTGAAGAATTCTATGCCTCAATTCCACATCCTTTGGCATACAAGCTCGCCCTTGAAAACATAGTACACCATCACCAGTCAAACTATACCCTTCCAAACCACCATTTTGTACTTCCAACCTTTGCGCGTTCAAACTATCATCCACCAATTACTTTTCCTTAATCTCCTCGATCCAAGTTGGCTTAACTTGTAGCTCTACCAAAAGACTTCCATCGTCATATAGACTGAGGTGAGCAAACATCGCTCTTAAGTCCGTCACGACCTTCCGGCTCAACACATCAGCCACCACGTTAGCCTTACCCGGATGGTACTCAATTGAACAGTCGTAGTCCTTTAACAGCTCAACCCATCGACGTTGCCTTAAATTCAGATCCTTCTGAGTCAAAAGATACCTCAAACTTTTGTGATCTGTATAGACTATCGACTTCTCCCCGTACAAGTAATGCCTCCATATCTTTAAAGCGAATACTACTGCCGCTAACTCTAAGTCGTGAGTTGGATAGTTAACCTCATGTGGTCTTAGCTGACGGGATGCATAGGCCACTACCTTCCCTTCTTGCATCAACACACATCCCAAACCAGTATGGGATGCGTCACAGTAAACCGTAAACAACATCCCTGCCTCAGGCTGTACCAAAACTGGAGCTTCCGTCAGAATCTTCTTTAACTTGTCAAAACTATCCTGTTGCTTCTCCGACCATACAAATGGAACTCCCTTCCTTAGTAATTTAGTCAACAGTGCTGCGATTAAAGAGAATCCTTCCACAAATCTCCGATAGTACCCTACTAGACCCAGAAAACTTTGAATTTCTGCCACCGACCTAGGCGGCTTCCAATCCAATACCGCTTCAACCTTGCGAGGGTCCACTCTAATCCCTTCCGCCGACACTACGTGACCTAAGAAAGCCACCTCCCTAAGCCAAAATTCGCACTTACTGAATTTGGCATATAACTGCTTCTCCCTCAATACTTGTAGCACTATACGCAGATGCACATCATGCTCCTCCTTCGTCTTTGAGTAAACCAATATGTCGTCTATAAACACCACGACGAATTGATCCAAGTATTGTTGAAACACCCTATTCATTAAGTCCATGATTGCTGCCGGTGCGTTGGTCAACCCAAACGGCATTACCAAAAACTCGTAATGCCCATACCTTGTACGGAATGCCGTCTTGTGAACATCAACCTCCTTCACCTTAAGTTGATGATAACTCGACCTAAGATCTATCTTTGGGAACACCAATGCACCTTTCAGTTGGTCAAACAAGTCATCAATCCGAGGCAACGGATACTTGTTCTTGATCGTTAACTTGTTTAGCTGACGGTAGTCGATACACATCCGCATTGAACCGTCCTTTTTCTTGACAAACAACACAGATGCTCCCCACGAAGATATACTTGGTCGAATAAACCCTCTATCCAAGAGCTCGAATTTGAGCCTTCACTCCACCAATTCCTTTGGTGCCATTCGCATCTGATGCTATAGACACAGTGCCGTTAGGGTAACAAGTCTATACTGAATTCAACTTCCCGATCTGGAGGCAGACCCGGAAGTTCCTCTGGAAACACATCAGTGAATTCCCCTACCGTTTGGACCTTCTCAACTGCTGACTCCTTAGCCTCCAAGGCACATATATGAACCACATATGCTTCACAGCCCTTCCTGACCATCTTCTCTGCCTTCAACGCGGACACCACATTGGATAGGTAATCTCTTCTATTACCTATCATGACCACTTCATCGACTTCAGCCATCTTAAGAACCATGCGCTTAGCAGCGCAATCCAACCTTGCCTGATACTTAACCAACAAGTCCATTCCAAGGATCAAATCGGACTCCCCAAACGGCAGTTCCATCAGATCAGCCACAAACACTACCCCTTGGAGTTCTAGGGGTACGTCTCTATAGAGCTTGTTTACAACTATAGAGTGACCTAAAGGGCTAATTACTGTCATCTCCCTAGAAGCAGTCTCAAAGTCTAGGTTCATAGTCTCTACCACACTACTAGCAACGTATGAATGCGTCGAACCCACATCAATTAATGCAACATATGGAATACCAAAAATTAGGAACGTACCGGTTATGAAGTCCGGTGCGTCACCCTCCTCGCGATGCCTCACTGCGTAGACTAAACCAGGTTGCCTTGCTTCTGTGTTGCCTGCCCCTCTTCCCAAAATTCCGCAACCTCGATTAGAACCATTACCTCCTCTACCATTACCACGACCCCTCTGTGGTGGTCCTACATTTCTAACCTGAGCACGGTTCTGACCCTCTGGCTGATTCTTAGGTAACTTTCGAGGACAGTCCCTTACACGGTGATCCAAAGATCCACATTCAAAACATTCCCTTTCACCTATCAGACAACCTCCCCAATGTGACTTCCCACAACGATTACACTGAGCCGGTCTCTGATTAGTAGCCATGGGCCTCCCTGTCTGATTCGGCCTACTCTGCCTAGCCCTCTTTTGTGTATTACTACCTGATCCAGATGACCCAAAGCCTCTTTTCTGCTTGTTCCTATCATAATTCTGTCTCACGGACTCCTTGACCCCTTTGGCTACCTTAGCCTTTTCCACCAGAACAGCAAACTCACGCTCCTGCTATGGAGCAATCAGCAACCTTAAATCATCCCTAAGTCCGTCTTCAAAACGGATACAACGATCATGCTCAGTTGACACAATTCTCCGAGCATAGTGGCTCAGCCTTAAGAACTCTGCCTCATACTCAGATACCAACTTATTTCCTTGTACCAATCCCAGAAAGGCTTTCCTCTGAGCATCAGTGTAGCTGGTGCCCACATACTTCTTCTGATAAGCAGCTTTGAAGTACTCCCAAGTAAGATCATCTGCCGTAGCACTATCCCGAACCGTGAGCCACCACTGATATGACTCATCCTTTAGAAGCGACACCGCTCCTTTTAGCTTCTCCTCATTTGTCAGATCGAGATCGTCCATGATCCTCTCAGTCGATTCCAACCAATATTCAGCTGCACTGGGTGCCACTCCCGATACACCCCGGAATACCTCAGCTCCGTTGGATCGGAGTCGCTCGGGAACAGATTTCTGAGCTCCCATTCCTCCACTAGCCCCAGCCACCATCTCAAGGACTCGCAACACAGCTTGCGATACCGCCTCACCTCCCGTCTGATCCTGCTCCTCAGCTCCAAAAGTTGGGGGTGGTGGTGGCGGTGGTACCTCATTTTTCGATCCCTGACCCGACCTAACGGGTTTTGACACGGTCATCCTACCCCTACCGCGTCCACGATAGCCACGTCCTCTAGAGCTCATTCTAACTATCGCGCTTTTATTTGATTAAGAAATTTTTTATGGATTAGTACTTGTTTCACTTGGTTATCCGCGAAGAAATTTTATGAAGAAAGTTTAATAGGGATTCTTTCGAGCAATCAAAGTTCAAGTTCTCTATCCTAATTCACACAGAAGCACATCCATTCCCTAATACCTTTCATACTTATTCACTCTTCGGGCATTTCTGTCCGTTTCTATCCCAGGGGTATTTTCGTCATTTTCCTACAGGGGTATTTTTGTAATAAACCGGAAAATTTTAAAACTTTCATAATTCAGAACATTTTGAAATTTCCAAAACTGGAGGGTACTTTCAAAAATTTCGCAAATTAAAGGTATAGTAGAATTTTTTTGGAAACCAAGGGTATTTTGGTAATTTTGTCAATCAGGGGTAATTTTGTAAATTTTCAAAGTCAGGGTATTATTTAGAAATACATAATTTTGGATACTTTTGAAAAGTAAGAGGATTTGATTAAGATCGGGGTAATACGGTAATTTTAAAAACCAAGGGCATTTTTGTAATTTTGCCACTAGGGGCATCTTGGTAATTTTGGTAAGTCAAGAATATTTCGAAAATTTCCTAAATAAATTTTTCCTACTATTTAATGGAGTATTGTAAATAAATTTTAAAACTGAGAACGTTTATAAAACATGGCTAATCCCTTTCGGCTTTTATTCAGTATGTTTAGCCTATGACCGAGTCCTCTTGGTTAGGGTGAACCGAAGCTACGCACCAGGTAGGATTCCTGCGAAGAGGAGGTGAGTCACGAGGACTGCTTAAATACCAGGCTTTTTCGGATCCAATCCTAGACATGCGCACCAGGGTTACCACACCCTAACTCGGCGACTTGGTCGTAGGTTTGTTTAATTAGGCTTTTAAAGTCTTATGTCTTTTGTTTGGGTAACTAGTCCTAAAGTTTAAAGCACTTATCATACTATCTACGTTCCATACCTACCCTTCTACAGATAATAATCCATACAAAAAGTTAGAGGTATTTACCTGGGCGGATTGGTGCCGGAGACTCGGTGCCATGCTGTTCAAAACCAAAAATATTTCAGAAAGGCCTACGAAAAACATTTTGGCCTTGGGCCCCCACAGTCGAGTTTTGAACTGGGCTCTGATACCAATTTTGTAACACCCCAACTCAGCCCAAACATTACGACCGAATTTGGTATGTTACAGAGGAAAACTCTTTGTAAAATCTCTTTAACCGATTTAATTTTTAGTGAAAACACCTCATTTTTAATTATCTTGTCAAAAACATTGAGGTGTATGAAGAAAACATTACTTAGTGTTGTTTTAAAAATATATTAAATCAGGTTGTTATAGAATTCAAATGTACCCAATGGCGCAATAAAACATTTTGCGTTTGATTTTGAGAAAACATGTGTAATCATTTTAAAGTCATTAAATGGTTTAAATAAATTATCCAAACATGTAAAATAATAAAAATGCAATCTTAGGAGGCCTTATTACAACTTGAACAAATAAATCCAAAATAAAACAAAAACAACTCAAAGTTCATTTAGTTCACATTGTCACTGCATGGCCACCTCGAGTCCATCCGGCTCCTCATCCGCGATCTACGTGTCACCTGAAAAACGTTAAAGGAGAAGGTGAGTCACCAAGACTCAATGTGTAACCCTTCGCCCGGTTTAATGCCACATCATACACAATTTATAACGAATAATCATGCACTAAGTTTAACATGCACCCATCCTAGGCATCCAAACGCCTTTCTCTACCCCGTGTGGTACCAAACCACTGGTGGTGCCAAACCACTGGTGACTTAAAGTCACGATATCCATCATATTGTGGTGCCAAACCACTGGTGGGGCCAACCCACGTGTGATACCAAATCACTGGCTTCAATCCCATAATATAAATCGTGGGGCCAACCCACTGTGGTGCTAAGCCACTGGGACGAGACGCTATGAGGTGCCAAACCTCTGGAGGTGCCAAACCTTTGGTGACCGAAGTCACGAAATGTGGTACCAAACCACTGGTGTCCGTTGACACGAATATCACTTCCCCCTCCACTCATATATCCCACATCAATCCATGATATTTAACAGAAATCATGCCAACATGCTTATTTAGCAACATACACTGGATTTATCATTAACCAAATATTTAAGTCACATATACCAAATATGTCATGCTTCCCAAAAGCATCATAAAGAACTTATAACGACAAGGACTTACCTGAATCCTTGCTTATACCATTATGGTATTAAATCTGAATCTACACAATCCGATTAAGCATACACATAACACTTAGCACATTAAATAGTTATAAAGTATGTATGTACACACCTGATGCCAACGATAGCTCTAAATCCCGAAAAAACTAATCGGCCACACAAGATTCCCTTGCCCTATATTTGGCCATTACCCAAAGTTAGTACCAAGGCCATTCGGCCAAACCAAAATAATCTCAAGGGGTTATCATTTGAAACCGGACACCTTACCAACACGCCTTTTTATTATCAACCACCACACACTATGTGTTTCTGCTTCCCTATAATCAGTAATCACATCTTAATAGCCTTCGACTTTTTAATCACTAAATAAATAAAATAGGTCCTTACCACCACTTACCAAGACCGATTGATAGAGAATGGAGGCTTGGATCGAATACCTCAAAATCCCGGGCACCTAAACAGAATCGGTTTCAAAACAGGTGATTAGCACCCTTTCTAACAAGTGCCGAAATCAGCTCTTACCATCATCAAAGTCGACAAAGAAAGGGGAGGGGAAAGAATAGGTATTCGGCCTAGAGCATTTACCTTCTTCAATCGATTGACAAAGAAAATCCGAAGAGATCTATCCCACTTTACTATTCGGCCAACGAGAGTTTAACAGGAAGAAAAGAAATTTCGACAGAGAGGTAGGGTGTAGGTTCGGCTATGGTTGATGACAATCAAGGCTTGGCTTTGAGTGAAAAGAGGAAGAAAAAGAGAGGGAAAGAGGGTAGGTGATTCGGCCAAGGATCAAAAAGAAGAAAAGAGGTAGATGGCAATGGTGTTTCGGCTTTGAGAGAGAATGAAAAAGAAAGAACAAAAGAGATGAAATGCTAGCCGAATTTGTGAAGTAATTCACTAGGAAAATTCGGCCTTCCCCCCTACATAGCTCTCTTGCCGTCCACTCCTCTCCAAGGAGTTCAAATTTCGGCCAACTCCTTGAATTACTCTTGGCCAATTGTTTGAAAATATTCAAAATAATTTGAATAAATCAAATGCTTATATTTTCTCCTTAGAATTAATCAAATAAAATCCAATTAAAAACATTATTATCCTTATTATCCTGAAATCAAAATTGAGCCTTTTTCTCTCTCCCTTTGCCGTGCAAAATAACGAGCAAAAAGGGGAATTCCGCGACTCGAACATAGGCTCCCCTTGCTCCCTTGATGGCGTCAACTCTATCACCTAAGTGGCCTCCCTTTTGCCACTTTTCCAAGTCCTTTTTAATGTCAAATGTTCCCTCTTTTAACCTTGTAACCCCTACTTACTAAGGCTCCCTATCTTTAAAGCTTACAATTAAAATTTTCTTCTATTCCGAGCCTGCTCAAGACCCCTAATTAGGTTTTATTAATCCACAAATAATATCACCGCAATTCAAACACAAGAAAAATAATCCAATCACAAATAACCCCTATTTTAGGATGTTACACATAGGTTGCATGCAACTAATTTCATAAGTTGAAGTTTATGATACTTATGCATAACATGTGGGTGCTTGTTATGAGAACAAATACATTGAACATGACCCACTATGACAGTTCCATTTGGTATCTCACTCAAGTGTCTATGGAAATACTCTCATGTGTTGGTAGTGTAAGTAATCCTTAGACTTGTGACACTAACTCACCTTGTATATTTAGTTTCATAATTTGATTCATTATGAAGTGGGTTAGTATCGAAAAATGCTTAAGGTAGGATGTTTTGTGTATATGACAGAAGGCATACAAAAGTGGTGGAGTGGTCCAGAGAGGATCCATCAACCTAAGTGATATGAATGGATATATTGTACATGCTCTTGACTCGTATTAATCGCAAGTCCTTGGCCAAGGCAATTAATCAGGGTTAATACAAGGAGTTGCAAGGCTAACATGGATAAGCAAAGTTACACATTGTGCGATGAATTTAGTGTAGCAGCTCGATTTAGGGGCTAGTCGAAATAGTGGTTTCAGAACCACTAATTTGAGGTTGAAAAAAATTATTTTTATATTATTTTATGAGTTATGGAATGATTATATAGGTGCGTGAAAATTTTGGTGCTTTAATTTTAGCGATTGCATGCTTAATTGCGAAAAAGGACTAAATCGCATAAAGTGCGAAAGTTCTATTTTACAAGCTAAAGGTGTCTAATAGCTATAGAATATTAATTGGAGGTCCTTCAAGTGCAATTAACCCCTCTAGTAATGGTTGATCGGCCATAGGGGACAAAAAGATGTCAAAATTGGTCAAGTTGGTGGATTAGGTGATAAATTGTCTAGAAATAAAATAAAATAAAGAAAAGAAAGATATCATATTTTCTCTCCGTCTTCTCCACCAAAAATACCAGCAATTAGGGGTTTGAAAGCTTAAATTTTTCAGCAACTTGTCCTTTTTGCAAGTAAGTGATTTTGGTGATTTTTCTTGATGATTTTTGTACTTTTAGGACCCTTGTATCATGATCTAGCTAATGAGGGGACTATTTTTCAAAATGGTTAAGAGTCTAGGGTTTTTCCATGTGAGTATTCATGTTAATTTCTGAAATTTTATGGAAGAAAATGAATCTTAGTTGTTAAATAAACAACCTTTGTGAAAGGTGTTTCCATGAAAACACCTAAAAGGACCATTTTGCAAAGGTTATAAACTAGGTGATAAATGTAAGAAATAATGAGAATTTGGAGTTGCTATAAGCTTAAAATGTATTCGGCTAGGCTTGATTAATAAGGAAATTTGATGAAAATCGATATACAAGCCTAGGGGTAAAATTGTAATTTTATGAAAGTTTAAGGGCAAAATGGTAATTTTGCCAAAGTATGATTATCAAAATGTATTGATTAATGTGGTAATGAAATAAGCTAATTTGTTATTATATATCAAGAAGAACGAGGAATTTACCTTGATCGAGGAAAAGGCAAGGCTTTAAACTAGATCGCAAAATTTCATATTTTGGTATCGAGGTAAGTTTGTGTGTAATAAATTCAACATCATGCTAGTATGTTTTAAAATGTTTGATATTCGTGAAGATGAATAATATTTCTATGAAAATGAGTATTGATGTTAAATGAGAAAATGATGAAAATTTATGATGTTGAAGTCCCGGTTGGACTTTAAGAAGTGAGAGGGTATCATCATCAAAACATGAGATTGGTAAGGTCCCGTATAAGACCATGTCTGGGACATGACCTTGGCACTGAATTGAGATCCCATATAAGACCATATCTGGGATATGGCATTGGCATCGAGATGTGACCCCATGTAAGACCGTATCTGGGATATGGCATTAGCGTCTTGTTTATGTGTATGATGATGATTGTGTATCCTCGGGTATTCCAAGTGATTCACGAGGAAAAGTAGTTAAGCTTATAATAGAGATGAAACTATTGCTAAAGCTATGTGATGAAGTGATATAGGTACATGTGAGTAATTCACGAGAAATGTTTACAATGTGTGACATGACATGTAATTGGTAAGAGTAAGCATGGGTAAGTTATGGCAATATGCTTGAGACTTGGTGTTTTTATTCACTGCAATGGATGGATGACATTGTGAGCCTTATTGTTGCTATTTATTTCATGCAAACTTACTAAGCTTCATGCTTACCTATCGCATTTCCCTTTTCCTTGTAGTATCGCCAAGCTAACTCGGGGATCGTGGGACGTCGGAGTTCAGAATCACACTATCAACTTTTCTTTGGTATAGCATAGTTTGATTTATTTTGAATATGGCATGTATAGGAACTTGGTTATTTTGTGTTATGTCATATTTGTTAGCCAATGTGTGGCTTTTAATATTGTTTAGTTCATTTTGTAAATGGCCATTGGAAATTGGCCAATGCTTGACAAGTTTATATATTCAATGATGATGAAGTTCATGAAATGTATGCTTGTATGGATGTCTTGATTTTGGGTTCTTAGAAGTGCCTTATAGTCATGATGTATGTTGAATTGAATTGGCATAAGTGTGGTTGCTTCGTAGGGTGGCAATTGGGTTGGTAGATAGCCTTACAATTGTCCACACGGGTAGACACACGGGTGTGTGTCTAGGCCGTATGTGACACATTGTCTGCCCCATGGGCGTGTTGATAGGCCATGTGTCCCCATGCATGCTAGGTTGACAAGTCAGAATACCCAGTAGTAAACATACAGGCTGAGACACAACCGTGCATCTCAACCGTGTGGGAGACATGGACTAAGACACGAGCATGTGCCCGGGCCGTGTGAAGTCTGCACCTGAAATTAGAAATTTAATTCGACATACGGTCTAAGGACACGGGTGTGTGCCTTGGCTGTGTGACCTAAATGGGATGATGACGTCATAAATAGAATGTCAAGGTTTTCACACACAGGTGAAGACACGGGTGTGTCATGGCCGTGTGTGTGACACGGGCCATGGACACGGGCGTGTGTCCGGCCATGTTAATACCCTTGTAAAATTTAAATGAAAAATAAAATCCACACGGACTAAGGACATGGGCATTTGTGACCACACGGCCTGCTCACACAAGCGTGTCCCTCATCACACGGGCGTGTGGCCCTATTTTGTGTAAAAATTTTCTAAGTGTTCAAAAGTTTCTGATTTAGTCCCGAACTATTCCATATGTATGTTTGAGGTCTAGTAGACCTATAAGAGGGACGTTATAGTTTTGAATGAGAAGTTTTAAGTAGGAATGAGATTGTATGTTTGAGTAAATTAAGTACGGTAATACCTTGTACCCAGTTCCAATGTTGGATACGGTTAAGGGGTGTTACATTTAGCTTATTCGAGATATATGATACAAGGATAAAATTACACATAGATACCAAACCCTAAAAGGTTTTGTCAAAAATATATTTTGACTCTTCTAATAATTGGGGGTCATGATGGGTTTCTAGATCTTGTTCATGATGTATAAATATAATTTATTACAAAATATAATTATTTCTTAATTGAAATAAATTATATTTGTTTCCAACATAATTGTAAGCCTAATAGGTCACACACAATAATGAAATTTAGAAATTAAAATGGGAAAGGACTAAAATTGAATAGTTCAATAAACTTCAAGGGTTTAAAGTGTAATTAATCAAAATTTGATTAGAACCCTAGCCTATATAATCCAACTTAGCCACATATCTTGTGCAGTTGTTGTTTTTCTTTTGGGTTTCTCTTTTCATGAACAAGCAAAAAGAAAAATAGTATAAAAAGTGTTCTTTGAATTTTTGCTTCAAGTTTTTATTTTGAAATTGAGATTGAGACAAAAATGGTGCGGATCCGCGTGATCAAATACCTAGCACTATCTTGGCAAAATGGATCTAGACCTTATGAAGGTTTTCTAAATTCCTAGTGTGGATTATGTTAGATTTGGTGCTGTAAGTGTAATATTTTCGTTTGTATACTTGTATTTTTTTTGAACAGATTGGTTTAATAAAATTATCGATGAGTTGAATTAATATTCTTTGTATATTTTCCTCAATGGTTTTTGCACTCAAAGCAAAATTGAAGCAAATATTAGCTCACTAGTTATCTAGTGTGTAACACCCCTATCCCGAGTCCATCGCCGGATTAAGGTTAGGAGCGTTACCGGACAGATCGGAAACATTCACAGACATAATGTCCCTTAAACGGGTCCTCGAGACCTTAATCATACTTAGAAGTCGAGTCGGGACTAAACTGAAACACATATGAAATTCCATGAAAATTTGAAACTTTTCTAAAATACAGGGGAGACACACCCGTGGGAGGAAACCGTGTGTCCTCCATGGCTTCTAGACACCCCCGTGTGTCCATTCGTGTCTATATACTGACTTAGTCCCCACGGCCACCAGACACAGCCGTGTGTCCTAACCGTGGTCCTATACTAACTTCCCAAACACGGCCACCAAACACGCCCGTGTTAAGGCCGTGTTGTTTTTAAGCTACATTCTGCCAATTTATCCACGGTCTTAGGCACGCCCGTGTGCCGCAACCGTGTGACATTATAGGCCATTTACAAAGCCAAAATGCCACCCATTAGGGTCAAACCTATAAACAACATATATCAACATATATCAATCCATTTCATTCACCTATGACCATCAAAACATACCAAATAGCCAACCAAATCATGCATATTTGTCATCTAAGGTAATCACACTACAATCCATTCAATATTCATTCAATCTAACCATTCAAACCAATTCCAAACATACCAATTTGCATGATCAAATCTCAATTATGCTCAAGCACCAATCATCTATATACTTACCATTTCAAAACCATTTCATATATCAACCAATCATACCAAAACAACTTCACATGTCATACTTCTTTAAGCATATATCAAAACATATCTAGCCAAATCACATGGCTAAGTTCACTTTACAACTTATACCAAGACTAGCCTATACATGCCATATCTAGCCATATACATATCCAAGGTGTACCAAAATGATATTAGTAGTGTGATGACGATCCTTGACGATCCCGAGCCTTCGGTAGCTTTGACAACCTATAAAACAGATTAAACACACACGGAGTAAGCTTTCCAAAAGCTTAGTAAGTCATATACAAATAACTTAACATAATTCATTTAAGTATGGCAATTTGAATTCATTAACATATCCTTAATTCAAGCACATAAATGAACTCTTTGCTCATTTGGTTTGCCATTTCTTACCAATCCAATCATCCAAAAGATCTCATTTGCTCATATCTCAAACATACTATATCTCAAATGTTCATTTGCATTAATGCACATACATACTTACCTTTCATGCTTATATAAAGCACATATATATATATCAACGTACCTGAAATGGATGTACATTCACGTATTTGTTCCTAGCTCAGAATTGTAATTCGTATCACAGATTTGCCCGTTGAACCATTATGAATCTAGTAGGATACTCAGAAAGCTCAAAATAGTCGTACAATGCCAATGTCCCAGACGAGGTCTTATATGCACTCAGATATTGATGCCACTGTCCCAGACAGGGTCTTACACAAATTAATACGATGCTAATGTCCCAGACATGGTCTTACACGTAAAACTCATATCGATGCCTACGTCCCAGGCGAGGTCTTACACGTAAAGATCAAATCGATGCCAACGTCCCAGACGTGGTCTTACACAAAATCTCAAATCAACGCCAACGTCCTAGACGTGGTCTTACATGATAAAATAGAACAGATACCTATGCCATGACAAAGTTAATCCTATCCATTCCTAGGTTCAAACGGGACTTCTCGAATATTGTCGCTATATCGACCTTATCTCGTAATTCATATACTCAACATCTCATAAATATTCATTACCATTATTAATCATATGAACATTTACAAATTCTTACAAATACGTTTATTTGCATAATGACTTACCTCGGATTTTGGTTTATCGGAATGGAAACGGCTACTCAATAACTTTCACTTTCCCTCGATCTAAATCCGTTTTCCTTTGTTCTTGATCTAAACATATTCAAAATTAACTCTTTTATTCACTAGTTCATTCAATTCAATCCAAGGACACATATTTAGGGCTATTTGCAACATAACCTTTATATTTGCACAATTTAGCAATTTAGTCCATTTTTCTCAAAACATCAAATTCACAAAATCCACTTATACACAAGCTTGGCCGAATATATACACATCACATACAAGCCCACATTTTTCATCAAATTTATAATTTAGTCCCTCAATTTGCCATTTTCTCAATTTAGCCCTATTTAGCTAAATTTATCAAAACTTCAAGAACAAAACATGCTCATCAAGCTTGAATCTTCCATTTAACACCATAAGGCATCATAAAACTCAACATAGCATCAATGGCATTTTCCACAAACATCATCAATTCATCAAATTGAGACATGGGTTTTAAAGTTCTCGAAGCAACGATTTCAAAAACATAGAACTTATCGAAAACGGATCAAAAACTAACCTTTAATTCAAGCTTAAACAATGGCCGAATATTTGAAAGCTTATAACCTTTCTTTTTCTTTTAATTTTTCGATGGTATAAGCATGAATGAATTCCACCACCTTTTTTTTCTTTTATTATAATATAATATAAGTTATAAAATAAACATAATATAACTTTTAACATATAATATAACATATAAAAACACATCATAAAAACCATGTTGTGACATCCGGGATTTAGGGGTTATGTATTTAGTGCATAATTCAAGTGCTAGTGGGCTTAGTGTGTAGTTGGATATGTTTGAGGAGTTTGAAGAACTCTAGGATAAAAAGGGGAATGCTTTAGAAAAGTATTGGATTTCAAGCTTAAGAAGGGAAGCTAGGCTAAAGAGGCCTTAAGGGAATTTGTGGGGGGATTTATGACACAAAGATAGCCTTGGAAATGTGGCCAGGGACGCCACCTAGGGTGCTGTGGAGTTTGCGTCAAAGGGAGCTTCAGGAGGGAGGAGGTTCGAGTCTTGATGGCAGCATTATATGTGGCTATTATTTTGCATGTTGGCGTTAAGGGAGAGGGGGAGTGATGGACGGCATTTGGACTTCTAAAAGGATGGGATAAGGCTTGATTTTTCTTTTAAAATTCGGCTATAAGGTAAGGGATAAGTATTGTTTAATTCAAGTTATTTTGAATAAGTAGCATGGAGGAGGAATAGGAGAAAGTTTTGGGATATGCTAAGGAAGGATATAGTGGCCGGCCAAGGGACTCTTTGGTTGGAAAAAAATTCGGCCATGAAGAGGTGGTGGGAGTGCCGAAAATTATTTGTTTCATCCTTAGTCTCTTGCCGAAATTTTCTTAAGAGAATTCCTCTTCTTCTTCCTCTTCTTTTTCTTTGAAGCAAGAATCGAATTTTGAGTAGCGATAAGTGCATGTTGTGCATCTTTTCTTTCTCTCATTTTCTTTCCAAAGCCGAACCCCATAAGCCTCTTTTTCTCCTTTCTTGGCTTGAAAACTTAAAGAAACATTTAGCCGACACTACTCTTAAACCTTGCCATTGCCGAATTCTATTAAGTCTCACACTTTCTCCATCTTTTTGGACAACGGCCGAAACCTCTCCATCATTAGTCACCATTGCCGAATATTCCAACTCCATTTAGGAGTTCTTGCCGAATCTTTCAACCTCTCATTCTCCCTCCTCTTTCGCAGTCTTAAAAGCCGAAGCAGTTAGCCAAAATCTTTTCTCTTTTAACCTCTGTTAGCAAACGACAGTGGTAAGTATTTCTTTAGCAATCGGTTTTAGATTCCTTTTACAAGGGTGCCGAATCAAATGATTAGGCTTTGGTTAAGGCATGGCCGAATATCGTAGTATCATAATATTATTTCTTTTGTATGTGCCAATGCTAAGGAGCATCAAAGGAGATCTCTCGGGTTTTGGAACATCAAGGTAAGTGATGTGTAGATTCGGCCAAGGGGCCATCTCCATAGGTTTATACATAACCGATTCTAATATGTGGCATACAGGGATTCCGACAGTTTCAGGAGCGAGAAGTGACAGTTTCAGGATTTAGGTAAGCAAGGTAAGGAGGTTAGTAATATTCGGCCGTAGGCCATATTATGGGTACTTAAGTATTGACCGATTTTGACTATGGTTCTTAGGAGCAAATCGGAAAGAGTGAGCAAAGCCTTTGGGAATCAAGTATATTCGTTAAGGGTACTCTATTAGTTGGGATTTAGTGTTTTGACTATATGTTAGTGACTAACGGGATGTGCTGATTAAGTGTTCTACGATGGACATGGATACCAGTCACGAGGGAAAAGGGAAAGTCCCTATTCCGAAGTTTAAGAAGAGATCGATTTCTGCCGTTCGAGATTGGCCACCAGGGTGTGGGCCAGCAGCAGGGCAGAACTATAGGCAGGTAGCGGTAGTTTCGCTTAGTGATAGCATCGGGATCGAAAGCGTAGTGCTCTAAGTTATCAGGTGTGTGGTTAGCCTACTATTTTCCGGGATATATGTGATATTTGCATGTGTTGTGTATGATTAACCCATTGTTTGCCAGGTATATGCTATATTCGTATGTGTTATGTGTATGTGCTAATAAGTGCAGTGGCAATTATAAAAGGGATACCCTAAGGGGTATGTCGATAATCAGGCCAGTACTAATCTGATGAAGAGTGGTTATCAATGTGTATATGTAAATATGTCTATAGCATGTGCATGCATTATCTATTATGGCATTATTATACGTTGCATGTGCACGGGATGGGATATGAATATGAAAGAAGGTATGGGTGTACTTCGAGTACGTGGTTTGATGTTAGCCATGAGCTACATCGTGGATTGGCGCTGACTGAGGTCGCGTTGTGGATTACTTGTGATTAAGTTCAAGTGGTTTGATGAGTGGCTCTGTGCCCCATCGTGGTTGATATCAGCTGGGTGCTATATCGTGGGTTGATGAGTAGCTATGTGCCTCATCGTGGTTTGATGTTAGCTACGAGCTACATCGTGGATGGCATTAATTGCCAAATTGGTGTGTAGCAGTTGGAGGGTGATTTAGTAATCCCCTGGTGTGTGGTGGCTGGATACGGGGGTGTGTAGAGGATGGACCCTAGGTTTGGGTTGGGTACATTTGCATAATCGTATGTGTATATATATGCCAAGCCCAATATGTGGAATCATGTGGTTAATTACCATTAATATCCGACATGTGGTATGAATGTGGGCCAAGCCCAATTGTGGACTGTGTGAATAAGTTCCCTTATTATCTGATGTGTGATTTGGTATGTGGTTGTGGGCCAAGCCCATGTGGGTGGAATTTAGTGGACTGATTACACACTGAGTCTGTGTGACTCACCCAAATTTTTACCAACATCCCAGGTGATCCGTGAATCTTGGACCGGGTTGGAGTGGATACAAAGGTGGCCATGCAGAAGTTAATTTGTTACATGCAGAAGTTAATTTGTTACATGCGGAAGATGATCTTTTTTTTTATACGCTTTATCTTTCAAGTATTTTGGATATTTATTTATTGTAATAAGGGGCGCCTAAAGTATTTGACTATTTTAATATGTTTAAGTTGGATTGATAACTCAATTATTATTTGGAAATGTTTTTAATTTTCAGCAACTTATATGTTAAGAACTTATATTAAAGTTTTAAATCCGGGAATTTATAATGGAAAAGTTTTATTTACAAATTTTAAATATACAATGTTTTACAAACGACAACGAAATTTTATGTTTTCACTTCTAAATCAAATCTTTTCAAACGTTTTTTGCAGTGACAATTCAAATTCGGTCGTGATGTATGGGTCGGGTTTGGGGTGTTACACATGTTGCCGTTCACTAGCCATATTTTGGCCAAATTGCAACATAAGTCCTTGCAATTATAAAGCTACATCACTTAAGCACTTAAACAATTAGCATACAAATTTCGCACTTAATGCAATTCAGTCCTTTTTGTCAAATTAACCACACAGACGGACAAATTAGCTTACAGAAATTTACGACATGCTCAATCACACATCAACGGCACAGAAAATAATATTAAAATATTATACGGACTCAGATTTGTGGTCTCGAAGCTACTGTTCCGACTAGGGTATAAACCAGACTGTTACATATTGTTTAACTAATACTAAGCAGTATTACATGTTTGAATCGTAAGACGGAAATACAACTTGTATTAGTACATAAACCTAAACATGTCTTTAATCTAATTGGAAATGAGCAAACCAATTGAAAGACTAATATGTCATCTATCAAGTCCAATTGGGGAGATGTTTTGTCTTGGGCAATGGAGCAAATGACTCCTAGAAGATAGAGATATAGATGTGATTGATTGGACTTACAGTACATCAGAAAAGACTCAAGTAAAATAGATTTTGAATCCGTTTATGTATTTATTCACTTGTGAAATTCATTGTGTGGCATACCTTAATCTTGAGTGGATGGTGGACTATGTATGCGTGTCTCGTATACTTTGATGTAAGTAAAAACCTGAGTTCAAATAGATAAGGAACCGAAAGCTGGTGTGTTGGGTATACGACTTCTGCAGTATGTAGTATCATTCATGATAATGGAATTCATAGCCCAAGAAATGGGTAAATTATAACAGCCCATTTTTTAGTGAAATTAGAATAGTGGTTTCGAGACCACAAATCCGAGATAAAAAGAAAATTCTAATAAGAAAATTTTACCGATTATGTGCTTAATTATGGAAAAGACCAAATTGCATAAAATGAAAAAGTTGAGTTCTAGTAGCTAAAAGGATCAAATAGCTATGGAATTCAAAATGAGAGGTCCTTATATGGTAATTAGACCATTAAATAAAAGTTAGTAGATATTTTTGATGATTCATCCATGGAAAAATTAAAAAAGGATAAGGACTAAATTGGAAAGTGGAAAATTAAAAGATGATAAATTAAATAAATGTTTAATATTATTATTTTATATCATCTTCATCCCCAAATACATGGAAACCCTAGGAAAGAGAAAGAAAACTTTCTTGGCTTGATTAGGCATGTTTTCTTGTCTCATTTTTAGTAATTTTTATATTTTCAAGATCAAAATAGCTTAATCTATCTATTTTGGGGATTAATTTGAAAAATTATCAAAGCAACAAAGTTTTTCCATGGATGAATATATTGAAATTTTGAAATTTATGGTAGAAAATAAAAGGTTGTTGATAGATAAAAAAACTTTTACAAAGAGAATTTTGATGAAATCATGATTTAAGGACTACATTGAAAAGTGGTAAAACCCATGGAAAAATTTTGAATTTTGTGAAATACAAGTTCTATAAATGGAAATTTTGGTTAGGCTTGGAAGAAGGATTAAATTGCATGAATTTCATTTTCCGAGCCTAGGGACGAAATTGGAATTTATGAAAAGGTTAGAGGCAAAATGGTAATTTTGCCTAGAGTGTAAATTGAATCCAATTGAATATGAATTGTGATAAATTGATGATTAAATTCATTTATATATATCTGGATAACTCAAATTGAAGCTAGATCGAAGAAAAGAAAAGGTTTCGGATTAGTAGATTTTCATATACAAATAAGTGTTGAGGTAAGTTTGTGTAACCGAATTGTGTTTATTTATATGCCTGAATTGAATCTGGTATGTGATTGTATGTTAAAAATAAATGAAATAATCATATGTTCAATCATATCCGGAATATATTAAGTTCCGTTTGAATAATGAAATTCGATGGATATATGTGATTTCCCAGATTACATGTGGTCCTGCATATGTTGCGGCCAGAATATAGCTCAGACGAGCAATCCTATTAAAGCCCTCTCGAGCATCCTGTTAAATAGTTATTGCGAGCAACCTGATCAGTAGTGATTCTTCATGTCTTGCGCACTACCGCAGCTCTGTGTGAGCGTCCTGTTACATGATTTGATCGGTTTTGATCAAGCATATAATGAGGACACAAACGTAGCTCTATGTGAGTGTCCTGATATAGGCTCTTATGAGCTTCCTGACTTGGCTCGCTTGAACTCTTTGTTACCTTATCTGGTGCTCCCTGATAATAACTCTTCAGAGTTACTTATAAAGCTTTATGAGCTCCCTGATTAAAACTCTTATGAGTTTCCTGTTTAGCCTGGATAAGTGTCCCGTTACATGGCTCGTCTGAGCATCCTGATATGTGGCTCGAGAGTGTGCTCACTGATTATGTGCCCTAATGGGTGCCCCTGATTATGAGTTGACGGTTTACAATTTTATACACCTTATGTGTATCACTTGATTATCCATCATTACTTCAATAATTCAACGGATAAAACTCTTGACATGAGAAATTATGAGATTAAAAGAATTATGTCTTTAATGCTTCTGAAGTACCTGGAAATGTGAAACATGATGAGCTCATCCATGTTTATTTGATGTCCATGTGAATTATGTGACTAACTTGCTTAATTGAGTGTATGTGATTAGGCAAATTTCCAATTTGTTGGAAAGCATGTTATTGTTATGCTTATTTAATTGAATATGATTGGTAAGTTTAATTCCTGTTATACGAACATACTAAGCTTTAAATGCTTACTAGGTTTTCTTTTCTTTGTTTTATAGTATTCGGAAGCTCACAAAGGTTGGAGATCGGTCGGAGTATCATCACACTATCTACCAGCTCGTTTTGGTATAAATAGTAAACTTGTTTTGATATAATGGCATGTATAGGCTAACTTTGCCAATGTTGGCATGTAAATGGTTGTTTGTAATCTAGCCATTGGAATGGCTAGAAATGTATGTTTTGGTATATAATTATAAGGCCATAACATGTTTGATGTGTTTTGAAATGGTTAAGTAGTAGATGATATATGAATCAAATGGTAAATAAATTTGAGTTAGTATAAATGATACAAATTTACCTAGGAACATAAATGAAAGTTTGGTAAGCTTAAACATTTAAATATACATGTTAATATATCTTATACAATACTAGTATTAGGCTTGATTATAATGTCTTGAATTTGGTTGGTGACTGTGTATAAGTGTTGTTGTAGGGTGTTGGTAAATTTGAGTGAGAAATAAGGCTAGGAAATGGCCTTATTTTTTCCACACGGGTAGACACACGAGCATGTGTCTAGACCATGTGTGACACACGGTCATCTACACAGGCATGTGGCTTGGCTGTGTGTCCCCTGCATCTTAAAATTGAGAAACAAAATACTCCAAAATAGGTACACGGGCAGAGACACGGGCGTGTGTCTCAACCGTGTGTTACACATGGCCTAGCACACGAGTGTGTGGTAGGCCGTGTGGCACAAGTCAGAAAGTGTAACACCCCTTACCCGGGTTCGACACCAGAATAGGGTACGAGGCATTACTAGACTTAAACACAAGCAACATAAAAAATTGAGACGTAATTTCCATCCAAATTTAAAAATTTTCACATACACTCATATCGTCCCTAAAACGAGCCTACAAGGCTCAATACATGCTTTGGAAGTGGTTCGGGACTAAACTGAGAACTTTAGAAAATTTTATAGAACTTAGAAAATTTTCCATGTTACAGTGCTCACACACCCGTGTGGTCCAAGGGGCACGCTGGTATGACCCTTAAACACGTCCGTACTATAGGCCGTGTTCAAAATAGGGAGCTCTCTGACTTGTGCCACACGGCCATGCCACACGCCTGTGTGCTAGGCCTTGTGGTCAATTTAATTTTCATATTTTTTCATAAAATAGGTACAGGCTTCACACGGCTAGGGCACACGCCCATGTTAGAGGCCGTGCCATCCACACGGATGAGACACACGCCCGTGTCTTTGCCCATGTGCTCAATTTTGAGCATTATATTTTGTAAAAATTAAGGAGCTGGGGACAGAAGGCCGGAACACACGCCACTGGGGCAAGTAGTGTGTCACACACGGCCTAGACACACGCCCGTGTGTCTACCTATGTGGACAAAATAAGGCTATTTACCAAGCCATTTTGTCACCCTTCCATGGACATCCCTACACAACAAAACATAGCACCAATCCAAGCATATACATTCAACCAAATCAGCCACAACCTAGACATCAACACTCATTCATATGTTACCATCTATTAAATACAACCATCACATACTTATCAACTCAAACCATGCAAATTTCCCACATCCATGAAAAGCATCATCATATGCATATATATATACTTAAACCAATATTAGCCAATTTCAATGGCCATTTACAAAATGAATTATCAACCAACATAAGCCAATACATTTGGCTAATCAATTATGACACATAATAAAATGACCAAGTCCCCGTACATGCCATAACTCAAAATACTTGAATTCATTGATACCAAAATAATCGTTGTAGATAGTGTGAATGGATCTCCGACAATTTTCGATCCCCGAGCTGGCTTGGTGACTCTATAAGACTGTAACACCCCGATTTTCTTACTTAATTCTGGCTTTTGTAAATTTTCACGCAATGTTTATCTGCTTCAGTGGTTATGTGTTCTAGGTGTGTGTGTGAGGTCCTAGGTTCAAGTCTCAGCTTAGCTAAATTTTGGTATTTTTATGAATAAAGCCAAACCCTGGTTAATAGGCTTTTAAGTTAAAGTGTGTAAGTAACAGAATGGGCCTACAGGTCTAGTGGCTAAGTGGAGTGTTGAGGTTGTTGGAAGTCTGGAGTTCGAATCCCTGTACGTGCAAGGGAATTATTTTACTGCTAGTGTTGTGTAAGAGTTTGAGTTTTAGTCAAATGCTAATGGTGGAGTGATTGAAGGAGAGAACTAAGGAGTAGGGGAGGGGGAGTTATCAGAATCTGATCAGTATTTCAATTAGGCAATTTTTAGCTCTCTCTCTCCCTTCTCTTTTTTGCCGAAATTTTTCTCTCTCACACTCCTTTTTGCTGCCGTTTTCCTTTCTGATCATCCCCTTTGGCTACCAAAAACTCACCTTCCTCTTTTTGTTTCGCGTTCAATCAGGTTCTATTCTACAACTATCACTGCCCTTGTTCGGTAAGTGGTTCCCTTTAAGTTCTAGTGTTATTTTCATTGAGCGATTAACGGAGGAATCGTTTTACTCACGCTAGGTACTACTCGGAGGCTATAATCAGGTTCTCGCATTGCAAGCAAACTCTACTTTTTGCTCGAAGGTAAATTTGGTCGCTCGTTGGATGAGCATTCCATTTCGGGTTTAGTTTGATTCGGCTGTTTAAAGGATTAATGAGTAAAACGTTGTTCAGTTATAGGTGCTGGTAACTTTGGGATTGCGTAAAGAGTGAAAACAAACCAGATGTGTACTTGAAAATGCAGAAAATGAGGTTTCAGCGAAAGACGAAAACCTTACTGTCGACGCCATATAGGCGTGTGATCGTCCGTGTGCAGGATTATAAGTCACCACACGGTCGTGTGATCGACGAGCAATTGGGCTGTGTGCGACACATAGGCTGAACCAATTGGGCCGTGTGGGCCACATGAGCGTATGGGATTCTGGGCCAAGCCGTGTAATCCACACGGCCAAGGCCAATTTGGGCCATGTGGACCCACACGGGCGGGCCACATGGGCGTGTGGGCCAATTTTTCTGAAAAACACTGTAAGGTTGCACGGGTCTCCCAAGTCGACTGTGGACCTATCTTAGGGTTGGGAAGCAATACTTAGACCCCTACAATGAATGATCCGTCTGTCTGATTTTTGTACTAAGCATGTATACTGATCTAAATATATGGGTGTTAAATACATAATAGTATGTCATTCTTGTATGTTGCATTGCATCAGGGTGGGTTGATTATGATTGGAGGAAGTATCTGAAAGGCTCTTAAGCCTGTTATTTAGCAGCTCAGCTGCAAATATCTGGTTATGTGCCGAATTTGGTACAACATGGTGTTTAGGGTTGGATGGAGTTGGTGTGTAGAGGATGGTGGGTAGGACTCTATTTTCTGCATATTCTGTCTGAAATGGGCTAAGGCCCAATAATATGTCTGATTTTGTATCTGAGTGGGCTAAGGTCCACACCATTTCTGTAATGGGCTCAGGCCCGAACTATGAAAATTACGTCTGTTGTATGTTTTCTGTAGGGAGTACACACTGAATTGCGAAAACTCACCCTTTTCTATTTAATCTGTTTAGGTAATCCCCAGCAGTAGACGGATCGGTGCGACGGAGGACTCGGCGGTGACCATGATTCTGGACATTTTAATTATGGTTTAATTTTTCATTATGGTTTGATTAAATCCGGGTAATTTTTTGTAATAAGGCCTTTACGTATTTTGTTTTAAATTGGAATTTATAATGTTATGGTACTGTGGTTAGAAATAGGAAAACTCAAGTTTTCAAAGTAAACAAAGGTTCTATTAAAATACAAACAAATTTGCAAATTATTTTAAAAGCTTCTACAACATTTAAGGTTTGAAATTGGATAAGAAATAAACGACACGTTTTGACGGTAGCCTAAGATACCTAAAACAAGTTTTAACGCATTTATGTTTTCTAAAGCACTATCATATGACACCGCCAGATTCAGCCATAACATCTAGGCCAGGTTTGGGGTGTTACAGAGAAAAGGGAAAAATAATGGGGAGAAAGCTATATAGCTTAGTAATTTTCTATGCAAATAATAAGCATTATAATCGCACATGTATCATACAAATAAACATGATGATCTTGGCATAAATAGTATCAAGATCTTCTAATCATAACTTACTCATTCATAACCGTACCGAGGGATTTGTCACATATCGACCTCATTAGTAAATGAGTTTTACGTACGTACCTGTACCAACTCTCAACATAATCATAACCTTTCACAACTTTGACATATTCGTTGAATTTTCCTTTGAACCACTTCGAATACTAAAGGATAGTCGAGAATTTCGCACACACAATACCATACCAATGCCATATCCTAGATATGGTCTTACATGGGATCTTTTATCGATGCCAATAGCCCAGCTATGGTCTTACACAAAATCTCATATCGATGCCGTATCCCAGATATGGTCTTACACGTAATCTCAAATAACCCTAATGTCATGACATTCGTATTTTACCTATTCCTCAGGTTCAACCGGGATTTCTCACTTTTCAAACTTTATTGATTACATCCAAGGTGTCAATCATAATTCATACAATATTAAAGCATTTAAAACATAAATAAAACAATGCATTATTTACATACGAACATACCTCGGTACAAAAATAGTAGAAATGGGACCTAATCGTCAAGTACTTTATTTTTCCCCCGATCTAGGCCCGAACCTCGTTTCTCTTGATCTATAATAGAAAATTTAACTCGTTTATTATTCACATTATTCAATTAAGTCCAAATATACTTTTATGGAAAATTACATTTTTGTAACATCCCGAAATTGGGCCTAGTAGGATTAGGCCCATTGGGCCTTGGTCGTAGGAGTGTTTAAAATTTTTGAGAACAAGAGAATGGCATTATTTCAAGTTTGACTTATTAAGAAGGCAATTTTGGAAAGTTACGGAGTTCTAGGAAGTTCAGGGTTCAAGTTAGGCTATAAGAAAATTTTTGTGGTTCAGCACTTTAAGGAAAAGAAGGTAAGTGGCATCAAGGCTTAAGGAAATAAGTGTGCATTTTGCTAGCACAAGGAGCCTATTGGTAAAGGTGGAAAGTGGCTTGTGGAGTGTACTAATGGTCTGAGGTTTGAATCCCATATATTGCATTTTTGATTAATTTTTGTGCTATTTATCCAAAGTGTCGGTCAAGGCTTTAATAAGGTAAGGAAGACTTTTTAATTTGGGAAAGATGACTAAGGATTATGGTAAGGAGGAAGATAAGAGATAATGAAGGAAAGAATCAAAATAAAAAGGAAAGATAAAGGAACATGTTGGCTTATAGTGTGGAAGGTGTTTTGGAAAGACTTATTTGGTCAATGCTCATCTTTTGGAAAAGATGATACAAGGTTTTGGTTAGGGAAATCAGGGGAGCCGAATTTCTCTAGCTCTCCCTTGCATTTTCACATTTTGGGGGTCATTTCTTTTTCTTTTCTAAATATTTTGGTTCTTTTGATTACATTCCCTCTTGGCCGAAACTTCAATTTGCCTATTGACTTCTACTCTTTTCTTTTCAAACATTCTCTTTTATACACCATAATCGAAACATCAACTTCATCTCATAGCCAAAATTTGGCTCTTGTGGTTGCCTAAGCTTGTTTACCTTTTCGGGTTTTTGGTGGTTGCAAGGCTGAATATGTTCTTTGCTACTTCCATCTTCTTGGTTCTCTTGGTGTGGGCCAAATCGGTAGAGTGTTAGCTTATACTCTAATCATCTTTCTAGCCATTGGCTTTCAGAAGAGAGTTGGTAAGTACTTTATCAGAGGGCCAATCGATCACCTATCCCTCGTAATAAGAGACTCAAATTGTTGGCAAGGATATAGATTGTTAATCAATTGCAATACTTGATTGAAGTTGTAAATTGGGCTTTAGACTAATTGTTGACCGATTGTCCCTTTAGGTGCCGCGAAGAGTATCGTGATACGGATTCCGAATAAGGTGTGTAATCCCGTACCCTTCTGAATACATGTTTGAAATGGTGTGTAATCTCATACCTCTTGAATATTGCATGAAATGTTCTATGATTCGGTCAAAATACTGAAAAACTAGAAATCGACATCTATGACCACTCGGGCGTGCGTATATTCGTAGTGGTAACCATAGATTCTAATGAAACAGTTTGGTCAGCAGTTATGACATGATTTTGAAAAATCACAAAAAATAGGAGAAATGGAATTAGAAAGTAAATAAGATATCGAATTAAAGCTTACTGTGTCTATTTTTATATGAAAGAAACAAAGGAGGAAGAGGAATTTTATATTCTGTGATATTTTAATTTTAGTTAGACTGGTTCTGATTGACTTCGTGGTTCCCTACTCTATCTTGGAAAAATTGTTTAAAATTGTACAAAGTGTGTTATGAGTTATAGTTTATATGTATAGATTCCACAGTGAGCCTATTTTCAATAGAAACAAGTGGGAACAACATATGAAAACCGTACAGTGAGATATTTGAATTTAGGGTGAGAGAGGTCAGAACCATTGGACATTGAAACAAGGGAAATTTTATTGAATAAACTGTACTAAATGGTTAAGAAAAAAATTTGGAAAAATTGTAGTAAGAAGATATATGAGTCTTGTTTCAAGGAAAATTTACGGATTTAAATTTTGAACTTTCTAACTCGAGTTATAGACAATTTAGTCAATATGATGCAGATGGACAATTTCAATTTTTATGCCCCAAATTAGTAGTTAAGTCATGGGTTGCGAAATTACCAAAATACCCTTGGAGGCTAAATTACCAAAATACCCTTGGGTTGCGAGATTACCGAATTACCCTTAGTGGGTAAAATTTTTGATTTACCAAAATGGCCCTATAGGCTGATTTACCGAAATGCCCCTATGGGCCGAATTGATAGAATGCCTTGGTGGGCTGAATTACAAAGCTGAATAATGGGCCGAATCACCTTAATAAATTACTAGACTAATGGTTGTTATACATGTGGATATTTTATGTTATTATATGTACTGCATCTTTACATATTGCATGGGATGGGAAACTTGAATGAAGAGAAGTGTAGCCCGGTGGCATTGCCACAAATTCCGATAATGGCTATGTGCCAACTTAAATATGGCTTTGTGCCATCGTGATTAAGGCTATGTACCGATTATAATTCTGTATATAATTCTAGTGGCTCAGCCACAAATAGTATAAATGGCAGTTTGACTACAAATTGGAGAGACTGGCGGGGTGGGTTGACTTGATCCCCACAGGAGAGATTGGCTGGTCGGGGGAGAGACTGGCTGGATGGGATGGGTTGCATTGATTTCATTTCAATTAGTACATGTGAATAGGCTTAGGCCCAAGATGATGCTAAATGGGTTCAGGCCCAGTGGACAGCGTTAAGGGGATTATACATTGAGTTCTTGTAACTCACTCCCCCTTTTTCTTAACCCTTGTAGGTAATGCTCATTGATGTGGACTTGGGCTGTGGATGACTCGGTAGAGGCCATACTTCAGCAATGGTGTTTTTGAACTTTAGATTTCTATTTCCAGTTACTTTATTACTTTTACTATTTTAGGTTTTTAAGTTGTAATAAGGCCTCTAGACTGTTTACATTTTGCTTTATGTTTGACGAACTTTTATTTTGCTTGAATTGTTTTAAAAGGGAATTTGCTAAAAGTATAAATAATGGTTTCCAAAATTGATTAATAAATGGATTTTATAGAAAACTTTTACAAATTATTTAACTCGGATTCTATTTCAAAATTATCTACGACATTTTCAAAAGTCACATTTTTAAAGCTCACTACCTCGATTTTTGACTCATCAAACGATCTTTCAAAATAGCTGTATTTTATCAGATATTTACATACAAAACTAGTTTACTGAAACACAACCAAGTAACGCCTATTTTAGTAAGAATCACACGATGTTGTACGCTTTCTTCATGTGACATGTCAGATCCGATCATGCCGCATAGGCCGGGTTTGGAGGGTTACATTTTATGGTATCAGAGCCCGATTGCAAAACGTGGCTGTAGTTTGGGTTCAAAAACGTTTTCAAAAAGTTGTTTGAATTTTAAATTATACATGTGTTAAAGGAAGTATGGCACCACGGGTATCCGGCACCAAGTCAAGTAAGTATGTGTTTTTATTTTATGATTAATGTGTTAGTACTATGGTAAGAAAATTCCACAAAATAGAATACTCTAGAACTCTTACCTTTAGGAGCTGAAACTATAGAGATTGAGACCTTAGATACGTATTACAAAAACAACTTTACTTCCTATACTCCATAAAACATTGTTTAATAAACACTGAAATAGCATAATGATTCATAAAACTCTTAATAAGATTAAATCGACTTAGTGAACATGAATGCTAGAAGACGTGGACGTGTTAGACGTGGACGTGGTAGAGGCCGAGGTGCTAGGGCTAGATCTTTGGCACAGAGGCATGTTTCCGAAAGGGAGGCGTTGGCATCGCCAGTGGCTGAGACGGGATCTCATGATCGAGCTGAGGTTGGTGAGCTGACTCAGATAATTAAGGAGGTATTGGAGGAGGTTAAAGGAATCAGTAAAGCATTTCGAGTTGGGTGCATGAACTGTAAGATGAAAAGAGGTCGCGATTCTCTAGGGTCATAGTCTCGTTCCATGAAGCGTGTTAAGGCACGTCCAAACTTTTCGGCTTGTGATTATTGTAGAAGGCGTCATCCGGGAGAATGCTGGAGGAGGTCAGAAGCATGCTTGAGATGCGGGTCTAAGGAGCATAAGGCTCGGGATTGTTTCATCACCATCAAGTCAGGTATGTTTTGGTTGGACGTGATGATTGAATGAAGAAAATTTAAGGTATAAGTGGTAGATAACTGCTTGCTTCTGTGGTTAGATGTTTGGTTGTGTGAAAGAGGATTCAAGAGTATGTTAAAAGTACATTAGTGTTATTCAGATTAGAGTGCGCAGCGAAAGCATAGTGGTGATTTGAGTGATACATTTAGTAGTAGGATGGAAATTTCGAGGACGAAATTTCTTTAAGGAGGGTAGAATTGTAACATCCCGAAATTGAGCCTAGTAGGATTGGGCCCATTGAGCCTTGGGCGTAGGAGTGTTTAAAATTTTTAAGAACAAGAGAACGACATTATTTCAAGTTGGACTTATTAAGAAGATAATTTTGGAAAGTTACGGAGTTCTAGGAAGTTCCGGGTTCAAGTTAGGCTATAAGAAAATTTTTGTGGTTAAGCACTTTAAGGAAAAGAAGGTAAGTGGCATCAAGGCTTAAGGAAATAAGTGTGCATTTTGCTAGCACAATGAACCTATTGGTAAAGGTAGAAAGTGGCGTGTGGAGTGTACTAATGGTCTGAGGTTCGAATCCTATCTATTGCATTTTTGATTAATTTTTGTGCTATTTATCCAAAGTGTCGATCAACGCTTTAATAAGGTAAGGAAGACTTTTTAATTTAGGAAAGATGACTAAGGATTATGGTAAGGAGGAAGATAAGGGATGATGAAGGAAAGAATCAAAAGAAAAAGGAAAGATAAAGGAACATGTTGGCTTATAGTGTGGAAGGTGTTTTGGAAAGACTTATTTGGTCAATGCTCATCTTTTGGAAAAGATGATACAAAGTTTTGATTAGGGAAATAGGGGGAGCCGAATTTCTCTAGCTCTCTATTGCATTTTCACATTTTTGGGGGTCATTTCTTTTTTCTTTCTAAATATTTTGGTTCTTTTGATTACATTCCCTCTTGGCCGAAACTTCAGTTTGCCTATTGACTTCTACTCTTTTCTTTTCAAACATTCTCTTTTATACACCATAACCGAAACATCAACTTCATCTCATAGCCGAAATTTGGTTCTTGTGGTTGCCGAAGCTTCTTTGCCTTTTCGGGTTTTTGGTGGTTTCAATGCCGAATCTATTCTTTGCTACTTCCATCTTGTTGGTTCTCTTGGTGTGGGCCAAATTGGTAGTATACTCTCATCATCTTTCTAGCCGTTGGCTTTCGGAAGAGAGTTAGTAAGTAGAATCTCGAAGTACTTTATCAGAGGGCCAATCGATCACCTATCCCTCGTAATAAGAGACTCAGATTGTTGGTAAAGATATAGATTGCTAATCAATTGCAATACTTGATTGAAGTTGTAAATTGGGCTTTGGACTAATTGTTGACTGATTGTACCTTTAGGTGCCGCGAAGAGTATCGTGTTACGGATTCCAAATAAGGTGTGTAATCCCGTACCCTTCTGGATACATGTTTGAAATGGTGTGTAATCTCATACCTCTTGAATGTTGCATGAAATGTTCTATGATTCGGTCAAAATACCGAAAAACCAGAAATTGACATCTGTAACCACTCAGGCGTGCGTATATTCATAGTGGTAACCATAGATTCTAATGAAACAGTTTGGTCAGCAGCAGTGACGTGATTTTGAAAAATCACGAAAAATAGGAGAAAAGGAATTAGAAAGTTAATAAGATATTGAATTAGAGCTTACTGTGTCTATTTTTATATGAAAGAAATAAAGGAGGAAGAGGAATTTTATATTCCGTGATATTTTAATTTTAGTGAGACTGGTTCTGATCGACTTCGTGGTTCCCTGTTCTGTATTGGAAAAATCGTTTAAAATTGTACAGAGTGAGTTATGAGTTATAGTTTATATGTATATATTTCTCAGTGAGCTATTATCAATAGAAACAAGTGGGAACAACATATGAAAACCTGTACAGTGAGATATTTGAATTTAGGGTAAGAGAGGTCAGAACCGTTGGATAGTGAAACATGGAAAACTTTATTGAATAAACTGTACTAAATGGTTAAGCCAAAAATTCTAGAAAAATTGTAGTAAGAAGATATATGAGTCTAGTTTCAAGGAAATTTACGGATTTAAGTTTCGAGCTTCCTAACTCGAGTTATAAACAATTTAGTCAATATGACGTAGATGGACAATTTCAATTTTTATGCCCCAAATTAGCAGTTAAGTCCGGGGTTACGAAATTACCAAAATACCCTTGGAGGGTAAATTACCAAAATACCCCTACCATTAATGGGTAAAATTTCTAATTTACCGAAATGCCCCTATGGGCCGATTTACTGAAATGCCCTTATGGGCCGATTTACCAAAATGCCCCTATGGGCCAATTTACCAAAATGCCCCTATGGGCCGAATTGATAAAATGCCTTGGTGGGCCGAATTACAAAGCTCAATAATGGGCCGAATCACCGTAATAAATTAATAGACTAATGGTTGTTATACATGTGGATATTTTATGTTATTATGTGTATTGCATCTTTACATATTGCATGGGATGGGAAACTTGAATGAAGTGAAGTTTAGCCCGGTGGCATTGCCACATATTCCGATAATGGCTATGTGCCAACTTAAATATGGCTTTGTGCCATTGTGATTAAGGCTGTGTACTGATTATAATTCTGTATATGATTCTGGTGGCTCAACCACAAGTAGTATAAATGGCAGTTTGACGGCAAATTGGAGAGACTAGTGGGGTGGGTTGACTTGATCCCCACAGGAGAGATTGGCTGGTCGGGGGAGAGATTGGCTGGATGAGATGGGTTGCATTCATTTCATTTCATTTCATTTATTACTTGTGAATGGGCTTAGGCCCAAGATGATGCTGAATGGGTTCAGGGCTAGTGGACTGCGGTAAGGGGATTATACACTAAGTTCTTGTAACTCACTCCCCCTTTTTCTTAACCCTTGTAGGTAAAGCTCATTGATGTGGACTTGGGCTGTGGATGACTCGGTGAGGCCATACTTCAGTAATGGTGTTTTTGAAATTTAGATTTCTATTTCCAGTTACTTTATTACTTTTACTATTTTGGGTTTTTAAGTTGTAATAAGGCCTCTGGACTATTTACATTTTACTTTATGTCTGACGAACTTTTATTTTGCTTGAATTGTTTTTAAAGGGAATTTTCTAAAAATATAAATAATGGTTTCCAAAATTGATTAATAAATGGATTTTATAGCTAACTTTTACAAATTATTTAACTTGGATTCTCTTTCAAAATTATCTACGGCATTTTCAAAAGTCACAGTTTTAAAGCTCACTACCTCACTTTTCGACTCATCAAACTATCTTTCAAAATAGCTGTATTTTATCAAATATTTACATACAAAACTTGTTTACTTAAACACAACCAAGTAACGCCTATTTTAGTAAGAATCACACGATATTTTACGCTTTCTTCATGTGACATGTCAGATCCGGTCATACCGCATTGGTCGGGTTTGGGGTGTTACAATTTTTGGCCTTAAACTTTGACATATTTACATTTTGGTCCCTAGGCTCATAAAATGAAACGTGTTTAATTTATTTAATATACAAGCCTAGCCGAACAGTTTTTATAACTATAATAGCCTCCAATTTCCATTAAAACACACTTTTACTGCATATTTTATAACTTTTACAAATAGGTCCTATTAATCATTGTCATCAAAAATCACTAATTTTCTACCATTAGACATCAAAATACACAAATGTCTAACATGGGTCAAACCTAGACCTTGATTATTCCTTAAATCAATGGTAGAAATAGATAGATCGAGTGATAATGACTTTAAAAATGTAAAGACCATTAAAAACGGGGCAAGAACAGACTTACAATCGAGCTTAAAAGTTGGCCAAATCCTAACTATGTCTTCCTTCTAATTTTTGACACAAGGAGGAGAATATGGACAAGATTTTGGCTTGATTTTTGGCTTTTTAATTCATTTAATTACCAAATGACCAAAATGCCCTTTACTTAAAACTTTGAAATTTCATCTCACCATGTCCATTTTTTCCGCTATCTTAACAAATGGTCTAATTAGGATCTAAGGACCTTCAATTTAAAATTTCATAGAAATTAGATACCTTTAGCATGTAGAACTCAACTTTTGTAGTTTTTACAATTTAGTCCTTTTTGCTAAATTGAGTGCTCAAACGTCAAAATTTTCGAACGAAATTTTCACGAAACTATTCCGTAAAATTGTAAACCATAAAAAATAATAAAAATAAATTTTACTATGTCGGATTTGTGGTCCCGAAACCACTATTCTGAATAGACCCAAAATCAGGTTATTACAGAGAGTTACATGGGTAAGGACACAGGCTAGGACACGGTCGTGTGCCTCACATCGAATGCCCACACGGCTTGAGACATGGGCATGTCACTTGGCCATGTGAGTCACACGGCCTACTCACACGAGTGTGTGACCCTTGTATATATAAATTTTTTTTGAAATTTTACGAAAGTTTTTTGAGATTCTGTTTTAGTCCCGACTTGTTTCTAATATGTAAATTGGACCTCAAGGGACCATTTAAGGGAAGATATGATTAATTTTGGATATAAACAGTAAATGACATGAATTATCTGTTATTGTGTCGTAAACTCTAGTAATACTCTGTAACTCTATTCCGGTGACGGATACGGTTTGAGGGTGTTACATAAACAATATCCTTTCATTGGCATTACATGACTGATGAAAACTAAATGTGGCCATGAGTTGTTTGTGATTAGTGACTTAATTATTGTTTGATAGTAATTGATTTTTTATGAAGGTAAATGTAATGCTTACCACGAGATAAAATAGGATCATATTGGGAGAACGGATTGTTCCCAAAGAGATTAACGATCACAACACACTTATGACAAGGTTATTAGATGGGCACTGATTGAGTAGCTTTCGTAATGGTATATAATTGGGGAGAGCTCAGTCATGCTATAGTGGAATGACTTTGTCAGTAAATGAGTTTATAATTAATAGGTTAAAAGCTAGAACTTAATTATAAATCATTTGAGCCAAAATTATATATGTTCAATCGGTCCCTCCGCTAGCTCGTTAAAACACGAAATGAATTGCATGTAGAATCAAATGAACATAAATGGATGGAAATGATAATGTTAGAGAAATGAATCACATTGAAAAATGAATGTGGTTTCTCACTAAGTAAGGAAATGACTTAAGAATTAATTTAAGTTTTTTGTATTATATTTAAGTAAATAATTGAAGTTCAAAAATGTAATTAAATTAATTAGTCATTGCGAATCCATTGAATATGAAAATTAAATATGTTTTTTCATAGGTTATTTTATGGTAAAGTTGTCATGACTTTAATAGATTAAGAAAATTATTTAACTAGAAAATTAATTAATTAAACTTAATTTAATATATAATATTTAATTTGGGAAATAGAAAACATGTATTGGGTTGGATTAAATTATAAAGTGTTAGGTTAAAAGTCCAGAAAACACATATAATTGGACCCAATACATGAGAGGTACAAAACCCCTCATAATGTGTATAAGGGGCGACAACCCTAGTAAAATTAACTATGGTTAGCTGCCCCTCTCTCCTAATAGAAGCAGGAGACATGTTTTTCTATTAGATAAGTATTATTTCTATTTTACTAATTAAATCAGGATTCTTCAATCTCTGTCTCTCAATAAATAGATGGCACTGGTAGGATAAAAACGCACAATTTTGATATATTGTTATTCTGCACAAAAATAGTGAGATTTATTTTCTAAGTATAAATTCAATTGGTTTCTGTAGGAAGAGATTTACTTTCCTACTGAAAGTAAGAAAATTACTTTTTGGTTCTGTGTTTTATTCTTGATTGTTCGAGCCCACACTCGAAGCGATTCGTGGTACCAAAATACCAAAGAAGGTTGTTCAGTTGAAAGCCGAGAACGTCTAGGATTCGTCTCGCACAAAGCACATGTACTTTCCGGAAAAAGTTTATTACTATAAATATCAAAAATCAACATCAATTTTTGTAACACCCCAAACCCGGCCCAGAAGTTAGGCCCGGGTCTGGTGTGTCACATTGAAGTGTTTTTCGAAAACCATGTTTTCATTGAAAACTCTCCTTAATATTTAAAAACTAAAGTCTCAGTTTGTGTTCGTTCAATTTCAAAACGTGGTTCATTGAAAAGTTAATCACTTTTAAAAACGTTATTAACTTCGTTAAAAATCTCTTTTAGTTGTGGAAGCTAATTTAAGGTAAAGAAGTTTAAAAAGTATGTTTTTAAAAATAGTAATTGGGTTGAAAACTCGTCTGCGTCTAACAGATATAAAATGTAACAAAATCCCAAATTCAGAATTAAATTTAGGAAGGCCTTATTATAGAAATTAAAACCCAAAATGGAATTTAAAAGATATATGAAGTCCAAAGCATAACAGCAACAGTCGTGTGGTCACCTCCGAGTCCCTCGCAGTACCGATCCTCCTAACGCTACGGATTACCTGCACAGTTAAAAATGGGGTGAGTTTACAAAAACTCAGTGTTTAATCCCCTTACTAGAGTAACAATCAGTATACAGAAACAGAAACCAAAATAGTCTGGGCCAAAGCCCTTTAACAGTAACAGTATAGTCCAATTCAGAGCATACATGGGCCAAAGCCCACTACCATATCATTTGGGTCACAGCCCATAACAGAATCCATTGAGCTGAGCACAAACCAATAACAGAACAAGTGGCCTTAGCCCAGTACAGTGACAGATCTCATAAACAGATATGCAACAGTATGAGGCTGCATCCTACCCTGATCCAGCCAACACACCACCCGTACTAACCCTACACGTATGTGGGGATAAAATTGGCCCACCTAGCCAACACACCAAGCTTGCCACCGGCGGCACTAAGTTAACAGAACGGCTCGACAACATGGACAGAACGGCTAAAAGCCATAAATATCACAACAATGTTGCCAGTTAACAGAACGGCTAAAAGCCATAAATAGAATGGTTATAAACAATAATCAAGATGGCATAGAGCCATAATCAGGATGGCACCAAGCTATCGATAACTGTAATAAGTTTGGCACATAGCCTTCTGTGACGGTAATATAATCGGCACACAGCCACAGGTAATTTTGATCGACACAGAGTCATCAATATATATGTTAGGCATATAGCCATGGGTAATTACGATTGGAACAAAGCCCTAATCAAGATGACACATAGACATATTTAGGTTGGCACAAAGCCAAAATCAGATTACGTGGCTTTAAGTCATCCGTCTGTCCACAGTCGTCTTATGCGACTCGTGCGACCATAACAGATCAATATTGGATCCACAGTCGTCTCATGCGACCTGTGCGACCCTATCAGAACTTCCTCCGTATTAATGTCCCAACCCTATGCAATATGTCGTGTATGTCATGCTTAATCATTACACATGTATACAAAATGGCTATGTTCAGTAACAGTCATTTAGACATATATTAAAAGCATATCAGTCATATAACCACCTTCAAGTCAGTTAAAATATAGTCATACAATCCCAGTCAAATCTGTCAAATCATAGCACAAGTCAGTCATTTACCCACAAGGGCAAAACAATCATTTTACCCTATAAGGGTATTTCGGTAATCCTACCCTGCAGTGGTTTTGCAAATTGGGGGTATTTTGGTAATTTCACAAATCGAGGGTTAACAACCAAATAGAAGGTCCACCGTCGCCTCGAGCGACTTAAGTAACCTAAATAGTCCCAACGGTGTAAATGGGCCTAAGGCCCATTACACGACCTAAGTAGTCCCACACACTCGTGTGGCCCATTTAGCCTAGAAACAACCATAGTTATGCAAATTTCACAGTCCAAACAACATTTACCACATCACATACATTTTATTTGTGTGGGCCCACATAGCCCATTTCGACCCAACGAGGCCCAGAACAACCCAAGACCACGAGAGCGTTCGTGGTGGCCCCTACAGACTAGCGCCCATGTTCGTGGGCTCAGTTCACCACACTCATGATAGCACGCTTGTGTGGCATAATACGTCATATTTCTAGCTTTTCGGCATTTTTCCGATCTGTAGTGATAGCAGTGTAAACAACACATACTTTCGGCTTTTCAGTCGATCATCGAATTCCGCATACAAATACACACACTCTATCGGCTTTGCCGCCGACTATCGAATACAGGGTACTGTTACACACCTGATCACGTAGAGTACTAAAAATTCATGATTGCCAGAACTATATTCAAACATAACATTCAGTTAATCACTTATCAAATAGTGTTAGAAAAACTCTTAACAATCACTTAACCGAGAGGTCAACTACCACTTTCCTTGACTAGATCGGTCGACTGTGATTAGCCGACTCGAACCAGAGTTTGGTCCAGCCACCCTTCCGCATCCTGGCGAAAAGTCCCGAATAGCTGACAACACACGCCTCTTAAACTTAGGAGCTCAACCTCAGCCGGTACCTTTGCCATCGCTTTATTACTAGCACCCTCTTCACCCATCAGAAGTTCTAGAACCCGGAAGGACATACACATGAGAGGAAGCGATTATAAAGGATTGCACCATTTGGCTTAAATAGTAAAAGAAAGTACTGAAAGGAACCGAGAGACTCACTGATTAACAGAGCTGTTGCAGAATCAAAACAGAGAGGGGAGAGCTTTCGATCACAAATCGAAGAAGAGGAAGAATCCCAAGACTAGGGTGGTATGTTTGGCCGAAAGATTCAATAGGCAAGAAGGAGTTGGCTGAAACTTGTAAAAAGAGAGAAGAAAAGAGTTTTCGGAAGATGTTGGTGCAAAAGAGGAAGAAAGGAAATAGTCAAGTTCTAGATAAGAATAGCAGGAACTAAACAAAAAGATGCACGTGTGGTATTGCAATTTCGGCACTCAGAGAGTTAAGGAAGAAAACTGGAATTGGGAATCCTAAAATCGATGACAAAACTGATCAAAATGAGGAAAACTCCTCAGCAAGGAAATTCGGCACACCCAAAAAGTGCCCAAAACCGAACAAAAGCAGAAAAAAAACTCAAAAACCCCCTCCTAGTCGAATTTGCATGCTCAGACTCCTTGTTCGGCTACATCACACCCACTTTGAATTTCTTTGATTCTCTCCACAATACTCTCCCTTAATCCTCCCCACGATTTGCTCCTACAATCTCTCTATGACCAATTCAAACACCTCATTAGCAGTGTTTCAGTCCAACTCTTCTACCTTCCTAGCTCAAGCAGCAAAATAAACTCTCTGATGCTTATCCCAGGATTTGAACCTCTGACCTCATAGATACCCAACACGCCACTTGCCACTAGGCCACAAGCCCTTCTTGTGTCACATTTTAACTACAATTAATTAAGAGGTCTAAAGGCCAAAGTCTAGGTTCCTTTAAAAGAAAAACCAAAATAAATTTCAAGAGCCAAGACTTGAACCCAGGCTCCCTTAAAACCTTAATGACTCCACAACCACTAGACCACATGCTTCCTTGTGTCATTTTTTTGACACAATAATTTAAAAGGCCTACATCCAAGCATCCAGGGATTTATCCACTTAAAGCCAAAATTTTTGCTAAAGCCTAGGTTTGAACCCAGGACTTTTTCAACTCCTTTCAGGACCCTTAACCACTTGAATACTTATGTACAACCTCCTTACTGATCCATACACAAGGTCCAATACTTCTAGGCCCAAAATTCGGGGCGTTACAATTTTAATTTTTTATTGTAAAAAATATTATTTTTAAGCATAATATTTTCTAGCAATTAGTATCAGAGCTAGATTATGCTATATTAAAAAAATAAATTGATAGCAAAATTTTGTCCTTAATGTTTGATTGATTTTTGATAAGATGTGATATTCTTATAATTATTAGTATGTTTTGGGTTATGTATGTGAATGAATGTATTTATTACTTTATATAATAAAGTAATTTTTTTTCAAATTTGTGATTTTTAGAAATTAAAGTGGTTGTAATTATTATCTTAATACTTTTTTTTGAGATATGTAATTAGATCATGGACTATCATCTCCATGTAGGAATTATTTTCTTTATTTATTTTTAGAATAGTTCGTGTGAGCTAAAAACAAAAATAAGAATTATGTAATAAAATTTTTTTACGAATCCTGGTAAACCGAGACACAGCCAAGATTAGTTGAGACGACGTGTTACATCCCTAGTATTAGAATTTGTATTTTGACTGGCTAACATGATGGTGTACTCTTCAAAATTAGTCCATCTAATCAACAAGATTAGATTGATTTTGGGCAAAATCATCCGATGAATTTTTTGGCTGTGATTCGTCATCTAGCAGACTTTTGCTTCTTTTGTGTTAGCGAACTCCTGCATTGGTGAGTTCTCTTGTGAGTGAATACTCCAATGGCGGGTTCTTTTATATTTGAGTTAATTGTTCAATATTTTAACTGGGGTAGGTGGGACGCTGTAAACTCTAAATTATATCGATTTTTTATGGTTGTTTAAGACACCTTTTTACTTGAAAAATTATGTTAATCTCAAATATTTGATAGTTAATTGGGTGAATTTTGTTTATATTAAGTTAATGTGCATGATTTAATAAAGTATGCAGTTTTATGCTTTTATGTATCAAATTTGTGCATAATTTTATTATTTCTTCTTACATATTAATTTTGTCACATCCCAAAAATCGAGTTCATAGAAATTGGGTTTGAAACACCCCACACCCGACCCACGAGCCTGAACCGGATCTGGTATGTTCCTTAAAAAACCAGTTTCAAAGTTCTTTGTTACTTAGAGAAAATTTGTGTAATTTTAGAAAAATATTGGTTTGAGTTGGGCTTAGATTGGAAAGCCCATTTATTTTATTTGAAAACCCAATTCATTAAGGTGACAAAACAGTCGAGGGTTTTTTTTTAAAATAAATTTACTTGATATTTACTTAATAAAAATTTGTAAACATAATAGTTAAAAATAAAAAGAAATAAAGAAATAGAGAAATCCAACTTGGGCCTTATGGCCTTATTACATCAAACAACTCCCAAACTTAAAATTAAAGTACTTAGTAAAAATAAAAGTCCAAATCTTTAGATTTCTCCTTGCTACATGCATGGCCACCTTTAGCTCCTGCGACCCGGTCCATTATTGCTCATCACACTGAAAAATATTTCCCACAACAGGGTGAGTCAAACAGACTCAATGTGTACACCACACTAAATCATAATAGAATCAGGCATACAATAGTTACACATTCAAAACATAAAATACAAGTTATGATGCATTCCCAAACCCAAACCTAATTGTCCATCCGCTACACACCCCGTGCACATCGGTACCACACCGTGGGACTACTAAGTTGACCCTCCATCCGCTACACACCATCGGAAGCGTCTCTGCGATCGACGTGCTCATCGCCCATATAAAATTTGTGGCATAGCCACCAGATAATTGTGTCATGAGACACCACATTCAGATAATGTAACCGAAGTTACCACATTCGGATAATGTGACCGAAGTCACCACGTTCGAGATAATGTGACCGAAGTCACCACATTCGAGATAGTGAGACCAAGTCACCACATTCACTTCCCTTTCTCATATAACCCGAATGCCCCATATTATTCATATTATGCATATCATACTTAAATTCACATTCATGTCACCTTTCACATGTTAAATATAACATATTTCGTAATCCTAGTAGGAGTAGGAAACGTACCTGAGTACTTTGTACCATTGTATGGTACCTTAGCCATACTTTTCACTTTCTTAAAATCACATACATATATTTAAACATTGCCTTAAAACTTATTAAGAAATAGTGTGGGGTACACACCTGATTCGCTTAGCAAATTCCTTGATATCCCGAAAAGCTTGATCTAATGCTTAGATCCTTAATCTCTACATTTGATTAATCACTCACTACTTTAATAAAAAGCCATTCGGCCATGGCTAGATGATGATCTCACAACTTTCGACTTTTGGAGGGATTAGAGAAGGAAGAATAAAGATGGAGGATTCGGCTAGAACACAAGGTATTTCGGCTTGGCAAAAATAAAAGAAGAAGAAGATTTGGCGAAGAGAATTCGTGCAGAGGCTTTCAAAGAACAGAAAATAATGCATGCGAGAATGGCCTCTTTTCCTTTTATAGCCGAAATTACTAAGCTAGAGTCCTTTACTTGGCCACCACTCTTCTATTTTGATAGCTTTATCCCTTTAATTATCATAAATAAAAGAGTTTAATCCAACATTTATCTCTTCAAAATAATCCAATTTAAAAATCCTTTATTTATCACCTTTTTAATCGAATATTTATGAAAATAAAACACCTCCTTTCTAGAAGCATGTGCCGTCCACCTCAGTCTTCTGGAAGCAAAAATAAAACCTCCTTTATTTGCTTCCCAAGTGACTCGAACTCAGGCCCATTACCTTGCATGTGGTGCCATTTCCATAGGCCCTAAGTGACATCTTGAGTGCCACTTTTCCAAGCTTTGTTTGTGTGTCAAATTCTTCATATTAATTTTCTTAAGGCCACCTTACCTTAGTTTCCTCTTTTAAGCTTTAAAACTTGACATTTCTTTTCATTTCCAAGTTTCCAAAAATTTTCGTTCGGCTCTTTAAACTTGACATTTCCTTACATTTCCAAGTTTCCAAAAATGTTCACTTTCCTTTTTTGAATCATTTCTAAATCATTTTCCTAGTTTCCATAAATGTTGACTTTCCTCTTTATTCCTTTACATTTTCAGGACATTTCCCTACATTTCTAAGACAAGACATTTCCTTACATTTCCTTGCATTTCCTTACATTTCCATACATTTCTCACATTTCACATTTCCTTACATTTCCATACATTTCCATACATTTCCTTACATTTCTTACATTTCCTTACATTTTACATTTTACATTTCCATACATTTCCATGCATTTCCATACATTTCTTACATTTCCATACATTTCCTTATTTCTAGAATTCACATAACACATTCATAATTCATAAAACATGCCATTTTACCACATGGTTCCTTGTGTCATGCTTCACATTTTACTTAAAAACCAATAATTTTCCAAAGCTTTCTTCTTCCATCCTAGAATTCTAAAAACCCTTAATACACTTCCAACACTGCCAAAACCTACTAACTCATGAATTAGGCACGAACGCATAACCCCTAATCTAGGATGTTACAGTTCTACCCTCCTTAAAATAATTTCGTCCTCAAAATTACTTACTAACTGTCGTACAATCCTTCTCACCGCACTATGCTTACGCTGCGCACTCTGATCTTAATAGAGCCATCATACCTTCTAGGCACAATCTCTAAGTTCACGTCCCCTAGAACTTATTTCTAACGTCGCGATTTAATCTAATTTAAGAGTTTTATACATTAGTACTTTTGTTTCAGCGATTAACATGACAGTTTTATGAAAAGAGATGTTTAAAAGTGGTTCTTTCGATCAAACAAAGTTCTCAGCTCAAGTTCACTATTTAGAAAGTCACGTTCACATTCATCAACCAATTATGAACTTTCGTTCATTCAGAGAAATGTTGTAGTTTTCATTGTTGTTGTTTTCCACTACCCAGGGGTATTTTCGTAATTTTGTCCTACAGGGGTATTTTCGAAATTTTTCAAAAGAAAAAGTTCCTTGGTGATTTTGTCAAAAAGTATTTTGAAATTTCTAAATTCCTGGGGTATTTTGGAAGATTTTGAAATTCGGGGGTATTTTGGTAATTTTAAAACTCAGGGGTATTTTGGTAATTTTTCACAAATCGGGGTAAATTTGTAAAATCTAGTAAATCAGGGATATTTCAAAAGTTGCAAAACTTTGAGGGTTCTTTTTGAGAATTGTACTTTCTAAAACAGTGATGTTGCAAAAATTTTGGAAATCAGGGTTATTTTTGGTAATTTTGTACGTCAGGGGCGATTTCGTAATTTTTCAAAATCAAGATATTTTGATAATTTGCAAATTAGGGTTTTTGAACATTTATAAAGTAATGAAATCTTGATAAGAACTGTGGGTATTTTGGGAATTTCATAAAACAAAGGTATTTTTTTGTAATTTACCACTAGGGGTATTTTTGTAATTTCATAAATTGGAATTTTTTTTTCGAAAAATTTTGTAAAAATAGTTCTCACAAATTAAAAAGGAAATTTTAAGAGTTTTAAAACTAGGGTTTTTATAAAAATACGGCTAGTTCCCTTTCGGGTTTTAGTTATTGCGTTTAGCTTTGTGGTCGAGTCCTCTTGGTTAGGGTGAGCCGTAGCTACGCACCAGGTAGGATTCCTGCGAAGAGAAGGTGAGTCACTAGGACTGCTTAAGTACCAGGCTCTTCCGGATCCAATCCTAGACATGCACACAGGGGTTGCCACACCCTAACTCGGCGACTTAGCCATAGGTTTGTTTAACTAGGCTCTTAAGTCTTATGTAATAGTTGGGGTAAACTAGTCCTAGGGTTCAAGTACTTATTCTCTACTCTACGTTCCATTCCCACCCTTCTACAATTCATAGCATAAATCACACAATAGATAGGGGTACTTACCTGGTGGACTGCGGGTCGGAGACTTAGGTGCCATGCCAGAAAAAACCTGCTTAATTCATAAGAATTTTTACAAACTTATTTGGGCTCGATTTGACAATGTTTTAAGCCTTAAACCCCTAGGCCGAGGGTTTGAAACTGGGCTCTGATACCAAACTGAAACACCCCACACTCGGCCCACGAGCCTGAACCGGATCTGTTATGTTCCTTAAAAAAACCAGTTTCAAAGTTCTTTGTTACTTAGAGAAAATTTGTGTAATTTTAGAAAAATATTGGTTTGAGTTGGGCTTAGATTGGAAAGCCCATTTATTTTATTTGAAAACCCAATTCATTAAGGTGACAAAACAGTCGAGGGTTTATTTCTAAAATAAATTTACTTGATCTTTACTTAATAAAAATTTGTAAACATAATAGTTAAAAATAAAAAGAAATAAAGAAATAGAGAAATCCAACTTGGGCCTTATGGCCTTATTACATCAAACAACTCCCAAACTTAAAATTAAAGTACTTAGTAAAAATAAAAGTCCAAATCTTTAGATTTCTCCTTGCTATGCATGGCCACCTTTAGCTCCTGCCGACCCGGTCCATTATTGCTCATCACCTGAAAAATATTTCCTACAACGGGGTGAGTCAAACAGACTCAATGTGTACACGACACTAAATCATAATAGAATCAGGCATACAATAGTTACACATTGAAAACATAAAATACAAGTTATGATGCATTCCCAAACCCAAACCTAATTGTTCATCCGCTACACACCCCCGTACCTGCCAGTCACACCGTGGGGACTACTAAGTTGACCCTCCATCCGCTACACACCATCGAAGGCAGTCTCTGCAGTCGACGTGCTCATCGCCCATATAAAATTTGTGGCATAGCCACCAGATAATTGTGTCATGAGACACCACATTCAGATAATGTAACCGAAGTTACCACATTCAGATAATGTGACCGAAGTCACCACGTTCAGATAATGTGACCGAAGTCACCACATTCAGATAGTGAGACCGAAGTCACCACATTCACTTCCTCTTTCTCATATAACCCGAATGCCCCATATTATTCATATTATGCATATCATACTTAAATTCACATTCATGTCACCTTTCACATGTTAAATATAACATATTTCGTAATCCTAGTAGGAGTAGGAAACGTACCTGAGTACTTTGTACCATTGTATGGCACCTTAGCCATACTTTTCACATTCTTAAAATCACATACATATATTTAAACATTGCCTTAAAACTTATTAAGAAATAGTGTGGGGTACACACCTGATTCGCTTAGCAAATTCCTTGAGATCCCGAAAAGCTTGATCTAATGCTTAGATCCTTAATCTCTACATTTGATTAATCACTCACTACCTTAATAAAAAGCCATTCGGCCACAAATCCAAATCCTAGTAGGATTAGTATTCTTAAACTTACCCTGTTTGCCGATTTGATTAATAATCAAATCCCGTAATTTGTAGTATTCCTTCCTTAAAAATCGGCTAGCCACCAAATCATTTAACTAGGTCAGTTTTCGGCTTTTGAATAAAGAGGGAATAATTCTAAATACCAAAATAAGCCTTGGCCGAATACTTCATATGCTTACCTTGTAGATTTTAAATCCCGAAACTCGCCGAATAACTAGGGAACATGTGGCCTATGGTGTACCTTCGGGAAAAAAACTTCTTCTTCCTTGTAGTCGACACTTAGTAAATCCCGAAAGATCTCTTCAAAGTTTCGGCAATAAGATATTAATGGGGTTAGTCCTAGATTTCGGCAAATCTTAAAAGAAAAAGGATGAAACCGAATGAGATCTTACCCTTACTTGAAGAAATCGATTGCACCTTCACTTCAATCTTCAGAGATTCGGCTATGGCTAGATGATGATCTCACAACTTTCGACTTTTGGAGGGATTAGAGAAGGAAGAATAAAGATGGAGGATTCGGCTAGAACACAAGGTATTTCGGCTTGGCAAAAATAAAAGAAGAAGAAGATTTGGTGAAGAGAATTCGCCAGAGGCTTTCAAAGAACAAAAAATAATGTAGAATGGCCTCTCTTTTCTTTTTATAGCCGAAATTACTAAGCTAGAGTCCTTTACTTGGCCACCACTCTTCTATTTTGATAGCTTTATCCCTTTAATTATCATAAATAAAAGAGTTTAATCCAACATTTATCTCTTCAAAATAATCCAATTTAAAAATCCTTTATTTATCACCTTTTTAATCGAATATTTATGAAATAAAACACCTCCTTTCTAGAAGCATATGCCGTCCACCTCAGTCTTCTGGAAGCAAAAATAAAACCTCCTTTATTTGCTTCCCAAGTGACTCGAACTCAGGCCCATTACCTTGCATGTGGCGCCATTTCCATAGGCCCTAAGTGACATCTTCAGGCCACTTTTTCAAGCCTGTTTGTGTGTCAAATTCTTCATATTAATTTTCTTAAGGCCACCTTGCCTTAGTTTCCTCTTTTTAAGCTTTAAAACTTGACATTTCTTTTCATTTCCAAGTTTCCAAAAATTTTCGTTCGACTCTTTAAACTTGACATTTCCTTACATTTCCAAGATTCCAAAAATGTTCACTTTCCTTTTTTGAATCATTTCTAAATCACTTTCCTAGTTTCCATAAATGTTGACTTTCCTCTTTATTCCTTTACATTTTCAGGACATTTCCCTACATTTCTAAGACAAGACATTTCCTTACATTTCCTTGCATTTCCTTACATTTCCATACATTTCCTCACATTTCCTTACATTTCCATACATTTCCATACATTTCCTTACATTTCCTTACATTTCCATACATTTCCATACATTTCCTTATTTCTAGAATTCACATAACACATTCATAATTCATAAAACATGCCATTTTACCACATGGTTCCTTGTGTCACGCTTCACACGGAGTTTCTTTTAAAGCCTTATTTACCTAGCTCCCCTTTTTACTTAAAAACCAATAATTTTCCAAAGCTTTCTTCTTCCATCCTAGAATTCTAAAAACCCTTAATACACTTCCAACACTGCCAAAACCTACTAACTCATGAATTAGGCACGAACGCATAACCCCTAATCTAGGATGTTACAGGGTTAATGAACCGAGAATGGTCACGTCTGAAATTTTTTGGATGACATTAGCACATTTGATAGTGATTGAGTAGTGGAGGAGTTGTCTTTGATTATCTGAGTTCGAATCCATTCCCTCTCATTAATTTTCACTTGGTGCAAATTAGTTTTAAACTCTTAGCAAAGGTCATCCCATGTTTTTAAATATTTTCTATTAAAATGATAACAAGCAAGTGAGTTGTCAAGTTGTTAAAAGCTTAATTAGTTTCCTAAAGGTATTATGTTCAATTCCCCACACTCCTAAATATTTATTTAGTTTTTTTTTTTTTGACAACTTTAGCTAGTGTGAACACTCCTTGCCATCCAACCTAGTTACCATGCATGGGGGAAGATTCTTTTCTTATGTGTGAGTCAACATTCCCTCATTAAGCCCCCTTTTCACTCCTATCATTCCCTTTTTACTGTTTTGTCCCCTCAACATACCATTCTCTTCACCCTTACCTTGTTTTACGTTCATTGAACCTAGACAAGATGAAGAGCACCCTTTTGTTCCATCTTTTCATTCTTTTCCTTTTCATTGCCATTGCCATTCGTCTCCTTTGCTCCTCTCTTTTCTCTCCCCCTCCCCTTTTGCACCACCTTGAACCACCATTATTTTAATTTTGGCCTCCTTTCCTCCACCATTAGCCACCATCATTCGACCTAAACACCACCACTTCATCACCCATCCTCCTCTTCTTTTATTCTTTTTGTTCCATCGTCGCCCTTAGCGCCATCCTCCACCATCGCGCAACTCCTCTCTTTTTCTTATATTTCTCTCTTCTCTTTTCTCATATTTTTAGTGAGTGACTGAACCCATATTCTTCTCTTCTCCTTAGCTAAACTACCACCTCCATCACCAGACCACCATTGTCGTCACCACCATAGCACCACCGTTGACGATTGTGTTTCCTCATCTTTTCTACAACATTTTTCAACCTACATCATTTCTTTTAGTAAATAAAATTCTAAACTATTTATTTCACTTAGTTTCTTAATTCTAATTCTTTATTTGTAAACTTATTCTTAATAAACCCCCACTTTAGATCTTTCAATCTTCCCGGATCGAAATCAAGACAATCCACCGATCTCTCCTTTTCGACCGAGATAGAGTAAGTACAAGGGTTTAATGGGAACTACTCCTCCCTTACTGATCTCTCCTGATCGAATATTCATAAGAGTTATGGTGAATTTTTCCCTCTTTTATTGTCTTTTAGTTATGATGTCTTTTTAAGGGGCCGGTTGACATTAACACGGACAATTGTCAAACTCGGGAAAGGAATTATGATTCATAATTCACAAGGGTAAGTGTCAAATTGGAGATTCATTTAATAAACTTATCTTTTACGATGATCATGATAAATTTTAATGAAGGACTACCGTTTGTGTGGCTAGGTGATCCATTGGATAGATCGAAGTGTAGGCGCCTTAGTGAGTTGTAACAGATTGGATCTACAATTATGTGTGGGTTATGCATTAATTAAAAAAATATTAAAATATGTTTCACATTGTTAAAATTTTATTAGTATTATTAAATGGTGCTTAAAAAAATACGCTATGTATTCGAGAAGAGGAATAAAAACCCATCGAATTGGAATATCCAAGTAAGTGAAACTAAACCGTTGTTTTTGTGATTTGTATGATGTGTGATCTTGTTGTGATTTGTATGATGTGTGATCTTTATTATTGATATAAAATGTATGAAAACCTCATTCTCATGTTATGTGATGTTATGGCATATGTGAGTTTCGCATGATTTATAAAATGTGAAATATTGATATATATATTGTGTAAATACGTGATTGTTGTTAAGCATGCCTATGTGATTTTATGTAATAAGTGATATAATGAGCATGTCTCACATGCCAAAGTGAAAAATTGATTTTTATAATAGAAAAAGTGATTTTTTTGGGCAAATTATATGCATGGGGTGGGATATGTGAAAGGAGGAAGAAGTGATAGTTTATCTGCAAAAGTGGTGGCTTGTTCACAATATTATTAAGTGCCAGCTTATCTGCATCATTGTGACACTATTCACAAATCGATGATGGGTAGGATGTTTTAAATAAATTTGCTTAAATGTTTTATAAAATAGCATCACCATGATTATTAGCATAAAGAAAAATATTTACTTGATTGATGATTATGTGCTTATTTACCCTTATTTGTTAAAAGTCTCACACTAGGCTTTAAAAGTTCACCCTATTTAGTGTTATCAGCTTTCAGGTAATACTCGAACAAAGGGCTTGGATTCAGCATTCGATGGAGCCTCTCAGATGGTTTATTTAATGGATATTTAATAATGGATTTTTAAACTATGTAGTTTCTATTTGTGGACTTTGGACACTTTTATTTATTTATTTTGGGTTGTTGGTTATTTTATAACTTAGAATTCCTATGCATGCATGAAAAATTTATGCAATTTCAAGTATTTTAAAATATGGAGTTTATTTAAACTATTTACAATTTTACGTGGTTTAAAAACAAATTTATAATTTATAATTTTCTAAGTAGTTTTATTAGAGTCCACTGCGAAATAGTTTTACCCGAAACATTTTTAATAAATAATTACAATACAAATATTTATTTTCAAATAACTTAAAATGACATTATAATATAATGTCGTAGTTTACTTTCAAAAGATTATATTTTTAATAAGTATTTTTTCAAAGAAACAAAATCATTTAATATTTAATTTTTTTAAGTTTTCACAAAACACTCCAACCCTAGTCAATTTCAAAAAGTAAATAATTTCAAGCGTTGTTAATGTAACTTTTGAGATTCGGCCATAACGTCTAGGCTAAGTTTCGGGAGTTATAAAATTCCTATATTTAATTATTGCAGTCGGTCCATGGAGTTAATAAGTTGAAAAGCTTATTTTAATTTTGCATAGACATGAGCTTTATTCCACTTTAGTTGGACGACAATGGCATGCGATTTGGGTCAAGAGAAGGTCACTAGGATCCAGTTAAAGCTGGTTTAATTGAAGCAGAAGTTTGGCAATTAATTGGGTCATAAAACTATCTCAGCAATGGGGAAAGAAGCCCAATTAGACAATGGCATATGAACAACCCTAAATTAGCTTTTGGGAGATTTATTTAGAGGTTTTTACACTCGCAAAACAATTGAAAATCAGCTCCTAACAATCACCCATGAAACCCTCCACTTCCTTGCCTGATTCATGTATGAAATCAAGCATGAATCAAGCAACCAGCAACCTCCCCTCTCCACAATCCATGGATGGCCAAGAGTAAGAGAAACCTAAGGGTTATTCATGCTATTTTTAATAAACACCTAAGGGATATTCATGCTATTTTTAATAAACCCCTTAGCTATCCCTCTACTATATATACCACCCTTTACATCCCTCATCATTTAATAAACCCTTAATCATCCCTCACTTCACATTCTTTATTTTCCCTCTCACGCATAAACCATATTATTTCCTTTAGCTAGCAACTCCTTGAGAAAATTATCTCTTGGTTGGCCACCTTGAAGAGCATCTTGCGAATGAGCAATTACGAGGATCAGAAGAAGTCAACTTGATCAAACTCTGGGGACTACTGAAATTACTTTAGAGTTTCTTCTTCCTTAATCTTTATTGTTGTTCAACGCGTTTGCAATTTGGTTTGTTATTTTTTCATTAATGATGATAGCTTAATTTTGTTTAGCTAGAATGGTTACATTAATTTGATGAAGTTCATTTGATTTATGTTCATGATGCTCTGTGTCTTAATCGTTCATGCTTTCAATTAAAATCATGCACGCATGATCGTTGTTTTCGCGATGTCAAAGTCTTAAAATTTATAAAAAGAATGATCGAGCATGGAAACTATCTATGACAATGATTTGAGGCAAGCGCACCTATCGAACAGTAGTATAGTTTAGGCAAGACTGGAATGTCAAACCCAAAGGAACCAAAAATACTAATACTAACTCTCTTTTTATTATCTAGCCTAAGAATTAAAGTGAATTTTATCTAATCTAAAATTAACTAACAACTAAACTAAAGACTCTAAGACAAAGAAGAATGAATTTGGGAAACTAACTTGGAAGAAAAAGCAATTGATTAAGACGACACCCAAGGAAGAATCCACCTAGACTTCATTTGTTATCTAATTTTGAACCAGACGATTTATTCACTTGACTTGATCCATAAGATTCCCTAAGTTATATTAATCCCTCTCTCGAGGCGACCAACGTCTAACCCTAGGTTGATTAATTGAAATTTCTTTCTAATTAAAACCCTTAGAATCGCATTAACTCGTTCTATGGACTCCCGTATTAGGTTTCACCGTAATCCGGTAAAATCTCGTCACCCTATCTCTAGGCGCGCGATCAACTCCACTTAACTATGCTAGATCTACTCTTAGGCAGGGACTTTTGCTCCTCCACCTAAGCACATCATACTTGAATTAATATCCCGGAAATATCGACACAAGAATTAAGAACACATAATTAAGAACAAGTCAAATATTTATCATATAGTTCAGCAAACAATAACAAGATTCATCTTAGCTTTCATCCCCCCTGAGGTATCTGAGGGTTTAGTTCATAACAATAAAAGAAAACATCTCAAAAGAAAATATAAAACAAATAAGAAAACATCTCAAAAGAAAATAGAAAACAAAACATAAGAAATCCCTAAAACCCCCTGAAGGAATTGAAGGAGAGATCCTCCGTCTTGAGTATAATTTCGGCTTCTTAAGATGGATCAACTAGCTCTCTTCAAGTAAATCTCCACAAATCTGCCTTCTCTGTCCTAGTCGAACAACCCTTGACTAAAGCCGTGGGTTCCCCCTTTTCTGGTCATACTTTGGGTGTTTATATAGGCTTTTGAATATGTTTCTTTGCCCTTAAGTATCCAAATCCGAGTGAAACTCTTCTTTCCTACGACAGGGACACGCCCATGGCACACGCCCGTGTAAGTCGTGGCCAGGTCGTGTTTGAACCTGTTGACTGGGGCACGGCCGTGTGATCTTGGGCCTAGGCCGTGTGGATTTCGTGATATGGCCCATTTACTCTGTTTTGCGCCCGTTTTCCATTCTTTTCATCCTCCGGTGCTCTCCTGAGTGTAAAACATGAAAAGAAAGGATTAAGAGCACCAAATTACATAATTCAGGGCTTAAATCATCCAAAAGCATGCTAAATGTGGGCTTAAAATATGTTACTTTTATGGTTTATCAAATACTTCCACACGTAAGCTTTTGCTTGTCCTCAAGCAAAATTCTCAACTCATAATTAAAACAAACTTCCTTAATTCATAATATTTATCAATAATGTTTCATCATAATTCAAAGATAATTCATACATGGATAATTCAACTCAAAGAGTCCTAGAGATTCAAACAATCAAAGTCATACATTTGTAGCACGAAAACATAGGCGTTTCCCCTTATCTAAGTAATTACCTTTGATTCAAAACTGACAAGAATTGACATCCTCACTAAAGATTCACTCAAATCACTCGAAGTGTTTAAGGTTCAGAATTGAGCACTCAATAGTCAAACATGAAGAGTTAATCCCATAGGCTTGCATGAAAATCAAATCTCCACCACTATAATATGATATGATACTCAAATCAAAAGGTCTTTGACAAGGTTGTAACGGGGTTTGGGTTAAGGGTATGGATATAGGCTGAATTAGAAGGTTAGAATCGAGACTGACCTGACAAGTTACCTAACTAGAAAATGAACTAATAATTACATCAATTGAAAACTAATAATATGAGCTTTTTCTTCAAGGTTTGAAATTTCAACATGTAAGCTCACTTAATTATAGAACTAATAATGAATATACTTCGTTTTTTTTTTCAGAACAAGTCAAATACATATTAAAGGATAGATTGAAATAAATAATATAGTTAGGCAAATGATCAAATCAAATCTCGACATAAGGGTAGTCAAAAAGGATGGTGATAACAAATACAAAGGGTTTTGAGCTAATATTAGTAGGTGAGTCAATAAAAAGGGTTGTTAGGATTAAACGAGGTTCACTAGGGGTTACTAATGAAGGTAGGCTTTTTAATAGAGTAAGTGGGTGTAACAGTCTGAATTTGACCCTAATCGGAATGGTGGTTTCGGGACCATGAATCCGAGTCCAATAAATTTTAAAATATTATATTTTGTATTATTTATATGTGAATTAATGTGTGTGAAAGTTTTGTAGAAAAAAATTTATTGTTTGAGTGCTTAATTTGATAAAAAGGACTAAATTGCGTAAAGCGTAAAAGTTGCATTCTATAGTGTAAAGTACTAGAATGGTGATGGCTTTTTAATGTGGAGCATCTAAAGGGTAAATAGTCCATTTTTTTAAAGTTAGTGGGTGGCTAAAGTCACAATTGCCCTTATTAAATATAATAGTTTTATTTTTATTTAAAGGTTATAATAGTAAACTAATTAAATGTTATATTATATGTTAAATAAAACATGAGAAAAGCCATTAGCATTTTATTTCTTTTCATGGCTGATTGTGTTAAAGGAAAGGGAGAAAACCTTGTTTAAATTTCGGCAACTTCAAGCTTTGATTTAAGGTTAGTTTTCAATCGGTTTTTGATAAATTTTACGTTTTTGAGATCGTTGCTTTGTATAGTACCCGGCCCATGTTAGAATTTTTGAAAATGAGCATGTATGAGGTTCGGCCATTGCTATATTCTTGTAATTTTTGGTGTTTTATAATTTTATACAAATGATATGTTAAAGATTAGTATATTTTTCATTGGAAATTTTGGTAAATTTGAGTATTTTGGGCTAATTTGTAAAAATGAAATTTTAGAGGGGTTTATTTGCAAAATAAATGAAATGTGAGGGCTTGTAAAGTCCCTAGGAATATTCGGCCCTTGTATTGTCTTAGCTAATTTGGTGTATTTTGTGTGTTATGCAAATAGGACTAAATTGCAAAGTAGTGAAACATTTGGGGTAATATGGTAATTTGTCCATTTATGTGATTTGGGACTAAATTGAATTGAAATGTACTTGAATGAGCTGAATTTAATGTGTTTTAGATCAAGAGCAAAGAAAAACGGAATTGGATCGGGGAAAGATGAAGGTTCTCGAATAGCCGATTTACACGGTCTATCGACAGCCGAGGTAAGTTCTTGAGTCTAAGTACATGAAAGAGTTAATTACAAATATAGTCATTGATATTAATTGATTTATTTGAGCATTTAAATTGAGGATAGCCGAATGTTAAAGTTCACTATTGGACTTAATGTGATTTGAATTTGAAATGAAAACTTGTATATATAGGATACGTTAAGTGATTGTGGTTTAAGTACATGAATCGATAATAATGTGATGTTAATATGGTGAATTGATGAATTATAGCTGTGTTATTCGGGCTTTTAGCCTAGCAAGCCCTGTGCCGGTGTGTTATTCGGCTTTTAGCCTAGCAGGCCCTGTGCCGATGTGTTATTCGGGCTTTTAGCCTAGCAGGCCACGTGCCGGTGAAACAATTCAGGCTTAATGCCTAGCAGGTTTATTACCAGTGATTAATTTGGACCTTGAGTCGGCCGAGCCAAGCTTGCGGTGAATGTAATCTAAGCTTAGAGTATTTGCGAATTGATTTATGCATATGTCAAGAAATTTCAGCTTTGAAACGTATTAATTCGACAGAGAGGTAAGTAGTTCATTTTCGTGCCACTCAAGAAAATAACGAACGAATACCTGAAGAAGTGGAAGTTTATTACCTTGACAAATGTTATATATATATATATATAGATATATATATGTGTGTGTGCTATAGATATGTTCGAATAGAGGATGAAAGATTATGCTATATCACTTGGTTGTGAAAAATAGATGTGATTTATATCGTACTAGGTGGTTAAAAAGGGCATGTGAGATTTGGCTGTGATTTATATGTTCATGGGAGTAGAATCGAGTATCTACGGATATGATAATTATGTATGTTTGAAGTTTAAATATGTGATGATGAGATCAATGATATTATGTTAAATGAAGTAATGAGAGTTGGTATAAGTATTTGTAAATTAAAATTTCATGTTTAATACCATGAATTTATGTATTTTATGCTTGATATTAAGTAGTTTTTTTAAACTTGAGACTTACTAAGCTAGTAAGCTTACTCCGATTTCTTTTGTTTAATTGTTTGTTTATAGATTCTGGTTAAGCTACGAGCTCGAGAGGGATCGTCAAGAAAGTCATCCACACTATGCCTCTTTTTGGTATTTTAAATCTTGGTTTTGATTTGAAGGCATGTATAGGTTAGATTAAGTTTTGAAACATATGATGTTTGATCTTGTTTATAAATATAGCCTTGCGAAAAGGGCTATTTCTTTTGGTTAAGTATCATTTCTATGTTTTGGATTTCATAGCTTGTTCATAATGTTAATGGATGTTTTAAATTCGGTCATGGTCTATATCACATGTGGAAGGTGCTAAATTGGTATATATATATATTAGGTGATGGTTTTTAGTAAACTTAGTCTTGGTTTTTGGTCTATATGTGAATCATGTTTGCCATGTTTATGATGCGTGCATGATCGCGATTAAGATGAATTTATGTGTACTTGTTTATTACGTTTTACTAATGATATTTGAGTAAGACATGTGTTTCGGCCTTATGATAAATAGCATATGCTTGATATGTTTAGTAAGAATTAAATAATGCTATGTTTAAGTGATTTGGCTATGTGATATTTATACTTTTATAATGAGATATATATATGTGATAGTTGGCTATATAGATCCAATTATTATTGGTAAGAAATGAATATGTTTCTTGGTTGGTTAGTTACGAATCCAAATGAAAGGTGAAATAGTATATTCGGCCAAGAGGTAATATTAATATGTTGGTATATGTAATTGATTATTAAATGGTATAATGGTTCAATTGATTTAATATGCATATGTATTATAGTAATATATATGAAACTCGGCTTATGTTATATGAATTATGATTGATACCCGATATATGTTATAATTTGCCATAAGTTGAGATATGGTTCAAATTTATATATATATGTCATGAATGCTTAAGTTATGTGATTCAGACATTTGTGTGTATTAAGTACTGGTAATAAAACTCGTTATACATTTATTTTAATTTTAATAGGTTGTAATGTTATATAATATAGTGATGATTGCATTGCTTGTGCTTGAATTCAATTGAAGGTCTATTTCGGAATTGAGTTTAGTTTGGTAATGCCTCATAACTCTAATCCGGTGATGGATACGGGTTAGGGGTGTTACATTTGATTGGTATTAGAGCCTACGATTTAGTCGATTCTAGGACTACCGTAGCGCGTGTGAGTCTAGCTATACATGCCTTGGTCATATATTGATAGTGTGGTAACCTCTGACATTCTGAACTGTGTTTTATATAGTAAATGGACACTGATCCTGAAAGAGCCGTAGCAGATGATGTAGAGAGTGTAGCGCCTGACCGTGCACACGGATCAGTGCTGGTAGACTCTCGACCAGTTTCGGGTAGCCATGAGGGGGAGGCTAAACAAGCCTTCTATCAGATAATGAACGAGTGGTTTACCCAGTTTATTCAAACTAACCCGGCTGTACACCAACCTCCACCCCCGAATAATCCAACTCTGATACCTTCAAAGACTTCGATGATAGATCGATGAGATCTAGTAGGCCTCGATTGATAAAATCAGGAAATTTGGGGCCGAAGAATTCAGGGCCAACGATGATGATGACGCAGAGCGAGCTGAAATGTGGCTTGATAACACTATCCGGGTACTTGATGAGCTATCTTGTACTCCAGATGAATGCCTGAAGTGTGCTATATCTTTACTTCGGGACACTGCATATCACTGGTGGAATACACTAGTATCAGTGGTTCCGAAAGAAAAAGTGAAGTGGGATTTCTTTCAGCATGAATTCCGCAAGAAATATATCAGTCAAAGATTCGTTGATCAAAAACGAAAAGAATTTCTTGAACTAAAATAGGGGCAAATGACCGTGACTGAATATGAGCAAAAATTTGTCAGATTGAGCCGATATGCTCGGGAGTGTGTATCAACTGGAGCCATTATGTGCAAAAGGTTCGAAGACGGTTTGAATGAAGATTTAAAGTTGCTTGTTGGCATTCTTGAAATCAAAGAGTTTGTGACACTAGTCGAGCGAGCTTGCAAAGCTAAAGAACTCGGGAAGGAGAAAAGATAGGCTGAGACAGAAGTTAGAGACACTCGTAAGAGATCGTCGGGTAAGAATTTCCATTCCACATCTAAGAAGTTCAGAGATGACTTCAGCTGACAGAAAGCTACTTCAGATTTACCTAGACGTGGTCGACCTCCAGTGGGCTCCCGAGCTACCTCGATGGCCAGTGTTGGTAACGTTCCACAGAATCGAGTTGAATGCAAGCACCGTGGGAAATGGCATTCCAAGAGTTGTAGATTCCATGATCGGTCTTGCTTTAAATGCGGATCGTCAGATCATTTTATTAGAGAATGTCCGATGTTAGTTGAAGCGTAATACGATTCGTAACATTAAGTCGAGCAACACGTCGGTCGCGAGGCGTGCCAACATATCGGTGCAATATAGGTGGTAGTCAGAGAGTAACGAAGAACACTGTAGTTCGATCTGAGGCTAGAGCTCCAGCTAGAGCTTATGCCACACGAGCCAGAGAGGATGCTTCCTCCCCCGATGTCATTACTGGTATTTTCACCCTTTATGATACTACTGTGATTGCATTGATTGATCCTGGTTCGACTCATTCATATGTGTGTGAAACTCTAGTATTCGGTAAGACTCTGCCAGTTGAGTCTACTAAGTTTGTGATTCGTGTGTCCAACCCTTTGGGTAGATGTGTGCTTGTTAATAAAGTGTGGAAAGGTTGCCCGTTAATGATTCGGGATTCTTGCTTCCCAGCCGATTTAATGTTGTTGCCCTTCGATGAGTTCGATATAATTTTGGGAATGGACTGGTTAACTTCATATGACGCAGTGGTGAATTGCAAAAGAAAGCTAATTGATTTGAGATGTCAGAACGGGGAGATCATCAGAATTAAATCCAGTGATTTAAGTGGGTTTCCTACAGTAATATCTTCGATGTTAGCCCGGAAATATGTGAGAAAAGGGTGTGAAGCTTATTTGGCGTATGTACTGGATAATAAAGTGTCTGAAAAGCATATTGAATTTGTACCGGTTGTGTGTGAATACCTAGATGTGTTTCCTGAAGAACTACCGGGCTTACCACCAGTACGAGAGATTGAGTTCGGCATTGAATTAGTACGGGGAACGACTCCGATTTCGATAGCTTCGTTTCGAATGGCACCTACGGAGTTAAAAGAGTTGAAAGCACAGTTGCAAGAATTGACAGATAGGGGCTTTGCACGTCCGAGCTTCTCTACTTGGGGTGCACCGGTTTTATTTGTGAAAAAGAAAGATGGGACTATGCGAATGTGTATCGACTATCGGCAACTAAATAAGGTAACTATAAAGAATAAGTACCCGTTACCTCGGATTGATGACTTATTTGATCAGCTAAAAGGGGCTTCAGTATTTTCGAAGATAGATTTGAGATCAAGCTATTATCAGTTGCGAGTCAGAGATACAGATGTGCCAAAGACTGCATTCCGGATGAGGTACGGACATTTTGAGTTTCTGGTTATGCCTTTTGGACTCACTAATGCACCTGCTGTTTTTATGGATCTAATGAATCGAGTCTTCAGACAGTTTTTGGATCGGTTTGTAGTAGTGTTTATTGATGATATACTGATCTACTCCAAAAATGAAACCGAGCATGCCGAGCATTTGAGATTAGTGATACAAACTTTGAGAGATCAATAGTTGTATGCGAAGTTTAGTAAGTGTGAGTTCTGGATGAAAGAGGTCAGCTTTTTGGGACATGTTGTTTCAGCATCAAGTATTCGAGTCGATCCAAACAAAATTTAAGCTATACTTGATTGGAAGCCACCGAAGAATGTTTTCGAGATTCGAAGTTTTCTGGGACTTGCGGGCTACTACAGACGGTTTGTGAAAGGTTTTTTTGTGATAGCTACACCTTTGACAAAGCTACTACAGAAAGATGTCAAGTTTAAGTGGTCAGAAAAGTGTCAGAAAAGTTTCAAGCAGTTGAAAGCCCTTTTGACCGAAGCTCTAGTGTTAGCTCAGCCTGAATCGGGTAAAGAATTTGTTGTGTATTCTGATGCTTCCTTAAGTGGTTTGGGCTGTGTATTGATGCAGGAAGGCAGAGTAGTAGCCTACGAATTGAGACAATTGAAGCCGCATGAAAGAAATTACCCGACGCATGATTTGGAGCTTGCAGCCATTGTGTTCGCACTGAAGATTTGGCGTAATTACTTATTCGGCGAGAAATGCCATGTTTACTTGGATCATAAAAGTCTGAAGTATTTGATGACTCAAAAAGACCTGAATTTAAGACAACACAGGTGGTTGGAATTGTTGAAAGACTATGAATTGGTGATTGACTACCATCCGGGAAAAGCTAACGTTGTTGCAGATGCGTTAAGTCAAAAATCATTGTTTGCTCTTCGTGCAATGAACATACGAGATAGCTATATGTCCGTGATGGTTCGATCATAGTCGAGTTACAAGCAAGACCGATGTTTATTCAGCAAATTTGTGATGCACAGAAAGTTGACAAAGATTTGATTGCTAGTTGAATTCAGTGTGGAAAAGGTACAGAATCAGATTTTTAGATTGATGCAAATGACTGTTTGAATTTTAAAAGCCGAATGTGTGTTCCAAAGAACTCAGATTTGATATAGATGATTCTGAGTGAGGCCCATAGTGGTCGACTATCGATACATCCGGGTAGCACAAAAATGTATAACGATTTGAAACAGTTCTATTGGTGGCCTGGCATAAAACGGGATAAATCTGAATTTATTTCAAAATGCTTAGTTTGTCAGCAAGTAAAAGCTGAGCATCAAGTGCCATCCGGACTACTTCAGCTAATCATGATACCTGAATGGAAATGGGATAGAATTACAATGGATTTTGTATCCGGTCTCCTATGACCTTCGAGTAAGAAAGATGCCGTTTGGGTTATAGTTGATAAATGACCAAATCAGCTCATTTTGTACCAGCCAGACGCATCTTATTATTTCGATAAACTTGCCGAATTGTATGTATCATAGATTGTGAGATTGTATGGTGTACCGAGTTCCATTGTTTCAGACAGAGACCCGAGATTCACATCGCGGTTTTGGAAGAAGTTGCAAGATGTTTTAGGCACTAAACTTCATTTTAGTACAGCCTTTCATCCGCAAACAGACGGTCAGTCCGAGCAAACTATTCAGATACTTGAAGACATGTTGAGATGTTGCGTTCTCGAGTTTGAAGGTACGTGGGAATGATACCTACCTTTGATTGAATTTGCTTACAATAATAGCTTTCAATCTAGTATCAAAATGGCACCTTATGAAGCCTTGTACGGGCGAAAATGTCGAACACCATTATTTGGGTGAGCTCGTGATAATAAGATACACGGGGTTGATTTGATTAAAGAAACTGAGCAAAAAGTGGCTGTGATCAGAAATACTTTGAAAGCTGCCTCAGATCGACAAAAGTCTTATGCTGACTTAAAGCGTAAAGATATTGAATTTCAAATCGGAGATCGAGTATTCTTGAAAGTTTCTCCGTGCAAAAAGGTACTCTAATTTGGTCGGAAAGGCAAACTTAGTCCGAGATTCATCGGACCTTATGAAATCACTGAACGTATTGGGCCTGTTGCTTATAGGTTGAAGTTGCCCTCTGAGTTAGAAAAGATACATGACGTATTTCACATTTCGATGCTTTGTAAGTACAGATCAGATCCGCCTCATGTGATCACACCGTCAAAGATTGAAATCCTTTCTGATTTGACATATGATGAAGAACCGATCCGTATCTTAACTCGGGAAATGAAAGAGTTAAGAAACAAAAGGATCCCATTAGTGAAAGTACTATGGAATCGGCATGGAATTGAAGAGGCTACGTGGGAGCCTGAGGTTTCAATGAGGCAACAATATCCGACTTTGTTTAACGGTAAGATTTTCGAGGACGAAAATCCTTAAGGAGGGAGAGTTGTAACAGTCTGAATTTGACCCTAATCGGAACGGTGGTTTCGGGACCATGAATCCGAGTCCAATAAATTTTAAAATATTATATTTTGTGTTATTTATATGTGAATTAATGTGTGTGAAAGTTTCGTAGAAAAAAATTTATTGTTTGAGTGCTTAATTTGATAAAAAGGACTAAATCGCGTAAAGCGTAAAAGTTGCATTCTATAGTGTAAAGTACTAGAATGGTGATGGCTTTTTAATGTGGAGCATCTAAAGGGTAAATAGTCCATTTTTTTAAAGTTAGTGGGTGGCTAAAGTCACAATTGCCCTTATTAAATATAATAGTTTTATTTTTATTTAAAGGTTATAATAGTAAACTAATTAAATGTTATATTATATGTTAAATAAAACATGAGAAAAGCCATTAGCATTTTATTTCTTTTCATGGCCGAATGTGTTAAAAGAAAGGAGAAAACCTTGTTTAAATTTGGCAACTTCAAGCTTTGATTTAAGGTTAGTTTTTAATCGCTTTTTGATAAATTTTACGTTTTTTGAGATCGTTGCTTTGTATAGTACCGACCCATGTTAGAATTTTTGAAAATGAGCATGTATGAGGTTCGGCCATTGCTATATTCTTGTAATTATTGGTGTTTTATAATTTTATATAAATGATATGTTAAAGATTAGTATATTTTGCATTGGAAATTTTGGTAAATTTGAGTATTTTGGGCTAATTTGTAAAAATGAAATGTTAGAGCGGCTTATTTGCAAAATAAATGAAATATGAGGGCTTGTAAAGTCCCTAGGAATATTCGGCCCTTGTATAGTCTTAGCTAATTTGGTGTATTTTGTGTGTTATGCAAATAGGACTAAATTACAAAGTAGTGAAATATTAGGGGTAATATGGTAATTTGTCCATTTATGTGATTTGGGACTAAATTGAATTGAAATGTACTTGAATGAGCTGAATTTAATGTGTTTTAGATCAAGAGCAAAGAAAAACGGAACTGGATCGGGGAAAGACAAAGGTTCTCGAATAGCCGATTTACACGGTCTATCGACAGCCGAGGTAAGTTCTTGAGTCTAAGTACATGAAAGAGTTAATTACAAATATAGTCATTGATATTAATTGATTTATTTGAGCATTTAAATTGAGGATAGCCGAATGTTAAATTTCACTATTGGACTTAATGTGATTTGAATTTGAAATGAAAACTTGTATATATAGGATACGTTAAGTGATTGTGGTTTAAGTACATGAATCGATAATAATGTGATGTTAATATGGTGAATTGATGAATTATAGCTGTGTTATTCGGGCTTTTAGCCTAGCAAGCCCTGTGCCGGTGTGTTATTCGGGCTTTTAGCCTAGCAGGCCACGTGCCGGTGAAACAATTCGGGCTTAATGCCTAGCAGGATTATTACCAGTGATTAATTTCGGACCTTGAGTCCAGCAGGCCAAGTGCCGGTGAATGTAATCTAAGCTCAGAGTATTTGCGAATTGATTTATGCACATGTCAAGAAATTTCAGCTTTGAAACGTATTAATTTGAAAGAGAGGTAAGTAGTTCAGTTTCGTGCCACTTAAGAAAATAACGAACGAATACCTGAAGAAGTGGAAGTTTATTACCTTGACGAATGTTATATATATATAGATATATATATGTGTGTGTGCTATAGATATGTTCGAATAGAGGATGAAAGATTATGCTATATCACTTGGTTGTGAAAAATAGATGTGATTTATATCGTACTAGGTGGTTAAAAAGGGCATGTGAGATTTGGCTGTGATTTATATGTTCATGGGAGTAGAATCGAGTATCTACGGATGTGATAATTATGTATGTTCGAAGTTTAAATATGTGATGATGAGATCAATGATATTATGTTAAATGAAGTAATGAGAGTTGGTATAAGTATTTGTAAATTAAAATTTCATGTTTAATACCATGAATTTATGTATTTTATGCTTGATATTAAGTATTTTTTTTTAAACTTGAAACTTACTAAGCTAGTAAGCTTACTCCGATTTCTTTTGTTTAATTGTTTATTTATAGATTCTGGTTAAGCTACGAGCTCGAGAGGGATCGTCAAGAAAGTCATCCACACTATCGCCTCTTTTTGGTATTTTAAATCTTGGTTTTGATTTGAAGGCATGTATAGGTTAGATTAAGTTTTGAAACATATGATGTTTGATCTTGTTTATAAATATAGCCTTGCGAAAAGGGCTATTTCTTTTGGTTATGTATCATTTCTATGTTTTGGATTTCATAGCTTGTTCATAATGTTAATGGATGTTTTAAATTCGATCATCTATATCACATGTGGAAGGTGCTAAATTGGTATATATATATATATATATTAGGTGATGGTTTTTAGTAAACTTAGTCTTGGTTTTTGGTTTATATGTGAATTATGTTTGCCATGTTTATGATGCGTGCATGATCACGATTAAGGTGAATTTATGTGTACTTGTTTATTACGTTTTACTAATGATATTTGAGTAAGACATGTGTTTCGGCATTATGATAAATAGCATATGCTTGATATGTTTAGTAAGAATTAAATAATGCTATGTTTAAGTGATTTGGCTATGTGATATTTATACTTTTATAATGAGATATATATATATATGTGATAGTTGGCTATATAGATCCAATTATTATTGGTAAGAAATGAATATGTTTCTTGGTTGGTTAGTTACGAATCCAAATGAAAGGTGAATTAGTATATTCAGCCAAGAGGTAATATTAATATGTTGGTATATGTAATTGATTATTAAATGGTATAATGGTTCAATTGATTTAATATGCATATGTATTATAGTAATATATATGAAACTCGGCTTATGTTATATGAATTTTGATTGATACCCGATATATATTATAATTTGCCATAAGTTGAGATATGGTTCAAATTTATATATATATATATGTCATGAATGCTTAAGTCATGTGATTCAGACATTTGTGTGTATTAGGTACTGGTAATAAAACTCGTTATACATTTATTTTAATTTTAATAGGTTGTAATGTTATATAATATAGCGATGATTGCATTGCTTGTGCTTGAATTCAATTGAAGGTCTATTTCGGAATTGAGTTTAGTTTGGTAATGCCTCATAACTCTAATCCGGCGACGGATACGGGTTAGGGGTGTTACAGTGGGTTAAAACCTAGGTGCCTTTATCATCTCTGTATATCAAGTCATAGATGTGGTCTCGACATGTATAATCAATGCAAGTTCTAGAATAACAAATCAATGTTGACACACTCATAATCGATAAACTGAGCAAGAAAAAGAATATATGCTCTATAAGGTTCAAAAACTCGCAGAAAATTATGGGTTTTTGATGTCAATCTTGTAAATTTCAAATTTCAAGATATCATTCAGATTCAGGTAGACAACCTAGAAAATTTTTAATTCTAAAAAATAGACTTATCATGCTTGATTCTCTAGTATTTTTCAAATTTAATCATCAATGCACAATTATCAATGACTTAATCCAAAACATATCAATAAAAATCATAAATCAAAGGAAATTTCATTCTAATCATAATATGATAAAATTACTTCAAGACAAGGTATAATTTAGGGATTTGAGAATAATGAAGAAAGTTAGACACTTTCTCGAAATAACTATTCACCCCCCACACTTAAGGTGTACATTGTCCTCAATGTACAAACATGTATACACTTTCTCGAAATAACTATTCACCCCCCACACTTAAGGTGTACATTGCCCTCAATGTACAAACATGTATATGCAATTTAAGAGAGAGGGAGAGGTGAAACATCCTGAATTTGGATGGTTTCTCGGAGTTGGAAGTCGATAGGGGTGGTGGCTGCTACCGAGCTCTACGCTAGATGAAGAAATTGGGGAGCTCGTAGAGAATTAGCCCGGAATTATTAAGACACATTTAAAATAAACTAAATATATAATTAAAGACAAGAAAGATAAAGATAAAGAAAATAGAAATGTAGATAAAATTAAAATGAAATAAGAATGGACCGAAGAGTCCTTATTGTTGGATGGTTCGCGAGGTGGGTGTGACCTCTAAGGCTGCAGAGGTGCTGGCGGTGGCAGAAGTGGTTTGATTCCCAAGCAGCATTAAGAACTTTGAATGCTGCATTAAGGCAGTGGTTGTGGTTCCAGTGTGATTCCTTAGCAGCCTTTTGAACCTGACACTAAGAAACTAAAATAAAATAAACTAAATTAAGCATAAGATAGTCAAAGAGAAGTAAAATAAAGGAGAAGATAAAAGTAAAACAAAAGATAAATGGTCTCAAAGACCCTTGGCTTATCGAGTGGATGAAGCGGCCGATATGAACTTATGTAGGTCGGTCTCTATGAGGGAGACTGTGTTGGGATCCTTCCGCTTCGTCGACATAGATGTGGTGTAGCTCGATGGTTGTGTGAAGAGATTAGGGATGAAAAGTAGGGAGAGAGTTGAGAAAGAAAAGAAAAACTAAATGGGTTGAATGGGTGAAAAGAGGGAGGGGTGGGTGATTTAAATAGAATTTTCAAGTCAGGTACATTCACACGCCCGTGTATCGTGGGCGTGGCATCTCACATGGCCACATTGTATGGGCGTGGTGGGCTTCGTTCGTTTCTCCCACGCCATTGCTCAAGTCGCCATGCCCGTGTGTGATTTAACAGTGTCGACCATGGCCGAATAGCACGACTGTGGGGTTTTTGTCGGTGCCTGTGGGGTGGTGGTTAGAGCCCGTGACTCGAAGATTTTATTTGTTCTGACTCGTACCATTCATGCCATGTCAGTATGGAGATTCGGTGTACCCACACGGCCACGGCCACGGCTGTGTGCAAGGCCGTGTGGCTTGGAATTCTGTACTTTTGGTTGGTTTATAGTTAGGTGTTATAAAAAAAGAATAAAATAAAATAAATAAGATGAAAAAATGCAGAAGTTAATGGGGTTAGTACTCGGGTTGCCTCTCGAGAAGTGCTCGTTTATAGTCTTAAGCTAGACTCTCCTCTCCTTTGTATATTCATGGTGATTTGAGGAGTTGAAAGTCCTTCCTCGTGCTGGCAGTTCCATTATCATGATAGAGTTTAAGACAAGTAGCGTTATTTTCAAAGTACCCAACATAGGGTTACTTACCTCGATTGTTCCGTATGGAAAAACATCGATTACCTTGAAAGGTATTTCCTTGCTGGTGTTAGGATCAGGAGGGGACACTCGTGGGTCTTCTTTATCTAGTAATACCTGATCTCCGATTTCGTAAGGTGGCCTTGGTTCTGCTTCTTGTATCCCTAGTTTTTCTTCGATAAGTGTTTTCCACTATTCTAGTTCATCGATTTGAATCCCTTGTTCCTCATGAGTTATTTCATTGTTGGCACAGGGTTTAAGATTGAGATCATGCTCTGGTGTTTCCTGAAAAGAAGGGTTAACCAAATGGTTATCAATAGAATTTACTTTCTCACCTTGGCTATTCGATGTTCTAGCTGAATCAAGGGCTTGAAGAGTGACTGTCTCCTTACCTACACAGAGTATGAGTTTACCTGTGTCAACATCAATTTTAGTTCTGGCAGTTGCTAAAAATGGTCATCCTAAAATTAGGGGGATCGTGTTGTCCTCATCCATGTCTAAAACGACGAAGTCTACTGGGAATACGAATTTATCAATCTTCACAAGTACATCTTCAATTATACCCCTAGGAACTCTAATAGTTTTATCAGCTAATTGAATGCTTATCCTAGTTTGTTTGGGTTTCCTTAGATCTAGTTGTTTAAACAATTTATAAGGCATGACATTTATGCTTGCCCCTAATTCAGCTAATGCATTATCAATAGATAAACTACCAATTAAGCACGGAATTGTAAAAATCCCTGGATCTTTTAATTTCGGTGGTAGTTTATTTTACAACATTGTCGAGCACACTGCATTCAGTTCCACATGTGATTCCTCGTCTGTCTTCCACTTATTTGTTAATAGTTTCTTTAAAAATTTCCTGGAATCTGGCATCTGCGAAAGAGCTTCAAGAAACGATAAATTAATATGTAATTTCTTTAAAAGTTTAAGAGACTTACCGAACTGTTCCTCTGTATCGTCTTTGGTTATTACTTCGGGATATGGTATGCGAGGTTTGTACTCTTTGATTACCGATTTTGGCTTGTTATTAACATCAACCTTATCTTTTACTACCACCTTCTTTTGTTTTGAAATAGGCGTGTCTAACCTTTCACTATCTTGAGCTGTTATGGCTTGAACTTGCTCCATTGGGTTAGTCTCGGTGTTGCTCGGTAATCTTCCCTGTGGTCTCTCAGACATTTGCTTAGCAAGTTGCCCGAATTCCTTGAACTCTTGTGTCAATGCCTCAAGTTGTGTTTCTATCTTTTGGAAACGAGTTTGTTTATTTAGATACCGTATTTCTGAGGCTTCTATGAAGTTTTTCAGCATCTCTTCAAGGTTCGGCTTCTTTTTCTGTCGGTAGGGCTGTTGTTGGAAGTTTTGGGATGGTCGTTGCCTTAGATTTCTTTGACCGCCCCATGAGAAATTGGGGTGGTTCTTCCAACCTAGATTATAAGTATTACTATAAGGGTTATTGTTAGATCGGAAATTATTACCCATATAGTTCATTTGTTCGCTCTCCATGCCCTGCCCATAGGGTGGGTACTCAGGATTCACCACTCCTTCACTTGCGTCGCATTGCATAACTGGATGTGCCTGCGAAGAACCATATAAACCATTAAATTTTTTATGTAGCAATTCTACCTGGTTTGATAGTGCGGTTACTACATCGAGGTTGAAAACTCTGGCGCTTTGGCTAGCCTTGTCCTTGTAACTTGCCACTGATAGTTATTCAGTGACATCTCCTCTATAAACTCGTAGGCTGCTTCAGGAGTTTTGTTGTTCAGGGTTCCACCGACAGCTGAATCGATTAGTTGCCGTGTTGAAGGGTCCACACCATTGTAAAAAGTTTGGACCTGTAGCCACAAAGGTAATCCATGGTGTGGACAACTTCTCAACAAATCCTTGTATCTCTCCCATGCATCGTAAAGTGTCTCTGAATCTATCTGCACAAAAGAAGAGATATCATTCCTTAATTTGGCCGTTTTGGCCTGTGGAAAATATTTTAATAAAAATTTTTCGGTCATTTGGTCCCATGTAGTGATTGACCCTCGTGGAAGAGAATGCAACCACTGTTTGGCTTTATTTCTTAAAGAAAAGGGAAACAACCGAAGACGAATGGCATCATCAGAAACGCCATTTATCTTGAAGGTATCACAGAATTCTAGAAAATTTGCTAAATGTGTGTTAGGATCTTCATCCTGCAAACCATCAAACTGAATAAACTGTTGTATCATCTTTATAGTGTTAGGTTTTAGTTCAAAATTATTTGCAGCAATAGTAGGCCTAACAATACTAGACTCAGTTCCTGTTAAACTAGGTTTAGCATAATCATACATAGTACGTGGAGCATGATGTTCGACCATCTCTGGAGGTGGTAGATTATTTTCAGCCATCTCTTCTATGGTATTTATTTTGGCTTCTTGCTCTTCGCCTATGTAGTTTAAGTTTCGCCTTATTTCTCTACAATTTTTGCGAATGGTACCTTCAATATCACTGTCGTAGAGCTAGGGTCTTGTCGGGTTCCTTCTAGTCATAAACTAGAGGTACCTGAAAGGGACAAAAGAAAGAAAGAAAATTTAGAAAAACAAAAATAAAATTTAATTGCAAAAAATAAAAATAAATATGGCTAAAGTTATAAAAATTAAGCTTTCTTAATATTTTAGTTCCCTGGCAACAGTGCCAAAAACTTGATCGTTGTTTTCGCGATGTCAAAGTCTTAAAATTTATAAAAAGAATGATCGAACCTGGAAACTATCTATGACAACGATTTGAGGCAAGCGCACCTATCGAACAGTAGTATAGTTTAGGCATGACTGGAATGTCGAACCCAAAGGAACCAAAAGTATTAATACTAACTCTATTTTTATTATCTAGCCTAAGATTTAAAGTGAATTTTCTCTAATCTAAAATTAACTAACAACTAAACTAAAGACTCTAAGACAAAGAAGAATGAATTTGGGAAAATAACATGGAAGAAAAAGCAATTGATTAAGACGGCACCCAATGAAGAATCCACCTAGACTTCACTTGTTATCTAATTCTGAACCAGACGATTTATTCACTTTATTTGATCCGTAAGATTCCCTAAGTTATATTAATCCCTCTCTCGAGGCGACCAACGTCTAACCCTAGGTTGATTAATTGAAATCTCTTTCTAATTAAAACCCCTAGAATCGCATTAACTCGTTCTATGGACTCACATATTAGGTTTCACCCTAATCTGGCAAAATCTCGTCACCCTATCTCTAGGCGCACGATCAACTTCGCTTAATTATGCTAGATCTACTCTTAGGCAGGGACTTTTGCTCCTCCACCTAAGCATATCACACTTGAATTAATATCCCGGAAATATCAACACAAGAATTAAGAGCACATAATTAAGAACAAGTTAAATATTTATCATATAGTTCAACAAACAATAACAAGATTCATCTTAGGTTTCCCCCTCAGGTATATGAGGGTTTAGTTCATAATGATAAAAGAAAAAATCTCAAAAGAAAATATAAAACAAAACATAAGAAATCCCTAAAACCCCCTGAAGGAATTGAAGGAGAGATCCTCCGTCTTGAGTATAATTCCAGCTTCTTGAGATGGATCAACTGGCTCTCTTCGAGTAAATCTCCACAAATCTGCCTTCTCTAGCCTAGTCGGACAACCCTTGACTAAAGCCGTGGGTTCCCCCTTTTCTGGTCATACTTAGGGTGTTTATATAGGCTTTTGAATATGTTTCTTTGCCCTAAGTATCCAAATCCGAGTGAAACTCTTCTTTCCTGCGACAGGGACACGCCCATGGCACACACCCGTGTAAGTCGTGGCCAGGCTGTGTTCGAACTTGTTGAATGGGGCACAGCCGTGTGATCTTGGGCCCAGGCCTTGTGGATTTCGTGATATGGCCCATTTACTCTATTTTGGGTCCGTTTCCGTTCTTTCCATCCTTCGGTACTCTCTTGAGTGTAAAACATGAAAATAAAGGATTAAGAGCACCAAATTACATAATTCAGGGCTTAAATCATCCAAAAGCATGCTAAATGTGGGCTTAAAATATGTTACTTTTACGGTTTATCAACGCATTTCATTAATTAAAATGTGATTGAATGCATGAGAATTAGTTGATCAATCCTAGCTAGAAGATTATAGTAGTATGCATGCTTTTCTAAGTAGAAGATTTCGAAAGGGCTTAATATTGGTTTCAAAGTTAATGAAAGATCAAGTTGCCATGGAATATTTTCTAGAACATTGTGAACATTATGAAAATGAACCAAGTCAAATGGTATAAATATTCTATTCTATTCATGTTATTGTTGTTGAATCTTCTTAATTTGATGCTAAATCTACCTTATACATTTTAATTATTCATCATACTTAGATTAATTTGCATTTAGGATAATTTGCATCTAGTTATTTATTTCTACATCAAACCACTCGAAATTAATGTGTTTTTATCACCAATTGTAAAAATTTAATTTTGAAAAATATTGATTGACATATATAGTCCCTATGGAGATCTAACTTTTATACTTACTTTGTAGCATCCTAAAATTTGGAATTTTATGCGTTGCATTATTTCTTGCATTAAGCTAGTTAAATTACTAATCGTGTATGTTCTAAGGTCTTAAGAAGGCTCGGGGTTTAATTGGGCCTTAGTAAAAAAAAATTGGCATTTAGCACTTTAAGGAGATATAGTAAGTGACCTCAATGCTTATGGAAATAAATGAGTAAATTGCTAGCATAAATGAGCAATTGGTAAAGGGGATATGGCGCCACATGAATTACTTTGAGGGAGGAGGTTCAAATCCCATAATGTGCAAATTTTGACTGTTATTTTTGTATTCTTTCCCTAAGTGTCGGCCAAGCTAGTAAATAAGGCAATGTGGACTTTTTAATTTTGGCAAGGTGGCTAAGGAAATTAGGAAAGGATGAAGGTAGGGAAAGAAATCAAAAGAAAGGGGAAAGTATAGGGAACATGTTGACACAAAGAGAGGAAAGTGTTATGGAAAGTTTTTGTTGGCAAATTTTGACCTTTTTGCCAAGGCATGGATGGTTTTGGCATAGGGAGATGATAGCCAAATTTTGCTAGGAGTTTTTGGCAATTTTAGTGCTTGAGAGGTTGTTTCTCTTTAGCTATTTGTGCTATTTTTCTTTCTCTCCAAATTTCCTCTTCTCTTTGCCGAAATTTTCAAAGCCTTTAGTGTGTATTTTTGTTTCTTATTTTCTTCCTTGTTGCCGAAAGTACCTAAGCCTTTGAGACCAAATTGTTTCACTCGTTTTCCTTTGGAAAATTGAATTCTCATAAACAATCCTTTTCATCTTTCTTTTCCTTTTTACAAAATTTTCCAACCCTTTCTTCTTCTTCTCAAATCCATATCCTCCATAGCCGAATATTATTGCTTGTTTTTCCCTCCATAGCCAAATATCATTGTTCATTTTCCATTATAGCCAAAACCCCTTCATCTCTTCTTTATCCTTTCTTCTATTCTATATTCTTATATTTTTCTTCCTCCTAGCCGAATGTGTGTTTATCAACATTCGAATATTCATTTTGTTTTGAACAAAATATCCTTTTATAACTCTTTACAATAAGATCATCTTCTAATGTAGAGTTATAGTGGAAGGCCGAAACTTTGACTCTTCCGTAGCCATCTTACAATCGTTGGGAATCGATCCTATAAATCTTTAAAGTAAGGAGTTCTTCATGGATTTTATGAAATCATTCCTTATTCATTTAAGATGTTATCGAAATAATGATGTTTAACCGATTATATTTTAGGGATTTAATCGCTCGATCTATTGATTTTTGACCATACGGTTTTAATGGTAAGCCGATCTTTTCCTTAGTCAATCATTTCGTATCAATGTAATATTATTTTTGACTAAGATTTGTATTAAATGGAGGCAAGCAATATCGAATCGAAAGGGAAAGTGATTGGAGATCGCAAAAGGAGCGGATTTACAATCCCTACTCCTAAATTCAAACGAAGGGCAGTATCGGCGGTTTGAGATTTTCCACCGGGTTGTGGATCGTCATCCGGGGAAAATCGACAAATCATAGTCGTTCATGATTCCAAGGGTAAAAACTTTAAATCGTTTATTTTAGAGTTGATTAAATAAATCGCGTATGTCGACTAATCGAGCGTTATGATATCTTAGGTGTCGAAGATCAAGAAAGACTAATACTTACCGTAATCAGGTGTGTAATCTCACACCGTTTTTCCGTGGATTTTAATATTGATATCATATTGGAAATAAATTGCTATGACTAAAATCGTAAAAGGGCGTAAACCGAAAAAATTGGCCTAAGATACACTATTTTGATAGAATTGACAAAATCAGTAATATCATTGTGCGAATTACGAAAATGCCCCTAAAGGGCCGAAATACGAAATTACCTTAATAGGCCGATTTGATATATTGCCTAAAGAGCCGAATTGATATATTGCCTTAATGGGCCAATTTGATATATTGCCTAAAGGACCGAAATGATATATTGTCTTAATAGGCTGATTTGATATATTGCCTAAAGGGCCGAATTACGAAATTGCCTTAATGGGCCGATTTGTTATATTGCTTAATGGGACGATTTGATAATTTGCCTTAATGGGCTGACTTGCAAAGTGTTAATGGGCTGAACTTTTGTCTGAATTAATTATTGTTGTTATATTTTTAAATATCATGAATTGCTATGTATGATGCATTTACATGATTTTGCATGGGATGGGAAATTGTTGAAGAGAAGTGATTCTGGTGGCACTGCCAGAAAAATGTTTGTTAATCTGATTCGTTATGATTCTGGTGGCTTGTCCACAATTCAAATTTGTTATAAATGGCATAAATGCCTACGATTGGTGTGTTTGGTGGGGTGGGTTGACTTGATTCCCACAGGTATGATGGATGGTAGGGGTGGTGTGTAGCGGATGGATTTTTAGGTTGGTTTGGGAATTGCATTACATTCATATGATATATTTGATACATTATTATGTAAAAAGGGGCTTAGGCCCAAAATATTGGTAAATGGGTTTCCGGCCCAGTGGACGACATTAAGGGGGTTATGCACTGAGTTCTAGTAACTCATCCTGTTTCCTTATCCCTTTCAGGTATTGCTGAGTGATGTGGACTTGGGCCATGGATGACTCGGTGGAGGCCATACTACAGAAACGGTTTTATTTGGACTTTGAATTTCTTTTTAGTACACTTAATTACTTTACTATTTTAAGTTAAGGTTGTAATAAGGCCTCTGGATTATTTTGTTTTGATTTATGTTTGACGTACTTATATCTTGCTCAAATTACTTTAAATGGGATTTTTCTAAAAACTTAAACAAAGATTTTCTAAAATGGATACACAATGGTTTTTTTTTATAATAAACTTATATAAATATTTTTAACTCGGAAATCTTTTTTTAAATTTTTATCAACACTTTTCAAAAGACATGGTTGTAAAATCATTAGTTCAAATTTATCGATTTATCAATAAATCTTCAATTCAGTAATACTTTGTCAAAAATTTTAAATGGAAATTGTTTTACTTGATTTTAAATCAATATCTATTTACATACGAATGAAAAAGACTTAAAAGCATTTTTCTCATGTGACATGCCGGATCTAGCCTTAACGCATGGGTTGGGTTTGGGGTGTTACATTTTATGGTATCAGAGCCCAGTTCAAAACTCGGCTGTGATTTGGGTTCAAAAATGCTTTCCAAAGCTATTTTGAAGTTTAAATTTAAAATGCATGTTTTAAAAGAAGTATGACACCATAGGTATCCGGCACCAAGTCAAGTTAGTATATATTATCATTGTATGATTATGATTATTGTGAAATGACTGTAGGAATACTCTAGAACTTTTAGTTTTAGGTGTTGAAAATATAGAGATTGAGACTATAGATGCGCTTGCGAAAACGACTTTACTTCTTATATTTCATAAAATAATGTTTAATAAATATTGGAATAGTATACTAATTCACAAGACTTTTAATCAGATTAAATCGAATTAGTCAATATGAGCACTAGAGGACATGGATGCGGTAGAGGCCGAGGCGCTAGAGTTGTGTCTGAGGCGTCGGGACATATGCCGAAAATAGACGCACCTGCGTCACCCATGACTGAAGTTGGGTCATATGATCGTATGAGGGAGGACGATGCTCTGTCTGAAGTAATGTTGCGAGACTTAGAAAGGGTTGCTGGAGCAAGAACTGGGTCAGCAGCCCATGGGTTAATTTTGAAATGACTCAGATCAAATGGTGCTGAGGTTTTTAGGGGTATCTCGGGTGTGGCCCCAAATGTAACGGAGTACTCTCTTGAGGCTGTGCAGCTGATCATGGACGATCTAGATTGCACTGCTGAGCAGAAACAAAAAGGAGCTTTGTCCTTGTTCAGAGACGAGGTGTAACAATGGTGGCTCACTGTTCGAGAAGGCACTCAGGCCGATCGTGTTACCTGGGATTTCTTCAAGATGGCATTCCAAGGAAGTATGTCGGGGCCAGTTATGTGGATGCCCGAAGGAAGGAATTTCTAAATCTAGTCCAAGGAGGTAAGACTGTGGTAGCTTACGAGGTAGAATTTCTGCGTCTGAGTCGGTATGCCCGTGGAATAGTGCCAACCGACTACGAACACTGTGTGTGTTTTGAGGACGGGTTGCATGATGAGTTGCGGGTTTTGCTAGCCCTACAAAAGGAAAGGAATTTTTCCACACTGGTGGAGAAAGCCAAGATAGCTGAAGAAGCTAAGCACTCGTAGTGGCAAAATCGAGACAAGGATAAGAGCAGGAGCAAGGGAGACTTTCGGTATTCAGGTCCTGCGAGAGGGTTTAGAAGAGGCCCAGGAATGGGGAGCCAGCTCGAGCTAGAGTACCAGCTGCTACCAATCAATTACAGGCATGTGCAGATTGCGGAAAATGACACCCGGAAGAATGCTGGAAGAGAACCAGTGGTTGTTTCAAATGTGGTTCCAAGGATCATCAGCTTAGAGATTGCCCTCGAAAGACTGCTCAGGCTCATGATGTTCGTAACTATGATGCATAGCCAGCTAGAGGCGCTCAGCAGCCACCGAGAGGCCGTGGGCCAGGTCGAAGTGGTAATGGTGTAGGACGAGGTTAGGGTACACCAGGTAGAGGTACTGGTAATAGGGGTAATACGGAGGCGAGATAGCCAGGGTGGGTTGGTCTATGCGGTTAGACGCCGAGAGGATTGTTATGCACCTGATGTAATAACCGGTACGTTCTTCATATTTGATGTACCTATTACTACTTTGATAGATATCGGATCCACCCATTCGTATGTTGCTTGTGCTATATCTGGAAATCTGAACATTAGATCGGAGGTCACTGCTAGAGAAATAACCGTAATTAGTCCTTTAGGATAGTCAGTGTTAGTGAACAAATTGTTTAGAGATGTGCCCTTAGAAATTCAGGTGGAAATATTTTTGGCAGATTTAATGGAACTGCTATTCGGTGAGTTCGACCTTATTTTGGGCATGGACTGGTTGGTGAAACACCGTGCGAACTTGGATTGTGCTGCAAAGTAGATGATACTAAGAACTTCGGAGTAGAAGGAAGTGATGGTAATAGGTGAAAGGAGAGACTATCTGTCTGATGTGGTATCTACTTTAAAGGCAGAAAAGTTGGTGCGAAAAGGGTTGGAGCATTCGTAGCCTTCATTAGTGCTTTGGATGCCAAGGAATTATCGATGGAAATGTGTTAGAACGATGAAAGAGTTTTCGGACATCTTTCCCAAGGAACTTTCAAGATTGCCTCCGGATCGAGAGGTGGAGTTTGGCATTGAGTTATTGCCAGGAACGGCTCCAGTGTCCATTGCTCCTTATTGAATGGCGCCGAAGGAGTTAGCCGAGCTTAAGGTTCAAATTCAGGAGTTGTTGGATTGAGGATTCATTCGACCGAGTGTGTCACCGTGGGGAGCGCCGGTCTTGTTCGTCAAGAAAAAAGATGGGTCGATGCGTATGTGCATCGATTATAGGCATTTGAATAAGTTGACGATTAAGAACAGGTATCCATTGCCAAGAATCGATGATCTGTTTGATCAACTGCGAGGAGCTTTGGTTTTCTCAAAGATAGATTTGAGATCTGGTTATCACCAACTTAAGGTGAAGGAGGCGGAATTTCATAAGACTGCGTTTTGAACTCGCTATAGGCATTATGAGTTCTTGGTGATGCCATTTGGGTTGACTAATGCCCCAGCTGCATTTATGGACATGATGAACTGGGTCTTTCAACCCTATTTAGATCGGTTTGTGGTAGTGTTCATAGATGCCATCTTGGTGTACTCGAAAAATGAAGAAGAGCATGATTCACATCTGCGGGTAGTATTGCAAATATTAAGGGAGAAGCAACTTTATGCCAAATTCAGTAAGTGTGAATTTTGGCTGAAGGAAGTGACCTTTTTGGGGCATGTTGTATCGACCGAAAGAATTAGAGCTGATCCCCAGAAGGTCGAGGCTGTGTTGGATTGGAAACCACAAAAGTCAGTGGCCAAAATTCAGAGTTTCCTAGGGTTGGCTGGTTATTACAGGCGTTTCATTGAGGGGTTTTCGTTGATTACTGCACCCCTAACTAAGCTGTTGCGTAAGGGAGTACCATTTGTGTGGTCAGATTAGCAGCAAGAGAGCTTTGAGAAATTAAAGAAGATTCTTACAGAAGCGCCAGTATTGATTCAACCTGAGGCTGGAAAAGTGTTTATCGTTTACTTTGATGCGTCACACACGGGCTTGGGATGTGTGTTGATGCAAGGAGGAAAAGTGGTGGCTTATGCATCTCGTCAATTAAGGTCGCACGAGGTGAACTGTCGCACTCATGATTTGGAGTTAGCTGCATTTGTGTTTGCTTTGAAGATTTGGAGACACTATCTGTACGGTGAGAAGTCGATCATTTATACGGATCATAAGAGTCTAAAGTACCTCATTACCCAAAAGGATTTAAACTTAAGATGATAGAATTGTTGAAAGATTATGACTTCTCAATCGAGTATCATCCCGAAAAGGCTAACGTGGTGGCAGATGTGTTGAGTCGTAAGGTGATATCAGATTTGAGAGCGATGTTCGCTCATCTCAGCTTGTATGAAGATGGTAGACTGCTAGCCGAACGTCAGGTGAAGCCTGCGTGGGTAAGCCAGATTAATGAAAAGCAGTTATTAGATGAAAAGTTGGGTTCCTTACTTCAGGAAGTGGAAGGTGGTGTGATAGGGGATTTTGGATTGAATAGTGATAGAGTATTGTGTTTCCGCGGAAGAATCTGTATGCCCAAAGATTCAGAATTGAGACAAATGATTTGCGTAAGGCGAATAGTAGCCTATATGCTATGCACCCCGGGAGAAATAAAATGTATCGAGACCTTCGTGAGCAGTATTGTAACATCCTGAATTTGTGGGGCTTTGTATTTGATGTGTGGTGATGTGATGTTATGCTTAAGTTGTTAATTAGGGTGTTAAGGGGTTCAGATTGGACTCAGGAATTGGGCCGAGGCCTTACTCAAACTTTCTGTTTGGAAACTCTAGTGGAAAGCCTGATAAGATAGGGCTTTAAAGATATTATCTGTGTTTTAAGTTAAAAATAGGCTTGTGGCCCAGTGGCAAAGTGGCGCCACTTAGAGAGCAGGGAGGTGCCGTCAACTGGGGAGGCCCAAATTCAAGTTGCATGAAGCCCAATTCTTTTAAATAAATTTTAGCTAATTTTTGGCATTTAAATGGATAGAGAGGGACCGTAATAAGGTTTAAAAATAGGAAGATTTACTCGAGTGGATAATGCTGATAATATGACAGATAAAGGAAGGAAAAGATGGTGTTATTTAGGCCTCTTTCGGAGGTATGAGAAGATAAAGTTAAGGGAGAAAGGGTAGGAGTTATCTACTGATCAACAGTGATGGCCGAATTTCCATCTCTTAGAGGGGGGAGAAATCGGTTTTGTTATACTATAGGGGGTGCCAAAATTTCCCTTATTAGTTGATCAATTTTAAGTTCTCAAAAGGGGCATTTTCGGGTTTTAGGAAGTAGGTGCCGAAATTTTGTGTTTAAGTGAGGGGAATATCTTTTTATTTTCGGCAAGAGGGTTTATTCTTCCATTCTCTTCTTCAATTTCGGCATTTGGGTTTTTCTCTCATTCTTTTCTCTCCTTCTCTGCTTAAGCCGAAATCCCTAATTCCATTCTCTCATCTCCACTTTTATGCAAAAGCCAAAATTTCATTGTTTTTCTTTACTTTCATCTCCATTGTCGAATACCCTTGTCTATTCTTTTCTTTTTGTTGATTTCTTCATCAAAGCCGAATCTTCATAGATCTCTTGAGATCATCTTTCTTTTTGATCTTCTCAAAAGCTAAAATCTTCTAGGAGTTGCCGAATTCTCTGTAAAGGTAGGTGCCGATTTCTTCTGATCTATTCTTTTTCTCTTTCGATTTTTAGAAGACAAAGCCGAAAGGCTAATGGATTGTTGGTTTCTTGCGTTTACGTGTTGGGCGACACATCGGGAATCGAAGTAGATTGTCTAGATCTAAAAGCCAGAAATCACTAGTCTCCAAACTCCATCTCTTTCGGGATTTTAAGGTAAGGGTTTCTCTTTAGATTCTTGTTAGATTCGCTATCGTAATTGTGATCTTAACCATATGATATGATGGTAGCAACCGATAAGGTATTTTGATGGAATCAAATATCGATCAGGCGAAAGAGGGGATTGGATCTGTTAAACCAACCCCTAAGTTTATGAAGCAAGCAGTGTTGGCAGTTCGAGATTGGCCACCGGGTTGTGGACCGGCTTCGGAACAAAATCTTAGACAGTTAGCAGTCGTATCAGCTTCTGATAGTGTCGACATAGAAGATCTCGTCTTGACTTTAATCAGGTGTGTAGATCTCTAACACACTAATTTATCTGTACTATATATGTTATGGGCTAAAAGCCAGAAAAAGGCTGCAGGGACAGTCGTGTCACCTGAAAAGGGTAGGAAGGGATGATAGGTACGTAATCATAGAAACTTCTTTATGTGTATCGATGTATGTGATAAACTTTTGCATGGATGTATGCATGGGATGGGATTGATATGATAAAAGGGAAGAGCATGTTAAAAGGTCACTTAGTGATCGATGGTTAAGCCACGATATGTACTTTAGGTCACAATAGTGATCGGTGGATCTGCCACACTTGATTATAAGGTCACAGAGTGATCAGTGGCTCTGCCACAATGGATTATAAGGTCACATGATGATCGGCATTTTAACTGACATCATGACTGTCGATATGGTGTGTAGCGGTTGGTGGGTTGATTTTAGAAATCCCTCAGGTGTGATGCCTGGTACGGGCTGGTGTGTAGAAGATAGACTTTCAGGTTGGGTTGGGCCTTGTTACATGTGAATATTCTGTTGCAATTGTGTATGGGCCAAGGCCCATAATGTGTTTGTGGGCCTCAAGCCTTTTATGTGTTTTCAGGATTTGCACACTGAGTCTTGGTGACTCACCCCTTATTTTCCCTGACTTTTTAAATGGGCAGTAGATCGTGGACATGGGAGCCGAGGCGGACTCGAAGGGCCATCAAGTTCTTTTATTTTCTTTCATAAACTATCTTTGGTTTTCCTTTAAGTATTAATTTTTGTGTTATTTATGTAATAAGGCCCCATAGCTTAGGTTTCAATTTACTATTTGTTAATGTTTACAATTTATAAATTTATGTTCAGGGATTTAAGTCATAAGGAGTAATAAAATGGGATTTTCAAACATGTTCAATGAAAAAGCAAAGTTTTCAACATTAAACCTCGTAGCATACCAGATCGGGTCGTAGCATTTGGGCTGGATTTGGGGTGTTACATTTTGGTATCAGAGCCCAGTTGCAAAACTCGGGCTGTGAAATGGGTCTAGTAGTGTTTTGTAAAATTGATGTGAATTTGAGAGAATGCTTTGAGTTGAGATATGGCATTCGAGTCTACCGGCATCCGATCCATGCAGGTAAGTATTCTAACTCTTGATGTGATATGCATGTTGGGTTTCAAGGGCTTTATGGGCGTAGACTAGTATGTTAGGAAATAATGGACTTTAGGCCTAGTTAAACAACTCTTTAAATTCATAAAACTTAATCTGACTAAACCCGTCCGTGAACTAGTCACTGGGTTAGGGTGTGGCAACAGGCATACGCATGTCTCGGATTGGATTCAGGAAGAGCTTGGTATTTAAGCGGTCCTAGTGACCCACCTCTTCTTCGCTGGAATCTTACCTGGTGCGTAGTGACTGTTCACCTTAGCCACGAGGACTTGTTGACAGACCAAAGATCATAATTAAAACCCGAAAGGGACCAGCCACCCTATTTCACAAAATTACTAAAAGTACCCCTAGTTTTGTAAAATTTCCGAAATACCTTTGATTTGTGAAAATTTCCCAAAATACTCTAGATTTGTAAAACTAAAAAAATTTGTGAAATTACCGAGACACCCCCGGTTGGCAAAATTACCAAAATACGCATGTTTTGTAAATTTACCCAAAAACTTCTAGATTTACAAAAGTACCCGATTTATAAAAAAATAATTCCAAAATACCCCTGCTTTAAAAAAAAGAAGAAAAAAAATACCAAAATACCTCTATTTTGGAAAAATCACCAAGATACCTTATTTTGTGAAATTACGAAAAAGACCCTGTAAGAAAGAACTACGAAGATACCCCTGGGTAGTGGAGTGACGAAAATACCCTTATGTGATGAATGTGGGTTCATGGATGTTACTTGTGTGTTGATGTATGATGGTTGAATGTATGTGGCTCCTAGAACTAGGAGATACAGACTTGAGACTGAAAACCCGTAGATATAATTTCGAATTCGAAAGAATTACTCTTGAAAATCTCTGTCCATAAGATTGTTTGTGGTTAATCAGTGGAAGAAATTAATAATTCATAAAATTTCTAACCAGATAAACGCGAATCGGTAGAATGAGTACAATGGGTCGTGGACGTCCTCCGCGTGGCCGCGGTAGGGGTAGGATGGCTGTGTCAGAACCAGTAGGATCTGGCCATGAGTCTGGAAACGAGATGCCGATTCCACTAGCTGTGATGGTAGAATTTTAGGACCAGACGGCCGGAGATGATGCGGTATCTCAGGCGATGTTAAGGGTTTTAGAGAGAGTTGTTGGGGCAGGCATGGGCACAGGAGCCCGGAAATCTGTGTCAGAGCGACTTAGAGCCAATGGGGCAGAAATGTTTAGGGGAATTTCCGGTATAGCCCCGAGTACAGCTGAGTATTGGTTGGAGGTGGTCGAGCATATAATGGATGATCTGGGTTTCACGGAGGAGGAAAACCTGAAAGGGTTTGTATCTGTCCTGTGGGACAAAGCTTATCAATGGTGGCTTACGATTAAGGATGGTACGGTGGCTAACCGTATCACTTGGGATTTCTTCAAAATGGCGTTCCAGAGTAAATACATTGGGACGAGTTATGTGGATGCGCAGCGTAGACCATTTCTAAATCTGGTGCAAGGAAGTAGGTCGGTGGCTGCGTATAAAGCGGAATTCTTACGCCCTAGCCTCGAGGGATGGTGGCCACAGACCATGAACATATGTTCAATTTGAAGATGGTCTGAGGGACGATCTGCGTGTATTGATAGCACCACAACGGGAGAGGGAATTTGCTGTGCTTGTGGAAAAAGCTAAGATAGCTGAGGAGTTTAAGCGGACAGAAAAATTGAATCGGGGTAGAGATAGGGGTGGAAGTAAGAGAAATTTTGGATCATCAAAGGCAGTTGGGTGTATTCGGAAAATACCAAGGTCAGATGGGCCAAGACGGGATGAGAGACTTGCTGCTACTAGTCAGATATAGAAGTGTGCTTGATGTGGTAAATTCCACCTAGGTGAGTGTTCGGCGGGCAGTGGGAAGTGCTTTAGGTGTGGATCTATGAACCACCAAGTTAGAAGCTGTCCGTAGCAATGGGGCAGTGAAGGGCCCATAGCTCAAGGGAATACATAGCCGAGAAGAGGTGGTCAGCAGGCACAGAGAGGTCGTGGTCCAGCCAGAGGTGGTAATGGTTTCGGTATGGGTCGTAGAGCATCAGGCCAAGGGGCAGGAAACATTGAGGCAAGACAGCCAGGGTTAGTCTATGCTGTCAGACGTCGAGAGGAGGCTGACGCACTGGATGTCATAGCCGGTACGTTTTAAATTTCTGGCTTGCCTTACACTGCATTGATTGACATTGGTTCGACGCACTCTTACGTTGCTAGTGCTATAGCGGGAACTTTGAACTTATATTATGAGACTTCTTCAAGGGAGATGACTGTAGTGAGCCCTCTAGGACAAACTGTAGTGGTGAGAAAACTATATAAGGATGTACCTCTAGAAGTTCAAGGGGTAGCTTTTCGGGCTGATCTAATGGAACTACCGTTTGGGGAGTTCGATTTGATCTTAGGAATGGATTGCTTAGTAAAGTATCAAGCAAATTTGGATTGTGCAGCCAAACGTATGGTGTTAAAAACTCCCGAAGGTGGCGAAGTGTTGGTGATAGGTGAAAAGGGGAACTGTTTGTCAAATGTGGTGTCTGCTTTAAGAGCAGAAAGGATGGTGAGGAAAGAATGTGAGGCAATTCTAGTGTTTGTTCGGGCTCTAGAGGCCAAGGAACTAACTGTTGGGGACGTTAGAACAGTGAAGGAATTTCTTGATGTTTTCCCAGAAGAGCTTCCAGGAATTACCCCCAGATCGTGAAGTGGAGTTTGGTATTGATCTTTTTTCGGGAACAACACCAGCATCTATTGCTCCATATAGGATAGCGCCGAAGGAGTTGGTGGAATTAAAAGCGCAGATTCAGGAGTTGCTGGATAGAGGGTTTATTCGACCAAGTGTGTTGCCCTGGGGAGCGCTGGTATTATTCGTTAAGAGGAATGATGGGTCAATGCGTATGTGGATTGACTATCGTCAGTTGAATAAGTTAACAATTAAGAACAAATACCCGTTGCCGAGGATCGATGACTTGTTCGATCAGTTGAAGGGGGCCTCAGTTTTTTCGAAGATAGATCTGAGGTCAGGGTACCATAAGCTTAAGGTCAAGGAGGCGAATATTCATAAAACGGCCTTTAAGACTCGCTATGGTCACTACGAATTCACGGTGATGCCATTTGGGTTGCCTAACGCACCAACAGCATTTATGGATATGATGAACCGAGTATTCCAACCCTACTTGGATCGGTTTGTCGTGGTATTTATAGATGATATTCTGGTTTATTCAAAATTAGAAGAGGAGCATGATTCACATCTTCGGGTGGTTCTGTAGATTCTGAGGGAGAAGCAGTTGTATGCCAAATTCAGTAAGTGCAATTTTTGGCTAAGGGAAGTTACTTTTCTAGGTCACGTTGTGTCGGCAAAGGGGATTAGGGTTGACCCTCGGAAAATTGAAGCGGTGTTAGATTGGAAGCCGCCTAAGTCGGTAGTAGAAATTCAAAGTTTTCTTGGTTTGGCTAGGTATTACAGAAGGTTTGTTGAGGGATTTTCATTGATTGCAGCACCGTTGACTAAGTTGTTACGGAAAGAGGTTCCATTTGTTTGGTCTAATAAGCAGCAAGAGAGTTTCGAAAAGTTAAAAAGGATTTTAATAAGGCTCCGGTATTGGTTCAGCCGGAGGCTGGGAAGGAGTTCGTGATTTACTGTGATGCTTCACACACAGGACTAGGATGCGTGTTGATGCAAAGTGGAAAGGTTGTTGTGTACTCATCTCGGTAGTTAAGACCGAACGAAGCAAATTATCCCACCCATAATTTGGAATTGGCGTCGGTGGTTTTCGCTTTGAAGATCTGGAGACATTATCTTCACGGGGAGAAATCCATCATTTATACCGATCATAAGAGCTTAAAATACCTTTTGACCCAAAAGGAGTTGAGTCTAAGGCAAAGGAGGTGGATCGAGTACCCTCCAGGTAAAGCCAATGTGGTGGCGGATGCTCTGAGTCATAAAGTAATCTCTAATTTGAGAGCAATGTTTGCTCACTCAGTTTATACGATGATGGGAGTTTGTTAGCCGAACTTCAAGTGAAACCCTCTTGGGTCAGCCAGGTTAAGGAGAAGCAACAGACCGATGAGTTGCTAAAGGGGAAGTTTCAGGTAGGATTAAGTGATGGATCAACATAATTTAGTGTGAATGAGAAAGGGCTATTATGTTTTCAAGGGAGAGTGTGCATGCCGAAAGATCCTGAGTTGAGGCATAGGATTTTGCAAGAAGTGCATGGTAGTCCATATGCTATGCACCCTGAAGGGAGTAAGATGTATCAGGATTTGTGAGAACAGTTTTGGTGGCCGGGCCTGAAACGAGAGGTGACCGAATTTGTGGGGAAGTGTTTGACCTGTTAGCAGGTAAAGACAGAAGATCAGTGTCCATCAGGGTTGTTACTGCTAGTGAAGATTCCACAATGGAAGTGGGAAAGGTTCAGAATGGACTTTGTTAGTGGGCTACCCCTCACGCCTACTAAGAAAGATTCGGTCTGGGTGATTGTTGATCGCTTGACGAAGTCTGCTCATTTCATACCAGTACGGGTCGATTACTCTTTGCAGAAATTGGCTAAGCTACATAATGGAGGTAGTGAGGTTGCATGGGGTACCAGTATCAATCATATCGGACAAGGACCCTAGGTTCACCTCACGATTGTGGAAGGCGTTGCATCAAGCGTTGGGTACGAAGTTGGATTTCAGTACAGCGTTTCATCCTTAGACCGATGGACAGTCTGAGCGAGTAACATGTTGAGAGGTTATGTCATTGATTTCAGGGGTAGTTGGGAAGAATTTATACCATTAGCGGAGTTTGCTTACAACAACAGCTACCAGTCTAGTATTCAGATGGCGCCCTATGATGCATTGTACGGGAGGAGGTTCCGTACACCTACATGTTGGACGGAGGTAGGGGAACGTCAAATTTTGGGTCCAAAGTTGGTTACAGAGACAGAGGAGAAGGTGCAGTTAATTCGGGCTCGACTAAAGGAAGCGTCAGACAGACAAAAGTCCTATGCTAATTTGAAGCGTAAGGACATAGAATTTGCAGTAGGTGACAAGGTGTTCTTGAAGGTGTCGCCATGGAAGAAAGTACTGAGGTTCGGACGGAAAGGTAAATTAAGTCCCAGATTTATCGGACCTTACCAGGTGTTGAAACGAGTGGGACCCATAGCTTATCAGCTAGAGCTACCTTCTGAACTAAGCCAGATTCACAATGTGTTTCATGTCTCTGTGTTGAGACGATATCGTTTGGATCCCTCTCATGTGGTGCCAGTGGAAGAAATTGATGTAAGACCCGATCTATCCTTTGAGGAGGAACCTATGGAAATATTAGATCGTGATGTGAAAGTACTGCGAAGAAAGACGGTTCTATTGATTAAAGTTCTATGGCGAAATCACGTTTTTGAGGAGGCTACTTGGTAACCAGAGGAAGTAATGCTGCAACAGTACCCGCATCTATTCTGACCAGGTAATTTCGAGGTCGAAATTTCTTTAAGGGGGTAGAACTGAAACATCCTGAAATTGTGGGGCTTTACATTTGATGTGTGGTGATGTGATGTTATGCTCAAGGTGTTAATTAGGGTGTTAAGGGGTTCAGATTGGACTCAGGAATTGGGCCGAGGCCTTACTCCAATTTTCTGTTTGGACACTCTAGTGGAAAGCCTGAGAAGATAGGGCTTTAAAGATATTATCTGTGTTTTAAGTTATAAATGGGCTTGTGGCCCAGTGGCAAAGTGGAGCCACTTAGAGAGCAGGGATTTGGCGTCAACTGGGGAGGCCCAAATTCAAGTTGCATGAAGCCGAATTCTTTTAATTAAATTTTAGCTAATTTTCAACATTTAAATGGATAGAGAGGGACGACAATAAGGCTTAAAAATAGGAAGATTTACTCGAGTGGGTAATGCTAATAATATGGCAGATAAAGGAAGGAAGAGGTGGTGTTATTTAGGCCTCTTTCAGAGGTATGAGAAGATAGAGATAAGGGAGAAAGGGTAGGAGTTATCTGCTGATTAACAGTGGTGGCCGAATTTCCAACTCTTAGAGGGGGAGAAATCGGTTTTGTTATACTATAGGGGGTGCCAAAATTTCCCTTATTAGTTGATCAATTTTAAGTTATCAAAAGGGGCATTTTCGGGTTTTAGGAAGTAGGTGCCGAAATTTTGTGTTTAAGTGGAGGGAATATCTTTTCATTTTCAGCAATAGAGTTTATTCTTCCATTCTCTTCTTCAATTCCAGCATTTGGGTTTTTCTCTCATTCTTTTCTCTCCTTCTCTGCTTAAGCCGAAATTCCTAATTTCATTCTCTCATCTCCACTTTTATGCAAAAGCCAAAATTTCATTGTTTTTCTCTGCTTTCATCTCTATAGCCGAATACACTTGTCTATTCTTTTCTTTTTGCCGATTTCTTCATCAAAGCTGAATCTTCATAGATCTCCTGAGATCATCTTTCTTTTTGATCTTCTCAAAAGTCGAAATCTTCTAGGAGTTGCCGAATTCTCTGTAAAGGTAGGTGCCGATTTCTTCTGATCTATTCTTTTTCTCTTTCGGTTTTTAGAAGACAAAGCCGACAGGCTAATGGATTGTTGGTTTCTTGTGTTTACGTGTTGGGCGACACATTAGGAATTGAAGTAGATTGTCTAGATCTAAAAGCCGGAAATCGCTAGTCTCCAAACTCCATCTCTTTCAGGATTTCAAGCTAAGTGGTTCTCTTTCGATTCTCGTTAGATTTGCTATCGTAATTGTGATGTTAACCGTATGATATGATGGTAGCAACTGATAAGGTCTTTTGATGGAATCAAATATTAATCAGGCGAAGCAGGGGTTGGATCTGTTAAACCAACCTCTAAGTTTAAGAAGTGAGCAGTGTCGGCAGTTTGAGATTGGCTGCCGGGTTGTGGACCGGCTTCAGAATAAAATCTTAGATAGTTAGCAGTCGTATTGGCTTCTGATAGTGTCGACATAGAAGGTCTCGTCTTGACTGTAATCAGGTGTGTAGATCTCTAACATACTAATTTATCTGTACTATATATGTTATGGGCTAAAAGCCGAAAAAAGGTCAGATGGGATGAGTGTCACCCGGAAAGGGTAGGCAAGGGATGCCAGGTACGTAATCATAGAAACTTCTCTATGTGTATCGATGTATGTGATAAACTGTGATCTTTTAGGTAGTATATTGTTTTGCTTTTGAATGGATGCATGCATGGGATGGGATTGATATGATAATGGCGAAGAGCATGTTAAAAGGTCACTTAGTGATCGGTGGTTAAACCACGATATGTACATTTAGGTCACAATAGTGATCGGTGGCTCTGCCACACTTGATTATAAGATCAAACAGTGATCGGTGGCTCTGCCACAGTGGTTTATAAGGTCACATGATGATCGGCATTTTAACTGACAGCATGACTGTCGATATGGTGTGTAGCGGTTGGTGGGTTGATTGTAGAAATCCCGAGGTGTGATGCCTGGTACGGGCTGGTGTGTAGAGGATGGACTTTTAGGTTGGGTTGGGCCTTGTTGCATGTGAATATTCTGTTGCCATTGTGTATGGGCCAAGGCCCATAATGTGTTTGTGGGCCTCAATCCTTTTATGTGTTTTCCGGATTTGCACACTGAGTTTTGGTGACTCACCCCTTATTTTCCCTTACTTTTCAGATGTGTAGTAGATCGTGGACATGGGAGTCAAGGCGGACTCGAGGGGCCATCAAGTTCTTTTATTTTCATAAACTATCTTCGGTTTACCTTTAAGTTTTAATTTTTGGATTATTTATGTAATAAGGCCCCATGGCTTAGGTTTCGATTTACTATTTGTTAATGTTTACAATTTATAAATTTATGTTCAGGGATTTAAGTCATAAGGAGTAATAAAATGGGATTTTCAAACATGTTCAACGAAAAAGCAACGGTTTCCATCAAATATCGTTTTTCTGAATGAATACCTAAATAAATAAATCACGGTTTTGGAAAGCGTTACATGAAGCTTTGGGAACAAGGTTAAATTTCAGCACGGCATTTCATCCTCAGATAGATGGTTAGTTGGAGAGAGTAATCCAAATTCTGGAAGACATGCTAAGGGGCTGTGTGATCGACTTCAGGGGTAGTTGGTAGGATTTCCTACCGTTGGCAGAGTTTGCATACAGCAACAGTTATCAATCCAGCATCCATATGGCACCCTACGTAGTGTTGTATGGTAGTAGGTGTCGTAGTCCTACTTGTTGGACTGAGCTGGGGAAGCGACAATTATTGGGTCCTGAGCTGATACCAGAGACGGAGGAAAAAGTAAAGGTAATTCGGGCACGGTTAAAGGAAGCTTCGGACAGACAAAAATCGTATGCGGATCTGAAGCGTAAGGATATTGAGTTTGCGGTGGGAGATTAGGTCTTTCTAAAGGTCTCACCTTGGAAGAAGATCTTTAGATTTGGACAGAAGGGCAAGTTGAGCCCTAGGTTCATCGAACAGTACCATGTATTGAAGCATGTTGGGCCAGTGGCTTATCAGCTTGAGTTACCTCCAGAGTTGAGTAAGATACATAGTGTATTTCATGTCTCAATGTTAAGGCGTTATCGATCGGATCCGTCTCATATGGTACCAGTAGAGGAAGTTGAGATAAGACCTGATTTGTCTTTAGAAGAGGAGCCAGTACGGATTTTAGATCGGGACGTTAAGGTGCTGAGAAAGAAGTCGGTACCATTAGTCAAAGTATTATGGCGTAATCACGGATCGGAGGAAGCTACATGGGAACCTGAGGACGCGATTCGGCAGTAATATCCTCACCTCTTTTAATCAGGTAAATTTCGAAGAGGAAATTTCTTTAAGGGGGTAGAATTGTAACATCCTAAAATTTGGAATTTTATGTGTTGCATTATTTCTTGCGTTAAGTTAGTTAAATTACTAATCGTGTATGTTCTAAGGTCTTAAGAAGGCTTAGGGTTTAATTGGGCCTTAATAAAAATAAAATTGGCATTTAGCACTTTAAGGAGATATAGTAAGTGACCTCAATGCTTATGGAAATAAATGAGTAAATTGCTAGCATAAATGAGCAATTGGTAAAGGGGATATGGCGCCACATGAAGTACTTTGAGGGAGGAGGTTCAAATCCCATAATGTGCAAATTTTGACTATTATTTTTGTATTCTTTCCCTAAGTGTCGGCCAAGCTAGTAAATAAGGCAAGGTGGACTTTTTAATTTTGGCAAGGTGGCTAAGGAAATTTGGAAAGGATGAAGGTAAGGAAAGAAATCAAAAGAAAGGAGAAAGTATAGGGAACATGCTGGCACAAAGAGAGGAAAGTGTTATGGAAAGTTTTGGTTGGAAAATTTTGACTTTTTGCCAAGGCATGGACGATTTTGGCATAGGGAGAGGATAGCAGAATTCTGCTAGGAGTTTTTGGCAATCTTAGTCTTGAGAGGTTGTTTCTCTTTAGCTTTTTGTGTCATTTTTCTTTCTCTCCAAATTTCCTCTTCTCTTTGCCGAAATTTTCAAGCCTTTAGTGTGCATTTTTGTTTCTTCTTTTCTTCCTTGTTGCCGAAAGTACCTAAGCCTTTGAGACCAAATTGTTTCACTCGTTTTCCTTTGGAAAACCGAATTCTCATAAACACTCCTTTTCATCTTTCTTTTCCATTTTACAAAAATTTCCAGCCCTTTCTTCTTCTTCTCAAATCCATATCCTCCATAGCTGAATATTATTGTTTGTTTTTCCTTCTATAGCCGAATATTATTGCTCATTTTTCTCTATAGCCGAACCCTTCATCTCTTCTTTATCTTTTCTTCTCATCCGTATTAACACTCACTCATTTGATCAATCAGTAAGTGGTTCTATTCTATATTCTTATATTTTTCTTCCTCCTAGCCGAATGTGTGTTTATCAACATTCGAATATTCATTTTGTTTTAACCAAAATATCTTCCTTTTATAACTCTTTACAATATGATCATCTTCTAATGTAGAGTTATAGTGGAAGGCCGAAACTTTGACTCTTCCGTAGCCATCTTACAATCGTTGGGAATCGGTCCTATAAATCTTTAAGGTAAGGAGTTCTTCATGGATTTTATGAAATCATTGCTTATTTGTTTAAGATGTTATTGGAATAATGATGTTTAACCGATTATATTTTAGGGATTTAATCACTCGATCTATCGATTTGTGACCATAGGATTTTAGTGGTTAGCCGACCTTTTCCTTAGTCAATCATTTCGTATCAAGTAATATTATTTTTGTCTAAGATTTGTATTAAATGGAGGCAAGCAATATCGAATCAAAAGGGAAAGCGATTGGAGATCGCAAAAGGAACGGATTTGCGATCCCTACTCCTAAATTCAAACGAAGGGCAGTATCGACAGTTCGAGATTTTCCACCGGGTTGTGGACCGTCATCCGGGGAAAATTGACAAATCGTAGTCGTTCACAATTCCAAGGGTAAAAACTTTAGATCATTTATTTTAGAGGTGATTAATTAAATCACGTATGTCGACTAATCGAGTGTTATGATATCTTAGGTGTCGAAGATCAAGAAAGCCTAGTACTTACCGTAATCAGGTGTGTAATCTCACACCGTTTTTTCCTTGGATTTTAAGATTGATATGATATTGGAAATAAATCGCTATGACTAAAATCGTAAAAGGTCGTAAACCGAAAAAATTGTCCTAAGATACACTATTTTGATAGAATTGACAAAATCAGTAATATCATTATGTGAATTACGAAAATGCCCCTAAAGGGTCAAATTACGAAATTGCCTTAATGGGCCGATTTGATATATTGCCTAAAGGGCCGAATTGATATATTGCCTTAATGGGCCGATTTGATATATTGCCTAAAGGGCCGAATTGATATATTGCCTTAATGGGCCGATTTGATATATTGCCTAAAGGGCCGAATTACGAAATTGCCTTAATGGGCCAATTTGATATATTGCTTAATGGGCCAATTTGATAATTTGCCTTAATGGGCCGATTTGCAAAGTGTTAATGGTCCGAACTTTTGTCTGAATTAATTATTGTTGTTATATTTGTAAATATCATGAATTGCTATGTATGATGCATTTACATGATTTTGCATGGGATAGGAAAATGTTGAAGAGAAGTGATTCTGGTGGCACTGCCACAAAAATGTTTGTTAATCTGATTCGTTATGATTCTGGTGGCTTGTCCACAATTCAAATTTGTTATAAATGGCATAAATGCCTGCGGTTGGTGTGTTTGGCGGGGTGGGTTGACTTGATCCTCACAAGTGTGATGGATGGTATGGGTGGTGTGTAGCAGATGGATTTTTAGGTTGGTTTGGGAATTGCATTACATTCATATGATATATTTGATACATTATTATGTAAAAAGGGGCTTAAACCCAAAATATTGCTAAATGGGTTTTCGGCCCAGTGGACGACGGTAAGGGGGTTATGCACTGAGTTCCAGTAACTCATCCCGTTTCCTTATCCCATTCAGGTAATGCTCAGTGACGTGGACTTCGGCCATGGATGACTCGGTGGAGGCCATACTACATAAACGGTTTTATTTGGACTTTGGATTTCTTTTTAGTACGCTTAATTACTTTACTATTTTGAGTTAAGGTTGTAATAAGGCCTCTGGATTATTTTGTTTTGCTTTATGTTTGACGTACTTATATCTTGCTCAAATTACTTTAAATGGGATTTTTCTAAATACTTAAACAAAGATTTTCTAAAATGGATACACAATGGTTTTTTTTATAATAAACTTATATAAATATTTTTAACTTAGAAATCTTCTCTTAAATTTTCATCAACACTTTTCAAAAGACATGGTTGTAAACTCATTAGTTCAAATTTATCGATTTATCAATTAATCTTCTATTCAGTAATACTTTGTCAAAAATTTTAAATGGAAATTGTTTTACTTGATTTTAAATCAATATCTATTTACGTACGAATGAAAAGGACTTAAAATCATTTTTCTCATGTGACATGCCAGATCTAGCCTTAAAGCATGGGCCGAGTTTGGGGTGTTACATACTTATTACTTGATAATGACTGTGGACTCTTGCCCAAACTAGCATTACAGACACGTATCAGTTATGTGTCAAACACCTAGTAAAGAATGTGTCATTTTGCATGACACTTGTAGAGCCTCGTTAATGATGTTTGATTAGTGGAATCGTGTGTGCATGTAAAGTGATTAAATAACCTGCTATAGAAGAATTATGGGATAATTCCTATATAAATAGGATGAAAGCTTAATGAAGAAGGACTTTATTTTCTATTTCTCTGTTCATCCTTGTTCTATTAGAAGAAACCTAGTGTGTGTTCTTAGTTGTGTAGAGAAGGTATCAGTCTTTAGCTTGATTAGTAACTGACTTTTCCAAGAAATTGTTTGTAAATTCTTGAGTCCTTCAATTTAATACAAGAGAATTATAAGGTTGTGGGAACCATTTATAAGGGTTTCTACTAAAAGTCAGAGGGAAGGAAACTTCCTTCTGGTTAATATTTGCATGTTTTTTATTCTTTCTTTTACATTAAAAGTTATGTTTGTAACACCCTTTACCCTTACTCAACGCCGAAACAGGGTACGAGGCATTACTGAACATAAACAAAAGCAAACACATAAAACTGAGACATAAATTTCCATCCAAGTTTAAAACGTTTCACATACATTCATATTGTCCCTATCATGAGCCTATGAGGGCCAAAACATGCATTGGAAGTGGTTCGGGACTAAACCGAGATCTTTGGAAACTTTTGGAAAACTTAGAAAATTTTTCATGTACAAGGGGTCACACGCCTGTGTGGTTTCGAGACACGCCCGTGTGACCCTAAGACACGCCTGTGCTTCAGGCCGTGTTTAAATTAGGGAGCTTTCTGTTTATGACGTCATCATCAAATTAAGGTTACATGGCCAAGTCACACGCCCGTGTGCTTAGGCCGTGTGATCGATTAAATTTTCATAATTTTTGATAAAATAGTTGCAGACTTCACACGGCCAAGGAACACGCCCGTGTTCGAGGCAGTGCCGTCTACACGGCTGAGACACACGCCCATGTCTCTTCTCGTGTGCTCATTTCTGAGCATTCTGTTTTGCAACAATTAAGGTGTAGGGGACTCACAGCCGGAACACACGCCCATGGGGCAAGCAGTGTGTTATACACGGCCTAGACACACGCCCGTGTGCCTACCCGTGTAGACAAAAATAAGGCTATTTACCAAGCCCTTTTGCCACCCTTTTATGCACATACCTACACCACAAAACATAACACTAATCCAGGCATATACATACAACCAAATAAACCACAAACAAGACATCAACACTTCCATCACATGCCACCATTTATCACATAAAAATATCACATACTTATCAACTCAAGCATACAAATCCCCACATCTATGATAAGCATCATCATATGCATATATACTTCAAAAATATTAGCCAATTTCAATGGCCATTTACAAAATGAATTATCAACCATCATAAGTTAACACATTTGGCCAAATCCCGATACATGCCATAACTTAAAATGTTAAATTCATCGGTACCCAAAATGATATGTTGATAGTGTGAGTGAATCTCCGACAGTCTCCGATCCCCGAGCCAGCTTGATGATACTATAGGACAAGGGAAAAAAAGGGGAGTAAGCTTTAAAGCTTAGTAAGTTCCTATGTAAATAATAGGAATTATAACACACATTTAAAACATAATTAACATGATGGAAATTAACATAAATGTCACTATATATCTCATAGTCAAACTTACTCAATCAAAAACTTACCGAGGGTTCATCACATATCGAGCTCATTAAGCATGAGTCTTATGTACATAACTGTACCCAAGTGCAATATACCAAAGTCTTTCACAACTTTAACATTTCTGTCCAACTACCTGTTGAACCTTTTGGAATATTAAAGGATACTAGGGACATCTTACAGTACCATACAAATGCCATATCCCAGATATGGTCTTACATGGGATCTCATATCAACGCCAATAGCCCAACTATGGTCTTACACGAAGTCTCATATAGATGCCATATCCTAGATATGGTCTTACACGAAACTCAATAAAGGCGAATACAATCGCGGCCAACTCAAGATCATGAGTAGGATAATTCTTCTCATGCAACTGTAACTGTCGATAAGCATAGGCTACTACATTTCCTAAAAGCATCAGTACACAACCCAAACTGTAGAGAGACGCATCACTATAAATAACATACGCTACTCTAAATTCAAGTTGAGTCAAGACTGGGGCTTCTGCCAACATGCTCTTCAGTTGATCAAAACTCTGTTGTCACTTATGGGACCAAACAATCTCAACATTTTTCTATAATAATCTAGTCAACAACGATGCAATAATCAAAAGGTTTTTAACAAAATGTCGATAGTAACTTGCTAAACCCAGAAAACTTCGCACTTCTAAAACATTCTCTAGAGTCTTCCAATTCATCACAGTAGAAACTTTATTTGTAGTACAATTCTCAGATGCTGAGCATGCTCAGATTCTATCTTGGAATAGATTAATATATCGTTAATAAACACAACAACGAATCTATCCAAACGAGGTTGAAAAACCCAATTCATTAAATCCATAAAAGTAGCAAGAGCATTAGTCAAGCCAAATGGCATTACCAGAAACTCATAATGACCGTAACGAGTTCTCAAAGCAGTCTTTGACACATCACAATCTTTAAATTTCAGTTGATAATACCCAAATCTGAGATCTATCTTTGAGAACACTGTGGCACATTTCAATTTATCAAACAAATTGTCAATACGTGGCAAAGGGTATTTAATTTTGATCGTCACTTTGTTCAACTGTCTGTAATCTATACACAATCTCAAAGAGCTGTCTTTCTTTTTCACAAACAATACAGATGCACCCTAGGGAGACACGCTCGGTTGAATAAACCCTCGATCTAATAACTCTTGCAACTGTTCTTTCAACTCTCTTAATTCAACTGGTGCTATACGATAAGGTGACATCGATATCAGTTCAGTACCAGGAACCAAATCAATCACCAATTCAACTTCACGATTAGGGGGCAAACTCGGCAACTCTTCAGGGAGCACGTCAGTAACCTCACTAACCACTGATAACTTATCTATCTTTGATTCTGAATCCCTGGTATCAAGAATGTAGGTTAAAATGCTTCACTACCTTTATGCATCAATCTATAAGCAGAAATAATTCGAACAGCTTCTTTCAGACTTTCAGACTCAACTGAAATCATCTCTCCTGTCTGACATTTCAAATCAATCTATTTCTATCTACAGTTCACTACAACATCATGCAACGATAGCTAATCCATACCCAGAATTACATCAAATTCCCGAAAGGGCAACAACATCAAATCAGCAGGGAATTCACAGCCTCTAACTTTCAATGGAGAATTACAACAAACTAAATTAACTATCACACTCTAAATTCAACAGGTAATTTCTTTTCCATTACTAATGCAGTGAAAATATAAGAATAATTTGACCAAAGGTCGATCAGTGCATACATAGTAACATCACAGAGATAGAATATACCAACAATCACATTAGGAGTAGCAACTTCCTCTCTACCTCGAATAGCTTAAGTGCGAGCAGATGCTCTAGCCTCTGAATGAACAATGGTGTCTTTAGTCGCGACCTGAACGTCTACTTTTCTGAGATGTTGATATTTTCTTGTCATTTTGATCTTCATTTTCTCTTAGCTGTTTAGGACAATTTCGAAAGAAATGATCAGTCGACCCACATCTATAACAAGCTCCTGTCTTAGTCTTGCACTCGCCATGATGATATTTCCCACAGTGTCTACAACTAGGCTTCGGAGCATTTCGTACACTTCCCACACTATCAACTGGTTTAGTAGGAAGTTTAAATCATGCTAAATAGTCTTGTTTCTGTTCGGATGCTACGACACTAAGGTAGCTCGACTAAGATCTTCTTTAATCTTCTTTGTTGGTGCTGTAGAAAATGACTTAGAAGAACTTCTCTTGTGAAACACTCGAATCTGTCTATCACGTTGTATCTTGCGGTTGTAAACTTCTTCCATTTTCTATGCACGATCAGATAAAACAACAAATTCTCAAATTTCATTACCTTTGATCGTTATTCGAATTTCATCATTCAACCTATCTTTAAATCGGATACACATTTCTTCTTCAGTAGGTACAATCTCTCGGGCATACTTACTGAGATATACAAACTCTCTCTCGTACTCGACCACTAATTTCTTTCCTTGACGTAGCTCAAGAAATTCTATCATTTCTTATCCAAATACCTTTTCCTGACATATTTCTTTTTAAACTCGACCTGAAAGAAATCCCAAGAAATTTTCTCCCTCGATACCACAGCCACTAGTGTAGTCCACCAACTATACGCTTTATCTTTCAGTAATGAAACGGTACATTTAAGATAATCATCCGGAGGGCAAACCATTTCTTTGAAGACTCACAAGATGTTCTGTAGCCAATACTCGGCTTTAACCGGATCGTCTTCTGATCTACCTTGAAATTCCTCAGTACCACACTTTCTAACCGCTGGAATTTGCCAACTAGACTTAATCACAGGTGGAGGTGGTGGTGCAATCGAAGGTACAACAGGTGGTGTAATAAGAGGTACAATAGGGGCTGGAGATCTTTGAGCTAGATTTTTCATTTGCATAAACTCGTTGAACCACTGGTTCATATACCCAAAGAACATATTTTTAAGCTCATGTTCCTGAGCAGGAAGAATTGGAATATTACTACTTGTCCCATGATCAGAAGTCGGTACATTACTGTTAACCTCATCATTGTCAGCACGATCAGATCCGTCTGACATCTTTATAATCTATAAGAAAATGAAGGTTAGATTGGATCAAACACATCACAAAATTGTAGATTTATATGTAATGTAATTCTAGACATTTCACACGCTACATTCAGTTCGAGAATTGACTAAATTGTAGCTCTAATACCACTATATGTAACACCTCTAACCCGTATCCATCGCTGAAACAGGGTTACGGAGCATTACTGGACAAACAGAATAGTAAACCATTCAAATCATACATTAATACAAACATAATCAAATTTCATTCAAATACTTTCATAATGTCCCTATATCGAGCCCTCGAGACCCTAAAAATACTATAGAAACAATCTGGGACTAAACCAGAAACATTTGGAATGTTTAGGAAAAAATGGAAAATTTTGGAGTGTAGGGGTCACACGGGCGTGTGGCCAAGCGTGTGACTCACACGACTGAGACACACGCCAGTGTCTCAAGTTGAGTGGACATTCAAAATAGGGACACAATCGTGTCCCAACCCGTGTCCACACCCGTGTAACTCACTAACTTAGGTCACACGGCCAAGCCACGCGCCCGTGTGCCTGGCCGTGTGCTAGGCCATGTAACAGCCTGACTTGCATGCCTTAAACCTACAGGGACACACAGCCGTGTTGAATGGCACACGGCCAAGACACACGCCCGTGTCTCATGCTGTGTGGACCTAAAATGTACCTTAATCAACAAGTTTACCATTTCAAACTTACTTGAAACCTAAACAAACCATTTACCAATCAAAATACCTATCCAAATTGACTTGAATTATGTCAAAAGCATACCAAAATCAATCTAATTCAGTGCCTAACCAATGTACCCTCATTGGTACCACAAGTATATATATATTTATATCAAAACATAACATCAATTCAACCTATTAATTCATTCAAGATTTCACCTATAACCACCAACTCAATCATACCATATCTTAGCCACTTAACAACCAATTCATCACCTACACTTTTATCCATTCCAACAAGTATCAAATGGACATACTAACACAAATTGATAAAATACTAAAAGTACCAAAAGAAAATCAACCAAAGCAATTTGTACAACAAAATTCATATTTAACTATTTACATAACCAAAACATTAGTATCATCATTCAACCTACTGCATACCATATAATCTGAAGTAAACGTTCAAAAGCTACCGAATTAAGTTGGATAGTGTGACTTGTGTGTTAATCCAATCGTCCAACCTTCCGAGTATCTACAAGAATAAAGTTTAATACAAGTAAGCTCAATGAAGCTTAGTAAGTTCGATGTATTAAATCGATAAATCTTACCGAATGAATACAACAAATCAAAAAGTAATATAACAACCATGAAAGTTTCCTGTCATCCACAATCTCAATTGGTAATTCATAACTTATCAATTCAAATTTCAAGTATATATGAAAAATTCATTAGAATTACTCAACAAATTAACTTACCGAGATTTTCAACTCAAATAATGGCTTACAGATAAAAGTACATCATCAGTCCAACCAAACACACCAGATGCTCAAAAGAGCTAATCCAACTATCACACCAATGCTCATAAAAGCTAAACCAACCATCACACCAATGCTCATAAGAGCTAATCGAACCAGCACACCGATGCTCATAAGAGCTAAACCAACCATCATACCAATGCTCATAAGAGCAAATCCAACCAGCACACCAATGCTCAAAAGAGCTAATCCAACCAGCACACCAAAGAGAGAGTATAACATGAGAGTTCGCAACAAATGCTGAACCTCAGTTTACTCGGGCAATATAAAAATAGATCCCTCCAATACAATTTCCACTCCAAACCACCATAACGCACTAAAACACAATTGTACTCTATCCCACGTTCAAATCATGCTAAGGATCAAGTTCAATATTAAACCTCAAATTACCATCCATCATCATTAATTAAAAATAAATATATAAATTGTATCATGTTAAACTACACAATAATTCATTTTGATGTTAAATTCTAAATCGTACGAACTTACCTAGACCAAATTGTAGGAGTTGCAAAAGTTTAGGGACTATTCCACAATTTTTCCTTTTCCACGAGTATCTACAGGATCTTGATCTAAAATGTAAATTTTTTTATTTATCATTATATATATTTCAATTCCAAACCATTTGATGATTAATACCCTTTTATTTTTCAAAATTACACATTTACCCTAAACTTTTACAATTTAATCCCCTAACCTTAAATCCATCAAATTAACCATTTTTTTCTGAAATCAATACTTTATTCAAATTTACTAGGTCCTCAATCAGCCCTTAACAAACATCTAATTCACTATTAAACTCTAATATTTTGAACTTTTCACAAATTTAATTCTTAAATCAAAATCTAATAAAAATCACTTCACAAATTCATCAAATACCATAATCAAAGCTCCAAATATATGGTATTTGTAAACCAATCCAAATTGTGCATACTATCCCTTATACAAGCCCTCGAGGCCTTGAAAACACGTTAGAAAAAAGTTAGGACTAAATCGGAAACTCAGAGAATTTTAAAGAGAACAGCGAAAGTTTTCAACACTGTAGGGGTCACATGGCCGTATGGCCAGGTCGTGTAGGCATTCGAAATAGGGACACGCGGCCGTGTCACAGCCCATATCTGTACCCATGTAACTCATTGACTTGGGTCACATGGCCAAGCCACACACCCGTGTGCCAGGCCGTGTGCTAGGCCATGTAACAGTATGACTTGCAACCTTTTTAAAGCTACAGGGGACACATGGTCGTGTTGCCTGGCTGTGTTTCACACACGGCTAAGACACACGCCCGTGTCTCTACCCGTGTGGACAAAAATAAGCTATTTTAAAAGCCATTTTCTCACCCATTTTGGCATGTACCTACACCCAAAATTTCACATATATACAAGCTATAACAAGGCACCAAAATCATGTAAAATCAAGCTATATGCATATAGTATATTAATGTACAACCAGTATACCCGTGGGCACCTCAAATGTCAACATATAAACATACAACCTTGTACTTAATTTAGCCAAATAATATTCACTATCTTTTAAACTAAATTTGTTTCAACATATGCCATTAATATTTACCTAGCAACCAAACGCCAAGAAGATACCATTTGTATCATTCCACTACTTTCACCAATAGACTTATATGCCATTGAAAACAAAGATACCAAATCCACATTTAGAACGTATGACATAACCTATATAACATGTCTTTTCAAACTATTCATTCATCTTTAATTATTCAAACACTTAACCAAATACAAATACTAGCATAACAACTTAAAATCATCAACAATAAACCATTCATAAGTGATTGCATTCATACCAATTTATCAAGTCAAAAGATACATATGTACAACATAGAAAACAAAGTATCCAAACATATAACTTAGTAATTCACTTTTATACCAAAATGAACTAGACACAAATACATATATACTTATAGCCACATATACATGCCACAATCCCAAAAGAGTTCAAAAGCTACTAACAATGATGGATAGTGTGAGGCAAAGTTTCGACCTGTCCCAAGTCAGCAAAAGTAATCTACAAAATAAAACATAAACTCATATAAACTTATAAAACTTAGTAGGTACATAGAAATTTGTTTAACTTAACATAAAAAGAATGAACTTCTATTTTACTTAATAAATGTTACCTAAATGTAATCACGGCATGAAAGTGCTATCAGGGGTGGTACTGAAGTACAACAGGGGCACGTAAGTGCGATCAAGGGTACCAAAGTACAACAAGGGCACGTAAGTGCGATCAGGGGTATCGAAGTACAATAGGGGCACGTAAGTGCGATCAGGGGTACCAAAGTACAACAGGGGGTACATATGTGCGATCAGGGGTATCGAAGTACAACAGGAGCACGTAAGTGCGATCAAGGGTACCGAAGTACAAAAAGGGCACGTATGTGTGATCAGGGGTACAATTATATATATAATAAATAACTACTTGATTATAAAATACAAATACATAAGGAAATCAAATGATATAATTTAATTACTGTAACACCCCAAACTCGGCCTAAACGTTACGACCGGATCTGGCATGTCAGATAAAAGGGTCGTTTAAAAACTGCGCGTTTATTAAAAATTTCGAGCTTTAAATATTTATTCGCTTGTTATTATTTTGTTAACATTTTAGAAAACAGTTATTAAGGGTTTAGGACATTCCCGTATTGAACATTTGATAACAATAGGCAGTAATCATATTAAAGGCTAAACCAAATAAAATACCAAAAATACAGTTAAACTGGCCCTATTACATAACAAAATCCCAGTTACAAATAAGTTTAACTAAGAGAGCGAGTTTACGAGAAAAACATTGTATGGCCACCACAAGTCTGCCTCGGCTCCCAAATCCGCGATCTAACGATTACCTGCAAAATTAACTAAGGGGTGAGTCACCGGGACTCAGTGTGTAAATCCCCATACAAAAGATGTTAAGCTCGTACACAAAATTCATATGTAAATCTGCATGTCATGCAACCCATCCAACCTATCCATCCGAAACTCCCAAATCTACCCCGTGTGGTACCAAACCACTGGTGGTGCCAAACCACTGGTGACTCAAAGTTACTGATATCAATATAATTGTGGTGCCAAACCACTGGTGACCCAAAGTTACGAATAATCCATATATGGGGCCAACCCACGTTGTGATACCAAATCACTGGCGACAATCCCGTTTTATCAAATGTGGGGCCAACCCACTGTGGTGCTACGAGTCGCTATGAGGTGCCAAACCTCTGGTGACCCAAAGTCACGAATAATCCATATGTGGGGCCAACCCACGTTGTGATACCAAACCACTGGCGACAATCCCGTTTTATCAAATGTGGGGCCAACCCACTGTGGTGCTAAGCCATTGGGACGAGTCGCTATGAGGTGCCAAACCTCTGGTGACCCAAAGTCACGAATATCAATCGTGGTACCAAACCCTTTGGTGGTGCTAAACCACCTGGTGACCCAAAGTCACAAATAAACATATCTTCCCCGTCCTCTCATCATACCCATGTCCATGCCATGTTCATCAGTCATAATAATTCGTGTATGCAGTATGACAAGTATGCGAATCATATATCAAAGATAACGAATGAAACGTATTACCATCATAATAAGAATAACAAATACGATAGAACCAAGCTAATCAACCTCTAAAGGGTATAACGATAATTTTTACCTACCAAGGGCATTTTCGTAATTTACCTTTCGTGGTATTTTGGTAATTTACCCACTAAGGGTATTTCAATAATTTTTGTACTGGAATGGCCTTTCAGAAGGCCCAAGATCATACGAGCGACTCAACTACCATTTCCGATCTTTCTCAGGACTATTGGGCCTAAAACCTGATTTCGGCCCATTCAGGCCCACACGTTCGTGTGGCCCACCTAACACAAATCTAGCCATGTATATAAGTTCCACCTAGTCTAGTTCACTATATACTACATCATCATACAATTTATTCTATTGGGCCCACTTCGGCCCATCGCGGCCCAAGCAGCCCCAACCCACAAGAATACTATTGATGGCCTCAACTATCGCATCAAAGCCCCACACGTGCGCTCGCACGCTCGTGTGGCTACTATTGCCGTGATCGGCACCTCGGTATTTTCCGCTCTACAGCTAGAGTAGAGAGAGTTACACACCTGATAGGAGTTCGGTGTTAAACCGCGCTGCGACCACTCCTACGCCCAAACACCCTCCAAGGTATGTCAACTCTCCTTCTGGAATGCTCTTTATATAGCTAGCTCTTCACCATCCTTCTCTGTATCTTTCTGATGTGGGATCCCTTCGTCAGTAGAGTTTAAATTCAACTGAAACTCTTGCCGTCCAATCCGCAAAATAAATGCTCCATTGCTTGTCATGAGATTCGAACCCAGGCTCCCTTGCAACATAATCCACGCCGCTAACCACTTGACCACAAGCTCCTCTTGTGTCTTAAACCATGCGCAACTAAATATAAAGTATGGGCCAAACTCTAAGATCCAAGCAAAAAGAAAGCCAAAATGCAAGAGCCAAGACTTGAACTTTGGACCTCCTTCCTTCCTTGTGGCGTCATCCCTTGCCCCCTAAGTGGCGTCACTTTGCCACTACACCACACACTCCACTTGTGTCATTTTTCTCCATATTTTATTCTTAAGGCCTACCTGCCAACTTCCAGGGTTTTTATCGCCTAAAACCAAAATTTCCCCAAAGCTAAAGTTTGATCCCAGGACTTCATAGAAGCCCTCTAACCTTCCAAAATCACTTATCTAATAAGTCTAACTTGCATTAATGCCGTTCTCAAAAATTTTAAACGCTACTACGCCTAAGGCCCATTGGGCCCAATCCTACTAGGCCTAATTTCGGGATGTTACAAATCCACCCTCTTTAAAGAAATTTCCTCCTTAAAATTTCCAACTAACTAACAGCCACACATCCAAACCTACCACACTACTCTCTTGCTGCGCACTCTGATCTTAATAAAACTAATATACTTTCTAACTAAATCTTGAAACCCCTTCACATAACCAACTATCTAACACCGAAGCAAGCAGATATTTTTCACACATACATACAATTCCTATATTCAAGCATCACATCCACACATCGCAGAATAAATACAATCATTCAGCATATAATAGAATATAGTAAAAAGGAAACTTACGGATTTGATGCTGGAGACTCGGGTGCCATTCTTACAGAAAAGAGATATATATTTTTCTAAACCATCCTTTGAAAACATTTTTGAACCCAAACCCACAGCCGAGTTTTTGAAACTAGCTCTGATACCATAATTGTAACACCCCAAACCCGGCCTAAACGTTACGACCGGGTCTGGCATGTCACATAAAAGGGTTGTTTAGAAACTGCGCGTTTGTTAAAAATTTTGAGCTTTAAATATTTATTCGCTTGTTATCATTTTGTGAACATTTTGGAAAACGGTTATTAAGGGTTTAGGACATTCACGTATTGAACATTTGATAACAATAGGCAGTAATCATATTAAAGGCAGCCAAAGCTATTTCAAACAATTAGCTTCTAGAATCTCACATTTTGCAATTTTTGCAATTTAGTCCATTTGGACAACTTAGCAAAATTGCTTCATGAAACTTTCACACTAACATGTAAACATAGTATAAACCTCAAAACCCATACTTATACCATGGATTTATGGTCTCGCACCACTATTCCGACTAGGCCCTAAATCGGGATGTTACATCTCTCTCCACTTTAGAGATTTTCGCCCCCGAAAATTCTTACCAATAAAAAGGTTCAGATGTTACTCTCTTATAGTTTCTTTCGGTTCCCATGTAGCCTCTTCCACACTGTGTTTCTGCCATAACATTTCACTAGGGCTATACTCTTATTCCTCAACTGTTTCACTTCTCCAGCCAAGATCTTGATCGGCTTCTATTCATAAGACATATCTGGTCTTATCTCAATTTTTGTCGAAAGAATCACATGTGAAGGATCGGAGCGATACTGTCGCAGCATCGACCCATGGAACATATTATGTATCTTTTCCAACTCTATCGGCAAAGCCAACCGGTAAGCTACTAGCCTAACTCTATCTGTAATTTCATACGGCCCAATGAATCTTGGACTCAATTTCCCTTTTCATCCAAATCTCATGATTTTTTTCCATGGGGACACTTTCAAAAACACTTTGTTGCCTACTTCAAACTCAATTTCTTTTCTTTTCAAATTCGCGTACGACTTCTGTCGGTCCAAAGCAGCTCTCAGACTAACACAAATCTCTTTCACTTTTTCCTTGGTCTCTTTCACTAGATCGACCCCATGGATCCGCTTCTCACTAAGCTTCATACGATGACATCCATATACTCGACTGATAATTGTTGTTGTAGGCAAACTCAACCAAAGGTAGATATCTCTCCCAACTACCTTCGAATTCTAACACACAGCATTGAAGCATATCTTCAAGAACTTGAATCACTCTTTCAGACTGACCATCAGTTTGCGGATGGAACGCAATACTGAAATTTAACCTCGTACCCAAGGCTTCCTATAACTTTTTCCAAAACCTCGAATAAACCTTAGATCTCTATCAGATATTATAGACACAGGTACACCATGTAACCTTACTATCTCAGCAACATACAATTCGGCTAACTTATCCAGTGAATAATCAACACGTACTGGAATACAGTGAGTCGACTTCGTCAATCTATCCACAACAACCCACACAGCATCAATCTTTTTTGGAGTCATAGGCAACCCCGTCACAAAATCCATGGTAACCCGATCCCACTTCCATTCGGGAACCATCACTAGCTGAAGCAATCCCGAAGGCACTTGATGCTCAGCTTTCACCTGTTGACAAATCAGACACATTGCCACAAATTTAGAGATATCTCTTTTCATACCCGGCCATCAATAAAATTTCTCAAGTCGTTGTACATATTCGTACTGCCCGGGTGTACTGACAAATAACCACTATACGTCTCATGCAAAACCGTTTGGATCAACTCCTCATCTCTAGGTACACAAATTTTGTCATGGTACAACAAACAACCATTTGAGCCCACTCGAAAATCAAAATCAAATTCAGTCCCGCACTTAGCTCTCTTAGCTTGTATCTCACTATCATTTCTCTAAGCCTCACATATCTATTGAACAGATAGTGGTTCAGCTCTCAACTCTGCCAAAATAGCACCATCATCAGACAATGCTAAACTCGAGCTCATAACTCTTAGAGCATACAAGAATTTCCTACTCAGGGCATCCGCAACCACATTTTCTTTTCTCTGGTGGTAATCAATGACTAACTCAAGCCATCACCTCTGCCTCAAGTTTAAATCCCTTTGATCCATAAAATACCTCAAACTCTTATGATTTGTAAAGATTTGGCACTTCTCACCATATAAGTAATGTTGCCAAATCTTTAATGTGAAAACAATCGCAGCCAACTTCAAATCATGAGTCAGATAATTTTTCTCGTGCGATTTTAGCTGCCTCGAGGCGTAAGCAACTACTTACCCTCTTGCATCAATACGCAATCGAGACAATTAAACGATGCGTCACAGTACACCACAAACTCTTTCCCCGATTCTGGTTGAACCAATACCGGTGCCTCAGTCAATAATATTTTCTAACTCTCGAAACTCTGTTGACATGTCTCAATCCAAACAAACTTGACATCCTTATGCAACAATTTTGTCATCGATGCAGCAATCATAGAGAACCCCTTTACGAAATGTCTGTAATATCCCGCTAATCCCAAGAAACTTTTGACTTTTGACACGTTCTTCAGCATTTTCCAATCTACAACAGCCGAAACCTTACTTGGGTCAACTCTAATACCATCATCCAACATAATGTATCCTAGGAATCCGACCTCTCAGAGTCAAAACTCACTATTGCTAAACTTAGCATACAACTGCTTATCTCTTAAAGCTTGCAAGACAATTGTCAAATGATCCTTATGATCATTCTTATCCTGAGAATAGATCAATATGTCATCAATGGAAACAACTACAAACTTGTCCACATACAGTCAGAAGACACGGTTCATCAAATCCATAAAAATCGCAGGTGCATTCGTTAAACCAAACGGCATGACTAGAAACTCATAATGGCCATACCTTGTTCGAAATATAGTTTTCAACACATCTTGTTCTTTCACTCTCAACTGATAATAACCAGACCTTAGGTCTATCTTGGAGAACACTGTAGCTCCCTTCAGTTGATCAAATAAGTCATCTATCATTGGTAAAGGATATTTATTCTTCACAGTCACCTTGTTAAGTTGTCTATAATCTATACACAATCTCATCGACCCATCTTTCTTCTTTACAAATAATACCGGAGCACCTCACGGTGAGTAGCTCGGTCTTGCAAAACCCTTATCTATCAACTCTTGCAACTGGACCTTTAGTTCTTTCAACTCTAAAGTGCCATCCTATACGGAGCAATTGAAATAGGTGCCATTCCTGGAACTTACTTAATCCCAAACTCGACCTCTCTCACTGGAGGTAATCCGGGTAATTCTTCCGGGAATACGTCTGGATACTCACATACCATCGGCACTGTTTCAAACTTGACTCCAACCTCTTGAGTATTCCAAACAATAGCGAGATAGGACTCACATCCTTTTCTCAAGCATTTCTTAGCCATTAGAGAAGAAATCATCACTAGTAGACTATCCGATCCACCTGATTCAACCCGAATAACATCTCCACTTTTACACTTCAATTCAATAAACTTACTACCACAATTCACTAAGACACTATGTGTAGTCAACCAATCCATACCAAGGATTAAATCAAACTCATCAAACGACAACAACATAAGGTTTGTTGGAAAACAATAATTCTTAATCGACAAAGGACAATTCTTACACACTTTGTCCACATACACATGCTTACCTAACAGGTTTGACACCTTAACCATAATGTCCGTAGACTCAACGGTCATACTCAAACTAGATGCCAATCTCATGCAAATATAAGAGTGAGTAGACCTTAGATCAATTAAAGCAATAAAAAAGGTGTCATAGAGAGAAAAAGTACCTGTTATCACATCTAGGGAGAATGCCTCTTAGCGAGCACGAATGGCATACGTCCTCGCAGGTGCCCTACCCTCCGATCTCACAGCAGAGTCTTTGGACGCACCTCTACCACTATTCCCACCTCTCAGGTTCCTTAGTGGTCTACCTCTTGCAGACGCATTACTAGATCTCATCTCTTGATTCTCTTCCTTATCATCCCTCTCGGGGCAATTTCGGATAAAATGGTCGGGGAAACCATACTTATAATAGTTTCGACTGTTTCCCCAACAATCTCCAGTGCGATATCTACCACAACTTGGACACTCTGGTTTATTCTTCGAATTGCTCACGTTTCCATCGAGGTAGCTTGGACTCTTGAACCCGAACGAGTGTCGCCCAAGTCTCGATGTAAATATCCCATTGGTACTGTCGTTCGAGGATTCATTCCCTTAGATCTTTTAGACTTGGCTTGATATGATTTGCCTATCGGTCGTTTTCTCGCATCTCGGGCTTTACTCACAGCTCTTCTCTTTTCCTTACTCTATTCCTCGGGCTTACTTGCCCTCTCAACCAACACAACAAACTCTTTCAACTCCAAAATACCAACTAGGAGTTTAATATCCTTATTCAGTCCGTCTTCGAACCTTTTACACAAGGTGGTTTCTGTCGACACACATTCCTGAGCGTACTTGCTAAGCCTAATAAATTCGCGCTCATATTCCGCTACTGTCATCCTTCCTTGCTTTAGTAATTCCTTCCTTTTTCAATAAGTAAAACACTGACTTATATACTTTTTTCCGGAACTTTTCCAGAAAGAAGTCCCACATCACCCGCTCTTTCGGGACTACTGACATCAATGTCTTCCACCAATGGCATGCTGAGTCTCTCAGCAAAGATACGACACACTTCAAGCACTCTTTAGCTGTACATGAGAGTTCATCGAATACTCTCATCGAGTTCTCTAGCCAGAACTCTGCCCTCTCAGGGTCATCATCTACCTTAGCTATAAACTCTTTAGCCCCGTGTTTCCTAATCTTATCCACCGGGGGTTTTGATATCCTCACTACATCAATACCTTAAGGAGCCACTAGAATTGCCTGAGCTATAAGAGGAGGTGGAAGAGGTTGAGCATTAGGGTTCGCTCGAACATAGACTGAGTACCGATTACTCATCATCTGGAGAAAGGATTCCCGAGCCTCTTCCCCTTGACCCCTAACCTCGGGTCCACTTTGAACAGGCACGGTCCCTTGCCTAGGAGCCGGCGCATTACTAGCTACTTCAGCAGTCGATAGATCAGGATCCATCTACTATATAAGACAAGATTTAGAATCATCAGAAACCACCACACTATCATTGTACACTTATGGCATGTATAGCTAGACTCTTACACCCGCTACAGTAGTCCTAGAACCGACTAAATAATAGCTCTGATACCACTAAATCTAACACCCCTTACCCGATTCTACTTCAGAATTGAGCCCGAGGCATTACCGAAGTAAAACCACTTAATTGCCACTTAGGCTCAACGTGACCACTCTCTTTCTGTCACCACAACAACCTCATTCTCGACTTACGAGGCCTCTATCATACACACGAGGGTTCTCAAGACTGTATTGGAAACTTCTACGATCTTAAAATTTTACCATCTATATAGGGACCACACGCCCGTGTAAGATTAGACACGCCCGTGGAGGTAACACACGCCCATGCCCCCATCCCGTGCATGAAAACCAAGCATTCTGCCAATGTCCAGTGGCTAGGGCACATGCCCGTGTTCTCCACCCGTGGTGAATACTGACTACTTAACATGGCCTGCAATCTAGACACACGCCCGTGTGGCTAGCCCGTGGCCTACACTACTTAATTCTGCCAAAGAGACATGGCCAGGTCACACCCCTGTTGAAACACCCCAAACCCGGCCCATGAGCCTTGGCCGAAACGGTTCAAAACTTCTTGAATAATTTGGTTGGTTTTGAGAGAAATTTTATTTTTGGGTTGGCCTGAGTTGAAAACAAGTTTTTCCTTGAAATCTAGGTTTTTATAAAACTTTATTTCTAAGTTTCAAACTTTGGATTAAGGAAATATCGAGCTGTTTCAAGTTTATCTTAAATTGAAAATCATTCATATTTAGGTGTCAAAAACACCGTGGGGACTACTAAGTCAACCCTCCATCCGCTACACATCATCGAAGGCAGCCGCTGCAGATGACGTGCTCATTGCCCTTATATATATATATTGTGGCATAGCCACCGGATAAAACTTCGTGACATAAGTCACCACATTCAGATTATGTGACCGAAGTCACCACATTCAGATATTGTGGTATAAAACCACCAAATCACTTCCCCTTTCATAATCACCTAAATGCCCCCATGTCATACAAATCATGCAAAGATTATGTCGCATTCTTTATTTCACATTCTTATCAATATTCACCTATGTGTCATGACAGGTATTCGTAACATTGTTAATATAGTTTTAGAGAATAACGTACCTAAATATGCCGTACCATTGAATGGTACCTTAAACCATATCTCTCACATTCTTATTATCACTTAAATTAAATTAATGCCGTAAATCTACTAAGAGATAGTGTGGGGTACACACCTCGTATACTTATCGAGTTCACTTCAAATCCCAAAAATCTGATCTATTGCTTTAGATCTCAAGTTCCTTGTTGCGGATTTGATTGCTAGTCAAATCCCTAGACCTTGTGATGTTCCCTTTTGCAATCGGCCCACTACTATATCACTTACTGGTTAGTTTCCGGCTTTTAAATAAATAAGAAATACATCTAAACCACTAAATAGGCCTTGGCCGAATGTATATGTGTACTTACCTTGCGATTCAAATCCCGAAAGTAGTCTTTTGACTATGAAGATGTCGAAATCCTATAGAGCATATGTTAGATCCAGTTCTAACACTAAATCATAATAAATGGCCCTTGGCCAAATACCACATAACTCACCTTGGATCTCAGAAAGTCCCGAAAGATCCCTTCCCCCTTGTAGTCGACAATAGCAGACAAATCCCGAAAGATCTCTTCAAGGTTTCGGCAACCAAGAATATTAATGGATTAGTCCTTAAGTTTCGGCTAAAAGAAAAAGATTGAAGATCGAGAATAATTAATCTTACCCTTAAGAAATCGACAGAGAGAGCTTGCAGGAGAAATCGATTCAAAAAGTGGCAACTTTCGGCTCTTGATAATCACTTAGAAAGATTCGATTTTAACAAGAAAAGAAAAGAAAGTATAGGGCTTAGGGAAAATTGGCAAGACTAGGGAATCCTAGTTTCGACTTTTGAAGAATTAAAAAGAAGAAAAAAAATAGTTTACAGAGAGAATTCGGCAGAGGCACAAGAGGAAAGGAAGAATGAAGAATAGCCTTATTTTCCCCTTTTTGCCGGCATTACTACGCCAAGAGTCCCCTATTCGGCCAACTCCCCCTCTCACTACCAAATCCCTTGTTTTTCTCTTTATCTCTTCATTTAAAATTAATAGAAATAATCCATCCTTTATCCCCTATATTAGCCGAATTTTAAAAGAGATAAATCAAGTCTTTATCCTCACCTTTCAAAGCCCCATTGCCGTCCATCACTTCCCATTGTTGCCTCAAAAATAAAAGCTTTTATTTGGCTTCCCATGCGACTCGAACCTTGGCCCATTTGTACCTGTTGGTGGTGTCATTTACAGAGGCCGTAAGTGGCGCCTCCAAGCCACTTCACCAAGCCCATTTTTGTGTTATAAATCCCTTACGATTTCTCTTAAGGCCACTCTGCCTAGCTTCCTCTTTTGAACTTATAATCGAATATTTTCTAAAGCATTTTCCCACATTCTGAGGTTCTAAAAATTCACATAACACATTCATAACACACAAGACATGCTATTCCACACCATTTAAGCACAAATGCACAAGCCATAAATCAGGGATATTACATCTGTGGGCTGGCCGTGTGTCACACATGGCCTAGACACATGCCCGTGTGTCTATTCACATGGACAAGAACAAAGCTATTTGCTATGCTCTTCTAATCCCTCAAGCTCATAGAACATGTACGCATTCAACTCATCTACAGACAACTCATATTGAAACATAATCTTTCATGGATAACTACATCTTCTCATAATAATAAAGTAGCAAACAACCATGGCATTTTACAAAATAGTTTATCCATCTAATGGCCAACACATCAAAATTCACTAACTTGTCTAGCCTCTATACATGCCATATATAAAACATTAAGTCTATTGTACCAGAGTGTGTTGATAGTGTGGGCAATCTTCCGATTAATCCACGTATCTCGAATCAACCCTCTTTTTATATAAGCTAAACAACAATTAGCATTATACTAACAAATATAATGGACATCCACAACTATGCTTACTCTTTCTATCCCTTACCACATTTCCAACACATCATGAGTTATATACTCATAATCATTAACATGCAGCCCTCCACTCAATATCCCAATTACTCAAAATACAACACATCATTATTTCTCAATAATACATCCACACAGCTAAATTTCTCAGTGGTTTCGCACTTAGCCTACCTCAATTAAATAATAGGGTAGTATCGCACTTAGCCTACCAACAAAGGTAATCATAGTGATTTTGCACATAGCCCACTAACAATATACCTAATAGTAGCATCGCACACAGCCCAACTCATCGTCGATAAGTATTAGGGTGGTATCGCACTTAGCCGACCATCAAGCATTACCACTACACATTCACATATCTACTTATTCATTCATTTGCAATCTCTACCACATTCATTCCACTTGAACCATATAGGTTCTCAATCATTCTCAATCATTCTACAAATTATCTAGCATTAACAATATGCAAGTAGAAATGCATTATTTACGCATAAACTTACCTCAGTACTCAAAAGTATGGAGACGTGCAATTTAGTCTACCACTTGCTGCTCTTGCCTCGATTTTGATTCGGGCTTCATCTTTCTTGATCTATAATGATAAATCATTCCGTTCAATACACACATTGACTAAATTGACCCTTATCTCATACTTTAGCAAAATTACCATTTTGCCCCTAATCTTTCTCATATTTACACTTTTGCCCTAAGGCTCGTAAAGTGATTTTCATTCAACTTTCTAAAATTTCATGCTTAGCCGAAACATTTACTCAACTAAATCAATCATCAATTCTCACTAAATCACACATGTATGACTAAACTCAAGACTTTCACAAACTAGTCCCTACATGAATTTTTCATGGAATTCACTTAGCAAAAGATGTTTCTACTACATCAAGCCTTCATAAACTTCCATAAAACATCAAAATACATGCATGTCATACATGGGTACATTTTTTGAACATCCATCTTAGCTCAACATATAGCTAAAAATAGCTTACTCATGCTACTAGGACTTCAAAAATATGAAGAATATAAGAAACAGGGCTTGGATGTACTTACTAGCAAGCTTGAAAAATTGAAGAGCCCTAACAATGGCTTCTTGAAATTTTTGGCAGCTTGGAGAAGAAGATGAATGAGTTTTGTCGTCTTTTCCCCCCTTTTTAATCACTTAATTGACAAATGACAAAAATGCCCTTCATGCCAAACTTTCAAATATTATCCACTAATGCCCATTTTTGTCTAAAAATTAGAAATTGGGAAAATTGCTATTTAAGGACCCCTAATTAACAATCCAAAGCTATTTCAAAAAATTAGCTCTAGAATCTCACATTTTATAACTTTTGCAATTTAGTCCTTTTGGACAATTTAACCACAATTTAACAAAATTGCTTCATGAAACTTTCACACTAACATGCAAACATAGTATAAACCTCAAAACTCATACTTATACCTCGGATTTGTGGTCTCGCACCACTATTCTGACTAGGCCCTAAAGCGGGATGTTACATAAACATTCTTGATCAAAAACGAAAGGCACATCTTTCTCTAGTAGTTTTGTTAAAGGCTTAGCTGTTTTAGAAAAAATTCTTAATAAATCTTCTATAAAATTTAGCATGTCCTAAAAAACTTCTAATAGCCTTAACTGAACTAGGAGGAGGTAATTTTTCTATGGTTTCAATTTTTGTTTTATCAACCTCAATCTCTTTACTGGAAATTTTGTGACCTAACACCATCCCTTCTCGAACCATAAAGTGACACTTTTCCCAATTAAGCACAAGGTTCGTTTCCTCACATCTCATTAGAACTCGTTTTAAATTTTAAGGCAAAGATGGAAAGAATTACCAAATACCAAAAAGTCGTCCATAAATACCTCCATAATATCTTCCCAATTACTCAAAATACAACACATCATTATTTCTCAATAATACATCCACACAGCTAAATTTCTCAGTGGTTTCGCACTTAGCCTACCTCAATTAAATAATAGGGTAGTATCGCACTTAGCCTACCAACAAAGGTAATCATAGTGATTTTGCACATAGCCCACTAACAATATACCTAATAGTAGCATCGCACACACACACCCAACTCATCGTCGATAAGTATTAGGGTGGTATCGCACTTAGCCGACCATCAAGCATTACCACTACACATTCACATATCTACTTATTCATTCATTTGCAATCTCTACCACATTCATTCCACTTGAACCATATAGGTTCTCAATCATTCTCAATCATTCTACAAATTATCTAGCATTAACAATATGCAAGTAGAAATGCATTATTTACGCATAAACTTACCTCGAGACTCAAAAGTATGGAGACGTGCAATTTAGTCTACCACCTTGCTCTTGCCTCGATTTTGATTCGGGCTTCATCTTTCTTGATCTATAATGATAAATCATTCCGTTCAATACACACATTGACTAAATTGACCCTTATCTCATACTTTAGCAAAATTACCATTTTGCCCCTAATCTTTCTCATATTTACACTTTTGCCCTAAGGCTCGTAAAGTGATTTTCATTCAACTTTCTAAAATTTCATGCTTAGCCGAAACATTTACTCAACTAAATCAATCATCAATTCTCACTAAATCACACATGTATGACTAAACTCAAGACTTTCACAAACTAGTCCCTACATGAATTTTTCATGGAATTCACTTAGCAAAAGATGTTTCTACTACATCAAGCCTTCATAAACTTCCATAAAACATCAAAATACATGCATGTCATACATGGGTACATTTTTGAACATCCATCTTAGCTCAACATATAGCTAAAAATAGCTTACTCATGCTACTAGGACTTCAAAAATATGAAGAATATAAGAAACGGGGCTTGGATGTACTTACTAGCAAGCTTGAAAAATTGAAGAGCCCTAACAATGGCTTCTTGAAATTTTTGGCAGCTTGGAGAAGAAGATGAATGAGTTTTGTCGTCTTTTCCCCCCTTTTTAATCACTTAATTGACAAATGACAAAAATGCCCTTCATGCCAAACTTTCAAATATTATCCACTAATGCCCATTTTTGTCTAAAAATTAGAAATTGGGAAAATTGCTATTTAAGGACCCCTAATTAACAATCCAAAGCTATTTCAAAAAATTAGCTCTAGAATCTCACATTTTATAACTTTTGCAATTTAGTCCTTTTGGACAATTTAACCACAATTTAACAAAATTGCTTCATGAAACTTTCACACTAACATGCAAACATAGTATAAACCTCAAAACTCATACTTATACCTCGGATTTGTGGTCTCGCACCACTATTCTGACTAGGCCCTAAAGCGGGATGTTACATAAACATTCTTGATCAAAAACGAAAGGCACATCTTTCTCTAGTAGTTTTGTTAAAGGCTTAGCTGTTTTAGAAAAAATTCTTAATAAATCTTCTATAAAATTTAGCATGTCCTAAAAAACTTCTAATAGCCTTAACTGAACTAGGAGGAGGTAATTTTTCTATGGTTTCAATTTTTGTTTTATCAACCTCAATCTCTTTACTGGAAATTTTGTGACCTAACACCATCCCTTCTCGAACCATAAAGTGACACTTTTCCCAATTAAGCACAAGGTTCGTTTCCTCACATCTCATTAGAACTCGTTTTAAATTTTAAGGTAAAGATGGAAAGAATTACCAAATACCAAAAAGTCGTCCATAAATACCTCCATAATATCTTCCCAATTACTCAAAATACAACACATCATTATTTCTCAATAATACATCCACACAGCTAAATTTCTCAGTGGTTTCGCACTTAGCCTACCTCAATTAAATAATAGGGTAGTATCGCACTTAGCCTACCAACAAAGGTAATCATAGTGATTTTGCACATAGCCCACTAACAATATACCTAATAGTAGCATCGCACACAGCCCAACTCATCGTCGATAAGTATTAGGGTGGTATCGCACTTAGCCGACCATCAAGCATTACCACTACACATTCACATATCTACTTATTCATTCATTTGCAATCTCTACCACATTCATTCCACTTGAACCATATAGGTTCTCAATCATTCTCAATCATTCTACAAATTATCTAGCATTAACAATATGCAAGTAGAAATGCATTATTTACGCATAAACTTACCTCAGTACTCAAAAGTATGGAGACGTGCAATTTAGTCTACCACCTTGCTCTTGCCTCGATTTTGATTCGGGCTTCATCTTTCTTGATCTATAATGATAAATCATTCCGTTCAATACACACATTGACTAAATTGACCCTTATCTCATACTTTAGCAAAATTACCATTTTGCCCCTAATCTTTCTCATATTTACACACTTTGCCCTAAGGCTCGTAAAGTGATTTTCATTCAACTTTCTAAAATTTCATGCTTAGCCGAAACATTTACTCAACTAAATCAATCATCAATTCTCACTAAATCACACATGTATGACTAAACTCAAGACTTTCACAAACTAGTCCCTACATGAATTTTTCATGGAATTCACTTAGCAAAAGATGTTTCTACTACATCAAGCCTTCATAAACTTCCATAAAACATCAAAATACATGCATGTCATACATGGGTACATTTTTGAACATCCATCTTAGCTCAACATATAGCTAAAAATAGCTTACTCATGCTACTAGGACTTCAAAAATATGAAGAATATAAGAAACAGGGCTTGGATGTACTTACTAGCAAGCTTGAAAAATTGAAGAGCCCTAACAATGGCTTCTTGAAATTTTTGGCAGCTTGGAGAAGAAGATGAATGAGTTTTGTCGTCTTTCCCCCCTTTTAATCACTTAATTGACAAATGACAAAAATGCCCTTCATGCCAAACTTTCAAATATTATCCACTAATGCCCATTTTTGTCTAAAAATTAGAAATTGGGAAAATTGCTATTTAAGGACCCCTAATTAACAATCCAAAGCTATTTCAAAAAATTAGCTCTAGAATCTCACATTTTATAACTTTTGCAATTTAGTCCTTTTGGACAATTTAACCACAATTTAACAAAATTGCTTCATGAAACTTTCACACTAACATGCAAACATAGTATAAACCTCAAAACTCATACTTATACCTCGGATTTGTGGTCTCGCACCACTATTCTGACTAGGCCCTAAAGCGGGATGTTACATAAACATTCTTGATCAAAAACGAAAGGCACATCTTTCTCTAGTAGTTTTGTTAAAGGCTTAGCTGTTTTAGAAAAAATTCTTAATAAATCTTCTATAAAATTTAGCATGTCCTAAAAAACTTCTAATAGCCTTAATCGAACTAGGAGGAGGTAATTTTTCTATGGTTTCAATTTTTGTTTTATCAACCTCAATCTCTTTCTTTGGAAATTTTGTGACCTAACACCATCCATCCCTTCTCGAACCATAAAGTGACACTTTTCCCAATTAAGCACAAGGTTCGTTTCCTCACATCTCATTAGAACTCGTTTTAAATTTTAAGGCAAAGATGGAAAGAATTACCAAATACCAAAAAGTCGTCCATAAATACCTCCATAATATCTTCCCAATTACTCAAAATACAACACATCATTATTTCTCAATAATACATCCACACAGCTAAATTTCTCAGTGGTTTCGCACTTAGCCTACCTCAATTAAATAATAGGGTAGTATCGCACTTAGCCTACCAACAAAGGTAATCATAGTGATTTTGCACATAGCCCACTAACAATATACCTAATAGTAGCATCGCACACAGCCCAACTCATCGTCGATAAGTATTAGGGTGGTATCGCACTTAGCCGACCATCAAGCATTACCACTACACATTCACATATCTACTTATTCATTCATTTGCAATCTCTACCACATTCATTCCACTTGAACCATATAGGTTCTCAATCATTCTCAATCATTCTACAAATTATCTAGCATTAACAATATGCAAGTAGAAATGCATTATTTACGCATAAACTTACCTCAGTACTCAAAAGTATGGAGACGTGCAATTTAGTCTACCACCTTGCTCTTGCCTCGATTTTGATTCGGGCTTCATCTTTCTTGATCTATAATGATAAATCATTCCGTTCAATACACACATTGACTAAATTGACCCTTATCTCATACTTTAGCAAAATTACCATTTTGCCCCTAATCTTTCTCATATTTACACTTTTGCCCTAAGGCTCGTAAAGTGATTTTCATTCAACTTTCTAAAATTTCATGCTTAGCCGAAACATTTACTCAACTAAATCAATCATCAATTCTTACTAAATCACACATGTATGACTAAACTCAAGACTTTCACAAACTAGTCCCTACATGAATTTTTCATGGAATTCACTTAGCAAAAGATGTTTCTACTACATCAAGCCTTCATAAACTTCCATAAAACATCAAAATACATGCATGTCATACATGGGTACATTTTTGAACATCCATCTTAGCTCAACATATAGCTAAAAATAGCTTACTCATGCTACTAGGACTTCAAAAATATGAAGAATATAAGAAACAGGGCTTGGATGTACTTACTAGCAAGCTTGAAAATTGAAGAGCCCTAACAATGGCTTCTTGAAATTTTTGGCAGCTTGGAGAAGAAGATGAATGAGTTTTGTCGTCTTTTCCCCCTTTTAATCACTTAATTGACAAATGACAAAAATGCCCTTCATGCCAAACTTTCAAATATTATCCACTAATGCCCATTTTTGTCTAAAAATTAGAAATTGGGAAAATTGCTATTTAAGGACCCCTAATTAACAATCCAAAGCTATTTCAAAAAATTAGCTCTAGAATCTCACATTTTATAACTTTTGCAATTTAGTCCTTTTGGACAATTTAACCACAATTTAACAAAATTGCTTCATGAAACTTTCACACTAACATGCAAACATAGTATAAACCTCAAAACTCATACTTATACCTCGGATTTGTGGTCTCGCACCACTATTCTGACTAGGCCCTAAAGCGGGATGTTACATAAACATTCTTGATCAAAAACGAAAGGCACATCTTTCTCTAGTAGTTTTGTTAAAGGCTTAGCTGTTTTAGAAAAAATTCTTAATAAATCTTCTATAAAATTTAGCATGTCCTAAAAAACTTCTAATAGCCTTAACTGAACTAGGAGGAGGTAATTTTTCTATGGTTTCAATTTTTGTTTTATCAACCTCAATCTCTTTACTGGAAATTTTGTGACCTAACACCATCCCTTCTCGAACCATAAAGTGACACTTTTCCCAATTAAGCACAAGGTTCGTTTCCTCACATCTCATTAGAACTCGTTTTAAATTTTAAGGCAAAGATGGAAAGAATTACCAAATACCAAAAAGTCGTCCATAAATGTAATATCCCGGGTTAGGGGCTATTTCGTTGTGGCATGTTTTGCATGTGTTTGTGTGCTGTGTTGCTATTTCGGTGTTTTAGGGGTTTAATTATAGGCTAAGTGTATGCTCGAGAGTAGGTAGGAAAATTTTAGTTTTTGGCCTTAGGTGTGGGAGCTGATAGAGTTGGGGCTTAAGAAAATAAAATGGGATTTTATTGCACAAATGAGGAGCTAGCAAAGTGGCAGAGCTTGCGTCACTTGGAGTTTGGTGTGGCGTCATCCGCAAGGGAGTGGAGGTCCAGTGTTCGAAGTGCAGAGTACTCCTTTTTATTTCTTTTGGGACGGCATAGGGGAGAGTTGTATGTAGTCTAAATGCTACTTTGGACCAAGTCAAATGGTTTAAAAAGAGGGTGGAGAGTGAATTTAGGAAGGAGACTTATTCAAAATATTTGAATGAGTGAATGGGAGCAATTTGGGGATATGGCCGAATATTTGGGAGTTGGGGAGAAGGTGGCCGGTTTTGGGAAGTGGGAAGGTGTGTGCCGAAATGCATTTTTGCATTTTGGCAATTCTCTTAGGCAATTTCGGTCAAAGGTTAGTAGCAACCAACGAATTCTGGTAAGACAGGCGTTAGGACTCGTGACGGGCACTACGAATTCTCGGTAATGCCGTTCGGGTTGACTAACGCTCCGCAGACTTTTATGGATATGATGAATAGGGTGTTTCAAAGAAGATCTCCGGATCGGTTTGTCGTGGTTTTTATTGGCGATATCTTGGTATATTCAAGGTCGGAAGAAGAGCATGATGCACACTTAAGAGTGGTGTTGCAGATCTTGAGGAGAAGCAACTCTATGCTAAGTTCGATAAGTGTGAGTTTCGGCTTAGTGAAGTGACGTTTTTGGGTCATGTAGTATCGGTGAGGATTAGAGTAGATCCTCGGAAGGTTGAGGCGGTTTTGGATTGGAAGCCTCCTAAGTCGATCACGAGATTCGGAGTTTCCTGGGTTTGGCGGGATACTACCGAAGATTTGTTGAGGGTTTCTCGTTAATTGCAGCACCGATGACTAAGCTGTTAAGGAAGGGAGTTCCGTTCGTTTGGACTGAGAAGCAGCAGAAGAGTTTTGATAAGTTGAAGAAGATCTTGACAGAGGCTCCTGTTTTGATTCAACCTGAGGCTGGTAAGGAATTCACGGTCTACTGCGATGCATCACACACGGGCTTGGGTTGTGTGCTGATGCAGGAGGGTAAGGTTGTGGCTTATGCTTCTCGGCAGCTGAGGCCACACGAGGTCAACTACCCGACGCACGACTTGGAGCTGGCAGCTGTGGTCTTCGCTTTAAAAATTTGGAGGCACTACTTATACGGGGAGAAGTCAATAGTCTACACAGATCATAAGAGTTTGAAGTACCTATTGACTCAGAAGGATCTGAATTTGAGGCAGCGCAGATGGGTTGAATTGCTCAAGGACTACGACTGTTCGATTGAATATCATCCGGGCAAAGCTAACGTGGTGGCAGACGCGTTGAGCCGTAGGGTTGTTTCAGACTTAAGAGCTTTGTTTGCCCATTTAAGTTTGTACGACGACGGGAGTATTCTGGCAGAGTTGCAGGTTAAGCCTACTTGGGTTGAGCAGATCAGAGAGAAACAGTTAGAGGATGAGGTTCTAAGTGCGCGAAGGTTACAAGTGCGAGAATGGTGGTTTGGAGGGTTCTGACTTGTCTAATGATGAGGTTCGTGTTTTCAAGGGAAGGCTTGTATGCCTAAAGATGTTGAGTCGAGCGGAAGATTCTTCAGACGCACATAGCAGATCCTTATGCTATGCATCCCTGGAGGTAGTAAAATGTATAGGATCTTAAAGAGCGATTTTGGTGGCGGCTTGAAGAAAGAGGTGAGTGAGTTTGTTGGGAAATGTCCGACGTGTCACAGTCAAAGCGAACATCGCTTGCCGTCGGGTTTGCTTCACTGTGAAAATTCCTCGATGGAAGTGGGAAAGAATAACTATGGATTTCGTCGGTGGTTTATCGCTCACGCCAAGCAAGAAAGATTCATTTGGGTTATCGTGGACCGTCGACTAAGTCAGCCCATTTCATTCGGTGAGAGTGGACTATTCACTCGAGAGATTGGCGAAGCTTTATGTGTCGAGATAGTGAGGCTACACGGTGTTCGATTTCGATAATCTCGGATAGGGATCCGAGTTTACGTCGAGGTTACGAGAGCGTTGCATCGAGCTCTGGGGTACTCGTTTGGATTTCAAAGACGGCTTTTCACCCACAACTCGACGGGCAATCGAAAGGGTCATTCAGATCTTGGAAGACATGCCTTTGAGAGGTTGTGTTCGGACTTGAGGCGATTGGGATGAGTTTCGCCGCTGGTCGAAGTTCGCCTATAACAACGGCTACCAAGCGAGCATCAAGATGGCACCATATGAGGCGCCAGATGGTAGGAAGTGTCGCTCACCTACATGTTGGACTGAGTTAGGTGAACGTCAGTTGTTGGGACCCGAGTTGGTTGCTGAGACAGAGGACAAGGTTAGGTTGATTCAGTCTCGTTTGAAGGAAGCTTCGGACCGGCAAAAGTCATATGCCGATCTTAAACGAAGAGATATTGAGTTCGCTGTGGGAGATCGGGTTTTCTTGAAGGTCTCGCCTTGGAAGAAGGTGCTGAGGTTTGGCAGAAAAGGCAAGCTAAGTCCGAGGTTTATTGGGCCGTATAAGGTTTTGAGACGAGTTGGACCAGTGGCGTATCAGCTTGAGTTGCCAGCAGAGCTTAGTCAGTTTCACGACGTTTTTCACGTTTCGATGCTTCGGAGGTACCGTTCAGATCCATCGCATGTTGTGGCAGTGGAAGAGATCGAGGTAAATCCAGATATGACCATAGAGGAAGAACCAGTGCAGATTCTAGATCGAGATGTTAAGGTTCTACGTAGGAAGTCTGTGCCTTTGGTTAAGGTACTTTGGCGGAATCATGGTGTGGAGGAAGCCACGTGGGAACCCGAGGATACGATGAGACAGCAATACCCGCAACTCTTTTGACCAGGTAATTTCGAGGCCGAAATTATTTTTAAGGGGGGTAGAACTGTAATATCCCGGGTTAGGGGCTATTTCGTTGTGGCATGTTTTGCATGTGTTTGTGTGCTGTGTTGCTATTTCGGTGTTTTAGGGGTTTAATTATAGGCTAAGTGTATGCCTGAGTAGGTAGGAAAATTTTAGTTTTTGGCCTTAGGTGTGGGGAGCTGATAGAGTTGGGGGCTTAAGAAAATAAAATGGGATTTTATTGCACAAATGAAGAGCTAGCAAAGTGGCAGAGCTTGCGTCACTTGGAGTTTGGTGTGGCGTCATCTGCAAGGGGGAGTGGAGGTCCAGTGTTCGAGCTGCAGAGTACTCCTTTTTATTTCTTTTTGGGACGGCATAGGGGGAGAGTTGTATGTAGTCTAAATGCTACTTTGGACCAAGTCAAATGGTTTAAAAGAGGGGTGGAGAGTGAATTTAGGAAGGAGACTTATTCAAAATATTTGAATGAGTGAATGGGAGCAATTTGGGGATATGGCCGAATATTTGGGGAGTTGGGGAGAAGGTGGCGGTTTTGGGAAGTGGGAAGGTGTGTGTGCGAAATGCATTTTTGCATTTTGGCAATTCTCTTAGGCAATTTCGGTCAAAGGTTAGTAGCAACCAAGTTCTTTCATTTTGTCAAAGCAAGCCGATTTTTGCCATAGAAAATTCTCTCATTTTTGACACCCTTTGAAACCGAAAGTTCTCAATCAATTCTTTTCTTTTTTCTTCAATTGTTGAAACCGAATTCATATCTCCCTCCTAGCCGAATCTTTCATGTGTGCCTTACCATTCCATTAAGCCGAAACACTAATTCCCAAAACACATTTTCCATCTTTTTCCAAAACCGTAAGTACTTGTCCCCATCCATTTTCTATTTTCTTCCATTTCAAAAGCTCTTGAGCCGAATTCTCCATTTCTTTTCTCCTTTCTTTTTGTGCCGAAACTCTACTCATCACAATCTTTTTCTCTCCTTTACACTAAAGCCGAATTTAAGGATATTAAAACACCTGAAGCCGAATTCTTTTCTCCTTTTGTTGAAGCCTTGACCGAATCTCTTCTCTTTCCCGGTGTTGGGTTGGCCGAATATTGGTGTTGGGTGTTGGTAAGTGTGAGGTCGAATGGCCATCTCCCTTCTCCCTTACACTTTGTTGATGTGGGTTTGCTTAAAGGCCGAATATGGTTATTTTTGGAAGGGTATTAACCTCTTTGTTATAGGTCATTGGGATTTTGGATACAATCAAGTGGAGCCTTCGTTTCGACGATTAGCCGGGAGGGGTAAGTTTTGGTAAGGGTTCGATATTAATCCCTTTGGTTATTGGTTGATAGCCGAATGTTGTAAGTGCCTAATCCTAGGTTGGCCGATTGTTTTAGGGGCTTGACAACCGAGGGACATAGATCGTTCGTAGGGATTTCTAGGCTCGTATAATCAGGTGTGTATACTAACACACTTATATTTAGTAATATTATTAATAAACCTGTATGCCTACTAAAATTATGGCAGTTGATGGATTGATATGATACCCATTTGGGTATGAGCTTGGATTCGGGTAAGTTATTACTAATATCATTATGAGTTACTGATGATTTATATGATATCATGGCTATGGATATATGTGATATGGGATATGTGGTTAGACATAGTAGCATGAGATGCATGATATGTATGAAATGCATGATTACATGAGTATGGTATCTTGATGGGGTAATACGAGTTGAGGGAGCAGTGGTATTTTGTGCTGACGAGCACCAGTGCTTTGGTAGCACACTTTGTGACTTTGGGTCACCAGAGGTTTGGCACCTCCAGAGGTTTGGTACCTCAGCGTCTCGTCCCAGTGGCTCAGTACCACAGTGGGTTGGCCCCACAGATGATTATACGGGATTGACGCCAGTGTTTTGGTAACACACGATGGGTTGGCCCCATCACCAGATTTGTGACTACGGTCACCAGTGCTTGGGTAGCACATTGTGTCTTTGGGACACCAGAGGTTTGGCACCTCATTGCGACTTGTCCCTGTGGTTTGACCACCGTGGGTTGGCCCCACTTGAGATACGGGATCGTCTGCTAGTGTTTTGGTAACACACGATGGGTTGGCCCCATCATCATTGGATTTGTGACTTGGTCACGGTGCTTTGGTAGCACAAGCGTGTCTTTGGGACACCAGGTGGTTTGGGACCACATTGACGGATATTATGTCTTTGGGACATCGGTGTTTTGGTAACACATCGTGACGGTATGTCACCAGTGGTTTGGTACCACACGGGGTAGAAAGGAGTATGGATGGTTAGGATCGGGTTGCATTGATTATGATTACTATGTATGATGTGTGTTAGCATGTTGCTTTATCGGGAGCGGGATTTACACACTGAGTCACTCGACTCACCCTCTCCTTTGACATTTCAGGTGACTCGTAGACGCGGACTTGGAGCCGGGAGGGACTCGGGGTGCGCATGCCATGCTCTAATAAAAGTTTACTCAGCCATTTGCATTTGAGTACCTTAGTTATTTAATTTTGTTTGGGTTTTATTTCGGACTTGTAAAAAAGCCTTTAAATTATGTCTTTTACTATTATGTTTGATTTAAATATGCTTTAACAGACTGATGGGATTAATTTGCTAAAATATGACACAACAACGATTTCAAAACTTTAACGATATGTTTTCAACTATACCATCGGGTATCGCACTGAATTTATAAGTTTACGAAAATCAATTGTTTTCAAACTTGAAGGCAAATTTTTACTAAGTCTAAATCTTTTAGTAACATCATTAAACAACTTGGTTTCAAAAAGGAACAAAGTTTTTATCAAGTCTATTTGGTACAAATTCGAAATTTTCAAACTTGTTTTTCCCGTAACATGCCAGATTCGGTCATGGTGTTTGGACCGGGTTTGGGGTGTTACAATTGTGGTATCAGAGCTAAGTTCAAAAGCTCGGCTGTGGGCTTGAGGCCCAAACTGTTTTCAAAAGTTTGTTTTAAGTGTTTTGGGATTGGATACATGGTTTACAAGGCATGGCACCGAGTCTCCGGCACCAGTTCGCCCAGGTAAGTAATTCTAATTCTTCTGTGAATTTCTATTTGTAGAAGGGTAGGTGATATGGAACGTAGTTAGATTTATAGGACTTGAACCCTAGGATTAGATTACTCAAACACTTGAACTAAAGCATAAGACTTAAAGCACTAAACCGATGATCGTGACTCACCACGGGGCTAGGGTGTGGTAACTCTGTATGCATGTCTAGGAGAGGAAGGAAGAGCTTGGTATTTAAGCGGTCCTCGTGACTCACCTCTCTCTTCGCAGTATCCCACCACAGTGCGTAGCTCGAGTTCACCACGACCAAGAAGCCTCGATCATAGACTTAACCTAACGACTAAAACCCGAAAAGGGAATTAGCCCTGTTTTCAAAAATACAACAACAACCCTAATGTGTTCAAACTTTTCGCAATACACTCTTTCAAAACCGGAAATGCCACATTTACAACAATTTTCTTGAAAAACCTGATTTATGGAAAATTACAAAAATGCCCTTAGGGGTAAATTTACTAAAATGCCCTTGGTTTATGAAATATCAACTCAATGATTTTGCCCCAAAATTTCAATGATGTTACGAAATTCAAACACTCTGTTTTACAAAAATATCAATCAAAATTGTGATTTTGGAAAATTTACGAAAACGCCCTCAGTTTGTGAAAATTACTAAAATACCCCTGGTTTCCAAAACGAAGTATTTTACAAAATTTTCAAAGAACACTCTCAAATTTCTGGAATTTCAAATTGACCAGTTTTACGAAAGTTTTAAAATATCTTTTCTTATGAAAATACCCTGTAGGGAAAATGACGAAAATACCCTTGGGCTAGAATGGGCAGCAATGTCCGAAGAGTGAATAGGTATGGAAAGGGTTAAGGAATGAATGTATAATCTCTTTTGGGTGAATAGGATAGAAGATTGAAACCTTGATTGCTCGAAAGAACTCCTGAATAAACTCCATTCATAAAATTTCTTTGCGGTTAAGAAAGTGGAACGTTACTAATGCATAAAAATCTTTTTAATCAGAAACGTAGATCGTTTAGACATGAGCACTCGAGGCGGACGTGGTCGTAATACTCGTGGTAGAGGTAGGGGTAGAATGACGGTTTCTGAGCCCGTAGGATCCGGGCAGGGTTCCAGAAAATGAGATCTGGGCCCGCCACCACGGTGGAGGTGGTGAGTTCCAAGATCAGACTCGAGATGACGCAGTGTCACAGGCGATGCTGCGGGTGTTGGAAAGAGTAGTGGTGTAAGTGGTGGTGCGGGAGTTAGGAAATCTGTTCTGAGCGACTTCGGGCTAATGGGGCCGAGTTTTTCCGAGGAGTGTTTGGTGTTGCTCCTAGCATCGCTTTGAATATTGGCTAGAGGCAACCGAGCGGATCATGGACGATTTGGATTTGACGATCGAGGAGAAACTTAAGGGGATTGTATCGCTTCTCGGGATGAGTCATACCGGTGGTGGCTCACTGTTCGGGACGAGTGTGGCGGTGAGGATCCGACATGGGATTATTTGAGTCGCTTACCAAAAGAAATACCTCGGGGCTAGTTACATCGACTCCCAACGAAAGGCATTTCTGAGGCTTGTTCAGGGGAGTAAATCATGTCGAGTATGCAGGCGGAGTTCCCGGGTGAGTAGGTATGCCGGGGGCATTGTAGCCACCGAGCATGAGAGGTGTGTTCGTTTCGAGGATGGTCCATGAGAGGCGAGTTGAGGTCGCTGATTGCTCCACAGCAGAGAGCGCGAGTTCTTTGTCTTAGTCGAGAAGGCTAAGGTAGCTGAAGGTGTTAAGGAGTCGGTAAGACAGAGCATGGATAGGAGTAGGCTTAAGAGGAGCTTTGGGTCTTCGGGATCGTCTGGCAATCCGCAGAAGAGGGCTAGACCGAGTGGGCAGAATCAGTCTGCTAGATTTGGTGCTGCTAGGCAGGGACCGCCGCAGTGTAATCAGTGTGGGAAATCTCATTGGGGTGGTTGTTGGACTGGTGGTAAAGGGTGCTTTGAGTGTGGTTCTCTGGATCATCGCATCAGGGATTGTCCGCGTAGGATGGCCAGGATTCAGTCTGAGAGTCAGGGCCGTAATCAGTACAGGGGTAATGGACCGCCACCGCAGAGGGGCCGTGGTAATGGCAGAGGTGGTAATGGATTTGGTCGAGGTCGTGGAGCACGGCGAGGTGGTGGGTAGTTACGAGGCACGACACTGATGCGGTGTATGCGCTAGGCGCCGCGAGGGCGGCGCACGCACCGGGGCGTAATCACCAGACGTTTTTGATTTTTGGTTCTCCTATACCGCTTTAATTGATTTGGGTTCCACGATTCGTATGTTGCTAGTAGTATAGTTGAGACCATGGACTTAGACTCGAGGTATCTTCTAGGCGGATGATCGTATTTAGCCCTCTAGGTCACTCTGTAGTGGTAGATAAGTTGTATAAGGATGTACCCCTAGAACTCCAAAGGGTCATTTTTTTCGCCGATCCGATGGAACCGCCGTTTGAGGAGTTCGACCGATTCTCGGGATGGACCTGGTGGTGAAGTACCGGGCCAAGGTGGATTGCGCGCTAAGCGCATGGTTCTATCGACGGATAAGGGGATGAAGTGATTATGATAGGTAATAGGAGAGATTATTTATCAAATGTGGTATCCGCTTTTGAAAGTCGTGAAGATGGTCGGGAAGGTCGCGAAGCGTATGTGGTTCATGTGTATGCCTTAGAGGCTAAGGAGTCTTTGTTGAGAAGGTCTGCATTGTTAAGGAATTTGTTGATGTGTTTCAGAGGAGCTTAGGGTTTACCACCCGATCGTGAGGTAGAGTTTGGGATAGATCTCGCTACCGTGGATCTGCGCGGTGTCTATTGCTCCATATAGGATGGCACCAAAGGAATTGGTGGAGCTTAAGGCTCAGATTCAGGAGCTGTTGGATCGAGGCTTCATTAGGCCAAGTGTTTCGCCGTGGGGAGCGCCGGTTTTATTCGTCAAGAAGAAAGACGGTTCGATGCGGATGTGTATCGACTACCGCCAACTGAATAAGCTGACGATTAAAAACAAGTATCCGTTGCCACGGATAGATGACTTGTTTGATCAGCTGAAGGGTGCATCGGTGTTTTCAAGATCGATTTGAGGTCCAGGTACCATCGGTTGAAAGTTAAGGAAGCGGATATCCATAAGACAGCTGCGTTCGGACTCGATGCACGCACTACGAATTCTCGGTAATGCCGTTCGGGTTGACTAACGCCCGGCAGCCTTTTATGGATATGATGAATAGGTGTTTCAGCAAAGATCTGGATCGGTTTGTCGTGGTTTTTATTGACGATATCTTGGTATATTCAAGGTCGGAAGAAGAGCATGATGCACACTTAAGAGTGGTGTTGCAGATCTTGAGGGAGAAGCAACTCTATGCTAAGTTCAGTAAGTGTGAGTTCTGGCTTAGTGAAGTGACGTTTTTGGGTCATGTAGTATCGGTGAGAGGATTAGAGTAGATCCTCGGAAGGTTGAGGCGGTTTTGGATTGGAAGCCTCCTAAGTCGGTCATCGAGATTCGGAGTTTCCGGTTTGGCGGGATACTACCAAGATTTGTTGAGGTTTTCGTTAATTGCAAAGACCGATGACTAAGCTGTTAAGGAAGGGAGTTCCGTTCGTTTGGACTGAGAAGCAGCAGGAGAGTTTTGATAAGTTGAAGAAGATCTTGACAGAGGCTCCTGTTTTGATTCAACCTGAGGCTGGTAAGGAATTCACGGCTCATCGCGATGCATCACACACGGGCTTGGGTTGTGTCCGATGCAGAGGTAAGGTTGTGGCTTATGCTTCTCGGCGTTGAGGCCACACGAGGTCAACTACCCGACGCGACGACTTGGAGCCGGCAATTTGTGGTCTTCGCTTTAAAAATTTGGAGGCACTACTTATACGGGGAGAAGTCAATAGTCTACACAGATCATAAGAGTTTGAAGTACCTATTGACTCAGAAGGATCTGAATTTGAGGCAGCGCAGATGGGTTGAATTGCTCAAGGACTACGACTGTTCGATTGAATATCATCCGGGCAAAGCTAACGTGGTGGCAGACGCGTTGAGCCGTAGGGTTGTTTCAGACTTAAGAGCTTTGTTTGCCCATTTAAGTTTGTACGACGACGGGAGTATTCTGGCAGAGTTGCAGGTTAAGCCTACTTGGGTTGAGCAGATCAGAGAGAAACAGTTAGAGGATGAGGTTCTAAGTGCGCGAAGGTTACAAGTGCAGAATGGTGGTTTGGAGGGTTACAGCTTGTCTAATGATGAGGTTCTGTGTTTTCAAGGGAAGGCTTGTATGCCTAAAGATGTTGAGCTGAGGCGGAAGATTCTTCAGACCGCACAAGCAGGTCCTTATGCTATGCATCCTGGAGGTAGTAAAATGTATAGGGATCTTAAAGAGCAGTTTTGGTGGCCTGGCTTGAAGAAAGAGGTGACAGAGTTTGTTGGGAAATGTCTGACGTGTCAGCAGGTCAAAGCGGAACATCAGTTGCCGTCGGGTTTGCTTCAGCCTGTGAAAATTCCTCAGTGGAAGTGGGAAAGAATAACTATGGATTTCGTCAGTGGTTTACCGCTCACGCCAAGCAAGAAAGATTCAGTTTGGGTTATCGTGGACCGTCTGACTAAGTCAGCCCATTTCATTCCGGTGAGAGTGGACTATTCACTTCAGAGATTGGCGAAGCTTTATGTGTCAGAGATAGTGAGGCTACACGGTGTTCCAGTTTCGATAATCTCGGATAGGGATCCCAGGTTTACGTCGAGGTTCTGGAGAGCGTTGCATCAGGCTCTGGGTACTCGTTTGGATTTCAGCACGGCTTTTCACCCACAATCTGACGGGCAATCAGAAAGGGTCATTCAGATCTTGGAAGACATGCTGAGAGGTTGTGTTCTGGACTTCAGGGGCAGTTGGGATGAGTTTCTGCCGTTGGCCGAGTTCGCCTATAACAACAGCTACCAAGCGAGCATCAAGATGGCACCATATGAGGCGCTGTATGGTAGGAAGTGTCGCTCACCTACATGTTGGACTGAGTTAGGTGAACGTCAGTTGTTGGGACCCGAGTTGGTTGCTGAGACAGAGGACAAGGTTAGGTTGATTCAGTCTCGTTTGAAGGAAGCTTCGGACCGGCAAAAGTCATATGCCGATCTTAAACGAAGAGATATTGAGTTCGCTGTGGGAGATCGGGTTTTCTTGAAGGTCTCGCCTTGGAAGAAGGTGCTGAGGTTTGGCAGAAAAGGCAAGCTAAGTCCGAGGTTTATTGGGCCGTATAAGGTTTTGAGACGAGTTGGACCAGTGGCGTATCAGCTTGAGTTGCCAGCAGAGCTTAGTCAGTTTCACGACGTTTTTCACGTTTCGATGCTTCGGAGGTACCGTTCAGATCCATCGCATGTTGTGGCAGTGGAAGAGATCGAGGTAAATCCAGATATGACCATAGAGGAAGAACCGGTCGCGATTCTAGATCGAGATGTTAAGGTTCTACGAGGAAGTCTGTGCCTTTGGTTAAGGTACTTTGGCGGAATCATGGTGTGGAGGAAGCCACGTGGGAACCCGAGGATACGATGAGACAAGCAATACCCGCAACTCTTTTGACTGTAATTTCGAGGCCGAAATTATTTTTAAGGGGGTAGAACTGTAATATCCGGGTTAGGGGCTATTTCGTTGTGGCATGTTTTGCATGTGTTTGTGTGTTTGTGTTGCTATTTCGGTGTTTTAGGGGTTTAATTATAGGCTAAGTGTATGCCCGAGTAGGTAGGAAAATTTTAGTTTTGGCCTTAGGTGTGGGAGCCGATAGAGTTGGGGGCTTAAGAAAATAAAATGGGATTTTATTGCACAAATGAAGAGCTAGCAAAGTGGCGAGCTTGCGTCACTTGGAGTTTGGTGTGGCGTCATCCGCAAGGGGAGTGGAGGTCCAGGTGTTCGAGCCTGCAGAGTACTCCTTTTATTTCTTTTGGGACGGCATAGGGGAGAGTTGTATGTAGTCTAAATGCTACTTTGGACCAAGTCAAATGGTTTAAAAGAGGGTGGAGAGTGAATTTAGGAAGGAGACTTATTCAAAATATTTGAATGAGTGAATGGGAGCAATTTGGGGATATGGCCGAATATTTGGGGAGTTGGGGAGAAGGTGGCGGTTTTGGGAAGTGGGAAGGTGTGTGCGAAATGCATTTTTGCATTTTGGCAATTCTCTTAGGCAATTTTGGTCAAAGGTTAGTAGCAACCAAGTTCTTTCATTTTGTCAAAGCAAGCCGATTTTTGCCATAGAAAATTCTCTCATTTTTGACACCCTTCGAAACCGAAAGTTCTCAATCAATTCTTTTCTTTTTCTTCAATTGTTGAAACCGAATTCATATCTCCCTCCTAGCCGAATCTTTCATGTGTGCCTTACCATTCCATTAAGCCGAAACACTAATTCCCAAAACACATTTTCCATCTTTTTCCAAAACCGTAAGTACTTGTCCCCATCCATTTTCTATTTTCTTCCATTTCAAAAGCTCTTGAGCCGAATTCTCCATTTCTTTTCTCCTTTCTTTTTGTGCCGAAACTCTACTCATCACAATCTTTTTCTCTCCTTTACACTAAAGCCGAATTTAAGGATATTAAAACACCTGAAGCCGAATTCTTTTCTCCTTTTGTTGAAGCCTTGACCGAATCTCTTCTCTTCCCTGGTGTTGGGTTGGCCGAATATTGGTGTTGGGTGTTGGTAAGTGCAGGGCCGAATGGCCATCTCCCTTCTCCCTTACACTTTGTTGATGTGGGTTTGCTTAAAGGCCGAATATGGTTATTTTTGGAAGGGTATTAACCTCTTTGTTATAGGTCATTGGGATTTTGGATACAATCAAGTGGAGCCTTCGTTTTCTGATTAGCCGAGGAGGGTAAGTTTTGGTAAGGGTTCGATATTAATCCCTTTGGTTATTGGTTGATAGCCGAATGTTGTAAGTGCCTAATCCTAGGTTGGCCGATTGTTTTAGGGCTTGACAACCGAGGGACATAGATCGTTCGTAGGGATTTCTAGGCTCGTATAATCAGGTGTGTATACTAACACACTTATATTTAGTAATATTATTAATAAACCTGTATGCCTACTAAAATTATGGCGATTGATGGATTGATATGATACCCATTTGGGTATGAGCTTGGATTCGGGTAAGTTATTACTAATATCATTATGAGTTCTTGATGATTTATATGATATCATGGCTATGGATATATGTGATATGGGATATGTGGTTAGACATAGTAGCATGAGATGCATGATATGTATGAAATGCATGATTACATGAGTATGGTATCTTGATGGGGTATCTGAGTTGAGGGAGCAAAGTGGTATTTTGTCTTTGACGAGCACCAGTGCTTTGGTAGCACACTTTGTGACTTTGGGTCACGGAGGTTTGGCACCTCCAGAGGTTTGGTACCTCGGCGTCTCGTCCCCGATGGCTCAGTACCACGTGGGTTGGCCTGGCCGAGATGATTATACGGGATTGACGCGCGGTGTTTTGGTAACACACGATGGGTTGGCCCCATCACCGCATTTGTGACTACGGTCACGGTGCTTGGGTAGCACATTGTGTCTTTGGGACACCAGAGGTTGGCACCTCATTGCGACTTGTCCCCGTGGTTTGACCACCGTGGGTTGGCCCCACTTGAGATACGGGATCGTCTGCTAGTGTTTTGGTAACACACGATGGGTTGGCCCCATCATCATTGGATTTGTGACTTCGGTCACCAGTGCTTTGGTAGCACAACTGTGTCTTTGGGACACCAGTGGTTTGGGACCACATTGACGGATATTATGTCTTTGGGACATCAGTGTTTTGGTAACACATCGTGACGGTATGTCACCAGTGGTTTGGTACCACACGGGGTAGAAAGGAGTATGGATGGTTAGGATCGGGTTGCATTGATTATGATTACTATGTATGATGTGTGTTAGCATGTTGCTTTATCGGGAGCGGGATTTACACACTGAGTCACTCGACTCACCCTCTCCTTTGACATTTTGGTGACTCGTGAGACGCGGACTTGGAGCGGGGAGGGACTCAAAGTGCGCATGCCATGCTCTAATAAAAGTTTACTCGACCATTTGCATTTGAGTACCTTAGTTATTTAATTTTGTTTGGGTTTTATTTTGGACTTGTAAAAAGCCTTTAAATTATGTCTTTTACTATTATGTTTGATTTAAATATGCTTTAACAGACTGATGGGATTAATTTGCTAAAATATGACACAACAACGATTTCAAAACTTTAACGATATGTTTTCAACTATACCATCGGGTATCGCACTGAATTTATAAGTTTACGAAAATCAATTGTTTTCAAACTTGAAGGCAAATTTTTACTAAGTCTAAATCTTTTAGTAACATCATTAAACAACTTGGTTTCAAAAAGGAACAAAGTTTTTATCAAGTCTATTTGGTACAAATTCGAAATTTTCAAACTCGTTTTTCCCGTAACATGCCAGATTCGGTCATGGTGTTTGGACCGGGTTTGGGGTGTTACAATAAATACCTCCATAATATCTTCCACGAGTTCATCAAAGATGGCTAGCATGCATTGCTGAAAAGTAGCAGGAGCATTACATAATCCAAAAGGCATTCCGCGATAAGCAAACATATCGTTTGGACACGTAAATGTTGTCCTTTATTGAACCCCAACAGCTATTGGGATTTGGAAGTAGCTAGAGAGTCCGTCTAGGAAGCAATAGTACATTTTCCCAGATAATCTTTCTAACATCTGATCAATGAAGGGTAAAGGAAAGTGATCTTTTCTCGTGGCATCGTTCAACTTCCTATAGTCAATGTGGACTCTCCAACCTGTGATTGTTCTGGTTGGGATCAATTCATTCTTTTCCTTAGCTACAACAGTCATGCCTCCCTTCTTTGGAACAACCTGTACAGGACTTACCCAAGTATTGTTAGAAATTGGATAAATAACTCCAGCATCTAGAAGTTTAATTACCTCAGCCTTAATAACTTCCTTCATGTTGGGATTCAATTGTCTTTGAGGTTGCACACATGGTTTATATTCATCTTCCAGTAAAATTTTGTGGGTGCAAAATGATGGACTTATCCCTTTAATGTCAGAAATCTTCCAAGCTATGGCTTTTTTATGTTACTTTAGTACTTGTAGCAACTCGTCTTTCTCTTTGGGGTCCAGTTCTGAAGAGATGATTACTGGTAGTGTAGAATTATCTCCTAGGAATGCATACCCTAAGTGATTTGGTAACTGTTTCAATTCTAATTTGGGCAGTTCTTCAATAGAGGGTTTTTGTTTTAGTTCGTCGTTTATTTCAATGCCCTCATCTTTCTTTTGTCTTGGGGAAGAAGTATTAGAGTTTAACTTACTTTTTATCTCCCTCATCTCATTGGTATCGTCATCTGCCTCCTCATCTTGGGTAAGACACAGTTCCAACGTGTCGTCATGTATGATTTCCTGAAAAGAATCTTGAATAAAATGATCAATGGCATCAATAAAATAACAGAAATCATCCTGCTCTCTAAAGTATCGCATAGCATCATAAATTTTAAAAATAATTTCCTTGTTGCCTACCCTTAGCGCAAGTTTACCATCACCTACATCAATAACAGCCCTAGCAGTAGCTAAAAATGGGTGTCTTAAAATTAAATGCACCTCAATGTCCTCATCCATGTCGAGCACAACAAAATCAACAGGGAATATGAATCTATCAACTTTTACCAAAACATATTCAATAATTCCCCTAGGATATTTAATAGATCTGTCAGCTAATTGAATACTCATTCTAGTGGGTTTTGGTTCCCCAAGACCAAGCTGCTTGAACATTTTATAAGGCATTAAATTAATACTCGCACCTAAATCAACTATTCTTTCTCAATATTTAAACTACCAATTAAACAGGGAATAGTGAAACTTTCGGGATCTTTTGATTTGGTTGGTAGCTTATTTTGGAGAATAGCTGAACATTCCTTGTTAAGCTCCATGATTGATAGCTCTTCAAACTTCTTTTTGTTTATTAAAAGCTGTTTTAGGAATTTTGCGTATGTCAGCATCTGCGAAATAGCTTCAACAAAAGGTAAGTTAATATGTAATTGTTTAAAAAGTTCAAAAAATTTACCATATTGTGTGTCTATGCGGTCTTTTTTCAACTTTGCCAGATATGGGATCGGTGGTTTATACTCTTTAAGTGCCGGAATTACATTCCTGTTTACTTCCTCACCCTTTTCCTTATTTTTTTCTTATGGCATCTTCTTTTCCTCTTCAACCAATACCCTCCCATTCCTTAGTGTTACTGCCTTCACTTGCTCTTTTGGTTTAGGTTAGGTATTACTAGGTAAACTACCTGGTTGCCTTTCGGAAACTAACTTGGTCAGCTGTCCTATTTGATTTTTAAGCCCTTGAATTAATGTTTGCTGATTTTTCAATGTCGTTTTGGTATTTTGAAATGCGTTTCTGACACTGAATTAAACTTTGCTAGCATATCTTCAAGGTTCAGTTTTTTCTCTTGTAGGTAGGGTTGCTGTTGAAAGCTTGGAGGGGGTTGTTGTTTCTGATTTCCCCTGCCACCCCATGAGAAATTTGGGTAGTTCCTCCAACCTGGATTGTAAGTGTTACTATAAGGGTTATTTTGAGGTCTAAAATTATTACCCATATAGTTCATCTGTTCGTTTTCTATTCCAGGGTTGTAGGGTGGGTATTTTGTATTGTTCGTCCCTCTTCCATTTGCATCGCACTGCATCACTAGATGTATCTGTGAAGAACCACACAAACCATTAATCTTTTTACTTAAAATTTCTACCTGGTTTGATAGCATGGTCACTGGGTCGAGGTTGAAAACACTAGGGGCTTTTGTTGGCTTTGTCCTTATAACTTGCCACTGATAGTTATTTAGTGCTATCTCCTCTATAAACTCATAAGCCGCTTCAGGAGTCTTGTTATTTAGGGTTCCACGGGCTGCTGATTCAATCAACTGCCTAGTTGAAGGGTTTACACCATTGGAAAAGGTTTGAACATGTAGCCACAAAGGTATCCCATGGTGAGGGCATCTCCTTAGTAGATCTTTATATCTCTCCCATGCATCGTAGAGTGTTTCTAGATCCATCTGCACAAAAGAAGAAATATCATTCCTCAACTTAGTCGTTTTAGCCAATGGAAAATATTTAAGCAAAAGTTTTTCGGTCATTTGATCCCATGTAGTGATTGATCCTCGTGGTAACAAGTTCAACCACTATTTTGCTTTGTTTCTCAATGAGAAGGGAAACAACCAAAGGCAAATGGCATTATCAGAAACGCCATTAATTTTGAAAGTGTCGTAGAATTCCAGAAAATTTTCAAGTGATTGTTTGGATCCTCATCCTGCAAACCATCAAACTGAACAAATTGCTAAATCATCTATATAGTTCTAGGTTTAAGTTCAAAATTATTTGCAGCAATAGCAGGTCTAACAATACTTGATTCAGTTCCTGTTAAATTAGGTTTAGCATAATCATACATAGTACGAGGAGCAAGATTTTGATTCACCGGGTTTGCGACAATCACAGGAGGTAGCAGATTATTATCGGCCATCTCTTCGGTAGTATTGGTTTCATCTTCTTGCACTTCTTCTATGTATTGTAGGCTTTGCCTTATTTCTCTTCGGTTTCTGCGAGCTGTATGTTCTATCTCACTGTCAAAAATCAAGGGTCCTAACAGGTTTCTTCTAGTCATAAATTAAAATTACCTGCCAGAAGAAAATAAAAGAAAATTAGCAAAGTTAAAATGAAAATAAATAAAATGGCTAAAGTAATAAAAATTTAGTGTTCCCAATATCTTAGTCCCCGGCACGGCGCCAAAAACTTGATGTGTCTAAAACTAACTATGATCACAATAAAGGCAAGCACACCTATTGTTCAATAGTATAGTTATGGTAAGACCGGTAATATCGTATACACAATGACCATGAGTACTAGTAATTACTATCTTTTTATTATCTAGCCTAAGGATTGGAGCGATTTTGTTTTAAACTAAAACTAATTAAACACGACAACGAAAGAATTAGGAAAATACTTTTTAGAAACTTATATGAGATAGGCAATACCTAAGGAAGAATCCACCTAGACTTCACTTATTACTTTTGATTCATATGATTTATTCACTTGACTTAATCCGTAGAAATCCCTGATTTATGTTAATATCTCTTTCAAGACTAAAACCAATTGACTCTAGGTTGATTAATTGAAATCTCTTTTTAATTAAAACTGCTATTATCGCATTAACTCGATCTATGGATTCCCTTATTATATTTGACTCTAATCCGGCAGATTTTTTTGCCTTATTTCTAGGGTCGCAATCAACTCCGCTTAATTGTGTTCATCTTCTCTTAAACAGGGAATTTTGCTCCACTGAATAAGCATATTCGACTTGAATCAATAACCTGAATTATCAAAACAAGAATAAGAACCGACAATTAGGAATAAGAACAAGTATTTATCTTATAAATCAAACAATAATAAGTTCTGACTTAGGTTTCATCCCCTTAGGTATTTGAGAGATTTAGTTCATACTGATAGAGGGAAACATCTTAAAATAGGGAAAACAACAAAACATAAGAAAACCCAAAAACTTCTAAAGAACTTGATGGGAGATCTTCAGTCTTGATGGAGATCCTTCTCCTAAGCTATTCCCGACCTCTATCTTGGAGTATTTTCTGCCTTCTACTCGGCGTCTACTCGACGTCCCCTTTTAGGTTGCCACCTAGGGTGTTTATATAGGCTTTGGAATGCCTTTCTTGGCCCACAAGTAGCCTTTTTTGAATAGAATTAAACCTAGGGTTGGCAGGGACACGCCTGTGTGACACACCCGTGGTGGACTCCTTTGGTCTTGCTCAATTCTGCTCGCCACACACGGCCATGTGATCTGCCCGTGGACGATAGTCCAGGCCGTGTGATTTATGATGTAGGCCCATTTTGTCCCATTTCGGCCCATTTCTCGATCTTTTCAACTCTCTGATCTCTCCTGAGTATAAAACATGAAATTAAGGGATTAAGAGCATCGAATTCATCAAATCTAATGAAAATTCATACAAAATTATGCCAAGCATGGGGTTAAAATATGTGTAAATTATGGTTTATCACATATAAATTGTTAATTAACCCGATTAATTCCCAATTTTTACTCCAAACCAGGTAAACTTACCCGAAACTACTAAACCTACTTTCAGGGCCTTACAATTTCCATGTATACAAATCATACCAATTTCTTCTACTAACCAAACATGAAACTAACCATTCTAATTTCAAACAAGTCATTAATGATTAACAATACTTTTTTACCATGACATAACAATCTACGTACTGCCAATTCTTCAACAATTAATACCATTCACATATACTATAACCTCAAGCATTTCATCACCAAATTTACCATTCATATACTTAATCTATAACTTAACACACTACCAACATTCATATTTATGTACACACCATATAACCGTTCAAAATCATAGTCACACTATAACTAAGTAATGTATTGCATTTGGCACCTATTCCATTTCAAGCCAACTTTAACCTACACCAAAACATGTTCAATTACACATAATGATCATTTCTTTTCTCCTAACCAATTCCAATACCATATCCATATTAACATATACAATCCAAGGCATATTCAACACATACACCAACCCTATATCATCATCATTACAAACCATTAGTGCAAATCATTTACGTTTTCCTCATTCCTACCTAGTTTTCTCTAAATCTTAATATTCAACCTTTCATAATATACCAAGCATAAGTAAAAGATTCAAAACTTAGTATGAACACATTACCATTGCACATTTTATATCATGATAAAGTTATGGCAATTTAGATTGCATATACTCATATACTTAATTAACAAATATAAACCTTAAGTCTAACACCAAAGATTCAACGTATTATCATTCCATTTATCTAAACATTCCAAACATAGCAAAATACAAAGGACTCTACCAAGTACATACTCTATTGTATACAATTGAGATACATATTCAATTTCATACAATAATTTAATTATACAACTTTCTATTCCTTTCCCATTTAGTCCTTATTTCGATAATAAAATTTCAACCATATCATTTCACTCAATAATTATTATTAATTTACCTCAACCTTTTACAATACATTATATTATAAATAAACAATAACTAAATTAATTTTGGGTCATAGAAATACAAATCGAAAGCTCGCGTCATTCGTCTTTGACTTTAGCCTTTCCTTTCCCTTTTGATGATCCTGCGTCGATTTTAGATGCAAGGGGTTGAAAGTTTGAAGTTGTAAAACCAAAGTTTCTTTCTTGTTTTTTCTTTATGAGGAAGATGAAGGGTGAAAGAATAAAAATGTATTTCTTTTCTAAATATAATATAATAATTATAATTATAATTTAAACATAATTTTAAATAATCATCATGCCAAACCATCCACTAATTCTTTTATGATCTTATTGCCATTTCAAGACTTGGTTTAATTACTATTTAAGTCCTTCAGTAATTAAAAATATATAATGATTAACTTTTACTAATTTTATGATTTAGTCTTTGTACCATAATGAATCACTGATTCGATAAAATTACCTATCCAAATGGTTTATGGAAATGAGGTCTCGATACCTTATATTCCAACACCATTGACTTTAGGGACATTACACTTATACCTTAGTCAATAATCAATTAAACAAAATTACTAGGCCTAAATTTAATTTATCTCTATACTAGCCTTGTAAACATTGAATATTGATAATTACGAACACGGTTAGTGAAAATGGCACTTTAGAACCGTAATTTTTGACACCACTAGAAACTGGTTTGTCACAGCTCATGGACCCTTTCCTTGTATTAGCTTCTGATCCACATATCGCTTCGAAGAGCCACAATTTCATAATCATGATAATGCTCCATTGAGCTAGTATTTCATATCCAACCGAACTTGCACAAATCCTCCTTGTTAATTCAAACACTTACGTGTTCCCCTGCAAGGTCAGGGTATTCACCAATTGCGGTTTGCATTTGTGTGCCCTACCGGATGTAAATCTCATATCATATCAACATCTCGATACATTTATCCCATTCCATCTCAACAATTTCCACCATTCCGCATATGAAGCTTGTGTGCCAAGGAAGAGTATTCATTCACATCCTTTCATGCATATACTATCTTTATCATTTTTGTTCATTAACATAGACGTGCACGGCTGATTTTAAATAAACTTACTTATATAGAAGACAACCTTAACAAGAAATTAGCCGGGATTTAACAGGAACACATATGAAAGGATCTCATTGGAGATTACTAGGAAATTCCTTGCCTATTCTACGGGTTCTTTCCCTTTTGCACTAGGTCTTTTCTCATTTCATTAGCTAAATAAAATCAAACACTCTATTAAGTACAAAAACAACATTGTAATAGCCCGATTTTGGGCCTAGTCGAAATAGAGGTTTCAGGACCACAAATTTGACGTAGTAAAGTTCATTTTTATTATATTCTTATGGTCTACAGTTTCACAGAATGATTTTTTGAAAATTTCATTTGAAAATTTTACATTTGGGCACTTAATTTAGTCGAAAGGACTAAACTGTAAAAAAGTGCAAAAGTTGAGTTCTACATGCTAGAGGTGTCTAATTGCTATGAAATTTTAAATTGAAGGTCCTTAGATAGTAATTAGACCATTGGTTAAGTTAGTGGACAAAAATGGACATGGAGTAAGAGAATTTTCATGTTTTAAGTTAGGGGCAGTTTGGTCATTTGGCTAATTAAATGACAATTTTTGCTCATCTTCAACCCCTTGGCTGAAATTACAAGAAGGAGACATAGCTAGGATTTGTCAAGCTTTGAAGCTCGATTGTAAGTCTGTTCTTGCCCCGTTTTTAATGCTCTTTACATTTTTGAAGTGGTTATCACTTGATCTACCTATTTCTACCATTAATTTAAGAAACGATCAAGGTATAGGGTTTGAACCATGATGGATATTTGTATATTTTGATGTCTATAGTATATTATGCATGTTTGATGTGTGATAAACAACTTTTCCTAGGTGGGTTTTGATGAAAATGTCAAAAGGACCTATTTGTAAAAAGATTATAAAATATGTGTAAAAGTGTGATTAAATGAAACATATGGACTACTATAAGTATAAAAGAGGATCGGCTAGGCTTGGGAATTGAAGAAATTGAATAGATTTCATTTTTCGAGCCTAAGGGCAAAAAAGTAAATATGTCAAAGTTTAGAGGCAAAAATGTAATTTTTCCATAATGTGATATTTGGACTGAATTGAATAATGTGAATAATAAATTAGTTAAATTTGCTATTATAGATAAAGAGAAACGAGGTTCGAACCTAGATCGGGGGAAAAATAAAGTATTTGACGATTAGGTCTCATTCCTACTATTTTTGTACCAGAGTAAGTTCGTATGTAATAATGCAATTTTTTATTTATGTTCTAAATGAATTAATATTGTATGAATTATGATCGACTTCTTGAACATAATCGACAGAGTTCGACAAGTGAGAAAATCTTGGTTGAACCTTAAAACTAGTTAGGATACAAATGTCATGACATTTGGGTGAAGATTTGGAGACATTATTTATATGAAGAGAAATGTCACGTGTTCACAGATCACAAAAGTTTAAAGTATTTGATGACTAAAAGAGAATTGAAATTGAGACAGAGACGATGGTTAGAGCTATTGAAAGATTATGATTTGGTTATTGATTATTATTCGGGAAAGGCTAATGTAGTTGCGGATGCACTCAGTTGAAAGTCATCATTGTTTGTGTAACATCCCAAAAGTTAGGGGTTGTAAATTGTTGTCATAATTGCATGTTGTGCTTGCTCAGCTGGTTATTTGAATGTTTTTGGGGGTTCTTGGGAGGCCTGGGATCGAGTTTAAGCCTTGGAAAAATTGTTAGTTTTTGGCCTTAAGAGGAGAGGGCTATTTGAGGTTGGGCTTAAGTAAAATTGAGTGTGTTTTATTAACACAAGTGGGCCATGTGGCAGGGTGGCTAGTGGCTTGGATTATGTTACAAGGGAGCTTGAGTTCGAAACCCTTGAATGCAAAATGTAACTATTTTGCTTAGGAGAAGACAAGAGGTTGTGTTGAAATCAAATACTGATGGGCAAGTATTTGAATTGGTCAAGGTTGTTGGGTGAATTTGAATGGGAGGTGGATAGTGAATTAAGAAGGGATTCATGGAGAAAATCATGGGACTCAAGTGGGGGAAGTCTTATGGCCAAATAAGGGGTCTTGGGTCGGAAAAATGCGGCTAAGGGGTTGTGTTAGGCATTTTTGGCTAGTGGAAAGTGTAGGTGCCGAATTCCTATTCTTCTTTTCTCTGAAACTGCTGAATTTACTTGTGAATTGACCACTCGTGCATCTTTTCTTTTCTTTTATTTTTGTCAAACTATTTTCTCCTCTTGACACCCCTTTCCTCTCTATAGCCGAATCTTTCCGTTTTCATTACTATTCAATTGATTCTTTTTCTTTTCTTTCCACAATATTCGATTCTTGCAATTTCATTCTCTTAGCCGAACACCCTCTATCACTTTTGTTTGGGCAGAGTCACGGCATTTTGTGATATAGTCCTTTAGCCGTATACAACACCTTCTTTTCTTGTTGTTGTTCTTTTCCTTTTCATTCAAAGCATAAGCCGAAGCACTTAAACTTTGACCCTTTGAGAATAGGGCCGAATCTATTAGGATCTAAGCATATCCTTCTCTCTGTTCGTTTAGCCTTCAAATCTCAGACAGTGGCTGGAAAGTATGGCTAGGGTCGAATATGGGTTGGCTGAGTTCTTTTCTTATCAGTTTAGATTCTCTCAAGTCAAAAGACTGTTATGCTTTCAATTATGGCCGTGGTTATTATGTGGCTAACATTTCCTTTCTGTTTAAACGTTGCTAGGGACTCGACTTGCTTAATCAAGGAGCCGACAGAACACTCTTCATTTGCAGTAGACCTCTTGTTTGGTGGTAAGTGGTGTTGGTTGATTATTCGGATTCAATCTTTTGAGATGTCTTATCAGGGTTAAGACTAATGGATTAGAATTTATTGATTTCATAAGTGCGTAATCTCGGAAGCTTCAACCTACGCTCGTAACAGGTGTGTAATATTGCACCACTATTTTATTTGCTTTTGCTGTGATCTATGATTCGACTCAAAGCTGAAATACCGAAAAGCCAGAGTACCGGCAGCTGAAATCACTTGAGTTACGAGAGCCTGTAGTGATAAATCGAGTCACTAGTGAGGGCGACAGACTATTGGGATAGTGTCATGACACTCTCGTGAAACTGAGGTCGTAATGGGCCTTGTTGAGCCGAGGCGGGTTAAATGGGCCCAAGGGGTTAATGGGCCCATATGAGCGAGAATGATGAAAAATGTAAGTTGATCGATGCGACTGCAAAGTCCGTAGAATCGAGACTGAAAACGAACAGAATGGGCCACACGAGCGTGTGGGCCCGAATGGGCTGAAATCTGGTTTTCGGCCCAATAGCACTGTATTGACCGGAAATGGAAACTGAGTCACTCGAGGTGACATTAGGCCTTAGGAAAGGCTGTTGTAGGGGTAAAAAATTACCGAAATACCCTTATTGGGTAAATTACCGGAATACCCTCGGCGGGTAAAGTTACCAAAATACCTTTAAAGGGTGAAATTACTGAAATTCCATCGTTGGGTGAAATTACTGGAATACCCTTGAGGGGTAAATTACTGTTTTACCCCTACCGACCAAATAACCATTATACCACTAATGGTAGATCTAGTGTTGTATGTGTACCCTGTTTAATTATTTATGATGGTAATTTATGTCATACATCTTTTAAATATGTCACTACATGTTGCATTGGGTTGGGTTATATTCTAGAAGAAGTACTGTATTGGTGGCTATGCCACGTTATACTGATTTAGTGGCTATGCCACGTTATACTGATTTAGTGGCTCTGCCACGATATACTGATTTTAGTGGCTCAGCCACGTAAACTGTTACTGGCAGCTTTGCTACGTTGATATTAGCAGCTCGTCTGCGCTGTTGGTGTGTAGGGCTGGGTGGGTTGACTTGGTCCCCACATGATGTGTAAGGTTGGTACGGGTGGTGTGATGGTTGGATTGGTTTAGGCTGTATTGTCTTTGTTTGCATTACCATGATTTTGGGGCTTAGGCCCAGACTGATACTGCATGGGCTTGGGCCTAGACTGAGACTGTAACAGGGGATTACACACCGAGTTCTCGTAACTCACCCGTTTTCTTTAATTGTGCAGGTAATCTCCAGCCTTAGAGGATTTGCAGCTGCGAGGGACTCGGAGGTGGCCACACATCCTGCATGTTTTCGAGGGGTAATTTAGTATTTCAATTTGGGATTACTTTACCTTAATTATTGGGTTTTGTAATTTTTGTAATAAGACTATTGGAACTGTTTTAACTTCTATTTGGGATTTTTTTTAAAACATTGCAAATTTATTAAACACGGGTTTTAAAATAATAACTATTTTTTCAAAATTTCATGTTTTCGCAACTGTTCGAACCAAATTTCTGTAACAGACACGATTTTTAATAAGCATTTGTTAATAAGCAACGAGAAACGGGATTTTGAATGTTTCAGGTTTGGATTTGAAAATAAGTTTTCCAACGATCATAAGGTTTTCAAACAACACCTGATGTGGCACACTAAATCCGGTTATAACATCTAGGCCGGGTTTGAGGTTTTACATTTAGTGGTATTAGAGTCAGGTTGCAAAACTCGACTCGGGAATGGGTTTTGAAAATTGTTTAAATTTTTTTAAAGTCCAGTTTAGAAAAGTAGTAGTATCACTAAACGTGTGGCACACTAAGTCTCCGGCACCGAATCCGTAGGTTTCTTTACGCTATACTTGATTATATGATGAAATGACTGTATTGAGAAACTACTAGAGATAGTGGCAGTACACTGAAACTTTTTAGCTATAGAAACTAAGACTATAGAGACTGAAATGGTAGTAAACGCGATCTGTGAAAATAACTCTTATTACTGTTTTACATAAAACACTTGTTAATAATCATGAGAACTATAAGATGATTCATAAAACTCTTAAACAGATTAATACGTTACATCGAGATGAGTACAAGAGGTCGCGGAAGGGGTAGACGTGGCCGTGGTAGAGGCCAAGGTGTTAAGGCTGGGTCCTCAGCATCGGGACATATGCCTGAAAGGGAAGCACCAGCATCAGCAGTGCCTAAAACAGGGTCTCGTGATCGAGCTAGAGGGGATGATGCATTGTCCCAAGCGATGCTACGGGTTCTGGAAAGGGTTGCTCTAGCGAGTAGTGGGTCGGTACCCCGGGGGTCCATTTCTGAGCGACTCCGTTCAAATGGGGCAGAAATCTGTAAGGGCGTATCTAGTGTAGCCCCGAATGTAGCGGAATACTGGGTGGAGGCAGTTGAGCGAATCATGGACGACCTTGATTGTACGGTAGAACAAAAGCTGAAGGGAGCAGTGTCCTTACTGCTAGATGAGGAATACCAATGGTGGCTTATAGTGAGGGAAGGCACGCAGGCCGACCAAGTGACTTGGGATATCTTTAAGGTAGCTTTCCAAGGGAAGTATGTTGGGCAAGTTATGTGGACGCCTAGAGAAAGGAATTCTTTAATCTGGTTCAGGGGAATAGGTCCGTAGCGGAGTATGAGGCAGAGTTCCTGCGCTTGAGCCAGTACACTCGAGGTATAGTTGCAACAGAATATGATCGCTGCGTACAGTTTGAGGATGGTCTTCGGGATGAGTTGCGGGTACTGATAGCCTCACAGAGGGAAAGAGATTTCGCTGCTCTGGTAGAGAAGGCTAAAATTGCCGAGGATGTGAAACACTCTGAGCATCAAAACTGTGAGAAGGAAAGGGGCAAGAATAAGAGAGATTTTAGGCCTTCAAGTTCTTCAGATGGATTTCATAAGAGGCCTAGATTTGGTCGGCCGGTCCGAACTGGAGTTCCGATGGTTGCTGGCTAACTGCAGTCTTGAGCTATGTGCGGGTTATCTTATCAGGGTGAATGTTGGAAGAGAATTGGGGCGTGCTTCAGATGTGGGTCTAGAGATCACAGGGTTAGAGACTATACACAGAGGCCAGCTCAGATGCAAGCTACGGGTCAGGGATATGTTCAGCCAGGGAGAGGTGGTCAGCAGCCACCAAGAGGCTGTGGTCCAGCCTGAGGGGGAAATGGGTTTGGACGAGGTCGTGGAGCATCAGACAGAGGTGCTGGTAACACAGAGGCGAGACAGTTAGGGTTGGTTTATGTTGCTAGGCATCGTAAGGATGGCGACGCACCTGACATTATAACTGGTACGTTCCTCATTCATGATGTACCATTTATAGCTTTGATTGATATTGGGTCTACGCACTCGTATGTTGCATGTACTGTGTCGAGAACATTGGGCATGCAGTTTGAACTTACTGATAGAGAAATGTCAGTGATTAGTCCTTTAGGGCAATCTGTTGTAGTGAATAAGTTGTTTAGGGATGTGCCTTTAGAGGTTTAAGGGGTTGTCTTTTTGGCAGATTTAATGGAACTATCGTTTGGCGAGTTTGATCTCTTCTAGGCATGGACTGGTTAGAGAAACATCGTGTGAAATTGGATTGTGCTGCTAAGTGTATGGTATTGAAGTCATCAGAGGACGTGGAAGTGATTATGATAAGAGAGCGAAGGGATTATCTATCCAATGTAATCTCAGCGTTAAGGGCTGAAAATCTGGTTCGCAAGGGTTGTCAGGCGTTTCTAGCTTATGTCAACACATCTGATACTAAGGGTTTGTCTGTTGGGGATGTCAAGATAGTAAATGAGTATCCAGACGTATTCCCTGAAGAGCTTCCGAGGTTGCCACCAAACCGTGAGGTCGAATTTAGCATTGAGCTTTTATCGGGAACGGCTTCGGTGTCCATCTCCCCTTATAGGATGGCACCAAAGGAGCTAGTGGACTTAAAGGCTTAGATCCAAGAGCTTTTGGATCGATGATTCATCTGACCGAGTGTGTCTCCGTGGGGAGCATTGGTGCTATTTGTGAAGAAGAAGGATGGGTCAATGCGCATGTGTATTGATTATCGTCAGTTGAACAAGTTAACGATTAAGAACAAGTATCCGCTACCAAGAATAGACGATCTGTTTGATCAGCTGCGAGGAGCTTCAGTTTTCTATAAGATAGATATAAGGTCGGGGTACCATCAGTTAAGGGTTAAGGAGGCAGATTTGTTTAAGACAACGTTCAGGATTCGTTATGGACACTACGAGTTTCTGGTCATGCCGTTTGGGTTAACGAATGCACTAGCTGCTTTCATGGATATGATGAACCGCGTCTTTGAACCTTATTTAGACCGGTTCATAGTGGTATTTATAGATGACATTCTGGTGTATTCAAGAACTGAGGAGGAGCATGATTCCCATCTTCAGATTGGTTCTGTAAATATTGAGAGAAACGCAACTCTATGCTAAATTCAGCAAGTGCGAGTTTTGGCTGCGAGAGGTGACATTTTTGGGACATGTCGTGTCCGCCGAGGGGATTAGGGTTGATACTCAGAAAATTGAAGCCGTAGATTGGAAGCCACCGAAACCAGTATCTGAGATTCGAAGTTTTCTGGGTCTGGTCGGGTACTATAGACGATTTGTTAAGGGGTTTTCGCTAATTGCTGCACGCCTAACTAGGTTACTGCGTAAGGGAGTACCGTTTGTTTAGACTGATAAACAACAGGAAAGTTTTGAGAAGCTAAAGAAGATTCTGACTGAGGCTCCGGTACTAATTCAGCCACAGGCTGGAAAAGAATTTGTTGTTTACTGTGATGCGTCGGACATGGGTTTGGGCTGTGTGCTAATGCAGGAAGGTAAAGTGGTAGCATATGCATCTCGTCAGCTTAGGCCACACGAGGTGAACTACCCTACGCATGACTTGGAATTAGCTGCGGTGGTGTTCGCATTAAAGATTTGGAGACATTACATGTATGGGGAAAAGTAGATCATCTACACCGACCATAAGAGTCTTAAGTACCTCCTTACCCAAAAGGAGTTGAATCTTAGGCAACGAAGATAGATAGAGTTGCTGGAGGATTATGATTGCTCGATCGAGTATCATCCGGAAAAAGCTAAAGTGGTAGTGGATGCACTGAGTCGTAAGGTGGTATCTGATCTAATAGCAATGTTTGCTCGTCTCAGTCTGTTTGAGGATGGTAGTCTGTTAGGTCAACTTCAGGTGAAATCGACGTGGATTGGTCAGATTAAAGGGAAGCAGATGTTGGATCAGTCGTTGGTTTCTCGTTTTCAACAGGTGAAGAAAGGAGAGACTGAGGAGTTTGGGCTGAATAGTGAAGATGTGTTATGCTTCCATGTAAGAGTTTGTGTACCGAGGGACTCAGAGCTAAGGCAGTTAATTCTGCGGGAGGCGCACAGTAGCCCATATGCTATGCATCCTGGCGGGAACAAATTATACCGAGATCTACGAGAACTGTACTGGTGGCTAGGACTTAAGCGTGAGGTGACTAATTTTGTAAGCAAGTGTTTAACATGCCAGCAAGTGAAGGCTGAGCATTAATTGCCTTCGAGACTGCTGCAACCTGTTAAGATTCCACTCTGGAAGTGTGAGAGGGTAACCATGGATTTTGTTAGTGGACTACCCCTGACGCCTACTAAGAAAGATTCAGTGTGGGTAATTATCAATCGGCTGACTATATCTGCCCACTTCATACCAGTTCGCACCGATTACTCATTGCAGAAGTTGGCCAAGTTATATGTGGCATAAATTCTGAGGTTACATGGGGTGCCAGTGTCTATCATTTCAGACAGAGATGCTAGATTCACATCATGATTTTGGAGGGTGTTACATGAAGCTCTGGGTACAAGGTTGGATTTCAGCACAGCGTTTCATCCGCAGACTGATGGTCAGTCGGAGAGAGTGATCCAGATATTGGAAGACATGTTAAGAAGTTGAGTGATTGATTTCAAAGGTAGTTGGGAGGACTATTTACCCTTAGCGAAATTTGCTTATAATAACAGTTACCAATCCAGTATTCAGATGGCACCGTACGAGGCGTTCTATGGTCGTAGGTGCCGTACCCCTACTGGGACAGAATTGGGTGAGCGGCAACTGTTGGGTCCAAAATTAATATCTAAAACTGAGGAGAAAGTGAAATTGATTCAGGGTCGGTTAAAGGAAGCATCTGATAGACAGAAGTCGTATGCTGACCTAAAACATAAGGAAATAGAGTTCTCTGTGGAGGATTATGTCTTCTTAAAGGCCTTACCTTGGAAGAAGATTTTGACATTTGGACGGAAGGGCAAGTTGAGCCCCAGGTTCATCAAGCCTTATCGGATAGTGAAGCGTGTGGGACCAGTCGCCAATCAGATTGAGCTGCCTCCTGAGTTGAACCGGATAAATAATGTATTCCTTGTTTCTATCCTAAGGTGCTACCGTTCTAATCCTTCTCATGTACTGCCAGTGGAGGAGATCGAAGTAAGATCTGATCTGACATTTGAAGAAGAATCGATACAGATTTTGGATCGCGATAATAAGGTGCTGAGAAGGAAATCTGATCCGTTAGTTAAGGTGCTATGGCGTAATCACGGTTCAGAGAAAGCCATGTGGGAGACTGAGGAGGCAATGCGACAGCAATACCCTCATCTCTTTTGATCAGATAAAATTCGAGGCTGAAATTCCTTTAAGGGAGGTAGAATTGTAACATCCCAAAAGTTAGGGGTTGTAAATTCTTTTCATAATTGCATGTTGTGCTTGCTCAGTTGGTTATTTGAGTGTTTTGGGGGGGTTCTTGGGAGGCCCGAGATTGAGTTTAAGCCTTGGAAAAATTTTTAGTTTTTGGCCTTAAGAGAAGAGGGCTATTTGAGGTTGGGCTTAAGTAAAATTGTGTGTGTTTTATTAACACAAGTGGGCCATGTGGTAAGGTGGCTAGTGGCGTGGATTATGTTACAAGGGATCTTGAGTTCGAAACCCCTTGAATGCAAAATGTAATTATTTTGCTCAGGAGAAGACAAGAGGTTGTGTTGAAATCAAATACTGATGGGGAAGTATTTGAATTGGTCAAGGTTGTTGTGTGAACTCGAATGGGAGGTGGAGAGTGAATTCAGGAGGGATTCATGGAGAAAATCATGAGATTCAAGTGGGGGAAGTGTTATGGCCGAATAAGGGGTCTTGGGTAGGAAAAATGCGGCTAAGGGGGTTGTGTTAGGCATTTTTGGCTAGTGGAAAGTGTAGGTACCGAATTCTTGTTCTTCTTTTCTCTGAAATTGCCAAATTTACTTGTGAATTAACCACTCGTGCATCTTTTCTTTTCTTTTCTTTTTTGTCAAACTATTTTCTCCTCTTGGCTCTCTCTCTTCTACACTTTTAGCTTTGGAAAATACGGTTCCCTTCTCCCTTATCATTGTTCTATTCGATTCTCTCTAGTTGTCGACTATGGGTTGGCTTAGTTCTTTTCTTATCAGTTTGGATTCTCTCAAGCCGAAAGACTGTTATGCTTTCAATTATGGCCGTGGGTATTATGTGGCTAACATCTCCTTTCTGTTTAAACGTTGCTAAGGACTTGACTTGCTTAATCAAGGAGCTGACAGAACACTCTTCATTTGCAGTAGACCTCTTTTTCAGTGGTAAGTAGTGTTAGTTGATTATTCGGATTCAATCTTTGGAGATGTCCTATAAGGGTTAAGACTAATGGATTAGAATTTATTGATTTCATAGGTGCATAATCTCGGGAGCTTCAACCTACGCTCGTAACAGGTGTGTAATCTCGCACCACTGCTTTATCTGCTTTTGCTGTGATCTATGATTCGGCTAAAAGCTGAAATATCAAAAAGCCAAAATACCGGCAACTGAGATCACTCGAGTTGCGAGTGCTCGTAGTGATAAATCGAGTCACTAGTGAGGGCGACAGACTGTTGGGATAGTGTCACGAACGCTCTCGTAAAATGGAGGCCGTAATGGGCCTTGTTGAGCCGAAGCGGGCTAAATGGGCCCAATGGGTTAGTGGGCCCATATGAGCGAAAATAATGAAAAATTTAAGTTGATCGATACGACTGCGAAGTCCGCAGTACTGAGACTAAAAACGAACAAAATGGGCCACACTAGCGTGTGGTCCCGAATCGGCTGAATTCGGGTTTTAGGCCTAATAGCACTGTATTGACCGAAAATGGAAACCGAGTCGCTTGAAGTGAAATTAGGCCTTCGGAAAGGCCATTGTAGAGGTAAAAACAATTTACCTAAATACCCTTACTGGGTAAATTACCGAAGTACCCTCAGCGGGTAAAGTTACCAAAATACCCTTAAAGGGTGAAATTAGTGAAATGCCCTCGTTGGGTGAAATTACTGGAATACCCCTGAGAGGTAAATTACCGTTTTACTCCTACCGACCAAATGACCATTATACCCTTAGTGGTAGATCTAGTGTTGTATGTGTACCCTGTTTAATTGTTTATGATGGTAATTTATGTCATACATCCTTTTAATATGTCATTGCATGTTGCATTGGGTTAGGTTATGTTTTGGAAGAAGTACTGTACTGGTGGCTATGACACATTATACTGATTAACTGGCTCTGCCATGATATATTGATTTTAGTGGCTCAGCCATGTATACTGTTACTGGCAGCTTTGCTGGTTTGATATTAGCAACTCGTCTGCGCTATTGGTGTGTAGGGCTGGGAGGGTTGACTTGGTCCCCACATGGTGTGTAGGGTTGGTATGGGTGGTGTGATGGTTGGATTAGGTTGGGCTGCATTTTCTTTGTTTGTATTACCGTAATTTTGGGGCTTAGGCCTAAACGGATACTACATGGGCTTGGGCCTAGACTGAGACTGTAACAGGGGATTACACACTGAGTTCTTGTGTATTTTTGAAAGGGTATTAACTCGAGTAAAGATTCTTTTGTTAACAAGCAATGAGAAACTGGATTTTGAATGTTTAAGGTTTGGATTTGAAAATGAGTTTTCCAATGATCATAAGGTTTTCATACAACACCTGATGTGGCACGCTAGATCCGGTCATAACGTCTAGGCCGGGTTTGGGGTGTTACAGTTTGCACTTCAAGCGATGAATGCTTATTTAGTTTTGAATGAAAATGGTTATGTATTAGCAGAGTTGAGACTGAAGCCCCTGTTTCTACAACGAATTCGAGAATTGCAATGTGAAGATCTGATGTTGCTATTGAAACGACAAATGGTTCAGAATAACTTGAGTACTGAATTCAGTGTTGATTATAATGGTACATTACGTTATCGCAATAGAATTTGTGTTCCGAATAACCTAGATTTGAAATATGATTGTAACATCCCAGATTAGGGGTTATGCGTTTGGACCATAACCCAAGTGTTTGTAGGCTTTAAGTGTGGTTGGATATATTTTAGGGGGTTTTGAGAACTTTAGGTGAAGGGGAAAAACTTTAGAAAATATTGGAATTTTAAGTGAAAAGGGGAAATTAGGCAAGGAGGTCTTAAAAGAATTTTTTTGGAGTTTAGGACACAAGAAATTAATTGGCAAAGTGGCTTGGGGCGCTAAGGTGCAAGGGGGCTTCAGGAGATAAGGGGTTCGAGTCTGGGTGATGGCATGGGAGTGTTTTATTTTTCCTTTTTGCGTTAGGAAGGGAAGTTGGGCCAGGGAGGTCTTAAGAGAAGTTATAGGTGCTTTTGGACATAACACAGGCCTTGGTAAAGTGGCTTCCATGCACCACTTAAGGGCCTAGAAGTGACGCCTGAAGCAGGTCTCGGGTTCGAGTAAAGTGGGCAGCAGTAGGCATGTTTTTATTTTTGGTCTTTGGCGTTAAGACAAGGGGGAGCTAACAAAGGATCTCTTAAAAGAAAGTGTGATGAGTTTATGTCACAAAGAAATGCCTTGGCAGAGTGGCTAGGGGCGTTAGTGCAGCTTGCTCCATCAAGTCCCATGTTCGAACCATGGAAGCAGCAGTTTGGTGTTTTTATTTTTACTGCTGGCGTGAAGGGAGAAAGCTAGTGGGACGGCACATGGGATCTTTAATTAGATAAGGATTTGAGCTAGTTTTGGTTTTTAAATTCGGCTGGGATAATGGGTATATGCTGGCCTTTATTTTTTTTTTGTATTTATTTATTTTTAGATAGAAGACAAGGGTGGCTTTATCTTTTATTTGTTTTTGAAAAGGTGATAAGGGATAAGGATTTATTTATTTTAAATTCTTTTTGAATAGATGTTGAAGAGGTAAATTAGGAGATTAATTTGGGATTGGATAGGTAAGGATGTGGTGGCCGAAATAGGGTGTCTTTGGTTGTTGAAATTCGGTCATTTGGGGAGGATAAGTGCTGAATTTTTTTTATTAGGGAGGGGGCCATCTTTTTCTTTCTTTCTTAATCTCCATGGCCAAAATTTTTAGTCAAGAAATTCCTCTCCTTTTCTCTCTTTTCTTTGAGGCAAGAACCGAAACTTTAAGTGACCACTTGGGATAATTCGTGCATCTCATTTCCCTTTCTTTTCTTTTACCTTGCCAAATCCGAAACTTCCCTCAAACTCACCCCTTGCCGTATTACTCAACCACCAATCCCTTTTCTCTTCTTTTCTTTGTTTAGGCCGAATATTGTAGCCCTCATTTGCTCTATATTTTTCAAACTGTGGCCGAATCTTTCAGGAGGCAAAGAGGGAAGGACTTTTCGGGAAGTTGATCTATAGTGGTAAGTAACGTTAGTGGTAAGTATTTTCTCTTTAGCATTCGACTTTGGGTTCTTTCTCTTTTAGTATGCCGAAAGCAAAGGTAAGCCTTAATATTTGGGTTGGCCGAACCTTAATAGGACCTGGGTTTCATGTCTTGTTTTGTAGTCAATGGAGGATAGCGTTAAAGGAGTAAGGAGATCTCTCGGGTTTTGATTCATCAAGGTAAGCAGTGTAAGTATTCGGTCGTAGGCCACTTTCATAAGTTTTGGATGTTAGCCGATTCTAACATGTGCCGAATAGGGATTTCGACAGTTTTAACAGCAAGGGTGGTGATCCGGGATTTAGCTTAGTAAGGGATAAATTGGCAGAGATAATCAAAGTTTTGGATTTGGTTGGAAACCAAATCGTTTAAGGTGAGTGCCACAAATGAGCCTTCAGAATTTAGTTATTACAGCCGAATAGGCCTATGTCACTAACTTTGATGTTGGCCGAATATAGGGTCAAAGGATCTAGTGCAGAAGATCGGATCTTCGGGATCTAGGACTCGTGTTAGTAACAGGTGTGTACTTACACACTTCATAGCTAATAAATTGTTAATAAATTGTATGTGTTAAACCGGAATTATAGATCTGGATTTGATACCGTAAGGGTATGAACAAGGATTCGGGTAAGTCTGTTTAAATATGAGCTATACTATATGATGCATGTTGATGCATGACATATTTGGTATATGTAATACATGTGAAAGTATGACCTATGATAAATTCAGTATATATTGTTGAGGGTGATATGAGCGGAGGGGGAAGTGATATCCGTGTCTTTGGGACACTAGAGGTTTGGCACCTCCAGTGGTTTGGTACCACATATTTCGTGACTTTGGGTCACTAGATGTTTGGCACCTCATAGCGACTTGTCCCAGTGGCTTAGCACCACAGTGGGTTGGCCCCACGGTTGATATTACGGGATTGTCGCCAGTGATTTGGCATCACACGTGGGTTGGCCCCACAACTTATTATTTGTGACATTGAGTCACCAGTGGTTTGGCACCACCAGTGGTTTGGTACCACACGGGGTAGAGAAAGGAGTTATGGATTGCTAGGTTGGGTGCATGCTAAATTTAGTTATGATTTGTGTAAGATGTTGCATTAAGCCAGGGGAAGGTTTACACATTGAGTCTTGGTGACTCACCTTCTCCCTTAACTTTTTCAGGTGACTCGTAGATCGCGGTTGAGGAGCCGGATGGACTCAAGGTGGCCATGCAATGAAAAATTTAGTTTACATAAACCTTGGTTTATTTTTATTTTATTTTTATTTTATTTAATCGAGTTGTAATAAGGCCCATGAAAGTTTTAAGTATTTTTACTAAGTATCCTTATTATTATGTTTATTACGGATTGACAATTTAAATATTAATTGCAAATGATTTTATTTCCTTAAGTATATATGTATATATGTTAAAGTTTTAATCCGGAAATTTGGTAACAACTTAATTTATTTCAAAATTTTAAATACACAAGGTTTTCCTTCCTAAAGACAATAAATTTATTTACTTCACCTTTAAGGCAGATTATTTTCAAACATTTTTCCGCAGTGACATGCTAGATCCGGTCAGGGCTCGCGGGCCGAGCTTGGGGTGTTATAAATTGATATCAGAGCCCGGTTTAAAACTCGGCTGTGGGGGCCCAGGGTCTAAAATGTTTTGGTAGGCCTTTGAGAAATATTATGAAAATGGTTTTTTGTTTTGAACAGCATGGCATCGAGTCTCCGGCACCAATCCGCCCAGGTAAGTACTTCTAATTACTGTGTGAATTATTATCTGTAGAGGGGTAGAAATGGAACGTAGATAGTATGATAAGTATTTGAACCCTAGGACTAGTTTACCCCAACAATCGCATAAGACTTTAAATGCCTAATTTAACAAACCTATGACTAAGTCGCCGAGTTAGGGTGTGGTAACCCTGGTGCGCATGTCTAGGATTGGATCGGAAGAGCACAGTAATTAAGCGATCCTAGTGACTCACCTCCTCTTCGCAGGAATCCTACCTGGTGCGTAGCTACGGTTCACCCTAACCAATAGGGCTCAGTCGCAGGCAAAACTCAAAAACTAAAACCCGAAAGGGATTAGCCATGTTTTTATGAAAACCCTAGTTTTAAAAACCAAAGTACCCCTTTTAAATAGTAGCAAAAATTTATTTTTGAAAAATGTCCAAAATATTTTCGACTTACAAAATTACCAAAATGCCCCTAATGGCAAAATTACAAAAATGCCCTTGGTTTACGAAATTCCCAAAATACCCACAGTTCTAACCAAAATTTTCATTACTTTATAAAATGACCAAAAACCCTAATTTGCGAAATATCAAAAATGCCATGATTTTGGAAAATTACAAAATTGCCCCTAACTTACAAAATTACCAAAATGACCCTGATTTTCAAAATTTTTGCAACACTACCAATTTGGAGAATAAATTCTCAAAAAGAACCCTCAAAGTTTTGCAACTTTTGAAGTACCTCAGAATTATTAAACTTTACAAATTTACCCTGGTTTATTACCAAAATACCCCCGAGATTCAAAATTATCGAAATACCCCCGGATTTCAAAATTTTCCAAAATACCCCCGGGAATTTAGAATTACCAAAATACTTTTTGACGAAATCACCAAGGAACTTATTCTTTTGGAAAATTACGAAAATACCCCTGTAGGGCAAATGACGGAAATACCCCTGGGGTAGAAGTAGACGGAAATGTCCGAAGAGTGAATGTGTATGGGAGATACTAAAGAATGGATGTGCTTTTCTGTGAATTGGGATAGAAAACTTGAAACTTTGAATGATCGAAAGAATCCCTATTAAGCTCTCTTCATAAAATTTCTTCGCGGATAACCAGTGAAACAAGTACTAATCCATAAAAGTTCTTAATTAGATTAAAACGCAATCATTAGAAATGACTTAGGGATGATCTAAGGTTGCTGATTGCTCCACAACAGGAGCGTGAGTTTTTAGTCCTAGTGGAAAAGGCTAAGGTAGCCGAAGGGATCAAGGAGTCTGTAAGACAGAACCACGAAAGGAACAAACAGAAGAGAGGCTTTGGATCGTCTGGATCGGGCAGTAATGTGCAGAAGAGGGCTAGATTTAAGGAATCAGAAAGAGGCGCAAAGCCTGCTCAGTGGCCACCTCAGTGTGCTAGATGCGGGAAATCCCACTCGAGAGAATGTTTGGCTGGAAGTAGAGGGTGCTTTGAGTGTGGATCAATGGAGCACCGGGTAAGGGATTGTCCGCGGAAGTTGGCTAGGACTCAAGCTGAGGATCAATGACGTGGTCAATTCAGGAGGGATGGCCAGCAACCACAGAGGGGTCGAGGTGCAGCTAGGGGTAATGGTAATGGTAACGGGCGTGGCCGAGGTGCTGAAGGTACAGAGGCGAGGTAACCAAGGTTGGTTTATGCAGTTGGCCGTTACGAGGAGGAAGATGTGCCAGATGTGACAACTGGTACGTTCCTTATTTCTGGAATACCCTTAATTGCTTTGATTATTGTAGAGTTTTCTTGTATTGCTAGTGAAGTGCCTGAAACCTTGGATGTGACCTTAGAGATTGTGCCTAGGAAGTATGATGCTTTTATTAAGGTTAGAGTGCGCAGCGTAAGCGTAGTGTGGTGAGTAGGAGTGCATTTAGCCAAGTAATTTCGAGGACGAAATTATTTTTAAGGAGGGTAGAACTGTAACATCCCAGATTAGGGGTTATGCATTTGGAGCATAACCCAAGTGTTTGTGAGCTTTAAGTTTGGTTAGATATATTTTAGGGGTTTTTGAGAACTTTAGGTGAAGGGGAAAAACTTTGGAAAATATTGGAATTTTAAGTGAAAAGGGGAAATTAGGCAATGAGTTCTTAAAAGAATTTTTTTAGAGTTTAGGACACAAGAAATTAATTGGCGAAGTGGCTTGGGGCGCTAAGGTGCAAGGGGGCTTCAGGAGGTAAGGGGTTCGAGTCTGGGTGATGGCATGGGAGTGTTTTATTTTTCCTTTTTGCGTTAGGAAGGGAAGTTGGGCCAGGGAGGTCTTAAGAGAAGTTATAGGCGCTTTTGGACATAACACAGGCTTTGGTAAAGTGGCTTCCATGCGCCACTTAAGGGCCTGGAAGTGACGCCTGGAGCAGGTCTTGGGTTCGAGCAATGTGGGCAGTAGTAGGCGTGTTTTTATTTTTGGCCTTTGGCATTAAGACAAGGGGGAGCTAACGAAGGAGCTATTAAAAGAAAGTGTGATGAGTTTATGTCACAAAGAAACGCCTTGGCAGAGTGGCTAGGGGCGTTAGTGAAATTGCTCCATCAAGTCCCATGTTCGAACCATGGAGGCAGTAGTTTGGTGTTTTTATTTTTACTACTAGCGTGCAGGGAGAAAGCTAGTGGGATGGCACATGGGATCTTCAATTAGATAAGGATTTGAGCTAGTTTTGGTTTTTAAATTCGGCTGGGATAATGGGTATATGCTGGCCTTTATTTTTTTTTGTATTTATTTATTTTTAGATAGAAGACAAGGGTGGCTTTATCTTTTATTTGTTTTTGAAAAGGTGATAAGGGATAAGGATTTATTTATTTTAAATTCTTTTTGAATGGATGTTGAAGAGGTAAATTAGGAGATTAATTTGGGATTGGATAGGTAAAGATGTGGTGGCCGAAATAGGGTGTCTTTTGTTGTTGAAATTCGGTCATGTGGGGAGGATAAGTGCTGAATTTTTTTTATTAGGGAGAGGGCCATCTTTTTATTTCTTTCTTAATCTCCATGGCCGAAATTTTTAGTCAAGAAATTCCTCTCTTTTTCTCTCTTTTCTTTGAGGCAAGAACCGAAACTTTAAGTGACCACTTGGGATAATTCGTGCATCTCCTTTCCCTTTCTTTTCTTTTACCTTGCCAAAGCCGAAACTTCCCTCAAACTCACCCCTTGCCGTATTACTCAACGACCAATCCCTTTTCTCTTCTTTTCTTTGTTTAGGCCGAATATTGTAGCCCTCATTTGCTCTATATTTTGCAAACTGTGGCCGAATCTTTCAGGAGGCAAAGAGGGAAGGACTTTTCGGGAAGTTGATCTATAGTGGTAAGTAACGTTAGTGGTAAGTATTTTCTCTTTAGCATTCGACTTTGGGTTCTTTCTCTTTTAGTATGCCGAAAGCAAAGGTAAGCCTTAATATTTGGGTTGGCCGAACCTTAATAGGACCTGGGTTTCATGTCTTGTTTTGTAGTCAAGGGAGGATAGCGTTAAAGGAGTAAGGAGATCTCTCGGGTTTTGATTCATCAAGGTAAGCAGTGTAAGTATTCGGTCGTAGGCCACTTTCATAAGTTTTGGATGTTAGCCGATTCTAACATGTGCCGAATAGGGATTTCGACAGTTTTAACAGCAAGGGTGGTGATCCGGGATTTAGTTTAGTAAGGGATAAATTGGCAGAGATAATCAAAGCCTTCGGGATTTGGTTGGAAACCAAATCAGTTTAAGGTGAGTGCCACAAATGAGCCTTCAGAATTTAGTTATTACAGCCGAATAGGCCTATGTCACTAACTTTGATGTTGGCCGAATATAGGGTCAAAGGATCTAGTGCAGAAGATCGGATCTTCGGGATCTAGGACTCGTGTTAGTGTGTGTGTGTACTTACACACTTCATAGCTAATAAATTGTTAATAAATTGTATGTGTTAAACCGGAATTATAGATCTGGATTTGATACCTTAAGGGTATGAACAAGGATTCGGGTAAGTCTATTTAAATATGAGCTATGCTATATGATGCATATTGATGCATGACATATTTGGTATATGTAATACATGTGAAAGTATGACCTATGATAAATTCAGTATATATTAATATTTAAGCATGATTGGCATGATTTTTATAAGCATATTGTTGAGGGTGATATGAGCGGAGGGGGAAGTGATATCCGTGTCTTTGGGACACCAGAGGTTTGGCACCTCCAGTGGTTTGGTACCACAAATTTCGTGACTTTGGGTCACCAGAGGTTTGGCACCTCATAGTGACTTGTCCCAGTGGCTTAGCACCACAGTAGTTTGGCCCCACGGTTGATATTACGGGATTGTCGCCAATGATTTGGTATCACACGTGGGTTGGCCCCACAACTTATTATTTGTGACATTGAGTCACCAGTGGTTTGGCACCACATCATTGATGGATATCGTGACTTTGGGTCACCAGTGGTTTGGCGCCACCAGTGGTTTGGTACCACACGGGGTAGAGAAAGGAGTTATGGATGGCTAGGTTGGGTGCATGCTAAATTTAGTTATGATTTGTGTAAGATGTTGCATTAAACCGGGGGAAGGGTTACACATTGAGTAGGTGACTCGTAGATCGCGGATGAGGAGCTGGATGGACTCAAGGTGGCCATGCAATGAAAAATTTAGTTTACATAAACCTTGGTTTATTTTTATTTTATTCTTATTTTATTTAATCGAGTTGTAATGAGGCCCATGAAAGTTTTAAGTATTTTTACTAAGTATCCTTATTATTATGTTTATTACGAATTGACAATTTAAATATTAATTGCAAATGATTTTATTTCCTTAAGTATATATATATGTTAAAGTTTTAATCCGGGAATTTGGTAACAACTTAATTTATTTCAAAATTTTAAATACACAAGGTTTTCCTTCCTAAAGACAATAAATTTATTTACTTCACCTTTAAGGTAGAATATTTTCAAACGTTTTTCTGCAGTGACATGCCAGATCTGGTCAGGGCTCGTGGGCCGGGTTTGAGGTATTATAATGATATTCTTTCTGAAGCTCACAGTAGTACGTATTCTATTCATCCGAATAGTACGAAGATGTAAGGTGATTTGAAATACATGTACTGGTGGTCGGGTATGAAACGGGAAATTTTTGATTTTGTACCTAAATGTTTGATTTGTCAGCATGTGAAAGTAGAACATCAGGTAACACCGGTTTATTACAACCTATTATGATTCCTGAACTGAAGTGGGAGCGAGCCATGATAGATTTTGTATCTGGTTTACTTGCAACTCCGAAAAAGAAATATTCGATCTGGGTAATTGTTGATAGATTGACTAAATCGACACATTTTATTTTAGTTAGAATAGACTTTTCACTTGAGAGATTAGTGGAAATGTATGTATCTGAGATTATGAGATTGCACGGAGTTCCGACATCTATTATTTCAAATAGAGATTTGAGATTTACAACGAGATTTTAGAGCAAACTTCACGAGGCTTTAGGCACTAAGCTTAATTTCAGCACAGCATTTCATCTTCAGATTGACGGGTATTTAGAACGAGCGATTGAGATTCTGGAAGATATGCTAAGATGTTGTATACTTGAATTTGAAGGTAACTGGGAAAAGTATCTACCATTAGCTAAATTTGCTTATAATAACAATTGTCAATCTAGTATCAAAATGGCACCGTTTGAAGCTCTTTACGAGAGAAAATGTAAAACACCATTGTATTGTCTGAGCTGAGTGAATCCAAAATGGTGGGAGTTGATTTGATCCGAGAAACTTAAGAAAAAAGTTTGGATTATTCGAGATTCTTTGAAAGCTGCATCTGATCATCAGAAATTGTACACGGATTTGAAAAGAAAAGATATAGAATTTTCAGTTGGCGATCAAGTATTCCGAAAAGTTTCTCCATGGAAGAAAGTGTTGAGTGTTGGTAGGAAAGGAAAACTGAGTCTGTGATTTATATGACGTATGAGATTGTTGAAAGAATCGGTCGTGTAGCTTAAAGATTAGCTTTGCCCTCGCAACTCCAGAAAATCCATAATGTATTCCAGGTATCAATGTTGAGACGGTACACATCAGCCTTCACATGTGATTCCTCATACTGAGATTGAGCTACAACCGAACTTAACGTACTCGGAGGAACTAATGAGAATTTTAGCTTGGTAAGTTAAAGAACTGCGGAATAAGCGAGTACCATTAGTAAAATTCTTGTGGTAGTGGCATAGTTCAGAAGAAGCTACTTAGGAAACCGAAGAATCAATGAGACTACAGCATCTGAATCTATTTTCATGTAACAATTTCGAGGACGAAATTTCCTAAGGGGGAGAGTTGTAACATCCCAAATTTCAGTGGTGACAGAACAGTGGTTTTGGGACCAGAAATTTTCGTCGTGTTAGCTCGTAATTAATATTTTTAGAATATTTACAGAGTTATTATAGTCGTATTAAAATTTGGTTTAGACATTTTAACATTTAGATAGTTAATTAAAAGAAAATGACTAAATTGAAAAAGGTGCAAAATTTAATCAATTTTGAATTCCATATATTTAATAGCTTAATTATGAAATAAAAAAGGGGTTTAATGAGTAATTAATCCATTAGAACATTGATGGACAATAACGGGTCTTTAAACGGTTATTTTATAAAGATATATTTAAGGATAAACATGTAAATTAATAATTAAATTAAAGAGTAATAAAACAAAACTAAAAATTCATCATCATTTTCCCATGTTTCAAGAAAACAAAAGAAAATTTCTCCATTTTTGAAGCTTCAACTTTGGCTAACTCAAAGGTTTTGCATGTAAGTCTATTTTAATTCGGTTTCTTGTAATTTTTATGTTTTTGAGATCGTTACAACTAGGCCCAGCTAGTCCGTACCTCAGTTTTTAATTCTGTTAAAAATTTTGGAAGTTGCCATTGATGAATACTAAACGTTTTTTATGAATACCATGTATTTCGAGCTTTGATTATGTTATTTGATGAATTTGTAAAGTGATTTTTATTAGATTTTGAAGTTTGTGAAAATTTCAAAATATTCGAGTTTAATAGTGAATTAGATGTTTGTTAAGGGCTGATGGAGGACCTAGTAAATTTGAATAAAATATTGATTTGAGGAAAAAATGGTTAATTTGATGAGTTTAAGGTTAGGGGATTAAATTGCAAAAATTGTAAAAGTTTAGCGTAAATTTGTAATTTTGAAAATTAAAAGGGTATTGATTATAAAATGGTTTGGAATTGAAGTATATACTGATAAATAAAGAATTTTACATTTTAGATCAAGATCCAGTAGATACTCGTGGAAAAGGAAAAATTACGGAATAGTCCCTGAACTTCTACAACTCCTACAATTTGGTCTAGGTAAGTTCGTACGATTTAGAATTTAACATCAAAATGGATTTTTATGTATTTTAGCATGATACACTTTATAAATTTATTTTTAATTGATGATGATGGATTGTAATTTGAGGTTTAATATTGAACTTGATCCTTAACTTGATTTGAACGCTGGATAGAGTATAATTGTGTTTTGGTGCGTTATGGTGGTTTGGAGTGGAGATAGTATTGAAGGTATCTAGTTGTATATTTCCCAAGTAAACCGAGGTTCAACATTTGTTGTGAACTTTCGTGTTATACTCTCTCTTTGGTGTGCTGGTTGGATTAGCTCTTATGAGCATTGGTGTGTTGGTTGGATTAACTGTTATGAGGATTGGTGTGATGGTTGGTTTAGCTCTTATAAGCATTAGTGTGATGGTTGGATTAGCTCTTATGAGCGTTGGTGTGATGGATGGATTGGCTGGAGTGAGAATCTATGTGTTTGGTTAGACTCATGATGTACTTCTATCCGTAAGCCGTTCATTGAGTTGAAAATCTTGGTAAGTTAATTTGTTGAGTAATTCTGATGAATTTTTCATATATACTTGAAATTTGAATTGATAAGTTATGAATTACCAATTGAGATTGTAGATGACAGGAAACTTTCATGGTTGTTTTATTACTTTTTGATTTGTTGTATTCATTCAGTAAGATTTATTGATTTAATACGTCAAAATTACTAAGCTTCATTGAGCTTACTAGTGTTAAACTTTATTCTTGTAGATACTCGGAAGGTTGGACGATCGGATTAGCACACAAGTCACGGTATCCATCTTAATTCGGTAGCTTTTGAACAGTAAATTTAGATTATATGGCATGTAATAGGTTGAATGATGATACCAATGTTTTGGTTATGTAAATAGTTAAATATGAATTCGGTTGTACAAATTTCTTTGGTCGATTTTCTTTTGGTACTTTTGGTGTTTTATCAATATGTGTTAGTATGTCCATTTGATACTTGCTGGAATGGATAAGAGTGTAAGTGATTGGTTGTTAAGTAGCTAAGATATGGTATGATTGTGTTGGTGATTTTAGGTGAAATCTTGAATGAATTAATAGGTTGAATTAATGTTATGTTTTGATATAAATATATATACTTGTGGTAGCAATAGGGGTACATTGGTTAGGAACTGAATTAGGTTGATTTTGGTATGTTTTTTACATGATTTAAGTCAATTTAGATAGGTATTTTGATTGGTAAATGGTATGCTTAGGTTCCAAGTAAGTTTGAAATGGTAAACTTGTTGATTAAGGTACATTTTAGGTCCACACGGCCTGAGACACGGGCGTGTGTCTCTTATATGTTCAAGGCATGCAAGTCAGGCTGTTACATGACCTAGCACACGACCTGGCACACGGGCTGTGAGGTCATTTCGAGGGGTACACGACCTGGCATACGGGCGTGTGGCTTGGCCGTGTGACCGAAGCCAGTTAGTTACATGGGCATGGACACGGGCTGGAACACGACCGCGTGTCCCTATTTTGAATGTCAACACAGCCTGAGACATGGGTGTGTGTCTCATCTGTGCACGGCCTACCCATACGGCTGTGTGACCCCTACACTCCAGATATTTCCACTTTTTACTAAAATTTCCAAATGTTTTCGATTTAGTCCCGGATTGTTTCTATAGTATTTTTTGGGTTCGGAGGGATCGATTAAGGGACATTATGAATGTATTTGAATGAAATTTGATTATGTTTTTATTAATTTATGATTTGAATGGTTTACTAATTCATTTGTCCGTTAATGCTCTGTAACTCTATTCTGGCAATAGATACGGGTTAGGGGTGTTATAGATATTGTTGGCATGCCGTAGGATTTGTGAGTACTCACTATTATTTGTGTTATTGTGAGCATATAGGATTTGTGAGAACTCACCATTATTTGTGTTATTGTGAGCATATGACTCTTGGTGGACTGATTTGTTTCGAGTAGATAAGGGAGTGTTGAGCTTGAGTCTCCACTCATTGGGTTATTTGAGGCACTATAAAGGAGTGTGTGGCTTCTGCCTGCTCAATTCGGAGGATTGTATTTGATTTATGGGAGTTTGGAGATCCGTTTATCCAATGTATGACCACACGTTTACTTATTGCCATGGATGTATTATGCCAATATAATTGAATGATTATATGTTAAAAGATGATTTTTCATGCCATGGAAAAATTGATTCTTAATTCTTGAAATAGCATGTGATGTTATGGTGAAATGTTTACATGTTATGACTGAAAATTTAATGTTTAAATGCTTTGATTTATGCATGATTGGGTGAAAATTACTTGATGTTTTTACTATCATTCACTAAGCTTTTTAAGCTTACATCCTAACATCTCCTGCAGAGAATTTCAAGCCGTAAGGAGTCAAGAAGCGAGTGCAAGGGTGATCCAAGAATAAGGCTTGATAGTGGCTTAATAAATTTTCTTTAGAGACTATATAGGGGCATTGTTATGCTTTTTGGACTAGTGTTATTTTACTTGTAATGGACATTGGACATTAAATCTTGGACTTTGATTTTGGTGATTTTGTAACTGCTTTAATATATGATTTTATGTCTAATTGATGTTTGATTTATGGTATGTTGATGAGTGTTCGTACGGTGGTTGGTAACACGGTGTATAATGCATGTATTTTATACTAACAATGTTTAATTGAAGCTTACCATGGAGTGGGTTGCTTGTGACTAAGGTATGTAGCTTGACTGAATTAATTGGTGTTTGCTAAACGTGTAATTGGGTGTTAAATTTTGATTAATTGTTGCATATTTGTTGTAAATAAATTAAATTGGAGATGTGTAGATGTATATGGTAAATAATTGTATCTATTTCAAGTTTAATGGGTAAGTAAAATATGTAAGAGCGGGCAATTAAAACGAATTTTTAACAAAATAGGTGCAGTGGTCTACACACGGGTTGTGGAGGCTAGGTGTGATCACACATGAGCGTGTGGAAGTTCCTCATGGGCGTGTGTGATCAGCCTAAAAGTTTTTCGTGATTCAAACACAAGTTTTTAAACGACACACGGGCTCGGGACACGGTCGTGTGGGGTTTTTTTGGGGTTTGATGTAATCTAGTTTTCTAATTTGTTTAAATTATATTTTGTCCTAAAACATGATTAGATTAATTGAAGCCTTTAGTGATAGGGAAACTTGGTAATATTTTAGGATTAGACTTGTAATTGTTAATAATTGGTAGAAACATTGTAACACCCTTAACCCGTATCCGTCACCGGAGTAGGGTTACGAGATATTACCGATCAATACATATCATTTAACATACATAACTCATACATTCATGCATTCATACTCAAATATCATTTAATCACAAATGCATTGTCCCTTATAAGGGCCAACGAGGCCTTACACATACTTTAGAAGTGGTTCAGGACTAAACCGATAACTCAAAAAATTTTTGGAAACTTAGAAAAATTTCAATCATACAGGGTTCACATGACCCTGTGAACAGGCCGTGTGCCTCACACGGCTCTAGACACGCTCGTGTCTCAGGCCGTGAGGAAACAGGGCATCAATACTGACTTGGGTCACACAGCCAACCACACGCCCGTGTGTCCAGCCCGTTTTCCCTTCGAAATGGCCACACACGCCCGTGTACCAAGCTGTGTTCTAGGCCGTGCCAAACCTGTAGGGCATACTAACTTATGCAACATGGCCAAGTCACGCGCCCGTGTGCTAGATCGTGTGCCATTTAGGGGAGTATACTGACTTGTACTGGGCGTCCAGTCGCACGCCCGTGTGTGAGATTGTGTGGAGCATACTGACTTCAATTCAATTTCAACACTAGGGGACACACGGCCGTGTAAAAAGACCGTATGTCACGCACAGCTGAGACACACGCCCGTGTCTCTGCCCATGTAGACAAAAATAGGCCAGTTGCAAGGCCAATTTGCCACCCTATTTTGCATATACCTACACAAGTACAATTTACCTAATTCAAATTCATTCACTCATTATAGGTCAATTTACCTAATTCAAAACAAATTCATTCACACATCTTTATAAATTAACAAAATCATCATCACAAGTGAACTTAAACAGCTCAAAATGCATATTCATCAAACATATCAAAATGACTCAAGCCTATACATGCCATATACCATATATACACAACTTAAAAGTACCTAAATAGATGTCTGGTAGTGCGATGAAGTTCCTGAAAATCCCCGATTCTGAGCTAGGTTTGATTTACTATAAAACATAGAAGAAAAATAAACAAAGTAAGCTATAACGCTTAGTAAGTTCGTATGTATATATGAAATAATAAACATTATTCATTAACACTTCCAAATAGATACATAATTTTCAATTAAAACCTCAATCAATGAGATAACATAAAGTTTAACTACAAAGCAACTTATAAGTTCTCATCTTCTTAAAATTCATCATTCGCACAGTTTTCTGTACATACTTGTACTGATACATATCTATTCTCACCAATTCGCTTATCGATTCACTTTGAATTTATGAATGCTTACGATATAAGTACGTCGATTTTTCGATGCCATAGTCCAACTATGGTCTTACACATATATTGCCACGGCCCTGCAATGGTTTTTCATTGACATGCCATAACCCGATTATGGTCTTATTATTCGATTTTGCCATAACCCAACTATGGTCTTATTCAGCAACTCGTTTACTTAAACTGTGCATTGAACATAATATCTCCACATTTATTTAATACAATAAATACTATCTCAATTTCATCCATCAAATAAATAGATACACATTTATGTTTAGTTATACGAACTTACCTCGTATACAGAAATGACGGATCAGGTCGACAACTTGATAACCTTGCTTTTCCCCTGATTTAAAACTGAGTTATTTCTTTCTTGATCTATATGAATTCAAAATTAACTTATTCAATCACATATTCTTTCAATTTAATGCATATCAAGCTGTAAAGCACTTTTACACTTTTGCCCCAAGTATTTCACAACTTTTACAATTAGTCCTTATTACACAATATCATTAATTCATGCAAATTTCAAAACACCCATGCTTAGTCGAATTACCATTATGCCCCTAACAGCCCATTTTTTTCATTTATATCACATTTCAACCACACATTTCTCACATTTTACAATTTAGCCCTTAATTTGCATTTTCACCAATATCACTTAACAAAACTTATTTAACTATCAACAAGCATTCATAATATACCAAGAAACTTCAAAACACATTCAAATCAAACATCAATGGAAACATCTAAAATCTTTAATAGTTTTGAAATCTAAGGTACGGGCTAGCTAGATTACGAAGCAACAATATTAAAAACATAAAAATCATCAAAAATTGAGCTCAAAACACTTACCAAATTAGACTTGCAAGTGCTGAACCCTAAAACTCAATCAAATCCTTTCTTCTTCTTCAACATTCGGCCAAAAAGAGAGAACAGATGGAAAAAAATTCATTTTGTTTTTATTATTATACTTAAAATAACCAAATTACCATAATAACCTTTAATTAAAAGCATTAAAATTTATTTATGCATGTTCATCTTTGTCCACTCACCCTTATAATGGTCTGTTTATAACATAAGGTCATTAACTTTAATAAACCATAGCTATTTGATAGTTTTTACTAATAGAACAACACTTTTGCATTTTATGCGATTTAGTTCTTTTTATCAAATTAAACATCCAAACGATAAAATTAAATCACCAAATTTTTACACATATCAATTAACATGTTATAAATACCGAAAATAATATTAAAATAATTTTCTGACATCAAATTTGTGGTTTTGAAACCACTGTTCTGATTTATCTAAAACGGGCTGTTATAACTCTCCCCCTTAGGGATTTTCGTCCCCGAAAATCTTACCGGTGAATAGGTTCGGGTATTATTTTCTCATAGCATCTTCGGGTTCCCACGTAAGTTCTTCAACCCCGTGTCGATGGCAAATATTTTTACTAATGTGACTCTCTTATTTCTCAACTCTTTGATCTCACGAGTTAAAATTCGAATCGGTTCTTCACCGTATGATAAATCCGATTGTATCTCAACTTCAGTTGGAGAAATAACGTGCGAAGGGTCTAATGTATATCTTCATAGCATCGATACGTGAAACACATTCATAGCATCGAAGTATTTTCTTCCACGGTAAGACTTTCAAAAACACTTTTTCCCCGATCTGAAACTCAATATCTTTATGTTTCAAGTCTGCGTATGACTTCTGACGATCTAACGGGGCTTTCAAACTATCGCGAATCACTTTCACTTTTTGTTCAGTCTCTTTGATCAAATTGACCCCGTGTATCTTTTTTTCACTGAGCTCAATCCAATACAAAGGTGTTCGACATTTGCGACCGTACAAAGTCTCTTAAGGTGCCATTTTAATACTCGATTGAAAACTATTATTATACACAAATTCAATCAGTGGCAAGTATAGTTCCCATGTACCTTCAAACTCAAGAATGCAACATCTCAACATATCCTCGAGTATCTGAATAATTCGTTCGAATTGACCATCTGTCTGCGGATGGAAAGCAGTGCTAAAGTGTAGTTTCATACCTATGCATCTTGCAATTTCTTCCAAAACTGTGATGTGAACCTCGGATCTCTATCCGAAATAATAGAAATAGGTACTTCGTGCATTCTCACAATTTGCAAAATGTACAACTCATCAAGCTTATCAAGCGAGTAATCTCTACGAATCAGAATAAAATGAGCTGATTTAGTCAATATATCCATAACAACCCAGATTGCATCTTTCTTGCTCGGCGACAAAGGCAAACCTGATACAAAATCCATCGTGACTCTGTCCCATTTCCACTCAGGTATCATAATAGATTAAGTAACCCAGACAGAACCTGATGTTCAGCTTTGACTTGTGGACAAATTAGACATTTCAAAACAAATTCAGAGATGTCTCGTTTCATACCAGGCCACCAGTAAAACTGTTTCAAATCATTATACATTTTTGTACTACCTGGGTGAACAGATAACCAACTACTATGAGCTTCACTCAAAACCATCTGAATCCACTCTTGATAAACCGTAATAGTAACATACTTTAAGCCCACATTTAGCATGCTTTTGGATGATTTAAGCCTTGAATTGTGTAAATTGGTGCTCTTAATCCTTTGTTTTCATGTTTTATACTTAGAAAAGCACCGAAAGATGAAAAGAATGAGAAATGGGCCCAAAACGGAGTAAATAGGCCATATCACAAAATCAACACGGCCTGGGCCCAAGCCACACGACCGTGCCTCATCAAATAGTCTCAAACACAACATGGCCACGATTCACACGGGCGTGTGCCATGTGCGTGTCCCTGACGTGAGAAAGAAGAGTTTCATTCAGATTAGGTTACTTAGAGGCAAAGAAAACCATTCTAAAAGCCTATATAAACACCCTAGAGCCCAACCTTCAGGGGGCGTCCAGCTAGGCCAAAGAGCCGAGCCAGAGGGATCAGAATTGTGGGATTCACTCAAAGAAAGCCAGTTGATTCATCTCAAGAAGCCGGAATTATACTCAAGACGGAGGATCTCTCTTCAATTCCTTCAGGGAGTTTTAGGGTTTTTCTTATGTTTTGTTTTATCTTTTCTTCTGAGATGTATTCTTTTATGATTATGAACTAAACCTCGAGATACGAGGAGATGAAACCTAAGATGAATCTTGTTATCGTTTTCTGAACTATATGATAAATAATTGATTTGTTCTTAATTATGTGTTCTTAATTCTTGTTTTGATATTTTTGGGATATTAATTCAAGTGTGATGTGATTAGGTGGAGGAGCAAAAGTCCCTGCCTAAGAGTAGATCTAGCACAATTAAGCGGAGTTGATCGCACGCATTGACATAGGGTGACGAGATTTTTTCGGATTAGGGTGAAACCTAATATAAGAGTCCATAGATCGAGTTAATGCAATTCTAGGGGTTTCAATTAGAAGGAGATTTCAATTAATCAACCTAGGGTTAGATGTTAGTAGCCTCGATGGAGGTATTAATATAACTTAGGGAATCCTACGGATCAAGTCAAGTGAATACATCGTCTGGTTCAGAGTTAGATAACAAGTGAAGTTTAGGTGGATTCTTCTTCGGGTATTGTCTTAATCAATTGATTTTCCCACAAGTATTTCCCCAATTTCGTGCTCTTTGTCTTTGCATCTTTAGCTTAGTTGTTAGTTAATTTTAGATTAGATAAAAATTCCTTTAATTCTTAGGCTAAATAATAGAAAGAAAGTTAGTATTAGTACTTCAGGTTGTTTTGGGTTCGACAATCCAGTCTTGCCACTAAACTATACTACTGTTCTATAGGTGCACTTGCCTCAATCGTTGTCATAGTTAGTTTCTAGGCTCGATCATTCTTTTTATAAATTTTTAAGACTCTGACACACGATTAAGTTTTTGGCACTGTTGCCAGGGAACTAGAATATTAAGAAAGCTCAATTTTTATTACTTTAGCCTTTTTTTTTTTTTTTACTTTCTCCAATTTTCTTTTATTTCTTAGTTTGTTTTTAACTTTGTTAATCTTCTTTTTTTTTTTTGTTCTTTTCAAGTACCTTTAGTTTATGACTAGAAGGAACCCCACAGGACCCCTAATTTACGACAGTGATATTGAAGGTACTATTCACAGAAATCGTAGAGAAATAAGGCGGAGCTTAAACTACATAGAAGAAGAGCAAGAAGTCGAAGCTAATACCACTGAAGAGATGGCTGAGAATAATCCACCACCTCCAGAGATGGCCGAACATCATGCTCTTTGAACTATGTATGATTGTGCTAAACCTAATTTATCAGGAACTGAGTCAAGTATTGTTAGGCCTACTATTGCTGCAAATAATTTTGAACTGAAACCTAACACGATACAGATGATACAACAGTTTGTCCAGTTTGATGGTTTGCAGGATGAGGATCCTAACACACACTTAGCGAATTTTCTAGAATTCTATGATACCTTCAAACTAAATGGCATTTCTAATGATGCCATCCATCTTCGGTTATTTCTCTTTTCTTTGAGAAATAAAGCCAAATAGGGGTTGCATTCTCTTTCAAGAGGATCAATCACTACATGGGATCAAATGACCGAATCCTGAGTACCCACCCTTCGGATAGGGCATGGAGAGCGAACAAATGAACTACATGGGTAACAATTTCCAATCTCAAAATAACCCTTATAGTAATACTTATAATCCAGGTTGGAAGAATCACCCCAATTTTTCATGGGGTGGTCAAGGAAATCAAAGACAACAACCACCCCAAAACTTCCAACAACAGCCCTACCCATAGGAAAAGAAGCCGAACCTTGAGGAGATGCTGAAAAAATTCATAGCAGTCTCAAAAACACGTTTCCAAAATACCGAGACAACACTTAAAAATCAACAAGCATCAATTCAAGGGATCGAAAACTGGTTAGGGCAACTTGCTAAGCTGATCTCTGAAAGACCACAAGGAAGCCTACCAAGCAACACCGAGACTAACCCAAAGGAGCAAATTCAAGCCATAACAGCTCAAGATAGTGAAGGGTTAGACGAACCCAATTTCAAGCAAGAGAATTTGGTAGAAGAAGGTATGGTTGAGGTAAGAAATAAAAAGCCAAAACTGGTGATCAAAGAATACCAACCTCGCATACCATATACCGAAGCAATAAAGAGAGACAACACAGAGGAACAGTCCAGTAAGTTTCTTACACTTTTAAAGAAATTACATATTAACTTACCGTTACTTGAAGCTCTTTTGCACATACCAGATTCAAGGAAATTTTTAAAAGAGCTTCTAACAAACAAGCGGAAGTTAGACGAGGAACCACATGTGGAACTAAACGCAATGTGCTCGGTAGTCTTGCAAAATAGACTACCACGGAAATTAAAAAATCAAGGGAGTTTTACAATTCCATGCTTAATTGGTAGTTTACCTATTGATAATGAGTTAGCAGATTTAGGGGCAAGCATTAATGTCATGCCTTATAAAATGTTTAAACAACTAGGTCTAGGGAAACCCAAACAAACTAAGATGAGCATTCAATTAGCTGATAAAACTGTTAGAATTCCTAGGGGTATAATCGAAGATGTACTCGTGAAGTTTGATAAATCCGCATTCCCAGTATACTTTGTCGTTTTAGACATGGATGAGGACAACACAATCCCCTTAATTTTAGGAAGACCATTTTTAGCAACTGCCAGGACTAAAATTGATGTCGACGCAGGTGAACTTATACTCTGTGTAGGTGACGAGACAGTCACTCTTCAAGCTCTCGATTCGGCTAGGACATCGAATAATCAAGGTGAGAACATAAATTCTATTCATAACCATTCAGTTAAACCTTCTTTTCAGGAAACACCACAAAAGAACACAATTGAACCCGATCCGAGACCCCGTGCCAACAAAGAAATAACTCAGGAGGAACGAATGTTTTAGATCGATGAATTAGACGAATGGAAGACGCATTTCAAGGAAAAGCTAGGGATACACGAACCAGAATCAAAGCCACTTTCTGGGACTAAAAAATTCAAAGTCAGATATCAGGTATTGTTAGATAAAGTAGACCTACGAATATCTCCTCCTGGTCCGAATAAAAACAAAGAAATCCCTTTTAAGGTAATCAATGTCTTCCCATACGGAACAGTCGAGGAAACTAATCCTATATTCGGCACTTTCAAAATAAATGCTACTCGACTTGAACTATATACTGCTAGTAAGACAAATAGCATGAGAGAGGATGTTCAACTCTTCAAACCACCATGAATATGCGAATGAGAGGTAAGTCTAGCTTAAGACTATAAACGAGTGTTTCTCGGGAGGCAACCCGAGCACAAACTCTATTAACTGTTACATTCCTTTATTTTTATTTTTATTTCTACTTCAGCTTCTAATTAGAAGCTAACCAAAAGTGTAGATTTTCACGCCACACGGCCTTGCACACAGCCGTGGCCGTGGCCGTGTGGACACCACAAATCTCTGGACTGACGGGGCAGAGATGGTATGAGTCAGAACGAATCATATCTTCGAGTCACGGGCTCCAACTACCATGCCACGGCCATGCGATGCGGCCGTGGCCGACACTGTTAGATCATACATAGGCGTGGCGACTTGAACATGGGTGTGGGAAAAGTAAACGAAGCACAACACGGCTATGTGATATGGCCGTGTGACACAACACGCCCATGGTACACGAGTCTTTGAGGCTGGCCGCTTCAGCTACTAGACAAGCCAAGGGTCTTTGAAGCCATTTAATTCTTCTTCTTCTTTACTCTTCTCCTTTATTTTCCTTCTCTTTGACTCTCTTATGCTTAAATTAGTTTATTTTATTTTAGTTTCTTGGTTTTAGGTTCAAACGGCCTCTAGGGAATCACACCTCGACCACGACCACCACCCCACAACAGCCTTAGAAATCACACCCACCTCGCGAACTATCCAACAATAAGGACTTGTCAGTCCATTCATCTTTTATTTTAGTTTTATTTCAATTTTTACACTAGTTCTCTTTATCTTTCTTGTCTTTAAATACATAATTAGTTTATTTTAAATGTGTCTTAATATTTCTTGGCTAATTCTCTACGAGCTTCCCAATTTCTTCATCTAGCGCAGAGTTCGGTAGCAGCCGCCACACCTCGGGACTCCCAACTCAAGGAAACCATCTAAATTCAAGAAGTTTCACCTCTCCCTTTCTCTTAAATTTCATATATATCTTTGTACATTGAGGGGAATGTACATCTTAAGTGTGGAGGTGAATATTTATTTTGAGAAAGTGCCTAACTTTCTGTATTATTCTCAAATCCCTGAATGGTATATTGTTTTTAAGTAATTTTCTCACATTGTTATGAGAATGAAATTTCCTGTGATTCATGATGTTTATTGATAAGTTTTGGATTAAATCATTGATAATTGTGCAGTGATGATCTAAACCTTAGGAGACTAGAGAATCAAGCATGATGAGTCAATTTTCAAAAATTAAAATTATGTTAGGTTGTCTACCTGAATCTAATTATTACCTTGAAGTTTGAAATTTACAAGTTTGACATCAAATACCCATAATATCTGTTAGATTTCGAGCCTTCTAGAGCATATATTCTTTTCGTGCTCACTTTTTGATTATGAGTGTGTCAACATTGATTTGTTATTCTAGAACTTGCATCGATTATACATGTCGAGACCACACCTTTGATTTGATATACAGAGATGATAATGTAACACCCCAAACCCGGTCAATACGCCATGACTGAATCTGGTATGTCACTGAGGAAAATACTTTGAAGAAAAACGAGTTAACGATTTAATTATTGTGAAAATCCCTTTTCCAATTCTTTTGAAGAAAATACATGTTTAATAAGTTAACACTGAAAATTTAATTTGAAATTACATAAAACTTTAAAATAAGTGAATAAATTAAAATTTGAAAACATTTATATCAGTTTAAGAAAACTCGAATTATTACTTTGAAAGCCATTTGCATTTGAATGTAGAAACTTAATATTTGATAATTATTTAAATTATCGAAAACACTCAAGTTGTTAAAATTGGCAATTAATTTATGTTACCTGATGGTAACGCTTTTAAAATCATCGCGTTGTATTGTTTAGAAAACTTTGTGCTCAATTTATTATAATAATCAAGAAATTTATAACCCATATTTAAAACATGCTCAAAACATAAAAATAATCCAAACCATAATCTAGAGAGGCCTTATTACAAACCCACAAAATATAAAAACCAAATATAATTAAAGTAAAGTTCTCAAACCAAAGTTCACGTAGGACCAAAATTTATTGCATGGCCTCCTCGAGTTCATCCGGCTCCTCATCCGTGATCTCACGAATCACCTGAAATGATAAGGGAGAAGGTGAGTCACCAAGACTCAGGGCATATTCCCTCTCCCGGGTAAATGCCACATACTTACACAAATTATAACAAAGCACATACATGTATAATGCACCCAACCTAGCCATCCATAACCCCTTTTCTACCCCGTGTGGTACCAAACCACTGGTGGTGCCAAATCACTGGTGACCAAACTCACGAATAATTAAGTGTGGGGCCAACCCACGTGTGATACCAAATCACTGGCGACGATCCTATATCTCAAAAGTGGGGCCAACCCACGGTGGAATTAATCCACAAGGACGAGACGCTATGAGGTCCCAAACCTCTGGTGTCCGAAGACACGAATGTGATACCAAATCACTGGTGGTGCCAAACCACTGGTGACCGAAGTCACGAATCATCAAGTTGTGGGGCCAACCCATGTGTGATACCAAATCACTGGCAGACAATCCCATATCTCAAAAGTGGGGCCAACCTACGGTGGTGTTAACCACGAGGACGCAGTCGCTATGAGGTCCCAAACCTCCGTGTCAGAAGACACGAATGTGATACCAAATCACCGGAGATACCAAATCTCTGGTGTTCGTCGACACGATATTAATCTTCCCCTCCTCTCATATTGCCCATAACAATGCAATAGATAACCAAATCATGTCAACATACTTTGATATGAATCATATAATAAATAGATCATGATTTCATCCACGAATAATAACATCATATATCGAAACGGACTTACTCGTGTCCTCATTCATACCATCATGGTATCATCTCAAAACTCATCATTTCAGCTTTGACAACATAAATAGTTATTTAACATACATATATACAAATATGAACCAAGTTATAAGTGTGTAAGATACACACCTTTCACTAACGCAAGAACTATCTCCCAAAAATCCGATCTATCGTGACTAGATCACTTTGTCCTACAATCGGCCAATACTAAAAATTATTAGCAAAGGTCATTCGGCCAAACTATAATACTTTAATCCTAAAACTTTAGTCTTTTCAAAAGAATGATGAATCAACAAAAATCCTTACCCTTTGACTTACCAACCTTTGATTGCTAAAGAGAGATAAGGCTTAAATCAATCGCTTCCAAAGTCCCAAAGAGCCTATCTTACAAAACCGATTGAATATAAAAAAAATCAAAGAAAAACTACCCTTGAATATTCGGCCAAAACAAGGACTAAAAGAGATGGGAAGTTTCGGCTATATAGTTATGAAAGGAGAAAAATATGTGAATAAAAGTAAGGGAATATGTAAGTAGAAAAGGGAATAAAAATGAGGGGATGGGGATTCGGTTTAATCAACAATGGAAGAAAGAAAAGAAAAGAGGATTTGGGGAAGAAAGAGGTTTGGCCAAATAAAAGAAAAGAGAATTGTGTTTGAGCACAAAACAAAGGAAGAAAAGAGAGAGGGTTGTGAGAGAGATTCGGCCAAGCACTACTTTGCCAATAGAAAGTGCACAAAAATGCACAAGTTAGATTGTAGTTTCGGTTTCAAAAGGGCAAATGAAAGAAAGTAAAATGATGTGATTTGGTTCAACAAAAAGAGGCTAAAATCAAATCCAAAATTGCACCAAAATGCACAATAACATTCGGCCAAAGGAGAGAATTTTTGGAGAGGAAAGACAATTGCAAAAAGATGTTCAAATGACAAAAATTGGCCAATATTCCCCCCCAAAGCTACTTACAAAATTCGCCACCCCTAGACACCCATGCCGTCCACATTCAACCACTAAAGGCATAGGAATTGTTTCCAAAACATTTCCCACAAGCCAAGCCTTATTTCCCCCCATCTTACCATAACCTTAAGATAACGTTCCATAACTTCAAAATTCTTATCCCCAATATCAAGCTTTCCTTAATCATATATTCAACTTACCAAAAACAATAGTCCAACCTATCATAAATAAGTTTGACCGTCCATCAATGCAAGGATTCAAATATAAACCTTCAAAATGCTAAACATGCTACTCGAACCTCTAACCTCAAGCAACCTTTCAAGCTTCTTAACCATCTTGCCACTTACTCCTCTTAGGCTATAAATGAACACTTAAATTAACTTAAGTGCTAAGCTCACTTAATCCACTTCATTAAATGAACCATACTAAAATTTATTCTAGCTTCTTAAATAAAATCAAGCCTTCACAAGACTATGCTAACACACAAAATTCATACTTAAGCCAACACAAATGATACTCAAATTTGGGATATTACAATTCTACCCCCTTAAAAAAATTTCGTCCTCGAAATTACCTGATCAAAAGAGTTGAGGATACTGTTGCCTCATTGCATCCTCCGGTTCCCACGTAGCTTCTTCTATGCCATGATTCCGCCATAAGACCTTCACTAAAGGAACTGACTTCCTATGCAAAACTTTCACATCTCGATCTAGAATTTGTACAGGTTCCTCTTCCACCGTCAAATCTAGACTCACTTCTATTTCCTCTACTGCCACGACATGCGATGGATCAAAACGATAGCGTCTAAGCATGGAGACATGAAACACATCGTGAATCTGACTCAGTTCCGCTGGCAACTCAAGCTGATAAGCTACTGGTCCCACTCGTCTCAACACCTTGAACGGTCCAATAAACCTTGGACTTAACTTGCCTTTTCTTCCAAATTTTAACACTTTCTTCCATGGCGAGACCTTCAAAAAAACTTTGTCACCCACGGCAAACTCTATATCCCTCCGCTTGAGATCGGCATATGACTTCTGCCCACCCGAAGCTTCCTTCAGACGAGCCTGAATCAACTTCACCTTATCCTCAGTTTCTACAACCAACTCTGGTCCTAACATCTGACGCTCACCCAACTCTGTCCAACATATAGGTGTGCGACACCTCCTACCATACAACGCCTCATATGGAGCCATCTTAATGCTTGCCTGGTAACTATTGTTGTATTCGAACTCAGCTAACGGCAAAAACTCTTCCCAGCTGCCTCTGAAGTCCAAAACACATCCTCTCAACATATCCTCCAAAATCTGAATAACTCTTTCCGATCGCCCGCCGATGTGGATGAAATGTTTGATCTTTGAAATCCAACCAGCGTACCCAACGCCTGATGTAACGCTCTCCAAAACCTCGACGTAAATCTGGGATCTCTATCCGAGATGATCGACACAGGCACACCGTGCAACCTCACTATCTCTACCACATATAACTTAGCTAACCTCTGGAGCGAATAATCCATTCTAACCGGAATGAAATGAGCTGACTTAGTCAGACGATCCACAATCACCAAAACTGAATCCTTCTTACTAGGCGTAAGAGGTAATCCACTGACAAAGTCCATAGTGATCCTTTCTCGCTTCCATTGTGGAATCTTCACCGGCTGAAGTAACCCAGACGGCAACTGATGTTCAGCCTTGACTTGCTGACACGTCAGACATTTGCCCACAAACTCAATTACCTCACGCTTCAGACCTGGCAACCAAAACTGCTCTCTTAAATCCCGATACATCTTTCTACCTCCAGGATGCATAGCATATGGGCTGCTATGTGCATCCCGAAGAATCCTTTGTCTCAACTCAACATTCTTCGGCATACAAGCTCTCCCTTTAAAACACAAAACTCCATCACTGGACAGACTATAATCCTCTAAACCTCCGTTCTGAACCCGCAACCTCCGATCAACCAAAATATCATCCTCCAACTGCTTCTCCTTGATCTGATCTAACCAAGTCGGCTTGACTTGTAATTCTACCAAAAGGCTCCCATCGTCGTATAAGCTAAGACGAGCAAACATCGATCTTAAATCCGATACAACCTTACGGCTCAACGCGTCTGCCACCACGTTAGCTTTGCCGGGATGATACTCAATCAAACAGTCGTAGTCCTTCAACAACTCGATCCATCTACGCTGCCTCAAGTTGAAGTCTTTCTGAGTCAAAAGATACTTAAGACTCTTGTGATCCGTGTAGACTATCGACTTCTCTCCGTACAAATAGTGTCTCCAAATCTTCAAAGCGAAAACCACAGCAGCTAATTCCAAGTCATGCGTCAGATAATTAGCCTCATGCGGTCTCAACTACCGAGATGCGTAAGTTTACTATCTTCCCTTCTTGCATCAAAGCACACATCCTGCATCGAGTATGTGATGCATCACAAGAAACCGTGAATTCCTTGCCTGCCTCAGGTTGAATCAAAACTGGAGCTTAAGTCAGAATCTTCTTCAACTTGTTGAAACTTTCTTGCTGCTTCTCGGTCCACACAAATGGAACTCCTTTCCTCAACAACTTAGTCATCGGTGCAAATGATCAAAGAAAATCCTTTCACAAATCTTCGATAGTACCCGCTGCACCAGAAACTCCGAATCTCGACCCACCGACTTAGGCGGCTTCGGTCCAACACCGCTTCGATCTTCCGAGGATCCACTCTAATCCCCTCGGCTGATACAACGTGACCCAAGAAAGTCACCTCACTAAGCCAAAATTCGCACTTACTAAATTTGGCATACAGCTGCTTTTCCCTCAGAATCCGCAACACTACTCGCAGATGCGCATTATGATTCTCCTCTGACTTCGAGTATATCAAAATATCATCTATAAAAACCATAACAAACTAATCCAAAAATTATTGGAATACCCGATTCATCATATCCATGAATGCTGCCGGTGCGCTAGTCAACCCAAATGGCATCACCAGAAACTCGTAGTGCCCATACCGAGTGCGAAAAGCCGTCTTATGGATATCAGCCTCTTTCACCTTTAACTGATGATATCCAGACCTTAAATCAATCTTGGAGAAAACCGCAGCCCCTTTAAGCTGATCAAACAAGTCATCTATCCTTGGCAAAGGATACTTGTTTTTGATCGTCAACTTATTTAATCGGCGGTAGTCAATACACATCCGCATCGAACCATCCTTCTTCTTGACAAAAAGTACGGCGCTCCCAAGGCGAAACACTTGGTCGAATGAAACCTCGATCCAACAACTCCGAACTCGAGCCTTCAATTCCATCAATTCCTTCGATTGCCATCCTATACGAGCTATAGACACCGCGCTGCGTCTGCAACAGATCTATACCAAATTTGACTTCACGATCCGGAGGCAGTCCCGGAAGTTCTTCAGGAAATACGTCCGCATATTCCCTTACAGTTCAGACATTTTCCACCGAAGATTCCTTAGCTTCCAAAGCACACATATGAACTACAAATGCCTCATGACTCTTCCCGACCATCTTTACGATTTTCAATGCGATACCACGTTTGATAGATAATCTCTTCTATTACCTATCATGACCACCTCTTTACCTTCAACTGTCTTCAAAACCATGCGCTTAGCAGCGCAATCCAAACTCGCTTAGTACTTGAACAACCAATCCTTTCCAAGAATTAGATCGAACTCCTCAAACGGCAGTTCCATCAGATCAGCTACAAACACTACCCCTTGGAGTTCTAGGGGTACATCACTATACAGCTTATCTACTTCTACAGAGTGACCTAGAGGACTAAGTACGGTCATCCTCCTAGAAGCAGTCTCAGAAACTAAGCTCATAGTCTCGACTATGCTACTCGCAACATATGAATGTGTTGAACCCACATCTATCAAAGCAGTATATGGAACACCAAAGATTAAGAACGTACGATTATGACATCCGTGCGTCACCCTCCTCTCGACGCCTCGCAAAGATATATCGGACCAGCCGCCTTGCCTCGATGTTGCTTGTACCTCCGCCCGATGCTCGCGACCTCGGCGAACCATTACCACGACCTCTCTGCGGTGGTGGTCCCTCCTTCCTGAACTGAGCACGACCTTGACCTTCAGACTGTTTTCTGGCTTGCTTACGTGGACAGTCTCTCACACGATGATCTAGCGAGCCACACTCAAAACATCCTTTCCCTCCGGTCAACATTCGCCCCAATGATACTTCCCACGCCGGTTACTTTGTCTTTGGTCTCGATTAGCGATAATGTGCCTTCCAGATTGATTCGGCCCACTCTACTTAACCCTCTTCTGAGCATTTCCGGCTGACCCAGATGATCCATATCCTCTCTTATGCTTGTTCCGATCGTAACTCTGCCTTGCAGATTCCTTGATTCCTTCGGCTATCTTAGCCTTTTCAACCAAAGCAGCAAACTCTCGCTCCTGATGTGGAGCAATCAGCAATCTCAACTCGTCTCTCAAACCATCCTCGAACCGAACACATCGCTCGTGCTCCGAAGCCACAATACCTCCAGCATATCGGCTCAATCTTAAAAATTCCGCTTCATATTCTGACTCGGACTTACTGCCTTGGACCAAACTCAGAAATGCCTTACGCTGCACATCAATATAATTAGACCCAATGTATTTTTACTGATACGTTGCCTTGAAATAATCCCAAGTGAGATCTTCCGCAGCAGCACCATTCCGTACCGTGAGCCACCACTGATATGACTCATCCCGAAGAAGCGATACAATCCCTTTCAACTTGTCCTCAGCACTCAAATCCAAGTCATCCATGATTCGCTCCGTCGCCTCTAGCCAATATTCAGCCGAGCTGGGAGCTACACCCGAAACACCTCGAAATACCTCGGCTCAATTGGATCAGAGTCGCTCGGGTATAGATTTCTGAGCTCCCGTGCCTCCACCCATACTAGCTAACCTTTCAAGGACTCGTAGCACCGCCTGAGACACTACGTCATCCCCCATTTGGTCTTGATGCTCAACTCTAACCGCTGGTGGTGGAACTGGTGGTACCTCATTCTCGGATCCTTTACCCGACCTCACTGGCTCAGACACAGCCATCCTACCCTTACCTCTACCACGAGTAGTACGGCCTCGACCACGAGTACTCATGTCTAACGTCTCTTCTTATCTAAGTTAAAAGTTTTATGCATTAGTCATTATTCCACTTTCTTTAAAGCACAGTTTTATGAAAAATTTTAATAAGGGTTGTTTCACGAGTACACACAAAACCTATAGTTTTGGGTCTCTAAAGTAGTTCCTACTACTATACAGTCATGCCAATATCATCATAACATAACATCAAAATCAACAGTTTGATGTACTTACGAAGCGGATTGATGCGTAGAGACTCTGGGGCGTGCTTTTCCAACCATAAAATTTTATACAATAACATTTTAAAACCATACTTTGAAACATTTTGGGCTCGGGCCCACAGTAAAAGCTTTTGAACTTGGCTCTGATACCAATTTGTAACACCCCAAACCCGGTCAATACGCCATGACTGAATCTGGTATGTCACTGAGGAAAATACTTTGAAGAAAAACGAGTTAACGATTTAATTTTTGTGAAAATCCCTTTTCCAATTCTATATTTGAAGAAAATACATGTTTAATAAGTTAACACTGAAAATTTAATTTGAAATTACATAAAACTTTAAAATAAGTGAATAAATCAAAATTTGAAAACATTTATATTAGTTTAAGAAAACTCGAATTATTACTTTGAAAGCCATTTGCATTTGAATGTAGAAACTTAATATTTGGAAATCATTTAAATTATCGAAAACACTCAAGTTGTTAAAATTGGCAATTAATTTATGTTACCCGATGGTAACGCTTTTAAAATCATCGCGTTGTATTGTTTAGAAAACTTTGTGCTCAATTTATTATAATAATCAAGAAATTTATAACCCATATTTAAAACATGCTCAAAACATAAAAATAATCCAAACCATAATTTAGAGAGGCCTTATTATAAACCCACAAAATATAAAAACCAAATATAATTAAAGTAAAGTTCTCAAACCAAAGTTCACGTAGGACCAAAATTTATTGCATGGCCTCCTCGAGTTCATCCGGCTCCTCATCCGCGATCTCACGAATAACCTGAAATGATAAGGGAGAAGGTGAGTCACCAAAACTCAGTGCATATTCCCTCTCCCGGGTAAATGCCACATACTTACACAAATTATAACAAAGCACATACATGTATAATGCACCCAACCTAGCCATCCATAACTCCTTTTCTACCCCGTGTGGTACCAAACCACTGGTGGTGCCAAACCACTGGTGTCCAAAGACACAATTGTGAAACCAAATCACTGGTGACCAAAGTCACGAATAATTAAGTGTAGGGCCAACCCACATGTGATACCAAATCACTGGCGACGATCCCATATCTCAAAAGTGGGGCCAACCCACGGTGGAATTAATCCACAGGGACAAGACGCTATGAGGTCCCAAACCTCTGGTGTCCGAAGACACGAATGTGATACCAAATCACTGGTGGTGCCAAACCACTGGTGACTGAAATCACGAATCATCAAGTTGTGGGGCCAACCCACGTGTGATACCAAATCACTGGCAGACAATCCCATATCTCAAAAGTGGGGCCAACCCACGGTGGTGTTAATCACAGGGACGAGTCGCTATGAGGTCCCAAACCTCTGGTGTCCGAAGACATGAATGTGATACCAAATCACTGGAGATACCAAATCTCTGGTGTCCGTTGACGCAATATTAATCTTCCCCCTCCTCTCATATTGCCCATAACAATGCAATAGATAACCAAATCATGTCAACATACTTTGATATGAATCATATAATAAATAGATCATGATTTCAGTCCACGAATAATAACATCATATATCGAAACGGACTTACCTGTGTCCTCATTCATACCATCATGGTATCATCTCAAAAACTCATCATTTCGGCTTTGACAACATAAATAGTTATTTAACATACATATATACAAATATGAACCAAGTTATAAGTGTGTAAGATACACACCTTTCACTAACGCAAGAACTATCTCCCAAAAAATCCGATCTATCGCACTAGATCACTTTGTCCTACAATCGGCCAATACTAAAAATTATTAGCAAAGGTCATTCGGCCAAACTATAATACTTTAATCCTAAAACTTTAGTCTTTTCAAAAGAATGATGAATCAACAAAAATCCTTACCCTTTGACTTACCAACCTTTGATTGCTAAAGAGAGATAAGGCTTAAATCAATCGCTTCCAAAGTCCCAAAGAGCCTATCTTACAAAATCGATTGTATATAAAAAAAATCAAAGAAAAACTACCCTTGAATATTCGGCCAAAACAAGGACTAAAAGAGATGGGAAGTTTCGGCTATATAGTTATGAAAGGAGAAAAATATGTGAATAAAAGTGAGGGAATATGTAAGTAGAAAAGAGAATAAAAATGAGGGGATGGCGATTCGGTTTAATCAACAATGGAGGAAAGAAAATAAAAGAGGATTCGGGGAAGAAAGAGGTTCGGCCAAATGAAAGAAAAGGGAATTGTGTTTGAGCACAAAACAAAGGAAGAAAAGAGAGAGGGTTGTGAGAGAGATTCGGCCAAGCACTACTTTTCCAATAGAAAGTGCACAAAAATGCACAAGTTAGATTGTAGTTTCGGTTTCAAAAGGGCAAATGAAAGAAAGTAAAATGATGTGATTTGGTTCAACAAAAAGAGGCTAAAGTCAAAACCAAAATTGCACCAAAATGCACAATAACATTCGGCCAAAGGAGAGAATTTTTGGAGAGGAAAGACAATTGCAAAAAGATGTTCAAATGACAAAAATTGGCCAATATTCCCCCCCAAAGCTACTTACAAAATTCGGCCACCCCCTAGACACCCATGCCAGTCCACATTCAACCACTAAAGGCATAGGAATTGTTTCAAAACATTTCCCACAAACCAAGCCTTATGTCCCCATCTTACCATAACCTTAAGATAACCTTCCATAACTTCAAAATTCTTATCCCCAATATCAAGCTTTCCGTAATCATATATTCAACTTAGCAAAAACAATAGTCCAACCTATCATAAATAAGTTTGACCGTCCATCAATGCGAGGATTCAAAAATAAACCTTCAAAATGCTAAACATGCTACTCGAACCTCTAACCTCAAGCAACCTTTCAAGCTCCTTAACCATCTTGCCACTTAGTCCTCTTATGCTATAAATGAACACTTAAACTTAAGTGCTAAGCTCACTTAATCCACTTCATTAAATGAATCATACTAAAATTTATTCTAGCTTCCTAAATAAAATCAAGCCTTCACAAGACTATGCTAACACACAAAATTCATACTCAAGCCAACACAAATGATACTTAAATTTGGGATATTACAGATAAAGGCACCTAGGTTTTAACCCACTTACTCCACTAAATGCCTACCTTCATAATTAACCCCTAGTGAACCCCCTTTGACCGTAACAACCCTTTTTGTTGACTCACCCACTAATATTAACCCCAAACCCTTTGTATTTGTTATTACCATTCCTTTTGACTACCTTTTTGTCGAGATTGGATTTGATTAGTTACCTAACTATGATCTTTATTTCAGTGGTAAATTCATCCTTTATTATGTATTTTATTTGTTCTTAAAAAAATCAATGTATATTCATTATTAGTTATGTGATTAAATGAGCTTATACGTTCAAATTCCAATTGCTGAAGAAGAAGCTCCTACTATTAGTATTAGTATTACAAGTTTTCAATTGATGTAATTATTTATTAGTAGTTCATTGTTTATGGTTAGGTAATTTGTCAATTCAATCTCGATTCTAACCTTCTAATTCAGCCTTTATCCACACTTTTAACCCAAGCCCCATTACAACCCTGTTAAAGACCTTTTGATTTGTTTATCATCTCATTTTACAGTGGTGGAGATTTGATTTTCAAGCAAGCCTATGGGATTAACTTTTCATGTTTGACTTATGAGTGCTTTTTCTTGAACCTTAAACACCTAGAGTGATTTGAGTGAATCTTTAGTGAGGATGTCAACCCTTGTCGGTTTTGAATCAGAAGTAATTATTTAGATAAGAGGAAACACCTATGTTTTATGCTACAAATGTATGACTTAGATTGCTTGAATCTTTAGGACCCTTTAAGTTAAATTATCAATGTATGAATTATCTTTGAATTATGATGAAACATTATTGATGAATATTATGAATCGAGGAAGTTCAATTTAATTGTGAGTTGAGAATTTTGCTTGAGGACAAGCAAAAGCTTAAGTGTGGGGGTATTTGATAAACTGTAATAGTAACATATTTTAAGCCCACATTTAGCATGCTTTTGGATGATTTAAGCCTTGAATTGTGTAAATTGGTTCTCTTAATCCTTTGTTTTCATGTTTTATACTCAGAAAAGCATTGGAGGATGAGAAGAACGAAAAACGAGCCCAAAACAGAGTAAATGGGCCATATCACGAAATCAACACGGCCTGGGCCCAAGCCATATAGCCGTGCCTCCTCAAGCAGACTCGAACACAGCCTGGCCACGATTCACACAGGCGTGTGGCATGGGCATGTCCCTGACGTGAGAAAGAGGAGTTTCGGTCAGATTAGGGTACTTAAAGGCACAGAAAGCCATTCCAAAAGCTTATATAAACACACTAGAGGCCAACCTTCAAGGGGCGTCCAGCTAGGCCAAAGAGCCGAGCCAGAGGGATCAAAATTGTGGGATTCACTCGAAGAAAGCTAGGTGATTCATCTCAAGAAGCTGAAATTATGCTCAAGACGGAGGATCTCTCTTCAATTCCTTCAGGGAGTTTTAGGGTTTTTCTTATGTTTTGTTTTATCTTTTCTTCTGAGATGTATTCTTTTATGATTATGAACTAAACCCTCAGATACCTGAGGGAGATGAAACCTAAGATGAATCTTGTTATTGTTTTCTGAACTATATGATAAATACTTGATTTGTTCTTAATTATGTGTTCTTAATTCTTGTTTTGATATTTTTGGGATATTAATTCAAGTGTGATGTGATTAGGTGGAGGAGCAAAAGTCCCTGCCTAGGAGTAGATCTAGCATAATTAAGCGGAGTTGATCGCACGCCTAGACATAGGGTTACGAGATTTTGCCGGATTAGGGTGAAACCTAATATCGGAGTCCATAGATCGAGTTAATGTAATTCTAGGGGTTTTAATTAGAAAGAGATTTCAATTAATCAACCTAGGGTTAGATGTTAGTAGCCTCGACTGAGGTATTAATATAACTTAGGGAATCCTACAGATCAAGTCAAGTGAATACATTGTCTCGTTCAGAGTTAGATAACAAGTGAAGTCTAGGTGGGTTCTTCCTTGGGTATTGTCTTAATCAATTGGTTTTTCTCAAAGTATTTCTCCCTAATTTCATTCTTCTTTGTCTTAGAGTCTTTAGTTTAGTAGTTAGTTAATTTAGATTAACTAACGAATTCCCTTTATTTTAGGCTAGATAATAAAAAGAAAGTTAGTATTAGCACTTTTAGTTCCTTTGGGTTCGACAATCCTGTCTTGCCTTAACTATACTACTATTTGATAGCTGTGCTTGCCTCAATCGTTGTCATAGTTAGTTTCTAGGCTCGATCATTCTTTTTATAAATTTTTAAGACTCTGGCACACGATCAACTCTGAATTTCTCGGAACACACATTCGGTCTTTGAACCTCAAACAAACTTCAGTATCAGCTCAGAACTTTGAATCCGTATTTGCATCACATTGAGCCGTTTTGCTATCAATTTGTTATCAAATTTTTGAGCCTCACAAATATGCTGAATAAATAATGGTTTTGCTTTCAACTCAGCTACTAGTGTACCGTCATCAGATAGGGCCAACCGAGTATTCATCGTACGAAGGGAAAACAAAGATTTTAGACTTAAGGCATCGGCAACAACATTAGCTTTTCCCGGATGGTAATCAATTACAAGCTCATCATCTGTTAGCAATTCAGATCTTTCTGAGTCATCAAATTTTTTAAGCTTTTATGATTAGAATAGATGTGACATTTCTCACTGAACAGATAGTGGCGCCATATCTTCAATGCAAACACAATAGCTGCCAATCCCAGATCGTATGTTGGATGGTTCTTTTCGTGCGGCTTTAACTGTCTCGAGGCATAAGCTATAACTGTGCCTTCTTGCATCAAAACACAACCCAAACCATTTAAAGATGCATCACTAAAGATTACGAATTCTTTACCCGATTTTGGCTGAACTAGTACTGGAGCTTCAGTCAACAAAGCTTTCAACTGATCAAAACTTTTCTGACACTTTTCTAACAACTCGAACTTAACATCTTTCTGAACTAGTCACGTCATCGGGGGTGCAATCATAGAGAAACCTTTTACGAACTGTTTATAGTAACCAGCTAGTCCCAGAAAACTTCAGACTTCGGATACATTTCTAGGAGGCTTTCAATCCAGTATAGTCAAAACCTTGTTCGAATCAACCCGAATACTCGATACTGATACAACATGTCCCAGAAAACTAACTTCTCATAACCAGTACTCACATTTACTGAACTTTGTATACAACTGCTTGTCACGCAAAGTCTGTAGCACTAATTTCAGATGTTCAACATGCTCAAATTCATCACGGGAATAGATCAATATCTCATAAATGAACACAGCCACAAATTGATCCAAATACTGTCTGAAGACCCAATTCACTAGATCCATAAAAGTAGCAGGGGCATTAGTAAGTCTGAAAGACATAACCAGAAACTCGTAGTGTCGATACCTTGTTTAGAAAGTAGTTTTTGGAATATCTGAATCTTTTACTCGCAACTGATAGTATCCCGATCTCAGATCTATCTTTGAAAACACAAAAGCTCCTTTCAACTGATCGAACAAATCATCAATTTTTGGCAGAGGATATTTATTCTTAATGGTCACTTTGTTTAACTAACGATAATCAATGCACATTCTAATCGTGCCATATTTCCTTTTCAAAAATAGAACGGGAGCATCCCAAGGTGAGAAACTCAGTCATGCAAATCCTCTATCAATCAATACTTGCAACTGAGATTTCAATTCTTTCATTACTTTCGGAGCCATTCTGTACGGAGCTATTGAGATAGGAGTTGCCCCGGTACTAACTCAATGCCAAACTCAACTTCTCGTATCGGAGGTAATCCTGGTAATTCTTCATGAAATACATCAGGGAACTCACAAACAACAGGCACAAATTTAACTTTCTTTTCTGTCACTTTAGTATCAATCACATAAGCAAAATAGGCTTCGTAGCCCTTTTTCACATAATTTTGAGCTGTCATCACTGATATCACAGCCAGTAACCCATTCAAATCATTAGATCCAACCCGAATTATCTCATCATTTTGACATCTCAAATCAATAGTCTTTCATTTGCAGTTCACAATAGCATCGTGCAAAGTTAGCCAATCCATACCCGGGATTATATGAAATTCATCAAAAGGTAATAACATAAGATCAACCGGAAAATAGATATCTCGAAACATCAACGAACAATTCTTGCACACTTTATCAACCAGGACACTTTTGCCTAAGGGGTTCGATACTTTAATTACAAAAATTCAGTAGACTCTATAGGCAAAGTCTTACTGGATACTAAGTTCATACATATATATGAATGAGTTGATCTTAGATCTGTCAATGCTATCACAGAAGTATCATAAAGAGTAAATGTACTCGTAATGACGTTTGGAGATGAAGCTTCCTCACGAGCTCGTATAGCATAAGCTCTGGTAGGCGCTCTCGCCTCAAATCTCACAACTACGTCATTCATAGCTCTTTGGCTACCACTTACATTTCTTGTGTTTCTGAGAGGCGTACCCCTAGCTGAAGCGTTATTCGACTTCAGATTCTATACAGTCTCTTATTCATCAGACTCAGGACAGTCTCGGATAAAATGATCTAAAGATCCACATTTGAAACAAGCTCAATCCTTTAATCGACAATTGCCTGGATGTCTTTTACCATAATGGTTACACTGAGTTGCTCAGATCTAACATTTCCAACACTTGCAATTGAAGTAGCTGGAGTTCGAAAACTTGAATGTGATCTAGCACGATCTCTGCTTGAATGTCCCACATTAGCCTTTGAACGGCTATACTTATTTCAGAATTTATTTGATGCAGACTGAAATGATTTACTTGAGGATCTCTTTCTCACATCTCTAGCCTCTAATTCAACTCTTCTTTTATCTTTCCCAAGTTCTTCAGCTTTGCATGCTCGATCAACAAGCAAAACAAACTCTTTTCTTTTCAGAATGGATATCTTCATTCAAGCTGTCTTCGAATCTTTTACACATTATTGACTCAGTTGAGGCACATTCTCGTGCATACTGGCTCAGTCTCACAAATTTTAGCTCGTATTCTTTAACAGACATACGGCCCTATTTCAATTCAAGAAACTCTTTTCGCTTTTGATCAATAAATCTCTTACTGATATATTTCTTCCGAAATTCAGATTGAAAGAAATCCCATGTAATTCGTTCTTTCACAACAACATAAATCAAAGTTTTCCACCATTGGTAAGCTGCATCCCTCAACAAAGAGACGGCACATTTCACATATTCTTCAGGGGTACATGACATTTCATCAAATACTTGAATTGTATTCTTGAGCCAAAACTCAGCTCTCTCAGCAACATCTTCATTTTCGGCCCCATATTTACAAATTTTATGAATCGAAGGCTTATTCAATAGATTCAAATTCATAACCGGAGATACCACAGGAGTCTAAGGGGTATTAGGTGGGGGTGGAGGTTAAGAAATAGTCAGATTCACTCTAATATACTGAGTGAACCACTCATTCATCATTTGGAAGAAGGCTTGGTTAGCCTCTCCTTCCTGATCGCTTGTAACCGGTCTAGAATCAGACGATGCTGTCCCTTGAGTGGGAGCAAGCGCATTACTTTCAACATCGTCAGCTACGTCGTGTTCAAGATCCATTTACTATACGAAAAACATATTTTATCTGTCAGGATTCATCACACTATCACAGTTCATATATATGGCATGTATAGCTAGACTCTCACACGCTACGTTAGTCCTATAATTGATTAAACCGTAGCTTTGATACCAACTAAATGTAACACCCCTAACCCGTATCCGTCGTCGGACGAGGGTTAAGAGGCATTACCAGACATATCGGAACATTACACAAACATTTCACTAATATCAAATGTACAACATCATTATATAATGAATAATACACATAGAGTCCCTTTAGAAGGTTAATGAGACCTTAAACATGCTTTAGAGAAGGTTCGGGACTAAACCGATCTCATACGAAAACTTTTCGAAACTTAGAAAAGTTTTCCTTCAAAACAGGGCACACGCCCCGTGTGGCTTGGCCGTGTGCCTCACGCGACCGTGCCTTGGACCATGTCTCAGCCCGTGTACAAAACTGATTAGAATCACACGGCCTGTCACACATCCGTGTGCTTGGCCCGTGTGCAATGGTGACTTCCTTCCAATTGGGACATTGAAGGACACGGTCGGGACACATGCCCGTGTGCTCAACCATGTGGACAATTATAGGCCATTAGCAAGGCCAACTTGCCACCTAAATTGTGTTTTATTTACAAGCATCAAACAAGCATTAAATTACAATCCAAATCAGCCAAAGCATACCATATTTGACCATTTCATTTGGTCATGAGCACAACAAAACATATCAAATTATGCATCACAAAACATGAACTGCATTCACCCATAGTCACATTCATTAACAAGCCATATCACAAAACATATCTTAACAACCCTAGCCTATACATGCCTGTAACACCCTCAGACCCGACCCAGACGTTATGGCCGATTCTAGGAATGTTACATCAAAGGAATAGTTCAAAATGATTTTTGCTAAGTTAAAATTTAAGGCTTAAAAGCCCAAAATCCTTGAATCTTGTTAAGTTAGATTGAAAGCCCGTGTTTTTAAATTATAGCCATTTCGAAAACCATGTTTAGACTTTTAAGAAAAAAATTAATTTATTCAAGTTTAATAACCAAACAGTTGAAACAATAATAACAAAACTCAAAAGCTAAATTCAAATCGGAGATACAAGGCCTTATTACAATCCAACAGAAAAAAAGTAATTAAAATTAAGTCTTTCAAACTAATTAAAAACTGCTTGCGGTGTGGCCACCTCCGAGTCCTCTTCCACGTCGAGCCGTCTACTGAGGATCACCTGAAACATTTAATAAAAAAAGTGTGAGTTTTGAAACTCAGTATGTACAACCCTTCGCAATCAAATCAACATGCAAATATTACATTGGGCCTAAGCCCTATCAAAATCGGTGGTCTTGGGCCTTAGCCCACAATGACCTCATATCACATCAATATCAAATGCATGCAATGCTCCCATCCCAAATCCAACCCCGCACTCCATTTCCCTTCCAACCCTACACTTCTGTGGGGATATAAATATCAACCCACCCATCCCTACACTCCAAAGGTAATACCAACAGCGGCACCACTCAAAACATTATAGCAAAGCTGCTATAATGGGTTTAAAGCCACCGATGGATCCACGGTCGTCAAGCGACTATGCGATCCTCACATATCTTCCTCTGTATCATCAAAACCAACCCAAGTGCAACATATATTCCACGAATGAAACATACACATTTCCATACATTCGACACTTAGGGTTATTTTAGTCATTTCACTACCCAAGGGTATTTCCGTAAATCTACTCTACAGGGGTATTTAGGTAATTTTACAAATCTAAGGATATTTTGGTAATTTTCAAATTAGGGGTATTTTAGTAATTTTACAAATCTAAGGATATTTTGGTAATTTTCAAATCAGGGGTATCTGGTCCATTTCGGGTTTTAGTTATGAAGTTTGGCCCATTAACAAGTCCTTGCGTCTAAAGTGAGCAGACACTATGCACCAGGTAGGATTCTAGAGAAGAGGAGGTGGGCCACTAGGACTGCTTAAGTACCAAGCTCTCCCTAGGTCTAATCCTAGACATGCATATGTCCGTTGCCACACTTTAACCTGGCGACTTGTCCACGGACATGTTAAATTATTAGATTAAGTCTTATGAGGTTTAAGAGTTGTTCAGAACTGGGCCTAAAGTCCATTAAACCCTAGCATAGTTGTCTATATCCCCATAAAGCCCATCAAGCCCAAATCACATCCTTACGGCCCATTAGGCCCAAATCTCATCCATATGGCCTATTAGGCCCAAAATAATTCCAGATCATGAAACATGCATGACTAACTCAATTTGTATAACCAACAAAACAATTTCATCAAACTTAGCCTCAGGGCCCACCGAGCCCATTTAGCCACTTTCGGCTTTCCAGCTTTTCGACATTACCGTTATCGTGTGTGTGTGTAGTGTTTGTACACATCTGGTTATTGTGACATTACCGATATCGTGTATGTGTGTAGTGTTTGTACACACCTGGTTATTGTGACGTGCTATCTTATCCTTAGCCTTGAACCTACAACCAACCAACCTTCAATCAATCACCCATACTTAATCAAAACATTTACCAAAAGCCGAAGCCTTACCATATCCTTACCGTGTGCCACCGATTCTAGTAGCCCTTCTTTAGCTACTATTCCCAAGTATCCCCTAAATTTGCACTCACACATACACCATCAAAATCCGAGTGACTCATAATCCACACAAGTCACCCCTATAGATCATACACACATTCGGCCATTCACTTAAACCATAATCGAGTTGAGTACACTTACCCTTTGTTAACAATCCTTACCACGCTTGCGATCTCTGAACCTTACCCTTGTTAATGTAAGGTTAACGACATTGAGAAGTTAGATAGCCCTTCGAATTTTAACCAAAACACACTAAGGGGTTAACTGAATACTTACCGAATCCAACCTTTAATCCTGCGGCCTAGATAGCTACTGCACAAGATTCGGCTTTTAACCTTGACTGAGAGTAGTTAACAATCGATTTGTGATGGAGGAGCAATAACAAAAATTCGGCACTAATAGGGATTTCGGCAAGGAAAAAGATGGTGGTAATTCGACAGTGAGAGAATTCGGCTATGGGAGAGAAGAGAAAAGTATCAAAAACTGAAAAATCCCTTCAAAAGAATTCGGCACAAAGGGATTCGGCTTTAGGAGATTTCAGTAATGGGAGAATTTGGCTATGGGAGGAACCAATTGAGGGGGAGAAAAGAAAGAAAAAGAATAATGGAAACTCAAAGAACCCTTCTCAGGATTCGGCACTCTCCTTTTATAGCCACAAGCCGAAAATGCCTTCCCCCAGAGTCCCATTCAACACCATCTCATCCACACTCTTCATCTCCTAACTTTTCTCCCTGATAACTCCTTTATCCTTCTCCTAAATTCTCTCCACTGATCACTTCTCCTTAGAGTCCCTCTACACGCCACTTCCAGCTTTCTAAAAGCCTAAAATTAAACTCCAAAATAAAACTAACCAAGCATTCGAGTCGCCACCTTCCTACACCCTAGTGGTGTTCCTTAGCCACTTCACCACAGGCTTCTTTGAGCCATTTTTCACTTATTTTTATTTAAAAGCCAACTACTCACTACCCTGATTCCTTATTTAATTAATCCTCCACCACAAAACTCGAACCTAGAGCTTCTCCAACACACCTAGACACTCCAAATTCATTAAACCTTTAAAGCCATCATGCCATTTGTCATTTTCTTGCTCACTTAAAAATTTTATGAGACCCAAAGCCCAAAGCCCAATAGGCCCAATTCTACTTGGCCCAAATTCGGGGCGTTACAATGCCATACTTCAATATATACATTTTCAAAAGGTACCAAATTATAGTTCGATAGTATGGTGATGATCCTCGATGATCCCCGAGCTCCCAGTAGCTTTGATAATCTATAAAACATTTCAAACAAACACAAAGTAAGCTTTCAAAAGCTTAGTAAGCCATTTACAAATAAACTTATCACATAACACATTTATAGATCAATTCATTCATATAGCTCATGACCAAAACATAATTACAAGTCCATATTTCTCATATAGATCATTTGATCATAGCATGTTTGTATATAACACATCTTATTTCAATGCTCTTATACATATGTCTCAATTCCACATTTTCACATATACTTGCTTTTCATACTCAAACTTTGCATACATTTCAAACGTACCTGCATCAGATACACATTTCACATAATTATTTATTTCTCGGAGTGCCTGTTGAACCGTTCAGAATCCATAAGAATACTCGAATATCTCTTAGAGCTCGTACAATGCCAACGTCCTAGACGTGGTCTTATATGTAATCAAATATCGATGCCTCTATCCCAGACAGGGTCTTACACGAAAACAAATATGATGCCGATGTCCCAGAAATGGTCTTTCACGTAAATCACTAATCGATCCCAACATCCCAGACATGGTCTTACACGGTAACACATATCGAACCCTATTTCATGACATATGTATCCTAACTATTCTTGAGGCTATCCCAGACAGGGTCTTACACGAAAACAAATATGATGCCGATGTCCCAGAAATGGTCTTTCACGTAAATCACTAATCGATCCCAACATCCCAGACATGGTCTTACACGGTAACACATATCGGAACCCTATTTCATGACATATGTATCCTAACTATTCCTGAGGTTCGTACGGGGCTTTTCGGACATTGACACATTATCGAAACCTTTTCAAATTTCACATATACATCTTCCATAGTTATTCATCACAATTCAATCGCATAAAAGCATTAATAATTTAATTTAAACATATTTATTTGTATATCGACTTACCTCGTACAGATATGAACGGATGAAAACAACTACTTGACCAGTTTCGAGTTTCCCCAATCTAATTCCTTTTTCTATGGTTATTGATCTAATCACATTCAAATTTAGCTCTTTTATTCACCAAATCATTCAATTCAATCCACAAACACATATTAAGGGCATTTTATAGATTAGCCCTCATATTTTCACATTTTGACATTTTAGTCCTTATTTCATAAAATCACCAAATACACATAATTTCTGTAACTGAAAAACCGTAATAGTAACATATTTTAGGCCCACATTTAGCATGCTTTTGGATGATTTATCCCTTGAATTGTGTAATTTGGTGCTCTTAATCCTTTGTTTTCATGTTTTGTACTCAGAAGAGCACCGGAGGACGAAAAGAACAAGAAACGGGCCCAAAATGGAGTAAATGGGCAATATCACGAAATGAACACGGCCTGGGCCCAAGACCACACGGCCGTGCCCCATTCAACAGTCTCGAACACGGCCTGGCCACGACTTACACGGGCGTATGCCATGGGCGTGTCCCTGCTGCGGCCAAGAGGAGTTTTACTCGGAATAGGATACTTGGAGGCAAAGAAACACATTCCAAAGTCTATATAAACACCCAAATAGGAATCCTATTCGGATTAGGATACTTGGAGGCCAAGTAAGGCATCTCAAAGCCTATATAAACACCCTAGGGGGCAACTTAAGCAAGGAGTTCGACAGAAGCCCTCTATCGGGGCATCCAGCTAGGCCAATGAGCCGAGCCAGAGAGGCCAGAATTGTGGGAATTTACTCGAAGAAGGCCAGTTGATTGATCTCAAGAATCCGGAATCATACTCAAGACGGAGGACCTCTCCTTTAATTCCTTTAGGGGGTTTTAGGGATTTTTTATGTTTTGTTTTATATTTTCTTTTGAGATGTTTCCCTTTATTGTTATGAACTAAACCCTCAGATACTTGAGGGGGATGAAACCTAAGATGAATCTTGTTATCGTTTGCTGAACTATATGATAAATATTTGACTTGTTCTTAATTATGTGTTCTTAATTCTTGTGTTGATATTTTTGGGATATTAATTCAAGTATGATGTGCTTAGGTAGAGGACCAAAAGTCCCTGCCTAAGAGTAGATCTAGCATAATTAAACGGAGTTGATCGCACGCCTAGAGATAGGGTTACGAGATTTTGCTGGATTAGGGTGAAACCTAATATTGGAGTCCATAGATCGAGTTAATGTAATTCTAGGGGTTTTAATTAGAAAGAGATTTCAATTAATCAACCTAGGGTTAGACATCAGTCGCCTTGAGAGAGGGATTATATAAATTAGGGAATCCTACGAATCAAGTCAAATGAATAAATCGTCTGGTTCAGAGTTAGATAACAAGTGAAGTCTAGGTGGATACTTCCTTTGGTATTGTCTTAATCAATTGGTTTTTCTCAAAGTATTTCTCCCCAATTTCATTCTTCTTTGTCTTAGACTCTTTAGTATAGTAGTTAGTTAATTTAGATTAAATAACGAATTCCCTTTATTTTAGGCTAGATAATAAAAAGAAAGTTATTATTAGTACTTTTAGTTCCTTTGGGTTCGATAATCTGGTCTTGCCTTAACTATACTACTGTTCGATAGGTGCGCTTGCCTCAAATCATTGTCATAGTTAGTTTCCAGGTTCAATCATTCTTTGTATAAATTTTAAGACTTTGACATCACATAAAACAATGATCAGTAACACCTCAAACCCAGCCTAGAAGTTAGGCCCGAATCCGGGAATGTCACATCAAAGGCACACTTCAAAATGATTTTACAATTTAACAATTTAGGGCGCAAAAGCCCAAAACAATTTTACCCTGTTAAGTTAAGAGGAAAAAAACCCACATTTTAGGAAAACTTTCATATATTAAGTTATTTCAAAAACCATGTCATCTTTAGAACTTTTATGAAATTTATTAAGCTAATAGTTGGAACAATAATAATAAACCCAAAGTCTAAAGTCATTTAGGAGTTACATGGCCTTATTACAATCCAATGAAAATAAACAAAATATTTAAAACAATTTCATTTGAACAAATTAAAACATTTGAACAGCTTGTAGTGTGGCCATCTCCGAGTCCTCTCCCACGTCGAGCCGTCTATTCAGGATTACCTGAAACATTAAATTAAAGGATGTGAGTTTCGAAACTCAATGTGTACAACCCTTGGCAATCAAATCAACATACAAATATTCACATTGGGCCTAAGCCCTGTCCAAATCGGTGGTCTTGGGCCTTAGCCCACAATGACCTCATATCATATCATATCGCATCATATTCAACATGATAATGCAAACCCTACTCCAAAAATCAATCCGCTACACCCACCATTTCCCTTCCAACCTTATGACTCCTGTGGGGAATTCTAGCTCGACCCACCCCTCCGCTACACACCAAGGGTAGCCTGGTTGCAGTACTACTAATATTGCAGCAAAGCTGCTAGTTATATACTGGGCTTAAAGCCTCTGGTGGATCCATACCATACGGCCATGTGATCCTCAATTCTTCCTCCGTACCATAATTCCCACCCATATGAATCCTAAGCAGAATATCTTATGAATGCATCAACACATAAGTAACAACCATCTACTCATATTCATCACATAGGGGTATTTTCGTCATTTCACTACCAGGGGTATTTTCGTAATTCTACCCTACAGGGGCATTTTTGTAATTTGGCAAAATAGGGGTATGTTGTTAATTTTAAAAAATAGGGGTATTCTGGTACTTTTGCAAAACAAAGGGGTATTTTAGTAATTTACAATTCTGGGGGTATTTTAGTAATTCTTTAAACATTAGGGTATTTTAGTAATTTTTCAAATATAAGGGTAATTGGTCCCTCTCGGGTTTTAGTTATGAACTTTGGCCAATCAACAAGTCCTCGCGGCTAAAGTGAACAGACACTACGCACCAGGTAGGATTCCAGAGAAGAGGAGGTGGGCTACTAGGACCGCTTAAGCACCAAGCTCTCCCTAGATCCAATCCTAGACATGCGTATGCCATTGCCACACCCTAACCCAGCGACTTATTCACAGACATGTTTAATTAGATTAAGTCTTATGAAATTGAAGAGTTGCTCAAACTAGGCCTAAGTCATAAACCCTAGCATATTTGTCTACGTCCCCATAAAGCCCTTCAAACCCAAATTACAACCTTACGGCCTACTAGACCCAAATCTTATCATATGGCCTACTAGGCCCAAAACAAATCCAAATCGTGTATCATGCGTGAATAACTCAATACATTTAACAAACCAAACCATTTCATCAGACTTAGCCTCAGGGCCTACCAGGCCCATTTAGCCACTTTTAGCTTTTCGACTTTTCGGCATTGCCGATATTGTGTGTGTAGTGTTTGTACACACCTGGTAACCTCGCGTGCTGCAAACCCCTTAGTCACAAACCTACAATTGACATTACTAGCGATTAACCAAAGCGTTAACACATACTAACCAAAACTGAAACCTCACTGTACCCTTACCATGTGCCTCACGTTCTAGTAGCCCTTCCTTTGCTACTATTGGCCATTATCCTCTAGATCTGCACCCAAACACCTATATCGTTAAAACCAAGTGACCCATATTGATCATAAGTCACCCCTATGAGCCACAATAGATTCGGCCATTTATTAAACCCTAATTGAGTCGAGAATACTTACTGCCTTGATAGCAATCCTTACCTACCGCGCTTGCGATTGTTGAGCCTCACTCTTGTTAATACATAGTAACGGTAAAAAACAGGGTTAGATAGCCCTTCGGCCTTTTAATAAAACACTCTAAATATTCAACTAAGCTCTTAACGAAATCTTCCTTTGATCCTGCGGCTTAAGTCCGGCTTTTGCGACTAGCAAGGTAACAGAGGCAATTCAGCAACACTAGGGGGGATAAGAAAAGAGGTGATTCGGCTAGAACCAAGTGGTGAACCAAATAGGGAATTTGAGAAGGGAGAGTATGAAGGATTCGGCTTTGGCACACTTAGAGAAAAAAAGGTCTAAGTCTCTCACAAGTGAAGAAATTCGGCCAGAAGAAAAGCAAAAATTCGGCATTAACCTAGGAACTTAATTCGGCACTCATATATATAGCCCCTAGCCAAACTTCCCTTCCCACAGAGTCCAATTCGACACCACTATATCCACCTCCCAATCCCTATCTTTTCTCCCTTATCTGCACCTTAAATTTCTTTCCTGAACACTCCCTTTCAAAGTCCCCTCCAACTCCAACTCCTTCTGTCTAGGTACAAAAATAAACTCCTTAATTTCCTTTCCTAAGCCTCGAACCTTGGACCTCCTTAACTGCTTAACACGCCACCTCATAGCCCTTATATGACGCCACTTTCCACTGGACTACCAGCCCATCTATGTCCCTTTTCTTCTCCTAATCTACTTATGAGGCCTCCTGCCTGAGACTAGGGTCTACTAAGTAAGAAAAAAAAAATTTCCCTATGGTCACCCTAACTCTAAGGCCTCAAATAATGCCGATACTACTTAATAATATCAGTCAAAGTGCTATACACACATAGGCACAGAAATTGGGGTTTCAGGATTTTTAGGGCGTTACAATTTCATTTTACCCATGCTAGACCGAATGTTACTACACTTCATATAAGCCCATATATTTCATTTATTTCACATTTTAGTCCTTCAATTTCTCGTTTTCACAATTTAGCCCATAATACTCAAATCCATCAAAAATCCAAATACAAAACATATTAACCCAACATTAAGCTTTCATATTTCACCATTTAACATTACAAAGCTCACAACACCAACAATGGCATAACTCAAAATCATCATCAAATTCTAAAATTGAGGCATGGGCTTAAGAGAACATGAAACAAAGATCACAAAAACATAGAAATTATCAAAAATGGATCAAAAACACATACCCGATTGATGCTTAGACAATGGTTGAATGTTAAGAACTCAAACCCTTTGTTTTTCTTATAAATTCTGTGGGAGGATGATGATAATGGCCTCCAAATTGCTTTTATTTTAATTATAATAACTTTAATAACCAAATACCAATTTTAACCTTAATTATTAATATTTTTAAACACTTAGTGGATGGTCATTATTGTCCATTAACTATAACAATAGTCCATTTGCATAATAACGACTTCATATTAATAAAGACAAAGCAATTCAACCATTATTTAAATAGAAGGATAATTTTTCATTTTCTGCGATTAAGTCCTTTTCGCAAATTAAACACACAATTGATCAAATTAAATCACAGAACTTTCACACATATCAATTCACATATTATAAGCACGAAAAATAATATTAAAATATTTTTTGACTCGGATTTGTGGTCCTGAAACCACTATTTTGACTAGGGTCTAAATCGGACTATTACACAAACCATCGTCAGACAAAACTAAATGTGTGTTCAAAGGACATAAAGCAAATAAGGACTTTCGGCTCAAAGCATCAGCAACTACATTTGTTTTCCTCGGATGATAGTCAATCACTAACTCATAGTCTTTTAGCAATTCTAACCATCTTCGCTATCGCAAATTCAAATCTTTTTGAGTCATCAGATATTTCAAGCTTTTGTGGTCGGTATAAATATAACATTTCTCACCAAACAAATAATGGCGCCAAATTTTCAATGCAAACACTATTGCGGGTAATTTTAAATTGTGCGTCGAATAATTCTTTTCGTGTGGCTTCAACTATCTCGAGGCATAAGCTATAACTTTGCCTTCCTACATCAAAACACAACCCAAGCCATTTAACGGTGCATCATTGAAAACTACGAATTCTTTACCCGGGTTAGGCTGAACTAACACTAGTGCCTTTGTCAAAAATGCTTTCAACTACTCGAAGCTCTGCTGACACTTTTCTGACCACTCAAATTTAACATCTTTTTGAAGCAATAGTGTCATCGGAGTCGCAATCATCGAGAAGCCTATCACAAATCGTCTATAATAGCTGGCTAGTCCCAGAAAACTATAGACTTCGGATACATTTCTCGGAGGCTTCCAATCAACAATCACAAAAATTTTTCTCTGGTTAACTTGGATACCCTCGGCTGACACTAAATGTCCCAGAAAACCAACCTTTCGCAGCCAAAACTCACATTTGCTGAACTTTGCAAACAACTGTTTATCTCTCAAAGTTTGTAACACGATTCTCAAATGCTCACATGCTCAAATTCATTACGAGAGTAAATCAAAATGTCATCAATAAACACAACTACGAATCGGTCTAAGTACGACCTAAAAATCCAGTTCATCAAGTCCATAAAAATAGTAGGTGCATTTGTTAGTCTAAAAAGCATAACAAGAAATTCGTAGTGTCCTTACCTTGTTCTTAATGCAGTCTTTGGCACATCTAAGTCTTTAACTTGCAATTGGTAATAACCCGATCTTAGATCAATTTTCGAAACACTGCTGCCCCTTTTAACTGATCAAATAAATCATCTATTCGTGTCAAAGGGTATTTATTCTTGATCGTCACTTTATTGAACTGTCGATAATCTATATACATTCTCATCGTGCTATCTTTCTTTTTCATAAATAACACCGGTGCACCCCAGGGAGAGAAACTCGGTTTAGCAAAACCTCTATCTGTCAATTCATGTAACTGAGCTTTCAATTCTTTGAATTCTATCAGAGCCATCCTGTACGGAGCATTGTTCCCGGTACTAATTCAATACCAAACTCAACATCTCTGATAGGTGGTAAACCTGGTAACTCTTTGGGAAATACATCTGGGTACTCGCATACAACTGGTACTAATTCAATCTTTGTTTCTGTTGCTTTCGTATCAAGTACATAAGCAAGATAAGCTTCACACCCCTTTCTCACAAATCTCTGAGCTAACAGAGATGAGATCACATCTGGAAAACTATTCAGATCATCAGATTCAATTCTAATAGTCTCATTATTCTGACATTTCAGTTCAATTGTCTTTCGTCTACAGTTCACTATAGCATCATGCATCGTTAGCCAATCCATACCTAGAATCACATCAAATTCATCAAATGGCAACAACATCAGATTAGCCAGAAAATAGAAATCCTGATACATTAACGGACAATTCTTGCAGATTTTGTCAACCAAAACACATTTGCCTAAGGGGTTCGATACTCTAATCACAAATTCAGTAGACTCTACAGGAAAATTCTTACTAGATACTAAATTCATACATATATAAGAATGAGTTAATCCTGGAACTATCAATGCAATCACATTAGTATCATAGAGAGTGAAAGTACCGGTGATAAAATCTGGAGATGACGCTTCTTCACGAGCGCGAATAGCGTAGGCTCTAGCAGGTGCTCTGGCCCCGGATCTCACAGTAGTATCTCATGTCACACCTCTACCACCACTCACATTTCCAACATTACAGGATGGTCTTCCTCTCGTAGTCGTGTTGCTTTGTCTTACGGTCTGAGATTTATCTTTCTCATCTAACTCAGGACAATCTTGAATGAAGTGTTCGTGCGACCACATCTAAAACAGGCTTTATCATCCAGTCTACACTCTTCGAAATGTCATTTTCCACATCATCCACATTCAGGTTTGTTCAGTCTAACATTAACCACACTTGCCACTAACATAGCTGGAGTTTTTGAACCTGTAAATTGCTTCCCACGATCTCTATTAGAATACTCCACTAGTGCATTTGATAGACTATACAAATCTCGAGATTTTTTTATGAAGAGTGATAGGGTTTATTCATCAATCTCTTTCTCGAATATCTAGCTTCTGAATCAGCCTTTATCTTTTCTTTGTCTAATTCTTCAGCTTTGCAAACACGTTTGACTAACAAAACGAATTTTTTTAAATCTAATATTTCGACCAGAAGTTTAATGTCTCCGTTCAGCCCATCAACAAACCGTTTGCACATTAACTCTTTGGTAGAAACATATTCTCGACCATACTTACTCAACCGTACAAATTCTCTTTCATATTCAGTTATGGTCATACGGCCTTGTTTCAGTTCTAGAAATTCTTTATGCTTTTGGTCAAGGAACTATTGACTGATGTATTTCTTTTGAAACTCGGTCTGAAAGAATTCCTAGGTCATTCGCTCTCTCAGCACTACCGACACTAAAGTATTCCACCAATGATACGTAGAGCCTCTTAGGAGAGAAATAGCGCACTTTAAACATTCTGCTGGTGTACACGAAAGTTCATCAAACACTCAGATAGTATTTTCAAGCCTGAACTCAGCTCTTTCAAGGTCATCATAAACATTAGCACTGAATTCTTTAGCCCCATGTTTACGGATCTTATCAACTAGAGGCTTATTCAATCTCAAAAGCTTGACTCTTTGAGGAGCTACAGGTACAGTTTGGGGATTAAGAGGGGTGGAGATTGTTGGGCAGCTGGATTTGTCCGGATGTATTGAGTGAACCACTCATTCATCATCTGGAAAAATGCTACCTTAGCCTCACCTCCATGACTACTAGACACGGGTCTAGATTCGAAAGGCGCTATCCCTTGAGCGAGAGCAGGCGCATTACTCTCTACGTCATTAGCTATCACTCGTTCAGGATCCATTACTATACGAAAATATAATTTAAACTGTCAGGAATCATCACACTATCACAAAGTATATATGGATTGCATAGCTAGACTCTCACACATGCTACGTTAGTCCTAGAATCGACTAAATCGTAGCTCTGATACCAATAAATGTAACACCCCTAACCCGTATCCGTCACCAGGGTAGGGTTACAAGGTATTACCGATCAATACATACCATTTAACATACATAACTCATACATTTATGCATTCATACTGAAATATCATTTAATCACAAATACATTGTCCCTTATAAGGGCCTACGAGGCTTTAAACATGCTTTCGAAATAGTTCGGGACTAAACCGATAACTTAGAATATTTTTGGAAACTTAGAAAAATTTCAATCATATAGGGATCACACGCCCGTGTGAACAGGTCGTCTACCTCACACGACTCACGCTCGTGTCTCAGGCCGTGTGGGAACAGGGCATACATACGGACTTGGGCACACAGCCAACCACATGCCCGTGTGTGCAGCCCGTGTGCCCTTCGAAGTGGCCACACACGCCGCTATGCCAGGCCATGTTCTAGGTCGTGCCAAACCTGTAGGGTATATTGACTTATGCAACACGGCCAAGTCACTCGCCCGTGTGCTAGACCATGTGCCATTTAGGGGGTATATTGACTTGTACCACACGGCCAGTCACACGCCCGTGTGTGAGACCGTGTGGGGCATACTGACTTCAATTCAATTTCAACACTAGGGGACACACAACCGTGTAACATGACCGTGTGTCACACATGGATGAGACACACGCCCGTGTTTCTACCTTTGAGGACAAAAATAGGCCATTTGCAAGGCCAATTTGCCACCCTATTTTGCATATACCTACACAAGTACAAATGGTACCAGTTCAAGGCACAAATATGTAGCCAAATCAATCCCAATTCATGCACATTTCATGTTATACAAATACAACCATTTCACTTACTCAAATATAAACCAAAACAACCTTAACAATATGGTTCATTTACCATAATTCACATGTATGATTCATTCAATAAAACCATTCAAAAAAAAAAGCATTATCAATTTAACTTCATTCATTCATTATAGGTCAATTTAACTAATTCAAAACAAAGTCATTCACACATCTTTATACATTAACAAAATCATCATCATAAGAACTTAAATAGCTCAAAAGACATGTTCATCAAACATATCAAAATGATTCAAGCCTATAAATGCCATATACCATATATGCACAACTAAAAAGTTCCAAAATAGATGTCTGGTAGTGCGATGAAGTTCCTGACGATCCCCGGTTCTAAGTTAGCTTTGATTTACTATAAAACCAAGAAGAAAAATAAACAAAGTAAGCTATAAATATTAGTAAGTTCGTATGTATATATGAAATAATCAACATCATTCATTAACACTTCCAAATAGTTACATAATTTGCAATTAAAACCTCAATCAATGAGATAACATACAGTTTAACTACAAAGCAACTCATAAGTTCTCATTTTATTATAATTCATCATTCGCACAGTTTTCTCTACATACATGTACTAATACATATATATTTTCACCAATTCGCTTATCGAATCACTTCGAATTTATAAATGCTTACAATATAAGTACATCGATTTTCTAATGCCATAGTCCAACTATGGTCTTACACATACATTGCCAAGGCCCTGCAATGGTCTTTCATTCACATGCCATAACCCAGCTATGGTCTTATTATTCGATTTTGCCATAGCCCCGCTATGGTCTTATTCAGCAACTCGTTTACTTAAACTGTGCATTTAATCTAATATCTCCATGTTTATCTAATAGAATAAATACTATATCAATTTCATCTATCAAATAAATAGATACACATTTAAGTTCATTTATACGAACTTGCCTCATATACAGAAATGACGGATCAGGTCGACTACTCGATAACCTTGCTTTTCCTAATCTAAATCTGAATTCTTTCTTTCTTGATCTATATGAATTCAAAATTAAGTTATTCAATCAAATATTCTTTCAATTTAATCCATACTTGACACGTCCATGTCTTCTAATCGTGGTTGACATTGACTATATTCACACGGCCTTGACAAACGGCCGTGGGGTTAGCCCGTAGCCTATTCTGACTTAAGGTACTAAGGTGCAGGGGATGCACGGCCTAGACACACGCCCGTGTGTCTAACCGTGTGGGCACTTGAAAGCTATTTACCAAGACAATTGCCACCCAGAAATCAAGATCAATCTCTTATTCAATTCAACAACTCAAATTACTACATCTTTCATCGATATCAATAAACATACATACTTAGTCAATCTTGTCCAATCACTTAGCCATATACAAAAGAATAATAAACTTGATAGCCCATAATTTTGCCCTTTTTAAGACATATTCTCAAAATGAATTGTTTCCTATACATGCAATACTTAAAATAAACATCTTAGCTATACCAGAATAACGATTGATAGTGTGCTCCGAGCTCCGATGACGATGATCTGTGAGATTAGCTTGGCAGGACTACATGGAAAGAAAGAACAAAAGACGTAAGCATTTAGCTTAGTAAGTTTGCATATAATGCACATAGTAACATACTTGTTTAACATAAATCATTTGGCATAAACAATGGCATCATAAATACAGCTATTTAAGCTTACTTACTCTTACGGATTCTTACATATCCCATGATACTTATTAGTCTCATGCTCATAATCTAAACAAGGTACCTGTATCACTTGATCACATAAATCAGTATACTTTACTATAATAACCATGATCTCTAAGTCATCTTTCATGACATGAATAATACTCATTTCTAACTTGATAATAGCTCTACTTACTTAATTTTCTTGCTATCTCATTTAAGCTTTACTCATTTTCCCGATGAATTCCTATGAGTAATTGAGGATACTGAATCTTATCCTAAATATAACTCGATGCCAAAGCCATATCCTAGATGTGTTCTTATATGGGATCTCTCATCTTGGTATCGATGCGATGTCTTGACATGGTCTTACTCAAAGTCTTCCTTGTGTGTTCCCTTGGGAACTTACCATTGCCATGATTTGACATGGTCTTATTTGGTATCTTTACTCATGAACTGGTCAATGCTGAGCCTTGGCTTGGACTTACATGGAATCTTCCTTGTTACTCACCAATGCCATGCCTTGGCTTTGACTTACATGGGATTTTTATCTCATGATTTTTTTCAATGCCAAGACTTGTCTTGGACTTAAATGACATCTTTGCTTGGAGACTCACCAATGCCATGCCTTGGCTTGGGCTTACATGGGTCTTCATCTCATAATAACTCTTCAATGCCAAGACTTGTCTTGGACTTACATGGTAACTTTGCTTGATTGCCGATGCCATGCCTTGGCTTGGTCTTATATGGACTTTCTTATCTCATGTGGTAGATTGAGTATCCTAAGTAATTCAACTTCAATCGGGACTTTCTCATGATTAACCTTATTGATTTCTTTATTTAACATAGTAATAAGCATTTCTATGGTAATAATGTACATTATACTAAGCAATTCAATGTTAGTAATCATAAAGCATAGAAATCATACAAACTTACCTCAATATACAAAATGTATGTAGATATGCTATTTAGTACTCGACTTTGTTCTTGCCTCGATTTCGATCCGGGCTTGTGACAGACCAATTTTGACCTTAATCGGAACGGTGGTTTCGGGACCACAAATCCGAGCCCAATAAATATTTTTTTTTTATCTATTTTGTGTCTAATATGGGTGAATTGATGTATGTGAATGTTTTGTAGAAGAATTGAATTGCTTGAGTGTGTAATTAGAAAAAAAAAAAAGAGGATTTAATTTGCGAAAATAATCAAAGTAGTAAATATGAAATGAAACAAGGAGCTAAGTGACTTATGCTTCAAACATAGGGACTTGCATGTCAAATCCCCCAATTTTTAGAAGGGTGGACGGCAAGCATGCATTAAAATAGTCTATGGTCTTAAATTTTTGTGTAAGCATGCTAAGAATATTAAGCTTTTCAAATTATATGATAGTTTAATATAATATTATACTAAAAGCATGCTAAAATAATGTGTAGATAGTTTTAAACAAAAAAAAAAAAAAAAAAAGAAAAATCATTTTTATCTTTCTTCTTCACTTCCTCACCCACCCGAAGCTATCATCAAGAGAAGAAGAAATTCCTCTTCTTCAATCGGCCATTGCATGTGTGGAGCAAGGTAATAGTTTGAACTCTAGCTTAATAAACTATCCTTAGATTGGGTTGATTTATTTGATCCTTAGAGAAAACAAGTAGAAAATGGTTGATAATGAACATGAGGAAATTCGGCCATGGATGAGAAATTATAAATTGTTGTATAAAAATAAATTTAGACAAAATGAGAAGAAGTAGCTTGAGTATGTTAAGGAGATTGTTTTGATTTGGGCATGAAGATGCCCTTGTTTTCGGCCGAATGGGAGACAACCATTCTTGAATTCTTTTCACTTGTTTTAATGTTGGTTATACACTTGTATTGTAATTGGACATGGATGAATGATTATAATTAGATATAGTTTTTGGGTAAATTAAATAATGAAAGGGTTTTAGCAAGCTAATATTTGGTGGGAAAATGGAAACAAGTTGTGAGTAGTTAGCTTGATACTTGGCCTTATGTTTAAGAAGATGTATGAGTGCATTAACTTGGCATATTCGGTCATAAGGGGGAATAAAAACACAGCCATTTTATTGTTATATATATATATATATATATATATATATAGGTAATGTGTGGCCATAGATAAGAAGGTAAGATATAAGTTAAAAAGCATCAATGAGGTTATTGCCAAAGTGTTCCCAAATATTATTGAATCCATTTGAACAAAGTAGTGCATGGATGCCGAATGCAAATGTTTAAGTCTTGAAATTTTATATTATATGATTTTGCATTCGAATTGAATGGAAGTGTGGTTTAATTGGTTTAAGTTGAACCAAATTAGATCAAGATCAAAAGGAGAAGAATTTGGAGCGAGGAAAAGCTATACTAAACGAATAGTTGGAGATATCAATCTATCGACCTCTAAGGTAAGTCCTTAAACTATAGTATATTGAAGAACTAGTTATGAACCTATTATACGATATTGTGTGATAAAATTTTAGTAAGTAATCATGCCATAGCCGAATGTGTATAAGTCTATTTGGAATGATTTTGATTGGTTGATGTAAGTGAGTCAAGTACTTTTATTATGTGATCTAGTATAAAAAGGTATTAGAGACAATTTATACATAAATGTGTTTCGGGCTTTAAGCCTAGCAGGCCTAGTGCCGGTGACTTAATTCGGGCTTTAAGCCTAGCAGGCCTTGTGCCGGTGTTATTTATCGGGCTTTAAGCCTAGCAGGCCTTGTGCCGGTGTTATTTATCGGGCTTTAAGCCTAGCAGTGCCCTTGCCAGGTGTTATTTATCGGGCCTTTATGCCTAGCAGGCTTGATGCCGGTGTTATACTTCACAAGCTAGAAACCAAAATTTTACTCAAGGCGAACTTAAGCAAATTTATCGAATTAATGGTTCTGGGGAGTATATGAAGTAAGAATGAGCTTCATACTTAATTAAGATAAGGTAAACTAGTGAATTATTACCAATGGTATGTGTTCTCGGCTTTATTGATGAATGATGTGGTTGTATGATTGTTGACATGTTATATTAAATTGAGGTTTAAGTATATGAATATTTGTACTTATGGTTACATGATGACACTTTAGATTTGAAGATTAAATTATGACTTCACCACAATTATGTGGGCAAAGATAAATTTACCTACACAATTTATCTTGAGTCACATCGACATGAAATTGAAGGTTGATAATAAATATGAGTACAAACCTACAAGTTGAGTTATAGAAATTTAAAAATTGTTAATATTTGAATTGTTATATTTTTATGAAATTAGGACTTACTAAGCTAGCAAGCTTATCGTGTGGAATGATTCCTTTGTTTTATAGATTTTGGTTACGTAGCGGGCTCGTGAAGGATCTTCAAGAAGTTCACCACACTATCGCCTTCCTTTGGTATTTTGAATTTTTGGTTATGAATTAGAAGGCATGTATAGGCTAGATGAAGTCTTAGAAACATGCGATGTTTAACCTTATGCGTGTTTATGATAGCCATGCGAGAATGGCTAAAATTTTTTTAGTAAATACGATGTTGTGTTACGATATGTATGTTGGTACATGACGGCAATGTTTATGAAATTCTAAATCCAGGTTTAATCGTTTTTGTTAAGAAATATTTGCATACATATAAATCCTCGAATTTGGGAAGTAGGTAGGTTCGGCTAGAAGTTAAACTTTCATAAAATTCAACAGAACAGCTTGTAGTAGCAGCATTGATGTAAATTAGAAAAATCACCAAAAATTGGGTACATTGAATTTGAAGGTGAATGAAATATGAGATTAAACCTTATTGTGTCTATTTTTATATGAAAGAAACAGAGTAGGCAAACGATTTATATATTATGAGATAATTAAGTTCTAGTGAGACCTGCTCTGAATGCATTCGTGAGTCACTGTTCTGTTTTGGAAAAATTGCCATAAATTGACCAAAACTAATCAAGAAGCATGGTTTATATGTGAAGAATTCTTAATGGATCTATTTTTCATTGGTATAAACAAGAACATCATAGGAAATTTGTGCAATTAGATAACTGCATTTTTGTAAGGACAGGTTAGAATTGTCAAGCAGTGTAATAAGGGTAAATTTGATGAATAAACTGTACTAATTGGCTACATGTAAAATTCTAAAAAAATTTTGGTGAAAAGTTATATGAGTCTAGTTTCAAGCAAAATTTACGGATCTAAATTTTGAGTTTCGTAGCTCGAGTTATGGTCGAATTATCCAGCGTGATGCAGTTTTGACAGCTTTAAGTTTTTATGTCCTGAAATTGTAGTCAAGTCTAGTAATGCCTCTTACTCAATTCCGGCGATGGTCTCGGGTAAGGGGTGTTACAGGGCTTCATTTTTCTTGATCTATAATAATAGTTTAGATCATTTAATAATCACATTGACTAAATTGACTCTGAACCCATAGTTTGGCAAAATTAGAATTTTTCCCATAAACTTTCTCATAATTACAATTTTCCCCTATGCTCGTGAAATAATTTTCATACTACTTTCTTAAACTTTATGCTCAGCTGATTCATTATCTCAATTATAGCAATAACAAATTCTCACTATTTCTACCATGTATGACAAATTTCATAACTATTACAAACAAACTAGTCCTTACTAGCATTTTTTATGAAATTCATTTAGGAAAAGATGTTTATCTAACATCAAACTCCCATAATCTTTCTTAAAACATCATTTTATCATTTTACAAACATGTCATACATGGGTAGATTTTTGAACATGCATCTTAGCTCATCTTATAGCTAAAATTAGCTAATTTATAATACGAGGACTCTAAAAACACGAAGAATATTAGAAACGGGGCTAAAATGAACTTACTATCAAGCTTGAAAAATTGAAGAACCCTAGCTATGGCTTCCTTCAAATTTTCGGCACTTGGGGAAGAAGATGAGAATGATATTTGTCATCTTTTTCCCTTATTAATCATTTAATTGATAAATGACCAAATGCCCTTCTCTATAGAAGTTCACCACTTACTCACTCATGTCTATTTTTGTCCAAAAATTATAATTTGGGCAAATTGCTATTTAAGGACTTCTAATTAATATTCTAAAGCTATTTCATAAAAAAAAAAAACTTCTGGAAACTTATGTTTTGCAACTTTTGCAATTTAGTCCTGATAGACCCTTTAATGGAAATTTCCATAAGATTTCAACATGAAACTTTCATATTATCAAACAAACATCTCAAATAATTTAAAAAACCATTTTACTAACTCAGGTTTGTGGTCTCGCACCACTATTCTGACTAGGCCCTAAATTGGGCTGTTACAATTCTCCCCCCTTAGGGATTTTCATCCTCGAAAATCTTACCAGCAAATAGGTTCGGGTACTCATTTCTCATGCTTTCTTCTGGTTCCCATGTAGCTTATTCTATCCCAAGTCTTTGCCACAATACTTTCACTGGGGCAATACTTTTATTTCTTAGCTGCTTGACTTCTCGAGCTAAAATCTTAACTGGTTCTTCATCATAAGTCATGTCGGAATGAATCTTTATCTCTGACGGGGTAATTACATATGAAGGATCTGGTTGGTAGCGTCTGAACATTGACACGTGAAACACATCATGTATCTTTTCTAACTCGGATGGCAAAGCCAATCTGTAATCTACTGGCCCAACTCTCTCAGTAATATCATATGGTCCAATGAAACGTGGATTAAACATGCCTTTCCGGCCAAATCTGAGAACCATTCTCCATGGTGACACTTTCGAGAAAACTTTATCCCTGACTTGATACTCTATTTCTTTTCTCTTTAAATCCGAGTAGGATTTCTGTCTATCGGATGTGGCTTTTAAACACACTCGTATCACTTTCACTTTCTCTTCAGCTTCTCTAACCAAATCAACTCCGTGAATTTGACTTTCTTTGAGTTCAGTCCAAAAATAAAGGCGTTCTGTACTTACGCCCATATAGAGCCTCATAAGTGCCATCTTTAAGCTCGACTGAGAGCTATTATTATAGGCAAATTCTACCAATGGGAGAAACTTTTCCCAACTGCCTTGAAATTCTAGAATACAACATCTGAGCATATCCTCGAGTACTTGAATTAACCTCTCCAACTGAACGTCAGTTTGAGGATGAAAAGTTGTACTAAAGCTCAACTTTGTACCCAGGGCCTCTTGTAGCTTCTTCCAGAATCTGGATGTGAATCTCGGATCTCTATCCGATATGATTGACAAGGGAACTCCGTGAAGCCTTACTATTTCAGAAACATAAAAGTTTGCCAGCTTGACGAGTGAGTAGTCCACTCGTACAGGTATAAAATGGGCTGACTTCGTGAGTCTATCAACTACAACCCATATAACATCTTTTTTGCTCGTTGACAACGGTAAACCCGTTACAAAATTCATAGTGATACGATCCTATTTCCACTCGAGAACCAAAATGGGTCGAAGAAAAACCAAAGGTACTTGGTGTTCAGCCTTTACTTGCTGACAAATCAAGCATCTTGAAACGAACTCTGAAATATCTTTCTTAATTCTTGGCCACCAATACTGTTGCTTTAAATCATTATATATCTTTGTACTACCCAGATGTACAGATAAACACCCGTTATGACTCATGCAAAATTCTCTGAATAAGTCTTCCTTTTTGGTACACAAACTTTGTCTTTAAACATCAAACATCCATCGGAATTAATCTGAAAGTTGGATTCAATATCTGACTCGCACTGAGCTCTCTTGGCTTGCAATTCGCTATCTTCTTTCTAAGCCTCAAAGATCTCTTGGAGGAATACTGGTCTAGCTCTCAACTCAGCTAGAATAGAACCATCATCGAACAAAGTCATTCGTAAATTCATTGTCCTTAATTCAAATAGGGACTTTCTGCTTAAAGCATCGGCGACTACATTCGCCTTTCCTGGATGGTAGTTAATGACCAACTCATAATCTTTTATAAATTCTAACCATCTCTGTTTCCTTAAGTTTAACTCTTTTTGCGTCATCAAGTACTTCAAACTTTTGTGATCTGTGAAAATTCGACATCTTTCACCATTCAGATGGTGTCTCTCCTCAATGCAAAGACTATGGCAGCCAACTCTAGATCGTGTGTCGGATAGTTCTTCTTATGAGGCTTCAACTGTCTTGAGGCATAAGCAATCACTCTGCCCTCTTGCATAAGCACACAGCCTAACCCATTTAAGGTTGCATCGCTGTAAATTATAAATTCTTTCCCCGTCTCGAGTTGTACTAAAACTGGAGCTTCTGTCAACAATGTTTTTAGTTTCTCAAGACTGTGTTGGCATCTTTCTGTCCACTCAAACTTCACATTTTTCTGTAACAATTTAGTCATCAGGGTTGCAATCATGGAAAACCCCTTGACGAATCATCTATAATAGCCGGCTAGGCCTAGGAAACTTCTAATCTCAGAGATATTCTTCGGTGGCTTCCAATCCATTATAGCCAAAATCTTACTTGGGTCCACTCGAACTCCATCCCCTGAGACAATATGTCCTAGAAATCCTACCTCCTTAAGTTAAAATTCACTTTTACTGAACTTGGCATAAACTGACTTTCTCGTAGAATTTGTAAAACTGTCCGTAGGTGCTCAGTATGCTCGATCTTATCTCGAGAATAACTCAATATGTCATAAATAAAAATGACTACAAACTTGTCGGGGTATGGCCTAAAGATGCAGTTCATTAAGTCCATGAATATCGCAGGAGCATTGGTCATTCCAAAGGGCATGACTAAAAATTCATAATGCCCATACCTTGTTCGAAAAGCAGTCTTGGAAACATCTGAATCTTTTACTCTCAAATGGTAGTAACTTGATCTCAAATCTATTTTGGAGAACACAGTGGTTCCTTTCAATTGATCAAACAAATCATCGATCCTTGGCAATGGCTACTTGTTCTTCACTGTCACTTTATTAAGCTGACGGTTATCTATGCACAATCTCATGGTGCCATCTTTCTTTTTTACGAATAAAACTTGAGCACCTCATGGTGAACAACTTGATCTTGCAAAACCTTTATCTATCATCTCTTGCAACTGTGACTTCAGTTCTCTTAACTCCGTTAGGGCCATTCTGTAAGGAGTAATAGATATTAGTACAGTACCGAGAGCTAGCTCAATGCTGAACTCAACCTCTATAACCGGAGACAGTCCTAGTATTTCCTCAGGAAAAACATCCAAGTACACACATACTATCAGCACTGACTCAATCTTTAACTTTGTTTCTCTATCATTCATCACAAAGGTCAAATATGCCTCATACCCTTTTCTTATGTATTTCTGTGTCGTCATATGAGAAATCATTATCGGCGATCTACCTTGTTCGTCTGATTCTACATGGAGAGTGTCCCCATTCTCACACCTCATCTCAATGTACTTATTCCCACAATTTACTATTACATCATGAGTGGTCAACCAATCCATACCAAGAATGATGTCAAACTCATCAAATGGTAGCAACATAAGGTTTGCATTAAAATAATGACCTCTAATCATCAATGGGCAATCTTTACATACTTCATCAACTAACACACTCTTGCCTAAAGGATTAGACACCTTAATCAACAATTCTGTAGACTCTATAGGCATACTCATACTGGATACTAGTTTCATGCAAATGTAAGAGTGTGTGGATCCGGGATCTATTAAAGCAATAACTCTTATATCATAAAGAGAAAAGGTACCTGTAATAACATTAGGAGAAGATGTCTCTTCACGAGCATGAATGGCATAAGTCCTTACAGGCACCCTACCCTCAGGTCTCACGGCCTGCTCTCTAGGGTTACCTCTTCCACTTGCCCCACTTCCTGGGTTCCTCTGCGGTCTTCCTCTAATCATACTCCCTGATCACGGGTTCTGAGTTCTCTCTTCTTTTGTTGTCTCAGGACAATCCTTTATGTAGTGGTCTTGGGAACCACATCTAAAACATGCATTTTCATGTGCTCGGCATTTTCCCAGATGATGTCTACCACACTATGGGCATTCGGGTCTATCCGATCGGATGTTCCCGACACTAGCAACTGAAGTTGTCTGTGCTTTATTTCCCAAATACTACTTACTCTTGTCCTTCCTTGAAAACCCAGTGGAAGTAGTCGATCGGGTGGAGAAATCTTTTGACATCTTGGATGAGGACTGGAATGACTTATTGCACTGTCTCTTTCTAGAGTCACAAGACTCCATTTCAGATTTCCTCTTCTCCTTTACTAGCTCTTCTGCTTTACATGCCCTCTCTACTAGCACAACGAATTCCTTTAGTTCTAAGACAATAACAAACAACTTCGAATCTCTTACTCATAATAGTCTCGGTGGATACACACTCTCGAGCGTATTTGCTGAGTCACACAAACTCATGCTCATAATCAGTCATCGACATCTTGCCTTGCTTCAGTTCTAGAAATTCCCTTCTTTTCTGGTCCACAAACCTTTGACTGATATACTTTTTCTTGAACTCTTCTTGAAAAAATTCCTAAGTAATCTTCTCTCTTGGTATTATCGATACCAAGGTGCTCCACCATTGATAGGCAGAATCTCTTAAAAGAGAAACTACACACTTCATGCATTCTTCAGGTGTGCATGACAACTCATTAAATACTGTGATGGTATTTTCTAACCAGAATTCGGCCTTCTCTGGATCGTCATCTCTTTTAGCCCGGAATTCTTCTGCCCCATGTTTCTTGATCCTATCAACTAGAGGTTTGTCTCCACTTACCACCTCTACTACTTGAGGGCTACAGGGATAGGTTGTGGAATAGGCGGGGATGGAGGGGGTTGTGCATTGGGGTTCGTACGAACGAACTCCGTATACCATGTATTCGTCATATGGAGGAAGGCTTCTCTAGCCTCTTCTCCTCCTCCTTGACTTACCGTAGTGGGTCTATTCTCATTCTCGTTCGGTACCGTCCCTTCAGCAGGAGCCGGTGCGTTACTTTCTACATCATCCGCCACAGCTCTTTTAGGATCCATTTACTATATGTATAAACATAATTTAAGTTGTCAGGAGTCGTCACACTATCATTATAAAAACATTCTTACGTATGGCATGTATAGTTAGACTCGTGCTCATGCTATGTTAGTCCTAGAACTGATGAAATCGTAGCTCTGGTACCACTAAATGTAACACCCTATACCCGAGTCCAAGGCTGAGACTGGATACGAGACATTACTATGCTTGAACTTTCTTAATCATGCACTTACGAACTATAAAATTTTATTTCGAATTAAAACTTCTCTTTCTTAGTCTAATCATACATTTTATGGGCCTACGAGGCCTTAAGCACATATTAGGAAACTTTTAGAACTTAATCGAAAAATTTTCCTTAAAACAGGGGTCACACGCCCATGTGGCTTGGGACACGCCCGTGTACCCCTAAGACACACCCATGTCTTCCGACCGTGGTCGACACTGACTATATTCACACGGCCTTGACACGCCCGTGTCTTCCAACCGTGGTTGACACTGACTGTATTCACACAGCCTTGACAAACGACCGTGGGATTGGAAGGTAGCCTATTCTGGCTTAAGGTACCAAGGTACAGGGGACGCACGACCTAGACACATGCCTGTGTGTCTATCCGTGTGGGCACAAGAAAGCTATTTACCAAGCCAATTGCCACCCCGAAATCAAGAAAAGCTTTTTACCAAGCCAATTGCCACCCTGTAATCAAGATCAATCTCATATTCAATTCAACAACTCAAATTACTACATCTTTCATTGATATCAATAAACATACATACTTAGTCAATCTTGGCCAATCACTTGGCCATATACAAAAGAATAATAAACTTGATAGCCCATACTTTTGCCCTTATTAAGACATATTCTCAAAATGAAATGTTTCCGATACATGCCATACTTAATATAAACATCTTAGCTATACCAAAATTGCGATTGATAGTGTCTGCGAGCTTCGATGACGATGATCCACTAGATTAGCTTGACAGGACTACATGGAAAGAAAGAATAAAAGATGTAAGCATTTAGCTTAGTAAGTTTACATATAATGCACATAGTAACATACTTGTTTAACATAAATCATTTGGCATAAACAATGGCATCATAAATTTGGCTATTTAAGCATACTTACTCTTATTGATTCTTACATATCCCATGATACTTATTAGTCTCATGCTCGTAATGTAAACAAGGTACCTGTATCACTTGATCACATAGATCAGCATACTTTACTATAATAATCATGATCTCTAATTCATTATTCGTAACATGAATAATACTCATTTCCAACTTGATAATAGCTTCGCTTACTTAATTTTCTTGCTATCTCATTTAAGCTTTACTCATTTGCCCGATGAATTTCTATGAATAACCGAGGATACTGAATCTTATCCCACATATAACTCGATGCCAAAGCTATATCCTAGATGTCGTCTTACATGGGATCTCTCATCTTGGTATCGATGCGATGTCTTGACATGGTCTTACTCAAAGTCTTCCTTGTGTGTTCCCTTGGGAACTTACCATTGCCATGACTTGACATGGTCTTATTTGGTATCTTTACTCATGAACTGGTCAATACCAAGCCTTAGCTCGGACTTAAATGAAATCTTCCTTGTTACTCACCAATGCCATGCCTTGGCTTGGACTTACATGGGATCTTTATCTCATGATAGCTTTTCAATGTCAAGACTTGTCTTGGACTTACATGACATCTTTGCTCGGAGACCCACCAATGCCATGCCTTGGCTTGGGCTTACAAGGGTCTCCATCTCATAATAACTCTTCAATGCCAAGACTTGTCTTGGACTTGCATGATCAGTTTGCTTGATTGCTGATGCCATGCCTTGGCTTGGTCTTATACGGACTTTCTTATCTCATGTGGTAGAGCAAGTATCCTAAGTAATTCAACTTCAATCGGGAACTTTCACATGATTAACCTCATTGATTTCTTTATTTAACGTAGCATTAAGCATTTCTATGGTAATAATGTACATTATACTAAGCAATTCAATGTTAGAAATCATAAAGCTTAGAAATCATACAAACTTACCTCAATATACAAAATGTATGTAGATATGCTATTTAGTCCTCAACTTTGTTCTTGCCTTGGTTTCGATCCAGGCTTCGTTTTTCTTGATCTATAATAATAGTTTAGATCATTTAATAATCACATTAACCAAATTGACTCTTAACCCATCCTTTGGCAAAATTACAATTTTTCCCTAAACTTTCTCATAATTACACTTTTCCCCTATGCTCGTGAAATAATTTTCATACTACTTTCTTAAACTTCATGCTCAGCTGATTCATTATCTCAACTATAGCAATAACAAATTCTCACTATTTCTACCATGTATGACAAATTTCATAACTATTACAAACAAACTAGTCCTTACTAGCATTTTTTAAGAAATTCATTTAGGAAAAGATGTTTATCTAACATCAAACTCCCATCATCTTTCTTAAAACATCATTTTATCATTTTACAAACATGTCATACATGGGTAGATTTTTAAACAAGCATCTTAGCTCATCTTATAGCTAAAATTAGCTAATCCATATTACGATGACTCCAAAAATATGAAGAGTATTAAAAACGGGGCTAAAATGAACTTACTAGCAAGCTTGAAAAATTGAAGAACCCTAGCTATGGCTTCCTTCAAATTTTCGGCACTTGGGGAAGAAGATGAGAATGATTTTTGTCATCTTTTTCCCTTATTAATCATTTAGTTGATAAATGACCAAAATGCCCTTCTCTATACAATTTCACCATTTACTCTCTCATGTCTATTTTTGTCCAAAAATTATAATTTGGGAAAATTGCTATTTAAGGACTTCTAATTAATATTCTAAAGCTATTTCATAAAAAAAAGCTTCTGGAAACCTATATTTTGCAACTTTTGCAATTTAGTCCTAGTGGACCCTTTAATGGAAATTTCCATAAAATTTCTACATGAAACTTTCATATTATCAAACAAACATCCCAAATACTTTAAAAACTCATTTTACTAACTCGGATTTGTGGTCTCGCACCACTATTCCTACTAGGCCCTAAATCGGGCTGTTACATTTCAAATAGGTCATACTTCATGCCCAAGCCAACATAAGAGCCTTCTTAAGCTCGGTTGAAGCTCAGTTCGAATTTATAATATGAAATGGATGTGTTTATGTTTTATCTACAATGTAATTGTCAGTAGTTCCCTCGTATAAGCATGAGTAATAATAAAGAATGAAATGGTTTTGTATTGAATGAAATGAATTAACTAAGGGATATTATATGTTTATATAAATTAAATTGAAGGGAGAAGAATTGTTGATAGATTTGTGCACTTAACATGTTTAATTTGAATATGTAAAGCTTAGTAACCCCAAGTATTAAGAATATGGTAGATATATATGTGTAGATATATGTAAACTAAAATATATATAGGATTTTTCCTATGTAATTTATCACCTTTTTACTTAAATTCGTTGTTAAAACTAAGTAATTGTTTAATAAATTAATGAAATATGTGAAAATATGAAATTAAGACATAGAAATTATTAAAATGTGATTTAATGCTTTATTATATAGTTTTCATGCATAAAATGGCTTATTTTATACTTATTTGAACATATTATATTTTTAAGACATAAAATGGGTCATGCATGATTAAATTAAAGAATAAAATATAAAATTATATTTAATAAATCATTTTAAATATTTCATTAATAATTTGGGTTGTAATTAATTATTTAAATTGGATAAATTTTATTCCTTGGTCCTTTAACTTATTGATTTATTTTGGACAGGTCTAATAGCTTTGTTGGATTACAAAAACTGGTCAAATTGAAGACTAAGTCAACCCAAATTTGGCTACACATGGCTGTTCATTTAAACCACTTTTTGGTTTAAATTACACAAGGTCCTTGCATTGTTGAAGAAATTAGATATTTTCCCTAAGATTTACATTGGACCGAGTCTCAGTCTTGAGTTATTATGGCATTTAAATTGCTTAAAAATCAAGCAAAAATCAGCTCAAATTCTACTAATTGTGGCCGGCCACTCATGGAAGAAGCTGGAAGAGATTAAACCCATCTATGTTTAGAAAACTACCCACCTCTCTTCACCTATAAATAAGACCCCTTCATTCCCTCATTCATCATCCCTCATCCTTCATCATTCTCTCCTTTCTTTCAATTCTCCTAAGCATTTTCCATTCCCCACGCCTAGCATCATCTCTTCATAGAGATTTTAGCAATTAAGCCTCTTAAAGAGCCTTTGGTCGGCCACCTTGGAGAGCCATCAGCAAAGGAGCAAAGCAAAGTAGCGAATGAGCCTAGTCAGTTAGAGTCTTGGGTGAAAGCCACTTTGATTTGGGTTTAATCTTTCCTTTCTTTAATTTAATCTGAAAATGTTTGCTATGTGTTCTTTGTTGTTGGTTACAACAATGATAGCTTAATTTTATTTAAGCTAGGATGATTGCTTTGATTAAATAATATTTATTTGATTCATGTTTATAATGTGTGTGCCTCAATCAATCATGTTTTCAATTAAAATCAAGTCTGTATTTCGTTCATAACTGATTGAAATGCACCATAATTAGTTGACGATCCTCACCAGACGATGACTAGTGGACACATAATTGAAATTTGCATGCTCAATTTAGATCCTAACCCGATTAAATTGCAGGTTGCATAACAACTCTAACCAAGCTCTGTTATCTGCACATTTTTTAGATTAGTGTGATTAAACTGTTTCAAACCTAAGACGTCCCTATTACCTCACACGAATGGTAGAAACCCTTAGTAAATAAGGATCAGTAAAATGTATATTTACTAAGTAAAGGATTCTGAAAAGACCTAATGTGGTTTCCAAACTCATAGAAGATCGAGTTGCCATGGAATGTTTTCTGAATATTATTAAGTATGTTGATAATAAATTGAGTTTAATTAAAGTAATTGTCCTAGTTTATTTATGTTATAATTGTAGTAAATTGTGTTTAATTTTGCTAAAATCTTTTTCATTCATATACTTTGCATATTTAGTTTAATATACTTAATTTTAATAATCACTTCTCAATCATATTGTGTTTTTATTTACCAAATTGTTAATATAATTTTACAAATTAAATGACTTAGCACAAATACAATCCATGTGGAGATGATAACTCGATACTTACTTATTACTTGATAACGACTGTGTACACTTGCACAAACCTACGCGTTACAAGTTTTTGGAGCCGTTCCTGGGGATTGTTAACTGTCGCTATAGTCATTTCTTTTTTGAAATTATTTATTTCGAATTTGGTTTATTTCTAACATTACTAACTTATTCTTTTTTATTTTTTTGATTTTGTTGAGGTGTTTATGCACATAGACCGGATTATCGATTTACTCCCTATAGCTCAAACAAGATGTGAACGAATATCTTAAAGACAAGTCGAGATGGACCTTGGAAATCAGAATTAAGACTAAGGTAATAAAGCTGATTGTGTACGAAATCCCATCGCCATTGCCGATGAGAGGGATCAATGCATCAGACAATATGCTGTGCCACTTTTCAGTGAGTTAAATATAGGAATTAGAAGGCCCGATATTGAGGCAACCCAATTTGAATTGAAACCAGTGATATTTCAAATGCTCCAAATGGTGGGCCAATTCAGTGGTATGCCTACGAAAGATCCACATCTCCACCTTTGATTATTTATGGAGGTGAGTGATTCATTCAAGATAGCCAATGTGACTGAAGACACACTAAGGTTGAAGTTGTTTCCATACTCGTTACGAGATCGAGCACGACCATGGCTCAATTTATTGCCACCAAGTTCCATATCTACATGGCAAGAATTAGCAGAGAGATTTTTGGTTAAGTATTTCCTGCCTAGCAAGACTTTCCAACAATTGGATGATGAGTCTTTGTATGAGGCTTGAGAGCAATTCAATGAGTTACTTCGTTAGTGTCCTCATTGTAACATCCTGAAATTGGGCCTAGAAGAATTGGGCCCAATGGGCCTTGAGCGTAGCAGCGTTTAAAATTTTTGAGAACAAGAGATCGGCTTAAATGCAAGTTGGACCTATTAAATAAGTGATTTTGGAAGGTTAGAGGGCTTCTATGAAGTCCCGGGATCAAACTTTGGCTTTAGGGAAATTTTGGTTTTAGGTGAATAAAACCCTAGGAGTTAGTAGGTAGGCTTTAAGAATAAAATGTGGAGGAAAATGACACAAAAGGAGTGTGTGGTGTAGTGGCAAAGTGATGCCACAGAAGAGGTAAGGGGGTGACGCCACAAGGAAGGAAGGAGGTCCAGGGTTCAAGTCTTGGCTCTTGCATTTTGGTTTTCTTTTTAAATGGACTTTAGAATTTGACTATAGATTTATATTTAGTTATGCATGGTTTAAGGCACAAGAGGAGCTTGTGGTAAAGTGGCTAGCGGCGTGGATTATGTTACAAAGGAGCCTGGGTTCGAATCTGATGAAAAGCAAAGGAATATTTATTTTGCGAATTTGATGGGAAGAGTTTGAGTTGGATTTAAACTCTACTGACGAAGGGATCCAACATCAGAAATATACAAAGAAGGAAGGTGAGAAGCTAGCTATATATAAAGCATTCTAGGAGGAGAGTGGATATACCTTGGTGGGCGTTGGGCATAGGAGCATTCGGAGCGCAGTTTTGTAGCTTCAGAATTCCTATCAGGTGTGTAACTCTCTCTACTCTAGTTATAGAGCGGCAAATGCCGAAGTGCCAGCCACAGCAATATTAGCCACACAAGCGTGCGAACGCACGTGTGGGGCTTCGACGCGATAGTTGAGGCCATCAGCAGTATTCTTGTGGGTTGAGGCTGCTTGGGCCATGATGGGCCGAAGTGGGCCCAATGTGCCGAGGGCCCAATTGAATAAAATGTATGATGGTGTAGTATATAGTGAACTAGACTAGGTGAATCTCATTTACGTGGCTAGATTTGTGTTAGGTGGGCCACACGAGCGTGTGGGCTCGAATGGGCCGAAATCGAGTTTTAGGCCCAATAGTCCGGTACGACCAAATATGGTTGCTGAGTCGCTCGGGGCGACATTAGGCCTTCAGAAAGGCCATTGCAGGTGCGGAATTAGTGAAATACCCTGGATAGGTAAATTACAAAAATACCCTTAGTAGGTAAAATTATTGTTATACCCTTAGAGGTTGATTAGCTTGATTATGTTATATTCTGTCTATCTGATTATGATAGTAATTCATGTTATACGTTATATTTGATATATGTTTTGCATACATGACATACTGCATACATAAATTATTATGTCATATTGCATGGGCTCCGGGATATGATGTGAAAGGGGAAGTGTTATTTAGGGACTATCACAATGGTTTGGTACCACAGTGGGTTGGCCCCACATATCTCATTCAGTGACTATGTCTCAGTGGTTTGGTACCACGGTGGTTTGACACCACGTATATATATGATTCAGTGACTCGTCTCAGTGGTTTGGTACCACAGTGGGTTGGCCCCACATATATTTATTCGGGATTGTCACAGTGGTTTGGTACCACGGTGGGTTGGCCCCACACATAATAATAATGACTCTGTCACAGTGATCTGGTATCACGATGGTCTGGAACCACAGTGGCTTGGTGCCACGAGTGTTTGGATGATTCTAGTGTGTAAAGGATGGAAAACTAGGTTGGGCCGGGCTAAGGCCATTGTGTGGGCTAAGGCCCAATGTGCATCTGTGGGCTTAAGGCCCAGATTGCGTTGTATGGGGATTTACACACTGAGTCTTGATGACTCACCCCTTTGCTTATTTTTGCAGGTAATCATTAGATCGCGGATTTTGGAGCTGAGGCAGACTTGGGGTGGCCGTGAAATGTTTCTCGTAAACTCGTTTATTTTATTTTGAACTTATTTTTAATTTGGATTTTGTTATGTAATAAAGCCACTTTAACTGTATTTTTTATATTTTATTTGGTTTAGATTTTAATATGATGACTGCCTATTATTATTAAATTTTTAATACGGGATTTTCCTAAACCCTTAATAGCCGTTTTCCAAAATGTAATAAAAGGATAACAGGCGAATAAACAATTTAACTCGAAATTTTTAACAAACGCGCAGTTTTTAAACAACACTTTTATGTGACATGCCAGATCCGATCATAACTTCTAGGCCGGGTTTGAGGTGTTACACTCATTATGGGATTTCTCATTGTATCCAGTTGAAGACATTCTATAATAGTCTCAATGCACATACAAGATTGATGGTAGATGCTTCTGTAAATGGTGCAATTTTGTCTAAGTCTTATAATGAGGCTTATGAGATCAATGCGAGGATCGCGAGTAACAATTATCAATGGCCAACAAATCAAAAAGCTTTAGGAAGACGTGTAGTAGGAGTTCATGAAGTTGACACCCTCACTTTGTTACCAGCTCAGGTATCATCTGTTTCATCTATGTTAAAACAGTTTACCGCTAATAGTGCTAATAATTTTACAGCTCAGCCACCAAGTCCGTTTGAAGTAGTTTCCTGTGTATACTAAGGGAAGGTCATTCTTTTGAGAATTCTCCAACAAATCCCGAGTCCGTGTAATATGTGGGGAACCAACATACAAATAGGAGTGGACACGGACCCCAGTCCAACTTCTACTGTAACAACCCTTAGCCGGATTCTATACTGGAACTAGGCACAAGGCATTATCAGACTTAACTTGCTTGATCATTCCTCTTTAGGCTATAAAAATTCTCTCCAACATAAAACTTTTCATTAACCATCGTAACATCCCTATCGTGGGTCAACGAGACCCTTTACACCCGCTCGGGATGTCGCGAAACCGAACCAGAAGTTTTCAAACACTTAGAAAATTTTCACCTAAACAGGGGCCACACACCCGTGTAAAATAGAACACGCCCATGTGGGTAGGGCGTGTAGTTTCACACGGCCATGTCCCTACCTCGTGTGGGATTTATTTTCATTTCAAACCTACAGGGGTTTTCACACGGCCAGACACATGCCCGTGTACCTGGCCCGTGTGCTCCACACGGCCTAGACACGCCCATGTCCTCGCCTGTGTGTAAAAACTTGGGTATTTGGTTTGTGACGTTAGCAGCCTCATAAGGGTCACACATCCTAGGCACACGCTCGTGTGGCGAGCCCGTTGTCGACACTGACTTACAACACAAACATGCAAGGGATGTTGGAACGCCGGAACCCATGGCGCAGCAGAATAAAATTAGATCCGGCGATCCAAATCAGGAATCCATGTGTGAGGAACGAATCGGGGTGAAATAAAGGTTTCGAAATTACCAAAACATAAATCACGAGTAGACGGCGACGCCTTGGCAACAAGAGTTTTGATCTCTTTGTCGAATCAAGCCACAACCTTTTCCGATGTCGGCCTCTACGTGATCCACCCGGTTTGACTATGAGCGGAAGAAATCTCCAAAACTATTTTGAGGTTTATTTGCTTGATTTCGCTAGACCTAACAAGCAATCTATTAGGGTTTTTCTTAAGCTTTGTCTCTTTTAAATACCTTTTATATTGGGTATCCTTTTAATTGGGCCTTTTATAATGGGTATCTTTTTCATTGGGCCCATTATTTGGTATCCTTTTAATACCCTTTTATAATTGGTATCTCTTGAATGTTAAATAAATACAATAAAGTTTTTAACAGAAAATTATAATTACATTAATTATATCAGAAAATTATAATTACATTAATTATAATAAGGATTTGAGTAAACTATATTTATTTAAATTTATATATGAATCAAATTCATATATTAATAGAATTATGTTGTCATTATGTGTACAACATCCTTGTACATATAATATGTTCAATATTTGATTGCCCAATTAAATTAATTCTTTAATTAATTTAATTCATTTGACAACCAAAAAACAATACCAATTATATTTTATTCCGTTCATTTTAAACCATAGGGTGTGACCCTGTAGGTTCTGCAGCGTTAGCGATAATAATAGAACGATTCTAATGTCACAAACAATGAGTGGCATCTAGCAATGCATCATTGCTACCTAAGTTACAAGAAGTCATGATTCCACATAACTTTTTGTGATTAACCTTTCATGCATTAATCCTTAAGTCCTTTATCTCCGGAATGGACACAAGTCATGGAATAGTCACACTTGTATAGTCCATCCCATGTTTCTTGATATCTTGAGTAGACTATGATATACAAATTAGTATGACATCTCATGTCAACTTATTTGAGCATGGCCATGCATTTCTAGTCTCACTCAATCAAGTGGCCTAAGATATTACTCCCATTATGTAGGAGGGACTTATCCTATATTGATCAACCATATCCCTCTACATAGATTGTGGTATATCCAACATCAGCCTTTATAGAACAACCCGTTACGGTGTACGTTTGGCTGTATCAAAATATACAACTCACGATGTTGAGATTAATAATTATCTCAAGTCTGAGGATCATATACATATTAATCACTATGAGTAATGTTGTGACAATTACATAATAATCCAATAAACATACTCATAACGGGTCAATCCAATATGTTGTTCTCTAACACACATATTCATGCATTGATTTTGACAATCCACATCAATGACAACTCTTTATCATCAATCAACTACATGTTAGTCTTAATGCATTCTTTGTTGTCCTAGTCAACAATAATACTCGACTAAGGATCTTTTAAAAATAATCATATTATTCTCAAGACATTATCATAAAAAGCAGTTTATTTGTATACACGGATAGAAAAAGCTGAAATAATAATGACAACGCTTTATATTAATAAATATGGTAAATAAAGTATGTTATTACAACCATCTCATGATTGATCTTTGGGCATACTCTTACAATCTCCCACTAGCACTAAGACCAATCACTCATATATCTAATACCAAGCGACTTAGTGTGACGATCATGCTTCATTGTGTGGAGGCTTGGTCGAGGATCAATGATGTTATCATCTGAAGGTACTCTGCATATTTCTACATCTCCTCGATCGATAATCTCTCGAATAAGATGGTAGCGCCTAAGTATATGTTTGGATCGTTGGTGAGTTCTGGGTTCTTTAGCTTGTGCAATAGCTCCATTGTTATCACATCAGAGTTCTATAGCATCTGATATGCTAGGCACAACCCCTAGTCTAGTAATGAACTTTTTGATCCAAACCGCTTCCTTTGCTGCCTCACTGGCTGCAATATACTCAGCCTCTGTTGTAGAATCAGCTACTGTACTTTGCTTTGAACTTTTCCAGCTCACAGCACCACATTAAGGCAAAACACAAAACCTAATTGCGATCGAGAATCGTCCTTGTCGGTTTGGAAGCTGGCATCAGTGTAACCTTTTACACCTAACTCTTCCTCACCTCCATAAAATAGGAACGTATCCTTAGTTCTTCTTAAGTACTTAAGGATACTCTTGATCGTGGTCCGATGACCTTCTTCAGGATCTACTTGATATCTGCACTCGTCATACTTAAGGCATACGAGACATCCGGGACGGGTACATAACATAGCATACATGATAGATCCAATAGCGGAAGCATATGGAATTTTACTCATACGTTCTCTCTCTTGTGGAGTTGAAGGACACATTTCCTTCGAGAGTGAAATACCATGTCTCATAGGTAGGAATCCTCTTTTAGATTCTTCTATCTTTGAACCTTTTCAAGATTACTTTATCTATGTATGTACTTTGGCTTAGACCTATTAGTCGTCTTGATCTATCTCTATAGATCTTGACTCCTAAGATATAAGTGGCTTCGCCCAAGTCCTTCATAGAAAAACAACTTCTTAACCAAGTCTTAATAGATTGCAAGGTAGGTATGTCATTTCCCATGATAAGTATGTCATCCACATATAGTACCAAGAATGTGATAGTGCTCCCACTAACTTTCTTGTAAACACATGGTTCATCTTCATTTTTATAAAACCAAACTCTTTGATTGCATCGTTAAAGCGAAGATTCCAACGAGAAGCTTGCTTTAATCAATAAATGGATCTTTCTAGCTTACATATCTTTCTAGCATCCTTTGGATTTACAAAACCTTGAGGTTGTGTCATGTACACATCCTCTTCAAGTTTCCGTTAAGGAAAATTTGTTTTGGCGTCCATCCGCTAGATTTCATAATCATGAAATGCAGCTATGGCGAGCAAGATCCTGATGGATTTAAACATAGCTACAGGAGAAAAAGTTTCATCATAGTCAACACCATGAATTTGGCGAAAACCTTTAGCGACTAATCGCCCTTTGTATGTTTGTACATTACCATCCATGTCTGTTTTCTTTTTGAAAACCCACTTACACCCTATAGGTTTAACCCCTTCGTGTGGGTCAATCAAGGTCCATACTTGGTTTTCATACATGGAATCCATCTTAGATCTCATGGCCTTAAGCCATTTCTCAGAATCTGGGCTTGTCACCGCTTCTTGATAAGTCCTAGGCTCATCTTGATCTATAAGAAGAACGTCACCATGCGTTGTAATGAGAAATCCATATCTCTCAGGTGCACGGCGTTCTCTTAAAGATCTGCGTGTCTACAGCAGTTATTTGTTCCTCAATTTCTTGTGGAATTTCTTTGTTGTTCAATCTGGTTGATGGTATCTTGTGATTCTCGAATTTCTTCAAGTTCAATCTTTCTCCCACTTCCTTTTCTAGAAGTAAACTCTCTCTCTAGGAAGACACCAGTCCGAACAACAAACATTTTGTTCTCAGTGGGATTAAAGAAATAATATCCTTTGGTTTCTTTTGGATACCCCACAAAATTACACCTTTCAGATTTGGGTTCAAGCTTAGTAGACGTCTGACGTTTAACATAAGCTTCACAGCCCCAAATTTTCATAAAAGACATACTAGGACGTTTCCCAGTCCACATCTCATATGGCGTCTTTTGAACCGATTTAGATGGAACTCGATTTAGTGTGAAAGCAGCTGTCTCAAGTGCATGTCCCCAAAAGAAGTCGGTAGATCAAAGATGACTCATCATGGATCGAACCATGTCTAACAAAGTTCGATTTCTTCTCTCGAGATACTCCATTCCATTGAGGAGTACGGGAGGAGTAAGTTGTGAGACAATCCCACATTCTTTCAAAAGATCATCAAACTCTAGGCTCAAATATTCTCCACCTCGATCAGATCGAAGTGACTTGATAGTTTTGCCTAGTTGATTTTGTACTTCATTTTTGAATTCCTTGAACTTTTCAAGGGACTCAGACTTATGGCGCATGAGATAAACATACCCATATCTACTGAAATCATCAGTGAAAGTAATGAAGTAGTGAAATCCACCTCTAGCTTGTGTATTTATTGGTCTACATACATCAGAATGTATTAGGTCCAATAAATCAATAGCTCGTTCACTTTTACCAGTAAAAGGAGATTTAGTCATTTTTCCCAATAAGCAAGATTCACATACTTCAAATTGTTCAAAAACAAATGAATTCAAGAGACCATCTTTATGGAGTTTGGATATGCGTTTCTCACTTATGTGGCCCAAACGACAATGCCAAAGATAAGTTTGATTTGAGTCATTTATTTTAGATCTTTTAGTATTTATGTTGTAAATGGGATTCATTTGATCTAAAATATAGAGGCCATTAATTAATTGTGCGAACCATAGAAAACATTATTGAGATAAAATGAACAACAATTATTCTTAATAATTATCTCAAAACCAATTTTGTCTAAACAAGAAATTGAAATAATGTTTTTAGTCAAACTGGGCACAAAATAACAATCCTCTAAACATAAATCAAGTCCACTAGGCAAAGATAAAGTATATGTTTCCACAGACTAATGCAAAGCAACTTTTGCTCCATTTCCAACTCGTAGGTCCACATCTCTCTAGCCGAGTCCTACTCATTTGTAGTCCCCGCATGAAGTACAAATATGAGAACCACAACCGAGATCTAATACCCAAGAAGTAGTAGTTGATAAATTAATATCAATAACATAAATACTGGAAGCGGACATTCCGCTTGCTTTAGCCTTCTTGACTTCTTCAAGATAGATAGGGTAGTTCCGTTTCCAATGTCCGATCACACCACAATGAAAAAACAGTTTCCTTCCTTAGACACCCCACCTTTAGGTTTTGGTCTGCGACCTTTCCTTTTCCAAATTTGGGCTTACCTTTGCCCTTGGGCTTTGTTTGAGCTTTGGCCTTTCCCTTGCCCTTGTTATTACGGACCATCGGTATAGGCTTGGGTCCAACCTTTTCAAGTTGCCTTCAGATTCAGTAACATCTTGAGCAATTGTGGTAGAGTCTTGTCAATTTCATTCATATTGAAATTGAGGACAAACTGGTTGTAGCTATCGGCAACGATTGTAAAATAACATCATGGCCAACTCTTGGCTCAATGGAAACCCAAGCTTAGATAGGCTTTCAATATAGCCAATCATCTTAAGAACATGAGGTCCTCATGGGCTTCCTTCACCAACTTACATTGGAATAGGGCTTTAGAGATATCAAACTCTCTCTCCGTGCTTACCACGATAAAGTTCTTTTTGGTGCTCGATCATATCATAAGCAACCATGTCCTCATGTTGCTTCTGAAGTTCAGGATTCATAGTGGCAAGCATAAGACATCCAACATCTATCATGTCATCGAGATACTTCTTGTAAGCGTCTCTATCAGCCCTCGAGGCATTAGCGGGTGGTTCATTAGGAAGTGGTTGTTCAATGACATATAATTTTCGTTCTTGTTTAAGGACAATCCTCAAGTTACGGAACCAATCAAGAAAATTCAAACCATTCAATTTGTCCTTCTCAAGGACCGATCGCAATGAGAGTGTGCTAGTGTTTGCAGCCATAATATATCTACAACAATTAAATATGCATATGAGTAAATTTACCAATTTTATATCAATCATTAAAAAGACTTTATTAAATGATATTCCTACTATTTTATTTCAAAATTAATAACCTTCGTATATTAATTTCGGAAAAACTTTCTCAAAAGTATTTCTAGTAGGTTAAGGATCCATATTTCACCACCTCTTAAGTCAGCTTTGGCTTTACTCTTAAGATTATGGTTATTTAGGTAAGCAACATTTGCTAATTACATCATATGTAACTCCTAATATTTGGTGAACAACTCTTGTTCTAATCATCTTATGATTTATCCAATTTACTTGCCTCTAGGTTTCTAATCCTATTAGAGTAACTTAGTTAAGTCATTAACCAATTTTTAACCAGTGAATATCACTTGTTTATTCTTCGCGTTTAACCAAGATAAATACTAGTACTTTGCTTTGGCAGAACCTACATAGTATTGATCGAGGCTTTAACAAGGGCAAAATTGGAAGGCCATGTTGACTTAATATTTTAATAGAGGGATTTTATTAAGATTGTTCCATCTCACCAATTATGGTCTACATTAGTCCATTTAGTCTTTTAATTGATCTCATCAATTAACGGGGTTTTATTATTATCAAGTTTTAATATATATAATTGGCATGCTTTAGACATCCATAGCATCTCATACATGAATAAATAAAGCAATAAATAAATGCAATAGTTATAGCCCATAAACTAAGGTGGTTCAACCCAAGCCAATGGGAAAACCAAAAAGAAACCTAAAGGTGTAAGCCATTTCACAAGCTATCATTCTCAATCATTGTCCCACCTTCCTTCTCGTTTGGCCCACAGCAACTCTTGCAAATTACAATATGCAGAAACTCGTTTTACATACGAGGGAATAAGATGAGAAGAGAAATACAATAGAATAGTAGTAAGGCACGACACGCAGGCCGTATTTAAAAAAAATACAACCTTTTATCGAATGTGTCATTGGGCTATAACTATGCATTTCAAACACCGTGCATGTCAAAAATAGCATACATAATTCTATATATACATATATATATATATATATTTAAGGTGAATTATAAAATATCCTTTCAACCTTTTGTGGCCCATCAAGTTTATAAATTTCTTTTATTAACAAATTTTTTGCGAGGGTCTGAGGATGTCGGAGGAAGTGGGCCGAAGGCCTGCGGTAGAGCCCCTGCGGTACGAATTGCATACCCCAGTCAAATGAAACCTCACAATTTGATAACTTTTTATCAACAGAATCGTGTTTTTAGGATTTTAATCCTTGAGGTTTCATATCGGAACAACCCTTGTTCCATTAGCGATTAACACTTACTAGAAACTATCAATACCTCCGTCACATTATTACTGATTTGTTAATAATTACTTGAGTAATAACATAAAATCAAGTAGGCCACAAAACCATGATTAACATTTAATCAATTACCGAAAGGAACAGTTATCGAGTTATGCTTAAACGATTTAAACAATCGAAAATACAATAAGATCAAAACATGAATCTCATACAATTGCATCACCCAAGTATTTAAACCCGAAGTTAAGTATCACACAAGTGGCTCGATACCCATCGTTGGGCGCCGGAACCCATGGCGCGTGAGAATAAAATTAGATCCGTTGATCCAAATCAGGAATCCATGTGTGAAGAACGAATCGGGGGTGAAATAAAGGTTTGAAATTACCAAAACTTAAATGAGAGAGTGGCGCACGCCTTGGCAACAAGAGTTTTGATCTCTCGTCGAATCCAGCCACAACCTTTTCCGATGTCGGCCTCTACGTGATCCACCCGGTTTGACTATGAATGGAAGAAATCTCCAAAACTATTTTGGAGGTTTATTTGCTTGACTACCGCTAGACCTAACAAGCAATCTATTAGGGTTTTTCTTAAGCTTTATCTCTTTTAAATACCTTTTATATTGGGTATCCTTTTAATTGGGCCTTTTATAATGGGTATCTTTTCATTGGGCCCATTATTTGGTATCCTTTTAATACCCTTTTATAATTGGTATCTCTTGAATGTTAAATAAATACAATAAAGTTTTTAACCAGAAAATTATAATTACATTAATTATAATAAGGATTTGATAAACTATATTTATTTAAATTTATATATGAATCAAATTCATATATTAATAGAATTATGTTGTCATTATGTGTACAACATCCTTGTACATATAATATGTTCAATATTTGATTGCCCAATTAAATTAATTCTTTAATTAATTTAATTCATGTGACAACAAAAAACAATACCAATTATATTTTATTCCATTCATTTAAACCATAGGGTGTGACCCAGTAGGTTCTTGCAACGTTAGCGATAATAATAGAACGATTCTAATGTCACAAACAATGAGTGGCATCTAGCAATGCATCATTGCTACCTAAGTTATAAGAAGTCATGATTCCACATAACTTTTTGTGATTAACCTTTCATGCATTAATCCTTAAGTCCTTTATCTCGGAATGGACACAAGTCATGGAATAGTCACACTTGTATAGTCCATCCCATGTTTCTTGATATCTTGAGTAGACTATGATATACAAATTAGTATGACATCTCATGTCAACTTATTTGAGCATGGCCATGCATTTCTAGTCTCACTCAATCAAGTGGCCTAAGATATTACTCCCATTATGTAGGAGGGACTTATCCTATATTGATCAACCATATCCTCTACATAGATTGTGGTATATCCAACATCGGCCTTTATAGAACAACCCGTTACGATTATGCGTTTAATGTATCAAAATATACAACTCACGATGTTGAGATTAATAATTATCTCAAGTCCGAGGATCATATACATATTAATCACTATGAGTAATGTTGTGACAATTACATAATAATCCAATAAACATACTCATAACAGGTCAATCCAATATGTTGTTCTCTAACACACATATTCATGCATTGATTTTGACAATCCACATCAATGACAACTCTTTATCATCAATCAACTACATGTTAGTCTTAATGCATTACTGTTGTCCTAGTCGACAATAATACTCGACTAAGGATCTTTTAAAAATAATCATATTATTCTCGGGACATTATCATAAAAGCAGTTTATTTGTATACAGATAGAAAACTGAAATAATAATGACAACGCTTTATATTAATAAATATGGTAAATAAAGTATGTTATTACAACCATCTCATGATTGATCTTTGGGCATACTCTTACAAGGGACACACTGCCAAGTCACACACCCATGGGGCTGACCATGTGCCACACACGGCCTAGACACACGCTCGTGTGTCTACCCATGTAGACTAACTCAAGGCTATTTTCCAAGCCATTTAGCCACCCTCACTTGCATACATTCATACGCCATCACATAAACTTTCCATATCATCAATTATAACTCTTGGATTATCACATTTAATTTGGAAAATGAAGTCTTCATCCCATACACGAGGGAGAACTATTTCTAGTATAATTACAATTGGCTTAAGCCATCATCTATGGCTATACACAACCGAACCATAAACTCTCTTAGGCCAACACATTTGGCTATCTCAACTATGACTTAATCAACTTTAAATACTATCCCTATACATGCCATAACTTATAAGGACTTGAAACCTTATACCAAGTGTCTGCTCGATAGTGTGAAAACATCTCCGGTGGTCTCCAACCCGAGCTAGTTTAGTTAACCTATAAGAGATGGTAAAGGAAAAGGAGTAAGCAATAGTGCTTAGTAAGTTCATATGCAAATAATAATCAATTATTGATATTTATTGATTATACTCAATCACAAGGTAGTATAATGAGTTTTACTCCTAAACTCATTGTTACCTATTCGATCCTTCATAATGCTTACTCATTCCGTCTCCTACCACATTCTAACCATATCTCGAGCGTAATGCTCACATACATTCCCTGCACTTATCACCACAATTTCTCATGATACAACATATCGAAATTATCACTAAACCACTCATAATGCTAAATTACTCTGTGGTTTCGCACTTAGCCCACCATCGATCTTTAATAGGGTGGTATCGCACTTACCCCACCAAAAGAACAGTAACGGTGGCATCGCACATAGCCCACCAAATATCAATATAAACGATTGTATCACACACAGCCCATCGTAGTTACGTAATAAGGTGGAATCGCACTTAGCCCATCAAAAGAATAGTTACGGTGGTATCACACATGGCCCACCAAATATCATTATAAATGATGGTAACACACACAACCCATCGTAATTATGTAATAAGGTGGTATCGCACTTAGCCCACCATCAAGTGTGGTTATTACACATTCACATAACTATTTCATCATTGATACGAAACTATACAATCACTATCAAATTCAATCCACAGTGAATCATACTTGTTCTCAATCATGCCATACACCAATCAATAACAACAATGTGTATATAAAATGCATTGTTTACACATAAACCATTATGGGTTCATCATATACTGAATTCAACACAATTTAATTCTAACACATACCCGTACCTCTCATGGTACAACCACATACTTTCTCATTTTCAGCATACTTGTTGAATCACTCAAATTGTTAAATAACACTCTTGAGTTGCATACATAAAGCACCACATTGACATCATGCCCTTGATAGGGTCTTACACAAAATATCCCATCCATGCCATGTCCCTGACATGGTATTATGCAATATCTCACACCGAGGCCATATTTCAATATGGTATTACACGGGACCTTAACTATCATCATATCATGCTATTTGCATTTCCCATTACTCTTAGATTCAATTCTCTTGACATCTCGTCAAAACATATTTAATACATTTATAGAGTAAATATACAGTCCATGCAGTATTGGAATATTAAATAACCCGCACATATTTACAACATTTGCAGACGAACTTACTTTAATATCGAAAGCGTAGAAAGGGACCTATTTGTCCATATATCTCTTTTCTCTCGTTCTAGGTCCAAATCTCATTTTCTTTGATCTAGAACAATATAATTTACTCATTTGATCACTTATAAATCATAATACATCATAATCTACGCTTAGGTGAAAATAACTAGTTTGCCCTTATACTTTGGCAAAATTACGATTTTGCCCCCAGGCTCGTAAATCACTTTTCATCATATTTTCTTATTAAACAAGCCTAGCTGAACATTTAGTCCTCTTACAACTATTCAAAATTCCAACTATTTCATGCATTAATGAAAAAATTACAACATTTGCATCTTAGTCTTAATTAGGTGTTTTCATGACAACAACTTTCACAAAAGTTGTTTCTCATCTTCCCATCATTCATTTACTTCTATAAAAACTTAGCAACCAACATAAACTCTCTCATGGCAAGTCCCTAGACTTTCAACCATATTGCAAATTAGTCCCCTCATTAGCTAGCTTAAGCTTAAAATTAAAGCACCAAAATTTCCATGCATCCTTATTAACATGTTATAACACATAAATAACATGAAAATAATTTTCTCTAACCTCAAATTAGTGATCTGGAGATCATTGTTCTGACTAGCCCCTAAACCGGGATGTTACAATTCTCCCCCCTTAGGAATTTTCGTCCCAGAAAATCTTACCAGGAGAAATTGCTTTCTACACTCATGAAATGATTCCACTGACTTTTCAAAATCGTAAATCAATTTATCCTCAAGTTTCTCTCATCAAAAACCTTTAAGTTGTAATACATAAGGTTGAAGCACGACTTTAAAACCTAGTTTACTCTTTCTTTAGAGTACACATACTCAGAAATCTGACAAATGTGAACTCTGCACAAGCTAAAATGATCCTTCAGATCATTATTCAATAATCCACTACAATTCAGATGGCATCCCCCTCCGTGGGAAATCATGTCAATCCGAATTCGAAATCTATATTATTTTATCACACTTTCTCACTAGGATCCTCACTGACTATAATAGTCCTGACTTTGAATACTCTAAAAATTCGGCTTTTAGCGGTCGACTACTTTTGATCATAAACTCAATTATATCGTGAAATGTACTCAATCGTCAAAACATTTGTGCATATAACTGTACTTTTTCTTAATCTTTCATGAGTAGACATGCTACTACTAAGTCTCGTACCAAAACTTCTGCATAATTCTGAATTCATCAACATACAAATTCTATCTCAAGGTAACATCAACAACGGAAATCTTATCTGACCTGAATTGTAACGTCTTAAACAAACTCATTCAGGGCTTATTTAAAATACCATCCACTACCTCAGTTCTGAACTCCTTTGCTTCGAAAGGAAGACTTGCTCTAGTCATTAACCTTGCTGAAACTAGGATATTACCAACTAAGGTCAATCGATTGACTAACTCGCATTGCTTAACAAGGATCTTCCATCCAGACAGTTGTACTATGTCTACTATCTGAGAAGTATTTTAATAACTATACACACCATTGTAATAGTTTAAGTTGTTTTCATTAACTCACATTTAGATTTTTCTACAGCATTAGAAACTCTAACTTATCATAATTCAGAAAAACACATGACGTTTTTCCTAAAAATCATATTATAACCTCAATTTCACAACTCAGACACAAAAGTGAACGTCTCAGGATCACCAATCCAACAATTCTTTTCGACGTAACTCTAATCACCCAAAAATGTAAACTATTCCTTTACACACTGATATTAAAACACTTTTCAATTTATTCATTATCGCGTCACTAAAATTCATAAACTATTTTTCCCAGATTCAACTGAGCTCGATACTAGAATTTTCAGTTAATAGTACCATTAATAGCTTTCAACTTAACCATCATGATTAAAAAATTTCAATGAGCATACCTCTGTATCATGCTCCCTACTCATGTACACATAGAATTTTATTCTCCTTGTTAATTCATGCGTAAATATACACATAACTTGAATCATATCTCAATACATCAATCTACTCTTTTCTGCATACTGAGAATATATTTCGAACACACTCTCGTTTGAGTTTCTTTTGATATGCTAATTTGAAACCTTTACTGTTGTCTTATCTCAAGATAGCAGAGACATCACAATCAAATGCATTAACTCTATTCGGTTTACTCGAAAACCCATCGCACAACGTGAAACTTATGATTTCACTTCTTATACTAGAATTATCACCTTTCTATGATCAACTCAAAAGCGCAACCATAGTAGATATAACTATCACAACTCAAAGAACACACACTTTAAAGATAACCATGATCAGCGAAAATATAAGAGAAATCTCACATAAAGTTTCATCACCAACTTCTTCCTCTAAGTACCAGAATAGGGTTACAAAGAGATAAAGCAATGTCAATTTCAATTAACCAAATCGCCAACCGTTTTGTCTGATTCTCAATCATCTAACAATTCTCACACGATCACAATTTCGTAAAAAGAACAACCCCATCACCCCTAAAGGGAAACAAATATTTATACATAATACTCAAAGAGATCATTATAACCCATACAACTTTGGTTGTCATGATCAAACATTTTTGCAGTTCGAATATTGTTTTTCTAACCATTTTTGTCATCATAAACCTTTTTATTAATCATTCATTAATGAACATCGAATTTGGAAGATCTCGATAAGTACACCTTAGGCTTCCTACTTAATTGAGTCAATTAGCCGAGGCCAACTTCCTTTTTGCTCGTACTTTTGCATAATCAGTACGATCTTTAAAACATTCAGATCTTCTTCCCAAAACTGTTCTCACCTTCTGACTATCTTCATCTCCATATATATTACTAATTGTTTCGCCACTGATCTCTTTCATTCCATACTCATGAACTTACTCAACTTGACTCTCGTGACTACATACATATGATTTAACATTCATCATTAATGAAATATCATCATAGTTACACAACTCGCTCCAAACTAGTTTTCATGTTTACTCATGCTACCATTGTTTCTATCACCCATAATTTCGAACAGTGACTTTACTTACTCAAGTTTCCACATTAATGTCTATTTGAGTACTCAACATTTAACTCTAATTTCTCTTACCATCACTTATCAATTTATGGAATGTCTTACGGGTTTGAGTATGTCATTTAATCGATTGCTATAGTCCAACTATGGTCTCACTTGTATCACAACATCATAGCCCAGCTATAACTTTACATGTCGTCATGATGCCATAGCCTCACTATGGTCTTACACGAGATCTCATATCGATGTTGATGCCATATCCTAGATATGGTCTTACTCGAGATAGTACGTCGAGGCCATGCTCCATACATGATCTTACACGATTTTGTACCGAGGCTAGGTCCCAGACATGGTCTTAAACAGAATCACTATTCGATGCCAATGCCATGCCCCAGATATGGTCTTACATGGAATCACATGCTCTTCCATGGTCTAACTGTGGTCTTATTCGTCAATTTATGATTGAACGACCGTACTCATCTCCTGTATTCTACTCAATTGTAACTTCCCAGTTTAACTCTCACATTATAATATGTGTGGCCTCATAATAGAGTCATAAAACAAAACATTATACATTCTTTGCTTTAACAGTCGCACATGAATTTCAACTATATGGACATACTGATTATACATCATTCAAACAGTTATACATACACACATATCCCATTCACTGAGTAAGTTTATCCACTATATGCACTTAACCAAACAGGTTGAGCATATAACACTGTATGTGTATCGAACCAATATAGATAAGCTTATCACTTTATAACCCTCATTTCATACCTTATCACACACATGTCATACAGTTCTATTCATACCTCTCTGAATTTCATCACAACATTAGCACATTTCAATTACCTCATTCTCACTTACAACATTATTGAAATTAGCTCGGTTGGGAATCATTTCTGTCTTAACAAAACAATTTCAATAGAGATGGGAGATATCACACTATCATGGTCCACATATGGCATGTATAGCTAGACTCTTACTCATGCTAGTTTAGTCTGAGAACTGACTAAACCATAGCTCTGATACCACTAAATGTAACACCCCTTACCCGGATTCTATACCGGAACCGGGCACGAGGCATTACCGGACTTGACTTGCTTGATCATTCCTCTTTAGGCTATAAAAATTCTCTCCAATATAAAAATTTTCATTCACTATCATAACATCCCTATCATGGGTTAACGAGGCCCTTTACACCCGATCGAGATGTCGTGGAACCGAACCAGAACTTTTGAAACACTTAGAAAATTTTCACCTAAATAGGGGCCACACGACCATGTGAAATGGAAAACGCCCGTGTGGGCAGGCCGTGTAGTTGCACACGCCCATGTCCCTATCTCGTGTGGGATTTATTTTTATTTCAAACCTACAAGGGTTTTCACACGGCCAGACACACGCCCATGTGCTTGGCCCGTGTGCTCCACATGGCCTAGACACGCCTGTGTCCTCGCCTGTGTGTAAAAACTTAGGTATTCTTTTTGTGACGTCAATAGCCTCACAAGGGTCACATGGCCTAGGCACATCCCTGTGTGGCTAGCCCGTGGTCAACACTAACTTACAAGACTAACATGCAGGGGACACACTGCCAAGTCACACACCCATAGAGCTGACCGTGTGTCATACACGGCCTAGACACACACCCGTGTGGACCAATTCAAGGCTATTTTCCAAGCCATTTAGCCACCATCACTTGCATACATTCATACACCATCACATAAACTTCACATATCATCAATTATAGCTCTTGAATTATCACATTTAATTTGTAAAATGAAGTCTTCATCCCATACACGAGGGAGAACTATTTCTGGTATAATTACAATCGACTGAAGCCATCATCCATGGCTATACACAACCGAACCATAAACTCTCTTAGGCCAACACATTTGGCTATCTCAACTATGCCTTAATCAACTTTAAATACTATCCCTATATATGCCATTACTCATAAGGACTTGAAAATCATACCAAGTGTATGCTCGATAGTGTGAAAACATCTCCGGTAGTCTCCAACCTGAGCTAGTTTAGTTAACCTATAAGAGATGGGAAAGGAAAAGAAGTAAGCAATAATGCTTAGTAAGTTCATATGCAAATAATAATCAATTATTGATATTCATTCATTATACTCAATCACAAGGTATTATAATGAGTTTTACTCCTAAACTCATGGTTACCTATTCGACCCTTCATAATGCTTACTCATTCTGTCTCTTACCACAGTCTAACCATATCTCAAGCGTAATGCTCACATACATTCCCTGCACTTATCACCACAAATTATCATGATACAACACATCATAATTTATCACTAAACCACTCATAATGCTAAATTACTCGGTGGTTTCGCACTTAGCCCACCATCGATCTTTAATAGGGTGGTATCGCACTTAGCCCACTAAAAGAATAGTTACAGTGGCATCGTACATATCCCACCAAATATCAATATAAACAATGGTATCGCACACAGCCCATCGTAGTTACGTAATATGATGGTATCGCACTTATCCCATCAAAAGAATAGTTACGGTGGTATCACACATGGCCCACCAAATATCATTATAAACGTTAGTAACGCACACGGCCCATCATAATTATGTAATAAGATGGTATCGCACTTAGCCCACCATCAAGTGTGGTTATTACACATTCACATAACTATTCTGTCATTGATATGAAACTATACAATCACTATCGAATTCAATCAACATTGAATCATACAAGTTCTCAATCATGCCATACATCAATCAATAACAACAATGTGTATATAAATTGCATTGTTTACACATAAACCATTATGGGTTCATCATATACCGAATTCAACACAATTTAATTCTAACACATACCTGTGCCTCTCATGGTACAACCAGATACTTTCTCATTTTTAACATACCTGTTGAATCACTCAAATTGTTAAATAACACTCTTGAGTCGCATACACATAACATCACATTGACATCATACCCCCGATAGGGTCTTACACGAAATATCCCGTCGATGCCATGTCCCTAACATGGTATTATGTAATATCTCACACCGAGGCCATATTCCAATATGGTCCTACACGGGACCTTAACTTTCATCATATCTTGTTATTTGCATTTCCCATTATTCCTGGATTCAATTCTCTTGACATCTCGTCAAAACATATTTAATACATTTATAGAGTAAATTTACATTCCATATAGCATTGGAATATTAAATAACCCGCAAATATTTACAACATTTGCACACGAACTTACTTTAATATCGAAAGGGTAGAAAGGGACCTGTTTGTCCATATGTCCCTTTTCTCCCGTTCTAGGTCTGAATCTCCTTTTCTTCGACCTAGAACAATAGAATTTACTCATTTAATCACTTATAAATCATAATACATCATAATCTATGCTTAGGTAAAAATGACTATTTTGCCCTTATACTTTGGCAAAATTACAATTTTGGCCCTAGGCTCGTAAATTACTTTTCATCACAATTTCTTATTAAACAAGCCTAGCTGAACATTTAATCCTCTTACAACTATTCACAGTTCCAACTATTTCATGCATTAATAAACAAATTACAACATTTGCATCTTAGCCTTAATTAGGTGTTTTCATGACAACACCTTTCACAAAAGTTGTTCCTCATCTTTCCATCATTCATTTTCTTCCATAAAAAATCAGGAAACAACATAAACACTCTCATGGCATGTAACACCCTAAACCCGACCCATGCGGTATGACCGGATCTGGCATGTCACATGAAGAAAATGTTTAAAGATCTTATGATTGTACTAAAGTTGACGTTATTTGGTTAGTCAAGTAAAACAAGTTTGGTTTATAAATATTCGATAAAAATACTACTAATCTCGAGAGGTTGATTTGGTGAATCAAAAATCGAACAAGTGAACTTTAAGACCCTGACTTTTGATAAGGATGACGATAATTCGAAGAAAAATCCAAGTTTAAATTATTTGTACATATTTGTTATGAAATCTATTTGTTAATCATTTTTGGAAAACCATTGTTTATAATCTCAGAAAATCCCCGTTTAAAACAATTCATGAAAGATAATAAGTACGTCAAAACATAAAGCAAATTAAAAATCCCAGAGGCCTTATTACAACTTTAAACCCAAAATAGTAAAAGTAATGAAATAAAGCAGGAAAGAAGTTTACTAATGTTCGAAAACATCATTTCTAAAGTATGGCCTCCACCGAGTCATCCATGGCCCCAAGTCCTCATTACTGAGCATTACCTGCAAGGATTAAGAAAAAGTGGTGAGTTACAGGAACTCAGTGCATAATCCTTTTACCGTCATCCACTAGGCCTGAACCCGCATAGCAACATCTTGGGCTTATGCCCATTTACATAACAGTAATTAAATGAAATGAATGCAACCAAACCATCCATCCATCACCCCCCGACTAGCCAATCACACCTGTAAGGGATCAAGTCAACCCACCCCGCCTCTCACACCAATTTGCAGTCGAGCTGCTATCATATAGTATTTTTGTGGTCAAGCCACCGAAATCATATTTAAAATAAAAAAATTGAGGCTATGCACCCAGGCTACACGGCTCTCCATACAATTTTTCCCACCCCATGTAGTATGTAAAGATTCATCATACATAGAAATATATCCAAATATAAAACAACCATTAAACTAGTGAAATATTTCGATGAATCGGCCCATTAAAGCACTTTGGCAAATCGGCCCACTATGGGCAATTTAATAAATCGGCCCATTGAGGGCATTTTGGTAAATCGACCCTTTAAAGGCGTTTAAGTAAGTTAGTCGATTCATGCCATATTACGGTTATTAGATTCGTAAGCAACAACGATCTATATTTCCAACATGATGGTGAATCACGAATCTACAGGATTTCGGTGTGAGATTACACACCTGATTACGGTAAGAACTAAATCTTCTTGATCTTCGGCACCTATGTCACCATAACACTCGATTAACTAGCAAGGAGAGTTTCTTAATCGATATTTAAACAATCGGTTTATCATACTTACCCTCACTACCGTGAACAACCACGATCTGCCTATTCTCATCGGATGCTGGCTCCCTTCCATAACCTGGTGGGAAATCCCGATACCGCCCTACGTTTGAACTTGGGAATAGATATTGCAAGTCCACTCCCTTTTCGTCCTCCTATCGATTTTCTTTTAGTATCGCTACCACTCGCCTCCATTGGAAGAGTCTCGGTCAGAATAATAATACGATGAGAGAAAGTAGTTGTCTAAGGAGAGGGTTTCGGCTTATCACAACTTCCGAAGGATCAACGAGTAGAGGAGAACGAATGATTTAGTCCCTAGAATAATCGATTAGTCAAATCTATCGATCCGTTTTAGCGGAAGAACTGAGCAATGAGAGAGATTGAAATGAACCATGAAGAAACTCCTAACCTTAACGATGATGAACCCGATCCCACCGATTCGACTTATGGCTACGGATGAGTCGGCAAAGATATGAGATTCGACACCCCACTAGAACGCTACGAAAAGAAGAGATGATCACGATATGAGGGAGTAGGAGAGAATGATGTTTCAGTTTAGAGAACCATCCGAATGATGAGGGTCACATATTCGGCCATGGAGAAAAGAAGATGAAAGAAAGAGAATGAAGCCACTTGCCCGATACGACCAAGGAAGAAAATGCCCCACACGAAAAAGGGAGAGAAAATAGGATGCTTAAGAGATTCGGCTTTTTGGAGAGGAAAGAACAAGGGAGATTTGGTCTCCAAGTATGTCGTCTAATGAAAAGAGGAAAAGAAAGCTATGGCAAAGATGAGAAGAAGAAAAGAAAATGTTCCCTAATGGTCACGGTTTTAGGCAAGGAAAAGAGGTACCAAATGGTAAAAAGAAAATACCTTCAAATGAAACCAAAAACTCCTCAAAAAGTCTAACAAAAATTCGGCACAACCACCCCTTACCAAAACCAATTACACCTTCCACCAAAAGATCTTAGTTGACCAAAATTCTTTCCCCCATGCACCTCCTAAAATTCGGCCAACATTCCCCTTTTACCACAATCCCTTATTTTCTCCTTGATCTCCCCTTTACTCTTCTCCTTAGTCTTCTTTCCATTACTCATTCAAATGAATTTGAATGAGTCTTCCTTTCCTTCTTTAAAGTCATGGTCGAATCTTACCATCTTTCACTTGATTAGCACAAAAATTAAATCCAAAAGTTGAAATAGGTGGGATTCAAACTCTACCTCTTTTTCTCCTTCATGTGACGCCACACCACTCTTCTACTAGCTCCATTTGTGCTAGCAAAATACTCACCTATTCTCTTATGCCTTGACACCACTCACCTTCTCCCCTTTAAGTGCTTAAACATAAAAATTTCTTCTAAGGCCCAACTCAACCCCAAGCCTTCTTAGGGCCCCTAAACACACACAACTAACACTCTTAACTAGCCTAACGCATGGTATAATGCAAAACATAAAATCGCAAATTTCAGGATGTTACAATTCTACCCCCTTAAAGAAATTTTGGCCTCAAAACTTACCCGATTAAAAGAGATGAGGGTAATGTTGCCAGATCGTGTCCTCTGGCTCCCATATGGCTTCCTCTGACCCGTGATTACGCCATAATACTTTGACCAACAGAATCAATTTCCTTCTCAGCACATTAATATCCCGATCTAAAATTTGTATGCCTCTTCTTCAAAAGACAAATCAAGTCTTATCTCGATTTCCTCCACTGGCACAACATGAGACCGATCCGAATGATAACACCTTAGCATCGAGACATGGAATACATGATGGATTTGACTTAACTCCGAAGGTAACTCAAGCTGATAAGCCACTGGCCCAACACGCTTCAATACACGGTAAGGTCCGATAAATCTAGGGCTCAACTTGCCCCTCCGTCCAAATCTTAAGATCTTTTTCCTTCAAAAAGACCTGATCACCCACAGAGAACTCTATCTCCTTCCGCTTTAGATCCGCGTATGATTTCTGTCTGTCTGAAGCTTCTTTTAACTGAGCTCAAATTACCTTTACTTTTTCCTCCGTCTCCGAGATCAACTCTGGACCCAATAATTGTCGCTCCCCCAGCTCAGTCCAGCAAGTAGGAGTACGACACCTACGACCATACAACACCTCGTAAGGTGCCATCTGGATGCTGGATTGATAGCTGTTGTTGTATACAAACTCTGCCAATGGTAGAAAATCTTCCCAACTTCCCCTGAAATCGATCACACAGCCCCTTAACATGTCTTCTAGAATCTGGATTACTCTCTCCGACTGACCATCAGTCTGCGAATGGAACGCTGTACTGAAATCTAACCTTGTACCCAAAGCCTCCTGTAGAGCCTTCCAGAACCGTGATGTAAACCTAGGATCCCTGTGTGATATAATAGACATTGGTACCCCATACAACCTCACAATCTCTACTACATACAACTTGGCCAACTTCTGCAATGAATAATCCGTATGAACAGGTAGAAAATGAGTAGACTTCGTTAACCGATCCACTATAACCCACACTGAATCTTTCTTAGTAGGCGTTAAGGGTAACCCACTAACAAAATCCATCTTTATCCTTTCCCATTTCCATAGTGGGATTTTCACCAGTTGTAGCAAACCTGAAGGCAGTTGATGTTTCGCCTTCACCTGCTGACATGTCAAGTACTTGCTCACGAAGTCGGTAACCTCCAGTTTCAACCCTGGCCACCAATACTATTCACGGAGGTCTCTGTACATTTTGTTTCCCCTGGGGTGCATATGGACTATTCTGCGCCTCATGCAGAAGCATTTGTCTCAATTCAGGATTCTTGGGCATACAAACTCTTCCGCGGAAATATAATACTGCATCACTATTTAATCCAAAATCCCCTATCTCACCACTTTCCACTTGCTGAAGTCGAGAACCCAACCTTTCATCTAACAACTACTTTTCCTTAATCTGACTTACCCATACAGGCTTCACCTGAAGTTTAGCTAACAAGCTACCATCTTCATAAAGGCTGAGATGAGCAAACATCACTCTTAAAATAATATCACCTTACGTCTCAATGCATCTGCCACTACGTTAGCTTTACCTGGGTAATACTCGATTGAACAGTCATAATCTTTCAACAATTATATCCACTTCCGCTGTCTTAAATTCAACTCCTTCTAGGTAAGGAGGTACTTCAGACTCTTATGCACCGTACAAATAGTGTCTCCATATCTTCAGAGCAAACACCACTACAACTAACTCCAAATCATGAGTGGGATAGTTCACCTCATGCGGCCTTAATTGACGAAATGCATAAGCCACTACTTTTCCCTCTTGTATCAACATACATCCCAAGCCCGTGTGTGACGCATTACAATAAACAATAAACTCCTTACCAGCCTCAGGCTGAATCAATGCTGGCACTTCTGTCAGAATCTTCTTCAATTTCTCAAAGCTCTCTTGCTGCTTATCTGACCATACAAACGGTACTCCCTTACGCAATAGCTTAGTTAGGGGTGCAACAATCAACGAAAACCTCTCAACGAATCGCCTGTAATACCCAGCCAAACCTAGAAAACTTTGAATTTCTACCACTGACTTTGGTGGCTTCCAGTCCAATATAGCCTTGATCTTCCGGGGACCAACTCTAATTCCCTCGACAGACAGAACATGCCCCAAAAAGGTCACTCCCTTAAGCCAAAATTCACACTTACTGAATTTGGCATACAGTTGCTTCTCCCTTAATATCTGCAATACAACCCGTAGATGCGAATCATGCTCCTCTTCTGTCTTTGAGTACACCAAGATGTCATCTATGAATACCACCACAAATCGGTCTAGATAATGTTGGAAGACCCGGTTCATCATGTTCATAAATACAGCTGGTGCATTAGTAAACCCGAGCGACATCACTAAGAACTCGTAATGCCCATATCGAGTTCGAAATGCAGTCTTGTGAATATCCGCCTCCTTGACCTTTAGCTAGTAATACCCCGATCTCAAGTCTATCTTCGAGAAGACTGAAGCTCCTCGCAGCTGATCGAACAAATCATTGATCCTCGGTAATGGGTATTTGTTCTTGATTGTCAATTTGTTCAATTATCTATAATCGATGCACATACGCATCGATCCATCCTTTTCTTAACGAACAACACTAGTGCTCCACACGGTGACACACTTGGTCGAATAAACCCACGATCCATCAGCTCCTGGATCTGAGCTTTAAGTTTCACTAGCTCCTTTGGCGTCATTCTGTAAGGGGCAATGGACACCGGAGCCGTTACTGGAAATAGCTCAATACCAAATTCCACCTCCCGATCCGGAGGCAATCCTAGAAGCTCCTCAGAAAAGTCATCTGAAAACTCTTTCACCGTTTTAATACTCTCTACCGATAACTCTTTAGCATCCAAAAGCACTGATGAAGGCTAAGAATGCTTCACACCCCTTTCGTACTAATCTTTTAGCCTTTAAAGTAGATACCACATTAGACAAGTAATTTCTTCTTTCACCTATCATCATTACTTTTTTATCCTCTGAAGTTCTTAGTACCATCCACTTTGCAGAACAATCCAAGTTCGCAGGGTGCTTAACCAGCCAGTCCATGCCCAATATAAGGTCGAACTCCCCGAATGGCAGTTCCATCAAATCCGCCAGAAATACTACCCCCTGAACTTCTAAGGGCACATCCCTAAACAACTTATTTACTACCATCGACTGTCCTAAAGGGCTAATTACAGTTGTTTCTCTAGCAGTAATCTCAGATCTAATATTCAAAGTTCCATACATATCACATGTAACATACGAATGGGTGGATCCAATGTCTATCAAAGCGGTAACAGGTACATCAGATATGAAAAACGTACCAGTTATGACGTCAGGTGCATCGCCACCCTCTCGACGTCTGACCGCATAGACCAACCCTGGCTGTCTCGCCTCCGTGTTACCCCTATTGTCGGTACCTCTACCCGGTGTACCCTGACCTCATCCTACACCATTACCACCTCGACCTGGTCTACGGCCTCTCGGTAATGCTGCCCGAGCACCCCTACTACTGCGCCAAATGCATATGAACTACGAGTGCGAGCAGGATCTCGAAGGCAATCCCTAAACCGATGATCCTTGGATACACATCTGAAACAACCACCAGTTCTCTTCTAGTATTCACCCCAGTGAAGTTTCCCACAATCCACGCAAGCCTATAACTGATTGGTAGTAGCTGGAGCACCCACTCGAATTGGCCCCTCATTCCTGGGCCTTTTCTAAAATCCTCTGGCAGGACCTGAATACCCAGAGTCTCTTTTGTTCCTGCTTCTATCCTTATCTCAATTTTGCCGTTCCGAGTGTTTTACTTATTCAACAATCTTAGCTTTTTCCACTAGTATAGCAAAATTCCTCTCCTTTTGCGGGGCTATCAGTACCCGTAATTCATCATGCAACCCGTCCTCAAAACGCACACAGCGTTCGTAATCAGTCAGGACTATACCCTGGGAAAACTGACTCAGACGCAGGAACTCTGCCTCATATACTACCACAGATCTACTTCTTTGGACCAGATTCAAGAATTCCTTTATTCGGGCATCCACATAGCTAGCACCGACATATCTTCCATGGAATGCTGTCTTAAAGAAATCCCAGGTAATAAGATCAGCCTGAGTGTCTTCCCGAACAGTGAGCCACCACTGATACACCTCATCTTTTAACAATGACGCAACCTCTTTCAGTTTCTGTTCAGCTGTGCAATCCAGATCGTCCATAATCCGCTCTACCACCTCAAGCCAGTACTCCGCTACACTTGGGGCCACACCCAAAATACCCCTAAAAACTTTGGCCCCATTCGATCTAAGTCACTCGGATATCAACCCACAAGCTGCTGACCCAATTCTTGCCCCAACAACCCTTTCCAATACCCGCAACATCGCTTGGGACAGAGCGTCGTCCCCACCCATTCGATCATGTGACCCAGCTTTAGTCACCAATGACGCAGGTACGTCTATTTCTGGCATTTGTCCCGATGCTTGAGATACAACTCTAGCACCTTGGCCTCTACCACGGCCACGTCTACCGCATCCATGTCCTCTAGCGCTCATATTTGCTAAGTAGATTTAATCTGATTGAATATCTTATGGGTCAGTATGCTTATTCAGTGTTTATTAAACAATATTTTATGAAGTATAAGAAGTAAAGTTGTTTTCGGAGAACGTATCCTAAAGTCTCAATCTCTATAGTTTCAGCTCCTATAACTAGAAGTTTTAATGCACTATTGTCTCGTAAAATTCTCTTACTACAGCTATACAACAATAATCATAAAACGAGAATAGAAAAACTTACTGACTTGGTGCTGGATACCCGTGGTGCCATACTTCCTCTAAAACATGTATTTATAAATCAAATTTCAAACAGCTTTATGAAACATTTTTTAACCCAAACCACAATCGAGTTTTGCAACCTGGCTCTGATACCATAAAATGTAACACCCTAAACCCGGCCCATGCGGTATGACCGTATTTGGCATGTCACATGAAGAAAATGTTTAAAGATCTTATGATTGTACTAAAGTTGACGTTATTTGGTTAGTTAAGGAAAACAAGTTTGGTTTATAAATATTCGATAAAAATACTACTAATCTCGAGAGGTTGATTTGGTGAATCGAAAATCGAACTAGTGAACTTTAAGACCCTAACTTTTGAAAATGAAGAAAAATCCAAGTTTACATTATTTGTACATATTTGTTATGAAATCCATTTGTTAATCATTTTTGGAAAACTATTGTTTATGATCTCAGAAAATCCCCGTTTAAAACAATTCATGAAAGATAATAAGTACGTCAAAACATAAAGCAAATTAAAAATCCCAGAGGCCTTATTAAAACTTTAAACCCAAAATAGTAAAAGTAATAAAATAAAGCGGAAAATAAGTTTACTAATGTTCGAAAACATCATTTCTAAAGTATGGCCTCCACCGAGTCATCCATGGCCCCAAGTCCTCATTACTGAGCATTACCTGTAAGGATTAAGAAAAAGTGGTGAGTTACAGGAACTCAGTGCATAATCCCCTTATCGTCATCCACTAGGCCTTAACCCCCATAGCAACATCTTGGGCTTAAGCCCATTTACATAACATTAATTAAATGAAATGAATGCAACCCAACCATCCATCCATCACACCTTCGACCAGCCAATCACACCTATGGGGATCAAGTCAACCCACCCCGCCGCTCACACCATTTTGCAGTCGAGCTACTATCATATAGTATTTTTGTGGTCAAGCCACCGAAATCATATTTAAAATAAACAAATTGTGGCTATGCCATCAGGCTACACAGCTCTCCATACAATTTTTCCCACCCCATGCAGTATGTAAAGATGCATCATACATAGAAAAATATACAAATATAAAATAACCATTAACCTAGTGAAATATTTCGGTGAATCGGCCCATTAAAGCACTTTGGCAAATCGGCCCACTATAGGCAATTTAATAAATCGGCCCATTGAGGGCATTTTGGTAAATCGACCCTTTAAGGGCGTTTAAAAAAAGTTACTCGATTCATGCCATACTACGGTTATTAGATTCGTAAGCAACAACGATATATATTTCCAACATGATGGTGAATCACGAATCTACAGGATTTCTGTGTGAGATTACACATCTGATTATAGTAAGAACTAAATCTTCTTGATCGTCGGCACCTATGTCACTGTAACACTCGATTAACTAATAAAAAGAGTTTCTTAATCCATATTTAAATAATCGGTTTATCATACTTACCCTCACTACCCTGAACGACCACGATCTCCCTATTCTCACTGGATGCTGGCTCCCTTCCACAACCCGGTGGGAAATCCCAAACTGCTGATACCGCCCTACGTTTGAACTTGGGAGTAGAGATTTCAAGTCCACTCCCTTTTCGTCTTCCTATCAATTTTCTTTTAGTATCGCTACCACTAGCCTCCATTGGAGGAGTCTCAGTCAGAATAATAATATGATGAGAGAAACTAATTGTCTAAGGAGAGGGTTTCGACTTACCACTACTTCCGAAGGATCAACGAGTAGAGGAGAATGAATGATTTAGTCCCTAGAACAATCGATTAGTCAAATGTATAGATCCATTTTAGTAGAAGAACTGAGCAATGAGAGAGATCGAAATAAACCATGAAGAAACTCCATACCTTAATGATGATGAACCCGATTCCACCGATTCGACTTATGGCTACATATGAGTCGGCAGATATATGAGATTTGATACCCTACTAGAACGCTACAAAAAGAAGAGATGATCACGATATAAGGGAGTATGAGAGAATGATGTTTCAGTTTAGAGAACCATCCGAATGATAAGGGTCACATATTCGGCCATGGAGAAAAGAAGATGAAAGGAAGAGAACGAAGCCACTTACCCGATTCGGCGAAGGAAGAAAATGCCCCACACGAAAAAGAGAGAGAAGATAGGATGCTTAAGAGATTCGACTTTTTGGAGAGAAAAGAACAAAGGAGATTTGGTCTTCAAGTATGTCGTCTAAAGAAAAGAGGAAAAAAAAGCTATGGCAAAGATAAGAAGAAGAAAAGAAAATGCTCCCTAATGGTCACGGTTTTAGGCAAGGAAAAGAGGTACCAAAATGGTAAAAAGAAAATACCTTCAAATGAAACCAAAAACTCCTCAAAAAGTCTAACAAAAATTCGGTACGACCACCCCTTACCAAAACTGATTACACCTTCCACCAAAAGATCTTAGTTGACCAAAATTCTTTCCCCCATGCACCTCCTAAAATTCAGCCAACATTCCCCTTTTACCACAATCCCTTATTTTTCTCATTGATCTCCTCCTTACTCTTCTCCTTAGTCTTCTTTTTATTACTCATTCAAATGAATTTGAATGAGTCTTCCTTTCCTTTTTTAGAGTCATGGCCGAATCTTACCAGAATTCACTTGATTAGCACAAAAATTAAATCCAAAAGTTGCTAGAGGTGGGATTCAAACTCTACCTCTTTTTCTCCTTCATGTGACGCCACACCACTCTTCTACTAGCTCCACTTGTGCTAGTAAAATACTCACTTATTCACTTATGCCTTGACGCCACTTACCTTTTCCCCTTTAAGTGCTTAAACACAAAAATTTCTACTAAGGCCCAAATTTTAGGATGTTACATCGGCAAGTCCCTAGACGTTCAACCATATTGCAAATTAGTCCCCTCATTAACTTGCTTAAGCTTTGGGGACTCCAAAAACACAAAAATCATCAAAAATTATCATCAAAAGGACTTACTTGTAGAGAAATTGAGTTGTTAAAATTTTCAAGCTTTCAAAGCCCTCCCTTTTTTTGATATTTTCGGTTGGAGAAGAAAATGAAATGAGAAGATGATAACTTTTGCTTATATCATCTTATTTTATTCATTTTGTCAACTAATATCACCAACTATTGACCAAAAATAAATGCTCTTGTCTCCTTCATCCACATGGCCGGCCAACCCTTTAATATTGTCCTAATTGCACTTTAAATACATCCACTTTAACATTCTATTACTAACTCTACTTGTACAATAAAACTTTCACACTTTATGCAATTTAGTCCTTTTTAGCGATTAAGCCTGAAATCGCTAAAATTAACATGTTATAACAGATAAAATAATATGAAAATAATTTTCTCTAACCTCGAATTAGTGATCCCGAGACCAATGTTCTGACTAGCCCCTAAATCGGGCTGTTACATATACAATCCTTCATAATCATCCTAATTTTTCTAGGAGCGACCAAGGAAATGGACCGAACAACAACTTCTTGCAACATAGACCCAACTAATCTCAAGGGTTTAATCAGCAAGCTCCACCTCAGGCTGAGGCATCCAACAGTTTGGAGAACTTGTTGAAAGTGTACTTGGCAAAGAATGTCGCTTTGATCCAAAGCCAAGCAACAACATTGAAAAATTTGGAAAACCAAATGGGTCAGTTAGCTACAGAGCTTCGTAATAGACGGCAAGGAACCTTATCGAGCGATACTAAGAATCCAATAAATTTGGGTAAAGATCATATCAAGGCAGTGGCATTGTGAAGTGGTAAAATCCTAGAACCCCGATTGATTGATATCAAAGATAAGCCCATTGGGAAGAATCAACCAGCTGCTGAAATTCCTACACCAAAAGAGTCAGAGTCTGTAAAGATTGACAAGGTAAATCCTAACTTAATGAATTCAGATTTAGCATCTTCTTTGGATGCATATTTACCCACTCAGAAGAGGTATCTAATTCAACCGAAAGTTCCATCACCTCCATAGCCGCAAAGATTGCAACAACTCAAGCAGAAACATTAGGTGCAATTCAAAAAGTTTTTGGATGTTCTGAAGCAGTTACACATCAACATTTCGTTGGTGGAAGCTCTACAGAAAATGCCAAATTATGCAAAGTTTATAAAGGATATACTGTCTAAGAAGAAACGACTGAGTGAGTATGAGACTGTTGCCTTGACAAAGGAGTGAAGTACGTTCTTGTAGAACAAACTGCCACCGAAATTGAAGGACCCAGGAAGCTTTACTTTACCCTGTAACATTGGTGAGTCTTACTGTGGTAAAGCTTTGTGTGATTTAGAAGCAAGTATCAACTTGATGCCTAAGTCTATTTTCAAAATGCTAGGGATATGTGAAGTAAGACCTACAACTGTGACGCTTCAGCTAGCGGATCAATCTTTAGCATATCCCGAGGGAAAGATCGAGGATGTTTTGGTAAGAGTCGATAAATTTAATTTTCCTACTAATTTTATTGTCTTAGATTTTGAAGCAGATAAGGAAGTATTGATCATCCTCGGAATACCTTTCTTAGCCATGGGAAGAATGTTAATTGATGTGCAGAAAGGTGAACTCACCATGCGAGTTCAAGACGATCAGGTAACCTTTAACATTCTTAAACTGATGAAATTTCCTGATTCGACAAAAGAGTGTTCAGTTATGGAAGAGATAGAAACCTTGGTTTCTATGGAAAACAATTTTGAAGAAGATCCATTGGAGAAAGCCTTAGACCTTGACCCTTTAGATGATGAAGAAGGTGAAGAAAACATGGCTTTGATGGAAGCCAATCCGAGAAATTTTATTCAATCCACATGGTTTGAACCATTGGAGTTAGAAGTCAGAGAATTTGTGCAACCCAAGTTGTCAATTGAAGAATCACCTAAACTTGAACTAAAGGTACTTCCTTCCCATTTGAAATACATTTATTTAGGTGTCTGTTTCACTTTGTCTGTGATTATGTCTGCAGAACTAACGAAAGATCAAGAGAAGCAACTAATTGCTGTTCTAAAGAAATTTAAGAAAGCAATTGGTTGGACCATAGATTATATTTGTGGTGTAAGTCCTTTTTGCATGCATAAAATTATTTTAGAAGAAGGTGAAAGAGCTCGAATTGATAGGCAAAGGAGGCTCAATCCTATTATGAAAGAAGTTGTGAGAAAGTAAGTGATCAATGGTTAGATGTAGGAATCATCTATCCTATTTCAGATAGTTTGTGGGTAAGTTTGGTACACTGTGTGCCGAAGAGAGCTGGAATCACGATTGTTGAAAATGAGCATAATGAGCTGATTCCAACGAGAACTGTTACTGGTTGGGTAATTTGTATTGATTACAGGAAGTTGAATAAAGCCACTCGGAAGGACCATTTTTCGTTGCCTTTTATGGATCAGATGTTAGATTGACTGACAGGTAATGAATTCTATTGTTTTTTAGATGGCTATTCGGGATATAACCAAATACTTGTAGCTCCGGAGGACCAACATAAAACAACCTTTACTTATCCATACAGTACGTTTGCTTTTAGGCGAATGCCTTTTGGTTTACGCAATACACCTGCAACATTTCAATGATGCATGATGGCAATTTAAAACTTCTTGAAAATTTAAAACTTTTCTAGGTTTCAGGGGATACACGCCCGTAGGGGTAGGCCGTGTACCTCCCACGGCTGCTAGACACACCCGTGTGTCCTCCCCGTGGTCGAATCTAACCTTTGCTCCCCGGCCACCAAGCACGCCCGTGTACTTTGGCAGTGGTTGACTCTATCAAAAGTCACACGGCTACTAGGCAGTAGACACGTCCGTGTGCCAAGGCCGTGCGCTCTTAGGCCATATACTGACTTTCGCCCACGGTCACTAGGCACGCCCATGTGCCACAATCGTGTGGCAAAAATAGGCCATTTGCAAGGCCAAAATGCCACCCACATGTGTCAATCACTACAAGCACACTTAAGCATGTTTATACACACATTTTGGCAATCGTTTCCTATCATATGATCAATCTATCAACTCATACAAACTCACATTCAAACATATCATCTTATAAGCTAACATATACAACTTGAACACATTCAGTACTAAACATTATTCCTTCTCCATTTCACTAAATAATACTAGCATTTTACCAACACAAAGTTATCATTGATAAATCATTCTCTTCAACCATAAACCATACCAAAATACGCCTTATATGACAATGCCATTCATGCTTGAAGCAACCATATATTTAGCCACATCACATGGCTAATTACACACCTCAAATATGTACCAAATAACTAGCCTATACATGCCATATATCAACTATATACATCTTTCCAAAAGTACCCAAAATAGATTGCCGATAGTGTGATTAAGAAGCTGACGATTCCCTGATCCGAGCTAGCTTTACTGACGTTGCAAAGTAGAGAAACAAATCACACAGTAAGCTTTTCAAAGCTTAGTAAGTTCGTAACATAAAACATTATACTAAACCAACCATCACATAAATTATTTCATGTACATATATGTACCATACCATACAAGCTAATATGTTCAATTTACATTCCATGATCTCATCATAATTTCATCAACCACATAGGTTCCGAACGTACCTTAGCTAACACTTAGTTTTTTATCTCGTGCTACTAAATACTCACTGATTTCTTTTCGATCAACTTTCGTAACTTCTTTGGTTCGTTCGAACACTCAGTGGCCAAATCATTAACCAAAGCTTAGTAAATATCCCACATTTAGTGCATCTATATCAAACTGATTTTATATCGGTATCGCAGACACAGTGCCCACCATAAAACTAAAGCTTATATTATTTCGCACACACAGTGCTAATTATCTCGATTACATCTCTGAATACGCACACTTAGTGCCACATAACATTGAGCTCTCACATAGCATTATGATTCATTTATACCATTTCATTCATTTCAAACATTAAGCATAACTAAAATATAAAACATGTATTATGTCCGAACTTACCTCGGATGTCAAAATATCGAAACGGTCGATTAATCGAGCACTTTCTCTTTGCCTCGATCTCGATTCGAACCTCTCTTGATCTATACACATCCAAATTCTATCCATTCAATCACCAACTCATTCAATTTAGTCCACTCACACACATTGAGGGCATTTTACAAAATAGCCCTCACATTTTCACATTTCGACACTTTAGTCCCTAATTCACAAAATCATCAAATTCACATAATTTCACTTGGTTCAAGCCTAGCCGAATTCTCACCATGCTTTTACAAACCCACACATTTCATTAATTTCACATTCTAGTCCTTCAAAATGCTATTTTCAGAATTTAGCCATAACTAGCTAAATTCATCAAAAATTCAAGAACAACACATTTTCATTAAACACATATCTTTCATTTAACACCAACACTCATCACAAAGCTCACCATTTCATCAATGGAACATTTCATAAACATCATCAATTCACAAAATTTGAGCATGGGTTTTGTAGAGCACCAAGCAACGATTACGAAAAGGTAGAAATTATCAAAAACCGAAACAAAACTTACCTTCAATCAAGAACTCAATGTGCCGAAACCTTCAAAACTCCTAATCCTTCCTTTCTTTTCTAATTTTCGGTTGATAGAAACAAAGATGAGCACCATTTAGCTTTTGTTTTATTTTTATTACCATATTTAACATTTTACTTATTTGCCCTTTCATTAAAAATATAAAACAAATATTTATTAAGGCTAATTTGTCATTTAGCCATCCACTATCTTTAATAATGGCTTAATAACAACACAAGGCCTTCACCTCAGAAAGGCAACAACAATTAAATACTCACAAATCAGCAGACAACATTTTACACTTTATGCAATTAAGTCATTTTTTCATAAATCACCACACAGTCGATAAAATTATCACATAGAATTTCCACACAGACTAAGTCACATACCATTCACACAGAAAAAAACATTAAATTAACATTTCGACCTCGGATTTGTGGTCTCGAAACCACTGTTCCAACTAAGGTCTAAACCTGGTTGTTACAACTCTCTCCCCTCAGGGATTTTCGTCCCCGAAAATTTTACCAGTGAATACGTGTGGATATTGCTCTCTCATAACGTTCTCAGATTCCCATGTAGCCTCTTCAACTCCATGTTTGTGCCATAATACTTTCACTAAGGAAATTCTTTTGTTTCTCAACTCTTTAATCTCTCGTGCCAAAATTCGGATCAGTTCTTCACTATACGACAAGTCTGAATGAATCTCAACCTCAGTAGGAGCAATCACATGAGACGGGTCTGATCTGTACCGTCGTAACATCGACACATGAAACACGTTATGAATCTTTTCTAACTCAGATGGTAATCTCAATCTATAAGCAACCGGCCCAACTCGTTTAATAATCTCATACGATCCGATGAAACTAGGACTCAGCCTGCCCTTTCGGGAAAATCGAAGTATTTTCTTCCACGGAGACACTTTCAAAAACATTTATCACCAATTTCGAATTCAATATCCTTTCATTTCAAATCTACATAAGACTTCTGACGATCTGAGGTTGCTTTCAAATTATCACGAATTACCTTCACTTTCTGTTCAGTCTCTTTTATCAAATCAACCCCGTGAATCTTATTCTCACTCAGCTCAATTCAATACAAGGGAGTTTTAATGCTATTTTAATGCTAGATTGAAAACTATTGTTATACACAAACTCAATCAATGATAAATGCTTTTCCCACGTACATTCAAATTCAAGTATGCAACATCTCAGCATGTTTTCGAGGATCTGAATGATTCGCTCGGATTGACCATCCGTTTGCTGATGAAAAGTAGTACTGAAATGCAATTTTGTGCCTACAGCATCTTACAATTTCTTCCAAAATTGCGAGGTAAATCTCGGATCTCTGTCAGACACTATAGATAACGGTACTCTGTGCAATCTCACAATCTCATCGATATACATTTCAACGAACTTATCTAAAGAGTAATCGATTCTCACCGAAATGGAATAAGCTGATTTCATCAATCTGTCCACTATCACCCAGATTGCATCTTTCTTACTCGGAGATAAGGGCAAACCCGACACAAAGTCCATCATAATTCTCTCTCATTTCCACTCAGGAATCATAATTGGTTGTAACAAACCAGACGCAACTTGATGTTCAGCTTTGACTTGCTGACAAACTAAACATTTCGACACAAAGTCAGAAATGTCTCTTTTCATACCATGCCACGAATAAAATTGTTTCAGATCATTATACATTTTTGTACTCCTAGATGAACAGTCAAATGACTATTGTGAGCTTCATTCAAAATTATTGAGTTTAACTCTGAATTTCTCAAAACGTAAATCCAGTCTCTATATCTCAAACAATCTTTACTACCAACTCGATATTCTGATTCAGCATTCAATTCACCGTGAGTCCGTTTAGCCATCATTTCAACATCATTTTTCTGAGCATCACAAATTTGCTGTACAAACATCGGCTTTACTTTCAATTCAGCTACAACCGCAATATCATCATAAAGATCTATCTGATTACTCATACCTCGCAAATCATATAATGATTTCCGACTCAAGGCATCAGCTACAATGTTAACTTTATCCGGGTGGTAATCTATCACAAATTCGTAGTCTTTCAACAATTCTAACCATCTTCTCTGTCGCAAATTCAAATATTTCTGAGTCATCAAATAATTTAAGCTCTTATGATCAGTATAGATGTGACATTTTTCCCCAAACAAATAGTGACGCCAAATCTTCAATGCGAACACAATCGTAGCCAATTCAAGGTCATGCGTTGGGTAGTTCTTTTCATGCAGTTTTAACTATCTCGAAGCATAAGTAATGACTTTCCCCTCTTGCATCAGCACATAGCCCAAACCATTCAATGACGCATCACTGTAAACTATGAACTCTTTGCCTGATTCGGGCTGAATCAACACTAGTGCTTTCGTTAACAACACTTTCAACTATTCAAAACTTTGTTGGCACTTTTCTGACCACTCGAATCTAACATCATTCTGTAACAATTTTGTCAATGGAGTTGATAGCTGAAATCAAAGCTTTAAAAATTATAAAAATAATGATCAAACCTGGAAACTAACTCTGACAACGATTAAAGGCAAGTGTACCTATCAAACAGTAATATAGCTTAGGCAAGACCGGATATCGAACCCAAAGGAACTTAGAGTACTAATACTAACTTTCTTTTTATTATTTGGCCTTAAAAATAGAGTGAAGTTGCTTTAAACTATACTGACGAAGACTAAACTAAGGACACAAAGACAAAAAGGACAAGTAGGAAAATAACTTTGAAAGAAAACTCAGTTGATTATGACAATACCCTCAGGAAGAATCCACCTAGACTTCACTTGTTATGTGACCCTAAATTATATGATTTCTTTACTTAGTTTGATCTGTAAGACTCCCTAACCTATATTAAACCCTCTCTCGAGGTGAATAATGTCTAACCCTAGGTTAATTAGTGGAACTCTCGTTCGCTTATAATAACCCCCTAGGATAGCAGTAAATCGATCAATGGACTCCCATATTAGGTTTCACCCTAATTCGGCAAAATCTCGTAACCCTATATCTAGGAGTTTGATCAAATCCGCTTAATTATGTTAGATCTATTCTTAGGCAGGGTCTATTCCTCCTTCACCTAAGCACATTAGATTTAGATCATGCAACATAATTAAGAAGAAACTAAGCAATTATCATATAACTTAAAAATCTAATAAAAAGATTCATCTAGGTTTCATCCCCTTCAGGTATCTGAAGGGTTTAGTTCATAATGAATAAAAAGAACATCACAAGAGAAAAGATAAAACAAAACATAAAAAAACCCTAAAACCCCCTGAAGGAATTGAAGGAGAATTCCGCCGTCTTGTGTATGATTTTGGCTTATTGGGATGGATCAACTGGCTATCCTCGTGTTATTCCCTAACTCTGACCTTCTCGGCTTGGCTCCTTGGCCTAGCTTTTACACCGGTTTCGGCTTCTGCCGAACTCCTCTTTCAAGTTGCCCCCTTGGGTGTTTATATAGACTTTGTGATGCCTTACTTGGCCCCTAAGTATCCTAATTTAAGTAGAATTCCTACTAGGGTGTTTGAATAGGCTTTGGAATGTGTTTCTTTGCCTCTAAGTATCCTTTCCCGAATAAAATTGCTCTTTCCAGTGACAGGGGCATGGCCATGTAGCACGCTCGTGGAGATCAACTTCAGGTCGTGTTCGAATTTCTTAAAGAGGCACGGCCGTGTAAATTAGGGGAGAGGCTGTGTTTGGATGATTGGCGTGGCACGGCCGTGTGGTCTTTGGGCTAGGCTGTGTTGATTTCGTGATATGGCCCATTTACTCCATTTTGGGCCCGTTTTACGTTCTTTTCATCCTCAGGTGCTTTCCTGGGTATAAAATATGAAAAGAAAGGATTAAAAGCACCTTTTTATATAAATCAAGGGATAAATCATCCAAAAGTAAGCTAAATACGGGGTTAAAATATGTTACATTTACAGTTTATCAGGAGTCGCAATCATCGAGAAGCCTTTCACAAATCGTCTATAATATCCCGTTAGTCCCAGAAAACTACAGACTTCAGACACATTTATCAGAGGCTTCCATTCCAAAATAGCAGATATTTTACTCGAATCAACTCTTATTCCTGCAGCTGATACAATATGCCCCAGAAATCCAACCTCACGCAACTAAAATTCACATTTACTAAACTTTGCATATAACTGTTTCTCACATAGAGTTTGTAGCACGATTCTCAAATGCTCAGCATGCTACATCTCATCACACGAATAGATTAAAATATCATCAATGAACACCACAGCAAAGTAATCCAAATGCAGTCTGAATATCCAATCTTTTAGATCCATAAGCACTGCAGGAGCATTTGTTAGTCCGAAAGGCATCACAAAGAATTCAAAATGTCCATACCTCGTTCTAAAAGCAGTCTTTGGTACATCAGATTCTTTAACTCTTAACTGATAGTAACCAGATCTCAAATCTATCTTTGAAAACACTGTAGCTCCTTTCAACTGATCAAACAAATCATCAATACGAGGCAAAGGGTATTTATTCTTTATCTCAATTTTTTTAACTGTCAATAATCGATACACATTCTCATAGTTCCATCTTTCTTTTTCACAAATAACACAGGAGCTCCCTAGGGTGAGAAACTCGATTGTGCAAATCCTCTATCAGTTAGATCTTGCAACTGCAATTTTAACTCTTTCAATTCTGTTGGTGCCATTCTATATGAAGCTATAGAAATGGGAGTGGTTCCCGGCACTAATTCAATACGAAATTCCACTTCTCGAATTGGAGGTAATCTCGGCAACTCTTCGGGAAACACATCTGGAAACTCATATACTATAGGTACAGATTCAATTTTCTTTTCCGACACTTTTGTATCAATCACATATGCCAAATAATCTTCACAACCTTTTCCTACATAATTCGTAGCTTCCATCGCAGATGCAACAGCTGGTAATCCTTTCATATCATTGGATTCAATTTGAACTATCTCACCATTCCGACTCTTCAACTCAATACTCTTTCTTTTACAATTCACGATGGCATTATACAGAATAAAACAATCCATACCCAGAATTATATCAAACTCATTGAATGGTAGTAACATCAAATTGGGCAGAAAACATATATCACGAAACATCAATAGGAAATTCTTGTATATTTTATCCACCAAGACACACTTGCCTAAGGGGTTCGACACTCTAACCAAAAATTCAGTAGACTTAACAGGTAGACTCTTATTCAATACTAAGTTCATACACACATCAGAATGAGTTGATCCTGGATCTATCAATGCAATGACATCAGTATCAAATAAAGTGAAGGTACCAGTGATGACGTTTGGAGATTGTAACATCCTTAAATAGGGGCTCTTGCGTTTTGATTTTTTGCGTGTGAATGGCTTGAATATGATGCTAGTTAGGGTGTCTAAGGATCTGGATATAAGCCAAGGGTAGGCTCGGGCTATAGAAAAATTTTTATTTTTGGGCACTTGATAAGTGGAGCTGAAGGAGCTAGGTGTTAAGGGTATTTTATAGCAAGTTTTGGCACAAGAAATGCCTTGGTAAAGTGGCAAGAAGGAGCCACTTAGAGCTCAGGGAAGTGACGCCACAAGCAGGGGGAAGGAGCCTTGGTTCGAGCTGCAGGAATCCCTTTTTGGGTATTTCTTTTTAAAGCCAGAACTGAGAGGAGTTGTGCTCAGGTGGAACTCTGGTGGATAGATGTTGAAGAAGTCAAAAGATTCAAAACAGATGGATGGGAGAAATTTGTGGAGTTTGAAGTATTCAAACTCGTTTGAATAGGTGGTCAAGAGAAAAGTGAGGAGGAAAAGAAGGGATTTTGTTGGGGGTGGATGTCAGTCGAACTTGAGGTGGTGGACAGGGTGCAATCAGTTTTTGGAGAGTGGGAGGAAGTGTGCTGAATTTGGGGTTTGTTTTGGGCATATTTGGAGTTTGTGTCTCACCCTTTTGGAACTTCGGCTTTTCTTTTTCTTGTTGTGCCGAAATCACTCTCTCACATTTGCTCACTATTGTTTTTTTTGGTTCTTTTTCTCTTCTCTCAAAACACCCTTAGCTGAATGCTCATCTAAACTTCCCTTAGTGTCTTTCTTTTTCTTCTCAAGTGCTTAGCCGAATTCACCTTGATCACTACACCATAATTGCAGTATATTCCTTTACCGAAACCTTAAGAACTGAAAACCTCACGGATCATTCTTCTCTTTGCTTTCTACGTTCATTTTGTTGATTAGCCGAACCCCTTGGTAGCTTATTCTCTTTTCGAAACCTCTCTACTCTTCTCTTCTTGTTCCAACACCTTGGTCGAATATCAACCATTGAAGATCTCTCTCTCTCTCTCTCTCTTCTTTTTCTCTTGTTGCTTCGTGGATCGACTTCGGTATTTGGGGGTAAGTCTTGCTCTTGGCTGAATCTCTCTTATCTCCTCTTTTCTTTCTCTATCGACTCATATAGAACAAAAGCTGGATTTCAGCATCTGTTTGGCATGGTTCTTATCCCTCTATAAGCCAAATTCTTTTGGCACTCGTAAGTGTTCTTTCAGGTTTTATGACAGCAGATTCATCGTGGACCATTCACCATCACTCCTAATCGGTTTCGTTGGTGTAGGGGAGTAAGTGTTTCAATTGTTCGACATCTCTTTTTATGATTAAATGCTGAAAGTAGATATTCCACATTTCTTTGGTGCTTGGCCGAATACAGGAGGGGGTGATTGACGCCATCTGGGGTAGAGTTTTCGGGATTTGTTAGTTGTGAGTCAAGCCTAGAACCTTCGAGATCTGTCGACTTAGGTAAGGGATCTAACTCCGGGATTCTAGTTCTTTATATTTTAGTTCACTTTTGTAACCCGATTTAGTGATAAGGTTATTATGGATTCGAAGGCTAATCAAGCAGTAAGTGGGGTTAGATCTGAGACCCCAACCCCTAAGTTCAAGAAGAGGGCGGTCTCAGCGATTCGTGATTGGCCACCTGGGTATGGGCCGGCATCCGAGCAGGAGAGTAGACAAATCGCGGTAGTGTCGATTAACGATAGTACCGACATAGAAAGTGTAGTTTTGCGCGTAATTAGGTGTGTATCTCTTACACACTTCATAATCAATGTATTGCTATGTTATTAACTTAAACACTGTTAAAAGCAGGAATAATTGTGGATATCGATATGCTACCCTTATGGGTATGAGTGAGTACTTCGGGTAAGTCCGTTCCGATAGTTAATTATATTTGATTGTTGATGAATATGTATATGCTATGTTGCAGTATGTTGTTAATTGATAAAGCATGTTAGTAATGTATGTATAAGCATGTGCTTTGAAATAGATATTATGAGAGGAGGGGGAAGATGTGATATTTGTGACTTTGGGTCACCAGTGGTTTGGCACCACCAGTGGTTTGGTACCACATGTGATATTTGTGACTTTGGGTCACCAGTAGTTTGGCACCACATTGGATCTTAGTGACTCGTCCCAGTGGCTTAGTACCACAGTAGGTTGGCCCCACATATTACATTAAATAGGGATTGTCACCACTGATTTGGTACCACAATGTGGGTTGGGCCCATATATGGATAATTGTGACTTTGGGTTACCAGTGGTTTGGCACCACCAGTGGTTTGGTACCACATTTGTATATACTTGATTGTGACTTTGGGTCACCAGTGGTTTGGCAGCACCAGCGGTTTGGTACCACATGGGGTAGAATATGGAGTTTTTGATTGCTAGGTTTGGGTTGCATGACATACTTACTTGATTATGAAACTGTGTAAGAGTGTTGTTATAATTGGGAGGGGGATTATACACTGAGTCTCAGTGACTCACCTCTTCCCTTATATTTTGCAGATGACTCGTAGATCATGGATGTGGAGCCAGGCAGACTCGTGGTGGCCATGCATATTGTTTTTGGTTTTAATTTATTCACTCTTTTGGGTACTTTAATTTTTAAATTTGGTTTATTTGGGTTTGTAATAAGGCCACTAACTAATATTTTTGGGTTATTTTATCTTGTTTAAGTTTATCATATTTTGCTTAAGTAATCAACGTGACATGTTTAAACAACCTAAAAATCCATGTTTTTTTTTCTAAATTACACACCGGGTTTTCTAAACTTTACCATCGGGTAAGATTAAACAAGTGACAACAACAAATCGGCTCAAACTTCTTTTAAACTAAGTTTACCTTAAGTTAATATGTTTTAAAAATGGTTTTCAACTTTACACCTAAATAAAGTCGGGATTCTCCTAAAATCACATGGTTTTCTTAAAATAAACGACAACATACGATTTACTCAAAGAGGTTCTTCTTTCGTTCAAGATTTTTAAACATCCAACACATTTTTCGAATATCGTTTCTTTCAAATCAAACGTACAACTTGATTGAATCAAAATATTTTACCTTGTGACATGCCAGATTCGGTCATAGTGTATTGACTGGGTTGGGGTGTTACAGAGACGATTCTTTCTCTCGTGCAGTATAGCATAGGCTCGGGCAGGTGCTCTCGCTTCTGACCTCACAGCTGTGTCAGTTGTCCCCTTCTGACTTTCGTTCACATTACTTGGTCTTTCATTCTGAACATTTTCCTCTTCTACCATCTTTGGCATCTCGAATAAAATGATCTCGAGATCCACATTTATAACAAACTCTATTGTTATACTTGCCCCAGCACTCTCCTACATGTTGTCTTCCACACTATCTGCATTCAGGTTTGTTACTCTTAATGCTACCAACACTTGATTCATTCGGAGCTTGAAATCGTAAACCAGTACTTTTTCTCGAACAATCTCTACTTGGATATCCAAACGAAACATTTGAACGATTGTTTACATCTCTATATCTCTTCGCTGAAGGTTGAGAGAACTTATTCATCGGTCTTTTTCTTTCATCACGAGCCTCAGAATCGGCTTTCTTCTTTTCTTTACTGAGCTCCTCAGCCTTGCATGCTCTTTCAACTAACACAACAAATTCATTTATATCAAGTATCCCAACCAATAATATAATGTCTTCATTCAATCTCTCTATGAAGCGTTTGCACATAGTAGCTTCGGTCGAAACATTTTTCCTCACGTATTGACCCAATCTTACGAATTCCCGCTCGTACTCAGTAACAGACAAACGACCCTATTTCAACTCTAAAAACTCTTTACGTTTCTGATCAATGAAGTGCTGACTAATGTGCTTCTTTCTGAACTCAACTTGAAAAAAGTCCCAGGTGATTCTCTCTCTCGGAACCACAGATATCAATGTTTTCCACCAGTTATAAGTCGTGTCTCTCAACAAGGAAACTGCACACTTAATGCACTCATTAAGATTCAACGACATCTCATCAAATACTCTGATTGTATTCTAAAGCCAAAACTCGGCTTGCTCAGCATCGTCACCAGATGTGGCCCTAAACTCCTTGGCCCCGTATTTTTAAATCTTATCTACAGGTGGTTTATTCAATCTGATAGGATCTACAACTTGTGGCACAATAGGTACTTGTAGGGGTGGAGGTTGTGAAGCAGCCAGATTCATTCAAACGAACTCCCTAAACCACCCACTCATCATTCGAAAGAAGGCTTGCTTAGCCTCTCCTCCCTCAGCACTATCATTCGGCCTAGATCCGCCTGCATCACATTGCCCCTTGAGGGAGCAGCGCATTACTTTCTACATCACAAGAATCGCTCGATCGGGATCCATTACTATATGAAAACACATTTTCAACTATCAGAATTCATCACACTATCGCAATCTCATATATGGCATGTATAGCTAGACTCGTACGCGCTACATTAGTCTGAGAATCGACTAAACCGTAGCCCTAATACCAATAAAATGTAACACCCCTAACCCAAAACTGTTGCTGGAATAGAGTTAAAAGGCATTACCGGACAATAGGATTATTTACAACCCAACTACGACACAAAGTCAATCATCATCATAATACATCAAACATAAACAATTAGTCCTTTATTATGGTGTATAAGACCTTAAACAAATGCTAGAGAAGGGTTGGGACTAAACCGAAGTACATAAAAAAACTTCTCAGAAATTTAGAACTTTTCTAGGTTTCATGGGATACACACCCGTGTGGGTAGGCCGTGTACCTCCCACGGCTGCTAGACACACCCGTGTGTCCTCCCCGTGGTCGAAACTAACCTTTGTTCCACGGCCACTAAGCACGCCCGTGTACTTTGGCCGTGGTCGATCATGTCAAAAGTCACACAGCTACTAGGCAGTAGACATCTCCGTGTGCCAAGGCCATGCGCTCTTAAGCCATATACTTACTTACGCCCACAGTCACTAGGCACGCCCGTGTGCCACAACCGTGTGGCAAAAATAGGCCATTTGCAAGGCCCAAATGCCACCCACATGGGTCAATCACTACAAGCACACTTAAGAATGTTTATACACATATTTTGGCAACCATTTCCTATCATATGATCAATCTATCAACTCATACAAACTTACTCTCAAACATATCAACTTATAAGCTAACATATACAACTTGAACGCATTCAATACTAAACATTATTCCTTCTCCATTTCACTAAATCATACTAGCATTTTACCAACACAAAGTTACCATTGATAAATCATTCTCTTCAACCATAAACCATACCAAAATATGCCTCATATGACAATGCCATTCATGCTTGAAGCAACCATATATTTAGCCACATCACATGGCTAATTACACACCTCAAATATATACCAAATAACTAGCCTATACATGCCATATATCAGCTATATACATCTTTCCAAAAGTACCCAAAATAGATTGTTGATAGTGTGATTAAGAAGATGACGATTCCTAGATCCAAGCTAGCTTTACTAACGCTGCAAAGCAGAGAAACAAATCACACAGTAAGCTTTCCAAAACTTAGTAAGTTCATAACGTAAAACATTATACTAAACCAATCATCACATAAATTATTTCATGAACACATATGTACCATACCATACAAGCTAATACGTTCAATTTACATTCCATGATCTCAATCATAATTTCATCAACCACATAGGTTCCAAACGTACCTTAGCCAACACTTAGTTTTTGATCTCGTACTACTAAATACTCACTGATTTCTTTTCGATCAACTTTCGTAACTTCTTTGGTTTGTTCGCACACTCAGTGGCCAAATCATTAACCAAAGCTTAGTAAATATCGCACACTTAGTGCATCTATATCAAACCGATTTTATATCGGTATCGCAGACACAGTGCCCACCATAAAACTGAAGCTTATATTATTTCGCACACACAGTGTTAATTATCTCAATTACATCTCTGAATACGCACACTTAGTACCACGTAACGTTGAGCTCTCACATAGCATTCATGATTCATTTATACCATTCCATTCATTTCAAACATTACGCATAACTAAAACATAATACATGTATTATGTCCGAACTTACATTGGATGTCAAAATACCGAAATGGTCGATTAATCGAGCACTTTCTCTATGCCTCGATCTCGATCCAAACCTCACCTCTCTTGGTTTATACATATTCAACTTCAATCCATTCAATCACCAACTCATTCAATTTAGTCCACACACACACATTTAGGGCATTTTACAAAATAGCCCTCACATTTTCACATTTCGACACTTTAGTCCCTAATTCACAAAATCATCAAATTCACATAATTTCACTTGGATCAAGTCTATCTGAATTCTCACCATGCTTATAAAAACCCACACATTTCATTTATTTCACATTCTAGTCCTTCAAAATGGTATTTTCACAATTTAGCTCTAATTAGCTAAATTCATCAAAAATTCAAGAACAACACATGTTCATTAAACACATATCTTTCATTTAACACCAACACTTATCACAAAGCTCACCATTTCATCAATGGAACATTTCATAAACATCATGAATTCACAAAATTTGAGCATGGGTTTTGTAGAGCACCAAGCAACGATTACGAAAACGTAGAAATTATCAAAAACCGAAACAAAACTTACCTTCAATCAAGAACTCAATGTGCTGAAACCTTCAAAACTCCTAGTCCTTCCTTTCTTTTCTAATTTTTTATTGACAGAAACAAAGATGAGCACCATTTAGCTTTTGTTTTATTTTTATTACCATATTTAACATTTTACTCATTTGCCCTTTCATTAAACATATAAAACAAATATTTATTAAGGCTAATTTGTCATTTAGCCATCCACTATCTTTAATAATGGCTTAATAACAACATAAGGCCTCCACCTTAGAAAGCCAACAACAATTCAATACTCACAAATCAGCACACAGCATTTTACACTTTATACAATTAAGTCATTTTTTCATAAATTAGCACACAGTCGATGAAATTATCACACAAACTTTTCACACAGACTAAGTCACGTACCATTCACACAGAAAATAACATTAAATTAACATTCTGACCTCAGATTTGTGTTCGCGAAACCACTGTTCTGACTACGGTCTACACCGGTCTGTTACAAATTCCTAAATCGTTGGGCTTGTTATTAGAGAAAGATACATGCTTGATTTCAACAAAGCATGTTTGGAAGGTTTGGAAGATCTAAAAAAATGGTTAATCTCAGCCCCAATAATCGTTACACCAAATTGGAACACACCTTTTGAGTTGATGTGGAATGCAAGTGATTGTGCCGTTGGAGCTGTGATTGCAAGAGCCCGTTTTTGAGCCAAATCAGAATAGTGGTTTCGAGGTCACAAATTCAAAGTCAAAATATTTATTTTATTATTTTAATAAGGTCGATAGCATGATAGATTAATTACGTGAAAGTTTCGTAAAGAAATTTTACCGTTTATATGGTTAATTCGATAAAAAGGACTAAATCGCGTAAAGCGTAAAAATTGAGTTCTATTAGCTAAAAGTGTTTAAATGCTATAGAATTTAAAGGAGGAAGTCCTTATGTGTCAATTAGTCCAATTATGAGATAGTGGCTGAAAATGGTTTGGTAATGTGGTAAATTGAATTAATTTTTAAGGTTAAATTTGTAATTTGGTAATTAAGTAAAGTAAAAATAAAATAAACAAAGGTGTCATTTTCTACCCATTATTTTTTCTTGGAAAAATGAGAAAGAAAACACCATGGATATAGCTTCAAAGGTTCGACCATCTGAAGGTTTAATTGTAAGTTCATTTTTGACTCGGTTTTTAATAATTTCTATTTTTATGAGATCGTTGCAACTTAATCTAGCTAGCCCGTATCTCCAATTTCAAAACTGTTAAAGTATTTGAATGTTGCCATTGTTGAATGCATGAGTATTTTGTTAGTTGATGATGGAAAATAAATCATTGTTGTTAGATGTACAAGTTTTGTACAGTGAATTTTGGTGAAAATGTCAATTTTTGGATTAAATTGTGAAATATAAAAATTTAGTGGTTGAATTTTAAAATAAATGAAAAATATGGGCTGATATGAGAATGGGTAATATTCGGCCAGCATGAATTTTTATTAAATTGAATGAATTGTGATTTTATGTGATAAGGACTAAATTGTAAAATTGTGAAATAATAGAAGCAAAAATATAATTTTTCAAAAATGTGTAAATTGTGCTAAATTGAATGAAATGGTAATTAAATAAGTAAATTTTGATATTACATAGATTGACATAAGCGAGATTTGGATATAGAACGGGGGAAAACAAAGTATCGGATTAGTCGACCTAATTCATTGTTACAGCGAACGAGGTAAGTTCATATGTATAACTATTAAATTATTTATGTATAAATGCTTAATGGATATAATTGTGTTAAATTTTATATGATTGAAATGAAATGTGAATGCTATTGAGTACGATACTACGGAAATGTCCGACAGAGATTTGATACAACGAAAGTCCTAATTGAACCTTAGGAATAGATAGGATACAAATGTCATGACATTAGGGTTACTGAGATTACATGTAAGACCATATCTGGGATGTGGCATCGATATGAGACTTCCTGTAAGACCAGATCTGGGATATGGCATTGGTACAGTACTGTATGTACGAGATTCCCAAGTATCCTTTAGTATTCCAAATGGTTCAAGGGGAAATGTTGACGAAACGTTGTTACAAGTGATGGTACGACTTAGTCAAGGTACTCGTGAAAGAAATCGACAAATAAGTGTTAAAATTCAATTTCATATGATGAGTAAGTGGAAAATTATGAGAATTCATATGGTTCAATCGAATATATATAAATGTGATGGCTATTGAATTAAATATAGTTTATTTCTATTTGATTATGCTAATGTAAATGTGAATGAATTGATAAGAAGTATTCAAACCATATAAGCATTGAAATGAATAAACCTGTGAAATTCTTGGTTAACTATGTGAACGGATACATTACATAAATGTGGAATTATACAAGTTATTATATAGTATTTATAATGGATTAAAATGTGTTTATTTGATGAGATAAGTTATTATCATACGAGCCTACTAAGCTTTATAACTTACTTTGTTATCTTTTTGTAACACCTCAAACCCGTCCCATGCTTTAAGGCTAGATCTGACATGTCACATGAGAAAAATACTACTAAGTCTTTTTTTAAAAGCAATTTAAGTAAAATAGATTCCAAAATTTTGACGAAGTATTATTAAATAAAAGATTGATTTATAAATCAATAAATTTGAGATATAAAAATCTTATAAACATTGACTTTGATAATATCGTTAATAGTTCGAGAAGATTTAAAAGAATTTGAAAATATTTTCCAAAAAGTGTTGATGAAAATTTTAAGAGAAAATTTCTGAGTTAAAAATATATTTATGAAAGTTTATTATGAAACCCTTTTTTTTTTTTGTATATCCATTTTAGAAAACGTTTATTTAAGTTTTTAGAAAAATCTCAATTTGAAGTACTTAGAGCAAATTATAAATTCGTCAAACATAAAACAAAACAAAAATTAATCCAGAGGCCTTATTACAACTTTAACTCAAAATAGTAAAGCAATTAAATGTACTAAAGAGAAATCCAAATTCCAAATTAAACCGTTTGTGTAGTATGGCTTCCACCGAGTCATCCATGGCCCAAGTCTCCATCACTGGTCATTACCTGAAAGGGATAAGAAAAAAAGGGGTGAGTTACTAGAACTCAGTGTGTAACCCACTTACCGTTGTCCACTGAGCCTGGATCCCATTTAGCAATAATTTGGGCCTAAGCCCATTTAAAATAATAATAATGTATCAATTATATCATGTGTATGTAATGCAATTTCCCAAACCAAACCTAGTAATCCATCCGCTACACATCACCCGTACCAACCAACACACCTGTGGGGATCAAGTCAACCCACCCCGCCAACACAACAATCGCAGGCATTAAGCCATTTATAACAATTTAATTGTGGACAAGCCACCAGAATAACAGAATATACGTGGCATTGCCACTGTATAGATTTGTGGCAGAACGACCAAAATATGTGGCAGAGCCACCAAAACTTCTCTTCAATATTATCCCATCCTATGCACAATCATGTATATAATGCATAACAATTCATGATTTTTACATTATAACAACAGTAATTTATTTGGATATTCATTACTAAAGTACGACCATTATAACAATTTATCAAGTAGGCCCATTAAGCAAAATATCAGATAGGCCCATTTAGCAAAATATCAGATCGGCCCATTTAGCAAAATATCATATTGGCCCTTCTAGCCATAATATCAGATTGGCCCATTAATCAATATGTCCATTCGGCCCAAAAGGCAATATGTCAATTTGGCCCATTAAGCAATTTCGTATTTCGGCCCTTTAGGGGTATTTTCACAATTTGCACAATGATACTACCAATTTTGTCAATTTTATCAAAATAATATATCATAGGCCAATTGTTCGATTTACGCCCTATTACGATTTTAGTTGTAGCGATTTGTTTTCGATACTATATCTACCTTAAACCCACGAAAAACGGTGTGAGATTACACATCTGATTATGGTAAGCACTAAGCCTTCTTGATCGTCGACACCTAAGATATCGTAACACTCGATTAGTCAACATACATTATTTATTAATCAACTCTAATAATGAACGATCTAAGTTGCTTACCCTTGGAATCGTGAATGACCACGATTTGTCGATTTTCTCCAGATGACGGTCCACAACCCGGTGGAAAATCTCGAACCGCTGATGCCTCAAAATTGCAAACGACCTCGAATACTCGATTCTCACCGGATAATGGTCCACAACCCAGTGGAAAGTCCCGAATCACCGATACTGCCCTTCGTTTGAATTTAGGAGTAGGGATCGCTAATCCGCTCCTTTTGAGAGCTCCACTCGACTTTCCTTTCGAATCGATACCACAAGCCTTCATTCGATTAGATCTTAAAATAGATCGATATTACGATAAAATATGGATTGTCAAAGGGTAAAGATCGGCTTACCACTAATTCTGAGCGATCAACGATTGGATAGATCGAGCGATTTAATCTCTATAATTGTAATCGGTTAATCATCCCTATTCCAATAACATCTTAACGAATAAAATACAATTTTATAGAATCCTTAAAGAACTCCTTACCTTGAAGATTTTTAAGACCGATTCCCAATGATTGTACGATAACTTCGGAAGAATCAAAGTTTCGGCCTTCTACTATATCACTACGAAGAAGGAAAATAATCTCGTTTGAGAGAGAATAAGGTGATGGTCTCGGCCAATATGACCATCCCAAACCAAAACATAAATTCGGCATAAGATAAAGAAAAATAAAATGTTGAAAAGAACACTTACTGATTGATCAACGAATGAGTGATAACTCGAATGAAAAAGAAAGAATAAAGAAGAGATGAAAGGATTCGGCTATGGAGGAAAAATGGGCAAAATATTCGGCTATGGTGAAAAGGATTAGAAAAGAAGAGATGCTTGAAGGATTTTGTGAAAAAGAAAAGAAAGAAGAAGAAAGATGTTTGACTAGCTTCGGTTTTCAAGAAAGATAAGTGAACAAATTTTTGGCCTAAATGGTTTGGGTACATTCGGCAACAAGAAGAAAGAAAAGAGAGAATATGCACACTCAAAGCTTGAAGATTCGGCAAGAAGGAGAAAGAAATTTGGAGAGAAAAGAAAAATGACACAAAAGTTGCAAATAGGAGATTTTGGTCAAAACAACACCAAAACCTTTACCAATTGCCAAAGAAAATTCGGCTACCTCCCTCTACACCCAAAACCGTCCACATTCATGACCATAATGGTTAAAAAATTGGCCAACCACACTTTCCATAACACTTCCCTTGAAAAAGGGCACATGTTCCCCTTACTTTCCTCTTTCTCTTGATTTCTTTCCTCACCTTCATCCTTTCCTATTTTCCTTAGCCATCATGCCAAAAATAAAAAGTCCACCTTGCCTTAATTACATGCTTCGCTGACACTTAGGGAAAGAATGTTCAAAAATAATAGTCAAAATTTGGACACAATGGGATTTGAACCTCTTTCCTCAAGGTACTTCATGTGGCGCCATAACCTTCTTACCAATTGTTCAATTATGCTAGCAATTTACTCATTTATTTCCATAAGCTTTGAGGTCACTTACTATATCACCTTAAAGTGCTAAATGCCAAAATTTTTAATAGAACCAAATAAACCTCGAGCCTTCTTAGGATCCCCTAAATTTACAAAATTAATAATTTAACTAGCTTAACACCAGAAATAATGCAACACATACAAATTCCAAATTTTTAGGATGTTACAATTCTACCCCCTTAAAGAAAATTTCGTCCTCGAAATTTACCTGATTAAAAGAGGTGAGGATATTACTGCCGAATCGTGTCCTCATGCTCCCACGTAGCTTTCTCCGCTCCGTGATTGCGCCATAATACTTTGACTAACGGTACCGACTTCCTTCTCAGTACTTTAATGTCCCGATCTAAAATTCGTACTAGCTCCTCTTCGAAAGACAAGTCAGGTCTTATCTCAACTTCTTCTACTGGTACTATATGAGACGGATCTGATCGATAACGCCTTAACATTGAGACATGAAATACACTATGTATCTGACTCAACTCCTGAGGTAACTCAAGCTGATAAGCCACTGGCCTAACATGCTTCAAAATACGGTATGGTCCGATGAACCTAGGGCTCAACTTGCCCTTCCTTCCAAATCTGAAGATCTTCTTCCAAGGTGAGACCTTTAGAAAGACTTGATCTCCTATCGCAAACTCAATATCCTTACGCTTTAGATCCGCATACGATTTTTGTCTATCCGAAGTTTCCTTTAATCATGCCCGAATTGCCTTTACTTTTTCCTTCGTAAGAGTACGACACCTACGACCATACAACGCCTCGTATGGTGCCATCTGGATGCTGGATTAGTAGCTATTTTTGTATACAAACTCTACCAACGGTAAGAAATCCTCCCAACTACCCCTGAAGTCAATCACACAGCCCCTTAACATATCTTCCAAAATTTGGATTACTCTTTCCAATTGACCATCTGTCTGAGGATGAAATGCCGTGCTGAAATTTAACTTGGTTCCCAAAGCTTCATGTAAGGCTTTCCAAAACTGTGATGTAAACCTAGGGTCCCTATCCGATATAATAGGCACTGGTACCCCATGTAACCTCAGATCTATGCTACATACAACTTGGCCAACTTCTACAATGAGTAATCTATACGAACATGTAGGAAATAGGCAGTCTTTGTCAACCGATCCACTATTACCCAGACGAAATCTTTCTTAGTAGGCGATAAGGGTAACCCACTAACAAAATCCATCGTTATTCTTTCTATTTCCTTAATGGAATCTTCACCGGTTGTAGCAATCTCGATGGCAATTGATGTTCCACTTTCACTTGCTGACATGTTAAGCACCTACTCACAAAATCAGTAATCTCCCGTTTTAACCCTGGCCACCAATACTGCTCACGGAAGTCTCGATACATTTTACTTCCCCCGGGGTGCATAGCATATGGGCTACTATACGCCTCACGCAGAGTCATTTGCCTCAATTCCAAATCTTTGGGCGTACAGATTCTTTCGCGGAAACACAATACTCCATCACTATTCAATCCAAAATCCCTTATTACACCACCTTCCACTTGCTGAAGTAAGGAACCCAACCTTTCATCTAATAATTACTTTTCCTTAATCTAACTTACCCACGTAGGCTTCACTTGAAGTTCGGCTAGCGGACTACCATCTTCATCCAAGCTGAGATTAGCGAACATCGCTCTAAAATTTGATATCACCTTACGACTCAACACATCTGCCACCACGTTAGCCTTTCCGGGATGATACTCGATTGAGAAGTCATAATCCTTCAACAGTTCTATCCACCTCCGCTGTCTTAAGTTCAACTCCTTTTGGGTAAAGAGGTACTTTAGACAATTATGATCCGTATAGATGATCGACTTCTCACCGTATAGGTAGTGTCTCCAAATCTTCAAAGCAAACACCACTGTAGCCAACTCCAAATCATGAGTGGGATAATTCACCTCGTGCGGCCTTAACTGACGAGATGCATAAGCCACCACTTTTCCACTTTGCATCAACACACATCCCAAGCCCGTGTGTGACGCATCACAGTAAACAATAAACTCTTTTCCAGCCTCAGGTTGAATCAATACTGGCGCTTCCATCAGAAGCTTCTTTAATTTCTCAAAGCTCTCTTACAGCTGATCTGACCACACAAATGGTACTCCTTTGCACAACAGCTTAGTTAGGGGTGCAGCAATCAACGAAAACCCCTCAATGAAACGCCTGTAATAACCAGCCAACCCTAGGAAACTCTAAATTTCAGCCACTAACTTCGGTGGTTTCCAATCCAACACAGCCTCTACCTTCCGGGGATCAACTCTAATTCCTTCGGCCGACACAACATGCCCTAAAAAGGTCACTTCCTTCAGCCAAAATTCACACTTACTGAATTTGGCATAAAGTTGCTTTTCCCGCAATATCTGCAATACTACCCGCAGATGCGAATCGTGCTCTTCTTCATTCTTCGAGTATACTAAGATGTCATCTATGAACACCACCACGAACCGATCTAAATAAGGTTGGAAGACCCGGTTCATCATGTCCATAAATGTAGCTGGTGCATTAGTCAACCCAAACGGCATCACTGAGAACTCATAATGCCCATAACAAGTTCGAAACACCGTCTTATGAATATCTGCCTCCTTGACCTTAAGTTGGTGATAACCCGATCTCAAATCTATCTTCGAGAAAACCGAAGCTCCTCGCAGTTGATCAAACAGATTGTTGATTCTCGACAACAGATATCTATTTTTGATCGTCAATTTATTCAACTATCTATAACCGATACACATATGCATCGACCCATCCTTCTTAACGAACAAGACCAGTGCTCCCTACGGTGACACACTCGGTCGAATGAATCCCCGATCCAACAATTTCTGAATTTGAGCTTTAAGCTCCGCTAACTCCTTCGGCGCCATTCTATAAGGAGCAATGGACACCGGAGCCATTCCTGGCAATAACTCAATGCCAAACTCTACCTCTCGATCCGGAAGCAATCCAAGAAGTTCCTCGGGAAAGACGTCCGAAAACTCTTTCATCGTTCTAACACCTTCCACCAACAATTCCTTGGCATCCAACACAATAACGAAAACTAGAAATGATCCACACTCTTTTCGCACTAACTTTTCTGCCTTTAAAGCAGATACCACATTAGATAGATAGTTTCTCCTTTTACCTATCATCACCACTTCCTTATCTTACAAAGTTCTTAGTGTCATCTGCTTTGCAGCACAATCCAAATTTGCACGGTGTTTCACTAACCAGTCCATGCCCAAAATAAGATCATACTCGCCGAATGGCAGTTCCATAAAATTCACCAAAAATGTTTCTATCTGAATTTCTAGGGGCACATCTCTAAACAATTTATTTACTATCACAGACTGTCCTAAAGGACTAATTACTGTTATCTCTCTAGCAGTAACCTCAAATCTAATGTTAATGTTCAGATTTCCAGATACAGCACTATCAACATACGAATGGGTAGATCCGATATCTATCAAAGTAGTAACAGGTACATCAGATATGAAGAATGTACCGGTTATCAAATCAGATGCATCGCCATCCTTTCGGCGTCTGACCGCATAAACCAACCCTGGCTGCCTCGCGTTCGCGTTACCTCTATAACCAGCACCCCTACCTGGTGCACCCTAACCTCGTCCTATGCCATTTCCACCTCGATCTGGCCCACGGCCTCTCGGTGGCTGCTGAGCGCCTTTAACTGGTTGTGTATCATAGTTACGAGCATCCTGAGTCTGAGCAGTCTGTCGAGGACAATTTTTAAGGTGATGGTCCTTGGAACCACATTTGAAACAACCACCAGTTCTCTTCCAGCATTCACGCGGGTGTCATTTTTCGCAGTCAGCACATGGTTGTATCTGATGGGTAGTAGCTGGTGCTCTAGCTCGAGCTGGCTCATTATTCCTGGGCCTCTTCTGAAACCCTCTAGCAGGACCTGAGTACTTAAAGTCCCTCTTGCTCTTGCCTCTATCTTTTTCTTGGTTTTGCCGCTCTGAGTGCTTAGCCTCTTCAGCTATCTTCGCTTTCTCCACCAGTGTGGTAAAATTCCTTTCTTGTTGTGGGGCTATCAGTACCCGCAAATCATCACTCAACCTGTCCTCAAAACGAACACAGTATTCATAATCAGTTGGCACTATACCCCTGGCATAACGACTCGGATGCAGAAATTCTGCCTCGTAAGCTGCCACAGTCTTACCTCCTTGGACCAAATTTAGGAATTCCTTCCTTCGGGCATCCACATAGCTAGCCTCAACATACTTTCCTTGGAATGCAGTTTTGAAGAAATCCCAAGTAACACGATCGGCCTGAGTGCCTTCCCAGACAGTGAGTCACCATTGATACGCCTCGTCTATCAATAAGGACACAACTCCTCTCAGTTTCTGCTCGGTGGTGCAATCCAAATCATCCATGATCCGCTCTACTGCCTCGAGCCAATACTCTGCTACATTTGGGGCTACACCCGAGATACCCCTAAAAACCTCAGCACCATTTGATCTGAGTCGTTTCAAAATTGACCCACGAGCTGCTGGCCCAGTTCTAGCCCCAGTAACCCTTTCCAAGACTCGCAACATTGCTTGGGACAGAGCGATGTCCTCCCTCATACGGTCATGTGATCGATTTGATCCACGGTGACGAGTGCGCCCATTTTCGACGTATGTCCCGATGCTTCAGACACAACTCTAGCACCTCGGCCTCTACCACGGCCACGTCTATCGTGTCCATGTCCTCTAGCACTCATATTGACTAATTCAATTTTATCTGATCAAAAGTCTTATGAATCAGTATACTATTTCGGTGTTTATTAAACAATATTTTATGAGGTATAAGAAGTAAAGTCGTTTTCGTAAACGCATCCTATAGTCTCAATCTCTATAGTTTCAACACCTAAAACTAAAAGTTCTAGAGTGTTCCTACAGTCATATCATAATAATCATAATCATACAATAACATACACTTACTTGACTTGGTGCCGGATACCCGTGGTGCCATACTTCTTTTAAAACATGCATTAAATTCAAAATAGTTTTGGAAAACATTTTTGAACCCAAACCACAGTCAAGTTTTGAACCGGGCTCTAATACCATAAAATGTAAAACCTCAAACCCGGCCCATGCATTAAGACCAGATCTGGCATGTCACATGAAAAAAATACTACTAAGTCCTTTTTTTTTTAAATTTAAGTAAAACAGATTCCAAAATTTTGACGAAGTATTATTGAATAAAAGATTGATTTATAAATCGATAAATTTGAGATATAAAAATCTTATAAACCTTGACTTTGATAATATCATTAATAGTTCGAGAAGATTTAAAAGAATTTGAAAATATTTTTCGAAAAGTGTTGATGAAAGTTTTAAGAGAAAATTTCCGAGTTAAAAATATATTTATGAAAGTTTATTATGAAACCCTTTTTTTTGTATATCCATTTTAGAAAACGTTTATTTAAGTTTTTAGAAAAATCTCATTTTGAAGTTCTTAGAGCAAATTATAAATTTGTCAAACATAAAACAAAACAAAAATTAATCCAGAGGCCTTATTACAACTTTAACTCAAAATAGTAAAGTAATTAATTGTACTAAAGAGAAATCCAAATTCCAAATTAAACCATTTGTGTAGTATGGCCTCCACCGAGTCATCCATGGCCCAAGTCTCCATCACTGGTCATTACCTGAAAGGGATAAGGAAAAACAGGGTGAGTTACTAGAACTCAGTGTGTAACCCACTTACCGTTGTCCACTGGGCCTGGATCCCATTTAGCAATAATTTGGGCCTAAGGCCATTTACAATAATAATAATGTATCAATTATATCATGTGTATGTAATGCAATTTTCCAAACCAAACATAGTAATCCATCCGCTACACATCACCCGTACCAACCAACACACCGTGGGGATCAAGTCAACCCACCCCGCCAGCACAACAATCGTAGGCATTAAGCCATTTATAACAATTTAATAGTGGACAAGCCACCAGAATAACAGAATATACATGGCATTTCCACTATACAGATTTGTGGCAGAGCCACCAAAATATGTCGCAGAGCCACTAGAACTTCTCTTCAATATTATCCCATCCCATGCACAATCATGTATATAATGCATAACAATTCATGATTTTTACAGTATAACAACAATAATTTATTTGGATATTCATTACTAAAGTACGGCCCATTATAACAATTTATCCAATAGGCCCATTAAGCAAAATATCATATAGGCCCATTTAGCAAAATATCAGATCGACCCATTTAGTAAAATATCAGATTGGCCCTTCTAGCCATAATATCAGATTGGCCCATTAATCAATATGTCCATTCGGCGCAAAAGGTAATATGTCAATTTGACCCATTAAGCAAATTCGTATTTCGGCCTTTAGAGGTATTTTCACAATTTGTAAAATGATACTACCAATTTTGTCAATTTTATTTAAAAAATATATCATAGGCCAATTTTTCGGTTTACGCGCTATTACGATTTTAGTCATAGCGATTTATTTTCGATACTATATCTACCTTAAACCCATGAAAAATGGTGTGAGATTACACACCTGATTATGGTAAGCACTAAGCCTTCTTGATCGTCGACACCTAAGATATCGTAACACTCGATTAGTCGACATACGTGATTTATTAAGCAACTCTAAAAATGAACGATCTAAGGTCCTTACCCTCGGAATCGTGAATGACCACGATTTGCCTATTTTCTCCAGATGAAGGTCCACAACCCGGTGGAAAATCCCAAATCGCTGATGACTCAAAATTACGAACGACCTCAAATAGTCGATTCTCACCGGATGATGGTCCATAACACGGTGGAAAGTCCCAAATCGCCGATACTGCCCTTCGTTTGAATTTAGGAGTAGGGATCGCTAACCCGCTCCTTTTGAGATCTTCACTCGACTTTCCTTTCGAATCGGTACCACAAGCCTCCATTCGGTTAGATCTTAAAATAGATCAATATTACGATAAAATATGGATTGTCAAAGGGTAAAGATCTGCTTACCACTAATTCTAAGTGATCAACGGTTGGATAGATCGAGCGATTTAATCCCTATAATTATAATCGGTTAATCATCCCTATTCCAATAACATCTTAACAAGTAAAATACGATTTTATAGAATCCTTAAAGAACTCCTTACCTTGAAAATTTTCAAGACCGATTCCCAACGATTGTATGATAACTTCAGAAGAATCAAAGTTTCGGCCTTCCACTATATCACTACGAAGAAGGAAAATAATCTCGTTTGAGAGAGAATAAGGTGATGGTCTCGGCCAATATGACCATCCCAAACCAAAAGATAAATTCGGCATAAGATAAAGAAAAATAAAATGTTGAAAAGAACACTTACCGATTGATCAATGAATGAGTGATAATTCAAATGAAAAAGAAAGAATATAGAAGAGATGAAAGGTTTCGGCTATGGAGGAAAAATGGGTAAAATATTCGGCTATGGTGAAAAGGATTAGAAAAGAAGAGATGCTTGAAGGATTTTTTGAAAAAGAAAAGAAAGAAGAAGAAAGATGTTTGACTAGCTTCGGTTTTCAAGAAGGATAAGTGAACAAATTTTTGGTCTCAATGGTTTGGGTACATTTGGCAACAAGTGTGATATCTGGGATTTTGGGCTTGTGCATTTTGCTTAATTGTATGAAGTAGTATGCCTATGTGTGTTTTGAATGTGTTTTATAGATTTCCGGAACTTTAGAGGGTAGGAGAATGCCTTAGAAAATATTAGGTTTTAAGTCTTAAAGGGGGAGCTAGGCAAATGAGGCCTTAAGAAAATTTGTAGGGGAAATTGGACATAAAAATTGGCTTGGTGAAGTGGCAAGGAGGCGCCACTTAAAGCCTTAGAAAGTGACGCCACAGGCAGTGCAAGAAGGGCCTAGGTTCGAGCAGCAAGGGAGCACTTTTGGAGTTGTTTTTGCGTCAGGCTAGAGGGGAGTTGGGCGACAATGAAACACTAAGAAGATGAGCAGTAGATGTGGTCAAATTCTTTTTAAAATTCGGCTAAGGTAGGAAGATTATTGTTGATTTATTCAAATTAGTTTTGAATGGGTGAAGAAGAGAAAAAATGGGAGAATAACAAGGGATTGGATAGAGAGATGAAGAGTTGGCCGAATGGAGGGGTCTAGGTGTGGTATTTTCGGCCAAAGGGAGGGGGTGAGGCCATTCTCCTTCTTTTCTTTTCAATTGTGCCTCTGTCGAAATTCTTTTTCTCTGTTGACTAAAAACTAAAAGTGAATCTTCTCTTCTTCTTTTATTTTGTCAAAGCCGAAAGCTTCTTCTTCTTTTAACAAATCCATCAAAAGCCGAATACACAAATAACCCTTAGCCGATTGTTCATTAAACCCCAAAAGCCGAAACCTATTGATCAACATCTAGCCTATATAGCTGAATCTCTCTGTGGGGTCAGGCAAGGGTGTAGTCGATTTCTTCATTAGGGGTAAGATCAAATAATATTCGATTTTCTTTCCTCTTTCATTTAGATTAGCCGAAAGTTGGAATCTAATCTCTTTTACTTTTTTTGGCCGAAACCTTGAAGAAGGATTTCGGGATTTGGTTGTAGCCGATTACAAGGGGAGATCTTCTGGGATTTCGAGATCTAAGGTAAGTAAAGTGTAATCTTAGGCCGAAGGCCATTTTTGGTGTTCATTAAGTGTTAGAATCGGATCTAACATGTGCCTATAGGAATTTTGACATCACCAAGAACAAGGGTTAATTTCAGGATCTAGACAATCAAGGTAAGGGAGTCTTGATATTCGGCCAAGGGTCTTTTTGTCTGTTAAATGTTGACCGATTTTAACTTTGGGTACTAGGAAGGAGTACAATCTATTTCGGTAGACTTTCGGGATTCAGTGAACACGTTAGAAATCAGGTGTGTAGCCCTACATTAATTCCTAATAGATTTATGGTATTAATGTAATACATGTGTTAATGAAAATATGAAAGATGTGGCTAAAGGTACCATACGATGGTATAGAGTATTCAGGTACGTTCACCTTTATTACTATGTTAATAATGTTATGAACATTGAATATGACACATATGAGAATTTGTTATGTATATGGTATGATTTCTGCATGTTTTGTATGACGCATGGGCATATGGGTGATTATGAGAAGGGGAAGTGATCTGGTGGTTTTTACCACATTATCTGGTGACTCATGTCACATAATCTGAATCTGGTGACTAATGTCACATACTGTTATCTGGTGACTCTATCACATTATCTGGTGGCTATGCCACGATTATAAGGGCAATGTGCAGTTGACTGCAGCGACTACCTTCGATAGTGTGTAGCGGATGGAGGGTCGATTTAGTAATCCCCACGGTGTGATTGGCAGGTACGGGTGATGTGTAGAGGATGGTTATTTAGGTGGGTTTGGGATTACATCATTGTCTATATTTGTTGTATATGATTTGATATGCCTAAATCGTTTGGGAGTTTGTGTTGGTTGTTACACATTGAGTCTGTTGACTCACCCCTTTGTGGGATATCTTTTCAGGTGATACTTAGCGACATGGACAGGGTCAGCGAGGACTATGTGGTGGCCATGCTGAATGTTTTCGGGATTTCAAACGGTTAAATTTACGTTTTCTATTATTTTATTTTCGGGATTTATTTGGTATTTTTCAGATGTAATAAGACCACTACTTAGACGTTTAAATTTTTATGCTTTAAGTCTTAAATTTCATTCAATAATCGGTATATGAGTTAACCAAATGTTTTCGCAAAACTCTAAATATTTTATCACCTAGTTAACTACAGTTTACAACTTATTAACCAGATCTCAAAAACTGGCAACCCCACTTATGTTACAAAATGTAAAACGAACGTTTTCTTAAAAGCAATACAAACTCGAGCCACATCTTATTATCTTAACACGTCAAAATTTTAAATTTCTTTTAAAAGCCGACATGTTTTATCAAACACAAACCCACTTCAAAATTATCACAGTTTTCCAAAATGCTAACAAGATTTAGTTAAAGTTTTTCCTAAGGAACATGTCAGATCCGGTCGGGACTTGTGGGCCGGGTTTGAGGTGTTTCAACAAGAAGAAAGAAAAGAGAGAATATGCACACTCAAAGCTTGAAGATTCGGTAAGAAGGAGAAGGAAATTTGGGGAGAAAAGAAAAATGACACAAAAGTTGCAAATAGGAGTTTTTAGCCAAAACAACACCAAAACTTTTACCAATTGCCAAAGAAAATTTGGCTACCTCCCTCTACACCCAAAATCGTCCACATTCATGACCATAATGGTCAAAAAATTGGCCAACCACACTTTCCATAACACTTCCCTTGAAAAAGGCCACATGTTCCTCTTACTTTCCCCTTTCTCTTGATTTGTTTCGTCACCTTCATCCTTTCCTATTTTCCTTAGCCATCTTGGCAAAAATAAAATGTCCACCTTTCCTTAATTACATGCTTGGCCGACACTTGGGGAAAGAATGCAAAAATAATAGTCAAAATTTGAACACAATGGGATTTGAACCTCTTCCCTTAATGTGCTTCATGTGGCGCCATAACCTTCTTACCAATTGCTCAATTATGCTAGCAATTTACTCATTTATTTCCATAAACTTTAAGGTCACTTACTATATCTCCTTAAAGTGCTAAATGCCAAAATTTTTACTAGAACCAAATAAACACCGAGCCTTTTCAAGATCCCCTAAATTTACAAAATTAATTATTTAACTAGCTTAACACCAGAAATAATGCAACACATACAAATTCCAAATTTTAGGATGTTACACTTTTCTATGTTTATAGTGATTCAGAGGCTGGCTCGGGTTGGAAGTTATTGGAGTTCATATCACACTATCCAGTTATGGTTTGGTACTTATATGCTTTGTGATATTGGTTATATGGCATGTATAGGTTTTGTGGCTATTTGTTGAGTATAAGTAATTTTTGTGATTGATGCATATGTGGTTGATATGTATTTAGCCATGATATTTGGCCTGATAATGATGTAAGGTTTGATAGGTATAGGCTATGGTTACTTTGGTTTGGTTGTTCGAAGTGTTTTTGGCTATTTGAAATGGCATGATTAAGTTATGTGGTTTGAAGTATATATATGCCCATCTGGTATGGGTTATTTTGGTAAGCTTAATGATGGTTTAAGATATTCAAATGGCCATTTGGTATGTGTTATGTAATAGCTTGAGATGTGCTTGGTTTTGGTTTGGTATTTGAATGCCAAATTGGTTAATAAAGTATGTTGATTTAGTATATGATATATATATATGAATTTTGGCTTATGAATCTTGTTGTTTGGTATGTGATTTAGTGAAGTAATTGATTGTGATATAAGGTTTGAAAAGATTGGTATTGTAATAGTTTATAATGTGTGATTTGAGATTGATTTGGTTGTTTAATTGTGTATGGAAATGGTATCATTTGCACTTGTAGAGGTGTGTTTCCTTTGGGTGAGAAAGGTGGCTTGTAACTAGCCTATTTTCGTCCACACGGGCAGAGCAGACGAGTGTGTGACTCAACCGTGTGTGACACATGGTCATAGTACAAAGCGTGTGTCCCCTGGTGTTGCAATTGGAAGCAAGTCAGTATGCTCCACACGGCCTCATACACGGGCGTGTGAATGGCCCTATGGCATAAGTCAGGATACCCTACAGGTTTAGCACGGCCTAGCATACTGTCTGGACACGAGCATGTGTGCCCATTTTGAATGGGCTATTTGGATCGTTTTGAAGATAGTACTAGAAAAGATATCGGATCGTTTTGAAGGTTATTTGGATTATGCAAAGTCACTATTAAAGAAGAAGTTGACTTCAATGAAACAAAATATTCAGGTATGATATCTAAAAAATGTATTAATTGGAAGTTCTACTTAATTGATTTCTGTTAGTGATGGGATAAAGAGAAATTAATAATGACAGAATTAGACAGTAGAATAATGTTTGAATTGTAAAGATATATGAGTACAGCAGTATAATTGAATAGCTTATAATGATCTCTTCTGGGTATTCTATGTGATCAATTATTCTCATAGGTATATTTGGCTATTTATTTTCAAATGAAACTCTTATCATATGAGAACGCTAGCTAAACATACTGATAGATGAAAGCATTATTGGTCTGTTTGGGTTATGATTGACATTGCTCTATCTTTCCCTGGTATTCTATTCCATTGTGTTGATAGAAAAGTTGATGATAAAAGTCGTATGATACTAGTATTATGTTTCTACTAGTTATTGTTTTGTTCAATATACCTGAGATTATATTGTTTATGTCACAGTTGATTTCAGTGATTATAAGTGATGTTTTCTTTTGGAATTTCTCTGGGATATCATTGAGATCTTTATCATTCTATATGGATTGTAATTTTTAGAAATTCTGTATACTTCCATACTTTGAGATTTCACTACTCGGTTTTATTATGATTCTATGTGATTATCTGCAAGAGATATTCTTTTGACGGAGATGAATATATCTATTATGATTATAATTTCTGGTTTGATCATGGGAGTATAGTGGTATTGTCATCCAATTTATAAAGGTTATGATTCTGCATTTATTTCTGTTGAAACCATATTTGATTTTCTTTTGTGTTCAAAATGCATTATTAACAGCTGGGATATTATCTATTTATACAGTTGAGATGTCAATCTTATTATGGCATTATGATTCTTTTTTTCTGACGGAGGTGGCTTCAGTATAGTACAACACTTCAATGATTAATAGTTGAGATAGCTTTACATTATATAATCCTTTCTAGTTTTCTTGAAAGGGAATCTAAATCGGCAAAAGCATAGAAGATAGAAGATCAAGTTCAAATCTGTATAATAGTTATCACTTCCAGGTAAATCTTGATATATGTCAATGAGTAAAGATGAAATGTTATGTCATATTCGAGTTATGCAGTTTTTAAGAAGGTCTTTGACTAGTATCCTGAAGAAATTGCGATAAATTGTATGTCTAAGTTATCTTGACAACAAGAAGAAAAGTTTTCTTTGAAAAGTTATTGTTTGACAGCCAAGATTGATTCAGTTGTTTAGTTTAATTAGGTTATTTGTTTGAAAGGTTAATTGAGTTATATATGTTTTAGTTTATCCTTGGGTTCGGAAATAAATTTTGTGCGCTCACGAGTAAATAGATGAATAGTCTGAATGAAGAATTCATATTTTAGAAGACATGATACAGAATTATATCTATAGGAACAATTCTATTTGAGAAATATTATTGTAAATTAAAGTTGTTTCAATTGTTGAAGTTTTCATTTGTGTGAAGTTTGTTTTGGTTTAATATATGTTAATAAAGCTATAAATAATTGAAAACACTGTTAACTAAAGCATCAGTTTTGGTTCAGCCTGAATCGGGTAAAGAGTTTACGATTTTCAGTCATGCGTCGTTGAATGGTTAGGAGTGTGTTTTATTACAAGATTGTATAGTGATGGCTTATGCTCCCATACAGTTAAAGTTGTATGAAAAGAGTTATTCGATGCACAAATTAGAGATGGTTGACATTGTAATTGCATTGAACAGTTAGCGACATTAATTGTTTGGTGAATAATGTAACCTATTTGATGACTGCAAGAGTTTAAAATATTTGATGTTACAGAGAGATCTGAATTTGGGACAGCAAATATGGCTTGAACTGTCGAAAGATTTTGAGTCAGTAATTGGTTACCATCCTAGACAAACGATTATAGTCACGGATATTTTAAACAAGAAATCTTTGTGTCCTTTACAAGCGATGAATACGCAATTGATCTTATCGGATGATGGATAGATATTAGCTGAGTTAAAAGCTAAATTGATGTTTATTCCGCGATATTGTGAAGCTCAGAAATGTATCAGTGAATTGCAAGTTAAAAGAGTTCAACGTGAATTGACTTCTGATTTAGAGCATCAGATTGGAGCCGATGATTATTTATTGTTTCAAAATAGAGTTTGTGTACCGAGAAATCCAGAGATTATACAACAATTGTTATATCTAGCTCACAATGGTTAAAGCTGATTATCAAGTACCTTCGGGACTGTTACAGTTTGTGTTATTATCTGAGTGGAGATGAAATAGAATTTCGTTGGATTTTGTAAAAGGAAGATGTTACCTAAACTATTGTTGAGTGTTGAAGAAGTCTGTACATTTTATCTCAGTACGTATAAATTTTCTCTTAATAGACTAGCTAAGTTATACATTTCTAAAATTGTCAGTTTTACAGAGTGCCAGTCACCATTATTTCGGATAGAGATCCGAGGTTTATATTGTGTTTCTAAAGAAAAATATTGTAAACTTTGGGTATGAGGTTGCATTGTAACACCGCATTTCATTCTCCAACTGATGGATAATATGAGAAAGTGAATCAAATTCTCGAAGATACGATTTGTTACTGTATTTTAGAATGTGAAAGTAATTAAGAAAGGCAATTACTGTTGGTTGAGTTTGAGCATATTAATAGTTATCATATGAGTGTAAAGATGGAATTGTATGAAGTATTGTATGATTACAATTGCCAAACTCCGTTGTTATTGGATTGTGCTTTGTGAGAAAAAGATTGAGGGAATGATTTCAACAGAGAAATTGAAGAGAAAGTGAAAGTGATTTGTAACAGTTAGAAAGCAGTTTCAGATTGATAGAAAACTTATGCAAACTTGATACGTAAAAGCATTGAATTTCAGTTAGTGAATTGAGTCTTTGTGAAAGTATTGCTGTGAGAATAGAATTTCTCGAATTAGTTATAAAGAGATGTTGAGTTCGTGATTCATTGGGCCATATGAGATTATTGAGAAAATAAAGCTAGTGGTTTATTCAACTTATATTATTTTCAGAACTTGAGAAGATCCATAATGTGTTTCTTATATCTATGATGCGATGATTTAGGTAAGACCCTTTGTATATAATATCTCTTTCAGAAGTTGAAATTCAGCTTGATATGACGTATAGCGAAAGACAGATCAGAATCTTAGCTTGAGAGATTAAAGAGTTGAGAAATCCGAGGCTATGTGAGAAATTGATAAGGTTATAAGAAAGAAAATCTCTAATTTATTCTCTGATAAGATTTTTGGGGACAAAAAATTTCCAAAGAGGGAGAGTTGTAACAACCCATTTTTGGGTCAAATCAGAACAAGGGTTTTGGGACTACAAATTTTAATTCAAAATATTTATTTTATTATTTTAATAAGGTCTATAACATGATAGATTAATTACATGAATGTTTCGTAAAGAAATTTTATCGTTAAATGCTTAATTCGGTAAAAAGGACTAAATCGCGTAAAGCGTAAAAATTGAGTTCTATTAGCTAAAAGTGTTTAAATGCTATAGAATTTAAAGGAGGAAGTCCTTATGTGTTAATTAGTTCAATTATGAGATAGTGGCTGAAAATGGTTTGGTAATGTGGTAAATTGATAAGGTTAAATTTGTTATTTTGTAATTAAGTACAATAAAAAATAAAATAAACAAAGGTGTCATTTTCTACCCATTATATTTCCATTGAAAAATGAGAAAGAAAACACCATGGATATAGCTTCAAAGGTTCGGCCATCTCAAGGTTTAATTGTAAGTTCATTTTTGACTTAGTCTTTAATAATTTCTACGTTTTTTAGATCGTTGTAGCTTAATCTAGCTAGCCTGTATCTCCGATTTCAAAACTGTTAAAGTATTTGAATTTTCCCATTGTTGAATGCATGAGTATTTTGCTAGTTGATGATGGAAAATATATCATTGTTGTTAGATGTGAAAGTTTTGTAAAGTGAATTTTGTTAAAAATGTCAATTTTTGGAATAAATTGTGAGATATGAAAATTTAGTAGTTGAATTTTAAAATAAATGAAAAATATGGGCTGATATGAGAATGGGTAATATTCGGCCAGCATGAATTTGTATTAAATTGAATGAATTGTGATTTTATGTGATAAAGACTAAATTGCAAAAAATGTGAAATAATAGGGGGAAAATGTAATTTTGCCAAAATGTGTAAATTGTGCTAAATTGAATGAAATGATAATTAAATAAGTAAATTTTGATATTATATAGATTGAGATAAGCGAGATTTGGATATAGAACAGGGGAAAACAAAAGTATCGAATTAGTCGACTTAAATTCGTCGTTACAGCAAACGAGGTAAGTTCGTATGTTTAATTGGCATTAAATTATATATGTATAAATGCTTAATTGATATGATTGTGGTAAATGATATATTATTGGAATGAATTGTGAATGCTATTAAGTACGATACTACGGAAATGACCGACAGAGATTCAATACAGCGAAAGTCCCGGTTGAACCTTAGGAATAGATAGGATACAAATTGTAACATCCTAAATCAGGGCCTTTGCATTTTATGTGTTTGTATGTGAATACTATGTCTGACATGCTAGTTTAGGGTATTTTAGGTTTCCAGGAATGAGTTAGGGATAAGCCGGAGTCTTGGTGAAAATTTGCTTTTTGAGAACTTTTAGGGAAGCTAGCTGAATTGGGCCTTAAGGGATATCATTTGTGTTGGATGACACAAGGGGATGCCTTAGCAAGGTGTCAAGGAGGCGCCACTTAGAGCTCGGGGAAGTGATGCCTCAGGGAAGCTGGAGGGACTTGGTTCGAGCTGTGGGAATTCTCTTTTGGGGATTTCTTTTTGACGCCAAGGCAAAGGAGAGTTGCACTCAGTAGGGACTCTGGTGGATGAGTGTCGAATGGGTCAATATCTTTGACTGAGTGGAAGGGAGCAATTCAAGGAGTTTGAATTATTCAAACAAGTTTGAATGGGTGATCAGGAGAAAATTAAGGAGAAAAACAGGGGATGAGCAAGGGGTGTAAGTGGTGGCCGGAATTCAAATGCTTGGTGTAGGAGGGGGGATCGGTTTGGCCTATGTTCGAGTATGCCGAAATTTACATTGGCCATAGGACCCTGTAGTGTCATTTTTGTGCAAATTTCGGGTTTAGGAGGTAGGTGCCGAATGTGGTTTGTTTTGCCTTGTGCCGAAAGTGTCTAAGGTGTCTAAGTGGGTTCTTTTTGTTTTGAGTTTTATTTCTCTTCTCATTTTCTTTTCTCTAAAACACAAATCTCTCACTATTGCCAAAATTCTCTTGATTCACACTCTCCATGATTCTTCCTTCTTCTTCTTCTTGTTCTCTCTGAAAGCTGAAACCCTTTTTCCCTTTTCTTCGTTTTCCTTTGAGCACCATAACTGCATCTATTATTCATCTTTTCTTCTTTTTCTTTTTCCTATTTCAAAGCCAAAAACCCCTAACTCCATTCTCATCTTCATTCTTTGTGCAATAGTCGAATATCCTCATCCAAAGTTCTCTTCTCTGATTTCTCTCTACAAACCGAATCTTCATGGCCTATTCTTCTTCATCTTTTCTTTTGATCATTTCTAAAATCGAAAACTCCTAAGTTCCATTGGTAGTTTTTTCGGCTCTTTCATCTTCTTCCCTGCTTTGCCGAATCTTCTCTTGTACTGTGCTAGTGCCGAATCCTCTTAGGTGATAACTGGATCTCCTGTGTTAAGGTTAGTGACGATTTCTTCTATATCTTTATCTTCTCTTTTGGTTTTGAGGAGCCAAAGCTGAATGGCTAATTGGCCTAATGTTTGAGGGCTTGGCCAAATGTAGGTGGAAGGGGGTATCGCATTCTATTGGAGACTTTCGGGATTCGCTTGACCTATGGATAAAGCCTAAAGCTTCGGCTTTAGTTGGTCTAGGTAGGGAGATCGTTTCTGTTAACGTGTTAATCTATTCACATTTACCCTAGGTGTTAACTCTGCATTCTGACCAAGATTTGTTCCATGGACTCGAATGCCAGCAATTCTAAGGAGGGGGTTAGACCCGTAAACCTAGCCCCTAAGTTTAAGAAAGAGCAGTGTCAGCAGTTCGGGATTGGCCACCGGGTTATGGGCCAGCTTTTGAACAGAATCGTAGGCAGATAGCTGTGGTTTAGATTAGCGATAGTGTCGGCATAGAGAGCGTGATATTACGTGTTACCAGGTGTGTACTACTCACACGCCTTCATTTTTGTTGTCATTATGTTATTAACTGAAAGAAGGTGAAAAGCTGAAATAATTGATATGATAGATTAAACACCCTTACGGGTAAAGGTGGGAGTCGCCGGGTAAGTTCTTCGATGTAGATATTACTATTAATATGTTCGTATGTATATCTTGATGTTGACATGTATGAAATATAATCCATATATGCTGATGTGTTACATTGCATACATACATATTGTGCACAATGAAAAGAGCATGGGCTCAGGATTGATTGATGGAGGAGGGAGAATCAGTGACCACGGTTATGAGTGACTTTTGTCACAAGTGGTCTAAGTACCTCAGTGGTTAAACCACGGATGCACTGATGAGGGACTATTGTCATGAGTGGTCAAGTACCACGGTGGTTAATACCACAATTGCTTATATTAGTGACTTGTCTAAGTGGTCTATGACCACAATAGGTTGGCCCCACGTATGCTTTATTGCTAGAGATCGTCACGGTGGTCTATGACCATGGTGGGTTGGCCCCATGATTATATTACATTGACTTTGTCACGAGTCACTACGGTCACGAGTGGTCTAGGATCACGGTGGTTATGAACCACAGTGGCATGATGCCACGAGTGTTTGGATGGAGAGTTGATCCGGGATGGGTTGCATTACATGCACATAACAGGAACTGTATTGATGGGCTAAGGCCCAAATTGCGTTGCATGGGGAATGTACAGACTGGGTCTCGTTGACTCACCCCTTGCTAATTTTGCAAGTGATCAGTAAATGGCAGGTTTTGGGCCGAGACAGACTCGAGGTGGCCATGCGTTGCAGTTTCTTTAGTAAAATAGAACTTTAACTTTATTTTGTTTAATCTTTGGGTTTTGATTTGTAATAAGGCCGCTTAAACTTTAATTTGGGATTTGTTTATACCTTGATTTTATTCGTACTATGAATCATCGAAAATGAGGTTTTCCTAAGAGCATAATAAAAAGTTTTCCAAATTTACATCAAACGGACATTAAGTAATTAATAGATAAAAGTTGGAATTTTTTTCTTAACATTTCAGATGTTATCTACAAAAGAAATCAAGCACCTTTGAAATTCATTTTTAAAATTGTCACCCCTCAAATACTTCTCTAAGTTCAGTTTGACAGAATTAAGCCTGTTTTTAGTATTCAATTGATTTAGTTAATTTAAAAGAATATTGTTGGTTTTAATGGCAAGGTTGGTATTAACAAAATAGATTTGATACACAAATAAGTTTTTTTTTAACAGATTTCTCTAAACAGATTCCACAAATTCACTGGGTTTTCCAAATTTTTCCAATCTTCTCCTTCTGTAGCAATCCGAATTTGGTCGTAACATTTTGACCGGGTTTGGGGTGTTACAATTTTGGTATCAAAGTAGGTTCAAAAACTCTGCCGTAGGTGTGGGGGTTTAAAATGTTTTAGAAGATGGTTAGAAAGTGATTTAGAAATATAGTTGTTGTTTAGAAGCATGGCACTCGAGTCTCCGGCACCAAATCCGCACGGTAAGTCTTCTAACTCTTGATTTTTGTGCATACAGTGAATATGTTATGTTGTGACTGTGTATGTTAAGGAATACAACTTTAGAGACTGAAATCTTAGGTGTACATGAAATGACGAGAACTGCTTAAAATACTATTTCCATAAAACTGCTCTGTAATAAACAATGGAAGAAAGCACTAACTCATAAAACTCTTAATTAGATTAAATCGCGTTAGTAATAATAAGTACTAGAGGATGCGGACGTGGTGTACGACGCCGTGGAAGAGGCCAAGATGTTGAGGCTGAATCTTGAGGACGGGCATGGGCACGAAAGTGAAGTACCGGCAGATCGCCGATTGTAGCGCGAATTTCAAGTTCAAACTGGTGGAGACGATGCTGTGTCTGGAGAGTGTGGCTGGAGTGACGATGGGATCAGGGACTCGAAAATCTGTGCCTGAGCGACTCAGGGCTAATGGGGCAGAAATGTTTAGGGGTGTTTCTGGTGTGGCTCCTAATGTAGCCGTGTACTAGATAGAAGCAGTGGAACGAATTATGGATGATCTTGACTGCACTGCAGAGGAAAAACTGAAAAGAGTTGTGTCTCTTCTCTGAGACGAGGCTTATCAATGGTGGCTCACAGTTAGAGACGGTACGGCTGCGGATCGCATTACCTAGTACTTCTGTAAGTCTGCGTTCCAAGGGAAATATATTGGGTCAAGTTATGTGGATGCTCAACGTAAGGCATTTCTAAACTTGATGCGGGGGAGTAAGTCAGTGAGTGAGTATGAGGAAGAATTCTTGCGTCTAAGCTGGTATGCTCGTGGTTTTGTGTCGACAGATCATGAGCGTTGTGTTCGAATTGAGGGTGGCTCGAGGATGAGTTGCAGTCTCGTGACTCTACAACGAAAAGGAATTTTTTATTACGGTTGAGAAGGCTAAGATAGCGGAAGAGGCGAAGCGTTCAGAAAGACAGAATCAGGATGGGGATAAGGGTAGAAATAAAAGAAGTTTTGGACCATCAAGATCCACTGGGAACATTCAGAAGAGGCCTAGGTTGGATGGGCCAGGTCGAGCTGTGAGGCCCGCTGTTACTAGTAGGCCTCCGCAATGTGCTATGTGTGGGAAGTTTCATTTTGGGGAGTGTTGGGCAAGAAGTAATGGATTCTTCAGATGTAGGGCAGTAGATCATTGGGTAAAAAAAACTGTCCGCAAAAGCCAAATAAGGTTAGACCCGCAAGTCAGAATTATGTTTAGCCTGGTAGAGGTGGTCAGTAGCCACAGAGAGGCTGTGGTCCGGCCAGGGGAGGTTATGGTTTTGGTCGTGGATGTGGAGCACCGGGCAGAGGTGCTAGGAATACAAATGCAAGGCAACTTGGGTTAGTTTATGCTGCTAGACGCCGAGAAGAGGGCGATGCGCCGAACGTCATAATCGGTACACTCTTTATTATGGCCTACCTTTTTCTGCATTGATTGATATTGGATCAACGCATTCTTATATTGCAAAGGCTGTACCTGGAACTCTAAACATAGACTTTGAGACTGTTTCTAGGGAGATGATTGTACTTAGCCCTTTAGGACAATCTGTAGTTGTGAATAAACTCTTTAGGGATGTACCTCCAGAAGTACAAGGGATGGTTTTCCCGGCTGATGTGATAGAGCTGCCGTTCGGGGAGTTCGATTTAATCTTTGGTATGGACTGGCTAGTGAAGTACCAAGCAAACTTGGATTGTGCTGCCAAGCGCATGGTGTTAAGGACTCCTGAGGATGATGAGGTGGTGGTGATAGGTGAAAGGAGGAACTACTTGTCTAATGTAGTGTCTGCTTTAAAGGCTGAACGAATGGTGAGGAAAGGATACGAGGCCTTCTTAACATATGTGTGTGCGCTGGAGGCCAAGGAGTTGACTGTAGGGGATGCCAGAACGATGAGGGAATTTCCTGATGTTTTTCCAGAAGAGCTTCCAAGGATACCAACCGATCGAGAGGTAGAACTCGGGATTGATCTTTTTCCCAGAATAGCGCCAGTGTCTATTGCTACATATAGAATGGCGCCAAAGGAGTTAGTGGAACTGAAAGCCCAAATTCAGGAGCTGTTGGATCGGGGTTTTATTTGACCCAGTGTGTCACCTTGGGGAGCGTCAGTGTTATTTGTTAAAAAGAAGGATGGATCAATGCGGATGTGCATTGACTATAGGCAGTTGAACAAGTTAACGATTAAGAACAAGTACCCGCTGCCTAGAATCGGTGACCTGTTCGATCAGTTTTGAGGCGCTTCGGTCTTTTCAAAGATAGACCTGAGGTTAGGATATCACCAACTTAAGGTCAAAGATACAGATATCTATAAGACAGCTTTCTGAACTCGTTATGGTCACTATGAGTTTTTGGTTATGCCGTTTGGGTTGACCAATGCACCAGCTGCGTTTATGGACATGATGAACCGGGTATTCCAACCCTATTTAGACCGGTTTTTTATGGTATTTATAGACGATACCTTGGTTTATTCAAGATCAAAAAAGGAGCATGATTCACATCTTCGAGTGGTCCTACAAATTCTGAGGGAGAAATAGCTGTACGCCAAATTTAGTAAGTGAGAATTCTGGCTGAAGGAAGTTACTTTCCTGGGTCATGTGATGTCTGCTGAGAGGATTAGGGTTGACCCTCGGAAAATTGAAGCTGTGTTGGATTGGAAACTGCCTAAGTCTGTGGCAGAAATTCGGAGTTTTCTTGGTTTGGCTGGGTACTACAAGAGGTTTGTTGAAGGGTTTTCATTTATTGCTGCACCATTAAACAAGTTGCTACGAAAAGGGATACCGTTTGTATGGTCAGATAAACAATAGGAAAGTTTTGAGAAACTAAAGAGGATTTTAACTAAAGCTCCCGTGTTAATTAAACCTGAGGCTGGGAAGGAGTTTGTTGTCTACTGCGATGCATCGCATACAGAATTGGGATGTGTGTTGATGCAGGAAAGGAATGTGGTGGCATATATATCTTGGCAGTTGAGACCGCATGAAGTGAATTATCCCACGCATGATCTTGAATTGGCGATAGTAGTGTTTGCTTTAAAGATCTGGAGACATTATTTATATGGGGAGAAGTCCGTTATCTACACGAACCATAAGAGCTTGAAGTATCTCCTTACCCAAAAAGGAGTTGAATTTAAGGCAACGACGCTGGGTTGAGTTGTTAAACGATTATGATTGCTCGATTGAATACCACCCGGGCAAAGCTAATGTAGTGGCAGACGCATTGAGTCGTAAAGTGATATCGGACTTAAGGGCAATGTTCGCCCATCTCAGCTTGTATGATGATGGAAGTGTGTTAGCAGAACTGCAAGTGAAGCCTTCTTGGGTCAGTCAGATTAAAGAAAAGCAATTGTCTGATGAATCACTAAGCTCAAAACTTCAGTTAGTGGCAAGTGGTAAGACAGAAGATTTTAGTGTGAACAATGATGGGAAACTGTGTTTTCGATGGAAAGCTTGTATGCCAAAGGATTCCGAATTGAGGCAGAAGATTCTGCAGGAGGCGCATAGTAGCCCATATGCTATGCATCCTGGTGGAAGCAAGATGTATAAGGATTTGCGAGAACAATTTTGGTGGCCGGGTCTGAAGCAAGAGGTGACTGAGTATGTGGGTAAATGCTTGACATGTTAGTAAGTGAAGGCGGAACACCAAGTGCCTTCAGGGTTACTACAGCCAGCGAAGATACCACTTTGGAAGTGAGAGAGGATAACGATGGATTTTGTGAGTGGGCTGCCCCTTACGCCTACGAAGAAAGATTCAGTGTGGGTAATTGTGGATCGGTTGACGAAATCCGCTCACTTCATTCCGGTTTGGGTTGATTACTCATTGTAGAAGTTAGCCAAATTTTATGTGTCAGAGGTTGTGAGGTTTCATGGGGTACCTGTGTCTATCATATCAGACAGAGACCCCAGGTTTACGTCGAGGTTCTAGAAGGCGTTGTATCAGGCATTGGGCACAAGATTGGATTTCAGCACAGCGTTTCATCTGCAGACTGATTGTCAGTCCGAGAGGGTAATTCAAATCTTGGAAGATATGTTGAGGGGCTGTGTCATTGACTTCAGGGATAGTTGGGAGGAGTTTCTACCGTTGGCAGAATTCGAATACAATAACAGCTACCAGTCTAGTATTCAGATGGCGACCTATGAAGCATTGTAAGGACGGAAGTGTCATACTCCTACTTGTTGGACGAAGTTAGGTGAGCGTCAGATGTTGGGACCAGAATTAGTTACTGAGAAAGTTAATTTGATTCGAACTCGGTTGAAGGAGGCTTCCAACAGGCAGAAATCTTATGCGGATCTTAAGCGTAAAGACATAGAATTTGCAGTAGGTGATCGGGTTTTCTTAAAGGTTTCACCGTGGAAGAAAGTTCTAAGGTTTGGACGGAAGGGTAAGCTGAGTCCCAGATTCATCGGGCCTTATCGAGTAGTGAAGCGTATGGGACCAGTAGCCTGTCAGCTCGAGTTACCTTTAGAGTTGAGTTAGATCCATGACGTATTCCATGTTTCTATGCTTTGACGCTATCGTTCGGCTTCGTCTCATGTTGTGCCAGTAGAAGAAATTGAAGTAAGCCCAAACTTATCTTTTGAGGAGGAACCAATGCAGATCTTGGATCGGGATGTCAAAGCATTGCGTAGGAAATCAGTTCCTTTGGTGAAGGCTTTGTGGCGGAACCATGGATCAGAAGAAGCTACGTAGGAGTTAGAGGATGTTATGCGGCAGCAATACCCTCAACTCTTTTGACCAGGTAATTTTGAGGCCGAAATTATTTTAAAGGGGTAGAACTATAACATCCTAAATCAGGGCCTTTGCATTTTATGTGTTTGTATGTGAATACTATATCTGACATGCTAGTTTATGGTACTTTAAGGTCCAGGAATGAGTTAGGGATAAGCTGGAGTCTTGGTGAAAATTTGCTTTTTGAGCACTTTTAGGGAAGCTAGCTGAATTGGGCCTTAAGGGATATCGTTTGTGTTGGATGACACAAGGTAATGCCTTAGCAAGGTGGCAAGGAGGCACCACTTAGAGCTCAGAGAAGTGATGCCTTAGAGAAGCTGGAGGGACTTGGTTCGAGCTGCGGGAATTCCCTTTTGGGGTTTTCTTTTTGACGCCAAGGCAAGGGAGAGTTGCACTCAGTAGAGACTCTAGTGGATGAGTGTTGAATGGGTCAGTATCATTGAATGAGTCGAAGGATTCAAGGAGTTTGAATTATTCAAACAAGTTTGAATGGATGATCAGGAGAAAATTAAGGAGAAAAATAGGGGATTGAGCAAGGGGTGTAAGTGGTGGCCATAATTCAAATGCTTGGTGGAGGAGGGGGGATCGGTTTGGCCTATGTTGGAGTGTGCCGAAATTTACATTGGCCATAGGACCCTGTAGTGCCATTTTTGTGCAAATTTTAGGTTTGGGAGGTAGGTGCCGAATGTGGTTTGTTTTACCTTGTGCTAAAAGTGTCTAAGGTGTCCAAGTGGGTTCTTTTGATCACTTTTAAAACCGAAAACTCCTAAGTTCCATTGGTAGTTTTTTCGACTCTTTCATCTTCTTCCTTGCTTTGCCGAATCTTTTCTTCTACTGTGCTAGTGCCGAATCCTCTTAGGTGATAACTGGATCTCCTGTGTTAAGGTTAGTGACGATTTCTTCTGTATCTTTATCTTTTCCTTTGGTTTTGGGGAGCCAAAGCGGAATGGCTAATTGGCCTAATGTTTGAGGTTGGCCGAATGTAGGTGGAAGGGGGTGTCGCATCCCTTTGGAGACTTTCAAGATTTGCTTGGCTTATGGATAAAGCCTAAAGCTTCGGCTTTTGTCGATCTAGGTAGGGAGATCTTTTCTGCTAACGTGTTAATCTATTCACATTTACCCTAGGTGTTAACTCGGTCTTCTGACCAAGATTTGTTCCATGGACTCGAATGCCAGCAATTCTAAGGAGAGGGTTGGACCCGTAAACCCAGCCCCTAAGTTTAAGAAGCGGTACGTGTCGTGATTCGGGATCGCCACCGAGTTGTGGGCGGCCGCCTTCCAACAGTAATCATAGGCAGATAGCTGTAGTTTTGATTAGCGATAGTGTCGGCGTAGAGAGCATGATATTACGTGTTACCAGGTGTGTACTACTCACACGCCTTCATTTTTGTTGTCATTATGTCATTAACTAAATGAAGGCGAAAAGCCGAAATAATTGATATGATAGATTAAACACGTTTAAGGGTAAAGGTGGGAGACGCCGGGTAAGTTCTTCAATACAGATATTACTGTTAATATGTTCGTATGTATATCTTGATGTTGACATGTATGAAATATAATCCGTATATGCTAATGTGTTGCATTGCATACATACATATTGTGCACAATGAAAAGAGCATGGGCTCTGGATTGATTGATGGAGGAGGGAGAATGAGTGACTACGGTCATGAGTGACTTTTGTCACGAGTGGTCTAAGTACCACGGTGGTTAAACCACGGATAAACTGATGAGTGACTATTGTCACGAGTGGTCAAGTACCACGGTGGTTAATACCACGATTGCTTATATTAGTGACTTGTCTCGGTGGTCTATGACCACAATGCTTTATTGCTAGAGATCGTCACAGTGGTCTATGACCACGGTGGGTTGGCCCTACGATTATATTATAGTGACTTTGTCACGAGTGACTACGGTCACGAGTGGTCTAGGACCACGGTGGTTATGAACCACAATGGCATGATGCCACGGGTGTTTGGATGGAGAGTTGATCCAAGATAGGTTGCATTGCTTGCACATAACAGAAACTGTATTGAGTGGGCTAAGGCCCAAATTACGTTGCATGGGGAATGTACACACTGGGTCTCGTTGACTCACCCCTTGCTAATTTTGCAGGTGATCAGTAAATGGCAGGTTTTGGGCCGAGACAGACTCTAGGTGGCCATGCGTTGCGGTTTCTTTAGTAAAATCAAACTTTAACTTTATTTTGTTTAATCTTTGGGTTTTGGATTTGTAATAAGGCCGCTTAAACTTTAATTTGGGATTTGTTTATACCTTGATTTTTTTCGTACTATGAATCATTGAAAACGAGGTTTTCCTAATAGCATAACAAAATTTTTTCCAAATTTACGTCAAACGGACATTAAGTAGTTAACAGATAAAACTTGGAATTTTTTGTTTCTTAACGTTTCAGATGTTATCTATAAAAGAAATCAAGCACCTTTAAAATTCATTTTTAAAATTGTGACTCCTCAGAAACTCTCTAAGTTCGGTTTTGATAGAATTAAGCCTGTTTTTAGTATTCAATTGATTTAGTTAATTTAAAAGAATATTTTTGGTTTTAATGGCAAGGTTGGTATTAACAAAACAGATTTGATACACAAATAAGTTTTTTTTTTAACGGATTTCTCTAAACAAATTCCACAAATTCACGGGGTTTTCCAAAGTTTTCCAATCTTCTCCTTCTGTAGCAATCCGAAATTGGTCGTAACGTTTTGACCGGGTTTGGGGTGTTAAACAAATGTCATGACATTAGGGTTATTAAGATTACGTGTAAGACCATATCTGGGATATGGCATCGCTATAAGACTTCGTGTAAGACCATATCTCGGATATGGCATCGATATGAGACTTCGTGTAAGGCCATATTTGGGCTATTGGCATCAATACGTGATTACATGTAAGACCATATCTGGGATATGGCATTGGTACGGTACTGTGTGTACGAGATTCTCGAGTATCCTTTAGTATTCCAAATGGTTTAATGGGAAATGTTGACGAAACGTGTTACAAGTGATGTTACAACTTAGTCAAGGTACTCGTGACAGAAATGGACAAGTAATTGTTAAAAGTGAATTTCATATGATGAGTAAGTGGAAAATTATGAGAATTTCATATGGTTCAATTGAATATATATAAATATGATGGCTATTGAATTGAGTATAGTTTATTTTTATTTACTTATGCTTACGTACATGTGAATGAATTGATAAGAAGTATTCAAACCATATAAGCATGGAAATGAATAAACCTATGGAATTCTTGGTTAACTATGTGAACGGATACATGGCATAAAGGTGTAATTATACAAGTTATATTATAGTATTTATAATGGCTTAAAATGTGTTTATTTGATGAGATGAGGTATTATCATATGATCTTTCTAAGCTTTATAGCTTACTTTGTTATCTTTTCTATGTTTATAATGATTCGGAGCCTCGCTCGGGTTGGAAGTCATCAGAGATCATATCACACTATCTAGCTATGGTTTGCTACTTATAAGCTTTGTGATATTGGTTATATGGCTTGTATAGGTTTTGTGGTTATTTGTTGAGTATAATTAATTTTGGTGATTGATGCATGTGTGCTTGATATGTATTTAGCCATGATATTTGGCCTGATAATGATGTAAGGTTTGATAAGTATAGGCTATGGTTACTTTGGTTTGGTTGTTGGAAGTGTTTTTGGCTATTTGAAATGGCATGACTAAGTTATGTGGTTCAAAGTGTATATATTTTCCCATGTGATATGGGTTATTTTGGTAAGCTTAATGATGGTTTTTGATATTCAAATGGCCATTTGGTATGTGTTGTGTAATAGCTTGAGATGTGCTTGGTTTTTGTAACATCCTCAAAAGGGCCTATGCATTTTCAGTTTAATTGTAAGAAATAACAAGTCTTAAGCATAATGAATAAATTTTTGATATTTTTGGATACTCAGAAATGTATGAAAATGCATGGAAATGAAAATAAACATTTTTGGAAACCTGAACATTTTGGAAACACAACATTTTGGAAACACGGAAATGCATTAGGACATGAACATTTTAGGAAACCGAAATGTAAGGAAATGGTCAAAAATGGAAAGTACACATTTTTGGAAACTAAGAAATGAAAATGGAAATGATCCAAAATGGAAAGTATACATTTTAGGAAACTTGGAAATGTAAGAAAAATGGCAAATTCTGAGCCGATCGAAAATTTTAGGAAACTTAGAAATGACCACTGAAATGATGAGTTTTAAAGTTTAAAATAGGAAATAAAGGCAAGAGGGCCTTAAAAGAAAAAGTTGGGAAAATTTGACACACAAGCAGCTTGGAAATGTGGTCGAAGATGCCTAGGGCCTATGGAAATGGCACCATGTGAAGGAGGCATGGGCACTGTTTTGAGTCACAAGGGAAGCAAATAAATGAAGTTTAATTTTTGCTTCCTGGGCTTAAAGGTGGACTGCACAAGCATCTAGAAACCAAGGTGTTTTAATTCCATAAATACATGATTAAAAGTGATAAATAAGGGATTTTAAATTAGGATTATTTGAGGAGATAAATAAAGGATTAAACACCTTTAATTTGGAATAAAAGTGATAATTAAAGGTTAATATTATCACTTGAGGAGTAGTGGCCAAGTAAGGGACTTTCCTATTGATAATTTCGGCTATAGGAGGGAAACTAAAAGAGTTTCTCTCATCTTTCTAGTGTTGTCGAAATTCTCTAAGCTCTCTCCCCCTCTCTGCTGAATTTTCATTAAGCAAAATCCCTCTCTTTTTCTTCTAGTTTCTTCTCCGTTTCTACTGTCAAGCCGAATCTTTGTGGATTCTAAGAAAGAGGGCAATCATCTACAACATCAAAAGGGTAAGATCTGTAATCAATCAATTCTTATTTCTCTTCTTTCCATCGAAATCAAGGTACTAACTCTGTTAGCAAATTTGGCCGAAATTTGAAGGATCTTTCGGGAAATCTAAGGATCTAAGGTAAGAAAATTTATTCAATTAAAGGTTATGATGTATATGTTAGATTAGATCTAACATGAAGATTTCGACAGATATAAAGGAGGTAAGAAATCGGTTATGGGAATCCCATCACAAGGTAAGTGATATTCGGCCAAGGCTTAATTTTGGTATTTGAGGTTATTTCTCATTTATTTCAAAAGCCGGAGACTCACATGGTTACATGATTTAGTGTTAGCCAATTTCAAGGGAAGGAATATTAGCAATTTTGGGACTTGATTTACAATCATCCAATTCGGCAACAAGGTAAGTAATACAAATCCTACTAGGATTTGGTTTTCAAACCAAATAAGGTTATTAATATATTTTAATGATTGGCCGAATATAGGAGTGAAAGATCTAGATCGGTAGATCGTTCTTCGGGATTCAAGGAACCTATTAAGCGAATCAGGTTGTACTCACACTAACTTTCAATATATATTATGGCAATAATTGTTTTAATATATGAATGTGTATAAGAATGAGAATGTGGCTAAGTACTAGAAATGTTATGGCAAAAAGTACCCAGGTACATATTCCTACTTTTGATAGGATTATGAATGTGTTATATTCTGAAAAGTGACATGAATGTGAATTTAAGTATGATAGGAATGATATGTAATAATTGGGGGCATTTAGGATATATGTGAAGGGAGAAAGTGAAGGTGATGACTACTGTCTCACCAACGAATTATGGTGACTACGGTCACATTATTGAAAATGGTAACTTCGTTACATTATTATTCGAATATAGTGTCTAAAGACACAACGTAAGTGGGCGATGAGCACGTCATTCGCAATGATCGCTTCGATGGTGTGTAGCGGATGGAGGGTCGACTTAGTAGTCCCCACGGTATGCTGAGTTGGTAAGGGTGGTGTGCGGCGGATGGACAAATAGGCTTGGGTTTGGGTTGCATCATCCTTCATTTTGTATGAACATGAGATTGATATGTGGTATGCCCGATTTGTTGAAAATTAGTCTTTGTGTACACATTGAGTCTGTGGACTCACCCCGCGTTGGGAATTATTTTTCAGGTGATGAGCAATGTAATGGACCGGGTCGGCAGGAGCTAAGGGTGGCCATGCATCACTTGAAGAATTTATTTAGAAATTTGGACTTTATATAATTTAGTACTTTAAATTTTATTTTGGGTTTGAATGATGTAATAAGGCCATAAGGCCCAGTTGGATTTTCTTTATTTACATTTTATTTTTATTTGATTATGATACAATTTATTTTTGATTAAAGTTAAGTAAATTTATTTCTTTTAAAATAATAAACCCTAAAATTATTTTGTCACCTTATTTAAGTTGGATTTTTAAAATTTATTAAATGGGTTCCAATTTAAGCCCAACCCAAACCAATGTTTTCTAAAATTTACAATTTTTCTCTAAGTAACCAAGAATTTGAAAACCAGTTTACTTAAGGAACATACCAGATCCGGTTCAGGCTCGTGGGCCGGGTGTGGGGTGTTTCAGCTTGGTATCAGAGCCCAGTTTTAAACTCTCGGCCTGTGGGCTAAGGCCCAAAACATTTTTTTAATTCGAGCCCAAATGATTTTCTGTGAAAATAAGCAGGTTTCTAGCATGGCACCTGAGTCTCCGACCCGCAGTCCACTAGGTAAGTACCCCTAACTCTATGTGTGATTATGTGATTTATATAGGGGTAGAAAAGGCATGGAACGTAGAATAGTGTGATAGGAATTTGAACCCTAGGATTAGACTACTCAAACACATGAAACTCATAAGACTTAATGCACTAAACAACCCTATGGCTAAGTCACTGAGCTAAGGGTGTGGTAACCCCTGTATGCATGTCTAGGATTGGATCCGGAAGGGCCTGGTATTTAAGTAGTCCTAGTGACTCACCTCCTCTTTGCAGGAATCCTACCTGGTGCGTAGCTTCGGTTCACCCTAACTCAGAGGGCTCAGTGGTGTGGCAACCTCTGTACGCATGTCTAGGAATGGTTTCGATGGGAGCTTGGTATTTAAGCAGTCCGTATGACTCACCTCCTCTCCATTCGAATCCTACCTGGTGCGTAGCTTTGGTTCACCCTGACCAAAGAGGGCTAGGACATAGGCTAAACATAATGACTAAAACCCGAAAGGGAACTAGCCATGTTTTTTTTTTTTAAAAAAAAAAGAGAACAAAACAACAAACCCTAGATTTCAAAACTCTTAAAATTACTTCCTTAAATTTTCGAAAACCATCTTTACAAAATTTTTCTGAAAAATTTCTAATTTGTGAAAATTACAAAAATGCCCTTAGTGGCAAAATTACCAAAATGCCCTTGATTCACAAATTGCCAAACTTCTCAACGATTTTGCCAAAACTTCATTATTTTATAAACATTCAAAAACCCTAATTTGTAAAATATCAAAATACCTTGATTTTTGGAAAATTACAAAATTGCCCCTAACTTACAAAATTACCAAAATGACCCTGATTCCCAAAATTTTTGCAGCATCTCCATTTTGAAATGTTAAACTCTCAAAAAGAACCTACAAAATTTTACAACTTTTGAAATATCCCTGATTTGTTAGTTTTTCCAAATATACCCCAGTTTGTGGAAAAAATTACCAAAATACACCTGAGGTCGAAAATTACCGAAATACCCCTGAATTTCGAAATTTTTCCAAAATTACCCCGGGACTTTAAAATTACCAAAATACTTTCGACAAAATCACCGAGGAATTTTTTCTATTTTGGAAAATTATGAAATTGCCCATGTAGGACAAAATTACGAAAATACCCTTGGGTAGTGGAAAAACAACAATGATGAAAAATACAACGTTTCTCTGAATGAACGAAAGTTCATAATTGTTTGTTGGATGGATGAATGAATGAAAGACTGTGTGCTGTATGAATACGAAAGAACCACTCTTAAATTCTTCTTCATAAAACATCTTCGCGGGTAATAAGTGAAACAAGAATACTAATTCATAAAACTTCTTAATCAGATCTCGACGATAGAAAATGAGCTCTAGAGGACGTGGTCGTCGTGGAAGAGGTAGAGGAAGAATGACAGTCTCAGAACCCGTTAGGTCGGGTCAAGGTTCTGACAATGAGATACCACCGCCACCACCACCCCCAGCTGTAAATGTTGAGCAAAGAGCTCGACGGGGAAGATCGTGTCGCGCAGCAAGGCCGCGAGTTTTGGAATTGGTGGCTGGTGCAGGAGGAAATTCAGGAACCCGTAAGTCTGTGCCTGAACGGCTCCGAGCTAATGGAGCCGAGATGTTTCGTGGAGTGTCTGGAGTAGCACCCAAGATACTGGTGATCTTGGTTGGAAGCAACGGAGCGCATCATGGATGAGCTCGACTTGACCCCCGAGGAGAAGTTGAAAGGGATGGTGGCACTGTTACGCGATGAAGCGTATCAGTGGTGGTTAACTGTTCGGGATGGTGCTACGGCTGCAGATTTGACCTGGGAATACGTTAAAGAAGCATTTCAGAAAAAGTATGTGGGAACTAGGTATACGGATGAACAAAGAAAGGCTTTTCTGGGATTGGTACAAGGAAGTAAGTCCGTCGCAGAATATGAGGTGGGATTTTTGAGGTTGAGCCGTTATGCCCGAGGTGTAGTGGCAACTGAGCATGAACACCGTGTCCGTTTGAGGACTCGGATGGTGAGGGACGATCCGAGGATCGTTGATAGCACCGCATCAGGAGCGGGAATTCTCTGCTTTGGTGGAAAAGGCCAAGGTGGCCGAGGGAATCAAGGATGCTACTAATAAGGCTGTGGATAGGAATAAGCCCAAAAGAGGTTTTGGGCCATCTGGAAAGGGTTATAAAATGCCTAGAGTTGACGGCCCACAGAATCAACAAGCCGTGCAGTGTGGCGAATCGCCCTTGTGAGCATTGTGGAAAGAGGCACTTGGGAGAATGTTGAAAAAGACGGACGATGTCTCAAGTGTGGGTCCAAGGACCATATGCTTAAAGATTACCCCAAGCTGCAAGATGAGAGCCGACCAAGCGACTCAAAATGCTAACCAGTGGTAGAGGCGGACAAAGCAGACCTCAAAGGGGTCGTGGTTCGGCAAGCAGAGGAAATGGCAGAGGTCGTGGAGCCTGTGGCCGAGGAGTGCGCTAATGCCGAAGCAAGGCAACGGGTTTGGTTTATGTGGTTCACGGGAGGAAGATGGAGACGCGCGGATGTTATAACCCAGACGTTCTTTATTCATGACAAACCCTATTTTGCTCTGATTGATGTGGGCTCTACCCATTCATATATTGCATGTAGTGTAGTGGAAACACTAGGCCTAGACTCGAACTCTCTCGATAAGCGAGATAATCGTAGTAAGCCCATTAGGCCAAACCGTAGTAATAGATAAGATTTTTGGAATGTACCCCAGAGATTCAGGGGAATAAACTTTGGGTGATTTAATGGAGTTACCCTTGGAGAATTTGAGCTTATACTTGGAATGGATTGGCTAGTAGAGCATCAAGCCGTGTTGGATTGTGCGGCTAAACGTATGGAACTAAAGACCCCGAGGAGGATGAAGTAGTAGTGATGATCGGCGAAAGGAGGAACGACTTGTCTAACGTAGTTTCGCACTAAAGGTGAGAAAATGGTTAAGAAAGTGCAGGCGTTCACGGCCTTCGTAAGTGCGTTAGGTGGAAAGGATGAAGTTGTCAATGGAGTTAGAACCGTAAGAGATTTTGGAGATGTATTTAGGAGGAATTACAGAATACCCCCAGATAGGGAGGTGGAATTTGGAATTGATTTGCTACTGAGAATGACTCTGTGTCAATCGCTTCATATCGAATGGTGCCAAAGGAGTTAGTGGAGCTCAAGGCTCAAATCCAAGAGTTGTTGGATCATGGGTTTATTCGACCCAGTGTGTCTCCATGGGGAGCACCGATCCTATTTGTGAAGAAAAAGGACGGAACTATGCGTATGTGCATAGATTGTCGTCAGTTGAATAAGCTGACCATCAAGAACAAGTATCCTTTGCCAAGGATAGATGACTTGTTCGATCAGCTGAAAGGGGCAGCTGTGTTCTCGAAGATAGACTTAAGGTCGGGATATCACCAGTTGAAGGTGAAGGAGGCTGACATCCATAAGACCGCTTTTAGGACAAGGTATGGCCATTCTGAGTTTGTGGTGATGCCGTTTGGTTTAACGAATGCTCCAGCCGCGTTCATGGACATGATGAATCGGGTTTTCCAACCCTACCTGGATAGGTTCGTAGTTGTATTCATCGACGATATTTTGGTGTACTCAAAGTTAGATAAGGAGCATGATGAGCATCTCCGAGTTGTGTTGGAAGTGTTAAGGGAAAAGAAGCTCTATGCCAAATTCAGCAAATGTGAATTTTGGCTTAAGGAGGTGGCACTCTTAGGTCATGTGGTATCCGCAGAAGGAATAAGAGTGGATCCTAGGAAGATCGAAGCAGTGTTGGATTGGAAACCACCTAGGTCTGTGGCTGAGATCTGAAGTTTCTTAGGCTTGGCAAGCTATTACAGAATGTTTGTGGAAGGATTCTCGTCAATAGCCGCGCCTTTGACAAAGTTGCTAAGGAAGGAAGTACCCTTTGAATGGACTAATAAGCGGCAGGAGAGCTTTGAAAAGCTTAAGAGGGTGTTGACTAAGCTCCGTGTTAATTCAGCCGGAGCGTGCAAGGATTTCGTAGTATATTATTGGCTGACGCCGCACACGTGGTTAGGCTGTGTGCTAATGCAAGAAGGAAAAGTAGTCGCTTATGCGTCTCGGCAGTTAAGGCCGCATGAGGTTAACTACCCAACTCATGACTTGGAGCTCGCAGTAGTGGTTTTCGCCCTCAAGGTTTGGAGGCACTACCTTTATGGAGAAAGGTCAGTAATTTACACGGACCACAAGAGCCTTAAGTACTTGTTGACTCAGAAGGAGTTGAACTTGAGGCAACGAAGGTGGGTGGAGTTGTTGAAAGATTATGATTGTTCGATAGAATACCATCCGGGCAAGGCGAATGTGGAAGCTGATGCCCTAAGTAGGAAGGTTGTGTCGGATTTAACGGCTTTGTTGGCTCACTTAAGTTTGTATGATGACGGAAGCCTATTGGCAGAGTTACAAGTCAAGCCCACATGGCTGAAGGAGGTGAAAGAGGGACAGTTGGCGGATAAGGACTTAAGTACTAAGTTACAGCAAGTACAGCAAGGAGGATTAAAGGACTACGGCGTCAATGATGAAGAAATCTTGTACTACAAGGGAAAGGTTTGTATGCCTTGGGGATAAGGAGTTGAGACAAAGGATTCTTGGGAAGCGCATGGTAGCCCTTATGCTATGCATCCCGGAGGCATCAAGCCGGTATAGAGATCTAAGGGAACAATTTTGGTGGTCGATTGAAACGAGAGGTGACTGAGTTTGTGGGGAAATGTTTGACGTGTCAGCAAGTAAAGGCTGAACACCAAGTCCCATCAGGATTGCTTCAACCAATCGAAGTTCCCCAATGGAAGTGGGACAGAATCACCATGGACTTCGTTAGTGGGCTTCCCCTTACGCCTACTAGGAAGGACTCGGTATGGGTAATAGTGGACCGTTTGACTAAGTCCGCGCACTTTATCCCAGTAAGAATGGATTATACTCTTCAGAAGCTAGCTAAGTTATATGTGGCGGAGATCGTGAGGTTACATGGAGTACCAATGTCGATCATCTCTGATAGAGACCCAAGGTTCACGTCTCGGTTTTGGAACGCACTTCATCAAGCTTTAGGCACTAAGTTGGACTTCACTACGACTTTTCATCCACAATCGGACAGGCGCACCGAGCGGGTTATACAAGTGTTAGAGGATATGTTGAGAGGTTGTGTGATGGATTTCCGAGGAAGTTGGGAGGATTACTTGCCTCTAACTGAGTTCGCCTACAACAATAGCTATCAGGCAAGCATTCGGATGGCACCATACGAAGCACTGTATGGAAGGAAATGTAAAACACCAACTTGTTGGACCGAGTTAGGAGAACGCCGCGTTCTGGGTCCAGAGTTAGTGGCAGAAACTGAGGAGAATGTGGAATTAATTCGGGCACGGTTGAAGGAAGCTTCTGATAGACAGAAGTCGTACGTAGACCTTAAGCGGAAGGAAATCGAGTTTGAAGTAGGAGATCAAGTATTCTTGAAAGTTTCACCTTGGAAGAAGGTTATGAGGTTTGGTCGCAAAGGGAAGTTAAGCCCAAGGTTTATAGGGCCTTATCAAGTGCTGAAGCGAGTTGGGCCAGTGGCGTACCAATTGGAGTTACCACCAGAGTTGCATCAAATGCATGACGTATTTCATGTATCCATGCTACGTCGCCATCGATCGGATCCGTCTCATGTGGTACCTATTGAAGAAGTGGAGCTAAGGCCAGATCTATCCTACGAGGAGGAGCCGATTCGGATCTTGGAACGTGACGTGAAAGTACTACGAAGGAAGTCGGTGCCTTTAGTCAAGGTGTTATGGTGCAATCATGGATCGGAAGAAGCTTCGTGGGAGTCAGAGGAGACAATGCAACACCAATACCCTCAATTGTTTAGTTAGGAAATTTCGAGGACGAAATTTTGTTTAAGGGGTGTAGAACTGTAACATCCTCAAAAGGGCCTATGCATTTTCAGTTTAATTGTAAGAAATAACAAGTCTTAAGCATAATGAATAAATTTTTGATATTTTTGGATACTCAGAAATGTATGAAAATGCATGGAAATGAAAATAAACATTTTTGGAAACCTGAACATTTTTGGAAACTGAACATTTTTGGAAACCTGAACATTTTTGGAAACCTGAAAATGCATTAGGACATGAACATTTTAGGAAACCCAGAAATGTAAGGAAATGGTTCAAAAATGGAAAGTACACATTTTTGGAAGCTAAGAAATGAAAATAGAAATGATCCAAAAATGGAAAGTATACATTTTAGGAAACTTGGAAATGTAAGAAAAATGGCAAGTTACAGAGCCGATCGAAAATTTTAGGAAACTTAGAAATGACCCCGAAATGATGAGTTTTAAAGTTTAAAATAGGAAATAAAGGCAAGAGGGCCTTAAAAGAAAAAGTTGGGAAAATTTGACACAAAAACAGGCTTGGAAATGTGGTCCGAAGATGCCACTTAGGGCCTATGGAAACGGCACCATGTGAAGGAGGCATGGGCACAGGTTCGAGTCACAAGGAAGCAAATAAATGAAGTTTAATTTTTGCTTCCTGAAGCTTAAAGGTGGACTGGCACAAGCATCTAGAAACCAAGGTGTTTTAATTCCATAAATACATGATTAAAAGTGATAAATAAGGGATTTTAAATTAGGATTATGTGAGGAGATAAATAAAGGATTAAACACCTTTAATTTGGAATAAAAGTGATAATTAAAGGTTAATATTATCACTTGAGGAGTAGTGGCCAAGTAAGGGACTCTCCTATTGATAATTTCGGCTATAGGAGGGAAACTAAAAGAGTTTCTCTCATCTTTCTAGTGTTGCCGAAATTCTCTAAGCTCTCTCCCTCTCTCTGCCGAATTTTCATTAAGCAAAATCCTCTCTCTTTTCTTCTAGTTTCTTCTCCGTTTCTCTTGTCAAAATTTGAATCTTTGTGGATTCTAATAAAGAGGGCAATCATCTACAACATCAAAAGGGTAAGATCGTAATCAATCAATTCTTATTTCTCTTCTTTCCATCGAAATCAAGGTACTAACTCTGTTAGCAAATTTGGCCGAAATTTGAAGGATCTTTCGGGAAATCTAAGGTAAGAAAATTTATTCAATTAAAGGTTATGATGTATATGTTAGATTAGATCTAACATGAAGATTTCGACAGATATAAAGGAGGCAAGAAATCAGTTTGGGAATCCCATCACAAGGTAAGTGATATTCGGCCAAGGCTTAATTTTGGTATTTGAGGTTATTTCTCATTTATTTCAAAAGCCGGAGACTCACATGGTTACATGATTTAGTGTTAGCCGATTTCAAGGGAAGGAATATTAGCAATTTTGGGACTTGATTTACAATCATCCAATTCGGCAACAAGGTAAGTAATACAAATCCTACTAGGATTTGGTTTTCAAACCAAATAAGGTTATTAATATATTTTAATGATTGGCGAATATAGGAGTGAAAGATCTAGATCGAGATCGATCTTCTTGGGATTCAAGGAACCTATTAAGCGAATCAGTGTGTACTCACACTAACTTTCAATATATATTATGGCAATAATTATTTTAATATATGAATGTGTATAAGAATGAGAATGTGGCTAAGTACCAGAAATGTTATGGCAAAAAGTACCCAGGTACGTATTCCTACTTTTGATAGGATTATGAATGTGTTATATTCTGAAAAGTGACATGAATGTGAATTTAGGTATGATAGGAATGATATGTAATAATTGGGGGCATTTGGGATATATGTGAAGGGAGAAAGTGAAGGTGATGACTACGGTCTCACCAACGAATTATGGTGACTACGGTCACATTATTGAAAATGGTAACTTCGGTTACATTATCTGAATATAGTGTCTAAAGACACAACGTAAGTGGGCGATGAGCACGTCGATCGCAATGATCGCGCCGGCGGTGTGTAGCGGATGGAGGGTCGACTTAGTAGTCCCCACGGTGTACAGGTTGGTACGGGTGGTGTGTAGCGAATGGACAAATAGGCTTGGGTTTGGGTTGCATCATCCTTCATTTTGTATGAACATGAGATTGATATGACTTGTATGCCTGATTTGTTGAAAATTAGTATTGTGTACACATTGAGCCTGTGGACTCACCCCGTTGGGGAATTATTTTTCAGGTGATGGGCAGTAATGGACCGGGTCGGCAGGGGCTAAGGGTGGCCACGCATCACTTGAAGAATTTATTTAGAAATTTGGACTTTATATAATTTTAGTACTTTAAATTTTATTTTGGGTTTGAATGATGTAATAAGGCCATAAGGCCCAGTTGGATTTTCTTTATTTCTGTTTATTTTTATTTGATTATGATACAATTTATTTTTGATTAAAGTTAAGTAAATTTATTTCTTTTAAAATAATAAACCCTAAAATTATTTTTTCACCTTATTTAAGTTGGATTTTTAAAATTTATTAAATGGGTTCCAATTTAAGCCCAACCCAAACCAATGTTTTCTAAAATTTACAATTTTTCTCTAAGTAACCAAGAATTTGAAAACCAGTTTACTTAAGGAACATACCAGATCCGGTTCAGGCTCGTGGGCTGGGTGTGGGGTGTTTCAGTTTTGGTTTGGTATTTGAATGCCAAATTGGTTAATAAAGTATGTTGATTTAGTATATGATATATATGTGAATTTTGGCTTATGAATCTAGTTGTTTGGTATGTGATTTAGTTAAGTAAATGATTGTGATATAAGCTTTGAACAGATTGGTATTGTAATGATTTATAATGTGATGATTTGAGATTGATTTCGCTGTTTAATTGAGTATGGAAATGGTATCATTTGCACTAGTATAGGTATGTTTCCTTTGGGTGAGAAAGGTGGCTTGTAACTAGCCTATTTTCGTCCACACAGGTAGAGCACACGGGCGTGTGACTCAACCGTGTGTGACACACAACCACAGTACACGGCTATGTGTCCCCTGGTGTTGCAATTGGAAGCAAGTCAATATGCTCCACACGGACTCACACACGGGTGTGTGAATGGCCGTGTGGCATAAGTCAGTATACCTTACAGGTTTGGCACGGCCTAGGATACGGCTTGGACACGAGCGTTTGTGGCCATTTCGAATGGGCACATGGACTGGGCATACGGGCGTGTGGTTGGCCGTGTGACCCAAGTCAGTATGTACCCCCTGTTTTCACACGGCCTGTGACACAAGCGTATCTAGCGGCCGCGTGAGACACACGGCCTGCCCATACGAGCGCATGTCCCTTGTTTGAAGCAAATTTTCTCGGTTTCCAAACCTTGAGATCCAAGAAAAAAAGGTGTCGAAAATCAAACAGCAGGTCAAAGCTTCATACAGTGCCATCCGAATACTTGCTTGATAGCTGTTGTTGTATGCAAACTCTGCTAAAGGCAAGAACTCCTTCCAGCTTCCTCTGAAATCAATCACGCAACCCCTCAACATATCCTTTAACGCTTGGATTACTCGTTCAGACTGGCCATCCGTCTGCGGATGAAATGCCGTAGTGAAGTCTAACCTGGTGCCCAATGCCTGATGCAGTGCTCTCCAAAATCGAGACATAAACCTCGGATCCCTATCTAATATGATTGACACCAGCACTCCGTGCAGTCTCACAATTTCTGCCACATACAACTTTTCCAACCTCTGCAGAGAATAGTCAACCCGCACCAGTATAAAATGTGCAGACTTTGTCAATCGATCCACTATCACCCAAACCGAATCCTTCTTAGTAGGCGTATGGGGAAACCCACTAACAAAGTCCATAATGATTCTCTCCCACTTCCATTGCGGAATCTTTATTGGTTGAAGCAACCCCATAGGCACCTGGTGTTCAGCTTTGACCTGCTGACACGTTAAGCATTTCCCCACAAATTCTGTAACCTCCTGTTTAAGACCAGGCCACCAAAATTGATCCCGTAGATCCCTGTATAACTTACTTCCTCCAGGATGCATAGCATAAGGACTACTATGCAATTCCCGAAGAATTCTCTGCCTTAGTTCTTCGTCCTTCGGCATACAGACCTTGCCCTGGAAACACAACACTCCATCGCTGTTTACACCATAGTCTTCCAATTCCCCATTCTGCACTTGCAGTAGCTTAGCACTCAGGTCGTCATCTACCAACTGTTTCTCCTTCAACTGACTTAACCATGTTGGCTTCACCTGCAACTCTGCTAGCAAGCTTCCATTGTCATAAAGGTTAAGATGTGCAAACATTACCCTCAGATCCGACACTACTTTCCGACTTAGGGCATCTGCTACCACATTTGCCTTACCAGGGTGATACTCTATTGAACAATCGTAGTCTTTCAACAACTCCACCCACCTTCGCTGTCTCAAATTTAGTTCCTTCTGAGTTAGCAGATATTTTAGACTCTTGTGGTCCGTGTAGATCACCGACTTTTCTCCATACAAGTAGTGCCTCCACACTTTTAAAGCGAACACTACCGCAGCCAACTCCAGATCATGCGCTAGATAGTTAACCTCATGAGGCCTTAATTGCCGAGACACATAAGCGACCACCTTTCCTTCTTGCATCAGCACGCATCCCAATCCTGTGTGAGAAGTATCACAATACACCACAAAGTCTTTCCCTACCTCAGGTTGAATTAAAATCGGAGCTTCTGTCAACACTCTCTTAAGCTTCTCAAAACTCTCCTGTTGCTTATCCGTCCACACGAAAGGTACCTCCTTTCTCAACAATTTCGTCAAAGGTGCTATTATTGACGAGAACCCTTCAACAAATCTCCTGTAGTAGCCTGCTAACCCCAAGAAACTACGAACCTCTGCCACAGACTTAGGTGGTTTCCAATCTAGCACCACCTCTATCTTCTGAGGATCCACCCTTATCCCTTCCGCAGACACCACATGACCTAAAAATGCAACTTCCTTTAACCAGAATTCGCACATGCTAAACTTGGCATATAACTTCTCTTCCCTTAACACCTGCAGCACTACCCAGAGATGTGCATCATGCTCCCTCCCAGACTTGGAATACACCAGGATGTCGTCTATGAACACAACGACGAACTGATTCAAGTAGGGTTGGAAAACCAAGTTCATCATATCCATGAACGCAGCTGGGGCGTTCGTCAATCTGAATGGCATTACTAAGAACTCATAATGCCCGTATCTAGTCCGGAAAGCTGTCTTATGGATATCTGCTTCCTTCACCTTAAGCTGATGATATCCCGACCTTAGATCTATCTTTGAAAATACCGCGGCCCCCTTAAGCTGATCAAATAAGTCGTCTATCCTCGGCAAAGGGTACTTGTTCTTGATGGTCAGCTTATTTAACTGCCGGTAATCTATACACATGCGCAGTCCCGTCTTTCTTCTTCACGAATAGGACCGATGCTCCCCATGGAGACACACTGGGTCCGATAAACCCACGATCAAATAACTCTTGGATCTGAGCCAAGGGTTGAGCCAGAAGAAGAACCAGTTAAGCTAAGTGTTGAACCTGAATCTACAACTCCAATACCAACTTCTACAAGTGCTTCAAGGAAATTAAAGTTGTCAATTTTGATGGATATGTGCAAGTTCATGCACAATCAACAACAAACTTACTGGAAATATGCAAAAATTAGAGATGACTCAATTTGAAATACTTTTTAGAATATCTCTAATACTTTGAGACATGGATGGAAGATACTAACTATGCAAGTGGAGATCGAGCTGAAAAAGACAAGGGGAATAAGTTAGAAAAATAAAAGGGTGGGATTCTTATCTTGATTTATTTAATTATTTTTAGGTCTTAAGGAATTTATTTCTTCCATAATTAGGATTTAATTTCTACATAATAAAACATAGCAAGCATGAATAAACTTCACACTTCTTTAGAAAGAAAAAGAGTAGTGATGTGGTAATGGGAATGAACATGTCTAGGATTGGGTTATTAGGAAAGACTTGGTATTTAAGCAGTCTTAATGACTCACCTCTCTTTCTTTACAACCCTACCTAGTGTTCATTTTTCATTCATTACTTTGTTCTTGCAATGAGGACATTAGTTCTTTTTAAAGGGGGGTAAGGCAAATAAATTGCTTAATTTTTGAAAATTTTCAAGTGTATTTCAATCATATCTTTCATAAGTATGTTTCAGCAAATGAATGTTTAGAGACATTTTTTTTGTTAATGAGATAGTTTGTTGATCGCTGTAAAATCAGAGTTTTAAATATTTATAAAAGAATGATCAAACCTGGAGACTAACTCTAACAACGATATTAAGGCAAGTGTACCTATCGCACAGTAGTATAGCTTAGGTAAGACCGGATATCGAACCCAAAGGAACTAAAAGTACTAATACTAACTTTCTTTTTATTATTTAGCCTTAAAATTAGAGTGAAGTTTCTTTTGACAAAGACTAAACTAAGGACACAAAGACAAAAAGGACGAATAGGAAAATAACTTTGAAGAAAAACTCAGTTGATTGCGACGATACCCTCAGGAAGAATCCACCTAGACTTCCCCTATTAATTAAGCTTTAAATTATATGATTTTTTTTACTTAGCTTGATCCGTAAGACTCCTTAACCTATATTAAACCCTCTATCGAGGCGAATAACGTCTAACCCTAGGTTAATTAGTGAAAATCTTGTTTGCTTATAATAACCCCTTAGGATAGTAGTAAATCGATCAATGGACTCCCATATTGGGTTTCACCCTAATCCGGCAAAATCTCGTAACCCTATCTCTAGGCGTTCGATCAACTCCGCTTCATTATGTTAGATCTACTGTTAGGCAGGGTCTATTCCTCCTCCACCTAAGCACATCAGATTTGGATTAAGCAACATAACTAAGAACAAACTAAGTAATTATCATATAACTTAAAAATCAAATAAAAAGATTCATCTAGGTTTCATCCCCTTCAGGTATTTGGAGGGTTTAGTTCATAACTAAACAAGAAAACATCTCAAGATAAAACAAAACATAAGAAAATCCTAAAACTCCCTGAAGGAATTGAAGGAGAATTCTGCCTTCTTGAGTATAATTCCGGCTTCTTAGAATGGATCAACTGGCTATCTTCACGTTATTTCCTAACTCTGACCTTCTCGGCTTGGCTCCTTTGTAACAGTCTGAATTTGACCCTAATCGGAACGGTGGTTTCGGTACCACGAGTCTGAGAGATATTTAAATATTATACTCTGTGCTTATTATACGTGAATTAATGTGTGTGAAAATTTCGTAGAAAAATTTTATCGTTTGTGTGTTCAATTTGACAAAAGGACTTAATCGCGTAAAGAGTAAAAGTTGCATACTATAGTGAAAAGTGCTAGAATGATGATGGATTTTTAATATGAGGTATTAAAAGGGCAAATAGCCCATTTTTAAGTTAGTGGGTGGCATATGACAAGATTGACCTTAATTTATATGTTGTTTTTATTTTTTTATTAAAGGTTAAAATAGTAAAACATTAAAAAAATGTTATTATATGTTTAATAATATGAAATTAAAAGCCATCATGTTTGTTATTTCTTCTTCATTGCCGTATATGATCTAGGAAATAAAATTTTAAAGGTTTTGAGCATTCGGTCATACATTCAAGCTAAATCAGGTATGCATTTTTAGTCGGTTTTTGATAATTTTTACGTTTTTGTGATCGTTGCTTCGTATACTCTCTGACCCATGTTAAAATTTTTGAATCTAAGCATGCTTGATGTTCGGCTATTGATAGGTTCATATGGTTTTTGATGTTTGATGATTATAGATAAAAGATAAGTTAAGGATTAGTATTTTATGTATTGGAAGTTTTGATGAATTTTTGTTTTTAGGGCCAATTTGTAAAAATAAAATTTTAGAGGGGTTTAATTGCAAAATAAATAAAATGAAAGGGTTTGTAAAGCCCCTAGGAATATTTGGCCCTTGTATAGTCTTGGCAAATTGGGAGTATTTTGTGTTTTGTGTAATTAGTACCAAAATGCAAAATTTTGAAATAGTAGGGGTAAAATAGTAAATTGCATGTTGATGTGTTTTGGGACTAAATTGAAGTGATTTGTACTTGAATAAGCTGAATTTAATGTGTTTTAGATTAAGAGCAAAGAAAAACGGAATTAGATCGGGGGAAGACGAAGGTTCTCGAATAGCCAATTTGCACGGTCTATCGACAGCCGAGGTAAGTCTTTAAGCGAATATATGTTAGTAAATGATTTATAATTATATTGAATGATAAAATTTGAATACTTTTGGCATGAATATGTGAAGTAGCCGAATACAAGGGTGCTAAATTGAATTGATTGAAGTGTTATAAAATGTGATGTGAACAAATAGAATTTTTGATTGGATATGTGAAAATAATTGGTGATATATGAGTTGTTGTAAAGTTAGCTCTATGGACTGTGAATTGAAGAATAACCACACTGATATTCGGACCTTGAGCCTAGCAGGCCTCGTGTCGGTGACATATTTCGGGCTTTGTGCCTAGCAGGCCTCGTGCCGGTGACATAACTCGGGCTTAGTGCTCAGCGGGCTTAATCTTTGGTGTTATGATTTGGACCTCGAATCAGCAGGCTTAGTGCCGGTATGTGTGAGATTCAGTTAATGTTAGTAATATCTAGCTAATGAATTAAGTATGCCTAAGCTTTTGGGAGTGAATTTGCAATTCGATTATAAGGTATGTATTAAGCATACTTTAATGCTAGGATTATATGCTATGTTGCTAAGTAAATGAAATGGTGAAAGAAAGTGGTGTGTTTATAATAGATGGAATGTAATTATGATGTATACTATGATTGAAATGTTTATAGAAAAGCATGAAAGTAGTAAATATTTGTATAAGTAAAATTATAAGCATAAGTGGATAATTATTTTATTCAGTATATAATATACTACGGTGAAGAAATGAAAGTTGATATATGTACAGGGAGAAGAGATATTCGGTTTGGGTAAATTAAATATTATGTCTTGGATGTTTCATGTTAGGAAATGTTCTATTGAATGCATGTATACTCGATTGTCATATTGAGGTTGCTTAAGACTTACTAAGCTAGCATGCTTACCTTGCGTGTAACCCTTGTTTGTTTTATAGATTTCGTTTAAGCTACGGGCTCAAAGGATCGTCGGAAGTATCAACCACACTATCAACTCTTTTTGGTACTTATATATTTGGTTTTTAAATAAAAAGGCATGTATAGACTAACTTTATGTCTGAATATTGTTTTGATGATGTATAATTGCCATGCGAAAATGGCTAGTTCTTAATGTTAATATTAAATGATGTAAATCTATCCTTGGTGTGTGATGCGTGCATGTTTCGGTTGGATAAATAAATGAATGCATGATATAGGTATAATTATATTTATATATGTTTCATGCTGAATAGGTAGGATTTATGACATATATCCATGAAACTATTTGGTTTATAAATAAGTTCTGAGTAATAATTAGTATTATGGTTGCTCGGTTATGAAATGAAGTTATTAGAAGTGTAAATTTTTTTATGAAGAGTGGGTGTGAAAATGTATAAATGTCTTGGCTTGCAGGTTATAAAATGGAATGATCGAGTCTTATATTTATGCTTCGTAAATCTATGGATTCTGGGATATCTTTGTCATAATTGGGAAAATTAGATAAGAGCATATGTGCATGCATTATATGTTCGGATAAATTAACTGAGTAGTAAGTTTGGGTTAGAAGTGCATGAAACTGTAATGTTTAAATGTTATGAAACGAAATGAAAGAAATAGGTTTGTATTATGTGGAATTCGAATATGTGGTTGATTAAATGATAGGTTTGAAATGGTAAAGATGATGAGTTTATAAATCATGGTAAATGCAAACCTAGGTTGAGTCTTTTGTATGTGTACAGATATACTATAAAATGATAGGAGAGTTTATGATTAACTATGTATGTGCATATGAGTTATGAAATGACAAGTTGATAATTGAATAAGTGATAGTTATATTTATGTTACTGCATATGCATAAAGTGATAGGCGCATACTCAAACTTATGATAAACATGTAAATGACATATAATCTTTATTCAACGGTTGATTTGTACAAGCATAAATTAAATCTCTTTGAGTTTAATAAACATATGAATTGTGATAAATGGCTATAATGATCTGAATTGAGTTCGGTAATGCTTCATAACCCTAATCCGGCGACGGGTACGGGTTAGGTGTGTTACATTTTATTGGTATCAGAGCTTACGGTTTAGTCAATTCTAGGACTACCGTAGAGCTTTAGAGTCGAGTTATACATGCCTTTGTTACATATTGATAGTGTGGTGACTTCTGACATTCTGAACTGTGTTTTATATAGTAAATGGACACTGATCCTGAAAGAGCTGTAGCGGATGATGTAGAGAGTGTAGCGCCTGACCGTGCACGAGGATTAGTGTCGGTAGACTCTCGACCAGTTTCGGGTAGCCACGAGGGACAGGCTAAACAAGCCTTCTATCAGATGATGAACGAGTAGTTTACCCAGTTTATTCAGACTAACCAGGCTGTACAACAACCTCCACCCCCGAATAATCCAACTCCGATACCTTCAGCACCCCCAATGATAGATCTGATGTGATCTAGTAGGCCTCCAGTTAATAAAATCAGGAAATTTAGGGTAGAAGAATTGGGGCCAATGATGATGATGATGCAGAGCGAAATAAATTTGGCTTGATAACACTATTCGGGTACTTGATAAGCTATCTTGTACTCCGGATTTAATGCTTGAAGTGTGCTATATCTTTACTTGGGACATCTTTGCATATCACTGGTGGAATACACTAGTATCAGTGGTTCCGAAAGAAAAAGTGACGTGGGATTTCTTCCGAATGAATTCGCAAGAAATATATCGATCAAAGATTCATTGATCAAAAACGAAAAGACTTTCTTGAAATCAAACAGGGCGAATGACCGTGATGATGAATATGAACGGAAATTTGTCGGGCTCGTGAGATATGCTAGAGAGTGTGTTTCTACCGAAGCCATTATGTGCAAAAGGTTCAAGACGGTTTGAATGAAGATATAAAGTTGCTTGTTGGTATTCTTGAAATCAAAGAGTTTGTGACTCTAGTCGAGCGAGCTTGCAAAGCTGAAGAGCTCAGGAAGGATAAAAGAAAGGCTGAGACAGAACCTAGAGACACTCGTAAGAGATCATCGGGTAAGACCTTCCATTCCACATCTAAGAAGTTTAGAGATGACTTCAGTCGACATAAAGCTACTTCAGACTTACCTAGACGAGATCGACCTCCAGTGGGCTCCCGAGCTACCTCGATGGCCAGTGTTGGTAACGCTTCACAGAATCGAGTTGAATGCAAGCACTGTGGGAAATGGCATTCCGGGAGTTGTAAATTCCGTGATCGGTCTTGTTTTAAGTGTGGATCGTCAGATCATTTTATTAGGGAATGTCCGATGTTAGTTGAGCAAAATACGATTCGTAACATTAAGTCGTGCAACGTCGGTATGCGAAGTAGTCCACCCGCATATTCTGTAATGTAGGTGGTAGTCAGAGAGGAACGAAGAACACTGCAGTTCAATCTGAGGCTAGAGCTCCAGCTAGAGCTTATGGTACACGAGCCAGAGAGGATGCTTCCTCCCCCGATGTCATTACCGATACTTTCATCCTTTATGATACTACTGTGATTGCATTGATTGATCTTGGTTCGACTCATTCATATGTGTGTGAAACTCTAGTATTCGGTAAGACTCTGCCAGTTGAGTCTACTGATTTTGTGATTCGTGTGTCCAACCCTTTGGGTAGATGTGTTCTTGTTAACAAAGTGTGTAGAGGTTGCCCATTGATGATTCGGGATTCTTGCTTCCCAGCCGATTTAATGTTGTTGCCCTTCGATGAGTTCGATATAATTTTGGGAATGGACTAGTTAACTTCACATGATGCAGTGGCGAATTGCAAAAGAAAGCTTATTGATTTGAGATGTCAGAACGGGGAGATCATCAGAATCGAATCCAGTGATTTAAGTGGATTTCCTACAGTAATATCTTCGATGTTAGCCCGAAAGTACGTAAGAAAAGGCTGTGAAGCTTATTTGGCCTATGTATTGGATAATAAAGTGTCTGAAAAACATATTGAATCTGTACTGGTTGTGCGTGAATACCCAGATGTGTTTCCTGAAGAACTACCGGGTTTACCACCAGTATGAGAGATTGAGTTCAGCATTGAATTAGTACCGGGAACGACTCCGATTTCAATAGCTCCGTATCGGATGGCACCTCTCTTGAGTTAAAAAAGAGTTGAAAGCGCGATTGCAAGAGTTGTGAGATAGGGGTTTTGCACGACCGAGCTTTTCCCCTTGGGGTGCACCAGTTCTTTTTGTGAAGAAGAAAGATGGAACGATGCGAATGTGTATTGATTATCGGCAACTGAATAAGGTAACTATAAAGAATAAGTACACGTTACCTCGGATTGATGACTTGTTTGATCAGTTGAAAGGGGCTTCAGTATTTTCGAAGATAGATTTGAGATCGGGCTATTATCAGTTGCGAGTTAGAGATACAAATGTGCCAAAGACTGCATTCCGGACGAGATACGGACATTTTGAGTTTCTGGTTATGCCTTTTGGACTCACTAATGCACCTGTTGTTTTTATGGATCTAATGAATCGAGTCTTCAGACAGTTTTTGGATCGGTTTGCAGTAGTGTTTATTGATGATATATTGATCTACTCCAAAGATGAAACCGAGCATGCCGAGCATTTGAGATTAGTGCTACAAACTTTGAGAGATCAACAGTTGTATGCGAAGTTTAGTAAGTGTGAGTTCTGGATGAAAGAGGTTAGCTTTTTGGGAGATGTTGTTTTAGCATCAGGTATTCGAGTCGACCCGAACAAAATCTCGGTTATACTTGATTGGAAGCCACCAAAAAATGTTTCTGAGATTCGAAGCTTTCTGGGACTTGCGGGCTACTACAGACGGTTTGCGAAAGGTTTTTCTATGATAGCTACACCTTTGACAAAGCTACTACAGAAAGATGTAAAGTTCAAGTGGTCGGAAAAGTGTCAGAAGAATTTCAATCAGTTAAAAGCCCTGTTGGCTGAAGCTCCAGTTTTAGCTCAGCTTGAATCGGGTATGGAATTTGTCGTGTATTCTAATGCTTCCTTAAGTGGTTTGGGCTGTGTATTGATGCAGGAAGGCAAAGTAGTAGCCTGCGCATCGAGACAATTGAAGTCGCATGAAAGAAATTATCCGACGCATGATTTAGAGCTTGCAGCCATTGTGTTTGCACTGAAGATTTGGCGTCATTACTTATTCGAGAAATGCCATGTTTACTCGGATCACAAAAGTCCAAGTATTTGATGACTCAAAAAGACCTGAATTTAAGACAGCGCAGGTGGTTGGAATTGCTAAAAGATTACGAATTGGTAATTGACTATCATCCGGGAAAAGCTAACGTTGTTGCGAATGCACTAAGTCAAAAAGCATTGTTTGCTCTTCGTACGTTGAACGCACATGTGGTTATGTCTAGAGATGGGTCGATCATAGCTGAAATAAAGGCTAGACCGTTGTTTATTCAGCAAATTTGCGATGCACAGAAAGTTGACAAAGATATGACTTCTAGACGAGCACAATGTAAAAATGATTCAGAGGCAGAGTTTCGAATTGATAAAAATGACTGTTTGAGCTATAAAGGCCGATTGTGTGTACCGAGAAATGCTTATTTGATTCAGATGATTCTGAGCGAGGCTCATAGTGGTCGATTATCAATACATCTGGGTAGCACAAAGATGTATAATGATTTAAAACAGTTCTATTGGTGGCCGGGCATGAAACGGGATATATCTAAATTTATTTCGAAATGCCTAGTTTGTCAGCAAGTAAAAGCTGAGCATCAAGTGCCATCCAGATTACCAGCCAATCATGATACCTGAATGGAAATGGGATAGAATTACAATGGATTTTGTATCCGGTCTCCCTTTGACACCAAGTAAGAAAGATGCCGTCTAGGTTATAGTTGATAGACTGACTAAATCAGCTCATTTTGTGCCAGTTCGTTTAGACTATTCACTTGATAAACTAGCTGAATTGTACGTATCACAGATTGTGAGATTGCATGGTGTACCGAGTTCTATTGTTTCAGACAGAGACCCTAGATTTACATCGCGGTTTTGGAAGAAGTTACAAGATGCATTAGGTACTAAACTTCATTTTAGTACAGCCTTTCATCCGCAGACAGATGGTCAATCTGAGCGAACTATTCAGATACTTGAGGACATGTTGAGATGTTGCGTTCTTGAGTTTGAAGGTACGTGGGAACGATACCTACCTTTGATTGAATTTTCTTACAATAATAACTTTCAATCTAGTATCAAAATGGCGCCTTATGAAGCCTTATGCGGCGAAAAATTTGAACACCATTATATTGGATGAGCTCGTGAGAATAAGATACACGGGGTTGATTTGATTAAAGAAACAAAGCAGAAAGTAGATATTATTAGAGACAATTTGAAAGCTGCTTCGGATCGTCAAAAGTCCTATGCTAATTTGAAACGTAAAGACATTGAATTTCAGGTCGGAGATCGAGTATTCTTAAAAGTTTCTCCATGGAAGAAAATACTCCAATTTGGTTGAAAAGACAAGTTGAGTCCGAGATTTATCGGACCGTATGAAATTATCGAACGTATTGGACCTGTTGCATATAAATTGAGGTTACCCTCTAAGTTGGAAAGGATACACGATGTATTTCACGTTTCGATGCTTCGTAGATATAGATCAGATCCGTCACATGTGATTGCTCCATCTGAGATTGAAATCTGACCCGATATGACATACGAGGAAGAACCGATCCGTATTTTAGCTCAGGAAATGAAAGAGTTAAGAAACAAAAGAATCCCATTAGTGAAGGTACTATGGTATCGGCATGGAGTTGAAGAGGCTACGTGGGAGCCCGAGGATTTAATGAGGCAACAATATCCGACTTTGTTTAACGGTAAGATCTTCGGGGATGAAAATCCCTAAGGGGGGGAGAGTTGTAACAGTCTGAATTTGACCCTAATCAGAACGGTGGTTTCAGGACCACGAATCCGAGTCTAAGAGATATTTAAATATTATACTCTGTGCTTATTATGCGTGAATTAATGTGTGTGAAAATTTCGTGGAAAAATTTTATCGTTTGTGTGTTCAATTTGACAAAAGGACTTAATCGCGTAAAGAGTAAAAGTTGCATACTATAGTGAAAAGTGCTAGAATGATGATGGCTTTTTAATATGAGGTATTAAAAGGGCAAATAGCCCATTTTTAAGTTAGTGGGTGGCATATGACAAGATTGACCTTAATTTATATGTTGTTTTTATTTTTTTATTAAAGGTTAAAATAGTAAAACATTAAAAAAATGTTATTATATGTTTAATAATATGAAATTAAAAGCCATCATGTTTGTTATTTCTTTTTCATTGCCATATGTGAGCTAGGAAATAAAATTTTAAAGGTTTTGAGCATTCGGTCATACATTCAAGCTAAATCGGGTATGCATTTTTAGTCGGTTTTTGATAATTTTTACGTTTTTGTGATCGTTGTTTCAGTATACTATCCGACCCATGTTAAAATTTTTGAATCTAAGCATGCTTGATGTTCGGCTATTGATAGGTTCATATGGTTTTTGATGTTTGATGATTTTAGATAAAAGATAAGTTAAGGATTAGTATTTTATGTATTGGAAGTTTTGATGAATTTTTGTTTTTAGGGCCAATTTGTAAAAATAAAATTTTAGAGGGGTTTAATTGCAAAATAAATAAAATGAAAGGGCTTGTAAAGCCCCTAGGAATATTCGGCCCTTGTATAGTCTTGGCAAATTGGGAGTATTTTGTGTTTTGTGTAATTAGTACCAAAATGTAAAATTTTGAAATAGTAGGGGTAAAATAGTAAATTGCATGTTGATGTGTTTTGGGACTAAACTGAAGTGATTTGTACTTGAATAAGCTGAATTTAATGTGTTTTAAATCAAGAGCAAAGAAAAACGGAATTAGATCGGGGGAAGACGAAGGTTCTCGAATAGCCGATTTGCATGATCTATTGACAGTATGAGGTAAGCCTTTAAGCGAATATATGTTAATAAATGATATATAATTATATTGAATGATAAAATTTGAATACTTTTGGCATGAATATGTGAAATAGCCGAATACAAGGGTGCTAAATTGAATTGATTGAAGTGTTATAAAATGTGATGTGAACAAATAGAATTTTTGATTGGATATGTGAAAATAATTGGTGATATATGAGTTGTTGTAAAGTTAGCTCTATGGACTGTGAATTGAAGAATAACCACACTGATATTCGGGCCTTGAGCCTAGCAGGCCTCGTGCCGGTGACATATTTCGGGCTTTGTGCCTAGCAGGCCTCGTGCCGGTGACATATTTTGGGCTTTGTACCTAGCAGGCCTCGTGCCGGGGACATAACTCGGGCTTAGTGCATAGCAGGCTTAATGCCGGTGTTATGATTTCGGACCTCGAATCAGCAGGCTTAGTACCGGTATGTGTGAGATTCAGGTAATGTTAGTAATATCTAGCTAATGAATTAAGTATGCCTAAGCTTTTGGGAGTGAATTTGCAATTCTGTTATAAGGTATGTATTAAGCATACTTTAATGCTAGGATTATATGCTATGTTGCTAAGTAAATGAAATGGTGAAAGAAAGTGGTGTGTTTATAATAGATGGAATGTAATTATGATGTATACTATGATTGAAATGTTTATAGAAAAGCATGAAAGTAGTAAATATTTGTATAAGTAAAATTATAAGCATAAGTGGATAATTATTTTATTCAGTATATAATATACTACGGTGAAGAAATGAAAGTTGATATATGTACAGGGAGAAGAGATATTCGGTTTGGGTAAATTAAATATTAAGTCTTGGATGTTTCATGTTAGGAAATGTTCTATTGAATGCATGTATACTCGATTGTCATATTGAGGTTGCTTAAGACTTACTAAGCTAGCATGCTTACCTTGCGTGTAACCCTTGTTTGTTTTATAGATTTCGTTTAAGCTACGGGCTCAAAGGATCGTCGGAAGTATCAACCACACTATCAACTCCTTTTGGTACTTATATATTTGGTTTTCAAATAAAAAGGCATGTATAGACTAACTCTATGTCTGAATATTGTTTTGATGATGTATAATAGCCATGGGAAAATGGCTAGTTCTTAATGTTAATATTAAATGATGTAAATCTATCCTTGGTGTGTGATGCGTGCATGTTTCAGTTGGATAAATAAATGAATGCATGATATAGGTATAATTATATTTATATATGTTTCATGCTGAATAGGTAGGATTTATGACATATATCCATGAAACTATTTGGTTTATAAATAAGTTCTGAGTAATAATTAGTATTATGGTTGCTCGGTTATGAAATGAAGTTATTAGAAAGTGTAAATTTTTTATGAAGAGTGGGTGTGAAAATGAATAAATGTCTCGGCTTAAAAGGTTATAAAATGGAATGATCGAGTCTTATATTTATGCTTCATAAATCTATGGATTCTCAGGATATCTTTGTCATAAATGGGAAAATTAGATAAGAGCATATGTGCATGCATTATATGTTCGGATAAATTAACTTAGTAGTAAGTTTGGGTTAGAAGTGCATGAAACTGTAATGTTTAAATGTTATGAAACGAAATGAAAGAAATAGGTTTGTATTATGTGGAATTCGAATATGTGGTTGATTAAATGATAGGTTTGAAATGGTAAAGATGATGAGTTTATAAATCATGGTAAATGCGAACCTAGGTTGAGTCTTTTGTATGTGTACAGATATACTATAAAATGATAGGAGAGTTTATGATTAACTATGTATGTGCATATGAGTTATGAAATGACAAGTTGATAATTGAATAAGTGATAGTTATATTTATGTTACTGTATATGCATAAAGTGATAGGCGCATACTCAAACTTATGATAAACATTTAAATGACATATAATCTTTAATTCAACGATTGATTTGTACAAGCATGAATTAAATCTCTTTGAGTTTAATAAACATATGAATTGTGATAAATGGCTATAATGTTCTGAATTGAGTCCGGTAATGCTTCATAACCCTAATCTGGTGACGGGTACGGGTTAGGGGTGTTACATCTTTGGCTTAGCTTTGACACTGGTTTCGGCTTCTGCCAAACTCCCCTTTCAAATTGCCCCCTTGGGTGTTTATATAGGCTTTGAGATGCCTTACTTGGTCCCTAAGTATCCTAATTTAAGTAAACTTCCTACTAGGGTCTTTGAATAGGCTTTGGAATGTGTTTCTTTGCCTCTAAGTATCCTTTCCCGAATGAAATTGCTCTTTCCAGTGACAGGGACACGGCTATGGCACACGCCTGTGTGGATCATGGCCAGGCCGTGCTCGGACTTCTTTAATGAGGCACGGCCGTGTAAATCGGGAGAAGGCCGTGTTCTAGATGATTGGCATGGCATGACCGTGTGGGCTTAAGTCCAGGCCGTGTCGATTTCTTCCTTGGCCCGAATTGGTCCGTTTTGGGCCCGTTTCTCGTTCTTTTTATCGTTGGGTGCTTTCCTGAGTATAAGACCTGAAAAGAAAGGATTAAAAGCACCTTTTTACATAAATCGAGGGATAAATCATCCAAAAGCATACTAAATCTGGGATTAAAATATGTTACTTTTACGGTTTATCAAATACCCACACACTTAAGCTTTGGCTTGTCCTCAAGCAAAATTCTCAACTTACAATTAAAACGAACTTTCCATGATTCACAATATCTATCAACAATGCCTTATCCTAATTCATAGATAATTTATACATGGATAATTCAACTCAAAGATTCCTAAAGATTCAAGCAAGATAAGTCATACATTTGTAGCACGAAAACATAGGTGTTTCCCTTCATCTAAATAATTACCTTTAATTCAAAACCTACAATGATTGACATCCTCACAAAAAGATTCACTCAAATCACTTAAAGTGTTTAAGGGTCAAAATTGAAGCACTCATTAAGTCGAACATGAAAAGTTAATCCCATAGGCTTGCCTGAAAATCAAATCTCCATCACTGTAAAATGAGATGATACACAAATCAAAAGGTCTTTAACAGGGTTGTAACGGGGCTATGGTTAAAGGTGTGGATGAAGGTTGAATTAGAGGGTTAGAATCGAGATTGTCTTGACAAGTAACCTATCTAGAAAAATAACTAATCTTAAATAATTACATCAATTGAGAAATAATAATACTAATAATACGAGCTTTTTCTTCAAGAATTTTGAATTTTAATGTGTAAGCTCACCTAATCAAAAATTAATAATGAATATACTTCGGGTGTTTTTTTAGAACAAACTACTTGTTACAATAATAAGAAGGAACTTTAACAACTGAAATATAGAACATAGTTAGGCAACTGCTAAAAGGGTAGTTAAAAGAAATAGTGATAACAAATACAAAGGGTTTTTGGTTAAAATTAGTAGGTGAGTCAATAAAAAGGGTTGTTAGGCTTTAATGGGGTTCACTAGGGGTTAATTATGAAGGTAGGCTTTTTAGTGGAGTGAGTGGGTTAAATCCTAGCTGCCTTTATCAGCTCTGTATATCAAATCATAACTGTGCTCTTGACATGTATAATCAAGGCAAGTTCTAGAATAACAGTTCAATGTTGACATACTCATAATCAATAAAGTGAGCATGAAAAAGAGTATATGCTCGATAAGGCTGAAAATCTCACAAGAATTATGGGTGTTTTGACATCATCCTTGTAAATTTCAAATTTCAAGATAACATTCAAATTCCGATTGACAACCTAAAATTTTAATTTTTAGAAAATTTAGACTTATCATGCTTGATTCCCTAGTATTCTTAAAATTTAATTATCAATGCACAATTATCAATGACTTAATCTAAAACATATCAATAGAAATCATAAATCAAAGAAAATTTCATTCAAATCGTAATATGAGAAACTTACTTTAATATCAAGGCATAATTCAGGGATTTTCAGATAATACTCTAATTAACCCCCCACACTTAAGATGTACATTGCCCTCAATGTACAAAGATGGATAATATCAAAATAATCATAAAATCATAAGATAGGGAGAGAAGTGAAACTTCGTGAATTTTGGATGAAGTCAATGAAAAGAAACCGGATAAGATTGGAGGTGAACGTGGGGAAGCGTCTTGAACCGTTTGAAATTGAATCCTCTAAGCAGCCAGTCTGATTTTATTGTATCCTAAGCTAAATCTAAATATCATAAAGAATAAGAAGAAGAAAATAAAATAAAATAAAGTAAAAAAATGTGATTAAAATAAAAACAAAATTAAATAATGGAAAATGAAAGACAATTAGAAAAAGGGAGAATGAGGTTTAAATAGAGATGTAGCCTGTGTTTTGGGATTTTGAGTTTTTGGGTGTGTTCAGGGGAGGTAGCCAAGGCCGTGTTATAGCTGACACGCCCGTGCTCGACAAATCATTAATTTTGCTCGGGTAGGTAACACGGGCGTGTTTAGCTCGTGGTATGCAAGTCGGTGAAGTTACGCGGTCGTAGGGCACGAGCGTGTGTACCCCGTGTTCGACAAGTCAGTAACTTCACACAGGTAGTTAGCACGGGTGTGGCCTAGTATTGCAGCCCGTGTTAGGAACAGAAATTCTTCTCTGGTTGTGCACGGCTACTGGCACGCCTATGGTTCATCCCCTGGCTTCCACACACGGCCACGCACGCACGCGTGTGTAAGGCCGTGTGTCCTAGAAATCTGCTCTTTGGTCAGTTTATGGTTAGGTGCTTAAAAGGAAAAATAAAAGGAAAAGAATAAAAATAAAGAAAATAAAAAATGTAAAAAATAGGGTTAGTGCTCGGGTTGCCTCCCGAGAAGCGCTCGTTTATAGTCTTAAGCTAGACTTTACCTTTCATTCGTATGGTCATGGTGGTTTGAGGAGGTGAAAATCCTTTCTCATGCGATCACTTCGGTTATGGATATATAGTTTAAGTCGAGTAATGTTTACCTCAAAAGTGTCAAATTTAGGATTGCTTACCTCAACTGTGCCGTATAGGAAGACATTAAGTACCTCAAAAGTGATTTCTTCGTTTATCTCGAGGTCTGAATTAGTGATTCGAGGGTCTTCCTTATTCAATAATACCTAATCCTCTATTTTGATGTGATTTGTTGTTCCTATCAGCTTGTTTGGGTCTCCTTCAGTTTCACTTTGTGTGGTTCCGATTCTTTTTTAAATTATGTTGTCCACTCTTCTAGTTTGTCGACCCTAAGGCTTCGTTCCTCATCTAATTCTTCTTTGTTGGCACAAGGTCTAAGATCTAGCTCAGCTAGGTGATTTCGTGATGATTCCTGTAAAGAAGGTTGAACCAAATCGTTATTAATAAAATTATCGTTCGTACCTTTATTACTTGATGTCCTAGTTGGGTCAAGAGCTTGAAGAGTGATTATTTCATCGTCTATACGAAGTGTAAGTTTACCGAATTCTTCCTCTGTGTGGTTTTTCTTTATTGCATCGGGATATGGCACACGAGCTTGGTACTCTGTATTTACCGAGTTTGGTAAATCATGGCTTACCTCAATCTTACCTTCGCTTACCATAGTTTCTTGCCTTGGGTCAGATTCCACTAACAATTCACTATTATGAGCTTGTACGGCTTGGGGCCCATGATTCGGCTCAGGTTTGTAGTCTTGTGGTGTTTCCTGTGGTGAAAGTTGAACAATTTGATTATCAACTGAACTTACTTTCTCACCTTCATCACTTGATGTCCTGGCCGAGTCAAAAGCTTGTAGAGTGATTGATTCGTCACTTACACGAAGAATGAGTTCTCCTGTACCAACATCAATTTTAGTCCTGGCAGTTGCTAGAAAGGGTTTTCCTAAAATTAAAGGAATCGAATTGTCCTCATTTATGTCTAAGACAACAAAATCTTCTGGGAATATGAATTCATCAATTTTGATTAGAGCATTTTCTATTATACCCCTAAGAGTTCTGATAGTTTTATCAGTTAACTGAATGCTCATCCTAGTTTGTCTGGGTTTCCCTAGACCTAGTTGTTTAAACATTTTATAAGGCATGACGTTTATGCTTGCCCCTAAATCAGCTAACGCTTTATCAATAGTTAAACTACCAAATTATGCATGGAATTGTAAAACTCCCTGTGTCTTTTTGCTTCTGTGGTAGTCTGTTCTGTAACATTGCTGAGCATGATGCGTTTAATTCCACATGGTGCTCCTCGTCTAATTTGCATTTGTTTGTCAAGAGTTGTCTTAAAAATTTCCTCGAGTCTGGCATCTGAAAAAGAGCTTCAAGAAGAGGTAAGTTAATATGTAATTTCTTTAAAATTTTAAGAAACTTACCGAACTGTTCTTCTGAATTGTCTCTTTCTAATGCTTCGGGGTAAGATATGCGAGGTTGATACTCCTTAATTACCGGTTTTGGCCTTTCTTGTGTTACCTCATTTTTACCTTTTTCTTTCTTGGTTTCTTGTCGTGGGATGGGTTCGTCTATCTCTGTATTTTCCTGAGCAGCTATGGCTTGAATTTACTCCTTTGGATTAATCTCAATGTTGCTTGGTAGTCATCCTTGTAGTCGTTCGGACATTAACTTTGTAAGTTGTTCGACTGCTTTAGTGATTACCCCAACTTGGCTCTTGATCTCTTCAATCGATGTTCGTTGGTTTGTTTCAGTGTTGCTTGGCAAGCTTTCTTGTGATTGTTCTAAGATCAGCTTAGCAAGTTGACCTAACTGATCCTTGATCCCTTGAACCGATGCTTCTTATTTTGTTTTTATATTTTGGCAGCGTGTTTCTCTGTTTGCTATGAATTTTTCCAGCATCTGTTCAAGGTTCAACTTATCTTCCTATTGTTGAGGTGGTTGTTGAAAATTTGGAGGAAGTTCCTGTCTTTGGCTACTTTGATCATTCCACGAGAAATTGGGATGGTACCTCCAACCTGTATTATAAGTGTCATTATAAAAATTATTTTGAGGTTTAGAGTAGTTACCTATATAGTGGACTTGTTCGTTCTCCATACCATATCTGTAGGGTGGGTACTCAGGATTCGCCACGCCTCCTAGATTCGAATCATATTACATTGCTGGGTGTACCTGCGAGCGACTACAGAAACCATCGATCTTTTTATTCATCATCTCTAGCTGGGTAGGTAACCTGGTGAACACGTCGAGGTCGAAGGCACTGGCTGCTTTAGTAGGAATTGTCCTTATGACTTGCCATTGATAATTATTCAGTGCCATCTTCTCTACAGACTAAAATTATCTGCCAAAAGCAAAATAGAGGAAAAATTAGCAAAGTAAAAATTAAAAAAAAACTAAAAAATAATAATGAAAATAAATTGCAATAATAAAAAAAATGGCTAAAGTAATAAAAATAGAGCTTTCTTAATATTTTAGATCCCCGGCAACGGCGCCAAAAACTTGATTGCTGTAAAATCAAAGTTTTAAATATTTATAAAAGAATGATCAAACCTGGAGACTAACTCTGACAATGATATTAAGGCAAGTGTACCTATCGCATCAGACTAACTCCGTTTAATTATGTTAGATCTACTCTTAGGCAGGGTCTATTCCTCCTCCACCTAAGCACATCAGATTTGGATTAAGTAACATAACTAAGAACAAACTAAGTAATTATCATATAACTTAAAAATCAAATAAAAAGATTCATCTAGGTTTCATCCCCTTCAGGTATCTGAAGGGTTTAGTTCATAACTAAACAAGAAAACATCTCAAGATAAAACAAAACATAAGAAAATCCTAAAACTCCCTGAAGGAATTGAAGGAGAATTCTGCCGTCTTGAGTATAATTCTGGCTTCTTGGAATGGATCAACTGACTATCTTCGCGTTATTTCCTAACTCTGACCTTCTCGGCTTGGCTCCTTGGCCTAGCTTTGATGCCAGTTTCAGCTTCTACCGAACTCCCCTTTCAAATTGCCCCCTTGGGTGTTTATATAGGCTTTGAGATGCCTTACTTGGTCCCTAAGTATCCTAATTTAAGTAGACTTCCTACTAGGGTGTTTGAATAGGCTTTGGAATGTGTTTCTTTGCGTCCAAGTATCCTTTCCTGAATGAAATTGCTCTTTCCAGCGACAGGGACACGGCCATGGCACACGCCCGTGTGGATCATGGCCAGGCCGTGCTCAGACGTTTTTAATGAGGCAAGACCGTGTAAATTGGGAGAAGGCCATGTTCTAGATGATTGGCATGGCATGGCCGTGTGGGCTTAAGTCCAGGCCGTGTTGATTTCTTCCTTGGCTCGAATTGGTCTGTTTTGGGCCTGTTTCTCGTTCTTTTTATCCTCGGGTGCTTTCCTGAGTATAAGACATGAAAAGAAAGGATTAAAAGCACCTTTTTACATAAATCGACGGATAAATCATCAAAAAGCATACTAAATGTGGGATTAAAATATGTTACTTTTACGGTTTATCATTTGTATGCAAGTATGAATGATGATTTTATCTGAGTGAAAGTATGTTATCATGAAGAATGGAATGCTTGTATGATCTTAGGCTTAGTAATGTTTGCCATGAAAACTTAGTTTCTCTTGAGATTAGACATGCATGAAGGTTTATATCTTTAGAATTAACTTAGTAACTTTCTTAAGGTGAAATCCTAGGAGACATAAAAATCTAAAATGATATAGGCACTATTTCTTTGGATCATTTAAGCCTTTCCGAGCCAGCCTTATGATATTAAACCTTGATACTATAAATTTTAAGCTTAAAGGCTTGTTTATTGCAATGAACCTACATTATAAGCCACATTACCATCTTTTTAAGTTATCCTAATTTTGTGCAACCATCTTAACTAATGTTGTCTTGGTAATCAACAGTTGAGGAAATTTTCAAAAAGATGTATGTGCTCATGCTAAAAAAAAGGACGAAGAAAGAGCGAAGAAAAGTTTGCTCAGTCTCCAAAAAGGGAAAATGTATGAGCTTGAGTTCAAAATAAGTTTGGAGGTGTTCCAAAGGTTCACTTAAAGAAAAAGGCAATATTTCGAGAAATCCAAGACAAAGTTAAAAGGTTAAGATTTTGAAACCGAAATGTCTCATCTCTTAAAAATCCATACCTTTAACCGAGCCCCTTTACAACCTTATAAAAGACCTATTGATTTGATGATTATGTCACTTACATTAGTGGAGAGGAAGTACTAAGTTCAACATATGAAGATCATAAATAAGCCTTATGAATGTTTGCTTGATTGATAAGAAATTATGTTGAATGAAGAATGTTATCTATGGCTGTGACATACATACAAACTATGATTTATGTTGGCATATTTTGAAACTTGGTATAAAATTCTATAAATGTTTGGATATGAATTACTTGTTAATAAAGAAGATCTATGAACATGAAGTTATTAATGTATGATTATGGGACAAATATTGATGCTGCTTACGTAGTTAGAAATTTTGACTTAGCAAGACCTTTTTGCTGTGCATAAACATTTCTCGTGATGAGCAATGATTTAAGTTTGGGGGTGTGTAAACTGAAAAATATATAGGATTTTTCCTATGTAATTTATCACCTTTTTACTTAAATTCGTTGTTAAAACTAAGTAATTGCTTAATAAATTAATAAAATATATGAAAATAAGAAATTAGGATATAGAAATTATTAAAATGTGATTTTATGCTTTATTATATAGTTTTCATGCATAAAATGGCTTATTTTATACTTATTTGAACATATTATATTTTTAAGACAAAAAATGGGTCATGCATGATTAAATTAAATAATAAAATATAAAATTATATTTAATAAATCATTTTAAATATTTCATTAATAATTTGGGTTGTAATTAATTATTTAAATTGGATAAATTTTATTCCTTGGTCCTTTAACTTATTAATTTATTTTGGACAGATCTGATAGCTTTCTTGGATTACAAAAACCGTCCAAATTGAAGACCAATTCAACCCAAATTTGGCTACACATGGCTGTCCATTTAAACCACTTTTTGGTTTAATTACACAAGGTCCTTGCATTGTTAAAGAAATTAGAGATTTTCCCAAAGATTTACATTGGACCGAGTTTCAGTGCTGAGTTATTATGGCATTTAAATTGCTTAAAAATCAAGCAAAAATCAGCTCAAATTCCACTAATTATGGGCAGTCACTCATGGAAGAAGCTAGAAGAGACTAAACCCAGCTATTTTTAGCAAACTACCCACCTTTCTTCACCTATAAATAAGACCCTTTCATTCCCTCATTCATCATCCCTCATCCTTCATCATTCTCTCTTTTCTCTCAATTCTCCTAAGCATTTTACATTCCCCATGCCTAGCATCATCTCTTCATAGAGATTTTAGCAATTAAGCCTCTTAAAGAGTCCTTGGTCGGCCACCTTGGAGAGCCATCAGCAAAGGAGCAAAACAAAGGAGCGAAGGAGCCTAGTCGGTCAGAGTCTTGGGTGACAGCCACTTTGATTTGGGTTTAAACTTTCCTTTCTTTAATTTAATCTAAAAATGTTTGCTATGTGTTCTTTTTTCTTGTTTACAACAATGATAGATTAATTTTATTTAAGCTAGGATGATTGCTTTGATTAAATAATATTTATTTGATTCATGCTTATAATGTTTGTGCCTAAATCGATCATGTTTTCAATTCAAATCAAGTTTGTATTTCGTTCATACCTAATTGAAATGCACCTGAATTAACTGAGCAATCCTAACCATTCGACGGCTAGTGGACAAATAATTGAAATGTGCATGCTCAATTTACATCCTAACCTGATTAAATTGCAGGTTGCATAACAACTCTAACCAAGCTTTGTTATCTGCATAGTTTTTTAGATTTGTGTGATTAAACTGTTTCAAACCTAACAAGTCCCTGTTACCTCACTCGAATGCTAAGAAACCCTTAGTAAATAAAGATCAGTAAAATGTGTATTTATTAAGTAAAGGATTCCGAAAGGACCTAATGTGGTTTCCAAACTTATGAAAGATTGAGTTGCCATGGAATGTTTTCCGAATTTTATTAAGCATGTTGATAATAAATTGAGTTTAATTAAAGTAATTGTCCTAGTTTATATATGTTATAATTGTTGTAAATTGTGTTTAATTTTTCTAAAATTTATTTCATTAATATAGTTTGCATATTTAGGATAATTTGCATTGGGGATAATTGCATTTAGTTTAATATACTTAATTTTAATCATCACTTCTCCATCATATTGTTTTTTTTATTTACCAAATTGTTAATATAATTTTACAAATTAAGTGACTTAGCACAAATACAATCCCTGTGGAGGCGATAACTGGACACTTACTTATTACTTGATAACGACTGTGTACACTTGCACAAACCTACGCGTTACAATATACCAGTTTTAATTAGGATAGAATTGGTTATACTAATATTACATACCAAAATTATGGAAATACCACTGAGTGTTTTACTCAGTGTATGGTTTATTCTCTATGTGCACAGGTTAGATTTAAATTTGAGATTTCTGAGCATCGACCTCAGCATCCCATCCATAATCCTAGTCTCAAGAATGTTTGTATGTTCCTACCTTTTTTATATTTGGCATGTAACTAATAGGTGAGGTTTCGCAGTATTCAATAATGTTACAATCAAATTTTGAGCTTGCTAGTCTAGTACTAATATTTATATATATGGTTGATCTTTTGAATGCTATTAGATGCATATATATAAATATAACTCATATTTACTTAAGTATGTTTAAGGAATGCATATTCGTTTTATTTAGTCATATTAATTGTATAAATTAGTTGCAAATTGATCGTAGTTACTTCAGCAATGAATTTGACACATTGTAGCTCAAACCCGGCAATCGAGTCAGTTATAGGGTGTTACATGAATAGTCCATGAAAAGCATGTAAGTGTTACGTAATGTTTATGCACGTGAATAGTGCTTCAATGAATGAGTATTCACATGAATAATGCTTAATAGTGAAAAGTATTCGCATGATTTATGCTTAACATTAGAAGTGTCCGCATGTGAACTAACTTCAATTGTGATGACCTTGCCCTTGTTGTGATTAGACATAACTAATATTTGCATGAAATTAAAGTTACTGGTGATTGCATTATAGTGGCAGATAGTATCCACAAGCGCACCCTAATTGTCTGGTGGTATGAATCCGCCAATGGATCATACATAACCATATTGGTATATCTGTGTGTAAACTGTAGGAATTATTAAGTGTTGTAAGAACTTATTATTTATCCCTGTAACTCACTAAGTTCATTATGAACTTACCTAGTTTTTCCTTACCATTTTAAGATCTGTAGAAAGAGTAGACTTTTGAATGGACTTAGCCAGCTAGCGGACTCTTTTACGAGCCAGCTATTGTTTTGTCGTAACATGTATATCAAATCGGGGTGGCCTATGGTCTAAGTCTCATGTAGTTGAACTATGTAAAGGCAAAATTTGAATATTTTAAATATAGTTGTTGTGTATATCAAATGATGACACTTCACCAATTTACATAATTTTATGATATGTAAATTTTGGCGTACTCTTATTTTCCCTTTATTTATGCCTTAATTCTTTTAATCCACTGAGTGACATTTTGGAACGCATAACTTTATTTTCATTAGTTTTTTTAAAAAATACTACTCCGCTAAACATCAATTTTAGATTTTTTATTAAAATCATTAATTTAACTTAGTTACTAAAATCAATGTTTTGTCCATTTCAAAATGGTTTATGTTTTCTAGTAACATCTCTATTCACCAGTTAGACAGATGAATAGGGGTTTTTCACAACGCAAACTCGACCCAACCATCTAAAAAATGACCAACGATGGTCCGACACTGGATGCAAGTGGTTGACGATAGCGGTTGAAATGGCTCGACTACAATCTGAAGTTGCTGCAATAGCTGCTCAATGATAGAACGGTAATGTCAACTATGGTAGAAGTAGAAGCCTGTAATGGAAACAACAGTTCAACATCAAACCCCTTCAATGTTTTTGAAGTCATTTGTTGGTTTTGGGAAATCCCCAAAAATCAAGATATTTGGCTTTGGGGTAATAATTGTAATTTTATTTTTTATTTTCTAGGATGGAGTCATGGAAACTTTGGATTTTCAAAGTTATTTAATTTTTATACTTTTCTGTGATAACATGATGATATTTAAATTGACTACAAAGTATGTTCATGCATGTGTATGATAAGAATTCCATATGGTTTAGGAAAAGAATGCCAAATGTACTTGTCATGCATTTATTAATCTTCATGATTGAAAATGGACATAAAAAATCTTGCATGTTTTTAAAATATTGTGAGGGAAAAGGTCCTTATATAAGACCTACGGTCTCCAATGATGATCTCTCTCAAGTTATGAAATAGTTCTTAAATAAATTCATAAGACAAACCTTATGGATTTGTTTACTAAGACTCTACTAGCTAGAGAGTTTTTGGGAAATATATGGCAGCTTGTTTTATAACACGGAATAGTAAAGAGTCATAGAGTCAACTCATTATACTTTCCTTGAGGAATGTTACATGAATGATTTTAAACCTTGAAGTAAAGAAGTACTCAAGGAACTTTAGAGAAATACATAAACCCCTACAGTAACATTTTCAAAAACAACTCCTAATAATAGATATGTAAACAATCAATAGCATAAGTTACTTTGTCGTAGTGGGAGGGTCTCTTTTCGGCCTAAGTTATTTCAATCTAGCGGAAGTGTTTTAAACACTAAGTTCGTAACATCCCAAAATTATTGTTTTTAAGTTTGTAGAATTATTTCAAGAATTAGTAATTGGCATAGAGGTATATAGTTTGTGAAATTGACCTTGAAATTTTGGCCAGAAACATTAGAGTGCCGCCCCTTTCTTGAAACTCTAGTATAAATGTTTTCAATTTCTTTTGAGCAATTTTACACCCATTTGTCACCTTATCAGCATTCTCCTCTTCTTTCTTCATTTTTTTTACTCTTCTCACTTTGTTTTCTCTTCTCTCTTTCCTCATTGAGGCTAAACACCCCACATGTAACACCCCAAACCAGGTCTATGCATTAAGACGAGATTTGGTTTCTCATACCGATCGAACATCCAAAATTCTCTAATGATTTAAGTTAAACAGTAATGCAAAAACCTTTAAAAAAAATAAGGTGTAATAAAAACTAAGTACAATGATTTAAAATTTATGAATTTGGAAAAAATATACTTGTTTGAAATCTTATATATATATTTGTCAAAACCTTAACGTAGTTTTAAAAGTATTTAAAAAAGTTTGAAAAGTAATTAAGGTGTCCAAATTGAAATAAAACCCAATATTTTTAAGAAAACCTTATAGATTTAACATAAGCCCATATTAAGAGTCTTAAAACAAAATTAAATCCATCCACACATAAAAATCCATAAAACATAAATAGAGGCCTTATTACATCAAACCCAAAATAGTAATTAAAATAAGTAACTTAAATAAAGTTCATAGTTTATAAAACCCATGCTTGTAGTATGGCCTCCACCAAGTCATCGCCGGCCCAAGTCCACATCAATTTCCATTACCTGAGATGGATAATAAAACGGGGTGAGTTACTAAGAACTCAATGTGTAACTCACTTACCACCATTATTGGGCCAGACCATCAGGGTATTAATTTGGGCTTGAGCCCAATTTACAAACTTTAACAATATGAAATGAAATAAAATATATAAAATGCATGAAAAATGAATTTCCCAACCAAGCCTAATTTCCATCCGCTACACACCCCCGTACCAAACCAGCACACCTGTGGGGATCAAGTTAACCCACCCCGCCAAACACACCAATCATAGGCATTAAGCCTTTTTAATAATATTGTAGTGCACTACCGAACTAGATTGTGACATAGTCACCGAACTAGAGGCATTAAGCCATAAAATTTGTGGCAAAGCCACCGAACTAGATTCGTGGCCACAGGCCTTTCTTCTCTTCATCATATATCCCGTCCCATGCAATTATGTATGCATAACACACTTTAGTCATATAATAATTTAAGTAACCCATATTACAATTGAGTCTATACTTAAACTTTTCATTTGGGCCTATTAAACACTATAGTATTAAACTTTGGCCCATATTTCGAACTAGAGGGTTTTTGGCCTATTTAGCGATCTAGCAGTTTTATGGCCCAATTTATCGATCTAGCAATTTTACGGCCCAATTTATCGATCTAGCAGTTTTTTTCGTAACAACTTAGCAATCTAGCAGTTTTTCGTAAATTTCTCAGTTTTAACCGTTATTCATGCATTTACACAAAAGTACTGATTACTACAAAATTTCCGATTTAGCCATCTTTACGATTTATTAAAACACTTACGGTTTGGTATTTAACCCGAGAGATAAGTGTGAAGTTACACACCTGGTTATAGTGAGAACTAGACTTTCCCGCTCATCGATACCTATACGCATCACGATAAATTAATTCGCTATAATTTATTAATAAAACCATTCTAGAAATAACGATCTAAACTTTTACCCTCAGATTTTCAAACTACTTCTACTTGCGATTTCTCCTCGATTGATGGTTCGTTAACCGAATCAAATCCACGAACAAATAATGGTTTGGGTGTACGAACTACTTCAAACAATTGATTCTCCTCGGATGAGCGTCCGCAACCCGATGGAAAATCTCGGATTCCCGAAATAGCCCTTTGTTTATACTTAGGGGGATTAATGGAACCTCCCCTCTTCTGAACACTAAACACCGCCCTTTTCTTCCCTATCTTGATTGTCTTCAATGACAAAAGATCATAAGTCCAAACTAACATAATATCAAAAACAATATGACCAAAGGTTTTAGGAGTGAGATTTCTTTACCACAATATCCTTGTTCCACAAAATGAGAGTTGACCAAAACGTTCGCTTAACACCTTAAATCGATTCCAACGTTCTATGTTACTTACGAACACTTGATTTCCGATCTTCCGTTATCGCACTAAAGTATAACAAATGAAAACGTTAATAGGATGAACTATTATTTCGATCTAATGAGATCCTCTTACCACCATCAAGATTCGGCCAAAATAAAAATAACTAAAAGGAACTCTTACCTAACGTCCACGATTGAAAAGAGATGATTGCGAAAGATGTTTAGATGTGATGGAGGATTCGGCTATGTAATATCAAAGAAAAGAAAAAAATGATTGGCTATGGCACACTAACATTCGGCCATGAGAGAAAATAATGGAAAAATATGGTTGAAAAGAATTAAAAGATGAGAGAAAGAGATGGTATTGATTCGGTTTTCAAAGAGAAGAAAAGAGAAAGAAAAGAGATGTGATACGAAGCAAGGTACATTCGGCTATGGGGAAAGAAAAGAAAAAGAATGGCTTTTTGGTATAGGTGATTTCGGCACTATGAGAAAAGGCATACAAAGAATACTAAAGTGATATGCAAAAGTAACCAAATAGTCAAAAAATTAAGGCTTACCAAATGCTCAATTTCGGCCAAGGGAGAAAGGTTGAGAAAGAATTGCAAAACTTTGCACAAAGGTTGCTAAGAATGACCAAAACAAATTCCTAATCCTAGCTAACTACTAGCATATTCGGCCAACCTCCCCTAGCCACATTGTCAGCCCAAATTCATGGTCAAATGGCCATGAATTTGTTTCCAAAACATTTTCCTTGATACTTGCCCTATGTCCCCATATCTTTCCAAAAGTTCTTGATTCCATACCATAAGTTAACACTTACCTTATTCCTTAATCTACTAACCAAAAATAACAAGGTCAACACTTACCATAATTAAGCTTGGCCGACACTTACCATACTAGAGCAAATATAAAAGTTGTCAAAATGCCATCCAAGGGATTCGAACCACTCCCCTCATGCTATAACCCATGCGCCAACACCACCTTGCCATTACTCATCTTATGCTACACTTTGACACTTTAATTAACTTAAGTGTCAATGCTACTTGCTCCACTTCAATAAATTTTCAAACTAAAAAAATTATTCATTACCCGAATAATTCTATACTCTTCTTCAGGACTATAATAGGCACGAAAAGTAATAAGAAAATTTTTCCTTTATAAACTAATCACCAAAACATGCAATATAACAATACCCAGATTTTTAGGGTGTTACACCACACCCGGCCCAAGAGCCTTGACCGGATCTGGTATGTTCCTCGATGTAAACCGGTTAAAGTTCTTTTGTTACTTTGGAAAATAATGTGTTGTGAAAGAAACATTATTTTTTTGGGTTGGGCTTGAGTTGAAAACAAATTCGTTTTATATTGGAAACCTTTTTAGTTTTAGGTGTCAAAACATTTAGAGTTTATTTAAAATAAAATTTCTCAATGTTTAATTGACAAAAATTTCTTAACATAATTAAATAAAAGGAAAAAAAATAAAGTAGTTCACTATGGCTTATTACATCCAAATAAATCCCAAGATTAAAATTCAAAGTACTTAAATAAAATAAAGAGGTCCAAAATGAAAATAAATTTCCTTGCTGAGCATGGCCATTCCTAAGCTTCTGCCGACCCGGTCCATCACTGTTCATCACATGAAAAATGTTCCCACAACGGGGTGAGTCAACAGACTCAATATGTAACCACAACACTAAGCCTTAACAAGTTCAGACATATCAAATCATTCATATTCATAAAATATTAAATTAATATGATGCAACCCGAACCCAAAACCTAGTTAGCCATCCGCTACACATCACCCGTACCAACCTGCACACTGTGGGGACTACTAAGTCAACGCTCCATCCGCTACACACCATCGAAGGCTACCGCTGCAGACGACATGCTCATCGCCCTTATAATGTTCGTGGCATAGCCACCAGATAATATTTGTGTCATGTGACACCATATTCAGATAATGTGATTGAAGCCACCACATTCAGATAATGTGACTAAAGTCACCACATTCACTTCCCCTTTTCATATAACCTGAATGCCCATATCATACATATCATGCACATCATGCCTTAATTCACATTCTTATCACTTTTCACATATCATACATAGCATGTATTCATAATCCTTGTAGGAATAGGAAACGTACCTGGGTACTTTGTACCGTAGCATGGTACCTTAGCCATATTCACATTCTTATAAACATGCTCATACTGAATATTGCCATAAATATTATTAAAAGATAGTGTGGGGTACACACCTGATTCGCTTAACAAATTCACTGAAATCCCGAAACCTCGATCTAAGCTTTAGATCCTTTAGTTCCTATATTCGACCAATACCAAGTGTTTTAAACAAAAAGTCATTCAGCCACTTAATCAAATCCCAAAGGATTAACATAACCAAAATCTTACCTTGCTGCCGATTCACTTCCTAATCAAATCCCTAAACTTGGTAGTGTTTCTTGTATTCGGCTAGCACTAAATCACTTTCATAGGTTAGTTTTCAGCTTTTAATCGAATAATAAAAACATATCTAAATACTAAAATAGAGCCTTGGCCGAATATTAGATTCTCTTACCTTGTGAATCTCAAAACTCGAAAACAACCACTTGATTAGGGAGTTGTCGAAATACCTATAGGCTCATATTAGATCCGATCTCAACCTTAAACATAATAAATGGCCTTTGGCCAAATATACATATGACTTACCTTGGTTGACTAGATCCCGAATAATTCTTCTTATAGCCGACTATAGCCAAATCCCGAAAGATCCCTTGTAGTTTTGGCTAAAACCACAATAGGGATTAGTCTTGAACTTTCGGCTAAAAGAAAAATAATGAAAAGATGACAAGAGAATCCTTACCCTCGATAATGAAATTGGCAATCCTTTACTTGAATCCACACTCTATTCGGCCATGGCCTAGATCTTAACAAGCTTTCGGCTTTTGAAACTTAACAAGAAATCGGCTAGAATTTATTGGTGTGGTCAGTTTTATCAAAAGAAAAGAGAGGGAAAAGAGTCACTAGGGAATTCGGCAATGGTAGAATAAGGAGAAGGGAAATTCGGCAAGACTAGGGGATCTTACTCTCAGCTTTTTTGGAGAATTGAAAAGAAAAAGAAAAAGGTTGCAGAGAGAATTCGGCAGAGGCTTCCAAGAAAAGAAAATAATGCAAAATGGCCTCTCTTTTCTTCCTATTGCCGAAATTACTAGGCCAAGACTCCCTTACTTGGCCATCACTCTCCCTTATTTTCCTCCTTATCTCTTTATTTTAAAATTAAAGAATAAATCCTTATTTATCTCTTGAAAATAATCTAAAATAAATCCACTATTTATCCCTTATTTAGCCGAAATTTAAAAAAAAAAAGAATTGGAACCTATCTAAAGCTCCTTCCTTGCCGTCCACTCCTCCATCTTAATGCCGAAAAATAAAACTTTATTTTGCTTCCCACGCGACTCGATCCTTGGCCCTTCCTCACATGCTGGTGGCGTCATTTCCAGGGCCCTAAGTGGCACCTCCAAGCCACTTTTCCAAGCCCAATTGTGTGTCATATTTTCGCTACATTTTCTCTTAAGGCCACATTGCTTTAGTTCCCTCTTTTTAAACTTTAAAACTTAACATTTCTAAAGCATTTCCTTACATTTCCAAGACAAGACATTTTCTTACATTTCCAAGACATTTCCTTACATTTCCAAGACAAGACATTTCCTTACATTTCCAAGGTTCCAAAAATACACACAACACATCCATATCACAATAGGCATGCTATTTCATATAATTAAGCAAAAATGCATAAGCCCATTTTCAGGATATTACAGAGGCCTAATCTCTGCATTCTAATTGTTGCGAGTTATGATAGATACGATATGTATGGCCTCAACACATCTAATCGTTCTCTTTTAGCTACTTCCTTAATTTCTATAGTAGTTGACCAGTGGTGTTCAAAGCATGGCCAAAACTCACTGTTTCTTTTTGAGTTTGGGAAAGTTTAATGGTACAGATCTAAACAGTTAAGATCAATAATAGCACCAGATTGTTGATCGTGGATTTGTTGTAGGCTTATAGAGTAAGTAAATCTGGAAATCATGAATTTGTGTTGTTAGGTTGATGTTCCACTAATCTAATCGAATTCAATCGGTTGTTCTTTTTGTTAGGTACAAATCCATACTAGATCTAGCTGAATCTGGGTTGTGGAAGCAACGAATTTTTGATATTGTTGTGGAATTACGAAGTTCAGCTATGTGTTCTAGCCAAAAGATGGAAAATCGAGTGTGGATTTTTACCACATCGGGCGATTTGCATGATCATGTGCCACTGTTTCACTAGGGTTACTGGAATGACAAAAATGTGCAAGTGTACATAACCGCAACAAGTAATAAAGTGACAAGTAAATGTCGAGTTATCGTACTCAACAGGACTATGAAAAGAACTATTTATGAATGTAATTTAAAACACATTGGTGAAGAAAAATATTTTGATTCGAGGAGGTGATTGAAAACTAAGATTTTTAACTAAGTAAAATAATAAAAAGAAAATAAAGTTCCCAATGCATGATTTCAAAAGATGATTTTAATCAAGATGACATAATTGTGTTAGATTAATTACATTTCTTAACTTAGAATTATTAAACTCATGTTCATGTTGTTACGATTAAATTCACGGCAACTCGATAATTTGCTAACTTATGAACATGCTTACCTTCCAAAATCCTTTTATCTCTTGACTATATCTCTACGTCAATTCAATCGATTAAACAAATTTCAATAAGCAAATGTGTTAATGCACATACATACTTATGAAATCAAAATAATCTCTTGAACATATCTCTATGCCAATTCAAACAAACAATTCAATCTCATAAGCACATAAAAGATTACGTGAGGTAACAATGTATTTCTACCTTGAAACAGTTTAATCACAATAATCATGCAAGTTATGCAAGGCTAATGTATCGTTAGATACTGTTCCTAATTTAATCCTCAGCTACCTTAGATGATTAAACATGCACTGATTAAGTACTATGTTAAGTAATTATAATTTCAATCTATTTAAATAATTAATTCATTAGTTACCTTACAATTGTAATGCAAGAATAACTTAGTCATGGTTTTACTTAATAAAATATCTTACCTAGGCTTATAACAACACAAACACAATTTTAATAACTCAAGTAGACGAAATGCAATCAACCTAACACGAATTAAATTTAAGCCATATTAATTAAATTAAACAAATCAACATCACCAATATTCATAGACATGTTCATCATAACAACAACAAAATTAAAAGGATATAGAATAAGAATCAAATCTGGTGTTTCCCTGAGGCTTGACTAGTTTGCTCTGCTCCTTCTCTGCTTGCTCTTGTTGAATCGAGGCTTCTACGAACACTTGAATATTGCTTCAAATGGTGGATGAATGACTCTTTTCAAGAGGTGAAATTGGCAAGGGAATGAAGAATAATTGAAGGGAAATGAAGAGAAAAAATGAGAGAGAAGTGAAGAGATGAGAAAGGTTGAGATGTGTTTGAAGTGAGCAGCAAAGGGGGGTATTTATAGGTTGATAAGTCTGCTAAAATTAGCCAAAATCAACAGCCAAAGACTCCCTCTATGGCTGGCCACACATGTGGCATGTTTGATGATTTCAAACATGCTATTTTAAAGTAGGGGCAAATCTAGAAAGGCATAAATAATGGGGGGGTTTGAATGCAATTTGAAGGAGTCTTCAAGGGCCATTTTGCAAGCCAAGCAAGCTAATTGGGTCAGCATGTGGGACGATTTTGGGCTGCCCAATGCTCGCTTGGATCGATTTTTCTGCTCAACTCAATCAGGCTCTCTTTTCATAATTAATTAATAATAATTTATTTAACCCAAATTAAATTGGATTAAAATTAAAATTAATTATATTATGAATTAATACACATAATTTTGACAGTCTTAGGCTCAAAAATTAATTCTCCTTGATGCTTCAAAATTACTTCTCGGTTTTGCGCTTCTAGTAGTGTCTATCGAGCTGTTTTCGCCCTTTGTGCAAATCTCTCGAAAATAATCAAAATTAATCAAAATTTGATATAAAATTAATTAAAATTAAACATGTTCATAATTTGAGTGCAATTTAGTTATTTTATAATTATTATATATTTTTCGACAAGAATTTTACCGAAACTACATGAATTTTAGTTAAAAAGTACATGAAAATATGTGTATATTTTCGTGTTTCCAGTTACACAGCCTGACACATGACTATATGACCACTATTGGGAAAAGTTATTGTTTTCCACACGGTGAAAGGGAGTTACACGATTTGCCCATACGGCCTTGTACCTTAGTAACACGGTCTACACCCCTTCTCATAGCCTCCCCACACGATCGTGTGACCCATTATTTCACTATTTTTACATTTTTTTTGTGATATGCTTCATTTTAGTCCTTGAGTAATTCCCTACATGTTAGAGCCACTGTAAGTATGATTGAGACTTTAGTACTAATTAATTGATTGTATGGTCATGATTGGTATGAATTCTTTTATTGTTGTTGTTAATAGGGTGTTCATGAAAATCATGTCTCTGAAACTGTTAGATCGAAGAATGGTGACTATGTAATTGATACCATTACTAATAATGTATTGTCTAGCATGCTATGCTACATGATTGGTATGCCATTATGCACTGTATGAGGTTGAGTTTGTTGGAGGACAGAGGAGTTCTATGGAGTACTGACGATAATTAAAGTCAACATTATTGTTGTTAATGAACTGCACTGGAGTACTAAGGAGATCGAGCGATTTATTGGCATTAATAACAACTTTTATCTGCAAAAATTGTTGTGTATTCACAACTATTGGCAGCGTATTATCTTATTTTAATAGTGGCTTGACCACAACATTGGTAGCATTGACTGCACTTATAATGGCAATTTATCTGCATTTTTGCTTCTGGTGGTATATCCACATCGAGCACTAGCTCACAATGTTTGGAGTTTTGTAAAAGGGTTTTGGGGAACTCGTGGTCTCAGATCGGATGGATGGGTAGGATTATTGCACCATTTCACTAAGCATGCCATGTATAAAAATTATTATGCCATGATAAACTATATGAATTCTATAATCGTGACTTCGTGATATCTATTTGTGGCATGTTTACTTTTTCTTATACTCACAAAGTGAGCTTTCCAAGCTCACCCTTTAGTTTCTTACTTCTGTAATGCTCAAAACTAGGACCGGACTCAAAGCATGTGGACGACTCTCGAATAGAAAACCTTTTTTCTTTTGTAAATAGTTTCTCTATATAATTTTTCCATTGTTTAATGGACTATAATTTACTAAATTGAACTGTGGCTTGTCAACTTTTGTTTTAGGGAAGTATTTTATGCATGCATCACATGTTTGAATAGTTTAAACTTAATAATCGGTAAATGCATGCTATTTGGCTAAGAAAAATCTAACATGGTTTATTTTCGCTGTAACATATGTGTTCATGGTTTTATGAAATGGGTCATCAATGATATGATTTTGCAAATACACTTACCTTTATTAGTATAATGAATTCTAAAGATAGAATAACCTAAAAAAATGAATGTTTTAACTTAACCTAAGAAACAACTGCATTTTTTTAAAAATTGGCGAGTTAGGGGTTTTCTTCAAAAACCATTTGGAGTTCGTTAGCCATTTCGGTGGGTAATGTAGCCTCTATGATTCGACCATAACGTATAGGCCGGGTTGGAGAGGTTATATTTGGTGGTATCAAAGTCAAGTTCATAAACTCGGCCTAATCTCTCTTTTAAAATGGGTTTGCATGTATACATTGAAAAAAATGGTATTTTCGGGAAAAACGAGCCACAAGATTTTTTGTCAAAAAAAGAGGAAGAAAAAGGAAATAATTTGTGTTCAAAGAAAGTAAGTATAAGATTCTGATGCTGGCAATCGTAGAAATATTAATGAAACTATAGTGACATAGTAGATTATATTGCATAAAATTTAAATCAAAGTATTAAGAATTAGAATCAAGAAAGGAATCTTTAACTAAAAGTCCTATAGTCATAGGAATCTTTAATTGTAGATAAAAGAAAAAAAATTTTAACGAGTACTCGTGGTGCGAGAAGCCGTGAATGGAGATGACGTGTGGCTCAAGCTAAGACATTTGCTACGTTGCCCAATCTAAAAACAAATGAGATAGTTGATGCGACTACAGCTAAGGGTAGGAATCAAAATACTAGGGATGTTGGAGATGATGCAGTAACCCAAGCCATGTTGAGGGTACGGTGGAGGGTAGTTGAGGCCCAATCTGGTAATGGTAATCATTAGTCAACCATTGAAAGGTCAGATTCGAATAGGGCAAACTTGTTTCGGGATATTGATTGGACAAGACTTACAGTGGCTGAGTATTGGCTGGAGACTACTGAGTGTATATTAGAGGACTTGGACTGCACTCCCAAGCAGAAACTTAAGGGTACTGTGTTTTAGTTGAGGGGCGAGGCTATAGATGGTCGCAATCAATGGTTAGGGGTATGCTACCTGAGCCTATCAATTCAGTATGTTTTTAGGACACTTTTAGAGGAAGTTTCTGGGCACTTAATATGTTGAGGCCCAACAATTGGAATTCATAGAACTTAAGTAGGGCAACATGTTATTCACTATGTATGAGGATGATATCTTAAGGTTGAGACGCTATGCACCTGGTATGGTGGTGACTAAGCAAGATAAGATTTTGCAATTCAAAAACAGTTTGAGGTATGATTTAAGGGTTCAGTTATCTCCTCATCAGGAGCTTGTGTTTGAGGCTTTCATCGAGAAGACCAAAATTGTGGAGGAAATTAAGCGCCTAGAGCACAAGAGGAGGGACAAGAATAAGGTTCAACCTAAAAGGAATTCTGGTTTCATTAGCCTAAATCCGCGAACTGAGATGCGAGTCAGAGAAGTTAAGCCTCAGTAGGATAATGTAGCAATAGGAAATGGATTGGTGGGGTTCTGTTGTGTGGGTTTTGTGATACGCACCATCTGGGTGAATGCTTGAAAAGGTTAGGAGTCTGTTTGGGTTGTGGTTTTGTTGAACATAGGTTTATGTACTGTCTTCACCGGGTAAAGTATATGCAAGCACCGACACAGAATTAGGGTAAGAATAAAGTACGAAATCAAAGGGGTATTGATAACTCTTGAAAAGAGTTATGCTTCATGCATTTAGACCTAGTTAAATGTTTGTACATAGGTACACTCAGTGGCAGTTTAGGACATTTTATTAGTATTTTTATCATTTGCATTAGGATCTTTGACTATGTTTACATGCAAGATACTTTTAAATGTGTGTGGAAGAGTTGTGTTTGGTGGGTTGGCAGGTGTAAGATATGGAGAAAGAAATAAATGAGTGAAGGTTTGTTGTGGTATAAGGTTGGACAACTTTCCATCTTGTATGCCATGCCAATTCAGGAAGATGACGGAGTCAACATTCAGCGCATACCTATTTCAACCCAAATCTACTTGTAACAGAAAAATATGATTAAAAATGAGAAGATATCGTAGATGTTGGAGTTATTCCAGGAAGAAAAAGCCTATAAAAAGTCGAGGGAGGAAGCCCTAAGTGTTGAGATTCGGAGGCAAAAATTGAGGGTAGTGGTTGAGCAAAGATGAAAAAGGGGAGACAGAAGGTAGTCCCTCTCAGCCATCACAGGACACTGTGCTATTGGAGTATGGATTGATTTGATGATAGCCATCTTCCTAAGTTCTTCCATTATTTCTTATTTTGTTCTCCATGAATTAATTTGATCAAAATGATGTTGGAAGTAATTTCAAACTTGAATTTTAATCGTCGATCCATGAGCTAAATCTTATAGGGTTTGGATTACATGATGTAAACTTTTATTTTCTTTAATAATTGAAGCATATATTCGACATAATTTACTATTTTGAAGGGATGTGGACTGCTGCCAAAGTACTTCAGTCAGGATTTTATTAGCAAGTATGGTCAAGGATGATCATGAATTCTATCTATCAGTCATGCGACGTTGTCAGAGAAAAACGAAATCTATCTAGGAGACACAAAATGCCATTGCAAAGTGTACTGGAGATTGAGTTGTTTGATCTATAGGAAATAGACTTTATAGGTCAATTTTCACCACCGTGGGCAAGGTGTACATAATGTTAGCGGTCGTCTATGTCTCTGAGTGGGCCGAGGCTGTTGCTCTTCCTACCAATGATACAATGTCAGTAATTAAGTTTTTACACAAGAACATTTGTACAAGATTTGGTACACCTAGAGACATTATTAGTGATGAGGGGTATCACTTTGACTGCAAGTTGGTAGCCAATGCTTTGCATCAATATGGAGTGAAACATAAAATTGCCACATGCATATCACCCCTAAACAAATGGACAACTTGAAATTTCAAACAGAGAAATTCTTTTTTTTTTTAAGAAAAGGTGGTGAATCCTACTTGTAAGGACTAGTCTACTGTGTTGGATAAAGCTTTGTGGGTGTATCGTACCACATACAAAACTCCATTGGGGATATCACCTTTTAAGTTTGTCTATGGCAATTCATGTCACCTTCCTGTTGAACTTGAGCACAAAGCCTTTTGGGCTATTAAGAAGCTGAACATAGATTGGGTCGCTGCTAGCAATAAAAGGTTGTTAAAATTGAATGAAATGGAGGAGTTCCAAGCACAAGCATATGAGAATGCTAAGCTGTACGAGGAAAATACCAAGCATTGGCATGATAAAAGAATCATGCCATGGTAATTTGAACCCAAAAAATAGGTGTTGTTATTTAACTCTAGGCTCAAATTGTTTCTAGGTAAATTAAAGTCTCGCTAGTCAGGTCCTTTCAAAGTAGTCGAAGTGTATCCTTATGGAGCTACTAATATCAAAGAGTTGAAAACGAGGGTCACATGTAAGGTTAATGGGAAATGCTTAAAACACTATTGGAGTGCCTATGTGGATCGAGACAAGTAATCCATTGATCTCCTAGATGTTCGAGATAACAATTTTTTCATCTTTCTTTTCTTTAATTGCTTTACTTTAATTTTCTTTCTAGTACTTATTTAATATTATTTTCATTTCTATATTTATTTTTGAAAATTTTTCTACGATTTTCAGAGGCAGAATAAAAAAATGGAAATTGAGCAGTTACGATATTGAAAAGAGTTTATCGTAACATTGCAACGAACTGTGTAGTGGATAATGTGAGGTTGACTAGGCAGGTAAGTCCAAAGGGAAAGATGTTTTTTTAGTTGATCTAATTTTGTTATTGGATGAGCCTATAGAAGAGAATTTCAACTTTTTGGAATTAGGGCACTACACATTTTTCCCTCTTAAAGTCCTCTTAATTTTCTTCATTCCTCCTCTACATCATACAACTTCCCAAGCATGTTTCAATTTTATTAAACTGTCATCACTATCCCCTTATTTTTCTCTCCTCAACTGCTCATGTCTCTTAAGTTCTCTTAAATTTATCATTTTTATCATTATTTTTCTTTTCAATATTTCATATATTTTCTTCCACTACTCCAAGATTTCTTCCAAATTTCTCCTATGCCTCGTGACAAAACTGCTTCCAAAATCGCTAAATCATTAAGGACTGGTGCTGCTCATCCACAGACATTCTTTAACACTGTCACAGCCACAAAATATAACAACAAACATCGCGAAGCATCTTTTCTATTTTGAGCAAGGGTTCTTGTTTAAAAATGAACCACACATGGGATACGATGAATCTGTATCTTCAATAGTAGAAAAAAGTGGGTGGAATATTTGTTGCTTGCACCCCAAATATGTTTTAGGGAAAATTGTTTGAGAGTTTTATGCCCATGTCAACTCTCTAGGTTCCCCTTTTATCTACATAAGGGGTACTTTCGTTCCTTTTGACGAAGACCATGTTAATGCTCAGTTTGGTCTTGTAGGTATACAGGACGAACATATGCCGTTTGCTGAAAGTATTAATATTGAGGGTTTAAGTCAGGTGTTGGAAGATTTATGTATTAAGGGAACACGATGGACTCTTTCTAGCCAGGAAAGTTATGCTATCGAGAGGGCTTTTTTGAAGCCTATTGTAAAATTTTGGTATCATTTTCTAAGAAGTCGACTTATGTTGTCTATGCACAATACCACTGTTTCAAAAGAAAGAATGCTTTTGTTGTAATCCATTATAAAAAGGGAGGAAGATTAATGTTGGGAGGATCATTTTTCAAGAAGTTTATAGGTGTGCGGAGAAGAATGCGGGTAGCTTAAATTTCCCCTTACTTATTACTAGCCTATGTAGAACTTCCCAAGTGCTTCTCAATGTGAAAGAGGATATCACCCTTAACAAAGGTGGGCTAACCAGACCATATTTGCCAAGATCCAATGCATTGACGCCGCCAGTGGCAACTCGGTGGAGTGGAGTCATGCCACCACTTCCTTTATCAGGCATACTCCCACGAAAAACACATCCAGCTTTCTCAGAGCTGTCATGAACAACAAATAATGCACTCCTTGAAGCAATTAGAATAGAGGATGTCCCATTTTAAAATCTAGCAGTTTCATCTAGCGGAGAGAGATCAGACAGCCCGACAATAGTAAGCTAAATATTGGGCTTATGTAAGGATTAGGATTTGGCTCTAAGGAAATCCCTACAAAAGAATTTTAAGAAGCCAATGCTAGAATTTTCTATCTTAGCCACCTTGCTACCATTTGTTGATGTTGCCGAGGCACCCACTCAAGCTATTGCTAAAGCAACCGCTCAACTCGCTACCGTGGCACCTACTCAAACTACTATCAAGAGCCCAAGAAGACGTAAATCTCTAAACATCGAAAAGGAAGAAGAAGGAGAAAAAGATGATATGCTACCACTACCACCACCATTAAGGGCAAGGAACCTGCTCCATCGTTGCCACCAACTCTTGTCACAAAGACAAGACTTTGAAATTGATCATTTGATCGATTAAATCATGAAAATCGAGGAGGAATGGGAAGAAATGATGCCTAAAAAGAGGAAATGGTGATACAAGGTCGGTGCTCGATAATCCACCGGTCGAGGCGTAATTAAGTATGTACATGTTAGTCCAAGCCCACTAAGTTTTTTCTTACTTTCATGCATCTTGCAATTCATTTCTTTTGCTATGGAATTTGTTGTAAAAAATTTCTTTTGGTTATTCTCTTATATATTTAGTCATGCATTGAAGACAATGTATCCCTTAGGTTTAGGGATGTGTTCTGCATTTAGGCTGCATTTTATATTTCGTATGTATGATCACTTTAGTATAATCATTTTAGTTCAGTTGAATATGTTTTTCTACGACAGTGTAACTATTATGTATTGTTTGTATATGAGGAGTACAATCTGTAATTATGATGTTCGATGATGAGCTTAGTTTCTTCAATATACCTAGAACATGTGACAGTGAATTCAGTAAATCTAGTTTAAAATCGGTTGCTTGGAAAATTAATTCATAAAAATGGGATGTTTTATACTCAGTTTTTTTCTGGTTGTAATGAGTATCTTCTAATGAACTTAGGGACTTTTGAAACCAAATTCAACCATTTTTCCTTGGCATTAATAACCAAAGGATAGAAAACACTCCAATGCTTAGAATTGTCGAGTAGGTTAGCACCACTTTGTTTGTTTCATTGTGTTGTTGAGTGGAAAGGTGAGTTTCAGTAAGAGTGTGTAATAGAAAGTAAATAAATTAGGGGAACTCCACTGTAGTAATGGGCTGAGTAGCTAAGGGGGTAGTTGTTTACTCCATCCATGTTCTAAGTCAAAAGCCTTAGTTTCAAGAGTGATTTCAATTTAAATTGTGTCATGATTGAGTACTAGGTAATTCGGTGTATGCTCTGTTGTGATTACCAAGTTGAAGAATTTTGTGACATGCTAAATCCCTTAATATACATATATTTTACTTTTTTAAAAAAAGAAAAAAATAATAAGCTTGTACAAGTATGCTTTGAGCAGTATGACCGAGTTTGGGTAACAAATGAACTCGAGTAAGCTAGAGATATTTTCTATGGCTAGAACATATACAAAACTTAGAAAATCTTGTTTTCAGGAGCAATTTTCCACACTACCTTTGTTAAATCAATCCTTTGAAACTTGAACAGGTTTTTAAAGAGAGAAGATGGTTGAGAACTGATGTATACATTGGTCTTTGAATAGGTTGAAAGTACAAGATGGGTCCATGCACTGGCAATACTGTTGCATACATGCATTCATGCACATTTTGCTTGAGGACAAGCAATAACTTAGGTTTGGGGGTGTGATGAATCTTGAAAAGAATTATATTTCATGACTTTAGACCTAATTAAATGTTTGTACTTAGGTACAATTAGTGGCATTTTAGGACATTTTATTAGTATTTTTATCATTTGCATTAGAGCTCTGGACTATGTATACATGCAAGATACTTTTAATTGCTTGTAGAAGGGTTGTGTTTGTGGTTTGGTAGGTGTAGGATATAAAGAAAGAAATAAAGGAGTGAAGGTTTGCCCGGGCTAAAGGTTGGACAGTTTTTCATCTTGTATGCCATAGCAATTTAGGAAGATGACTGAGTCAACATTCAGAGCATACCAGTTTCAACCTAACTCTACTTGTACCGTAAAAATCGCCTAAAAAAGTGGAGAAGATATCTTGGGCTGTTGGAGCTATTCTAAGAAGAAAAAACCTATAAAAAGCCGAGGAAGAAAGCCCTAAATATGGAGATCTAGAGGCAATAATTAAAGGTAGTGGGTGAGTAGAGATGAAAAAGGGGAGACCAAAGGCTGTCCCTCTTAGCAATAATAGGATACTGTGCTACTGGAGTGCAGATTGATTTGACGACAACCATATTCCTAAGTTCTTCCATTATTTCTTATTATGTTGTCTGTGAAAAAATTTGATCAAAACGATGTTGGGTGTTATTTCAAACTTGAATTTTAATCACTGATCCATAAGCTAAATGTCATAGGGTTGTGATTACATGATGGAAACTTTTATTTTCTTTAATAGTTAAAGCATATATTCGACTTAATTTAATTTTTCATTCAATTATTTTATTTCCCAAGTGTATGTGTATATTCTCTAGACATAGATGAATGTGTTGTGCGCCCACAAAACTGAATTTGATTTTGAAAAGGTTGGATTAGTTGGATCAGAATCGAATGATATGAGCAAGTACTCAATAGATACTTGTAGTAGACTCTAGACATAGAGCAACAATCATATGGAATGAAGGCAAAACAGTACAGGGTACTGTGATAAGGCCTATAGTCATAGGCTAGGAAACTTGAGACCTTGTTGTCAAAAGAGAAGACGCTCAACCTTCCAACCTTCCAAATAAACATCGTAGACCTTCAATCCATTACTACAACATCTTTGCCATAGTATTCTTAGTTATTTATTTATTCACTCACGTAATCATTCTCGTAATTACCATTGCATTTTTATTCTTTCTTTGCCTTAGCATTTTCAATATTAGTCAGTATACATTTCACACTCATCCTTATTATTTTAATCTATCATTGTGTACTTAACTCGATTTTGCCATAACATTAATCATTATCATAACTTCACCATTTCTATACCTAACCCGATCCGTGTGGGGATGAAATAGCACTAGAAAGAACTTAGGTTTTCCCCTACTTATTGGTTATATTGTTCCCATTTAGTTGTCTTTAGCATACATTTTAGCATTTTCAGTTTAGTAAATTGCATTTTATAACTCAATAAATCCTAGCCTTTTTTATCCTTAATTTTGCTATCTTATTGCATTAATGTCGCTGCATGAGATAATTCCAGATTGCATCCAGAATTGTCACCGTACCTGATAGATGTTTGTATGTCACTACATTGGTTAATTCCAGATTCCGCTTAAAATTGTCGTCGCATGTAACACCCCTAACCCAAAACCGTCGCCGAAATAGGGTTAAGAGGCATTACCGGACAATAGGATTATTTACAACCCAATTACGACACAAAGTCAATCATCATCATAATAGATCAAACATAAACAATTAGTCCCTTATTAAGGTGTATAAGACCTTAAACACATGCTAGAGAGGGGTTGGGACTAAACCAAAGTACATACAAAAACTTCTCAAAATTTTAAAACTTTTCTAGGTTTCAAGGGATACACGCCCGTGGGGGTAGGCCGTGTACCTCCTGCGGCTGCTAGACACACCCGTGTGCCCTCCTTGTGGTCGAAATCGACCTTTGCTCCACGGCCACCAAGCACGCCCCGTGTATTTTGGCCGTGGTCGATCATGTCAAAAGTCACACGGCTACTAGGTAGTAGGCACGCCCATGTGCCAAGACCGTGCGCCTTAGGCCATATACTAACTTACGCCACCGTCACTAGGCACGCCTGCAGTGCCACATGTAATGTACTCGATTTAGGGGTTAGTTGGAATAGTGATCTCGGATCACTAACTGGGATTTGAGAATTTATTTTCATGATATATATTATGAGTTAGAACATAATAGCATATGTACATGAAAATTTTGGTGCTTTAATTTTTATTGATTTCATGTTTAATCGTGAAAAGGACTAAATCGCATAAAGTGCAAAAGTTCCATTTTTATTTCTAAAAGTGCCAATGTAACATCCCAAAATAGGGCCTAAACGGAATAGTGGTTGTGAAACCACTAATCCAAGATAGAAAAGTTTATTTTGATTATTTTTTATGACTTACCGATTGATTGGGTGCATGTGTTAGGTATCAATAGAAAATTTTATGAATTTCATGTCTAATTTGCTTATTATGGCTTAATTGTAAAAGTTGATAAATGAGAGTTCTAGATGGTAAAGGATTAAATTGAAGTGAATATCTAAAGTAAGAGTCCTTAAATGGTAATTAGACCATTATATTTTCATGGACAAAAATGGACATGCATGTGTAGAAATAACTAAAATTTTAATGAAGGGTATTTTAGTAAAATGTCAAATAAAAGAAATTAAATGGGAAAAAGATGGAAAAAGGTTGTCATCTTCTTCCTTAGGCCGAATCATCAAGGGGGGACTCCATAGCTAGGGTTTCCAAGCTTCCATGCTCCATAGTAAGTCAATCCAAGCCCCATTTTTCATGTTCTTTACGTTTTGGAATCCCTTAAACTCCTGGCTTAGCTTATTCTAGCAATATTTTAACCTAGGGTTCATATTTGGAAAAATACCAATAGGTAAAGTGTGTTTATTTTGATGTTTTATGATAGAATGTAAAGGCTAAAATTATGTTAAACAACTTTTGCTAAGCAATTTTACGTAAAAACGAGTAAAATGACATAATCGGTAAAAATACCTAATGTTCATAAGTACATGTTAGAGTGAGAATTTGATGTTGCCATAGAAGGAAAAAATGTTCAGCATGTCCTAAAATGTAAGAAAATAGGATGAAGCTTAATTTTCGAGCCCAGGGGCAAAATCATAATTTTGTAAAAGTTAGGAGACAAAAACGTAATTTTGCCATAATGTGATTTTTGGATTGAATTAAATAATGTAAATATTAAATAAGCTAAATGTGTTATTATAGATCGAGAAGAACGTGGAATCGATCTTGAACGAGGGAAAGGAAGAGTTAAGGACTAAATTGCAAATTTTGCCATATTTTGCACTGAGGTAAGTAGTATGTAAATAATTCATTATTTTTATTGATGTTTTATGTTTCAGCATATATAATGTATTGTCTCTGATTTTTGAATCATAATTGACTATTGAAAGAATGAAATAAAGTGTTAAAAAGTGAGTTATTTCCCGTTTAAACCTTCGGAATCGAAAGAGGTAATTGGCATGTAGCTAGGTCAAATGAGTGGTACTAAGTGTAGGCCACTATGTGCACTAGAGAGCTACAAGAGATTTTGTATACGTAGCTAGGTCACATGTGTAGTACCATGAGTACGCCATGTGTACAAGAAAGCTATATGTAGCTAGGTCACATGTGTGGTATATGGTGTGAGCCACTATGTGTACAAAGAGAGCTACAAGAAGGCTAGGTCATATGAGTGATGCTAAGTGAAGGCCACCATATGTACAAGAGAGCCAGAATTATGAGTACAATAGAGCTAGGTCACATGAGTGGTAATGGGTGAAGGCCACTATGTGTACAAAAGAGCTTCGATTTCAAAGGTGGGTCAGGTACTAAAACCACCGTGATATTCGTATTATCTCAAGCTGCTCAACGGAAAACTTACTAAATGAAATTATGTGAGATGTTGTAGTGATAAGTATATGTATGTGTATGTGTAATGTATGAGCAATATGCTCAATATGTGATTGAAAATTTGAATTATTGTTATAGGTAAGTAATGAATACAACTAAAGTGAGAGAAAGCAAAAATTTACAATAAAACTATTTTGGATAGCAGCAGTGATGTGAATTTGAAAAATCACAAAAATGGCAGACATTGAATTATAAGTTGTATGAGATATTTATTTAAATCTTATTGGGTCTAATTTCATATAAAGGAAACATAGAAAGTAAAGGAATTGTATATTTTTAGATATTTAAACTTTTGTAAGACTGGTTCAGAATGGTTACTTGATCACCTGTTTTGTCTTGGAAAAATCATTACAAATACAAAACAAATAATTATTGGGTATAAGTTATATGATTGAAATCCTTAATGAGTCTATTTTCAAATGATATAAATTTCATCATCATATGAATTCTGTATAATGATAAAATTGGTTCGTAGTGAAAAGTGGTCATGGCAGTCGAATAGAGAAACAGGGGAATCTTTAATGAATAAACTGTACTAATTGGCGAGACCAAAAATTCTGAAAATTTTATGGTGAGAATATAAATGAGTCTAGTTTCAGGGAAAATTTATGGGTCTTAATTTAGAGTTCTGTAGCTTTAGATACAAATAATTTAGTGACTATGACTCGAATAGACAGCTTGCTCTCTGACTTGAATAAATGATGAAATTGATTTTAGATTTGATTGTGTTGTTTTGTAAACTTAATAAATCCATTATTAAATATTTATATACCGACTTACTAAGCTATATGCTTACTCTCTTTTCTTTTCCTTTTTTTATAGTGTCATCAAGCTTGCTCGGGATTCGGTGATCGTCGGAGATCCATCCACACTATCAGCCTTCTTTTGGTATTTTGAAAACAATATTTTGGGAATTATGGCATGTATAGAAGGCTTAATTGTTTTGTTATTTGTAATAACGAATGATTATTTTGCTTATAGGTATTGACGACTATGTATGGAAAAAGTTCTAAATTTATACAGATTTTACATTTTAAATTTTGTACAATATTTTGAATCATGTCCCAGAATGCCTCGTATCCTATTCCTGCATGTAACTGGGTGAGGGATGTTACATTTAGTGGTATCGTGAGCTGTGTTTAGTCATTTCTAACTAACATAGCGTGTGTAAAAGTCTAGCTATACATGTCATAAATATATTGTGATAGTGTGATGACTCCTGACAATTTCAAATGTTTTTTATATAATAAATGATCCCGACCGAGCCACTGCTGACGATGTTGAAAGTAACGCGCCGGCTCCCGCCAAGGGACCGCGCAAAGAGAGAAAATAGATCTCAAACACGTGGACAGGGAGAGAGGGGCTCGGAAGCCTTCCTTCAAATGATGATGAGTAATCGTATAATCGAGTTTATTCAAGCGACTCAAATGCTCAACCTCCTTCACTCCCTCCCATATCTCAAACGGTCCCGTAGCTCCCAAGGCATGGATTTGGTAAGAATGAACAAGCCTCCTGGCCGACAAAATTAGGAAGTAAGGAGCAGTAAGAGTTTAGAGCAAACATTGATGATGATCCTGAGAAAGCGGAGTTCTGGCTCAAAAATTCTATCCGTGTGTTTGATGAGCTCTCGTGTGCACCTAAGAGTGTTTAAAATGTGTCAGATCACTTTTGAGAGATTCATCCTATCATTGGTGGAAGACTTTAGTAGCAAGCTTGTGCCAAAAGAAAATATTACTTGGGATTTCTTCCAGGAAGAATTTAAAAAGAAATATATAAGTTAGTGATTTATTGATCAGAAACAGAAGAAGTTCCTTCAATTGAAGCAGGGCAAGATGTCTGTAGCAGAGTATGAGCGTGAATTTGTTAGACTTAGTAAGTATGCCCAGGAGTGTGTGTCGACCCAGGCTATTATGTGCAAGAGATCCGAAGATGGGCTTAATGAGGACATTAAAATGTTTGTGGGAATTTCGAGTGAAAGAATTTGTGGTATTGGTCGATCGAGCCCTTAAAGCTGAGGAATTAAACAAAGAAAGAAGGAAAGCTGTTATTGAGGCCCGAGATACAAGAAAGAGACTGATGCGCAAGTCGTTCCAAACCTAATCAAAAAGGCCCAGAGAGATGAATTCTCGAAAGACAGCTGCAACTGAGTATTCACATCAAGACCGTGGGAAATCGATTTGGGCTCAAAATTCAAGCTACTTGGCTTGCAAGTGTGGGCAATATGAAATCTAGTAAACCCGAGTGTCAAGATTGTGGAAGGCAACATTTTGGTGAGTGTTAGGAACTGGTCGAGCTTGCTTTGTGTGGTTCTCATGAGCATTTTACTAAAGATTGTACTTTGAGGAGCCGAGGAAGAGAAATTTCATGCTGCTAGATGACTAACACTACTAATAGAGGTAGACCTTCGAGAAATACTCGGAAGTGGAGCTAGCAAAGTAAAAGTGTGATGAAAGACCCAGCCACGAGATCAGAAGCTAGAACACCTTCCAGGACATATGCCATCTGAGCTCGTGAAGAGGCATCCTCCCCCGATGTAATTACAGGTACATTTTCTCTACATGATATTAATGTTGTTACTTTGATTGATCCGGGTTTGACCCATTCTTATGTTTGCTTGAAATTGATGCCTAGTATAAGTATGCCTATAGAATCTACAGAATTTGTGTTTAAAGTATCGAATCCATTAGGCAAGCATGTGTTAGTAGATAAAGTATGTAGAAATTGCCCTTTAATGATTACAGGTCATTGTTTCCATGTTGACCTAATGCTATTGCCATTTGACGAGTTTGATGTGATTCTTGGTATGGATTGGCTGACTGCACAAGATGTGATAGTGAATTGTGGGAAGAAATTCATCGAGCTGAAATGTGAAACTGGTGAAATTCTTTAGGTTAACTCAGATGAGTCAGATAGTTCATTTGCTATGATTTCTATTATGTCTACTTAGAAATGTTTGAGAAAAGGGTATGAAGCTTATCTTGCTTTTGGGTTAAACACTAAAGATTCAGAGCTGAAAATTGAGTCAGTGCCAGTAGTATGCGAGTATCCAGATGTGTTTCCGGAAGAATTACCAAGTTTGCCTCCTATTAGAGAAGTGGAGTTTGGTATTGAGTTGATTCCAGGTACCAAACCCATCTCTATTGCTCCAAATAGAATGGTCCCATTGGAATTGAAAGAATTGAAAGCTCAGCTGCAGGAATTACTGATAAAGGCTTTGCAAGACCTAGTCATTACCTTGGGGTGCACTAGTCCTATTTGTGAAAAAGAAAGAGGGTTCGATGAGATTGTGCATAGACTATCGGCAACCTAACAAGGTAACAATAAAGAACAGGTATCCACTGCCAGAATTGTTGATTTATTTGATCAATTGAAGGGAGCCACTATGTTCTCTAAGATAGATTTGAGATCCTGATACTACCAATTATGAAAGTTAAAGAGTCGATGTTCCAAGACTACTTTCCTGGACTAGGTGCGGTCATTATGAGTTCCTTGTGATGCCATTTGGCTTGACTAATGCTCCTGCCATTTTCATGGACTTATTGAACTGAATATTCAGACCTTTCTTGGATAAGTTTGTAGTCGTGTTTATTGATGATATCTTAATTTATTCTCATCATAAGACTGAGCATGCAGAGCATTTGAGAACTGTCTTACAGACTTTGAGAGATAACCAATTGTATGCCAAATTTAGTAAAAGTGAGTTCTGGCTTCGAGAAGTTGGATTCCTTGGACACATCGTCTCAGGTGAAGGCATTAGAGTTGACCCGAGCAAGATCTTAGCCATTGTTGAGTGGAAGCCTCCGAGGAATGTATCTGAGGTTTGAAGTTTTTTGGGATTAGCTGGTTATTACAGACGATTTGTAGAGGGATTTTCCATAATAGCTACCCCATTGACGAGATTGCTACAAAAAGATGTCAAATTTGAATGGACGGAGAAATGTCAACAGAGCTGTGACAAGTTAAAGGCATTGTTGACTGAAGCTCCTGTCTTAGTACAACCAGAAACAGGTAAAGAGTTTGTGGTCTACAGTGATGCATCCCTGAATGGATTGGGTTGTGTACTTATGCAGGAAGGTAAAGTAATTGCTTATGCTTCTAGACAGCTAAAACCGCATGAGAAAAATTATCTGACGCATGATTTAGAGCTAGCTGCCATTGTATTTGCTCTTAAAATTTGGAGACATCACTTGTATGGCGAGAAGTACCAAATACTCACTGATCATAAAAGCTTGAAATACTTGATGATTCAAAAAGAATTGAACCTGAGGCAAAGAAGATGGTTAGAGTTGATTAAAGATCGATTATCACCTGGGTAAAGCTAATGCTGTTGCTGATGCTTTGAGTAGAAAATTTTTATTTGCATTGAGAGCTTCAAATACCAGCTTAGCTTTATCAGATGACGGTTTCATTATAGCTGAGTTGAGAGCTAAACCGACATTTCTTGAAGAAATCCGTAAAGCTCAGAAAGATGACAGTGAGTTGGAAGCTAAAAGAGCTCAGTGCAAGTCAGGTGCGGAGTCTAATTTTCAGATTGGTTCTAATGGTTGTTTGTTGTTTATAGACAGAGTATGTGTACTGAAGAATGACGAGCTTATTCAGAAGATCTTACAGGAAGCACATAATAGTTCTTTGTCTATACACCCAGGAAGTACAAAGATGTATAATGATTTAAAGAAAATGTGTTGGTGGGTAGGAATGAAAAGAGATATTTTAGAGTTAAGATTTTAGCTCGAGAAGTCAAGCAACTAAGAAATAAAAGTATTGCCCTAGTGAAAGTATTGTGGCAAATACATGGGATAGAAGACGCTACATGGGAACTAGAAGAAAGCATGAGATATCAGTACCCAAACCTATTTGCTGGTAAGATTTTCGAGGATGAAAATCCTTAAGGGGGGAGAATTGTAACAGCCCGATATAAGGCCTAGTCGGAACAGTGGTGCGACACTACAAATCTGAAGTAGTAAAATAAGTTTTTATAAAATTTGAGATGTTTGCATGATATTATGAAAGTTTCATGTGTAAATTTTATGAAAATTTCCATTAAAGGGTTCATTAGGACTAAATTGTAAAAGTTACAAAATATGAGTTTCTAGAAGCTTTTTGTATTAAATAGCTTTAGAATATTAATTAGAAGTCCTTAAATAGCAATTTTCCCAAATGATAATTTTTGGACAAAAATGGACATGAGTTAGTAAATGGTAAATTTTTAAAGAGAAGGGCATTGTGGTCATTTAATCAATTAAATGATTAAAAAGGGAAAAAGATGATAAAAATTCTTATTCATCTTCTTCCTTGTGCTGAAAATTGAAGAGACTCCATAGCTAGGTTCTTCAAATTTTTGAAGCTTGCAAGCAAGTGTATCTAAGCCTGTTTTTAATATTCTTCGTATTTTTGGAGTCCTCATATTATGAATTAGCTAATTATAGCTATAAGTTCAACTAGAATTCATGTTAATAAATCTACCCATGTATGATATGCTTGTAAAATGATGTTTTAAGAAAGATTATGAGATTGTGATGTTAGATAAACATCTTTTCCTAAATGAATTTTTATGAAAAATGCTAGTAAGGACTAGTTTGTTATTATTATGAAATTTGTCATACATGGTAGAAATAGTGAGAATTTTGTTATTGCTATAGTTGAGATAATGAATCAACTAATCATGAAGTTTAAGAAAGTGGTATGAAAATTGTTTTACGAGCTTAGGGGCAAAAGTGTAATTATGAGAAAGTTTAGGGGCGAATTAGTAATTTTGCCAAAGTATGAGTTAAGAGTCAATTTAATCGATGCGAGTTTTAAATGATCTAAATTATTATTATAGATCAAGAAAAATGAAGCCCGAATCGAAACCGAGGCAAGAACAAAGTTGAGGACTAAATTGCATATCTACATACATTTTGTATATCGAGGTAAGTTTGTATGATTTCTAAGCTTTATGATTACTATCATTGAATTGCGTAGTATAATGTACATTACCATAGAAATGCTTAATGCTATGTTAAATAAAGAAATCAATGAGATTAAGCATGAGAAAGTCCCGATTGAAGTTGAATTACTTAGATACTCGATCTACCACATGAGATAAAAAAGTCCGTGATAAGACCAAGCAAAGGCATGGCATCGGCAATCAAGGAAAGTTATCATGTAAGTCCAAGAAAAGTCTTGGCATTGAAGACCCATGTAAGCAGAAGCCAAGGCATGGCATTGGTGAGTCTCCAAGCAAAGATGTCATGAGATAGAGATCCCATGTAAGTCCAATCCAAGCCATGGCATTGGTGAGTAACAAGAAACATTTCATGTAAGTCCAAGCCAAGGCTTGGCATTGGCCAGTTCATGAGTAAAGATACTAAATAAGACCATGTCAAGACATGGCAATGGTAAGTTCCCAATGGAACACACAAGGAAGACTTGGAGTAAGTCCATGTCAAGACATGGCTTCGATACCAAGATGAGAGATCCCACGTAAGACCATATCTAGGATATGGCTTTGGCATTGAGTTATATGTGGGATGAGATTCAGTATCCTCGGTTATTCATAGAAATTCATCGGGCAAATGAGCAAAGCTTAAATGAGATAGCAAGAAATTAAGTAAGCAAAGCTATTATCAAGTTGGAAATGAGTATTATTCATGTTATGAATGATGAATTAGAGATTATGATTATTATAGTAAAGTATGGTGATCCATGTGATCAAGTGATACAGGTACCTTGTTTACCTTACGAGCATGAGACTAGTAAGTATCATGAGATATGTAAGAATCAGTAAGAGTAAGTAAGCTTAAATGGCTGAAATTATGATGCCATTGTTTATGCCAAATGGTTTATGTTAAACAAGTATGTTGCTCTATGCATTATATGCAAACTTACTAAGCTAAATGCTTACGTCTTTTATTCTCTCTTTCCATGTAGTCCCGCCAAGCTAATCTCGTGGATCATCGGAGCTCGGAGCTCGGAGCTCGGAGCACACTATCAATTCCTATTTTGTTATAGCCAAGATGTTTCTACTAAGTATGGCATGTATAGGAAACATTTCATTTTGAGAATGTATTAAAAAGTGGAAAAGTATGGGCTATCAAGTTTATTATTCTTTGTATATGGCTAAGTGATTGGCCAAGATTGACTAAGTATATATGTTTGTTGATATCAATGAAGCATGTAGTATTGTTCATGAAAGATGTAGTAATTTGAGTTGTTGAATTGAATATGAGATTGATCTTGATTTCAAGGTGGCAATTGGTTTGGTAAATAGCCTTTAAGTGCCCACACGGATAGACACACAAGCGCAGGTCAGGCCGCAGGGCCCCTCGCACCTTAGTACCTTAAGTCAAGATAGACCACGGCTAATCCCACGCCATTTGTATAGGCCGTGGGACACAAGGTCAGCACATGGGCGTGTGCCCCAGGCTGTGTGAATAAGTCAGTATATCAAGGTATAGCACTCGGTCTAAGTGCACGGGCATGTCAAGGCCGTGTAAATATAGTCAATGTCGACCACGGTTGGAAGACATGGGCGTGTCTTAGGGGTACACGGGCGTGTCCCAAGTTACATGGGCTTATTACCCCTATTTTAAGGAAAAGTTTTCGATTAAGTTCTGAAAGTTTCCAGATATGTGTTTAAGGCCTCGTAGCCCCATGAAATGTATGATTAGACTAAGAAAGAGAAGTTTAATTCGGAACAAAACTTTATAGCCTGTAAGTGCATGTTTAAGAAAGTTCAAGCATAGTAATCTCTCAGATCCTGGTCTCACCTTTGACTCTGGGTATAAGGTGTTACACACATACCTAAACAAGCTCAAATGGTACCAATTCAAGATACAAATATGCAACCAAATACCATCAACCAAAGTTTAAATCATACCAATTCTTTACCATCAAGATAAACCACAAGTATACCACAATTTGCCATATAATTTCATACCTAATTCACATATACAATTTAATTAATTAAACCATTCCAAACATGCAATATCCATTCAACTTCAATCACCCATTATATGTCAATTACCTAACTCAAAATAATGCCATTTGCACATTTATAATAACATCAAATTCACCATCACAAGCCACCAAGTGACCTAAATACATGTTCACCAAACATACCAAAATGAATCAAGCCTATTCTTGCCATATACCATATATACACACTTCAAAAGTACTAAAATAGATGCCCGATAGTGCGATGAAGTCTCGACCATCCTCTACCCGAGCTAGCTTTCGATATACTATAAAATATAAAAGAAAATAAACAAAGTAAGCTACAAAGCTTAGTAAGCCTGTATAATTCAGAATTAAACTTACCATTTATACATAATCAAGACAATAAATAAGGTATATTCAATTCAATGTCCAAATTCCTAAACACAAGCATTCATCAACAAGTTCGTCAAATAAGTGTATGTAATCATCCATTATCTCAATTTAATACTCAATACATTATATCATATCAAATTCATATAAATAGTAATTTATCTGTATAAGCACATAGCTTTTTCACATAACCAATAACAGAATTTGTGCTCATTGAATCTATTAGAATATTGTGGGATACTTGGGTGATATACATTACGTGTAAAAATCAGTAATCCGTCAAGTCATTATCATTTTCACTCTTTTGAACTATGATCAGTAAGCTCCTCCTGAGCTGATGGATAGTAAGCTCTATTGAGCTGAAACGGTAAGCTTTGACGAGCTGAAAACAATAAGCTCTTACGAGCTGATATATCTGTAAGCTCATACGAGTTGTGGTAAGTCCACAACACATGCAGGATCTCGACTAAAAAATCAGAATCCCAAATGACATGTCACTCGTATCCTACGACTTTCTACAGTTCAAACGGGCCTCGGTATTCAATAATTCTCATCAATTAGGCATTCGAACTCAATAATACCATTTACTCAATTATACTTTCATTTCAAATAATTTACAAGTATTTAAAAATTCGATTCTAGTTATACGAACTTACCTCAAGATACTTGGATGAAAATTATCGACTACTCGTCCACTTTTCCTTTTCCCCGATCTAATCCCAATCTTGACTTATATTGATATATATATTATCAAATTTAGCATATTCAACATTCGGTCTATTCAATTTAGCCTATAATTTATAATTTGGCAAATTTACACATTTGCCCCTAATGTTTCACATTTTTACAATTTAGTCCTTATCACATAAAATTGCAAATTTGTGCAATTTAGTACAGACCCATGCTTAGCCAAATTTAATACATGTTACTAGTAGCCCATATTTTCAATTTATCACTTTTACCACCACATTTCACATTTTCTCAATTTAATCCCTTTTTGACATTTTTGTCAAAAATCACTTTACAAAAGCTATTAATCTAACATTAAACATTCCAAATCAATCATAAATCATCAAATTACTCAAGTAGTCAAAAATGGCAACATGATAAATCTTTAACAATTTCAAAATCTAGGGTACGTGCTAGCTAGAATACGAGCAACGATCACAAAAACATAGAAATCTTTAAAAACGGAGTCAAAATGACTTACCAATTTAAACTTGCAGGTGCCGAACCCTAAAACACAATAGAATGTTTTCTTCTTCTTCAATATTAGGTGAAAGAAGATGATAATAAATTTTAAATTGATTTTGTTTTATTTAATAATTTATTAATAGCTAATTTACCATTTTAACCTTCATAATAAACCATTTAAACACATAGTAATATGTCCATATATATCCACTCACCAATATAATGGTCTAATTACAACATAAGGATCTTAACTTTAAGGTTCTATAGTTATTTGACACCTTTAGCTATTAGAACTCAAGTTTTACGCTTTACGCGATTTAGTCCTTTCTATCAAATTGACCAATCAAATGATAAAATTTCTTAATGAAATTTTTACACAATCACTCAATCATGTCAGAAACATTTAAATAATAATAAAATAAATATTCTTAGATTTGTGGTCCCAAATTACTATTCTAATTTGACCAAAAACGGGCTATTACAACTCTCCCCCTTAGGGATTTTTATCCCCGAAAATCTTACTAGTGAATAAGTTAGGGTACTGTTTTCTCATAGCTTCCTATGTAGCTTCCTCGATCCCCGCTTATGGCAAAAACCTTCAAAGATGACTATGCGTTTATTTCTCAATTCTTTGATTTCACGAGCTAAAATCCTGATCGGTTCTTCGATATACGTCAAATCAGTGTGTATCTCAACATCTACCAAAGAAATCACCTGTGACGGATCGGATCTGTATCAACGTAGTGTAGAAACGTGAAAGACATTATGAATCTTTTCAAGTTCTAACAGTAAAGCTAGTCGATACGCTACATGCCCTATTCTTTCGATGATCTCATACGATCTAATAAATTGTGGACACAACAGCTTTCCTTTACAACCGAATCAAAAAAGCTTTTTCCATGGTGACACCTTTGGAAACACTAGGTCCCCGACTTGAAACTCAATTTCTTTATGTTTCAAATCCGCATATGATTTTTGTCGATCTCAAGCTGCTTTTAAACTGCCGCGAATCATTTTCACTTTTTCTTCAGTTTCTCTAATCAATTCAACCCCGTGAATCTTTTTCTCACTTAGTTCACCAAAGATAGCTGAGTTCAACATTTCATACCAAATAAAGCTTTGTACAAAGGCCATCTTTATACTGCCTAAAAATTATTATTTTACGCGAACTCAATCAACGGTAAGTATTTTTCCTAATTGCCCTCAAACTCTAAAATACATCTCAACATGTCTTCGAGAATCTGAATAACTCTCTTGGTCTGACCGTCAGTCTGAGGATGAAAAGTAGTACTCAAATTCAACTATGTTCCCAAAGCTTCTTGCAATTTCTTCCAGAATCGCAACGTAAGTCTCAAATCTCTATCAGAAATAATAGAAAGTGGTGGCACCCTGCAATCGAACAATCTCGTAAATGTACAATTCAACTTGTCTATAAAGTGAGTAATCAGATGTACCTGCATGAAATGAGCAGATTTCATAAATAAATAAACGACAACCCAGATAGCATCTTTCTTTTTCAGAGTTAGAGGCAATCCCGACACAAAATCCATTGTAACTCTATCTCAATTCCACTCGGGAATCATCACAGGCTGCAGTAAACTCGATGGTACTTGATGTTCAGTTTTGACTTGTTGACCAATCAAACATTTAGAAACAAACTCTAAGATAGCTCTGCTTCATGCCTTGCCACCAATAAAACCATTCCAAATCATTGTACATTTTGGTACTTCTGTGATGCAAATTCTATTTCAAACCTTAAACAATCATCTCCATCTAATATGAAACTCAATTATGGATAGTCTCACCTTGAATTCGTTTAACTTGGTCATCTTTCTGAGCTTTACAAATTTGTTGAAGAAATACTGATTTAGCTTTTAATTTAGCTAAAATAGACCCATCATCAAAAATCATCAACTGGGTATTCATTGCTCGTACTACAAACAAAGATTTTCGGCTCAGGGCATCAACAACAACATTAGCTTTTCACGGGTGATAATCAATCACAAATTCATAATCTTTCAATAACTCGAGCCATCTTTGTTGTCACATATTCAAATCTTTCAGTGACATCAGATATTTTAAGCTTTTGTGATCCATATAAAATTGACATTTTTCACCGTATAAGTAGTGTCGCCAAATTTTCAATGCGAATACAATTGCAACCAACTTTAAGTCGGCGCTGAATAGTTCTTTTTCATGCGGTTTCAATTGTTTGGAAGCATAAGCTATAACTTTTCCTTCTTGCATCGAACACATCCTGCATCGCTTAATAACGCGCCACTATAAATCACAAATTCTTTCCCCAATTCAAAGTTGAACCGTAATCGATGCTTTAGTTAACAATACTTTCAATCTGCTCAAAACTCACGACAATTTTTCTCGACCATTCGAATTTTACATCTTTCTAAAGCAAATGTGGTTTATCTGTGTCGCAATCATCAAAAATCCTTTCACGAATCTTCGATAATATCCTCTAAGCCTGTAAAACTACTGCACTTTGCACACATTTCTAGAGGTTTCCAATCAACAAGAGAGCTGAAATCTTACTCGGTCAACTCTAATACCTTCACCAAACAATATGCCCTGTAAATCCAACCTCTCAAGCCGTAACTCACATTTGTTGAACTTTGCAAATAATTGATTATCATGTAGAGTTTGTAACACAATTCTCAAGTGCTCGATATGTTCAGATTCATCTCGCAAATAGATCAGAATGTCATCAATGAATACAACAACGAATCTGTCTAAATATGGTCTAAATATCCGGTTTATCAAGTCCATAAAAACTACAGGAGCATTAGTTAATTTGAAAGGCATAACAATGAATTCCTAATGTACGTACCTCGTTCTCAACGTGGTTTTCAGCACATCTGACTCTTTAACTCGCAACTGATAATAACACAATCTCAAATCAATCTTTGAAAATATTGTAGCCCCTTTCAACTAATCAAATAAATCATCAATCCGCGGTAGAGGGTGTTTGTTCTTTATAGTCACTTTATTCAACTGTCTATAATCGATACACATTCTCATCGTGCCATCTTTCTTCTTTACAAACAATACCGTGCACCCTGTGTGCTTAATAATTCGGCCGCATAAAACCTCTGTCTCATAATTCTTGCAACTAAGCTTTCAACTCTTTTAATTTCGTTGGAGCTATTCTATACTGAGCTATCGATTTTGGTGTTGTTCCTAGTACTAATTCAATACCAAATTCAACGCTTTGACCAATGGAAACCCGTAAATTCTTCCTCAAAATACATCCAAAACTCACAAACAATGTGTATGTGATTCAATCTTTGATTTAGACACCATTGTATCAAGTACGTATGCAAGATATGCATCATAGCTGTTTTTTCATACATTTCTAAGCTAACATAGATTTATATCATAAGAGGTAATTCACTCAATCATCGACTCAATCAAGAATTTCATCATTTTGATATTTCAATTCGATAATCTTTTGTCTACAATTCACAATCGCATCATGCATAGTCACCACCCATACCTAGAATCACATCAAACTCATCAAACGGTAGAAGCATCAAGTCACTTGAAAAACAAGAATCCCGAAAGTTATCAAAGGACAATTTACAAATTTTATCAACTAAAACATACTTGCCTAATGGTTCGACATACTTTAATTACAAACTCAGAGGCTCGATATATAAACTCTTTTTAAACACTAAATTTATACAGATATATGAATGGGTTGATCCAAAATCTATCAACGTAATTATATCAATATCGAAAAGAGAAAAAGTACAGGTAATAACATCTCGTGATGATGCCTCTTCCCATGCATGGATAGCATAAGCTCAGGCAGTGCTTGTGCCTCAAATCTCACAAAGCAGAATCTCTCATAACACCTCGCTACCACTCAGATTTCCAGAGATTTCTGGGTGGTCTCTCTCAAAAAGAGTCAGACATTTGCTTTCTTCGCTTGCTGATCTCTTTCACTATAGACTTTTCTCGAACAATCCCGAGATAATGATCAAGAGATCCACATCTAAAACAAGCTCTGCTCATTATTCTACTTTCACCGGAATGTCGCTTATTGCAGTGCTTACATTTAGGTCCAATATTTCTAACACTACCCACACTGGTAACAGATGTCGTCTGAGGTTTAGAGCTAAAATGTCTCGCATCTCTATCTTTAATCAAATCCCCGTAGAAGTAGTAGAACGAAGAGTGGTATTCTCTAGATTTCTTGGATGTTGACTGATGTGATTTGCCCGCAAATCTCTTTCTAAATTCTCTAGCCTCAGAATCGGCTTTTCTTTTCTCTTTGCTAAGCTCTTCGACTTTGCAAGCTCTGTCAACTAGAATGACAAACACTTTTAGCTCAAGAATCCAAACTAATAGTCTGATTTCTTCATTTAATCCATCTTTGAACCTTTTACACATTATAGCCTCAGAAGAAACACAATCACGAGCATATTTGTCGTAGTCAGATAAACTGCTTTTTTAGTATTCTCACATCGACATACTACCATATTTCAGTACAAGAAATTCCTTTTGTTTCTGAATTCAACTTGAAAGAATTCCCAAGTAACTCTTTCTCGTGAAACTACTTGATACCAAGGTATTCCACCATCGATACACATGTTGTCTCTCAATAGTGAGACAACACATTTTAAACATTCTTAAGTGTGCAAGAAAGTTCATCAAATACCCGATCGTGTTCTCAAGCCAAAACTTGGCTCTCTGTGGTCATCTCTAATAGTGGCTCTAAATTCTCACTCAGATTTTCAGATCTTATCACTGTGTGCTTTATTGAATCGCAAAGGATCCATACCTTGAGCAACTATAGGATCGGTTGGGGAATAGGTGGGGGTGGAGGTTGTTAAGCACCGGGTTCAGATTTAATGTATTGAGTGAACCACTGCTCATCATTTGAAGGAAGGATTCTTTAGCCTCACCTCCATGACTACTCGACACGGGTCTAGATTCGAAGGCACCGTCCCTTGAGCTGGATATGGCGATTACTTCTCAACATCATCTACTACACTGCTTATGATCCATACTACACTAAAACATAGTTTATAATGTCGATTCATCACACTATCACAGCTTTATATATATAGCATGTATAGCTAGACTCTCATACATGCTACGTTAGTCCTAGAATCGACTAAATCATAGCTCTAATACTAATAAATGTAACACCCTCACCCGTATTCTCGCACTTCTAATAGGGTTATGGAGCATTACAAGACTTACAACACATTTAAACAAACTTTTCTCTTTCATTTAATTAGTACATACAATTATCAATCAATCTCAATCAATTTGCCCCTAATATGAGCCTACAAGGCCTTACACATACATTGGGAATAGTTTCGAACTAAACCAATAACGCGAGAAATTTTTCAACACTTATAAAATTTTTCTCTAAAATAACGGACACACGCTCGTGTGACCATGCTGTGTGTCTCACATGGCCATCAGACATGTCCGTGTTACAGGCTGTGTCGACATTCAAAATGGGATCACATGGCCGTGTCCCAGCCCGCATCCTACCTGTGTCCAAACAAGTGAGGTTACTGACTTGGGTCACACGGCCAACCACACACCTGTGTGTCTAGCCCGTGTGCCCTTCAAAGTGGCCACACACGCCCATCTGTCAGGCCCTGTGCTAGGCTGTGTCAAACCTATAGAGTATACTGACTTATGCAACACGATCAAGTCACACGCCCGTGTGCTAGGCCGTGTGCCAATTAGGGGGTATACTGACTGGTGCCATACAGCCGATCACACGCCCGTGTGTGAGACCGTGTGGAGTATACTGACTTCATTTCAATTTCAACAACGGGGGACACACGATCGTGTAACATAACCGTGTGTCACACACGACTGAGACACACGTCTATGTCTCTACCCGTGTGGACAAAAATAGGTTATTTACCAAGCCATTTGGCCACCCATTTTACACATACATAAACAAGATCAAATGGAACCAATTAAAGATACAAATATGCAATGAAATGCCATCAACTAAAGTTCAAATCATACCAATTCTTTAACATCAAGATAAGTTACAAGTATACCACAATTTGCCATATAATTTCATACCTAATTCACATATACCATTTAATTAATTAAACAATTCCAAACATGCAATATCCATTCAACCTTAATCACTCATTATAAGTCAATTACCTAACTCAGAATAATACCATTTTCACATTTATAACAACATCAAATTCACCATCACAAGCCAACTCAAATGGCCTAAATAAATGTTCATCAAACGTGCCAAAATGACTTAAGCCTATACATGTCATGTACCATATATACACACTTTAAAAGTACCAAAATAGATGTCTAATAGTGAGATGAAGTCTCTAGCGATCCCTGGTTCCGAGCTAGTTTCGATATACTATAAAACATAGAAGAAAATAAACAAAGTAAGCTATAAAGCTTAGTAAACCCGTATAATTTAGAATTAAACTTACCATTTATACATAATCAAGACAATAAATAAGGTATACTCAATTCAATTACCAAATGCCTAAACACAATCATTCATCAAGAAGTTAGTCACATAAGTGTATGTAATCATCCATTATCTCAATTTAATACTTAATACATTGTATCCTATCAAATTCATATAAATAGTAATTCATCTGTATAAACACATAAATTTTTACATAACCAATAATAGAATTTATGCCCGTTGGACCTATTAGAATATCAAGGGATACTTGGGTGATATACATTACGCGGTAAAAATCAAGAATCCGCCAATTCATTATCATTTCGCTTCTTTTGAACTATGATCGTGAAGCTCCTCCCGAAAGTTAATGGACAAGAAGCTCTATTGAGCTGAAACAGTAAGCTTTGACAAGCTAAACATAGTAAGCTCTTATGAGCTGATATATCCGTAAGCTCATACAAGCTATGGTGAGTTCGCAACACATGTAGGATCTCACCAAAACGGTAAGCCTAGTGACATGTTACTCAGATCCTACGACTTTTCACTTGCTCAAACGGGACTCTGTATTCAACAATTCTCATCAATTAGGCATTCGAACTCAAGAATACCAATTATACCTTCATTACAAATAATTTAAAATTATTTAAAAATTAATTCTAATTATACTTAACTTACTCTCGAGTTGCTCTGATGGAAATTATAGACTATTCATCCACTTTTCCTTTTCCCGATCTAATCCTCGTTTCGGCTTATATTGATCTATATATTATCAAATTTAGCACATTCAAGATTCGGTCAATTCAATTTAGCCTAAAATTTACAATTTGGCAAATTTACACATTTGCCCCTAATGTTTCACATTTTCACAATTTAGTTCTTATCACATAAAATTGCAAATTCATGCAATTTAGTACAAACCCATGGCTAGCCAAATTTAATACATGTTACTAGCAGCCCATATTTTCAATTAATTCATACTTTTAACCACTACATTTCACATTTTCTCAATTTAATCCCTTTATGACATTTTTGTCAAAAATCACTTTACAAAAGCTATTAATCTAAGATTAAACCTTCTAAATATATCATAAATCATCAAATTACTCAAGCATTCAACAATGGCAACATGATAAATCTTTAACAGTTTCAAAGTCTAGGGTACGAGCTAGCTAGAATACGAAGCAACGATCACAAAAACATAAAAATCTTTAAAAATGGAGTCAAAATGACTTACCAATGTAAACTTGCAAGTGCCGAACCCTAAAACACAACAAAATGTTTTCTTCTTCTTCAATTTTCAGCCAAAGAAGATGATAATGAAGTTTAAATCAATTTTGTTTTATTTAATAATTCATTAATAACTAATTTACCATTTTAAGCTTAATAATAAACCATTTAAACACATAGTAATTTGACCATATATGTCCATTCACCAATATAATGGTCTAATTACAACATAAGGACCTTAACTTTAAAGTTCTATAGTTATTTGACACCTTTAGCTATTAGAACTCAAGTTTTACACTTTACGCGATTTAGTCTTTTTTATCAAATTGACCAATCAAACGATAAAATTTCTCAATGAAATTTTCACACAATCATTCAATCATACTGTAAACATTAAAATAATAAAATAAATATTTTGACCTCAGATTTATGGTCCCAAAACCACTATTCAAATTTGACCAAAAACGGGATGTTACAAAGCTCATAAGAGCCTATATCAGGACGTTCACAAAGAGCTGTGGTAGTGTGCAACACATGCAGAATCACTACTGATCAAGATGCTCGCAAGAACTTTATAACAGATGCTCAAGAAGGCTTTTTAATCGATGCTCATCCGAGCTATAATGTCCGCAACATATGCAGGACTATAATCAATATGAAAAATTATTTATCCATCAAATTTCATTATTCAAATGAAACTTAACATATTAAAGACATTTTTAGACATCGGATTACTTCATAAATTTATAACATTCATATAATTCATATAATCACATACCACACTCAATTCAAGTATAAAATAATCACAATTCAGTTACACTAACTTACCTTGACCCTTGTTCGTATTTAAAAGTCTACTAATCCGACACATTTTCTTTTCCTTGATCTAGCTTCGAATTTGATTTATCCAAATCTATATAAATGAATTTCACATCAATTTAATCCATTTCATACTCATTTACATTCAATTCATATCCTAGGCAAAATTACAATTTTGCCAATATACTTTTATTAATTCCACTTTGCCTCTAGGCTCTAAAATGAAATTCATGAAATTTAATCCTTATTCCAAGCCTACTCGAATTTTCCATATAACATTTACAGCACATATATTTTACAAAATTTAGAAATTTTCCATAACTTTTACATATTTACAATTTAGTCCCTAAATCATAATTTCATCAAAATTCTCTTTGTAAAAGTTGTTTATCTATTAACAACCTTTCATTTTGTACCATAAATTTCAAAATTTCAGCATATTCATCCATGGTAAAACTTTGATACTTTGATAACTTTACAAATTAATCCCTAAAATAGATAAATTAAACTATGTCGATCACAAAAATATAAAAATTACTAAAAACAGACAGAATTGCACTCTAATTGCTTGATTAGTTCCTTTGTCTCTCCTAGGTTTCCATGTAAATTTGGGGAAGAAGATGATATAAAATGATGTTTTATTTTATTTATCATCTTTAATTTTTCAAACTTTCCAACCCATCCTTTTCTTTTTCTAATTTTCTGTAACACCCCTTACCCGAAACCCTTGCCGGAGTCGGGTACGTGGCATTACTAGACTTGACCATTAACTCGGGAAGTAAAAATTTTTAAAGCTGTCCAACTGCATCACGCTGACTAAATCGACCATAACTCGAGTTACAAAACTCAAAATTTAGATCCGTAAATTTTCCTTGAAACGAGACTCATATAACTATTCACCATAATTTTTCCAGAATTTTTCATGTAGCCAATTAGTACAGTTTATTCATCAAAATTACCCTTATTACACTGCTTGACAATTCTGACCTGTCCCTACAAAAATGCAGTTATCTCATTACACAAATTTCTTATGATGTTCTTGTTTATACCAATGAAAAATAGATTCATTAAGGGTTCTACACATATAAACCATGCTTCGTAATTATTTTTGTACAATTTATGGCAATTTTTCCAAAACAGAACAGTGACTCACGAATTCATTCAGAGCAGGTCTCACTAAAACTGAATTATCTCATAATATATAAATCTTTTGCCTACTTGTTTCTTTTTTCATGTAAAAATAGACACAATAAGGTTTAATTACATATCTCATTCACCTTTTAATTCAATATACCCTATTTTTGGTGATTTTTCTAACTCACATCACTGCTGTTACTACAAGCTGTTTTGTTGCATTTTATGAAAGACTAGCTTCTAACCGAACCTACCTACATTCCTAATTCAAGGATTCATTTCAGATATAAACATTTCCTTAACAAAATGATTAAACTTTGATTAAGAAAGCATAAACCTTGCCATCATGAACCAACATACATATCAAACCCAACATCATACTTACTAAAAATTTAGCCATATTCGCATGGCTATTACATACATAAACCTTAAGAGTTCATCAACAAAGACTAAGTCTTCCCTATACATGCCTTCGCTTAAAACCAAAATAAAAGAGTACCAAAATGTAGATTGATAGTGTGGGCGACCTTCCGAACGATCCCGACGAGCTTGTAGCTTGCCTAATCTATAAAACAGAGGAAACATTTCACACGATAAGCTCGCTAGCTTAGTAAGTCCTAATTTCATAAAAATATAACATTCAAACACCGATAATTCAATTTCTACAACTCAACTTATACTTATGCTCATTTTCATTATCAAGCTTTCAATTTCATATCCATGTAACTAAGTATGAAATTGATAGGAAAGTTTCTCCTTACCCACATATTTATGATCAAAATATTCTGCTCAGAATCCGATCTTTTAAAACCCAATGTGTCATCATATAACCATAGGTACCATTATTCATATACTTGGATATCAATTATTATAACATGTTATTAATTATACAACCACCCTTGTGGCCGAATACACCTAGACTTATATATTTACATATTAAACGGCCAAAGTCACAATATACCACATCATTTATCAATAGAACCGAGAAATACATACCATTGGTAATAATCATCGAATCACTAGTTTACCTTATCTTAATTAAGTAAGAAACTCATTCCTACTTTACATACTCACCGAGCCGTTAACTCAATATATTTGCTTTAATTCGCTTTGAACATAAATTTCGGTTTCTATTTTGTAAAGCACATCACCCAAGATCAAGCTCTAGGCTAGGTAGAAGCCCTAATAATAACACTGTAACAAGGCCCGCTAGGCATAAAAGCCCGATAAATAACACCGCACAAGGCCCGCTAGGCATAAAGCCCGATTATGTCACCGCAGACGAGGCCGCTAGGCTCAAGCCCAATGTCGAATATTTTTACATGCTTTTCACATTTCGCTTATACATATCGAATCATATACATTTATTCCTATTGCATTAAATAAATTTGAAATCAATCCAATCATCATTATCACAATCGCCAACTCATGGTTTTACACCAAGCTTATACAAATTTTATCATTCACTAGATATGTAAATGATCTTTAAATATAAAGTAGCTCAAGAACTTACTTATTCACCTTGCATTAGCCAAAATAATTTCCATCACATACTCAACATAAATCACCAACCAATATGTCAATATACATTCGCCATGATGTAATTGGATATTAACATTCATAAATTTTTAATAGTCAAGATAACCATAATTAATTCTTTTGACATGATTTAACTAAAGGACTTACTTCTCGGTTGTCGATAGTCCGTGCGAATCTGGCTATTCGAGAACCTTCGCCTTTCCCCTGCCTAATTCGGTCTTTCTTTGCTCTTGATCTAAAACACATTAGAATTTAGCTCATTTAATCTCATTTCATCTCAATTTAGTCCTAAAACACCCAAATGGGCAATTTACCATTTTGCCCCTAATGTTTCCCATTTTTACAATTTAGTCCCATTTGCACATAACACAAAATATGCAAAATTTTCCAACATCCTAGCTTGGTCGAATCTTCATTATAGTCATAGGTGTCCATGCATTTCATTTATTTGACATTTTAATCCTTCACAAATTTATTCTTTCAATTTAGCCCTATATACTCAAAATTACCAAAAATTCCAATACAAAACTTGTAAATCTTTAATATACATTTAATTTAAAATCATCAAACATCAAAACTATCCAAACATGTTAATGGTCAATCCTATATACATAGTATTTTCAAAAATTTAGACATGGGTCGGGTAATACACTAAACAACGATCTCAAAACGAAAATTTATCAAAAACTAAGTAAAATACCTACCCCAAATCAAGCCTTGTTGCCGAAACTTCAAGCTCCAAAATGGAGTTTTTCTCCTCAAACATTCGCCAAGAAGATGAACAATGTGATGTCTCTCTTTCTTCCCACTTAACTTTATTATTTTATGTTATAATAACACATTTAATATACCTTATTTACTAATATATCAACATAACATATAATAGGCTAATTTAACATATAATTTGGACTTATAAAAGCCCATTGCCGCCCCTTACTATGGTGAATGGGCTAATTGCCCTTTGGTACACCCACTTAAAAAGCCACAATCAATTTAGTACTCTTCACTTTAGCATGCAACTTTGCGCTTTTCTCGATTAAATCCTTTTATCAAATTGAGCACTTAAACGACTAAATTTTTCTCTCAAATTTTCACACTCACTAAATCACATGTAACAAACACAAAATATAATATTAAAATATCTCTGTGCTCTGATTCATGGTCCCGAAACCACCGTTCCGATTTGGGTCAAAATTGGTCTGTTACATTTTCCATGGACGGATCACCATAAATATCTACTAACTTTTATTTAATGGTCTAGTGACCATATAAGGACCTCTAATTTTGAATGCCATAGCTATTTGATCCTTCTAGCTACTAGAATTCAACTTTTGCATTTTATGTAATTTGGTCATTTCCATAGTTAAACACATAATCGGTAAAATTTTCTTATCAGAATTTTCTTATAGCATTCCTATCATAATGCGCACTATGAAATATTATTAAAATAAATTTTCTTTTAACTCGGATTTGTGGTCCCGAACTACTATTCTCGATTTTACTAAAAACGGGTTGTTACAACTCTCCCCTTAAAGAATTATCGCCCTCAAAATCTTACCAAGAAAGAGATTTGGATATTGCTTTCTCATGGTATCCTCTCGTTCCCAAGTAGCTTCTTCTATACCATGTCGCTGCTGTGAACCTTTACTAATGCTACCTTTTTATTTCTTAGCTCTTTTGTTACACGTGCTGTGATTTTGACTGCGCCTCATCAGAAGTCATATCAAGTTGAATCTCAACTTTCATCTGAGAAATAATATGTGAAAGATCCGATCAATACCATCGCAATATAGACACATGAGAAACATTATGAATTCTATCGAAGTTCTCACTGTAATGCCAATGATATGCAAAGAAGTCCAATTCTTTCAAGAATCTCTATATGGCCCGGATGAATCGTGGACTCAATTTTCGCTTTCGACCAAATCGAGAACTTTCTTCCAAGGTGATACTTTCAAGAATACCTTACCATCGACCTAAAATTCTATCTCTTTTCTATTAAGATCGCATAAGACTTTTGACGATTAGAGGTCGCTTTCAAACAATCTTGAATTACTTTCACCTTTTCTTTAGTTTCACTGACTAAGTCAACTCCGTGTATCTTTTCTAACCGAGCTTTATCCAATATAATGGAGTTCTACATTTACTTACCATGCAGAGCCTCATACGGTGCCATTTTAATGCTGGACTGGTAATTTTTATTATAAGCAAATTCGACTGAGGCACATACTTTTCCCAGTTACCTTCAAATTCTAACACGCAACATCAAAGCATATCTTCCAAAATTTGTATAACACGTTCAGATTGTCCATTAGTCTGAGGATGGAATGCAAGATCAAATGTAATCAGGTGTACCCCAGAGCTTCTTATTATTTATTCTAGAATCGAGATGTAAACTGAGAATCTCTTTTTGAAATAATAAAGACAGACCCTGCATATAATCTGACAATCTCAGAAATATATAATTCACCCAATCTATCCAAGGAAAAATCCATATGTACTGGAATAAAGAGTGAATATTTTGTCAACCGGTCAATGATTACCCAAATGGCATCTTTCTTTTTCAGAGATGTGGGTAATCCCGATACAAAATCCATAGTAATTTTTTCCCATTTCCATTTTAATATCTAATCTGGCTGTAATAATCCCAAAGGCACCTAATGTTTAGCTTTTACTTGCTGACATATCAAACATTTAGATACAAATTCATAAATATATCCTTTCATTCCTGGCCACCAAGACATCTTTTCAAATCATTGTACATTTTGTTACCACCAAAGATGAATAAACATGGTACCATTATGAGATTCATGTAGAATCTTCTCGCACTCAGCCTCGTAGTTCTTCTAAGCACACATATTCTTCCTCCAATAACAAACAACCATCGACTCAATCAAATTTCAATCATGATTAACCTCACAATCGCTCTCGCTTAGCTTGTAATTCTTTATCACCCTTTGAGTTTCACAGATTTGTTGCAAAAATGTCGATTAGATTTTAACTCAACTATAATTAAACCATCATCCGACAATGACAATCGAGTATTCATTTCTCGCAAGGCAAATAAAGACTTTCTACTTAGGCATCAATAACCACATTAGCTTTTCCTGCATGATAGTCAATAACAAGGTCATAATCTTTCAATAATTCAAGCCACCTATGTTGCCTTAAGTTCAAGTCTTTTTGCGACATCCGATACTTCAAATTTTTATGATCGCTGAATATGTGGCACTTTTCACCAAATGTAATGCCGCCAGATTTTCAATGCAAAACAATGGCTTCCAACCCAAATAATGTATCGATAATTTCTTTTATATGGTTTTAGCTGCCTAGAAGCATAGGCTATTACTTTACCTTTTGCATCAATACACAACCTAAATCATTTAATGGCACATCATCAGAATTATATAATCTTTTACTCGATTCAAAGTTGAACTAAAATGATGCTTTAATCAACAAGGCTTTTAATCACAAAACACTACTAGCATTTATCGACTCACTCAAATTTTATATCGTTTCTTCAATAGTCAAGTCATTGGAAAAGCTATCATTGAGAACCCTTTAACAAACATCCCATAATATCCTGCTAGTCCCAGAAAACTTCTGACTTCAGACACATTCTTCGATGGTTTCCAATTAACAATTGTTGAAATTTTATTCGAATCCACCCTGATACCTTCAACAGGTACTATATGTCTAAGAAAACCAACTTCTCTTAGCCAAAATTCACATTTACTCCCTTAGCCAAAATTCACATTTACTAAATTTGGCATACAATTGTTTCTCACGTAGTGTTTGCAGCTGCTATTCTCAAATGATCAAAGATGCTCATTTTCGCCTCTGAATATACCAAAATATCATCAATAAGTACCACCACAAACCTGTCTAGATACGGTTTGAAAATTCTGTTCATTAAATCCATGTGTAACATCCTCAAAAGGGCCTATGCATTTTCAGTTTAATTGTAAGAAATAAGAAGTCTTAAGCATAATGAATAAATTTTTGATATTTTTGGATACTCGTAAATGTATGAAAATGCATGGAAATGAAAATAAACATTTTTGGAAACTCAACATTTTGGAAACCTGAAATGCATTAGACATGAACATTTTAGGAAACCCAAAAATGTAAGGAAATGGTTCAAAATGGAAAGTACACATTTTTGGAAACTAAGAAATGAAAATGGAAATGATCCAAAATGGAAAGTATACATTTTAGGAAACTTGGAAATGTAAGAAAAATGGCAAGTTACAGAGCCGATCGAAAATTTTAGGAAACTTAGAAATGACCCCGAAATGATGAGTTTTAAAGTTTAAAATAGGAAATAAAGGCAAGGGGGCCTTAAAAGAAAAAGTTGGGAAAATTTGACACATAAACAGGCTTGGAAATGTGGTCTGAAGATGCCACTTAGGGCCAATGGAAATGGCACCATGTGAAGGAGGCATGGGCCTAGGTTCGAGTCACAAGGGAAGCAAATAAATGAAGTTTAATTTTTGCTTCCCAGGCTTAAAGGTGGACGGCACAAGCATCTAGAAACCAAGGTGTTTTAATTCCATAAATACATGATTAAAGTGATAAATAAGGGATTTTAAATTAGGATTATTTGAGGAGATAAATAAAGGATTAAACACCTTTAATTTGGAATAAAAGTGATAATTAAAGGTTAATATTATCACTTGAGGAGTAGTGGGCAAGTAAGTGGACTCTTCTATTGATAATTTTGGCTATAGGAGGGAAACTAAAAGAGTTTCTCTCATCTTTCTAGTGTTGCCAAATTCTCTAAGCTCTCTCCCTCTCTCCGAATTTTCATTAAGCAAAATCCTCTCTTTTCTTCTAGTTTCTTCTCCGCTTTCATCGCTGCCGAATCTTTGTGGATTCTAAGAAAGAGGGCAATCATCTACAACATCAAAAGGGTAAGATCTGTAATCAATCAATTCTTATTTTCTCTTTCCATCGAAATCAAGGTACTAACATCAAGTAGCAAATTTGGCTAAAAATTTGAAGGATCTTTCGAGAAATCTAAGGATCTAAGGTAAGAAAATTTATTCGATTAAAGGTTATGATGTATATGTTAGATCGATCTAACATGAAGATTTCGGACAGCATATAAAGGAGGCAAGAAATCGGTTTTGGGAATCCCATCACAAGGTAAGTGATATTCACCAAGGCTTAATTTTGGTATTTGGGGTTATTTTCATTTATTGCAAAAGTTTGAGACTCACATGGTTACATGATTTAGTGTTAGCCGATTTCAAGGGAAGGAATATTAGCAATTTTGGGACTTGATTTACAATCATCCAATTCGCAACAAGGTAAGTAATACAAATTCTACTAGGATTTGGTTTTCAAACCAAATAAGGTTATTAATATATTTTAATGATTGGCCGAATATAGGAGTGAAAGATCTAGATCGGTAGATCATTCTTCTGGATTCAAGGAACCTATTGCTTAATCGTGTGTACTCACACTAACTTTCAATATATATTATGGCAATAATTGTTTTAATATATGAATGTGTATAAGAATGAGAATGTGGCTAAGTACCACAAATGTGGCAAAAAGTACCTAGGTACGATTCTACTTTTGATAGGATTATGAATGTGTTATATTCAAAAGTGACATGAATGTGAATTTAAGTATGATATGAATGATATGTAATAATTGGGGCATTTGGGATATATGTGAAGGGAGAAAGTGAAGGTGATGACTATGGTCTCACTAACGAATTATGGTGACTACGGTCACATTATTGAAATTGTTAACTTCGGTTACATTATTCGAATATAGTGTCTAAAGACACAACGTAAAGTGGGCGATGAGCACGCCGATCGCAATGATCGCTTCGATGGTGTGTTGCGGATGGAGGGTCGACTTAGTAGTCCCCACTGTACAAAGTTGGTACGGTGGTGTGTAGTGGATGGACAAATAGGCTTGGGTTTAGGTTGCATCATCCTTCATTTTGTATGAACATGAGATTGATATGACTTGTATGCCCGATTTGTTGAAAATTAGTACAGTGTACACATTGAGTTCAGGACTAACCCCGCTGGGGAATTATTTTTCTGTGTGTGATGAGCAAAGAATGGACCTGGTCGGCAGGAGCTAAGGGTGGCCATGCATCACTTGAAGAATTTATTTAGAAATTTGGACTTTATATAATTTTAGTACTTTAAATTTTATTTTGGGTTTGAATGATGTAATAAGGCCATAAGGCCCAATTGGATTTACTTTATTTCTGCTTATTTTTATTTGATTATGATACAATCTATTTTTGATTAAAGTTAAGTAAATTTATTTCTTTTAAAATAATAAACCCTAAAATCATTTTGTCACCCTAATTAAATGATTTCTAAATTAAATAAACTGTCTTTAACCTAAGCCCAATCCAAAATGAATAGCTTTCTAAAAATACACCAATATTCTCTAAGTAATAAAGGACTTTGAAAACCGGCTTACTTAAGGAACATACTGATCCGCCTGTGCTCAAAGCTGTGTGTGGAGTGTTTCAGCTTGGTATCGTGAGCCCAGCTTTAAACTTCCTCGGCCTGGTGGGCTAAGGCCCAAAACATTTTTAATTCGAGCCCAAATGATTTTTGTGAAAATAAGCAGGTTTCTGCATGGCACTGTAGTCTCCGACCGCAGCCCACTGTAAGTACCTAACTCTATGTGTGATTATGTGATTTATATAGGGGTAGAAAAGGCATGGAACGAGAATAGCGTGATAGGAATTTGAACTCTAGGATTAGATTACTCAAACACATGAAACTCATAAGACTTAATGAACTTAACAAACCTATGGCTAAGTCATTGAGCTAGGGTGTGGAAACCTCAGACGCATGTTCAGGATTGATCCTAAGAGCCTCGGGTATTTAAGCTACCCTAGTGACTCACCTCCTTTCGCAGTATCCTACCAAAGTGCAGAGCTCCTCGATTCACCCTAACTCAGAGGGCTCAGGTGTGGCAACCTCTCCATGCATGTTCAGGAAACGGTTTCGTGAGAGCTTGGTATTTAAGCACCCACGTGACTCACCTCCTCTCCACTCTAATCCCCGCCTGGTGTGTAGCTTTGTTCACCTCGACCAAGGGGACTCTGGCCATAAAGCTAAACATAATGACTAAAACCCTAAAGGGAACTAGCCATTTTTAAAAAAAAAAAAAAAGAGAGAATAAAGCAACAAACCCTAGATTTCAAAACTCTTAAAAAAATTGCTTTACTAAATTTTCGAAACTATATTTACAAAATTTTTCTCAAAAAAATTTCTAATTTGTGAAAATTACCAAAATGCCCTAGATCCACAAAATGTCAAACTTTTCAATGGTTTTGTCAAAACTCCATTATTTTATAATGTTCATAAACCTTAATGTGCAAACCATCAAAAATACCCTCGATTTTGGAAAAAATTACAAAATTGCCCCTAACCTACAAAATTACCAAAATGACCCCGATTTCCAAATTTTTGCAACATCACCATTTGAAAGGATAAACTCTCAAAAGAACCCACAAAATTTTACAACTTTTGAAATATCCCCGATTTGTTAGTTTTTCCAAATATACCCTGGGCTTGTGAAAAATTACCAAAATACCCCTAAGGTCTAAAATTATCTAAATACCTCAATTTTGAAATTTTTCCAAAATTACCCTTGACTTTAAAATTACCAAAATAATTTCATAAAATCATCGAGGAATTTTTTTATTTTGGAAAATTACGTAAATTGCCCCTCAGAGGATAAAATTACTTAAAATACCTGGGTAGTGGAAAACAACAACGATGAAAATACAACGCTTTCTCCGAATGAACGAAAGTTCATAATTGTTTGATGGATGGATGATCAATGAAAGATCAGTCGTGATGAATACGTAAAGAACCACTCTTAAATTCTTCTTCATAAAACATCTTCATGTAATAAGTGAAACAAGAATACTAATTCATAAAATTTCTTAATCAGATCTCGACGATAGAAAATGAGCTCTAGAGGACGTGGTCATCGTGGAAGAGGTAGAGGAAGAATGATGTTGTCGTAACCGCTAGGTTGGGTCAAGGTTCGACAATGAGATACCACCACCACCACCCCCACCAATTAATGTTGAGCAGCAGTTCTCGGACGGGGAAGATGCCGTGGTCGCAGTCCGGCCGCGAGTTTTGGAATTGGTGGTCGGTGCAGTGGAAATTCAGAACCCGTAAGTCAATACTCGAACGGCCCGAGCTAATGGAGCCGAGATGTTTCGTGAAGTGTTCGAGTAGCACCCAGCATATAAACCAAAGATCGTTGGAAGCAACGGAGCGCATCATGGATGAGCTCAACTGACCCCGAGGAGAAGTTGAAAGGGATGGTGGCACCGTTACGCTGCGATGAAGCGACGCTGGTGGTTAATCGTTTCGATGATGGTGCTACCACGCAGATTTGACTCGGGAATACGCTAAAGAAGCATTTCGTAAAAAGTATGTGGGAACTAGGTATACGGATGAACAAAGAAAGGCTTTTCTTGGATTGGTACAAGGAAGTAAGTCCGTCGCAGTAATATGAGGCGAATTTCGAGGTTGAGCCGTTATGCTTGAGTTGTAGTGGCAATCGAGCATGAACGCCGTGGTCCGCTTTGGAGGATCGATCGAGGGACGACCGAGATCGCTGATAGCACCACATCGAGAGCAGGAATTCTCGCTTTTGGTGGAAAAGGCCAAGGTGGCCGAGGGAATCAATGATGCTACCAAGCGCAGTCGTGGATAGGAATAAGCCCAAAAGAGGTTTTTCAGCCATCCGGAAAAGGGTTATAAGAGGTTTCAGAGTTGACGGCCCACGTAATCAACAAGCCGGCACGGCCGCGTAACCGCCTTGTGAGCATTGTGGAAAGAGGCACTTAGGAGAATGTTGGAAAAAGACGGACGATGTCTCGCGGTGGGTCCAAGGACCATATGCTTAAAGATTGCCCTAAGTCGCAAGATGAGAGCCGACCGCGGCAGCTCAAAATGCTAACCAGCCGGGTAGAGGCAAACAAAGCAGCCTCAAAGGGGTCGGGTTTGGCAAACAGAGGAAATGGCAGAGGTCGTGGAGCCCTGTGGTCGAGGTGCCGCTAATGCCAAGCAAGGCAACCGGTTTGGTTTATGCGTTCGGCCGGAAGGGGAAGATGGAGACGCACGGATGTTATAACCAGACGCTTTTATTCATGACAAACCCTATTTTGCTCGATTGATGTGGGCTCACCCATTCATATGTTGCATGTAGTGTAGTGGAAACACTAGGCCTAGACTCAACTCTCTAATAAGCAGATAATCGTAGTAAGCCCATTAGGCCAAACCGTAGTAATAGATAAGATTTTTCTGAATGTACCCTAGAGATTCAGTGGAATAAACTTTCTGGCCGATTTAATGGAGTTACCCTTCGAGAATTTGAGCTTATACTTGGAATGGATTGGCTAGTAGAGCATCGAGCCGTGTTGGATTGTGCGCTAAACGTATGGAACTAAGGACCCTGGAGGATGAAGTAGTAGTGATGATCGGCAAAGGAGGAACTACTTATCTAATATAGTTTTCGTGACCAAAGTGAGAAAATGGTTAGAAGCGGTGCAGGGCGCTCTCGGCCTTCGTAAGTGCGTTAGGTGGAAAGGATGAAGGTGTCAATGGAGGTAGAACCGTAAGAGATTGTGGAGATGTATTTCGGAGGAATTACTGTGAATACCCCCAGGAGGTGGAATTTGGAATTGATTTGCTACCGTGAATAGCTCTCGTGTCAATCGCCCATATCGAATGGCGCCAAAGGAGTTAGTGGAGCTCAAGGCTCAAATCCAAGAGTTGTTGGATAGTGGGTTTATTCGACCCAAGGTGTCCCATGGGGAGCACCGGTCCTATTTGTGAAGAAAAGGACTAACTATGCGTATGTGCATAGATTATCGCCATTGAATAAGTCGACCATCAAGAACAAGTATCCTTTGCCAAGGATAGACGACTTTGTTCGATCACCGAAGGGCCACCGTGTTCTCAAGATAGACTTAAGGTCAGGATATCACCATTTGAAGGTGAAGGAGGCCGACATCCATAAGACCGCTTTTTAGGACAAGGTATGGCCATTTTGAGTTTGTGGTGATGCCGCTGGTTTAACGAACGCCCACCACCGCTCATGGACATGATGAATCGGGGCTTTCCAACCCTCACCGGATAGATTCGCTGCTGTATTCATCGATGATATTTTGGTGTACTTAAAGTCGGAAAAGGAGCATGATGAGCATCTCCGAGTTGTGTTGGAAGTGTTATGAAAGAAGTTTCATGCCAAATTCAAGCAAATGTGAATTTTGGCTTAAGGAGGTGAAACTCTTAGGTCGCGTGGTATCCGTAGAAGGAATAAGAGGATCCTAGGAAGATCGGGAAGCAGTTGTTGGATTGGAAACCACCGAGGTCCGTGGTCGAGATCCAAGTTTCTTAGGCAAGTGTGTTATTACTGCTAAGGTTTGTGGAAGGATTCTCACAATACGCTTTGACAAAGTTGCTAAGGAAGGAAGTACCTTTGAATGGACTAATAAAGCAGGAGAGCTTTGAAAAGCT